>CP136060.1:15675362-16925362 GCA_032464435.1 Aegilops umbellulata | reverse complement strand
ACGATTAACTACGACGGCAACTTGCAGTTCTTCACCACCGTGGTGACACAGCTGGAGGCAAGGTCGGTCAAAGCCGATAGGTTGGTGGAGGAGAGGAGCCGCGCCCTGCTCGAGCGCGCCTTTTCCCACTTCTTTAGCCATCTTCAAAACATGGATCCCCACTTCGACTTCGACGCCGCCATTACCCAAGTTCCCCAGGCCGTTCGAGGTGACCTGGCTGAATGGGTGGAGAACAACGTAGATGCTCTCGTCCGGGCCTTCACTTCGGGTGATGACGACGTGATCGTGGCCGCCGACGAAGGTGGTGTGGTGGATGATCCCAACGCCATTGATGGTGGCGCAGACGACGAAGGCGAGTCCAGCGACGCCAGCGATAGCTCGGGAGGCGCCCCCGAGCATGCATTGGGGGATTTGTTAGATTGACCATGTACTATCCTCGTCTTTTTACCCTGCATAGATAGAACTCAGGCGTTTGGCCTGACGGTTGTGAGAGCATCTTGGGAGGGGAAGCCCCTCATGTAAGAACTCGTATCTAATATATCTGCAGTAATTAAATCGTTCGAGTGTCCAACGGTAGGCTGGTTCACCCTTGTTCCTTCTTGGCTCCAAAGCCGCTGCTGGAGGGCGCCGCGCCTCGGGTGCTTTCCAGTGAAACCTCGGGATGCGGGGTCGTTGCTGACAGGAAACCCCACAGGCGTGGGCCGTTTTCGCAGGCTCCGAGCCTTCTCCTGAGTGAGACGTCTTCACAGGCGTTCGCCCTCTTAACAGGCTCAGGGCCTTTTCTCAAACGAGACGTCTTCACAGGCGTTCGCCCTCTTCACAGGCTCAGGGCCTTTTTCCTAGATGTGATGGCTTCACAGGCATTGGCCTTCTTCACAGGCTCAGGGCCTTCTCCCGAGCGGGACGGCTTCACAGGCATTGGCCTTCTTCACAGGCTCCGGGCCTTCTCCTGAGCGGGACGGCTTCACAGGCATTTGCCTTCTTCACAGGCTCCGAGCCTTCTCCCGAGCGGGACGGCTTCACAGGCATTTGCCTTCTTCACAGGCTCCGGGCCTTCTCCCGAGCGGGATGGCTTCACAGGCATTTGCCTTCTTCACAGGCTCCGGGCCTTCTCCCGAGCGGGACGGCTTCACAGGCATTTGCCTTCTTCACAGGCTTAGGGCCTTTTTCCTAGACGTGATGGCTTCATAGGCATTGGCCTTCTTCACAGGCTCCGGGCCTTCTCCCGAGCGGGACGGCTTCACAGGCATTTGCCTTCTTCGCAGGCTCCGGGCCTTCTCCCGAGCGGGATGGCTTCACAGGCATTTGCCTTCTTCACAGGCTCCGGGCCTTCTCCCGAGCGGGACGGCTTCACAGGCATTTGCCTTCTTCACAGGCTCCGGGCCTTCTCCCAAGCGGGACGGCTTCACAGGCATTTGCCTTCTTCACAGGCTCCGGGCCTTCTCTCGAGCGTGACGGCTTCACAGGCATTTGCCTTCTTCACAGGCTCCGGGCCTTCATGAGAAAACGATCTTCGCAAGCACCAAAGGTCACCTCGCGAGGGAGCGACAGCGGCAGTCTGGGCCGTGCTCAAGCTAGGCCTGGCCCGGCTCGCGAGGGGCTCGCGAGGGGAGGCAGCTATGGTGAGATGGTGACTAGAACGCGGGAAACGATTCAAACAAGACCAAGCACCCCTTCCCCGAACGCACGCAAAGCTCAAATTCGAATTCAACTTAAATCCAGCGGGGGAAAAAGTTTACAACCAAAGGAAGAAGGAAATGAAAGCAAACAAAAAGGCCGCGTCCGGCACCTAATCTAGTCTTCGACGTTTTCTCACTAGCGCGGAGCTAAGTGCTGTCCACTGGGCGTGGGAGGGAGCAGCAGGGCCTGAGGCCGGCACCCCTGAGACTCCGGGGCGTGTACAGCCCCACTCATTATTACGTGAGAGTGTCACGGGGCGGCGAGCTTCACAGGCACTGGGCCTTCTTCACAGGAACCGGCCTTGCTTCATATCGCCAGACGAGGGCCCCGCCTTGCGCCACACTCTAGTGCCACCAACGACGACCGGAAACCAGGACGCCGCCGGTGGGGTAGAGCGGTCGCCAGCGGTTCCTCCGACGACCACGGGTCCTCCGCCAGGGGCAAGCCCACAGGCGCCTCCCCAGCGGAGGGCCTACCTTCTAAGAACGCCTTGCTCCGAACGCTGCGGTGGTGATGAGGGATCCCTACCCCTTTCCTGCAGCCCCCTGCGTCCTCCTCCCGAGGGGTAGGAGGCCGCGGGAGCGGGGCAGCTGCTTGCTGCGGCAACCTGCACCTCCTGTGACCCATGATTAGCGTATGCCTGCTCTTGAGGAATTAACGGTACCCGATAGTCGTTGCCTCCAGTGTGACCGACGGAGCCGTCCTGGGGTTCCTGGAAGGGCTCGGCCTCTGGCGTCTCGTCCCCCCAGCTGGGGATGAAGAGTGAGCCCTGTTCGCCGTCGTGAGCGTGCCCTTGGTCCATCATGTGGGGCACGTATTCCTCTGGCGTCGCCACCCGAATGACGTGCTGTAGTGCTCCATGCGCCACGCGGAGTTGCTCGCCGTGCCCACCGTGGGGTGGTAGCGCGTTTGCCCGCACGCGCCATGGGCCGCGCCGAGCCCTTATCCTTCTCGCGCCGGGGGTGGGGGTAGCGCCACCGCCAGTCCAGCGCCGACAGATTCGCTGGTGCTGGGGTAGTCCTGAGGCCCGCGGGGGCGCGCGGGGCCTCCTCGTGCGTCGCCCTGAGCTGGAGGCGGAAGCCGACTGCAGAAGGGGTGAGCCCCTGAAGCGGCGAAGCCCAGGAGCTCAGCAACCCGCTCCAGCAGCACGTCGCAGCCGCCCTCCAGTAGCCTGCACTGCAGCAGCTCCCGTGCTACTGTGAGCGCGACCCTCGAGTTCGCTTGTTCCCGGCGGGTGTACGGTGTCGTAGTTGCGGCGTGATTGGAGGCCCTCGCTGCCGTCCACGCCTGTCGCGTGTGAGGGTCGCAGAAGCTTGCCCGCGTCGCCCGCGGCCCGTAGCACCCTGCGGATCTCGAGCTGCATGTGGCACGGGGTCGCCCGGAGCGGGAGGCTCCGCACAGATGGTCCATGCCGCCCATGGGCCTTGGTTTCCCGCCTAGTCGCCGGACATGGTGACGATGACGCAACGGGAGACGGAGCGATGGGAAGGCAGATTCCGGCGCACCCCTACCTGGCGCGCCAAATGTCGGATCACGGGTTCCGGCAGACCCTTAAGGTTCGAACTCTGGGGTGCACACAGAGATCGTGCCCTCTAGCTCTCCGTCTCGTAAGGATCTAACTACTGCAAGAACAACACAAGAGACACAGAGTTTATACTAGTTCGGGCCACCGTTGTGGTGTAATACCCTACTCTAGTTTGTGGTGGGTGGATTGCCTCTTGGGCTGATGATGAAGAACAATACAAGGAAGAACAGCCTCGCGAGGGTCAGTTCTTGGCTAGGGGATGAACTGTTGGAGGAGTCCAATCGCCCTTCTATCTCTCTCTAGATGCCTCTTTTCTGGCTGGTTTCTCGATGCCCTACTGGTTTCTTGGTACTCGATCAGATGCCTCTACCCTAGGGGTGGCTAGTCCTATTTATAGGCAAAGGCCCTGGGCCTCTTCCCAAATATTGAGCGGGAAGGGCGCCAACAATTGGCCATTTTGAAGGGGAACATCTGGTACACTTATCCTGACTAAAGTTGGTCTTCGCCTGCCAAAGGCCCTGTGGTGACGCCGTCCTGGGCTCCATGGTGACCTCCTTCCCACCGTTGGACTGGTCTTGGTCTCGTTGCACCGAAATGGGTGCCTTTGCTTGATCCTCTTGCCTGCGCTTGCCCCCTTTGCACCAAAGAGGAAAGGGAGACGCTGCGCGGGCTGGCGCCCGCCTGGCACCGTTGGTCGTCATGGCTTGCGTCATGGGCACCTCGTGAGGTACCCTCCTTGATGTCTCCGCCTCCTCACGAGCCAGCCTAAGGAGGCCGTGCTTGAGGAAACGCCATGTCGTCCGCCTCGCGAGGCTTGGCCCCTCGCGAGGGTCTTGAGCCTTGTGTTGATGGAGATGGGCCACGCTGGGCCCCCATTTGAGCCACGTCGCAAGCCGCAGGCAGGCAAGTCTGGGGACCCCCGTTCCCAGAACGCCGACAGTACGGACGGCTCGGCCTCGGCTTCAACTACTAGCCGTGGAGGGCACTGCGGTTGAGGTTGCGATGGACGACGACGTCGGGGTATCGGCTCCGGCGTGATGGAGGAGGGCGGCGGTTGATGGGTGGGATGGGGTGGCGGACGGAGGACGCCGGGGTTTCGCGGCTGGTGGAGAGGTAGTTTTGGCACCCACGGAGTACGAATGGGGAATCGGACGGGTGGGAGGAACCATGTTTCAGTTTGGGACGCACTTGTTTTTGGCTCTTTTGAACAGAAGATGGGACACGCTTGTTTGAAATTTGGGGAAAGTACGAACTTTGCCCCCCTCTTAAATTTCAGACCTACTACGGGTCGGGGGTAGGATGGCAATCCCAGTTGTCCCAAATAGTGGGCGGGAGCGATTTCGGCCACGCGCATGTGTGCTTAGGCGGCCATTGTGTATGAATGTTTTTCGGATGCGGTTGTGTGGCGTCTAGATGAAGCTACAAACCTACCCCGGTTTAGACGTTTAGACATCGGGCCGGTAGGTTTCACAGGTCGGAGTTATTAGAAAAGTAATTTCCTTGTACTACCAAACATTGGTCTCACACGGTTTCGGGCGAGTAGAGGCTCTTTTGGCGCTTCGTTCGAAATTTTGAAACACAAGCATTCACATTTAGAGTACTCTTGAACTGTGAGGATTGACCTAAATAGACAACGTTATATTCGACCTTGTATGTTTGAAAACCTCATTAAATTATCCGCTTCTTTTTGAAATTTTGACACTTGAAAATCCTATAACTATGATTATTTTGGAATGGAGGAGCTAAATTTGAATCTATTTTGTAGACGACTACATATGCTATTATGTACAAAATCAGAGAAAAGATTGGTGCCCCCATAATTTAGGTATGGTTTACAAATGCCAAGATATCAAATTCAAATAATTGAATGGACTTCATGTTGAATTCGATTTTATAAACCACCTTAAGTTGAATTCAAATGTATGCTAGTTCATAGGTAGCTATTTATAATGTCCATTGTGTAACTTTCGTATGTATAATGTGCTTTACACACACAACATGAACTATACTCACGTTTATATTCGATTACTAAAGCGATGCATTGTCTGGAGTTCAAAATACTAACTATGTGGATCAATTGTGTCGAATAATAACATAGACATGCTCAAATTCAATAGAATCCAGATGTCTGATAGATCAATGACCGCTTCTTACGCGAATTGCAAATATCATGATCCCATCCTAATATGTGGATCCAATTTATATCTTTAATCAATGTGTAGAGCAGTCTTTTACGTGTAGTTTCACTCTCCATCGGTGGTCTCTCACACATGCTCACACACTCGCTCCCGAGGTGTCTTTCTTGCACACATGCTCTAGATATAACCCTCCCTCCCTCTCGTAACCATTTACAACTGTTTTCACTAACCTTTATCACAAGCACTCTTCCTCTCGCAAACATACACACGCACAATCCTCATCGACCCTTTCTATATACATGGATCTGCCTACGTGTTTCATGTACGCACATTATCTTTATGCCTGTCTCTCACACATTGTCTCACACCTCTCTTCCTAATCGACGAGTATGATTCTAGCAGAGCATTCTGTAGGATGCGCCTTAAAGTTAGGTTGGATGAATAGTAATATTGGAGATAAAGGGGTTACCTTAGTCCAAGAACCTAGGGTTACAAATCCTAGTCGGCTTTGTCAGTGGACACAGAGTCCTTCACAATTCTGCTATCTTTATCTTGTACGACTAGTCATCCATGGGTCTCCTAAATGCGTCACGGGCCGACCAATGTGGCGCAGGACGGAACCGAACGAAGGGCCTCACCTCGACCCACCGGACCTCGCGCGGTGACACACCCTCTGCCCCCACGTCTCATTATCTTCTCACACCCACACATACCAACACAAACACCACATACATAGAAAATTTCTCCTCGTGCCTCTATTCCCTCTCCCCTTGCATATACACACTCAAGGGAATGTAATCTCTTGCGTCGTATTCTTCTCTCTCTCTAGACCACTCTCATTTCTCGTGCTATCTCTCCCATGCCCCCCCTTCGTCGGCCCCTCTATCCATGCCTCTCTCGAATACGTAATACACACACATACCTCTCTAGGCCCCGCCAAATGCATCAACTACACATTCACACATGTTACATCACGCACCCCATTGATCTAAAAAGCCATCTCTTCACGTTTATTTCGCATACAACATTCCTTTTGAGTAATTAAAGTGTGGCCAAAAAATTATTTTAGAGTTTCTACATATATACAACATTACAAAGTTATATGGAGGAGTACGAACGCTTATTTGCATTGCATGGTGCCCACAATGATATTTATTCTGCATTGTGAATTTGTATATTTTTATACTATATACAAAGTTAGTCATAATAAAGAGAAACGAAGAGCATCTATCTCTCCATCGCATACCCCCCTGTACGCCCCTTTCACGTATGCACACAAAACTATCTCCAGGTCCTCTAAAAGTAAGCCCCCAGAAAATTCACGCATGTTTCATCTTCCTCTAAAACGTAAATGATCATTGTATTTGAAGCGAAAGCACGATATGTACATTGGACTTTAGAATCCACTCATTACGGTCACCATTTACGTTTAGTGGTTATTATACAGTCACGGGCTCACCGTACAACTCTGTATTTGCTCATGACATGACTAGTTGACCAGTTAAACGCTCCACGTGGCACCTCTAGTGTTGCATCACATTATCTCACTACCATCGTGCCCACTTGTCGACTTGTATCTACTCTACATCTACACTCTTATAAAATACATAAAATACACTCTTATAAAAACAAAGTTGGTGATGATGGTGTGCCAGCCATCCTGCAATATAGGTCGTCCGATTTATATCTGACGGGTAGGAAAGAAACTCTGGCAATTTTGCAAAAAGGTTCCCACACACCTCTCCACATTTGCAAATAAGGACTTCCCCGGTTCATCATTTTCTCTCACAAGATAAACACACCCCAACACCCGGCTCTTTGGGTCATGACCAAAATTTTGGTAAGGTGCACTTTGGCCACTATCCAAACACACCCCAACACCCGGCTCGTCGAGGATGCACGGGGCGCCGCGACGGGTCCACGGAGTGGTGTAGCGCGGCCAACTACATCCTCTGGACCTGAGACCATGCCGGGTCGTCTTGCTTTTTCAATGACATGCGTCGGTCGCATGTGAGCAAAGGGCATCTCCAACGTTGCCATGACCGCAGCTAACTACCCTGGCACACCAAAAACCCTCGTCCCTCACGCCGTCGTGCGTTGCGTTCCCAGCCGGCGCTAACTGCCCGCATTCATGCCGTCTATCCGTATGCCGTCGTTAAGAGGCTCAGTGCCCGAGGAACCAACTCCAGCAACATAATGACGCACCAGGACGCTTGGCCTCATCGGAATGCGCTACTTAAAGCGGCAACGCCCAGCTAACCTCCAGACCATAGCGCATCGTCCTCCTACCTGGAACCACATCCTCCATGACCGCAAAGCACGAACGCTCTGCGGGAGAGCTTGTCTTCGGGTATGGAGCTCGAGGTCGCCGCCCTCGCTCAAGTCGCCACACAAGCGGAGGCCACGCTGGCGGCCGACGACGGGAGCACCGTCAGCCACGCGTCCTACTTGCCGCCGTCCAACGTCCGGCACCGCTGAGGTCGGGGACTCCTCCGAGGATGAGTAGGGCATGGGAGGCGGCAGGGCATGGTGTGCCAATTGGCCGGTCCGTCTCCCGTGTTCTACTTTTCCTCGCCGGAGACCACACCTTCACTTCACGGGTCTTGAACCCCGCCCCCGTACATGGAGATCACAGATGGAGGATGTCGGTCGCCGCCGTAGAATAGGTTTAGGGTCGGGTTTATTTTATTGTTTTGTCCTATAGAAGTTCGAAATGTAATGAAAATATGTCGTGCTTGCATTAATCTCGGCCGGTGTATATGAACTTTCACAATAATATACATATTGTAGGAGTACTAGCAAGATGCTCGTGCGTTGCACGGAAGATCAAGATCTTGTGGGAGAAAAGGATGAACGAGGGAAAGCCTTATCTGCAAATGTGGAGAGGAGTGCGGGTAAATTGTCATAGTTTCCTTCCTCTCGTTAGATATAGATCGGACAGCCTATATTGCAGGATGACAGGCACACCATCATCACCAACTCTGCTTTTTATTGAACCGAGACAAATCTAACATGCGAAGTAAAATAAACACATAGGGTCTATACATACACAAATTATCTTAGGCACTCCAATAGTACGTCCACTACACATTCACGCATTTCACATCTTTCTACATCTACGGGAACCTACGAAAGGATTAACGTAAATTGCCTCTCTCTCTCCTCCCCTGATTTTCATGGTGGTGGGCCCCTCCCCCCCCAATTACAATCAACAGCTCACACATTTCACATTACGTTAATTACGTAACTGGGATTACGTAGGTGTAGCATTACTCGTCCTAAAAACCCAACTAAGCCAACCTCCCAGCATATCGCGCGGGAAAAGACCCGGCCGCGCCGTTTTAGTCGGGATTACCGGATTACTAGTAGTAGTATCGATGGATCGCGCGAAGCAACAATTTTTTTTGAGGGGGCGAAGCACCTAGTTTAAAAGTAAAAAAGGCGGTACACTTCGCACCTAGTTTAAAAGGAAAAAAGGCGGTACACTCACAACACTCCTGCACGGTCGCATTGCACCCCACACACGTTCGATCCTGCACACGGCTCACGCAAATGGAATGCGCTTCGGCTTGCCTCGTCACTGACACGTGGGACTGCACTTGGAGAAACCGACCATGCGCCAAACTCCCCCCGCCCACCGCGCGAAAATCCTCCCCCCCACACACCCAAAAATTCCCCCCCCCCAAATCCGATTCAACCACCCTTTGGCCAACGAGCCAATACTATTCCCCAAACCCCCCTCCTCCCCTGTCCCCCTCCACTCCATTCGCTCCGCCAAAGTTGCCCTCCCCGCTGTGCCGATACGTCGACGCCGTGGTTCAGCGATCCTCTCGCTCCCACAGTACGCTCTCATAGACTACCGTCCTCTAGCCGCGTCGCCACCTCTGGCTACGTTCTCATGGAGGCGCACGATGGTACGCGCATTCTAGACTGAGGCCCCATTCATGTCGGTGTAGCGCTGAATGTTAGCTGATAGACGCTGTTAATCTCACTGTTTGCCAAAGTAGTTTACTGTCAATATGCTCGGCTTAAGAAGCTTCCTTGCCCTGTTCTGCACTCAATCTGCTTAGCTGAGATGGCATGCCAAGGCCGATTAGTTGCTAAAATATCCTGCCATATATTTATTGTGACGTAGATTGCCATGGTCTAGTAGCCAATCTGTTAGGTGAAATAGCTATACACCGTTTTATACACGATCTTTGTTGCTGCGATGGCCTTCGATAGTTCTATGTCTATGTGCTCGGCCTCATTGACTGCTGAAACAGCCTGCCATAATTTGGCACTTAAATTTGTTTGCTGAATTAGCTTTACATATATTTCGTTACTTAGATCTGCTCGTCCAAATATCTTGCCATAGCTTTAGACATCGACCTAGGTATTTTTTCTGGACTTCATAAAAAAGCATATATGTTTTTCCTGTAATATCTAGTAGAAGAACTAATTTGTATGTCTAACAGATGGACATGACTTGGATAACTTCTGCTCGAAGATTTTCCGCTGCATATGTCGAGGGGGTTGAAAACTTCATGAACTTTATCAGAGCTGAGTACGGTGGTCCGAAATCAGATGTGCTCTGCCCATGTAGTAGTTGTATGAATTCAGTTACAAGACCCCAGTCAACTGTGCAAAATCATCTACACTTGTATGGGATGTCGGTCACATATACTAGGTGGGTTCATCATGGTGAAGCTGTGAACGTCAATGTTATTGACTACATGGAAGCAGCATATCACCATCTTGATCCACCTGATGCTCAGGTGGAAGAGGAGGAGGAGGAGGTGGTGGTGGCGGAGCCAGTGAGTATGACCAACATTGAAACAATGCTACGAAATGCTCGTGCATTCCATGAACTTTCACCTGCAGAAGAAAAACGGTGGGCCCACATGTTGGAACAACGCAACGTTGCTGTCACCCCAGGAAATAAGCTGTCAGTATTCTCATCTATGGTCACCTTTCTTCAGGTGAAGACATCTGAGCGGATGACCAACAAATCATTCGATGCAATGTTGGCTGCTTTCCATGAATATTTCCCAGATGCGTCTGAGCTGCCACACACCTACAGTAAAATGAAGAATTTCCTTCGTGCACTTGGAATTGGATATGATATGATCCATGTTTGTAAGAATAATTGTGTTCTGTTCCGGAAGGATTATGCCAACTTAAGTGAATGCCCGAAATGCAAATCATCAAGATGGAAAGATGGCGATGATGTGAAGAGGATTCCTCATAATGTTCTGAGACATTTTCCAATTACACCAAGATTGCAAAGGTTGTTTCATGATGCTAAAACAAGAGAGGATGTACTATGGCATTCTAGGAACCAGGAGTACAGAGATCAGAATGTAATGAGCCATCCATCTCATGGTAGTGAGTGGAAAAGCTTCAATGATAAACACAAAGAGTTTGCTGCTGACCCGAGAAACATTAGACTTGGCTTAGCTTCAGATGGATTTAACCCATTTGGCCACCAGAGCGCCACATATAGCATGTGGCCAGTGCTTGTTATCCCTTACAACATGCCTCCAAATGTCTGCACCAAAGAATCAAACTACATGATGGCCTTGCTCATCCCAGGTCCAAAAAACTCCTAGAAAGGATTTTGATTTGTTCATGGAGCCTCTTGTGGGTTCTCACTCGAGACCTATATAGCAGCCCACCAGCTGATTTCTTTCTGCGTGCTGTTATAATTTGGTGCATCCATGATTATCCGGCTTTGGGCACTATGTCAGGGCGAACGACACATGGTTACAATGCATGTGTTCGCTGTGACAGGAATCCACTGTCATACGCAATACTTAGCAAGATCTGTTACATTGGACACTGCCGTTTCCTTGCCAAGGACAAGCCGCATCCTAGAAAACACCGAAGACATGTCTTCAATGCAAAGCATGAAAACCGTGATGCACCAAAGAGGCTCACCGCCGATGAGTTGCAAGTGGAATTAGAGAAGGTCAGGCATATTACACCAGGAAACCATCCTGGTAATGGTAGCGGGAAAAGGAAGCATGGCAGGGTAGAAGAGAGATTATTGTTTACCCGCAGGTCCACTTTGCGGGACTTGGAGTATTGGAAAGATTTGGATCTGCGGCATAGTCTTGATGTGATGCACATCGAGAAAAATATATGTGACAGCATTGTCGGCACACTTCTTAATATTGAAGGCAAGACGAAAGATACCTTAAAATCTAGGATTGATTTGACACACCTAGGTATCAGAAAGGATTTGCAGGTGCAAGATGAAGGTAAACCACGGGATATGGCACCAGCTGTGTACGTCTTGGACAAGGTAAAAAGAAAAGAATTCTGCGAGGTCCTGTCATGTGTGAGATTCCCACATGGATTTGCTTCCAACCCTGAAAGGAGAGTCAGTGCAGATGGAAACAAGGTACAAGGGTTGAAAACTCATGACTGCCACATCCTACTACAAAGGGTTTTACCTGTTATCCTTAGAGGATTGGGCCGCCCTGACTTATACGGAGAAGTTGCAGAGTTGGGACAATTCTTCAGGGAACTCTGCAGTAGGAATATCAGGATAGATGCTTCGAAGCGTCTTAGAGACAAGATACCAACTATCCTATGCGACCTTGAGAAGATATATCCTCCAGCCTTCTTTGATGTGATGGTGCATTTGGCTGTTCATCTACCTGATGAGGCACTACTTAGAGGTCCAGTACAGTATGGTTGGATGTACAATATTGAAAGGCGGCTAGGCACTTTCAAGGGCTATGTTAGGAACAGAGCTAGACCCGAGGGTTCCATTGCAGAGGCCTACATTGCTACAGAAGCATTGACATTCTGCTCAAAATACATTGAAACAGCTGATTAGCTTAGCAAAGAGGTGGGTGTTTTCGATTATTCTGTTCGAGTTACAGGGAAGAGTCGACAAGAGGACAAACCTAAAGATTTGGACAAAATGGTTTGGTATGTGTTGAATAACTGTCCTGAGATACTACCTTATATCAAGTAAGTGCAGTACTGCAGCTTATACATCGTAATCTACTAAGCTTGCAGCACATTCTTATATATTTAGATGTTTGACGCGATCACTATGTCGTGCAGCATATACAAAGAGGAGTTACTGCTGCAAAATCCAAGAAACATTGGCAAACTGGTTATGGCAGGATTTGCGAAATGGTTCAAGAACCATGTAAGCTTTTGAAGTGCACTGTCAGTTTTTTAATATATTGAGTACATAAGATGATCAGCTTGTCTATTTTCTAACCATGGGTTAAGAAGGTGCGGGAGGATGGGCAGGCAGTTGATGACGCCCTTTACTCACTAGCAATGGGTCTTCATACTCGGGTAAGACATTATGAATCTTGCGTTGTTGGAAATGTGCGCTACAACACCCTTGCACGAGACGAAGGCAGGAAGACACAAAACAGTGCCATCATGAGCACGGATACGTATGACAAAGAGACAACTGAAATGTATGCTAACATAACAGACATTGTTCAGTTGCAGTATATCTCCAGTTTCGAGGATCATCGGTGTGTGATTCTGTTGTGCTGTCATTGGTATAACCTGTTTTCCAGGATCACAAAACCCAGAGCTGATGATTATTTCAAATCCATCAATGTCAAGGCAGCGTAACAGACCAACGAGCCTTTTATTTTGGCAAATCAAGTAACACAGATATTTTTCTTGGCAGACACATTTGCACATAGCGATGACTGGAGAGTATTGCAAAGGTTTGAGCAGAGGAATTCGTTTAATGAAGTTGCACAACAAGATGATGCTTACACTGATCTTGATGCACAAGATAACACAGATGTTCCTAATATCTTTGAGAACCATCACGTCAATGACGCCGGCGAAAAGATTGCCTGTTGTGCTGTGGACATACAAGAGTTGATCAGGAATAAGCCAACGTTCGAGGACGTTGAGGACGAAGAAGAAGATGACACCATGGGGAATTACGATTCACACTGATACACATGGCGAAGATGTTGACGCTGCTGCTGCGGATGATGATTACATTGCTTTTGTTGTATTTGCCTGTCAGAAGACGTTTTTTAATCTACTATGTGAAATTGTGTTTGCTATGACAGCTGAAACCTGATGAACATGGTGTTTAGTATTTTGCTGTGAGAACATCACTTGTTATGTATGCTGATTTGTGTTTGGTGATTGTATGACCACTAAAACATGATGACATTGTTGTTTAGTTGTACTCATATTTCGCTGTGAAACTTGAATTTGATGACATAGTTTGCTGTTGGACTGAGATTTGCTCGACATCTTCGAATGAGAACAAAGCTGACCCGACAGGACCTCTGCTATTTATTTATATGAGCAAAAGGGGATACCCCCTGATTTCCATTAATAGAAATCATTAGATGTTCACAACACTATGCCCAGCCTGCTACACAGGTTTCATTCATTACTAGTTTCAGCAAAGTGCTCATGTCCTAGCCACTGAATACATCATGAGTGCTACATACACTGCAAATAAAGTGCCAATAATCCTACAGAGCACATCGATTTTTCCCATTATCTTCACAAGCTCTTTCATCTCCTCATTGTTGTCAAGGCCGTTCAGCAGCTGTTGCTTGGCCATGATCAGAGGAACTGCATATTTAACCTTCTGCTCTGCATCTTCCTCTTCTGTTGTTCCTTCAGTTACTTGTCCAACACCCCAACCTGCTGGTATTGGGATTCCTCGGCTAACCAAATAATCAGCGTAGTTGCATTCCCCCACATCAGCAACTTCCCAGAAATACAAATCACACGAATCTTCCCTTTTCTGCACGAATCAAATTGGAAGATCATCAACCAAACTATTAAAAAAATCATCAACTAAAAGCAGCAGAACAACACTTAAACATATTATTAGCCCATGATTCGGGCATTTGTAGAAGACTCTGTCAGATTTCGGGTTCCGGCAGACCCTTAAGGTTCGAACTCTGGGGTGCGCGCGTAGATTATGCCCTCTACCTCTCCGTCTAGCAAAGATCTAACTACTGAAAGAACAACAAAAAAGACACAGAGTTTATACTGGTTCGGGCCACCGATGTGGTGTAATACCCTACTCCAGTGTGGTGGGTGGATTGCCTCTAGGGCTGATGATGATGAACAATACAAGGAAGAACAGCCTCGCGAGGGTCTGCTCTTAGCTAGGACGATGAACTGCTAGGGGGAGTTCAGCCGCCCTCTTCTCTCTCTC
This sequence comes from Aegilops umbellulata, assembly GCA_032464435.1. Classification (NCBI taxonomy): domain Eukaryota; kingdom Viridiplantae; phylum Streptophyta; class Magnoliopsida; order Poales; family Poaceae; genus Aegilops; species Aegilops umbellulata. The sequence goes on along the minus strand of CP136060.1, from coordinate 16,910,853 downwards.
TATGTGTGTGTCTATGTCCGTCCGTGTCTGTGTTGATTTCTCATTGCCCCTACCCTGGGGGTGGTTAGTCCTATTTATAGGCAAAGGCCCTGGGCCTCTTCCCAAATATTGAGCGGGAAGGGCGCCAACAATTGGCCAATTTGAAGGGGAACATCTGGTACACTTATCCTGACTAAAGTTGGTCCTCGCCTGCCAAAGGCCCTGTGGTGACGCCGTTCTGGGCTCCACGATGACCTCCTTCCCACCGTTGGACTGATCTTGGTCTCGTTGCACTGAAATGGGTGCCTTTGCTTGATCCTCTCGCCTGCGCTTGCCCCCTTTGCACCAAAGAGGAAAGGGAGACACTGCGCGGGCTGGCGCTCGCCTGGCACCCTTGGTCGTCATGGCTTGCATCATGGGCACCTTGTGAGGTACCCCGCCTTGATCTCTCCGCCTCCTCGTGAGCCAGCCTGACGAGGCCGCGCCTGAGGAAGCGCCGTGTCGTCCGCCCCGTGAGGCTTGGCCCCTCGCGAGGGTCTTGGGTCTTGTGTTGATGAAGATGGGCCGTGCTCTGGCCCCTTTCGAGCCACGCCGCAGGCCGCAGGCAGGCAAGTCTGGGGACCCCCGTTCCCAGAACGCCGACAGTAGCCCCCGGGCCCAAGGTGCGCCCAGACTTGGCCGTGCTGAGAGACGAAAGGGCAAGGGCGAAGCGCCGCGGGCCCTAACAGCCTGCGGCCTTGGGCGCCGCGTGGCGGTTGATTGGACGTGAGTGCCTCCGCAACCGCGCAGGTTATTAAAGGTGCGGCGTCTACCCAGGCTTTGCTCTTCTCTTTCTTCGGTCGCTGCACAGACCCCCTTTCTTGCGCCTCTCCTTCCTTCCTCCAAATTCCTTGATCTGCTCCACCCGTGTGACCTAGGAAGACATGGCGCCGTGTCAGCCTCCGGCCGAAGCTTGGTTCTCGCCTGCCCTAGACTTGCCGAATGTGTCGGAGGCGAGCCTTGCTCGGCTGCGCCAAATGGCGGCGGCGCAGGGCATCGATGGGGCACAGGTGTTCAAGGTCAGCTCCGCCACCCCTGAGGGCCGACGGAGCACCTTCTACCCTCTCTTCGTAAGCTCCATTACTGCGGGTCTGGTGCCTCCCTTCTCCGAGTTCTTTTTCTCTGTCCTCCGCCAATACAACTTACAAGCTCTGCATCTCCACCCCAACTCCATCCTTCTCTTGGCAATCTTTGCCTATTACTGCGAGGCTCACATACAGGTGCAGCCCTCAGTGGCCCTACTGCGCCACTACTTCTCCCTCCGGGTCTCTCGCGGTTCTCCTTCCGCGTGCGCGAGCTTTATCGCGTACAGTGGCGCCATTGCCATTTCGAAGCCAGGGAAGAGGATCGAGGGCTTCAGGAGCAAGTGGGGCTTGGTAGATGCCGGGTGCATCCACCCCCGGTTGATCCTGCCTGCGGAGCAACCCGCGAGTTCCAGCGACTGGTGGCGAGCGGAGCTCACGGACCCCCGCGCGTAGCCGGTGCTGGAGAGGATGGACGCGGATCTGAGACCGGCCAGCATGGCGACGGCAAAGCAGACCAGCGCGTCGCTGCTGAGGGAATTCCTGGAGCACCAGTTGGCTCTGCTTCGGCAGTACTCACCCCCGATGTGGAGGCCTCATCCGAGCCCCGCGGCCTTGGGCGGCGAAGATCTGGCCGCGGTGCTCCAATCTCTAGCCGGGGGCGATGTAGCGAGGTTGGAGGGCGCTCCTATGCCCTTGTTCCTCCGCGACGATTGGGAGCAGGTGGTGGAGTCCATGCCTGCCTTCAACGGAGACGGGCCCGTGCCCACGGAGGCTCCCGAGGGACTGGTGGATGTGTCCTCCGATGACGCCAGCGAAGAGGAGGGCGGAGAGGAGCGGGGAAAGGGGCCTGACTCTGAGGCGACTGACGGAGAGTCGAGGGCTCCCCTCTCTCGGTGCAGGCCCCGCACTCTCCGCCTTTTGTCAAGCGATGATGATGAGGACGATGACGTGCTGGGTAGCAGGAGCTCGCCCCCGATCCCGAAGAAGGACAGGACCAGGCTGATCCCCCGCGGGTCCGCCCCGGCTCCGGGGCGATCCAGAGACGCGCCTTCTGCTTCTGAGGTTGATCCCTCCAGCCGGCTCTCAGGCTTCAAGTTTGGCCAGAGGCTGCCCGAGCTCACCGGCGACGACCCGTAAGCACTTGATCCTTGTCTTTTATTTCTTGTTCCGCTGCTGAGGCTTGATGTTCGCTTCTCTTGAATAGGCTGGCGCCCGCGGCGAAGAAGCCGAAGGGGGCTCCCGAGGCCCCATCCGCGGCAAGGCCTCCGCTTGCGGGGGAAGGTGACCGTGACGCACGGGCTTCTCCTGCCTGGTCGTCCTCACGAGGCCTGGCTGAGCTGGCTGGGGCGAGCCTAGCCCCCATGGCCCAAGTGACTCCCGAGGTGCCTCTGCCTGCTGCCGCCACCACAGTCGTTGGGGCGCAGCAGACTCCGCCTCAGTATGCTGTGGTCTCGCCGCCGCTACCTTCTCCTCCCGTTCCACCAACCGTTGTTTCCCCAACTCCTCCTGCCGTCTTGGAGCGTGCTGCTGCTAGACTGGACCGGCTGCGGCAGGATCTTCTTGGCGCCGACCCTCGCCTGGTGGCCGGGCGCCTGGAGCTGGCTTCGGGATGGATTCGCTCCGACGCCTCGATTCGGGCGGCGCTGGTTCAGGCCTCGACGGCCTACGACGGAGAGAGGGAGGCTACCCTCGAGGCAAAGGCTGCTCGAGACGCGGCCCTGGGGGAGGTGGTTGAAGTCCGTGGTCGCTGCAAGGAGCTGGAGGACGAGCTGCAAGGCCTGCGGGACCAGCTCGCGAAGGAGGTCCACCTTCGCCAGGAGCAGGAAGAAGGCATGAAGGCTCGCGAGGCGGCCATCGAGGGCCGGGAAGCCAAGCTCAAGAAGCGCCGCGACCGTCTAGGCGCGCTGAAGAAGGTGCTGGAGGTGACGAAGGCTGAGCTGGACGATAAAGCCCAGGTCCTTGCCGAGGATCGCATGGCCTTCGCGGACATGGAGAAGGAGGCTCGTGCTTCGCTGAAAATGCTTTACGAGAGTGGCCAGGAGAGCCCGCTGGCCGGCGCCGAGGACGGCCCCGCCATGCTGCTTCCCTTCCTGGTTCGTGCCCTTGGGGATGTTGCCCTCGGCCTTGGCCTCACGGCCGAGGCCGAGGTGCGTGTCCTATCTTCTGCTGCGCTGACGTGGGTCTTCGCCCACATCTAGCTTCGCGATCCCAGCGCCGACCTCGACAGTCTGTTGGAGCCGGTGAGTGGCGAGGGTGCTGCCTCCGTTGTCGAAGCCATGAAGGGGCGCGTAGAGGCGCTATTGGGGAAGTTCCGGGCCTTCAGCATCAAGCCAAAGCAAGGCGCTGCCAGCCCTGCTGCTCCATGAGGCGAAGCTACTCCGCGCTGCTCCACCGCCGACAAGGGACTCCGCTACCGCTCCTGTTCTGCTTTTAATTCCTGCACATGCATCACGCCTCGGGGAGGCATTTAAACTTGCATTTGGTGCTGAGATGGCAGTATGGACTGCAATATTTGCTTTTAAATTCCTTGAGTTTTATGCTTTTCCTCCCTACTTGCTTGTGTTCTACCCCGGCAGAGCCCGGCCCCGCACGTACCTACCCAGCATTAGCCCCGACCGGAAACCAGGACGGGACCAGAGGAGTGAGGGGCTACGTGACAAGTTAGGCTCCTAAGTCGCGATGCTCAGGAGTCCCCCTTGGCGCACGAACAACAAGTAGGGAAGTGTGATGTAGGTGTATCTTCCGTTCTACGTCTGCAGAGCCCGACTCCGCGTATACCTCACCCAGCATAGCCTTTCGGAACTAAGGAGTGAGGGGCTACGGAGCCAGTTAGGCTCCCAAGTCACGATGCTCAGGAGTCCCCCTTGACGCGCAAACAACGAGCAATGAGGTGAGATGCAAGCGGGAATACCTTTCTACGTCTGCAGAGCCCGGCCCCGCGCGTACCTCACCCAGCATAGCCTTTTGGAACTAAGGAGTGAGGGGCTACGGGACCAGTTAGGCCCCTGAGTCGCGATGCTCAGGGGTCCCCCTTGACGCTCAAACGGCCTTCATACCTTGGCTCCGCTCGGGGAGAGACGCGTGACGAACCAGGCCCGAGGGGCCTGGCTAGGTGGCGTACGTCTGGGCGTGACCCAGGCGTAGCCCCCGTGCCTAGCCCCCTCGCGCGGCGCTCCCGAGGGGAGGCGTTGCGATGAGGCTAGACGTTGAGCTCTGGGCTCCTTGAGGTTGATGCGGCCTGGAGGCCACCCTCAGTTGTTTATCACCAGCGCGGAGCATAGCGCTTCCGTATGTGTACGGGCATAGCCGCTCCTTAGCAGTGTCGTCAGCCAGCGCGGAGCATGGTGCTTCCACTGGTACGTGGGAGGGGGATCCCCTCCGGGAGGAGCCCCCGGGGCGTGTACAGCCCCGCCCTGACACGTGGCCGACACGGTAGGGCTAGGTGAGGTGTATCTGGGCACCCGAGAACCAGCGCGGGACTCACGGGGCCCTACCTCTAGGCGGGTTGCGCCTGGCACTGGGCCGAATCTTGTGATGTGTTCCTGCAAATTTGGTTAGATGCCGGCACTCTACGTCCTCGGGTCACGGCCCTCGAGCTGGTCTCATCCGTCGCTGGTATGCCAGGTCGCGATGCCGTGGACAATGCTAGAGGGTGAGGGCTGGAGAGCCAGTAAGAGCGCTGAGTCGCGATGCTCAGGTACCCCCCCCCCTTTAACGTGCAAGTGGTCGACCTGGAGAAGAAGAGGCGCCGTGGACAGGCATCAAGTAATCAAGCATGATAGGCGAATGCATAGTTGGAAATAAACGCAAGGGAGATACGCGCCACTGGGCCTGGCCCGAGCGGCCTGGGGATGATGCAGCCCGAGGGGCGCCCCCAACAAAGCAAGCTAATGATCGAAAAATAAAAAGGGATACATGCCGCAGGGACGGACCCATGCGGCCTAGGAATGATGCAGCCCTGGGAGGGCGTTCCGAGCCAGAAATGAAGCTTGAAAGATGTCACCTGAAGATGTTGAGGATGAAGTGGTGTTGGTGCAGCAGACTCGGTAGGCTGCAGAAGCCGATCCTCACGAGCCCCCAGGCCCAGGGGCCTCAGGAGGCTCCGGAGGCGCTGGTGGCTCCTCGTGAACCATCTCCATCTCCGCCAGGACTGCGGAACGCCTGTCTTCTTGAGTCTCCATGATCCCCCTCATGAGGCGCTGGTACGTAGCAGCCACGCTCGGCAAGCCGTAAGGCATGCGAACGTAGCTGTGGGGTGGACCTCTACAACGCCCCACTTGCGAGGGCCAGAGGCGTTCCGTCGTGGCGACCCGATTGAGCCCTGGTACGTCGATGCAGACACGCAGCCCACCATCCTCGCCTGGATGGGGAGCCACAGCCGGTGAACGGCGGCAAACTCTCATGATTCTTGACTCATGTAGTTCTTGAACGGCCTTGTTGACGAACTCCTGCTGATCTGACCTTCCTTGCCTTGCTCCTTCTTGAGGGAAACGTGCTTCGAAGCACGCCTCCACGTGGTGCCCAAGCGCCTCCCTCGTGACCTTGGCCAGGTCGGTGGCCCTCCAGGTGAGAGCCCCCGAGCCCTGCCTAAGGAGGGTGTCGGGCGCGCTTTCCTATGCGATGGAAGGAGGATTCCCTTGGGCAGACGTTGGCCCTGGGGGCCCGCCTCCTGAGGGGCTGGTCCGAACGACGCCTTCTTCTTCTTGGGGGTGGTCTCGGGAAGCCTCCTGCTTCCGCGATCTAGGTCTTCTAGTGACGCGGCCTGAAAGGCTCGCTCTAGGGAACACACTGCATCCTTCTCTTCACATGGCACCGTGATGACTCCGCCACTTCCTGGCATCTTGAGGACGTTGTAGCCATGATGAGTTACGGCCATGAACTTGGCCAGCGTTGGGTACCCGAGGATGGCGTTGTACGGCAGGCGGATGTGGGCGACGTCGAAGTCGATGAGCTCGGTGCGGTAGTTGCCGCGGTCCCTGAAGGTGACAGGGAGGTGGACCTGCCCGATCGGGGTCATGGAACCGTCGGTGACTCCGGAGAAAGGCTTGGTTGGCTGAAGCTGGTCATAGGGCACTTGGAGATTGTTGAATGTTTCCACAGACAGGACGTTGAGCCCTGCTCCACCATCGATGAGGGTCCTGGTGACCAGTACGTTGCTGATGACTGGGGAGCAAAGCATCGGGAGGACCCCGGCCGTGGCCGCGCACTTGAGCTGATACGCTGAGCTGAACGTGATGGCGCACGCCGACCACTTGAGAGGGCGTGTTGCTTCGATCCTGGGGAGGACTGCTTTCACTTCGCGGGCAAACTGCTTGAAGATGCATTGGGAGGCTGGGGCTTGAGCTCCGCCTAGGATGCAGGCGATTGCGCGCGGCTCCTGGAAGCCCCCAGCCCCCTCGTCTTGATGGCGGTCCTCGTTCCTCCTCGGCTGAGGCGGCAGTGGAGGGAGGCCTGCGTTTGCCGTGCAGGCGATCCTCACGAGGCTGATCCCTCCAGTCCCCCTCGCGAGGTAGGTATCGCCAGCGGTCCTCGCGAGGTTGATCACGCCACCCTTGGCGCGGGCCACGGTCTTCCCAGCGTCCTGCATTTCTTCCTCCTCCTCGGCCGTAGCCCCGGTCAGCGCAGTCAGGACGACGGCCGATCCTTCCTTCTTGCACGGCGCGGAGCTCTTGGCATTCATTGGTGTTGTGGGTGTGGAGGTCGTGGTACACACAGTACCGGCTGCCCCTGGAGAACTCGGGCAGATCCTTGCCCCGCTTGGTATCTGGTTCGGCCGCGAGCACGGCAGCCCCCTTGCGCTTCACGTCCTTGGACTTGGGCTTCTTCTCTTCTGGGTCTGCGGCGGGCAGCTCGAGGAGAGAGAGACGTCCTTCCTCAGCCCTGGCGCACTTGGTCGCCAAGTTGAACAACTCCAGGGAGGTGCACAGGTCTTCATGCATCGCCAGCTCCTCCTTCATCTTGATGTCGCGCACACCATCGGAGAAGGCTGAGATGATGGCTTCCTTGGATACCTTGGGGATCTTGAGGCACGCACTGTTGAAGCGCTGGATGTACTTTTGCAGGGTCTCTCCGGGTTGTTGCCTGATGCGGCGCATGTCGCTCACGGCGGGGGGCCGGTCGCGAGTACCTTGGAAGTTGGCGATGAAGCGGATGCGCATCTGGTCCCAGGAAGAGATCATGCCTGGGGCCAGGTTCAGGAGCCAGGTGCGAGCTCCTTCCTTGAGCGCCATGGGGAACAAGTTCGCCATGACCTTTTCATCCCCGCTGGCAGCTTCGATGCCCAGCTCATAGAGCTAGAGGAACTCTACAGGGTCAGTCGTGCCGTCATAGCGAGGAGGCAGGTCTGGCTTGAACTTGCCGGGCCATGCGACGCTGCGCAGCTTAGTGGTGTAGGCGCGGTAGCCAGCAGTGGCCACGGGAGGCTTTGGTTGAGGGAGAGCTTGGCCTTGCGGGCCCCCATGCGCTGCAGCTGGGAGCAGCGCGGGGTCTTGACGTGCCGGAGCTGGAGCAGGGAGCGCCCGGGCAGCCTCTTGCGGCCGAGGGACTTCTTGGCGGCTCCGTTCTTGCTAGGCTGGCACCTGACGGAGCGGGTTCCACCCAGGGGCCACGCGCCGTGGAGCCATGGCGTCTTCTTGGAGACGAGGTGGCTGATACGCCCTCGGAGCTTCATTGCCCGCGCGGGGCGGGGTGCGGCGCAGCGGAGCGGACGGCGCAGGAGAGCCCCCTGCGGCGCGGACGAGCTCGGCGACGCGGTCGAGCCACTCTTCGTAGACATCGTTGACGGGACGGTAGCGCAAGAGCTCGTTTGCCACGATGACCGCAGCTCGAGCTTCCAAGGGTGCACGAAGCGCGCGAGACGAAGAGCCAGCTGGTGTGAGCGATGGAGTAGCGGTGCGGCCGTCTTGCCTCACGGACGGATGCTGAGACGACGCTTGCTGCTCGTTCCCCGCCGGGCCGGTGGCGGTGTTGACGGCGGGCGACGAGGAACGGCGAGGACGCCCATCGACGGGAGCCGTCTGGGCGACGCGGGAAGCGATGGCGGCCCGGCGCTCGGCGCGGGCCCGACGAGCGTCAGACATGGACGCGACGGCCGGAGGAGAACGGAGCGGTGGAAGACAAATCCCGGCGCACCCCTACCTGGCGCGCCAAATGTCGGATTTCGGGTTTCGGCAGACCCTTAAGGTTCAAACTCTGGGGTGCGGGCGGAGATTATGCCCTCTACCTCTCCGTCTCGCAAAGATCTAACTACTGAAAGAACAACACAAAAGACACATAGTTTATACTGGTTCGGGCCACCGATGTGGTGTAATACCCTACTCCAGTGTGGTGGGTGGATTGCCTCTTGGGCTGATGATGATGAACAATACAAGGAAGAACAGCCTCGCGAGGGTCTGCTCTTAGCTAGGATGATGAACTGCTAGGGGGAGTTCAGCCGCCCTCTTCTCTCTCTCTGTGTGTGTCTGTGTCCGTCCGTGTCTGTGTTGATTTCTCATTGCCCCTACCCTAGGGGTGGTTAGTCCTATTTATAGGCAAAGGCCCTGGTCCTCTTCCCAAATATTGAGCGGGAAGGGCGCCAACAATTGGCCAATTTGAAGGGGAACATCTGGTACACTTATCCTGACTAAAGTTGGTCCTCGCCTGCCAAAGGCCCTGTGGTGACGTCGTTCTGGGCTCCACGATGACCTCCTTCCCACCGTTGGACTGGTCTTGGTCTCGTTGCACCAAAATGGGTGCCTTTGCTTGATCCTCTCGCCTGCGCTTTCCCCCTTTGCACCAAAGAGGAAAGGGAGACACAGCGCGGGCTGGCGCCCGCCTGGCACCCTTGGTCGTCATGGCTTGCGTCATGGGCACCTCGTGAGGTACCCCGCCTTGATCTCTCCGCCTCCTCGTGAGCCAGCCTGACGAGGCCGCGCCTGAGGAAGCGTCGTGTCGTCCGCCCCGCGAGGCTTGGACCCTCGCGACGGTCTTGGGTCTCGTGTTGATGAAGATGGGCCGTGTTGGGTCCCCTTTCGAGCCACGCCGCAGGACGCAGGCAGGCAAGTCTGGGGACCCCCGTTCCCAGAATGCCGACAGACTCGGCCAGGGTTGCGGATTGTGGTTGAGACGCGACGGATGACTCTGCGTGATTTGCCGCAGTGGCACCATACCAACGGCAGCGGGTTGCGATGAGCAATCGGCTGCGGTGCGCGTGCCGGCGAGGGTGTGATGAGACCCACAGGCGGTGGTACGGGTGGCGACTTGGCACATATCTGGTTGTTTTCCTACTGAAGAGCAGGTGGACGAGCAGCCAGCGGACATGGTTGCTGCGGCCAGAGCTTCTGATGCTAGGCAGAGTAAGAAATTAAGTAGAGAAGAGGAGAAGCGAATGTTGGATATGTCAGTTTCATTACTTGCAGAGTAGCATAGCACCATATATAGTCATAGTCTAGGTTTGGATTCAAACCAGCTACAGGAGCACGTCTTTCTTTTTTCTCGGCAATGTCTCTTTACTGGTACACTAGCTTGTTCTGTACGCCTTCCCAAGTCTTTGATTTTATTTCCCTTTTTTTTGCGAGGAAGGAAGGAGGACAAAATTGAGAGTTCCTGGGACTCGAACCCAAGACCTCTAGGTTGAAAACCAAGGGTGCTAGTCACTTATGTGGCAAACGTTCCCTGTGAGGAGGACGGCAGACGAACTCATTTTCCTTGCAGTTTTCTTCCTATATATAAAATGGTATGCTACTTGGTGTCCGCTTAGTCAACAAAAGATTGTGCCAACCTTGACCGTTGGATTGACATTCAATGTCTATCGCGTTTCTTCAGTCTCTTTTTCCTCGAGCCGCCAAAGCCAAACCAGCGCTGGCAGGACCACCTGCTCCCGCCTCCCACGGCTGGCTGTGATCTTCCCCTGCTCCTGTTCGTTCCCGTTCGAGGCCTCACCATCGTCCTCCGCCTTGGTTCGCTCGCCGCGGCGCCGCCCTCCGGTGTTGTCAACATGGTCAACAACCGAGAGGAATAAGGAGATGACTGTACCTGGAGAGGATGACAGTAGGGACCCAGCAGTGCGTGCATTAATTTTGTTTTTTGGGACGGAGAAGGGTATCAACTGGGTTGTGCGGGACCCGTGGCCCGTCTAGCCCATGCTTTCATTTCATATGTTTAGCACATGACCAGCCCAGTTTGTTTTTTTTTCTTTCTGAAAATGGCTAGCCAACTATTTTGTTTTTTGCAGAATAACCAACGTAGGCCTACTTGCTTTTCTACGCCCTGCTGAGCCAGAAATCTTTCAAGACGAGGAGGGATGCATTTTGCCCAGAAAATGGGCTATAAGTAATAAGAAATGGGCTATAAGTAATAATAAATGGGCTGTAAAATGAAAAAATACAGCAAACAGGCAATTAGTTCCAAAATACTGTTTTCTTTCGGATTTTGATATTTTAAATTTCATTGTTTTTGTGCGGGTAAAATTTCATTGAATTTAAATTAAGGTATATTTATATTTAAAATTAATTTGACTCTGGCTAGAAATTTCGGGCTGTATGCTGTTTGGGACAGATTTGGAGGCTGACTTGTGGGTCTACTAGGTTGACGTGTACTTTGGCTTTGTCTACTTAGTCCACAAACGATTCTAGCAGCAGTGACCGTTGGATGTTAATCCAACGGCCGTGCTGCTTCTTCAATATCTGATCTTCTTGCTCCAGCCGCCCAAACCAGCTCCGGTGGGACTGCCTGCTCCCGCCTCCTGTGGTCGGCTGTGCTGCCGTACAGGCCACACCGCCCCACCCTACTTCATTGCTGGCCAAGCCATTCCTCTACTCACCCACACCTCATGATATTTTTCAGCGACGGCGGCCGGACCAGTAAACCCTCGTACTCCCCACCGCGTGGGCAACCATTGTCAGGTCTTCCACGGCTCCGTGTCATTCCCTTCCTAGGCCTCACCGTCGTCCACCGCCATGGTGCTCTCGGCGCGGCCTGATCAACGTGGTCAACGAACGACATCCATCGGCCATGGACTATACACGCAAAATAATGATTCCTCCACCTGACAGCTAGGACCCACTGGAAGGGCCTCTGTATTTCGCGAAAAAAACGTTCCCCCCGCTGACTTGTCAGACCCACCAGCTATATCTTCGCACGCAAGGAAGTGCCTCCTTATTACGCACAGAAAATGAATACCCCTGCTAGCTGGGACCCACCATAGTGGGAGGATGACTTGTGGGCCAACTAAGTTGAAAGGGACGGAGGGCGTTGTCAAGTTAGTCAATATGAACGATTCTAGCTCCAGTGACCGTACGATGTCCATCCAACGGCCGTAGTGCTTCTTCAACCTCTGGTTTTCTTGCTCCAGCCACCCAAAGCAGCGCCGGTCGTGCCGCATGCTCCTGCCCCCCCGTGGACGGCTGTGCTGCCGTGGAGGCCTCACCGCCCCTACTATTCCCACTGCTGGCCAGGCCCTGCGGCGACGGCAGCCTCACACCGCAGCTGAACCAGTGAACCCTCATACTCCTCTCCGCACGGGCTTCCACTGCCGCATCTTTCCCGGCTCCGCGTCGTCCCCTTTCTAGGCCTCGCCATCGTCCACCGCCCTGGTGCTCTCGGTGCGGCCTGGTCAACGTGGTCAAGGAATGACTTCCATCGGACGTGGACTGTACGTGGAGAGGCTGACAGCTGGGTCCACGGCCGCAGCAAGGAAGTGCCTCCTTATTACGCGGAAAATAATGATTCCTCCACCTGACAGCAGGGACCCACCGGACGGGCCACTGTATTTTGCGGAAAAAACGTTTCCCCTGACTGCTGGGACCCACTAACTTCATCTTCGCACGCAAGGAAGTGCGTTCGGGCAAAAAAACGATTCGCCCCCCTGACTGCTGGGACCCACCAGCTACACTTTCGCACGCAAGGAAGTGCGTCCGGGCAAAAAAATGATTCACCCCCCTGACTGCTGGGACCCACCGGCTACATCTTCGCACGCAAGGAAGTGCGTCCGAAGAAACGATTCGCCCCCCTAACTGCTGGGACCCACCAGCTACATCTTCGCAGGTAAGGAAGTGCCTGACAGTCGGGACCCACCTGGTCGAAGTACGTAGCGTTGTCATTCTGGTCGCGAACGTGTACATACATACTGGTCGATGTAGATGCGCGCACGTGTCGTAGTAGAGGCGCACACGTAGCATGTACACGTACGTAGTGGCCAGGGTGCAAGAAAGAAAATACGGCCACGTATGTGTACATACGGGCGGGGTCTCGAACGCCTACTCGCGCATACGTACGGCGAGAGCTCGTGTACATGGCTGGGTCAGAATGGAGAAACAGCGTCGTCGTCGTGTTCATGGGGAGGCAACGGAATGCGTCGTGTTCATGCGGAGGCAACGGAATGCGTCGTGTTCATCGGGAGGCAACGGAACGCGTGGGAGCCAACCGGCTGGGTCGGAACGGAATGCGTGGTCATGTTCATCGGGAGGGCTTGGACGGAACAGGGGATGGAAACGAGGCCTGGCGTACCGCAAAACGAGGAAACGGCCTTGTGTTCGACCGGCCACGTTTGAAACGGGATCCTGTTCATCGAGAGGAGTCTGGCGTACCGCAAAACGGAGGAAATGGACCTCCTACGGTCGAAACGGGGTTCCTGTTGATCAGGAGGGGTGTGGCGTACCGCAAAACGGAGGAAACAGACTTGTGTTGGAGCGCTACGGTCGAAACCGGAGTCCTGTTCATCGGGAGGGCTGTGGTGTACCGCAAAACAGGACTCCACGGGATACTGTTCATCTCCAGCGTCGACCTCCTCCAGCCTCCATGGGCTACCGTCGACCTCGTCCAGCCTCCATGGGCTCCTGTTCATCCAGCCTCCACCGCGCGCTACTCCACCGGCTACTGTTCAACCACCCCTCCACCGTCTACTGTTCATCTAGCCCTCCACACCATGGGGTCCTATTCGACTACCCCTCCACGGGCACCCCTCCACCGTCTACTGTTCATCCAGCCCTCCACACCACGGGGTCATGTTCATCCACCCCTCCACGGGCACCCCTCAACCGTCTACTGTTCATCCAGCCCTCCACCACACCTTGGGGTCCTGTTCATCCAGAGGCAACGCCACCGCTCACTGTTCATCCAACCTCCCCTCTCCCGCAACACTAACTGTTCATCCCAGAGGCAGCATCGATTGGCTTCAGTTAGCAGCAGTAGCGAAGGAATCGCTCGATCGGGTTCAGTTAATAGCCATCGATCGATCGCTCGGTTTCAGTAACACGTAGCCTGCAGTGCAATCACTCGGGTTCAGTTAGAGCCCAACGCCTCGCTCGGGTTCATTTAGAGCCAACGCCTCGCACACACGCGTGTACGTGCACGAGAGAAACACGCGTCCCCGACCTCCCACCATAACCGGGAACTCCCCGAAATTTTCCTCCCCCTCGCTTCTATCACGGTTTTTTCCGTCATGGACGGACCAAAGAATTTCATGCAGCTGCGTCACCGGCCCACCCAGGGCAAAAAGCCCATTTTCTGTCATGATTTTTTGTCATAGAAGTAGGAGCCCACCACATCTATGATGATACCGGGTTTTGTCACAATTATCGTCGTAGAAGTGTCATATGTATGACAGAAAAAAAAATCGTTCGGCCCAAAATGTCACGGATGTGTATTTTTTTTTGTAGTGCCAGTAGGAGACCACGCACGTGTCCCTTGCACCTACACAAACAAATAAAAACCTCGCAACCAACGCAATAAAGGGGTTGTCAATCCCTTCACAGTCACTTACAAAAGTGAGATCTGATAAATATGATAAGATAATATTTTTGGTATTTTTATGATAAAGATGCAAAGTAAAATAAAAGGGAAAAAGAAATAACTAAGTGTTGGAAGATTAATATGATGGAAAATAGACCCGGGGGCCATAGGTTTCACTAGTGGCTTCTCTCAAGAGCATAAGTATTACGGTGGGTGAACATATTACTGTTGAGCAATTGATAGAATTGAGCATAGTTATGAGAATATCTAGGTATGACCATGTATATAGGCATCACGTCCGTGACAAGTAGAACGACTCCTACCTGCATCAACTACTAATACTCCACACATCGACCGCTATCCAGCATGGATCTAGAGTATTAAGTTCATAAGAACAGAGTAACGCTCTAAGCAAGATGACATGATGTAGAGGGATAAACTCATGCAATATGATACAAACCCCATCATGTTATCCTCGATGGCAACAATACAATACGTGCCTTGCTGCCCCTGCTGTCACTTGGACAGGACACCACAAGATTGAACACAAAGCTAAGCACTTCTCCCATTGCAAGAAAGATCAATCTAGTAGGCCAAAACAAACTGATAACTCGAAGAGACTTGCAAAGATAACCAATCATGCATAAAAGTATTCAGAAAAGATTCAAATATTTTTCATAGATAAACTTGATCATAAACCCACAATTCATCGGTCTCAACAAACACACCGCAAAAGAAGATTACATCGAATAGATCTCCACAAGAATCGTGGAGAAGTTTGTATTGAGATCCAAAGAGAGAGAAGAAGCCATCTAGCTAATAACTATGGACCCGAAGGTCTGAGGTAAACTACTCACACATCATCGGAGAGGCTATGGTGTTGATGTAGAAGCCCTCCGTGATCAATGCCCCCTTCGACGGAGCACCGGAAAAGGCCCCAAGATGGGATCTCACGGGTACAAAAGGTTGCTGTGGTGGAATTAGGTTTTTGGCTCCGTATCTGGTAGGTTGGGGGTACGTAGGTATATATAGGAGGAAGAAGTACGTCGGTGGAGCAACGTGGGCCGCACGAGGGTGGAGGGTGCGCCCCCTGCCTCGTGCTCTCATGGTTGCTTTCTTGAAGTAGGGTCCAAGTCATATGGATCACGTTCGTTCCAAAAATCACGTTCCCGAATGTTTCATTCCGTTTGGACTTCGTTTGATATTCTTTTTCTGGGAAACACTAAAATAGACAAAAACATCAATTCTGGGTTGGGCCTCCGGTTAGTAGGTTAGTCCCAAAAATAATATAAAAGTGTATTATAAAGCCCATTAACATCGAAAGCAGAATATAATATAGCATGGAACAATAAAAAATTATAGATATGTTGGAGACGTATCAAGCATCCCCAAGCTTAATTCCTACTCGTCCTCGAGTAGGTAAATGATAAAAACAGAATTTTTGATGTGGAATTCTACTTGGCATAATTTTCAATGTAATTCTCCTAATTGTGGTATGAATATTCGTATCCGAAAGATTCAAGACAAAAGTTTAATATTGACATAAAAATAATAATACTTCAAGCATACTAACTAAGCAATTATGTCTCCTCAAAATAACATGCCAAAGAAAGTTATCCCTACAAAATCATATAGTCTGGTTGTGCTCTATCTTCACCACACAAAGTATTTAAATCATGCACAACCTCGATGACAAGCCAAGCAATTGTTTCATACTTTTGGTGTTCTCAAACTTTTTCAATCTTCACGCAATACATGAGCGTGAGCCATGGACATAGCACTATATGTGGGATGGTGGTTGTGGAGAAGACAAAAAGGGAGAAGATAGTCTCACATCAACTAGGCGTATCAACGGGCTCTGGAGATGCCCATTAATAGATATTAATGTGAGTGAGTAGGGATTTCCATGCAACGGATGCACTAGAGCTATAAGTATATGAAAGCTCAACAAAAGGAACTAAGTGGGTGTGCATCCAACTCGCTTGCTCATGAAGACCTAGGGCATTTTGAGGAAGCCCATCATTGGAATATACAAGACAAGTTCTATAATGAAAAATTCCCACTAGTATATGAAAATGATATCATAGGAGACTCTCTATCACGAAGATCATGGTGCTACTTTGAAGCACAAGTGTGGTAAAAGGATAGTAACATTGTCCCTTCTCTCTTTTTCTCTCTTTTTTTATTTGGGCCTTTTCTCTTTTTTTATGGCCTCTTTTTTTTGTCCGGAGTCTCATCCCGACTTGTGGGGGAATCATAGTCTCCATCATACTTTCCTCACTTGGGACAATGCTCTAAAAATGATGATCACCACACTTTTATTTATTTACAACTCAACAATTACAACTCAATACTTAGAACAAAATATGACTCTATGTGAATGCCTCCGGCGGTGTACCGGGATATGCAATGAATCAAGAGTGACATGTATGAAAGAATTATGAATGGTGGCTTTGCCCCAAATACGATGTCAACTACATGATCATGCGAAGCAATATGACAACGATGGAGCGTGTCATAGTAAACAGAACGGTGGTAAGTTGCATGGCAATATATCTCCGAATGGCTATGGAAATGCCATGATAGGTAGGTATGGTGGCTGTTTTAAGGAAGGTATATGGTGGGTCTATGATACTGGCGAAAAGTGCGCGGTATTAGAGAGGCTAGCAATGGTGGAAGGAAGAGAGTGCGTATAATCCATGGACTCAGCATTAGTCATAAAGAACTCATATATTTATTGCAAAAATCTACAAGTTATCAAAGCAAAGTATTACGCGCATGCTCCTAGGGGGATAGATTGGTAGAAAAAGACCATCGCTCGTCCCCGACCGCCACTCATAAGGAAGACAATCAATAAATAAATCATGCTCCGACTTCATCACATAACGGTTCACAATACGTGCATGCTGCGAGAATCATAAACTTTAACACAAGTATTCCTCGAATCCACAACTACTCAACTAGCATGACTCTAATATCACCATCTTTCTATCTCAAAAAATTATCAAGCATCAAACTTCTCATAGTATTCAACACACTCATAAGATAATTTTTACTAATCTTGGATGCCTATTACTTTAGGACTAATTTCTCAACTTAAGCAAATTACCATGCTGTTTTGTAGGACTCTCAAAATAATACAAGTGAAGCATGAGAGAACAATAGTTTCTATAAAACAAATCCACCACCGTGCTCTAAAAGATATAAGTGAAGCACTAGAGCAAAAACTATATAGCTCAAAAGATATAAGTGAAGCACATAGAGTATTCTAATAAATTCCGAATCATGTGTGTATCTATCAAAAGGTGTGTACAGCAAGGATTATTGTGGCAAACTACAAATAAAGACTCAAATAATACAAGACGCTCCAAGAAAAAACATATCATGTGGTGAATAAATATATAGCTCCAAGTAAAGTTATCGATGAAAGTAGACGAAAGAGGGGATGCCTTCCGGGGCATCCCCAAGCTTTGGCTTTTTGGTGTCCACAGATTATCTTGTGGTGCCATGGGAATCCCCAAGTTTAGCCTCTTGCCACTCCTTGTTCCACAATCCATTAAATCTTTTACCCAAAACTTGAAAACTTCACAACACAAAACTTAACAGAAAATCTCGTGAGCTACGTTAGCAAAAGAAAACAAAACACCACTTCAATGTACTGTAATGAACTCATTATTTATTTATATTGGTGTTAAACCTACTGTATTACAACTTCTGTATGGTTTATAAACTATTTTACTAGCCATAGATTCATCAAAATAAGCAAACAACACACGAAAAACAGAATATGTCAAAAACAGAACAGTCTGTAGTAATCTGTTACTAACGCAAACTTTTGGAACTCCAAAAAATCTACCAAAATAGTATGACCTAGAAAATTTGTTTAGTGAACTGTTGCAATTGGAATAAATATTTTATCACGTTCTGGTGATTTTTAACAATTGTTTTCGTGAACAGAAAGTTTCTGGAATTTTCAGCAAGATCAAATAACTATCATCCAAGAGGATCCTATAGGTTTAACTTGGCACAAACACTAATTAAGACATAAAAAAATCTAACCAGAGGCTAGATCAAAGATTTATTCCTAAACAGAATCAAAAAGAAAAAAAACTGAAAATAAAATTGGGTTGCCTCCCAACAAGCGCTATCGTTTAACGCCCCTAGCTAGGCATAAAAGCAAGGATAGATCTAGGTATTGGCATATTTGGTTTTAGGGAAGAAAAGAGCAAACTTTTTATCTATGGAATTAATCTTTCTATTTTGATAAAGCACATGGCTATTAATGGTAGAAGAAAGATTAAGCACGTTGCGGAAATTTGCATCTAAGCTAGCTTTTATCTCTTTGATAGATTCGTTTTGGTAGGAGAGGAAAAGAGATATAAATACAACTTTCTCATTCATGGGGTGCCCAAATATGTTTTTCATCTTTTCATAAGTATCTACGGCATCCCCTTCAAGAAAACCTTCTTCAAATATAGAATCTAAGACATGCTTAAATGAAGAAGGTACGGCAACATAAAAGCTCTTCAAGTAAATTTCAATTTGGTGTTGGGGTACATAGTTAGCCCGGATCCTTAACGGTCTATCCCAAGCATCTTTCAAAGATTCATCGAGTAAAGAACAAAAAATTCCGGAATCATCTTCATCAAAATTATTAGGACTCTCATTGACAACTCCGGCAGGTTTTTCCATAGCATTATTTATGAGTTTAGATTAATAGAAGGATCGTCCAAAGTACTAAAGCTCGGGAGAGAACCCCCAACTCTTTTTGGTTCCGACATGGCGAAAGAAAGGCAAGCGAAAAAGAGGGCGAATAAAATGGCAAGGGTGAAGTGGGGGAGAGGAAAACGAGAGGCAAATGGCAAATATTGTAATCCGAGGGATAAGGTTTGTGATGGGTACTTGGTATGTCTTGACTTGGAGTAGATCTCCCCGGCAACGGCGCCAGAAATCCTTCTTGCTACCTCTTGAGCACTGCGTTGGTTTTCCCTTGAAGAGGAAAGGGTGATGCAGTAAAGTAGCGTAAGTATTTCCCTCAGTTTTTTAGAACCAAGGTATCAATCTAGTAGGAGACCACGCACGAGTCCGTCGCACCTACACAAAAAAATAAAAACCTCGCAACCAACGCAATAAAGGGGTTGTCAATCCCTTTACTGTCACTTACGAAAGTGAGATCTGATAGATATGATAAAATAATATTCTTGGTATTTTTATGATAAAGATGCAAAGTAAAATAAAAGGGCAAAAGAAACAACTAAGTGTTGGAAGATTAATATGATGGAAAATAGACCCGGGGGCCATAGGTTTCACTAGTGGCTTCTCTCAAGAGCATAAGTATTACAGTGGGTGAACAAGTTACTGTTGAGCAATTGATAGAATTGAGCATAGTTATGAGAATATCTAGGTATGACCATGTATATAGGCATCACGTCTGTGACAAGTAGACCGACTCCTACCTGCATCTACTACTATTACTCCACACATCGACCGCTATCCAGCATGCATCTAGAGTATTAAGTTCATAAGAATAGAGTAACGCTCTAAGCAAGATGACATGATGTAGAGGGATAAACTCAGCAATATGATATAAAACCCATCTTGTTATCCTCGATGGAAACAATACAATACGTGTCTTGCTGCCCCAGCTGTCACTGGGAAAGGACACCGCAATATTGAACCCAAAGCTAAGAACTTCTCACATTGCAAGAAAGATCAATCTAGTAGGCCAAACCAAACTGATAATTCGAAGAGACCTGCAAAGATAACCAATCATACATAAAAGAATTCAGAGAAGATTCAAATATTTTTCATGGATATACTTGATCATAAACCCACAATTCATTGGTCTCAACAAACACACCGCAAAAGAAGATTACATCGAATAGATCTCCACGAGAATCTTGGAGAACTTTGTATTGAGATCCAAAGATAGAGAAGAAGCCATCTACCTAATAACTATGGACCCGAAGGTCTGAGGTAAACTACTCACACATCATCGGAGAGGCTATGGTGTTGATGTAGAAGCCCTCCGCGATCAATGCCCCCTCCGGCGAAGCGCCGGAAAAGGCCCCAAGATGGGATCTCACGGGTACAGAAGGTTGCGGCGGTGGAATTAGGTTATTGGCTCCGTATCTGGTAGTTTGTGGGTACATAGGTATATATAGGAGGAAGAAGTACGTCGGTGGAGCAACATGGGCCCCACGAGGGTGGAGGGCGCGCCTAGGGGGGTAGGCGCGCCCCCCAGCCTCGTGCTCTCCTGATTGCTTTCTTGACGTAGGGTCCAAGTCCTCTGGATCACGTTCGTTCCGAAAATCACGTTCCGAAGGTTTCATTCCATTTGGACTCTGTTTGATATTCCTTTTTTGCGAAACACTAAAATAGACAAAAAACAGCAATTCTGGGCTGGGCCTTCGGTTAACAAGTTAGTCCTGAAAATAATATAAAAGTGTATAATAAAGCCCATTAACATCCAAAACAGAATATAATATAGCATGGAACAATAAGAAATTATAGATACGTTGGAGACGTATCAGGCACCTGCGTGGCGACGGGCGGCCTCTACATCGACTCACCAAGCACCTGTGTGGTAGCATGCAACCCTTCGTGAAGGCTCCACCATCGCGCTAGCCCAGCAGCCTACCAGCGTCGCACCGCGACACCTCGTCGACACGGACGCATGTCACGGCCAGGCGAGGCGGCGACAGCTGGGACGTGCTTCCTTGCCGTCCCCGATAAAGCAAGACACGTCGGCAGCGCATTAAATGCTTTTATCCTACGGTCCCAGAGGATAGGCTTATCAACTGTACACCTTTCCACCTCCTGTGTGCCACTGTGGCAACCCCTTTTGCCTGTAAAAGGAGGCCCAAGGCGACCAGGAGAGGGATTCGGCTCTTTTGGGCAAGTTGCACCTCGTAGCTAGCTCAAGAACACAAGAACACTCAATACATCCACAAAAGTAGGACTAGGGTATTACACATCTTTGTGGCTCGAACCTGGGTAAACGACCTGTGTGCTTCCTGTCAGACCTGCTCTTTGCACAACCTCGCGCCCGCCGACCGTAGAAGGGATCCCAGTGACCCCATAGGTGTCATTCCCACCGACATGCTTCCATAGGGAATCACAAACCTTAACACCAATATTCTTACTAAAGCATAATTACTCATCAAGATGACTCACATATCACATCATCATATCTCAAAACTATTACTAAGAGTCAAGTTTACTTTGTCCAATGATCTTCATGAAAGTTTTTATTATATCCTTCTTGGATATCTATCACTTTGGAACTAATTTTCATATGTTGCTTTTGACAAGCTCAAACAAATATAAGTGAAGATCATGAGCATAATTTTTCTTTCTCTCAAATTAATTTAAGTGAAGCAACAGATAATTTCTTGAAAATTTTACAAACTCTCAAATGAATCTAAGTGAAGCAAGAGAGCATTTCTTCAAAAATACTAAAGCACACCGTGCTCAAAAAGATATAAGTGAAGCACTAGAGCAAGTCCATAGCTCATAAAAAATTAAGTGAAGCATAGAGAGGAATCCTAACAAGTCATGACATAATTTTCGCTCTGTAAAATAGGTGTGTCCAGCAAGGAATCAAGACTTAAAACACAAAATAAAATAGGCAAAGACTCATATCATACAAGACGCTCCAAGCAAAACACATAGTATGTGACGAATAAAAATATAGCTTCAAGTAAAATACCGAAGGTCGTTAGAAGAAAGAGGGATGCCACTCGGGGCATCCCCAAGCTTAGTTGCTTGCTCTCTTTTGGATAATAGCTTGGGATGTCGGGGCATCCCCAAGCTTAGGCTCTACTTACTCCTTATTCCCTCATCCATCGTAAGATAACCAAAACTTAAAAACTTCAGTCACACAAAACTCAACAAAACATTCGTGAGATCTGTTAGTACAAGAAAACAAATCACTACTATAAGTACTGTAGAAACCAATTCATATTTTTTTTGCATTATATCTACTGTATTCCAATTTTTCTATGGCAAAAACTCATCAAAGAAAACCATAGAGCCATCAAAACAAGCAAACAACGCAAAGAAAACAGAATCTGTCAAAAACATAACAGTCTGTAGCAATCTGGATATTTCAAATACTTCTGAAACTCCAAAAATTCTAAAAAATTAGGACGACCTGAGTAATTTGTATATTAATCTTCTGCAAAAAGAATTGGCATTTTATCACGCTCTGGTAAAAAAATGATAATTGCTTTCGTGAGCGCAAAAGTTCCTGTTTTTCAGCAAGATAAAACAACTATCACCCAAGAAGATCCTAAAGGCTTTACTTGGCACAAACAATAATTAAGACACAAAAAACACAATCATAACAATAGCATAATTGTGCTAACACTCAATAACAGAAAGCAAAAAGAAAAAATAAATTTTATTTCATTGGGTTGCCTCCGAACAAGCGCTATAGTTTTACGCCCTTAGCTAGGCATAAGATTTCAACGATGCTCACACCAAAGATAAGAATTGAAACACAAAGAGAGCATCATGAAACATCTGACAAACACATTTAAGTCTAACATACTTCCTATGCATAGGAATTTTTTAAGCAAACAAATTATCAGGATAAGAAACATCTAACATATGCAAAGAAGAGAGATAAAACATTGATGATCTCAACAAAACAAGAAGTAATTCACTAACATGAAATTTCCAGAACCATATTTTCCTCTCTCATAATAATTACATGTAGGATCATACTCAAATTCAACAATATAGCAATCATATAAAAATTTCTCTTCATGATAGTCTTCCAAAATAGTGGGATTAACATCAACTAAAGTCATGACCTCTCCAAACCCACTTTCATCAAAAAATTCATAAGATTGAACGCTCTCCAAATATGTGGGATTATTTTTACCTAAGTGGACGCTCTAAACCCACTTTCAGTATTATTGCAAACATTATTATATATATAATATTCATCATGAGGCTTAAATAAATTTTCAAGATCATAAGAAAAATCACCCCAATCATGATCATTGCAATAAGTAGTGGACATAGCAAATTAGCATCCCCAAGCTTGGGGTTTTGCATATTATTAGCATAATTGACATTAATAGAATTTATAGTAAAATCATTGCAATCATGCTTTTCATTCAAGGATCTATCATGAATCACTTCATAAATTTCTTCATCACAATTTTCAGATTCACGAATCTGAAGCAAAACTTCATAAAGATAATCCAGTGAACTCAATTCACTAGCACTAGGTTCATCATGATTGGATCTTTTGAAAAGATTAGCAAGTGGATGAGGATCCATAACAATAGATTTTTAGCAAGCGAAGATGCAAGCAAATAGAAGGCACATGGTAACACAAGCAAACAAAATATCTGACGAGAAAAAGGCGAACGAAAAAGAGGCCGAATAAAACGGCAAATTTTTGTGAAGTGGGGGAGAGGAAAACGAGAGGTAAATGGAAAATAATGTAAATTGCGAGGAGATGAGATTTGTGATTAGGAACCTGGTATATGTTGAAGATCCTCCCCGGCAACAGCGCCACAAATTCCTTTTGATGCGGCTCGATGTTACGTCGGTATTTCCCCAAAGAGGAAGGAATGATGCAGCACAACAGCGGTAGGTATTTCCCTCAGTGACGAAACCAAGGTTATCAAACCAGTAGGAGAACCAAGCAACACAACGTAAACAGTACCTGCACACAAATAACAACCACTCGCAACCCACGTGTAAAAGGGGTTGTCAATCCCTTTCGGATAACGGCGCCAGAAATTGGCACGTGGACGGGAGAAAGTTGTAATACATTGATAGATCAAACGCCAAATAAAATAAATAATAATAAAACACAGCAAGGTATTTTTGTATTTTTAGTTTAATAGATCTGAAAATAAAAGCAAAGGAAAATAGATCGCAAAGGCAAATAATATGAGAACCATAGGTTTCACTAGTGGCTTCTCTCGAGAAAAATAGCAAACGGTGGGTAAGCAAATTATTGTTGGGAAATTGATAGAACTTCAAATAATCATGACAATATCCAGGCAATGATCATTATATAGGCATCACGCCCAAGATTAGTAGACCGACTCCTGCCTGCATCTACTACTATTACTCCACACATCGACCGCTATCCAGCATGCATCTAGCTAGTGTATTGAGTTCATGGAGAAACAGAGTAATGTAATAAGAACGATGACATGATGTAGACAAGATCTATCTATGTAGAGATAGACCCCAGCGTTTTATCCTTAGTAGCAACGATACATACGTGTCGATTCCCCTTCTGTCACTGGGATCAAGCACCGTAAGATCGAACCCACTACAAAGCACCTCTTCCATTGCAAGATAAATAGGTCAAGTTGGCCAAACAAAACCCAAATATCAGAGATGAAATACGAGGCTATAATCAATCACGCATAAAAGAGATCAAAGAAACTCAAATAACTTTCATGGATATAAAAGGATGGATCTGACCATAAACTCAAAGTTCATCTGATCCCAACAAACACACCGCAAAAAGAGTTACATCATATGGATCTCCAAGAGACCAGTGTATTGAAAATTCAGTGAGAGAGAGGAAGCCATCTAGCTACTAACTACGGACCCAAGGTCTACAAAGAACTACTCATGCATCATCAGAGAGGCGCCAATGGAAGTGGTGAACCCCTCCGTGATGGTGTCTAGATTGGATCTAGTGGTTCTGGACTCTGCGGCGGCTGGAATTGATTTTCGTTGACTCCCCTAGGGTTTCTGGAATATTGGGGTATTTATAGAGCAACCCACCAGGGCGCGCCTGGGCCTCCTGGTGCGCCCTGGTGGGTTGTGCTCCCCTTGGAGCACCCTCCACGCGTAGCCTTGGCCCATTGGGTGTCTTCTGGTCCATAAAAAATCTCCATGAAGTTTCATTGCATTTCGACTCCGTTTGGTATTGATTTCCTGCGATGTAAAAAAAACATGCAGAAAACAGCAACTGACACTTGGCACTATATCAATTGGTTAGTACCAAAAATGATATAATATGACTATAAAATGATTATAAAACATCCAAGATTGATAATATAACAACATGGAACAATCAAAAATTATAGATACGTTGGAGACGTATCACTCGCCGAATGAAGAAAACTCCACGCCGGTGGATGTCGGTGTCAAAACCGGCGGATCTCGGGTAGGGGGTCCCGAACTGTGCGTCTAAGGTCGATGGTAACAGGAGACAGGGGACACGATGTTTACCCAGGTTGGGGCCCTCTCTATGGAGGTAATACCCTACTTCCTGCTTGATTGATCTTGATGAATATAAGTATTACAAGAGTTGATCTACCACGAGATCGTAATGGCTAAACCCTAGAGGTCCATCTTGTATGTCTATGGTAATGTCTCTCTTCTCTGGACTAAGTCCTCCGGTTTATATAGACACCGGGAGGATCTAGGGTTACACAAAGGTCGGTTACAAAGAAGGTAATCTACATATTTGGTCGCCAAGCTTTCCTTCCACGCCAAGGAGAGTCCCATCCGGACACGGGTGCAGTCTTCGGTCTTCGTATCTTCACAGCCCATCAGTCTGGCCCATGGCTAACAGGCCGGACGCCCGAGGACCCCTTAGTCCAGGACTCCCTCAGTAGCCCCTGAACCTAGCTTCAATGACAAGGTATCCGGCGCGTAGATCTGTCTTCGACATTGCAAGGCGGGTTCCTCCTTCCGAACTCCAAGACAGTCTTCGGACGTATTGTCACACCCTGCATTTTGTAACATGTCATTTGCATTAATAAAGCATGAAAATTTGGACCAACAAAAACTTTTGCATTATTTGGCTTTTATTTTGAAGTTGATTTTCTCTGTGTGTTTTTTCAAGTGCTCTTTATAGTGAACTACTCCACCTTCTATACTTCATCTCCTTGTCCCAAACTTCTGCCCAATGATCATGCCATGTGTATAGAGCAATATAGTATTTTCTTACAAAAATAATTTGGCCAAAAAGTATTTTCAAAATTAGTTTTCCAAAAACCCCCGGCTTGAGGTTTGCACTGCAAATACTTAATTAAGGGGAGTAAAAATATTTCCAAAGATATATTTGACTCCTATTAGATATAGGATACCCAGAAACCACAAAAACATAATTTTAAAAGTTATTTTCCTATTTTATTTAAAAGATTTTTCTTAAGGCCAGAAATGGTCTTAAATAGGTTTAAATTATTTTAAAGCTTTAAAAATATTTGAGAAAAATTAGGGAGACTCAATGGACATATATTTTCCATATATATGAGTTTTAACACATGGTTATGATCAAAATATTGGACAAAACCTCCCAAAACCATTTCTGCCCATTTCAAGGATTTGAAATATTTCTACAGGAAATATTTTCATAAAAATCCAAGAAAAATCCAGCAAGTCACAAATGCATATTGTGATCACCCTGCAAAGCCTCACGTCAATTAAAGTCATTTTGGTTCACCAAAATGCCCCAAACCCCTCTCTGACCAGGACCATATTTGAACAAGTTTGTACTACCAACTTTCTCTCCTTGACCCCAACTTTTGTGAGCATGTTCACATGACCAAATGAGGCCACTACACCAAGTGGTGCATCAAGGAGAAGTGATTTGCTCAACTAGATCTTCACAAGTTCATTTCTGCTGATTTCAAGGGTTTACCAAAGTTGCATTGGGCAGCTTCTCCAAATGATCTCATACCCCTTGAACCTTGATGTTTTGTCATTACAAAGGCCCCTGCCAAATGGCACATCAAGAGGATTAGTGCAACTACCCCAAGCACTAATCAAACACCTTCTGCCACTTTCCAAAAATTTCCATTTTGACCACTAAAACTATTCTCCTTGAGCTAAGCTTTTTACCACAGCTCCTCCTAGTCCCCTTTCACCTCCAGTAACCAGGGCAAATCCACAGCTCCATTATTGGATGGGTAAAACCCCACTTTCTCTCTCTGGACAGCCCATTTGCACCCTTCTTCTTCTTCCTTCCTCACCCCAGTGGCTATCTAGAGCATCCAATGCCTCTCCCTACTTCTTTACTACTCCCTAGCACTACTGGACACAAGTGGACACGCCTACTTCCCCTTTTTTATGCCATGCCGGCCATATGGCCGCTCTGGAGCGCGCTACAGTGCGCTCCCGCACTGTAGCCGCCCTCTGCCCGATGCCTCCGACCACCTCGAGCCTCCCCCGCGCGCCTGCCGATGTGCCTCGGCGTCCGCGACACGCTACGCGGTCGGCCCCCTCCTCTCTCCTCCTCCCCGCGCCTCCGCGCTAGCAGACACCGGCCGCCCGAGCGCGCTAATGGCGCGGCTCACACGCGCGCACCTCTGGCCCTCCCCCGCTCTCTCCCTTAGCTCCCCTCGGCGTAGTCCACATCCAGGAACACCCCAGACACGGCGCCCTCTTCCCCCGAGCCCTGCAGCGACGAGCGTGAGCTCGCCGGTGCACGGGTCTATGGGACCTTGCCGTTCACCTATTTAGAGGCCTCCCCGAGTTCTCCTCTCCTCACCACTCACCCTCTCACTCCCCGAATCGCCCCCCTGCACCACTCACCCCTCTCCAGACGAGCCCGAGCTCGAGATCGATCTGAACCCTCCACACCTGCCTGCTCATTTCCCCTCTGTCTCCCCTCTCTCTTGCAGTCGAAAACGGCCGGAGCCATCAACGCCCGACGCCTCTCCGCCGCAAACCTCGTCATCGGCGAACCACTGCTCCCCTCCGGCCAACTCCGACACCACCCAAACGGCGACACGACGAGGAGTCCAGCGGTGCCTTCAGCTCCCCCCGCCGTGCCCACAAACGTCGCCGGTGAGCCGCCCCCCCTCTCTGGGCAGAGGTAGACGACGAAGGCCGTGGGCCCTGTCCGTCAGCCTCACGCCCTGACGGGTGGGACCCACCCGTCAGGTTTAAACACGCGTGCGCGCGCACGGTTCGTTGCGTCGGCTGAAGGCGTATTTCGCCTTTACGCCTTCGACGTGGCAGCCCTGCGCGGGCTGGATTACCTCTGGGCCTACTGCACTGTGGCCTTTCTGGCCTAGTGGCACAGTGCCACTTTTCTTTTTCTTTTTCTGTCTGTTTTATAAAAATTCCACAGGATAAAATATTTATCCAAATGGAATAATTCCAATTCCTAAAATCTTGTAAAAATCCCACCTATTTAATGGTGCAACTTTCATTCAAATCCAACCAACTTTTATGTACTGTTCAAATTTAAATTCAAATTTGAGCAGTTTAATCTCTGTTTGGAAATCCATATCCCCTCTTGTATAACTCCAAATCCAAAACTAGGAATTTTCCCCTTCCTAGTTTTCAACCTAGTATTTTACAAAAATGAGTTGACATTTTTCTGAGCACTTTGGTTTTTCTGTTTTATTATTGCCTTATTTTCTCGTTATTATTTTGCGACGATAGATTGCGTTGCTGACGAAGGAGTTGGACCAGAAGACTTTGAAGACCCAGAAGACTTTGTTGAGCCAGGCAAGCAGCCCTTTGACCATGTCTATGAAACCCTTTTTATGCATGTCATATAACACTTTATTGTTGTTGCAACGAAATCATGATGAGGTGGTAGCCACTTTGGTGGGATGCCTCCGTTACTTCCTCATTAATACTTGCATTGTGCATGACCCTACCTCCTTATGAGGGTTATGCCGGTGGGAGTAGATAGGATGCTAAAGTAGTTGCTACGCAAAAAGGGACGGGAACATGCATAGTGATGGAGTCAAAGTATTTTCAAAGGACTTTTCGAAAACCCCATCGGGTGCCACTTATGCCCGAGGGAGATGATGAGTTGGGTAACCACTTGATGACGAGGTGGTGTACCGAGACAAGTGTGTGTTGTTTTCAAAACGGATTGGTTTAAGTTGCGACCGTTATTCCAACCTTACATGCGCAACCACTCTACCCTTGTATGGGAAAAGGCATTATTGATTACCTAGGCCAATACTAGCTTGGAGCCTGTATTACCAGTGACGGGGGAGAGTTGGTGCTCTCTCTCGGGACGGGGTCGTGCCAGGTAGGGCGTCCATGACTGTTTTCACAGGGCACCGGATATACCGTTGTGTCCCCTCTCGGATGTTACGATCTCGAGTGAGTCTCGTATGATGTACATCGTGAGGATACGGAACAACGAGTGGACTCCTTGTTAGTGTTGTCTAGGGAAAGATAGTGATGGGGTGCTTACCCCGGGTACTCGAGGTACCGCGGGTCGTGGATGACACGAAAGTTCCCCGGATCTTGTGGGTAAAGTGTGCAACCTCTGCAGAGTGTAAAACTATTCGAATAGCCGTGTCCACAGTCAAGGACAGTTGGGTAACCGCTCTTGGGCTACGTCCACTTGTTTACAAACCAGTGTGTGTGGGAAGAACCAGTTGGGTCAAGTCAAGGACTTGTCATGATTGAGTTGGGTTGGTGCCCACTCTATTTATGTTGATGTCTGTAACCTGTCCTCATGGTTACTTGAATTCTCCTGATGCATGTCTTACAAGTTGTTGAACATGTCATTGCACTCAAAACTAGCTTTCCACAAAAATTTACCTATGTCATGCATTGTTGTACCTTGAACCAAATCATGGGTTGCTTGCGAGTACATTCAAAGTACTCATTGGCTTGCCACTGGTTATTTAATTGGCCAGGCATGGAAGAACAGGAGTTCAAAGAAGAATTCTTTGGAGACGAACATGCGAACTAGGACGTTTCC
This sequence comes from Aegilops umbellulata, assembly GCA_032464435.1. Classification (NCBI taxonomy): domain Eukaryota; kingdom Viridiplantae; phylum Streptophyta; class Magnoliopsida; order Poales; family Poaceae; genus Aegilops; species Aegilops umbellulata. Next base: position 16,881,426 of record CP136060.1, on the reverse strand, counting down.
CAGTCAGAATGCCTGTAGGGTTAAGGAAGATGGCATGGGTTCTACTTATCAACGAAGATTTCCGCTGCTTGTGTTTCATTTGATGTTCAGCCCTTAAGGCTTTATCGATGTAAGACTTGACCATAATGGTCATAATTTGTGTAAGACGGTGTGTATGGATGTAAGACTATTGTTATTCAGCTTCTGTGTGTTCAGTGAGCATTGATCTCTGGGATCACTGTACACGTGCCTTCGGTGATCACGACTTATGAGTCGGGGTCCCCATAGAGCTGGTATCAGAGCCATCCTGACTGTAGGAAGCCTTAGTTAGCATGGACGTTAGATAGCTTGAGACCATCTAAACTTCTCTTCTTTTCTAAAGCTTACCCAACCCAAGATATTTTTTTCCTTTATTGACATCTCCCATTCAACCTTTGTAGATGGCTGTCGTACCCGAAGACTTTCTGACCACCGGATTTCCCGTGCTTCTCGAGGATAGCCTCAAGAAGTGCCAGTTCCACCGAGCCCCCATTTTCACCTACCATGAGCATTGGATCAATGACACCGAGAGGAGTATCATGTGGAAGTGATCGTGAAGGCCAATGACTCTCCAACAAGCTGGTTCTTCGAGGGACCCCAGATGGCAACACTAGTTCTTGTCGTCGAGACGGCAACCCTCAAGGCACTCACCCGCCTTCGAGACCTTCTTCCCGAGATGGCAGACAAGATGGCAACCCGCTTCTTGCCTTATCGGAAGGAAGGTGAGGATGAGAGCAGTGCACCAGCTCCACCACTAGAAGAAGGACTTCCACTCCGATTCCAGACCTACTTCAGCCTTTGTGCCGATAGTTTGGCACAACACTTGGCCTCGGAATCAATGGAACTCCAAAAGGAACTTCATGAGACCAAGGCACTTCTTCGCCAAGCACAAGAGAAGACAGATAGGATCAAGAAGGAAGGTGCTCCCCCTGGTCAGCCCGCAATCGCATACCGAGGCGGAAGACCCCCAAAGGATGAAGAACCACCACAGAAACACCGCATGAGCGCAAGGGAATACCGCAAGCTCTTCGCACCACCGGAAAAGAAACACCGTGTTGAGCTCCTCCACTCCCCCACCCCTTCAAGTGAAGAGGAAAGTCAGGCCACCAATGACGAGGAGGAAGACCCAGAAGAGCCACACTACGCGACCGAGCATTCCACCACTTAGGCATCATTCGCAACCCGGATATGCCCGTTGGTAACCCCTACGGTAGGATAGGTCGTGTACCCCTATGCGAAGTCGAGTCCTTGTAATGGTTCATATGAAACCATGTAGTGATGTGTTTGCTTTTGAAGTGTTTGATTGGCGTCGTGCTTTCCTACGGGAACTTGTAAGCGACTACATCACCCATTTGGATTTTAATGAATGTGTTGGCCTTTTGGCCCTTGCATGAAAACAATTAGTGTCATACCAACCCCCTTACTAGGCATCCCATCTATATTGCTTTACCCATCTTTCCCAATCATGAGACCTTGATCGCTCCAATAGGATGCCTGTTGTAACTCGTACTGGTACCTCTACCCAGAAGCAAGAAGCCGGAGAAGGAGCCAGTCAGGATCAAACCCAAGGACAAGCTCCACCACCGCCACCACCTCCAAACATGGACATGGCTAAGCTTCTCCCAGCCTTCCGAGAGGAACGCCAAGCCAACACTGCAGCCCTCTAGATGATTGCTCAAGCTGTCAACCGCCAGCCGGCGGGGAACGGCAATGGACGTTCCACGTTGGTGGAGTTCAAGAAGCATGCACCACCCACCTTCATCGAGACTGCTGAACCCCTGGATGCAGACGACTGGGTCCGCACCATTGAGGACCTGCTGGAACTAGTCGGATGCACTGAGGACCGTGAGAAGGTGGCATATGCTGCTCACTGTCTCGGGGGAACTGGTAGATCTTGGTGGGATGGATTCAAGGCCATGCATGCTGAGCAAAACATCACTTGGAATGACTTCAAGGCAGAATTCCGCAAGGCCCACATTCCTTCCGGAATCATGGCCATCAAGAAGCGTGAGTTCCGAGCCCTGAAGCAAGGTAGTAGCACTGTCAAGGAGTACCTGCAGAAGTTCAGTGTTCTCTCAAGGTATGCCCCTGAAGATGTCAGCACTGATGCTGCCAAAAGGGAGCGCTTCATGGAAGGCCTTAACCAGACTCTGCAGTACTCGCTTGTTGTATGTGACTGCCCGGCTTTTCCTGACCTGGTGAACAAGGCACTCATGCTTGAAGACAAGCGACGTGCTTTGGATGATACCCGTAAGCGCAAGATGATCAGCAAGGGTAGATCCAGCAACCAGAAGCCTTGCCCGTGGCAGCCAGCCCCGGTCAAGCCAACCTATGAGCAGCCAAAAGCTCCTGCACCCCGCACCAACTATCCACCTCAGCAGTATGCCAACCCCAGGCCAAGTTACAACCACCCCAATAACAATGCCGGCAAGAACAGCAACCCCAACCAAGTCACTTGCTTTGGATGTTGTCAGCCAGGACACTACTCCAAGAATTACCCCAACAAGAAGCCCGACGCCCCGCGCCCCAATGCGCAGAACCCAGGGCAAGGCCGTGGAATGCCACTAAGGAACCAAGCTCCCCGCAACCCGCCCAACAACGGCAAGGGTCGTGTGAATCATGTCACTCCGGAAGAAGCCCAGGAAGACCCGGACGTCGTGCTGGGTACGTTTCTTGTCAACTCAACACCTGCAATTGTCTTGTTTGATTCTGGAGCCACGCATTCATTTGTCACCCAAAGGTTTGCATTAAAAAGTGGCATGACCCCTACACCCCTGAATAACCCTATGGTGGTACAAACCCCCGGAGCAGAGATGAGAGCCAAGATAGGATGTAAAGGAGTCGGGATTGTCATTAATGGGGTAGACTTCCAAGCAGACCTTATCATCTTAAGATCACAAGGCTTGGATGTGATCTTAGGAATGGATTGGCTCATCAAGCACCAAGGCTTGTTAGATTGTGCCAACCAGTCAGTCACTGTGACCAATGACCAAGGAGTCGAAGTAAAGTTTCCTCCCAACCCCTCCTCTGCTCAAGGCACCCAAGTCAACTATCTGTCAGAAGTTGGATTGGAACAAGTGCCGGTAGTATGCGAATACCCCGATGTCTTTCCTGATGAGCTACCGGGAATGCCTCCTGACCGAGACATTGAGCTCATCATCGAGCTCATGCCCGGAGCAGGACCCATCTATAAGAAGCCTTATAGGATGGGGTCGGAAGAATTAGCAGAGTTGAAGAAGCAACTGGAAGAGCAGTTGAGGAAGGGCTTTATACGCCCTAGTGCTTCCCCTTGGGGATCGCCTGTTGTGTTTGTGGCAAAGAAGGACGGTACCATCCGCTTATGCATTGACTACCGCTCCCTCAATGAGGTCACAATCAAGAACAAGTACCCACTTCCCAAGATTGAAGATCTGTTTGATCAACTCAATGGGTCCAAGGTGTTCTCCAAGATCGACCTCAGATTTGGGTACTACCAGCTAAAAATCAGACCCCAAGATATTCCGAAGACGGCATTTGTAACTAGATATGGCCTGTATGAGTGCACGGTCATGTCCTTTGGACTGACCAATGCCCTAGCTTACTTCATGTATCTCATGAATAAGGTCTTCATGGAATATTTGGACAAGTTTGTCGTTGTCTTCATTGATGATATTCTTGTCTTCTCAAAGACGGAAGAAGAGCACGAGCAACACTTGAGGATGGTCCTAGACAAGCTTCGAGAGCACCAACTGTATGCCAAGTTCAGCAAGTGTGAATTTTGGCTGCATGAGGTTGGATTCTCGGGTCATGTTTTGACTAAAGAAGGATTGTCGGCCGATCCCGCTAAGATTGAAGCCGTGACTGAATGGCAATCCCCAAGCAATGTGAAGGAAGTTAGAAGCTTCCTCGGACTCGCGGGATATTTCCGCAAGTTCGTTGAAGGATTCTCAAGCATTGCCCGACCCATGACTCAGCTCTTGAAGAAGGACAAGAAGTTTGAATGGACGCCGAAGTATGAAGAAAGCTTCCAGGAGCTGAAGAAGAGATTGACCACCGCCCCAGTTTTGGCCACACCAGATATACACAAAGAGTTGGTGATATATTGTGATGCGTCAAGAACCGGACTGGGAGGCGTTCTGATGCAAGAAGGCAGAGTCGTAGCTTACCTTTCAAGGCAACTATGGCCTCATGAAGTGAACTATGCTACTCATGACCTCGAGTTGGCAGCTGTAGTTCATGCCCTGAAGACATGGCGACATTACCTCCTAGGGAAGCGGTGTGAGATATACACGGATCACAAAAGTCTGAAGTATATTTTCACTCAGAATGAATTGAACATGAGGCGACGAAGATGGCTAGAGTTGATCAAGGATTACGATCTCAATATTCAATACCACCCTGGAAAGGCTAATGTGGTAGCAGATGCATTAAGCAGAAAGGCTTGTTCCTTGAATGCTATGTTCAAGGAGAAGCTACCCGCCTTGTATGAAGAACTTGAAAGCTTCGGGTTGGAACTGGTTGCACCAGGGCTCTTATCCAACTTTGAAGTCAAGCCTACCCTGATGGAGGATATTAAGGAAGCTCAAAAGGGACACGAAAGTATTGAAGGCATCAAGAGGAAGATCAAGGCAGGCAAGGCCCCAGGATTCTCAGAGGATGAGCAAGGAATTGTGTGGTTTGGGAATCGCATTTTCATACCCAACAAGATTGAGCTCAAGAATTTGATCTTGCAAGAAGCTCATGACACCCCGTATTCCATCCACCCCGGAGGAACCAAGATGTATCAAGACCTAAAGGAAAGATTCTGGTGGCATGGCATGAAGAGAGAGATAGCCACTTTCGTCGCTAAGTGTGACATATGCCAAAGGGTCAAAGCTGAACATCAGCGACCCGCTGGATTGTTACAGCCTCTCAAGGTGCCCGAATGGAAATGGGATAAAGTCCGAATGGACTTCATCCCTGGATTACCCAGGTCAAATAAGGGACATGACTCCATCTGGGTCATAGTCGACCATTTAACCAAAGTGGCCCATTTCATTCCCGTCAAAACGACTTACAAGGGAAACCAGCTAGCCAGCCTCTACATCAACAGAATCGTAAGCCTTCATGGTGTTCCCAAGGAGACTGTGTTAGACCGAGGAACCCAGTTTACCTCAAGGTTCTGGAAGAAGTTCCAAGAGGCCATGGGGACCAAGTTGTCCTTCAGCACTGCTTTCCACCCACAGACCGGAGGTCAGACAGAACGAGTGAATCAGATACTCGAAGACATGCTCCGAGCCTGTGTCTTAGCATATGGAGCTAGGTGGGAAGATTGCCTCCCTTTCACCGAGTTCTCCTACAACAACAGTTATCAGTCCAGCCTCCAGATGGCACCATTTGAGGTGTTGTACGGACGCAAGTGTCGCACACCCCTCAATTGGTCAGAGACCGGAGAAGGGCTAGTCTTTGGGCCCGATATCCTCCGAGAAGCAGAAGAGCAAGTCCAACTTTTCCGAGAGTGTTTGAAGACTGCCAAGTCAAGGTAGAAGAGCTATGCTGACTCACGTCGTAGAAACATGAACTTCCGAGTTGGAGACCATGTCTATCTCCGGGTCACACCTCTCAAGGGAACCCAGCGCTTCCATGTCAAAGGAAAGCTCGCCCCAAGATACATCGGCCCCTTCAGGATTACTGACCGACGAGGAGAAGTGGCTTACCAGTTGGAACTGCCACCTGAACTATTCGATGTGCACAACGTATTCCACGTGTCACAACTCCGGAAGTGTCTGCAAGTCCCAGACAAGCCTGATCTTTACAAGGGCGTCAATCATCAAGCCATTGACCTTCAGCCTGATTTGACTTACCATGAGAGGCCCATCTGCATTTTGGATGAGGCCGAGCGATGCACTCGAAGCCGCACGATCAAGTACTTCAAGGTCCAGTGGAGCAACCACACTGAAGCAGAAGCAACCTGGGAACGTGAAGACTACGTTAGATCCGAGTTTCCATATCTCTTTAAAGCCTAGTTTAGGAATCTCGGGGACGAGATTCTTGTAAGGGGGGTAGGTCTGTCACACCCTGCATTTTGTAACGTGTCATTTGCATTAATAAAGCATGAAAATTTGGACCAACAAAAACTTTTGCATTATTTGGCTTTTATTTTGAAGTTGATTTTCTCTGTGTGGTTTTTCAAGTGCTCTTTATAGTCAACTACTCCACCTTCTATACTTCATCTCCTTGTCCCAAACTTTTGCCCAATGATCATGCCATGTGTATAGAGCAATATAGTATTTTCTTACAAAAATAATTTGGCCAAAAAGTATTTTCAAAAATTAGTTTTCCAAAAACCCCTGGATTGAGGTTTGCACTGCAAATACTTAATTAAGGGCCGTAAAAATATTTCCAAAGATATATTTGACTCCTATTAGATATAGGATACCTAGGAACCACAAAAACATAATTTTAAAAGTTATTTTCCTATTTTATTTAAACGATTTTTCTTAAGGCCCGAAATGGTCTTAAATAGGTTAAAATTATTTAAAAGCTTTAAAAATATTCGAGAAAAAATAGGGAGACTCAATGGACATATATTTTCCATATATATGAGTTTCAGCACATGGTTATGATCAAAATATTGGACAAAACCTCCCAAAACCATTTCTGCCCATTTCAAGGATTTGAAATATTTCTACAGGAAATATTTTCATAAAAATCAAGAAAAATCCAGCAAGTCGCAAATGCATATTGTGATCACCTTGAAAATCCTCATGTCAATTAAAGTCATTTTGGTTCACCAAAATGCCCCAAACCCCTCTCTGACCAGGACCATATTCAAACAAGTTTGTACTACCAACTTTCTCTCCTTGACCCCAACTTTTGTGAGCATGTTCACATGACCAAATGAGGCCACTACACCAAGTGGTGCATCAAGGAGAAGTGGTTTGCTCAACTAGATCTGCACAAGTTCATTTCTGCTGATTTCTAGGGTTTACCAAAGTTGCATTGGGCAGCTTCTCCAAATGAGCTCATACCCCTTGAACCTTGATGTTTTGTCATTACAAAGGCCCCTGCCAAATGGCACATCAAGAGGATTAGTGAAACTACCCCAGGCACTAATCAAACACCTTCTGCCACTTTCCAAAAATTTCCATTCTGACCACTAAAACTATTCTCCTTGAGCTAAGCTTTTTACCACAGCTCCTCCTAGTCCCCTTTCACCTCCAGTAACCAGGGCAAATTCACAGCTCCATTATTGGATGGGTAAAACCCCACTTTCTCTCTCTGGACAGCCCATTTGCACCCTTCTTCTTCTTCTCTCCTCACCCCAGTGGCCATCTAGAGCATCCAATGCCTCTCCCTACTTCTTTACTACTCCCTAGCACTACTGGACACAAGTGGCCATGCCCACTTCCCCTTTTTTATGCCATGCCGGCCATATGGGCGCTCTGGAGCACGCTACAGTGCGCTCCCGCACTGTAGCCGCCCTCTGCCCGATGCCTCCGACCACCTTGAGCCTCCCCCGCGCGCCTGCCGATGTGCCTCGGCGTCCGCGACACGCTATGCGGTCGGCCCCCTCCTCTCTCCTCCTCCCCGCGCCTCCGCGCTAGCAGACACCGCCCGCCCGAACGCGCCAATGGCGCGACTCACACGCGCGCACCTCTGGCCCTCCCCCGCTCTCTCCCTTAGCTCCCCTCGGCGTAGTCCATGTCCAGGAACTCCCCAGACACGGCGCCCTCTTCCCCCAAGCCCTGCAGCGACGAGCGTGAGCTCGCCGGCGCACGGGTCTACGGGACCTCGCCGTTCACCTATTTAGAGGCCTCCCCGAGCTCTCCTCTCCTCAACACTAGCCCTCTCACTCCCCAAATCGCCCCCCTGCACCACTCACCCCTCTCCAGACGAGCCTGAGCTCGAGATCAAGCTCGAGCTCCGCCGCCTCGGGTCGTCGTCGATCTCAGGGTACGGGCTCCCTCCGCCCCACATCTCTCTCGATCTGGACCCTCCACACCTCCCTGATCATTTCGCCTCTGTCTCCCCTCTCTCTTGCAGTCGGAAACGGCCGGAGCCATCAAAGCCCGACGCCTCTCCGCCGCAAACCTCGTCGCCGGCGAACCACCCGAACGACGACACGAGGAGGAGTCCAGCGGTGCCATCAGCTCCCCCCGCCGTGCCCGCAAACGTCGCTGGTGAGCCGCCCCCCCCTCTCTGGGCAGAGGTAGACGACGACGGCCGTGGGCCCTGTCCGTCAGCCTCACGCCCTGACGGGTGGGACCCACCCGTCAAGTTTAAACACGCGTGCGCGCGCACGGTTCGCTGCGTTGGCTGAAGGCGTATTTCGCCTTTACGCCTTCGACGTGGCAGCCCTGCGCAGGCTGGATTCCCTCTGGGCCTGCTGCACTGTGGCCTTTCTAGCCCAGTGGCACAGTGCCACTTTCCTTTTTCTTTTTCTGTCTGTTTTATAAAAATTCCACAGGATAAAATATTTATCCAAATGGAATAATTCCAATTCCTAAAATCTTGTAAAAATCCCACCTATTTAATGGTGCAACTTTCATTCAAATCCAACCAAATTTTATGTATTGTTCAAATTTAAATTCAAATTTGAGCAGTTTAATCTCTGTTTGGAAATCCATATCCCCTCTTGTATAACTCCAAATCCAAAACTAGGAATTTTCCCCTTCTTAGTTTTCAACCTAGTATTTTACAAAAATGAGTTGACATTTTTCTGAGCACTTTGGTTTTTCTGTTTTATTATTGCCTTATTTTCTCATTATTATTTTGCGATGATAGATTGCGTTGCTGACGAAGGAGTTGGACCAGAAGACTTTGAAGACCCAGAAGACTTTGCTGAGCCAGGCAAGCAGCCCTTTGACCATGTCTATGAAACCCTTTTTATGCATGTCATATAACACTTTATTGTTGTTGCAACGGAATCATGATGAGGTGGTAGCCACTTTGGTGGGTTGCCTCCGTTACTTCCTCATTGATACTTGCATTGTCCATGACCCTACCTCCTTATGAGGGTTATGCCGGTGGGAGTAGATAGGATGCTAAAGTAGTTGCTACGCAAAAAGGGATGGGAACATGCATAGTGATGGAGTCAAAGTATTTTCAAAGGACTTTTCGAAAACCCCATCGGGTGCCACTTATGCCCGAGGGAGATGATGAGTTGGGTAACCACTTGATGACGAGGTGGTGTACCGAGACAAGTGTGTGTTGTTTTCAAAACAGATTGGTTTAAGTTGCGACCGTTATTCCAACCTTACATGCGCAACCACTCTACCCTTGTATGGGAAAAGGCATTATTGATTACCTAGGCCAATACTAGCTTGGAGCCCGTATTACCAGTGACGGGGGAGAGTTGGTGCTCTCTCTCGGGACGGGGTCGTGCCAGGTAGGGCGGCCATGACTGTTTTCACAGGGCACCGGATATACCGTTGTGTCCCCTCTCGGATGTTACGATCTCGAGTGAGTCTCGTATGATGTACATCGTGAGGATACGGAACAACGAGTGGACTCCTTGTTAGTGTTGTCTAGGGAAAGATAGTGATGGGGTGCTTACCCCGGGTACTCGAGGTACCGCGGGTCGTGGATGACACGAAAGTTCCCCGGATCTTGTGGGTAAAGTGTGCAACCTCTGCAGAGTGTAAAACTATTCGAATAGCCGTGTCCACAGTCAAGGACAGGTGGGTAACCGCTCTTGGGCTACGTCCACTTGTTTACAAACCAGTGTGTGTGGGAAGAACCACTTGGGTCAAGTCAAGGACTTGTCATGATTGAGTTGGGTTGGTGCCCACTCTATTTATGTTGATGTTTGTAACCTGTCCTCATGGTTACTTGAATTCTCCTGATGCATGTCTTACAAGTTGTTGAACATGTCATTGCACTCGAAACTAGCTTTCCGCAAAAATTTACCTATATCATGCATTGTTGTACCTTGAACCAAAACATGGGTTGCTTGCGAGTACATTCAAAGTACTCATTGGCTTGCCACTGGTTATTTAATTGGCCAGGCATGGAAGAACATGAGTTCAAAGAAGAATTCTTTGGAGACGAACATGCGAACTAGGACGTTTCCTAGTCAGAATGCCTGTAGGGTTAAGGAAGATGGCATGGGTTCTACTTATCAACGAAGATTTCCGCTGCTTGTGTTTCATTTGATGTTCAGCCCTTAAGGCTTTATCGATGTAAGACTTGACCATAATGGTCATAATTTGTGTAAGACGGTATGTATGGATGTAAGACTCTTGTTATTCAGCTTCTGTGTGTTCAATGAGCATTGATCTCTGGGATCACTTTACACGTGCCTTCGGTGATCACGACTTATGAGTCAGGGTCCCCACACGTATTGAACGTGTCCGGACCTGTAACACACACACCACACACAACCGTAGAGAGAATATAATATTCCATGAGTCCAATCCGCTGACAACTTCTTGTAACATGACATTATGTCTGCTCGTTCATAATTCCGAACCGTTTTTAGCCAGCAGCCCTGGTTTCGAGGCGCGGCTTTATTGGCACATCTTATCCAAGTCGAGATCGTGTCCCCCTTATTAAGGGATTCCCATAAACACAGACGTGGGTAACCCAACCGTATCTGTGCTACAACTCCTTGGAAACATGCAAGTTTTAAGGCCCAAGAGTAGACGTTTAGATACTCACGGCCTTTATAAAGAGGTGCACACCCGTCCTTTTTCTCTTCCACGTTTGCTTCTTCCTCGGCCCTTGCTATCTCGAGTTCTAAAACCCAAGTTTCGACCACCACAAGCCTTAGTCATGTCCGGATCTAGCCTTCCTGGTCGGTGGGTGGTTTCTTCTATTACAGAGGAGGACATTGCGAAGCTTAGGGCGGTGAGATATCTGACTATAGAAATCTTCCATCGGCTCCCTGCCGAAGAGTAGGTTATCCCTACCCCCCAGATCCGGCAAGAGGGTCGTGTTCATCTCCTACTTCCTCCGAGGGTTAGGCTTTGCCCTTAATCCCTTTGTTCGAGGGCTCATGTTCTACTATGGGCTGGATTTTCATGATCTGGCCCCGAACTCTGTACTGCTTATCTCGGCGTTTATCGTCACGTGCGAGGCCTTCCTTCGATTCCCTCCACACTTCGGCTTGTGGCTCAAGACCTTCCACGTAAAGCCGCAGACGATTGGGGGGAAGCAAGCGGAGTGTGGTGGCGCCACCATGAGCAAGCTTAATAGTGCTCTTTGGCTAAAAGGATCCTTCACCGAGTGCTCTAACTTATGGCAGCAGGAGTGGTTCTACATCACCGAGCCTAGTGGCTCCAAGTGGGCGGCTACGCCTGCATTTTGACCCAGCCCTCTGATCCAGCTCGCATCATGGATTAATAAGGGGTTGGATTGGGGATCAATTGACGAGGTTCAGACTCTTCAAAGCCGCATCAAGAGCCTCCTCGAGAGGGACATTGATCTTTTCAACGTTATTCAAGTAATGCTGGTTCGTCGTACCTTGCCGTGCCAGAGGTGACCCCTCCGCATGTGGGAGTTTAATCCCGAAGGGCCGCGGACACTTCAACACTTCTTCCGCAGTACGCACAAAGGGATGTGGAAATTATTCTTCAGGAAACGAAAGTAGTGGCCGGATACTACCGAAGACATCGGCTTCGACTGTAACCATCCGGACACCACGGTAAGTACCCATCCGTCGAACACCTCATAATCAGGTATCCTGTGGTAAGACACTAAGCAAATCTTCTCTTTCCAGGGCTGGATAAAGAAAGTGGAACGGATTAGGTGTCCGGCCCCTCTTCCTGAAGACTCAGCGGACCCCGTGCTAACAAGGATGTTGGCACTGGCACCATATCCAGTGTCGGCAAAGGAGGGCAATGAGGAGAGTGGGAGGACCAAGGATGGCCTTCGTTCCGGAGGTAAATTAGACACCGAGTCCGGGGAAATCGACGTTTCTTCGCCCGAAGACAAAGGCGAAGGAGAGGCAAGCATCCCTTCTCCATACAAGAAGAAAAGGGTCGCCTCCGAAAGTTGGGAGGAACTAACTCCCAAGAGGGGCAAGATGCCATCGTCGGGCGGCTCGGGATTGGAAGGCGACGCTGTTGTACAGCTCCATCGTGAGGACAGGCCTTCGACCAAATCGTAAGTAAATCCGGGGTGCTTTAATCACATCTCATTCCTTTCCTATTATCAAAGTGACACGTAATGTTCATGTGTTTCTTAACAGTTCGGTGCAGAGTGTTCCTGAGTGATCCACTTCTTCGGGAGATCTTCACCCAGAGATGACGGAAAGCGAGACGCCTCCCCCAGCCTCCTCGCCCAATAGGGTGGTCAACTCTGAAGTGTCGTCTCGGAGGGTTTTTCTTGTTCGACAAGCGGCGCAAGGGACGAAGGAGGCAGTCCCCGAGTGAGCCTCCAATCATCCGGGATTCAGGGGCCAACAATGAAGGCCCCAGACTATCTGGTTTTCAACCAGCGGTGATTCTGGAGACGAGTGAACAGGTTCCTTTAAAGGATGGTCGTGCTCCTACAGCGGCTTTCGGAGACCCAGCGGCGTCGGATATGTTGAGGGATATGCTGCGAAAGGCATCTGTCTCAAAGGAACAGCGTACCTTGATGGGTACGGTGGTTGAGAGGATTCTGTCCGTGAAGAGCGGATTGAATGAAGCCTTCATGATCCTACTAAGAGGCTTCGAGGTTTGTGATGTAATATTTTCAACTATATTTTATTTTCAACATGCACTTGTGTATAGGTAGTAGCCCCTAAGACTCGGGTTGGCTTCCCATGGGAGGCAAGCAAAGGATCAAAAAGATATGCTCAGGAAATAATCTGGTTAATTGGAACACAGGCTGTGTCACCCCTGACGACTGCCGAACTATAGAAGTTGCCGAGTTGTAGCTGAAGCTTCATGTAGCAGGGGATGATATTGCGTTAATCAAGAGGCGTCTTGACGAGTCGTAAGGTATGTATTCGGAGCAGTCATTGCACATACGTGTTTATAATTTAAGTGTGACGCTGAAAATTGCATACTGGTATATGCATGGCTGCAGATGGTGCCGCCGCCATTGAGTTTCTTTGGGCAGAGCTAGCCCGGGCCAAGGAGGAGGCCCGATTTAGTAATGCGGCTGCCGAAAAGGCATCAGCCGAGTTAAAGGCTGAACAGGCTGCTCGGCGCCAAGAGGAGGAGAAAATATCCACGATGGCGCTCGAACTAAAAAATGTCGCTGGCCGCTATGAATTCCTTGAGAAGGAGAATAAAGCCAAGACGGTTGATCTTGACAAGGACTTGTGAGAGGCGAAAGAAGCACGGTCCGAATCTAGAGCAGCCCGTGAGGAGATCCGGCAGGCTGGGGAGATTGCGGCTGGTAAGCCCTTTTTATTATAGACTAAGTTCGGCGATCAGAATTATGCTCAACTTAACCAAGTGTGGAGCTCTCCAAACGTGTTTTTGGACTTGCCGAAGAGCTCTTCTTATGCGGCACAGTTTTACCAAATGCAAGAGGGATATGCAACGGAGAAGCTTTTCTGGTCACAGTTTGGTGCATCAAAACGCCCTCAGCTGCTGAATGAACAGATGTCCCAATGGGCCGAGCTTCATAGGATATCCAGCGCTGCCATGAAGAACGTCATAATCCAGTTGTGGCAGACTAAGCCTATTCTGAATAGCTACTTTGGCTTGGTGCAGCGGCTTACTGATGCGGTGCCACGTATCGACGCCGTTAAGCGGTTGGTGTGCATTGAAGGTGCACGGATGGCCTTTGCCCGTGTGACATACTGGGGGAAGATGAAGGCCATCGATGTTGCAGCGAAGGGTCCACCCAAGGGCAAGGACCATCATGCACCAGAGCATTATTTTGAGGACGTCTTAGAGGTTGCCCGCTTGATAGAGGGTCAATGTTCGAAAGACATAATATTCAAGTGAAGTGTATCCGAATTGTAAAAGACAATTTTTATAATCAGTCTATATTTTAGTTTTGCCTAAAAGGCTTGTTTTCCTCATGTGCGGCCATTTGTATATGATCTGAAAGTTTTCCAGTCGTCGGCTTCGGCCCCCACGTAGGAAATACGGGGGTGTTCGGAAAAGCATCTGAGCACTCTTGACCCAATGTCTTGGTCCGTGAAGGAGGTGTCAATGCGGTGAACGAGGCAATCGGACTATAGGGCTTTAACACTTTCACTTAGCCATAGGAGTTTTATAGGGGGACTGCGATATAGCCCCTGGTATGTGTACGGCTTATTCCAATATGGTGTGTTACATATATGACCTGAAGAAAAAAGGTCCTTCGTATAATATGGAGGGAATCGCTAAAGATTCTGATAAGTCATCGAGTGGTTGACCAGCTCTCACGGCATCATGACAGTCGGTTTTTGGCTTTCTCTGCTGAGGTGCTTGACCAGATGAACCGGAAGCACAATCGCAGTAGTTCTCCCTTTACTACCCTAGCCGATAGAGCGGAACGTAAGGTAGCAAGCACAGGAGCCGGGCAACCCAACCATTGACCCAAGACATGATTTGGAGCTGATGCATATAAGGCCAAACTCGCGACACAGAAGTACGCTATAAAGCTGTTCGAACTTTGTCGGCAACTCATGTGTTCCCATACCGAGCCCCTGGTAGGTTATGGCGAGGTATGTGTGTGAAAAAACCATAGGAGCCAACACTACTAGGGAAAAGGCTAGCAGCGGCGCTGGTTTTAGGTGCATCAGTAGCGCGGGGACCAGCGCTACTAATAAGGCGCTACAGCTAACACGTAGCAGTAGCGCATGCTCACCAACGCTACTGCTACACAAGTGTAGCAGCATCGCTCTTAATGGAAGCTCTCTACTGCTAATAGCTATAGCGTGCTTCTCCTATGCGCGCTACTACTACTACCGCGCTGCTGCTAACTTTTCTCCACTCGCTACTGCTAATTTTAGTAGTTTTTTGTTTTTTTCGGCATATTTGTTTTGTATTTGAACTGGCTTTATAGAAGAATCTTTAGCACATACAAATGTCATCATGATACACATACAAATGCCTACGAGACCAGAAATGTAATCATAGCATATACATACAAATAGTCTCATCATAATCGTCATCCAACACAAAGTGGTATCTTGTCATCATCTCGAAAATAGCGGTACATGCAAGTCTCGAATACTTGCAACTACAACGTCATCCATCTAAACAAAGGTATACGTGAGAAGAACTATCACTATGAGTGAGAGCGGAACTATGCAGTACATGAGGTGGCGGTTACGAGTCCTCTCTTGCGCTAGCTTGAACCTCAAGTAACTAGCTTCTCCTTCTTGTCTGCTTTTGAAGCCTTTATGGCTGGTGCCCGAGAACCCATTCACTTGCGCCTGACACTCATGCCACTCATTGTACACCCCCGGAACCTTCCCTTTGTACACGACATAGCACCTCCATCTCGCCATCAAGAAACTAGGTACCTGTTAGAGATGCATGTTCATGAAGAGGATGTACAATCGTATATATGCAACAAAATATACTAGAGCAACACCGAAAAAGAAAGGGTTAGCAACTAGATGCATCATACAGTATGCAAATTAATTAACTAGAGGTACGCAGGTCATCGTACGCAAACTAACAAAGTAGCGTTACACAAGTTCGGCAGGGACCGTGGACATCACAAAGTTTCATCGCTACAAAAAGTATACAAGTTCAACCGACACATATCATCATCATCGGCATCATAAATCACTAGAAGTTCCATCCTTCCATATCATCGAGGATGGACCCTAGCTTCTTGAAAGGCGTGAGGTCTAGATGTTGCATGCCTATGCGAGTTCGGACGTCAGCTCGCGATATAGGGCCGTGGTGGAACATCCCCTTCTCATCGACGACTTCTTTCATGATGATCGTCGCAATTTCGCTTTGGATGCGAAAGAAGTCATCTCTAAGTTTATAATCCGCTTCTCCATGAGATTCTAACCACTTGTGGATATGATCATCATTTTTGTTTCTCATGCGAAGCTTTTGGTGATCCGTGTTGAACTGAATCATGAGATGGACGATGTAGAATCCATGCTTCTTGCTTGGTTTTGGGACATGGATGCAGGAGAAGTTAGTTTTATGCGTGAAACCCATCTTCTTGTTCCTTTGTTTCCTGATCTGCATGTGGCCACCTCTAATGCTGAAGCCTTGGAGAGCATCATCTAGAATATTCATTATGTGGGTGTAGTCTTTTTTCTCGTAGTCTCTGGAAGGGTCAAAATACACGGCGTGGGAGACTTGCGGGTAAAGAACGATAAGGATGGCGTGCCCGTTGCTGCGGGGAAAAGACACCTCAAATTATTCCCCATAGAGAGAGAAGGAATGATTGAAATGTATGAAAGGGTTGTCCGGAAGTGACTTACTTTGGATGATAAGGCACGAGGACAATTTCCCGGTCCTTATTCTGTACCATGAAGTTTTGGAGGTAGTCCCTAGCAGTTTCACGCTGAAAGTCGCCGAGAATCAAGAAAGACTCGTGCATGTAGTACGGATCTGCCACACAGATTTGCGAGACTTCTTCACTCTTCATGACGGACCTCATATGTAGCGCAAAAAGGTGGACGATTGTAAAATCTAGCCGACTTGTCAGAAACATCTCAAAGATATGGTCAAACCACAGGAAGAACACCTCCGCGGGCCGTGTATCGACGTAGCACTTCCCCTAAGGCACACGAGACGCGTATATCGGATATCATGGATCCTTTGAGGCTAGTAGGCTTTTCTCAATAGACAGCACATGGTCGTGCAGTCTCTTGAGATCCCCTGATAGTGCCTCCAGCGGTTTTGGCGGTAGAATCGGCTCGCCGGTGAGATGGAACATGGCCGCACCTTTCACGGGTACACGCTCTTCAGAATGCATCGTCTGGCTGCTATGTGCTCTGGCTTGTTTGGAGGCAGCTATCTTCCCCAATCTCTTTCTCTCCTTTTTCTTGGGCACACCTTCCAGACCCTTCCTTAACCCCTGCCCTAGTGTTCCCGGGCTAAGTACTATACGACCCTCGCACCCGGCTAGTTGAGCATGTGTTGAGGTGGCATCTTCAGGTGTGTCCTGTGAGGATTTCATGAAGAGAGACTTTTTGCAATCCCTGCTACGACCTTCCTGCCCGGGCATATCATCCATATCCTCATTAGCAAGCTGATAGCCCGATTCGTCATATGGTTGACTCATCAATTCTATGTCACAGTCATACGCGTTTGTATTGAGGAAATCCATAGGGTCGACCTCCGTCTCATCATCCATTCTCTGTTCTACAGGAAAAATTACATCAGCCAGTACTATTGCACCCCCTTCATCATGTCGTCCGCCGCTCTCACCCGGCACTACAGGAGCTGGTAATTGCATAGGAGGGGTGGTGGTCTCTGCACATGCTTGTTGATGTGTGGTTATTGCTGTGCTCTCGGCCGGCTCCAGATGAATAAGATTCTTCAGCCATAGCAGCACCCAACCCTTGCAGCTTCCAATCCGCGGGGGGGTCTCGTCGTTTGCTCCCACATGCTATACTGGAGGAGGCAAATCCTCGTTCCCCGATTTCACACTGGACAAGCTAACCCTCAAGTGCCTAGCGGGGATCGGCCGGTTGTGGAACGTGGGTTGCAAGGGGTCCATTATCATCCCCTTTCCCACATCCACCTTTTGGCCTTTGATCAAGTAGAGTATGGTGCACGGGGTTTCTTTCGCCTGCAAGCACATATGTCTGTGGCGTAAAACATCCGAAAGGCAACAAAAATGGCGTCGAGCTCAGCCAAAGACGAAGGCCCACCGAGCGCGCCAGAGACTGAGGACGGGCTGCTATGAGCGGGAGCGGCAGCGAGAGGAGGCCCGGTTGCATGAGCAAGTGATGGTGCGATGGTGTTGTTGTTCATGGAGTTGCTCCCGACGGAACTGGGCAACGGGAAATCATGTACCGTCTTGTTTGGATTATCCTTCGTCCAGTTGATGATATCTGGAACCAAGTTAGTAGCGAAATCATTTCTGCAGGTAGTTACAACTGCATTTACTGCCTGCTGTAGCAACTCATATTTGTCCTCGGCTGCTTTTTTCGCGTCCTCAGCTGCTTTTTTTCTCGACCGCAAGCTTCACCTTCGCGTCGATGTCCGCCTGACTAAACTTCTTTTTCTGCTTCTTGGCCTCCGGGCCCTTGTTGTAAAACACCTTCCGCGTGGCACCGTCTCCAGCGCCGTGCACACGACCATATTGCGGCCGTTGGCCCAAAGGGAGTCCCTTAAGTTCGTTCAAGGCCCGGTTGAGAGGGGTGTCCCACTTGGGCCTCATTGGAGAAGTAGGGCTTTCGGCTGCAAGCTGGTGTTGCTTCTCCAGCAGTCTAATCAATTTCCTCGTGATCTGGTTCGTGTAAAAAACCTTTTTCTCCTTGTCCCACTTGTAGCGGGCCCTGATTAAGTCACGCTCCAAGGGGTTGGTGAACTTTGCGAAGGGGTTTGGGAGACCCTCGGCTTCACGTTCCGCGTCCTCCTTATCCCACATGGGCCTTTTACCGAGATAGCCACGGCTTCCGAGGCGATGCTTCCCC
Organism: Aegilops umbellulata; assembly: GCA_032464435.1. Lineage (NCBI taxonomy): Eukaryota > Viridiplantae > Streptophyta > Magnoliopsida > Poales > Poaceae > Aegilops > Aegilops umbellulata. The sequence goes on along the minus strand of CP136060.1, from coordinate 16,862,957 downwards.
GTGTTCCTTTGCTGAAGGCTCTTGAATTTTGCAGCCTTAGCCTTGGCGTCCTCGGTAGCGCAAGTGTCCATGAACTTTTCGAACTCCTCTTCCGTAAGTGTCGGATTTTCCTCCAGAATCTTGGATAGGGGTTCCTCAGCCTCAATAGCTTGTTTCACACTCCCTTTCCAGGAGGCCAAATCATTGCTGAACATGCCCATGGCGTGATTGTTAATCCTTTTCATCTTCGGATCATCCCATGGTTGTTCTATGTTATCATCCCAGTTGGGGAACTTGAATCTCTTGTGCAACTTCGTTAGGAGCAACTGCGTCAAATGTTCTTTACTCCTTAAGTCATCGTCATTGATGCTCGCGCATTCCCGTAGGATGCATCCTACTTGGTTCCCATAGCACTTGCGAGGTTCTTCCGGCTCTATCGGCTCAAACTTGCCAGGTGCCATCTTTGTGATCACAAGTCGTCCAATCCCTAGTTTGTTAGGTTTTCGTATCCTCTGCTTCGTATGCTTCCTCTTTCCAGTAGCGGCATCGGCGCCAGTACCTTCCCCGCCGGTATCTTCCCTGCCGGTACCTTCCCCACCGGTCTTGGCGCCGCCATCGGTGCCGGCGCCGTTGGTGTCGATGTCGGCGTCAGTACCATCATCGAGGCGGACCTGTAAACCTTGCTTAGCAGTCAAATAGTCGAGGTAGTCTTGTTCATCCTGATAATCCATCTTGTCTGCATCTTGGTCAGAAGGCCCAGTTTCTTCGTTGTTCGACATGTTTCCTATGATTAAGTGTCCTCATTTATTTCTAAAAGTATGAATAGATGAGAAATGACATAAAAAAGAAATCTATGTGCCAGCACTCGATATGCCAACTATGTAGCACAAATCATGCCTTTATTCACGGGAAATTTCGGCATGACCTTTGCTAAAAAATGGACATATCAAGCGCCTGAAATTCACCGGAACGGAAATGAATCAACATTCCGGCGTAACATAGGCCACTCGGATCATTTACCAAAACATGACATGTCCAAAACATGACATATCCACATATCACATGTCCAGTTCAAATTTGCATATAAATTCAGCTAATTTTGAAACCTAGCTAAATTCATAACTAAATAGATAACCTAATTAACATATCTAAAACCTAAGTAAATTAACTGAAGAACCCTAGCTAGCAGAGAGATAGGGGGCGATGGTTTACAGAGGTTGGGAGGGGAGGAAGCAGAGGAGGGAGGCGAGGGCCGACGGGTAGGGGGCGAGCGCGCCGGGGTCGGGGGCGAGCGCCTAGGTCAGGGGCGAGCGCCGGAGCCGGGGTCGGGGGCGAGCGCTAGGGTCGGGTGGGGCGCGGCGGTGCGACGGGGGAAGAGAGTGGGGATTTGGGGGAAAAGAGGCGGGATGAAGCAGGGAGAGTGAGAATTTTGGGTTAAGTGGACGTAGCAGTAGCGCGGTAGGCAAAACGCGCTGCTACTACCTTCAGTAGCTGTAGTGGTTTAGGCAAAATGCGCTGCTACTACTTTCAGTAGCTGTAGCGGCTTAGGCAAAGCGCGCTGCTACTACCTTCAATAGCTGCAGTGGTTTAGGTCAAACGCGCTTCTACTACCTTCGCTACTGCCAGTTTTCCTTTTTCTTTTCCTTTATTTTCTCCCACTTTTATTTCCCGAGAGCAGTGAACGAAGGGAAAGCGATATATATTGCATCATTTGACGGTTAAATATGTATGCAAAATAGGAACATATATATTACATCATTGGACCCGTGCATAATAATGGCTAAGTGTGTATACAAAATAGGAACATATATATATATATATATATATATATATATATATATATATATATATATATATATATTACATCATTTGACCGATAACATACGATTCCTCAGCACTGACGTTTTCATTTTTGAGTCAGCTTCTTTCCCTTCTTGTTCGTCGAAGAATAATTGAGCCCCTCATTGTGACTTTGCTTTTTCCATGGAGTATGATTTTTCTTAGGTAATGTAGTGTTGATTCTTCTTTTGACGTATACTTCATCATCATCGTCATCTTCCCTCATTGGGTTGCCGTACTGATCATAGTCTTCCTCGTTGGTGACTCCATCCATTCCAATGATGTTCCTTTTGCCTCTCCTCACGACGACACGACTGGGATTGCATGGGTCGGTTATGAAGAAGCATTGTGTCACGTGCTTAGCGTGTACCCATGGCTCGTTTTTTGCGATAGCGTTCACGGTAGCCCTCTTGGCGTCGGGTATAGTCATGGTAGTGAAAATCCGGTTTTCTCTTTCGGCATTCTTAGCCCATCTGACACGGAACATCGTCGTGTTGTGTAGTCCAGAGAAGTCAAGCTCCCAGATCTCCTCGACCCTTCCATAAAATTGTTTAGTTGCATTGTTGTCAATGCCGGTCATGCATTCCATCGTCACCCCTGAGTTCTGATCATCATTGTCCATATCTTTGGCCTCCGTGTAGAACGTGTATCCGTTGATATCATATGCCTGATAGGTTACGAGGTTGGGCGAGGGGCCATGTGCTAAGGCGTATATGAGCAATCCATCCTTAGAGCCCTCCTCCGGGGGATTAGCAATAATATGCTCTTTGAACCAATGCAGGAAAGTGGAGTTGTGCTCTCTAGTAACTTCGGTGTTCGTCTTGCATACCCCCCGGTCACGATACTTCTTTGCGATAATTTCTTTGTGCAGTGCCACGAAAGGATCTACCTCATCTATATGTTGTAGCACTACCAAGTTTGCTCTGTTAAAGTCGCTGCGTCGATCTGAGTATGCCACGTGCAATCCCCTGCGACCGTTGCAGTGACCTTCTCCTTCGAGCCTCCCATCGTGCTTGTTAACGGGCAAACCAACACTAACACCAGGCACCTGGTCTGCGCCATATAGAAAATTCTCACAGAAAGAGATGCACTCTTGTGTCAAATAGCCCTGGACGATGCTTCCATCCGAACGGGACATGTTACGAACGAATCCTTTGATGATCCCATTCATCCTCTCAAACGGCATCATGTTGTGCAGGAATGACGGCCCCAGGTCTATTATGTCATCCACAATATGGACACACAGATGCACCATGACGTCAAAGAATGCGGGCGGGAAGTACATCTCAAGCTCATTCAGTATCACAACGATCTCTTCCTGTAGCCTTCGGAGCTGCTTTACACTTATCGACTTTCGAGATATGACGTCGAAAAAGTTGCAGAGACCAATAAGCGTGTCACGGACGTGCTTGTCCATTATCCCTCTAAGGGCAACTGGTAGTATCTACGTCATCATCACATGACAGTCATGGGACTTCATCCCGCTGAACCTTTTCTTGTCCGTGTCTAGATATCTGCTTATCTTGCCACAGTAACCGGAACTAACTTTGACTCCGGTAAGGCACTTAAAGAATTGATGGATCTCAGCCTGACTTAAGGTGAAGCAAGAAGGGGGCAATAATCCTCTTTCTTTATTTTCTTGCCCTTCTTCTACCATGCCTCTGTCTCCGTATCTGTCCCGTCTGACATTTTACGGGGCGACATGTGCAGATCTTCCCTGATTTTCAAATCTTGCAAGTGTTTTCTTGCCTTCGGCCCATCGTTGGTCTTATTCGGCATGTTCATCAGTGTTGCGAGCAAGCTCTCAAGGACATTCTTACAGATCTGCATTTGATCAAGGCAAGGAGGTGTATCGAGTTTGTGCCAGCACTCCAAATCCCAGAACACAGACCTCGTCTTCCATACCTTCAGCAGCGGCTTCGGCGCCTTCCTCATCGTCTTTCCCGGCGCGGGGCACTCCTTCCAGTTTTTCAACAGCTCATCAATTTCGGCACCACTCTGCTTACGTGGAGGTCCTCGATGCTTAGCGTGACCATTGAATAGATCTCCACGGTTTCTCCACGGGTCGTCATGTTCGAGCCATCTTCGATGCCCCATGTACACGATTTTCCCGGACCCACCATCTTTCCTTGACGTTAGCTGCTGAGACGTCGTATCATCCATGCACCGCGTGCATCCGCAATACCCATGGCACACCTGGCCTGCCACATATCCGTAACCGAGATAGTCCTGCACTGTCGTGATCAGCGCGGCTCTCATGTTGAAATACTCGCCTTTGATGGCGTCCCATGTCTTGGCCGGTGTTTTCCATAACGTGTCTAACTCCTCTTGAAGTAGCCCCAGATACAAATTAATATTATTTCCTGGTTGTTTTGGCCCTTGAATAAGCATGCTCATGTGAATGTACTTCGATTTCATGCACAACCAGGGGGAGGATGTACATCCATACAAACACGGGCCATGTGCTATGGTTGGTGTTCTGATTGCCAAACGGATTCATGCCATCGGTACACGCGTCGAGCATGATGTTCCTTGCATCACATTCAAAATACCGATAGAAGCTGTTCAACGCTCTCCACTAGCTTCCATCCTTGACGTGTCTCAGCTTCGGATCATCTCCATCGTCGGGCTTCTTCCTCTCCGCTTGCCAGTGCATTAGCTTTGCTTCCTTGGGATCTAAAAAATACCTCTGGAGACGGGGAGTGATCGGTAAGTACCACACCACTTTCTGGGGACATTTCTTCCCAGCCTTCTTGTATCGAGAAGCATTGCACACCGGACAGCTTGTTTTTTCTGTGTGCTCCTTCCGATAAATTATGTAACCGCTGATGCATGCATGGTATCTAACGTGTGGCAGATCAGAAGGGCACACGATCTTCTTGGCCTCATCAACACTACTAGGACATAGATTACCCGCGGGAAGAACATCCTTTAGGTACTTGAGATGCTCATCGAGGCTAGTGTCGGTCCATTTGTTTTTAGCCTTCGTCTTCAGGAGTTGGAGCGTGAAACTCAAGCGGGTCACCTCAGGATTGCAACCATCATACAATGGAGTGTTCGAGTCTACCACCAGTTGCTCCAGCTTAGCCTCCTCTCTAGAAGCAGCTCTCTTAGTACTCGTCTCCTTGCGAAGCAATGCTTCAACATGAGGATCTCGCACGATAGAACTTAGTACCGACGAACTCTGCTGCGTGGAGTCCATGTCATTCTCTCCACCGCCATGTCCGGCCCCTTCTCCGCCGCCATGTCCGGCCGCTCCTCCGCCGCCATGTCCGGCCTCTTCCCCGCCACCATTATCGATCATCTCTTCGTCTTGCCGCGTGTCATCATTGCCTGCCCCGTCGGCATCCTCAACATCGTCATCCTCATCTTCAATTATCCACCGAGTATAGCCATCCATGAAACCAGTCATGAGCAGATGCGCTTCGATACGACCATCGTCATGGGGATCGAGCCAAACTTTCCGTTGCATTTTCGACACGGACATAAAACCTCTGTCAGGTTATTTTCCTTCATGTCCTGCACCGCCGACCGCAACCACCTGTCCACCATCATTCCACTGACCATCATCAACTCTGCACGGTAATAATAAACAAATTGATTATAAAAATGCGTGCATTCATCAAAGTCATACAAAAATTTGGCATGACCTTCCTTAAAAATAGGACATATATAGATCTAGAGTTTGCCCGGAAATCGCTGAAACGGAAATAAATCGACATTTCGGCAAAACATAGGCAACTCAAAAGCACAATTTGGCGTCAACTCATGCCACACACAAAATTTCCATAAACATATCACACACACATAAACATATTTCCATTTTGCAAAAGCATGAAATCTTAATCACCTCTATCTTGAGATCGAGCACACGGTGGAGATGATGTTGTAGGGAGATCAAAAGTGCACAAAGCTCTTCTTGACAAAGATAGATCTAGTTAGGGGCAAATAGGTCACTTAACTAAATGCTACATCTACCTAGCTACCTAATTTGGGAGGAGACAACTTCAACTAGTGGAGGGGGAAGGAAAAGAGAAAGGAGAAGCATTAATGGAGGTGGTGTAGTTATAGCTAGGAGTAATGAAGAGAGAGAAAGGTAGGTAGAAGAGGGAGAGTAATGGGGGGAGAAGTATTGAGGAAGAAGAAGAGTGAGAGAGGGAGGATGTGGGAGGTAGGGGAAAGGGAGGAGAGGAGATGGGGAGGGGGAGGTGGAAAAAGGTGGTGGGTGCTGCGTCTTAGCAGTAGCGTGGGAGCAAAAGTGCGCTACTGCTAAGAGCGTAGCAGCAGTGCGCTTTCCTATCACGCGCTACTGCTAAACGGGCCAACCGTGTGGACAATTTCAAAATTAGCAGCAGCGCGCTTCGTGACGCCGTGCTACTGGTAAACTTAGGTTGTTGTGTACTGTCGGTGGATTTTTTAAGCAGTGCGGTTTAAACATCACGCGCTACTGCTAAATTTGCACCAGTAGTGCGCTTTCTGTAACCGCGCTGCTACTAATTAGCAGCAGCGCCTCTTTTTATGCCGCGCTGCTGCTAAGATTCTGTGTCGTGGAATTGTCACGGCAGATGTCCTCTTGCAAGGACTTAGTCGTGGAGCCATCGCAACTAGGAAGCTTAAAGGGGTTAATCGGGACAAAGGACACGAGAGGTTTATACTAGTTCAGCCCCTTTCGGTGAAGGAAGGCCTACGTCTAGTTGGGTTGGTATTGCTTGAGGTTTCGAAGACCAGGGAGCGAGATATGCTATGCCTGGCTCTCGATCTGTTGTTTCCTGCCCTAAGCCGTCAGCGGGTCGTCCCCTTATATACACGGGTTGACGCCCTGCGGCTTACAGAGTCCCGGCCGGCTTATAAACAGTGTCCGGCTCGGTGACTAGTTAATTCTACCTTATAATACAAGTCATGCCGTCATGGCGGTTTAACCACTATGGGCCTTAAATCGCCTATGGGCCTTAGACCCTTTATTGAACCGCCATCCTTATGCTGGGTCTTGGGCTTCCTTTATGATGAATACTCTTTGCGTAACCCGGCCCCTCCTGGGCCGGCTTACTCAAATAGTTATATCTCCGACATTAGGCCCCAGATTGATTTGACCCGGTTCATGTCAATCTTAAAAAACCTTATGAACTAGCCTTCGGTCTTCTGTCTTACATGAGAATTGTAACCCGCCATGATGTCATCATCTGGATCCGGGTTAAATCATCGTGATGTCATCTTCGTATATTTTAATCCATCATATCTTCAACGGATCTCCGTCTTTAATGGCCTTCCCAAAAATCGAGGCGTCGGGGCCGCTGGATAATGATGTCTTGGCCTCCTCATTTCTCGGGCCGTCTCAGTCGGCCCCTCATTATAAATAAGCACGACCTAGGTTATTTTTATTTCCTCCAGTCGTCTTCTTGCTCGCACCCCCTTCTCTGCCGCTCAAGATCCGCCGCCGCCACCGTCGGAACCCTCACCTTCATCGACTCAGGCCGCTGCATCACCCTGATTCAGACTAGAAAGCGACGGCGACCCTTTGTAGCTCTTCCGCATCCGTGAGTTCTTCTGTTCCCGTTTCTCAGATCTGCATTGAAGCCCTCTTTGAGTTCGTCGGCATTCGTTGCCGCCCGACGCAAGCTTTCATTGGTTCTCACTTCCAATGCCTTGTTTAGATTATGAAAATAACATAGAACTGCTGCGGAACATGTTTCATGCTTACTCTGCGCAAAAAACAGATCTTATTTCCTTGATGTAGAAGCCCTTTTTGAATATATGAGCTTCCCTGTACTGCTTTAGGTATAGGAATTTTTCCTTTCCAGAGCGCCGTTTGATCCAAAATAATATCAGCAACTTGTGAAACCTGTTTGCTCCACACTTAGCCAAAAACTGCGTCTGTTGATTCTGTTTCAGCCATAGTAACCGGTTTAAGATAACCCGGCTGTCGGCATCACTTGCTTCGGGTGACTTAAGAGAACCTTAATCATCTTTAATTCCTGCAGTTGTTAAACATTACCACATAGTTACCTATATGTCATTAGGCCCCTTCTTAAGGCGTCATCTTGAATAAACCCACAACGTTTTCCTCCGGTTTATAATTAAACCGGAAAAATTCCTTTATCTTGTTGTAGGCGTCAATTTACGCAATGGCACCCAAAGCTGCCAAACCTCCGGTGACCTGCAACTGGGTTAAATCCACCGTTACGGAGAGTTCTTTAGCTGGGTTTGTGAAGTCCGGCCATCTGCCCCGAAAGGAAATTATGTCCTATCGTGCTCCTAACCCATCAGAAGAGAATCCTCAACCCAAGGAAGGGGAGGTAATCGTGTTTACGGATCATATGAACCGGGGCTTTGCTCCACCCGGGTCAAAATTCTTCAGAGATGTTCTGCATTTCTTTGACCTCAGACCTCAAGCCATCGGGCCCAACTCCGTGTCAAATCTCTGCAACTTCCAAGTGTTTTGCGAAGTGTACCTTGGAGAAGAGCCAAGTTTGACCTTGTTCAGAGAGCGGTTTTATTTGAACCGGCAAAATGAGCGTGCCAACGGGCCCAGTCTGGAACTTGGTGGCATATCGATTCAAAGGCGGAGAGACTGCATGTTCCCTTATGCTGAACTGTTGAGTCATCCAAAGGACTGGAACCATACATGGTTCTACTGCCAGGATTCTTCTCCGGCTGGTGAAAACCCGCTGCCCGACTTTCGTGCATTACACCTTGAATCTACTCCCGCTGCCGGATAAGTTGACTGCCATTGAACGTCTGCCACTCACCCCCAAAATCAAGAAGATTAAAGCTCTCTTGGGGAACGGCTTGGATGGCGTTGACCTAGTCCGAGTCTGGGTTACTTGGAAAATAATTCCGTTAAGCCGCCGCCCCGGCTTAATGTGCGATTACTCAAGCGAGAAAGATGACCCTCAACGTCATAGCCCTGACGACTTACCAGACGATGTAGTGGAGGCTACCACTCAGTCTTTGTTGAAGGAGGGTACAGTGACCAGCAAAGTCTTCGGGTTAGTGCCTTTCTGCAAACAAAACCCGGCCCCCGCAGTAAGCCATCAGTCTCAATAATCACCTTTTATTACATTAACCTCCGGCTTACTCATACCCTTCCACAACTCTTTACAGGCAAACGACAAGTTCTGGAAGGTCCCGTATGACCATCAGGCGGCCAAACAAGCCCGGGAAGCAAAGAGGACCGAAAGGAAAACCGCCAAACCCACCACTTCAAGGAAAAGGAAGCCAAGCGCTTCGGAGATGTTTCAGCTTGATGATTCTGATGATAATGAGGAAGAGGTAACCTTTCAATTTTCCCTTCTCCTTTATTTATTTCCTTACTGATATTTAACCTTCTTTCAGGAAGACACGGGCAACAGCCAACCTGCCGAGGAAGAGGCAACTATAATCTCCTCCGACTCCGAGCTTCAGCCGCGTCAAAAAATTCGAAGAGTAACCCGGAAAGTAAGATTTTCACATCCTTTGGCTTACCAAGACCCTGACTTTCTTTTGAAGCAACAACAATTTGAAAATCGGAGGCAGACTCGGACGAGCAAGGATGCAGAGCTCTCCTCCGGCTTGCCAGATACAACCCGGAAGCGTCGGTCTGAGATTATCTCCGACTTATACCCTTTTTTACCTTTGGCGGGTCAAATCCGTCAACCTCTCAATTCCTCTGACTCCAATTATCAGGATACCTCTCCTTCATCTAGCGAGTCCATGCAGTCCAACATGCCCGCTTTTAAAAGTGCTCCTAGGTAATATCAATTTATTTACCTTATGTTTATTCTTCCTCATGTTTATGTACTCATTCTTCTGCTTTGTCCATAGCATGCAAGTTAATCCCAGGAAGAAGACGAAGAAAAATGCGTCGGCCCAGGATCTGGTTGTAACTGAGCCGGCGCTTGGAACGGCTGCGCCTGATACTTCTGTTCACGAGCCGCCACCTTCATTATCTCATGATGCTCCTGCAACCTTTTCTGACCCGCCTGCTGAACAAGCATCAATGATTCTGTTAACCCGGAGGCTCCTAGCCCTGCCAAGGCAGATGACCCGGAAGTTGAGTTTTTGAAGACTCAATTTGTTGAGCCGGCTCAACCCACTGTGCTCGCCAAATGTTCTGCTAAGGAGGAGTTATTAGAGCACCGTAAGGCCAAGATGGATATCTCCGACTATACCCATTTGAGTATTGGGGAAATCGTCTCAGGCTACATCAACCAGGTTCGGAGCAGCCGTGATCTGGAAATTGATATGGTGAAGCAAATCCAGCAAAAATTGGAGGTATGACTTATGCTTCTTTACTTTCAATCGGAGGTATGACTTATGCTTCTTTACTTTCAATCGGAGCAAAAATCTTACTGTACCAGCCCCCAAGTCTATTGCTTATTAGGAAATATGTTGTAGACTTTAGAAAAACTATTAGAACTTCTTGTCCGTCTTAAAGAAAAAATACTTAAACCGGATGTAACACAATACCTTGAATTTGCGATACGCATTAGCCCCCATGTGCCAAGCATCTTTGCTTGCAAAGTGCTTGGGACTTTTAATATCCAGGACCGGCTTTAATAATGTAGAAAACTTCGGTGCACATTAGCCCCCAAGTGTCAAGTATGTTTGCTTGCAAAGTGCTTGAGACTTTGAAATTATTTATCATGATGCTGACTGTAACCCGGGATAATTCAGGCTACTATAAGTCAATTTGAATCGGAGATTGCTGACCTTAAAAGCCGCCTGTCAGCCCAGGAACTGGAAACTCAAAATGCCAACTGCAAGTTTGAACTCAGCATCTCAGAACAAGAGAAATTGAAGAAAAACTTTGAGTCGGAGAAGCAATCCTGGGCTGATGAGAAGGCCTCTCTGGTGACCCGGGCCGAGGCAGCCAAAACAGCCCTTGCGAAGGTAAACACCGAGCTGTCCGGCTTGAAGCGTCAGATATCTCGGATGGTCTCAGTGATCTTTGGTACGTTTCCTTTGTATGAACCTCAGATACTGTTATCCTGCCTTTGACGACCAAGCTAATTACCATTTCCGGCTTACTCTTTGTTTAATAACACAGGCCCCAGAAGTAAAACCCTCCAGCAGGACATGGTGGTCAAGCTAAAAGCCGTCTACACACTGGTGGAACAATTATACACCGGGTCACAACGTGCCTTGGCTGTTGTGGCCTTATCAAATGATGTGCCCCACCTCTTGCAAGATGTGTTACGTCGGCTTGCTATGCTCCCCCAGCGGATTCAAGAGTTGAGAAGGGCCCAAGCAAGAGCCGGAGCAATAGCTGCCTTGAGCCGGGCCAAGGCCTGGTTACCAGAGCTAGACCCGGCCGACATCGCTCTTGGGTATCCAAGCTTGAAGGAGGATGGCACAACATTTGATCAAAAATACTTCACCAGCTGCGTGAGGGACATACGCCCTGTGGCTACTCAAATTGGGAATGACACTGACCTCTCCAAGTATCAGCCGGGTTATGACCAAGAAAATCTGAGAATCCCCACACCGCATTACGATGATGTCAGCCTGATCCCTCCAATTCGTAAGCATACCTTTGCCCCTGAAGTAGACCCAACCGGTTTTAATAGATGATGAAGCTGAGTTTGAAGCCTTGAGTGGCATTGATTGGGCATCATCATCCTTCCAGGACAAGGCAACTGGCGAAGAGGCGGAGAAGGATAACCCGGAAGCTTCAGGTCAACCCCAAGAGTAAATTGCAAGGCGCCACATGCTTATGTCTTGGCAGAAAAAACAACGCCTCATTATTTAGACCCGGGGGGTCTTGTAATAGAGTAGAAAATACTTTGACTTTTGTCATGCCTTCATGCATGCCTATGGCACTTAATGCTTGCATAAGCTGTCGTTACTATGCACTTGCAGTTTACATGAATCTGTTATGTCCTTGCAGAAATATCTTGTATTACCCTGCTGTAACGCCCTCGATGCGGCTATATCTCCTACGTGTCGAAGCACGACTTAGAGGCATAACCGCATTGAAAGCAATGTCACAAGTGAGGTAATCTTCACACGACCCATGTAATACATAAGGGAAAGAGATACATAGTTGGCTTATAGTCGCCACTTCACACAATACATAACTAAACATCCATCATCCAGATTACACTCAAGGTCCGACTACGAAACCAAAATGAAAGAAGACTACCCCAAATGCTACACAGATCCCCGATCGTCCCAACTGGGCTCCACTACTGATCATCAGGAAAAGACACATAGTAACGACCACGTTCCTTGTCGAACTCCCACTTGAGCTCGGTTGCGTCATCTGCACTGGCATCGTTGGCACCTGCAACTGTTTTGGTAGAATCTGTGAGTCACGGGGACTCAGCAATCTCACACCCGCGAGATCAAGACTATTTAAGCTTAAAGTTAGGATAGGGTTGTGAGGTGGAGCTGCAGCAAGCGACTAGCATATATGGTGGCTAACAACGAAAAAGAGAGCGAGAAGAGAAGCAAAGCACGGTCGTGAAGCTAGAAGTGATCAAGAAGTGATCCTAGAACAACCTACGTCAAACATAACTCCAACACCGTGTTCACTTCCCGTACTCCGCCGAGAAATGACCATCACGGTTACACACGCGGTTGATGTGTTTTAATTAAGGTCAACTTCGGGTTTTCTACAACCGGACATTAAAAAATTCCCATCTGCCTCATAACCGCGGGCACGGCTTTCGAAATATAATACCCTGCAGGGGTGTCCCAACTTAGCCCATTATAAGCTCTCACGATCAACGAAGGATATTCCTTCTACCGGGAAGACCCGATCAGTCTCGGAATCCCGGACTACAAGATATTTCGACAGTAATAAAACAAGTCCAGCAAAGCCGCCCGAATGTGCCGACAAATCCTGATAGGAGCTGCACATATCTCGGTCTCAGGGCACACCCGGATGAGCAGTCCGTACAACTAAAACCAGTCCTCAAGTTGCCCCAAGGTGGCGCTGCAAAGGGCTCTAGTTTGGACCAGCAATTGAAGGAGAACTGGCCCGGGGGGGTTAAAATAAAGATGACCCTCGGGCTCGCGAAAACCCGAGGGAAAAAGGCTTAGGTGGCAAATGGTAAAACCAAGGTTGGGCCTTGCTGGAGGAGTCTTATTCAAAGCAAACTGTCAAGGGGGTCCCATAAATCACCCAACCGTGTAAGGAACGCAAAATCAAGGAACATAACACCGCTATGACAGAAACTAGGGTGGCATGAGTGGAACAAAACACCAGGCATAAGGCCGAGCCTTCCACCCTTTACCAAGTATATAGATGCATTAATTAAATAAGATATATTGTGATATCCCAAGATAATCATGTTCCAACATGGAACAAACTTCATCTTCAACTGCAACTAGCAACGCTATAACAGGGGCTGAGCAAAGCGGTAACATAGCCAATCAACGGTTTGCTAGGAAAGGATGGTTAGAGGTTTGACATGGCAATATGGATGGCATGATATAGCAAGTGGTAGGTATCGCAGCATAGGCATAGCAAAAGAGCGAGCATCTAGCAAGCAAAGATAGAAGTGATTTCGAGGGTATGGTCATCTTGCCTGCAAGGTTCTCAGAGTTGTCGAAAGCTTGATCCTCGTAAGCGTTCTCAACAGGTTCCTCGTTCACGTACTCGTCTCCCGGCTCTACCCAAAACAAGAACACAAGCAAAGGAACAACTATCAACCACGATGCAATGCGCAAGCAACATGATGCAAAACATGGCATGATATGCGAGATGTGGTATGCAATGCATATGCGTGCTCCGGAAGGAAAAAGATGAACAAGGCATAATCTTGGCAAACCAAGTATGCCACTGGAAAGGAGAGGTGATTTCGGTTGAAATCGATATAAAGATCACCGGAATCGGATGCACGGTTTGCAAATGACACGCAAAACAAGAATGACAAGATTCTGCCATTAACAGCATGATGCTACTTAGCAAGCAACAAGAAATTAAGCTACTGCACCCAACCATATTAGCAAAGCATATGGCAGTGATCTACTCAAGATGCTCGACAAAATATGAACACTGAGCTACGGCTAAATCACACCATAACAGGTTCAAACAAGCATGGCAAAAGTGCAAAAGATAACAGGTTCACAGACTTGGTGAAAATACTATCATGCCAGAAATTAACATCAGGATGACACGTTTAGAGCAAGGAAACAACATGCTACAAGAACACAATATAGCAAAACAAGGCATGGCATGAATCTAATCAAAACATAGAACAAAAATCCCTTACTGACCATGAGCCAAAAAGGAACAGAAAATATAATAGCACCCATGTCAATTAAGCAAGTTTCGTTACAGTTTTCAGACTTGGCAGAAAAACTGGACATGACAAAAACAGACAGCAAGTAGGCATGTTTACGAGCTCGATGCACTCACCACAGAGCATGTCATGATAAACTAAGCATACAAACACCAATAAGACATGGCATAGAAGCTATACATGGCAAGAAAAACAGTATAGCATATAAGGATCAACTACAACAAGCTTGGCAAAATCGAATATGTAAACAATCTGCCAGGAAACATTTTATAGCAAAAGTAGAGCTCGATTGACTCAAGGTATGGCACTCCATAATTACAAATAAAGACATGGATGGATATACCACATCCATATATTCAAAACACCCTTACTGATCATGCTCAAAAAGGGCATAGATCTCTCTGAAACAACATGAACACATGGCATAAAAATAACAGCAGGGAATAACTTAGTGAAATTACTAAGTCCCTGAAATCAGCAACAATATGATCCCTAGTTTGCATGCTTGTGCTAGTCACCACAAAGATCACAAAAATACATGGCATACACCCCTGTAAATATGGCATGGCATATTACAAAACACATGTAGGACTCCAGTTCATAGGATGCACACATCAATCATGGAAAAATGACAAAAGTGCATCTACTGAAACAGATCTGAAACTAACATCACATAGCCCTCTTCTAACAGCATTTCGGGCATCAAGATGAGCTCAAATGAAAATGATACAATGAGATAAAATGGTGTACTCATCGAGGCGAACAATTTGATATATTACACGCACGAAACGGAGCTGTATGCAACAAGTTATGATGCGATGAACATGCAACAAAAATCTGACAGAAAAATGACTTAGAGGATTTCGAGGGGAGGAGAAAGTCAACCACGATGGATCTGAGATCCGGCGGGCCGAGCTCTCGCCGGAGCTCGCGCCGGAGTTGGAGAGGAGGGAGGAGGAGGCCGGGGCGGACGGATCCGGCCGGATCCGGCGCCGGTGACGGCGACGCGGGGCGGAGGAGGCGGCGCGCGGGCGGGGCGCTGGCGCGGCGCGCTTGGCTGGCGGAGCCGCGGCGGCCGGCGGGAGGCGTGGCGCGGGCGGAGCGGCGGCGGGGCGAGCGCGGCGGCGCGGAGCCATGGCGGGGCACGCCGGGGTGCGCGGGGACGGCTGGGCCGCGGGGGTCGGGAGCGGGCCGGCAGGCCGGCGGCGGCGGGACGAGGTGGCGTGCCACGTGGCGGCCTCTGATTGGCGCGGGCGCGGCGACGGACGCGTCCGGCCCGATCCGGACGTGTCCGGCGGCGCGGAGGGCGCGGGGCTAGGGTTAGGGTAGGTTTGGACCCGGGATTTCGGGGGAGAGGGTATATTTATAGGTAGGAGGAGCTAGGAGGCTCCAAATTGAGCACGGTTTGCGGCCACACGATCGTGATCGAACGGCGATGGACATGGGAGTGACTTAGATGGGTTATTGTGCTGTTTTGGAGGGGTTTTGGGCTGCAACTCAAAAGAGGCCTTCGCGGTTACCCGGTTCACCGTTGGAGTATCAAACGACCTCCGAATGACCCGAAACTTGACAGACGGTCTACCGGTGCTATACCAAGGCCGCTTGACAAACCTCGGTCCATTCCGAGAAAGTTTAATACCCGCTCACGGAAAAAGGTAAAAGGGGACGCTGGGGAACATAGGAGCGCCGGATTGCAAAACAGACAATGGGGAAAATGCTCGGATTCATGAAACGAACACGTATGCGAATGCGATGCACATGATGACATGATATGAAATGCATGACAAGGACAAAATGCAAAAAGAAGGGAAACCCAACCACGGAGGGAATATCATATCACATTATCGAAAATGGCAAGAGTTGGAGTTACAAATATGGCAAGTTACATCCGGGGTGTTACACCTGCACATAAGACAAACAAAAAGCCTCTTGCCAACTTATCGCAATGAGGATCACGTAAGCCTTGATAACCCGGAGCATATACCGAATGATTACAGGAAATCCAACTTACGATTAAGCTTAACAGTCATAATCATAATAATATACCTGTAATGCTTACGGTTATTTTTCCGGCTTATGTAGCCTGACCCCCTGAGATTGAGTTTAACTCCTGAAAATTGACACATAAAGCTCACCTGGTACTTATCGACCTGATGTAGCCAATGTTAAGCCGGAGGATAGTAGTACACTCCATTGTATTTTCAAGAGATTCTTAATACAATCAAATATAATGAGTAGAATTTGCAAGGCTTCTGATTCGAATGCGATCAGTGAACCATTCCAAAGGGGTTAAGCTAAGATTCGAATACGATCATATAGCCCCCAGTGGCTGTGGCGATGCCGATCAAGTGGGTATCGATAGCTACGTTCTCTTTGGTTCGAATACGACCTATGTTTGAACACAAAGCCCCCAAGTGACCATAAGAGTTGTTTAATGACGCTGATTCAAATACGATCCACGTCAGACCCAAAGGGGTTAAGCTATGATTCAAATATGATCAAGAAGCCCCCAAGTGGGTTTGGCAGTATGCCGACCAAGTGGGTATCGACAGGTATGTTCTCTTTGGTTCGAATACAACCTATGTTTCAACAGGAAGCCCCTAAGTGACCATGGCTAGATTTAGATATGATCATAAGCCAGACCAAAGGAAAAGCCGGATTCAGATATGACCCGCTTCCTCTTGGTTATTTCCACCACCTGACAAGAAGACACATAAAACTTTTGTGGAAGTTGTTGGATCGTGGGTTCCGGCAGACCCTTGAGGTTCGAACTCTGGGGTGCGCGCGGAGATTCTGCCCTCTACCTCTCCGTCTCGCAAGGATCTAAACTACCGAAAGAACAGCACGAGGAACACAGAGCTTATACTAGTTCGGGCCACCGTTGTGGTGTAATACCCTACTATAGTTTTGTGGGTGGATGGATTGCCTCTTGGGCTGATGATGGTGGTGATCAGTACAAAAGAGAACAGCCTTGCGAGGGCCGGTTCTTGGCTAGGACGATGAACTGCTAAGGGAGTTCAGCCGTCCTTCTCTCTCTCTCTTTGCTCGAATTCTGGATACTAGATGCCTCTACCCTGGGGGTGGCTAGTCCTATTTATAGGCAAAGGCCTTGGGCCTCTCCCCAAATATTGAGCGGGAAGGGTGCCAACAATTGGCCAATTCGAAGGGGAACATACAGTACACTTATCCTGACCAAAGTTGGTCTTCGCCTGCCAAAGCCCCTGTGGTGACCCTGCTCTGGGCACCACGATGAGCTCATTCCCACCGTTGGACTGGTCTTGGTCTCGTTGCACCGAAATGGACGCCTTTGCTTGATCCTCTTGCCTGCGCTTGCCCCCTTTGCACCAAAGAGGAAAGGGGAGGACAATGGGTGGTCTGGCGCCCGCCTGGCACCCTTGGTCGTCACGGCTTGCGTCATGGGCACCTCGCGAGGTACCCTGCCTTGATCTCTCCGCCTCCTCATGAGCCAGCCTGAGGAGGTCGCGCCTGAGGAAGCACTGTGTCGTACTCCCCGCGAGGCTTGGCCCCTCGCGAGGGTCTTGAGTCTTGCGTTGATGCTGATGGGCCGTACTGGGCCTCCATTCGAGCCACGCCGCAGGCCGCAGGCAGGCAAGTCTGGGGACCCCCGTTCCCAGAACACCGACAGTAGCCCCCGGGCCCAAGGCGCGCCCGGACTTGGCCGTGCCGAGAGGCGAAAGGGCAAGGGAGAAGCGCCGCAGGCCCTGATAGCATGCGGCCTTGGGCGCCGCGTGGTGGTTTGACAGGACGTGGGCGTCTCTGCTTCCCCACGACGCTCTAGCAACTGTGTGACTTGACTAGTCCCTGCATTCGTAGATATGGGTCATTATTACCTACGATCGTGGTGCTCGACGGTTGGCCTTCTTCGGCTATAAGTATGGGGCCGCATAAGCTCCGCCAGTTCGCCCCTTCCTGCTTCTCTTCTTCTTCCTCTCTCTTGCCGCCTGTCACTCGCATGGCTCCAAAGAGGTTCTCGGCCGCGGAGAAGGGGAAGGCTAGTCGGGCGGGGCCCGACTCCCCCCGGCCAAGCGCGGCCGGGGTCGTCCCCAAAAGTATCCTGCGGTCCCCGCTGCGGCTCCTCGTAGTCACAGGGATGGTTCTCCGCCTGGCGGTGAGCGCTCGGCTGCCAAGGGGAGGCAGGTTGTGACTGCGCGCCCTCCCCCCTAGGCCGCGCTTTCGCTCGGCGGAGGTGCTGCCGGAGTTCGTCGTGTGGTTGGCGGACCCGACCAACACCTGGCTCCAGCTCCCTTGCTTCTTCATCGGCGAGCTGCCGGCCAACGCCCGGTGCGGCTTCTGGCTTCAGGCTGACGGTTGGTGCAGCAGGGCCTCCTGGGTTTCGCTTGAGGTCTCTCCTTCTGGGATGGGGCCCTGACCCACGGCTGGCAGACGTTTGCCGGCGTGCGCGGCCTGGGCCAGCGGTGCACCCTGCACTTCAAGTTCGACGGCGACGGCACCCTCTATCTGAGGGTGTTTGGGGAAGATGGTCGCCGCGCAGGATGCTGCCCCGAGGGCGACGACCGTGGCCAGGGGCCTCCCTCCGACGACGATGGAGGAGACAGCACCCGCTCCGATGGCGGCGCCCGGCGCTCTCCAGGCTCCACCAACTCTTCTTCAGGTGGCTCCTCCAGCGGTGGCCGCAGCCAGCCCCCTCGTCGCCGCGCCTGCCTGGGGGTGGCTGTTCATCCGTCCGTCGCCGCACCCCGGTGAAGCGCGAGAGGGAGTCCGCCTGAGCCCCGGAGGCATCGTGCGCCGCCTCTGCAGGCCGATGCGTGGCGGGCCACGCCGGGCTCGCCTTTTCCTTTTCCTTTTCCTTTTGCTTCCTGTGTAAGACAAAACAGCTGCATGGAGCCCCGCGGTGGCGTGTTTAAGAATCATTGCCGTTGTAGCCATTACCTTGACTTTGTTGTTTCGCCTCTCAACTATTTTCCCTTGCATAGGTAGTTTTCGGCCCCAGCCGGGGGGGCGACCGACCCAGGCCACGTGCGTGTGCTGCGGTGCCCGAGGGGCACGGACTGGAGGGGAGCTCCTGAAGAGGGCCCGGGCCGTGAAACCTTTAAGCGGATAGGGCGGAAACGCTCATGAGGGTATTCCATCCCTCGTGAGGCCTTTCATGAGAGAAATCAAAACGGGGAGCGAAAATCAACGAACCACAAATCGTCAACGGCGATAGTTTCGATAAGATTTCAGATGAAAATAAACACGTCAACTGCAGAAAGCAAATAAAAAGCCGCGTCCGGCACCTAATCTAGCCTTCGACGTCTTCTCACCAGCGCGAAGCTAAGTGCTGCCACTGGGTGTGGGAGGGAGCCCCAGGGCCCGAGGCCGGCGCTCCTGAGACTCCGGGCGTGTACAGCCCCACTCATTATTACGTGAGAGTGTCACGGGGCGGCGAGCTTCACAGGCTCCAGGCCTTTCTTCTTAGAGGTGATCAGCTTCACAGGCACTTGCCTTCTTTACAGGCTCTGGGCCTTTTCCAAAAAGGTAAGGTCTTCACAGGCGTTCGCCTTCTTCACAGGCTCTGGGCCTTTTCCAAAAAGGTAAGGTCTTCACAGGCGTTCGCCTTCTTCACAGGCTCTGGGCCTTTTCCAAAAAGGGAAGGTCTTCACAGGCGTTCGCCTTCTTCACAGGCTCTGGGACTTTTCCAAAAAGGGAAGGTCTTCACATGCGTTCGACTTCTTCACAGGCTCTGGGCCTTCTAGGGGTAGAACCAACGGAGGTGCTGGATGTTCCACGCATTCTGTACCGGCTCCCCCTCATGGGTCTCCAAGCGCACGGAGCCTGGCCTGGAAACATGAACAACCTTGAACGGTCCCTCCCACATGGGAGAGAGCTTATGCAACCCCTCCCTGGAGAGAACCCGTCTGAGCATGATGTCTCCTACCTCGAGGGTCCTGGGGCGGATGTTGCGGCAATGATATCGCCGCAGCGCCTGCTGGTACCTCGCCGCTCGCAACGCGGCTTCCCGGCGGCGTTCCTCCCCCAGTACGAGGTCCATCCCCCGCATGGCGTCCTGCTGCGCTTCGTCGAACGCTAGGACCCGTGCGGAGCGACGCTTGACCTCGTGAGGGAGGACCGCTTCAGCTCCGTAGACCAGGAAGAACGGGGTCTCCCCAGTTGGTTTGGTCGCGGTCATGCGGATGTACCACAATACGGACTGCAGCTCGTCGTACCAACCTCTGCCGCAAGCCTCCAGCTTCTTATTGAACGTCCTGGTCTTGAGGCCTCTCAGGACCTCCGTGTTGGCCCGTTCGGCCTGCCCATTGCTCCGCGGGTGCGCCACCGAAGCGTAGCATATCTGCGTCCCAAGGTTAGCACAGTATGTTTAGAAGAGATTACTGGTAAACTGCGAACCGTTATATGTGATGATGTGTTTTGGCACCCCGAACCGGCTCACGATACCCCTGATGAACTTGACTGCGGAGCCAGCGGGGATGGTACGGACGGCCTCCACTTCTGCCCACTTGGTGAACTTATCAACGGCGACGTAGAGGTAGCGGTAGCCCCCTGGCGCCCGAGGGAACGGGCCCAGAATATCCAACCCCCAAACTACGAATGGCCATGAGAGGGGTATAGTCTGCAGGCCCCCCGCCGGTTGATGGATCTGCTTAGAATGAAACTGGCAGGCCTCGCAAGCCTTTACTAACTTGACTGCGTCGTTGAGCTCGGTGGGCCAATAGAACCCGCTACGGAATGCCTTGCCGACGAAGGTTCGGGATGATGAGTGATGCCCATAGTCCCCGCCGTGTATGTCCTCCAGTAGTTCCTTTCCTTGCTCCCGGGAGATGCAGCGCAGAGTCACATCATTCGGTCGCTTCCGGTAGAGTTCTCCATCTCTGAGGCAGTACGCCGTGGCCTGTCGCGCCACATGCTCCGCTTCGTCTTCCTTCTCCGGTAGGGTCCCTTGTGTTAAATAACTCCGGAGTTCTTTGATCCAGCACTCCTCCTGAGGTTCCATCGTCAGGAGTAGACGCGCTCCTGAGGTCGGTCCACAGATCGGGGCTCCCGAGGCTGGCGGCTGGGGGAGCTCCTCTCGAGGCTGAGCGACGTTTGACAGCGTCGCCTGTGCTGAGGGTTTGAAGAGCCGCTCTTCGAAGACGCCTGGTTTCTGTGGCAATCGCCTGGATGCCCGTCCGGCTATGTCGTCGGCCTCCTGATTGGTGCCACGGGGCACGTGCTTCAGCTCCAACCCCCAGAACTGTTTTTCCATCCTGTGGACTTCCGCTAAATAGGCTTCCATATGCTCGTCCTTCGGCTCGTATACCTTGTTGGAGAAGTTGACAAGGAGCTACGAGTCGCCCTTGATGGTGAGGCGTTTCACCCCCAGAGCTATCGCGGCTTTTAATCCAGCTATTAGACCCTCATATTCTACTATGTTGTTGGAGACCTTTTCACCATGCTGGAAACAGAGCTGTACAGCATAGTAGAGCTTATCCTGAGTGGGTGATATCAGCACCGCGCCAGCCCCCGCGCCGTGCCTGGAGAACGCCCCATCGAAATACATGACCCAGCCTTCAGGTGCCTCACTCCCTGGAGAGAGGGACCGATCCTCGTTGTCCTTGAGGCTTGGTGCCTCCGCCCATTCAGCCACGAAATCCGCTAACACGGCTCCTTTGATGACCCTAGTTGTGCTGAACTCGAGTAGAAACGCCTGCAGTTCTATGTTCCACTCGGTGACCCTTCCTACTGAGTTAGGGCTCCTGAGCACTCTCTCCAGGGGGTACGATGAGACGACCTTAATGGGATGGGCCTGGAAGTAGTGACACAGCTTGCGCGAGGCCACCAGTAGTGCGAGGAGGAGCTTTTGAGGCATTGGGTATCGTGCCCTCGCGTCCCGCAGCACCGTGCTGACAAAGTAAACTGGATGCTCAACCAGGCTGAGAGCATCTGGGGCTCCGGCGCCCTCGGGAGGCGGACCATCCGAGCATGTGGCTTCTCCTGCCTCTGGTGTGCTCTTCTGCAGTCGACCCTCCTCAACTGCAGTTGTGGCTTCTGCAGGCTTCTCATGCTCCCGTCTTGCCTTGCCTCGGGTTGTCGTTGTGGTTTGGCGCTCCTCCCTAACCGCCACCAGGTCTGCGCTGGCGGAGTAAGGAGTGGCGGCGGGGTAGAGCAGCAGGGGCTCTTGAGGGCGCGGAGCCACCATGACCGCGGGACTGGTCAGGTACCTCTTGAGGTCTTGAAACGCCTTATCTGCCTCTTCAGTCCATTCAAAGGGCCCCTTTTTCTTCATCAGCTGAAAGAAAGGCAACGCTCGCTCCCCTAACTTGGAGATAAAGCGCCCTAGTGCGGTCACGCGTCTAGTGAGCTTCTGCATCTCTCTAAGGGTCTTTGGCGGACTCATATCCTTGACCGCCTTGACCTTCTCTGGGTTGGCCTCGATGCCACCATGGGACACGAGGAAGCCCAAGAGCTTGCCCGAGGGGACGCCAAACACGCATTTCTCCGGGTTGAGCCGCAAGCTTACTGCGTCGAGGCTCGCGAAGGTCTCCTCCAGGTCTTGTATCAGGGTCTTGGCCTCCCGAGATTTTACCACAATGTCATCAATGTAGGCTTCGACATTCTTCCCGAGTTGCGGGCCCAAGGTGATGTGCATCAACCACTGAAAGGTAGCCCCTGCGTTGCGCAGTCCGAACGGCATGCATGTATAGCAGTATACCCCGCACGGGGTCAGGAAGGCGGTCTTTTCAACGTCTTCCACCGCCATTATGATCTGGTGATACCCGGAGAAGGCATCTAGGAAGCATAGCAGGTCGCACTCTGCGGTGGAATCGACGATCTGGTCGATGCGGGGGAGCAGAAACGGATCTTACGGGCGTGCCTTGTTGAGATTGGTGAAGTCGACGCACATGCGTTCCTTCCCCCCCTTTTTAGGCACAACGACGGGGTTGGCCAACCAATCCGGGTATCGGACCTCGCGAATGACCCCAGCGGCTTCTAGCTTGCGCGTCTCTTGGACAATGGAGGCCTGCTTCTCTGCAGACTGCTGCCTGGCCTTCTGCTTCATGGGGTGCACATTCGGGCACACGTTGAGGTGATGCTCGATGACACTCCTAGGAATCCCTGCCAACTGATCGGGCTCCCAAGCAAACACCTTCTTATTCGCGCGCAGGAACCTGACCAAGGCCTCCCCCTGCTCAGGCTCAAGGTTGGCGCCTATGATGAAAGTGGCACTGGAAGACCCGACCTCGTCCACGGGTATCTGCTTGGTTTCTGCCTTGTCCTGGGTGAACAACTACTTTTTCTTGGCGGACACAGCCCCCTTGGGCCCAGGGGCCTCCGCGTCGGCAGGCTGCGCCGACGCCGCCGCTTTAAAGGCAAGCTCGAGTACTCGCAAGGCGTCCCTGGTGTCTCCGTGCACGGTGAGGGTACCGCTGCTCCCGGGCATCTTCATGAGGTTGTACACCGGGTGCGTGGCGGCCATGAACTGAGCCAGCGCCGGGTAACCGAGGATGGCGTTGTAAGGGAGGCCGATGGGGGCGATGTCAAAGTCGACCATCTCCGTGCGGAAGTTGTCGTAGGTGCCGAAGGTTACCGGGAGTCGGACGATCCGCCCCCGACGCCCAAGAAAGATCGACTGGGCCTCAGCCGCTCCCGGGGTATGCTGAAGAGATCGAAGGCCTCGACCGAAAGCACACTGAGGCCCGTGCCGCCGTCAATGAGGGTCCTGGTGACGGCCACCTGGCAGACGGTGGGGGTGCACAACAGGGGGAGCACGCCCGAGCCCGCCAAGTTGGTGGGGTGGTCCTCCGAGCTGAAGATCAGATCGTCCTCGCGCGCTGCCCGGTCCAAGGAAGCCCCCTGCCGTGTGGAAGCGGTGCTGACCCGGCGGGCAAACGGCTTGACGTGGCGACTCGTGGGCGGCGCTTGCGAGCCGCCCAGGAGGGCCGCAACGACCGGAGGCGTCGATGTCGTGGCGCAGTCGCCCCGTCGCACAGGCGGATGCTGGGGTGGTGCTTGCTGCTTGTTCCCCGCCGGGCTGGCGGCTGTGCCGATGGTGGGCGATGAGGGACGACGAGGACGCTCGCCGGCGAGGGTCGCTGGGGCGACGTGGACCCGACCGGCGCCATACATGGGTGCGGCGGCCGGAGAAAGGCGGAGCGGTGGAAGACAGATTCCGGCGCACCCCTACCTGGCGCGCCAAATGTCGGATCGTGGGTTCCGGCAGACCCTTGAGGTTCAAACTCTGGGGTGCGCGCGGAGATTCTGCCCTCTACCTCTCCGTCTTGCAAGGATCTAAACTACCGAAAGAACAACACAAGGAACACAGAATTTATACTAGTTCGGGCCACAGTTGTGGTGTAATACCCTACTCTAGTTTTGTGGGTGGATGGATTGCCTCTTGGGCCGATGATGGTGGTGATCAGTACAAAAGAGAACAGCCTCGCGAGGGCCGATTCTTGGCTAGGACGATGAACTGCTAAGGGAGTTCAGTCGTCCTTCTCTCTCTCTCTCTCTCTCTCTCTCTCTCTCTCTCTCTCTCTCTCTTTGCTCGAATTCTGGATACCAGATGCCTCTACCCTGGGGGTGGCTAGTCCTATTTATAGGCAAAGGCCTTGGGCCTCTCCCCAAATATTGAGCGGGAAGGGCGCCAACAGTTGGCCAATTCGAAGGGGAACATACAGTACACTTATCCTGACCAAAGTTGGTCTTCGCCTGCCAAAGCCCATGTGGTGACGCCGCTCTGGGCACCACGATGAGCTCATTCCCACCGTTGGACTGGTCTTGGTCTCATTGCACCGAAATGGACGCCTTTGCTTGATCATCTTGCCTGCGCTTGCCCCTTTGCACCAAAGAGGAAAGGGGAGGACACTGGGCGGTCTGGCGCCCGCCTAGCACCCTTGGTCATCACGGCTTGCGTCATGGGCACCTCGCGAGGTACCCTACCTTGATCTCTCCGCCCCCTCATGAGCCAGCCTGAGGAGGCCGTCCCTGAGGAAGCACTGCGTCGTACTCCCCGCGAGGCTTGGCCCCTCGCGAGGGTATTGAGTCTTGCGTTGATGCTGATGGGCCGTACTGGGCCTCCATTCGAGCCACGCCGCAGGCCGCAGGCAGGCAAGTCTGGGGACCCCCGTTCCCAGAACGCCGACAGAAGTGGAAAAAAAGGACGGAGGTCCTGCTTTATTGCTTTATGTAATAGATACATAGTAGAAATATATACACATTAGAGCCGGTGGCTCAAGTATAGTAAGGCCGAAGATGAGCGATATTCCACGGCCGACGGGTCTCCTCCTCCGACTTACGTGAGTCTCTGTGGTCTCGAACATCGATAAGGTAGTATGATCCGTTGTTCAGATTCTTGCTGACCACAAAGGGTCCTTCCCAAGGAGGGGATAGCTTGTGCATGTCAGATTGATCCTGGATGAGCCGGAGCACTAAGTCGCCTTCCTGAAAGGTTCTGGGCATAACCCGGCGGCTGTGGTAGCGGCGCAGGTCTTGCTGGTAAATCGCCGAGCGGGCTATTGCCAAGTCTCGTTCTTCGTCCAATAGGTCAAGTGCGTCCTGACAAGCTTTTTCGTTGTCAGCCTCAATGTAAGCCGCCACGCGAGGTGAGTCATGCCGGATGTCACTTGGCAGAACCGCCTCTGCTCCGTACACCATGAAGAAAGGTGTGTAACCCGTGGATCTGTTAGGTGTAGTGTTGATGCTCCAAAGTACAGAGGGTAACTCCTCCACCCAGCAATCCGGCATCCGCTATAAGGGGACCAAGAGCCAGGGCTTGATACCTTTCAAGATCTCTTGATTAGCTCTTTCCGGCTGACCATTGGACTGAGGATGAGCCACAGCCGAAACGTCAAGCCGGATATGCTCTCGTTGGCAGAACTTTTCCATGGCTCCTTTGGAGAGGTTAGTGCCATTAGCAGTTATGATACTATGTGGAAAGCCGACACGGAAAATCACCATTTTCATGAATTGGACCGTCGTGGCCGCATCACAATTACTGACTGGCTCCGCCTCAACCCACTTTGTAAAATTGTCAACTGCCACCAAGAGGTGTGTCTTTTTATCCTTAGACCTTTTGAAAAGGTCCAACCATGTCAAGCCCCCAGACTGCAAACGTCCAAGTAATTGGAATCATCCTCAATTCCTGAGCCGGCACATGAGCCCGTCCTGAGAACTTCTGACATCCGTCGCATTTACTGACCAGATCTTCCGCATCAGCATGAGCCGTCAGCCAATAAAACCCATGACGGAAAGCTTTGGCCACAAGAGATTTTGAGCCGGCGTGATGACAACAATCACCTTCATGAATCTCACGAAGTATCTCCTGACCCTCTGTAGGCGACACACAACGTTGAAACGCTCCAGTGAAGCTGCAGTGATGTAACTCGACATTGACAATTGTCATAGACTTAGACCGCCGGACGATTTGTCTTGCCAGGTTCTCATCTTCAGGCAACTCTCCCCAGGTCATGTAAGCCAAATAAGGCACTGTCCAATCCGGGATAACGTGGAGAGCCGCCACCAACTGTGCCTCCGGGTCTGGTATTGCCAGATCTTCCTCTGTAGGTAAATTAACCAAAGGATTATGCAGAACATCAAGAAAGGTGTTAGGCAGCACCAGCTTACGCTGAGATCCCAGCCGGCTTAAGGCATCCGCCGCCTCATTCTTCCTTCGATCAATGTGCTCCACCGCATAACCCTTGAAGTGCCTAGCCACCGCGTCAACTTCACGACGATAAGCCGCCATAAGGGGATCTTTGAAATCCCACTTGGCTGACACCTGTTGGGCCACAAGGTCTGAGTCTCCTAAGCACCTTACCCGACTTAAGTTCATCTCTTTAGCCATCCGGAGACCATGGAGTAAGGCCTCATACTCAGCTGCATTGTTAGTACAAGGAAACATAAGCCGGAGTACATAACAGAATTTGTCACCTCGAGGGGAAGTTAACACGACTCCAGCCCCCAAGCCTTCCAGCTGCCTGGACCCATCGAAGTGAATCGTCCAATATGTGTTATCGGGCTTCTCCTCAGGTGCCTGTAGCTCTGTCCAATCATTGATAAAATCCACCAAGGCTTGAGACTTAATGGCAGTACGTGGCACATACTTCAAACCATGAGGCCCGAGCTCAATGGCCCACTTGGCGACTCGTCCCGTGGCCTCTCTGTTCTGGATAATGTCGCCCAAGGGGGCAGAACTCACCACCGTAATAGGGTGACCTTGGAAATACTGTTTCAGCTTCCGGTTTGCCATGAACACTCCGTAAACCAGCTTCTGCCAATGAGGAGCACCTCACTGACATAATAAACCGTCCGTTGAACCAGATGCTCCTTTCCGGCCTCTTTGCGTTCCACCACAATTGCAACGCTGACGGCTCGTGAATTAGCAGCCACATATAATAGCAAAGGCTCTTTGTCAACAGGAGCTGCAAGGACCGGCGGCTCAGATAACTCCCTCTTCAAATCATCAAAAGCGGTGTTAGCAGCATCACTCCAGACAAAGGTGTATGCCTTCTTCATCATCTGATACAACGGCAGGGCCTTCTCACCTAGTCGGCTTATGAACCGGCTTAAAGCAGCAACACGACACGCTAGTCGCTGAACATCATTGATGCACTCCGGCTTAGTCAAAGAGGTGATTGCCTTGATTTTCTCCGGGTTAGCTTCAATGCCCCTGTTTAAGACCAAGAATCCCAAAAGCTTGCCTGCAGGTACACCAAA
This sequence comes from Aegilops umbellulata, assembly GCA_032464435.1. Taxonomy (NCBI): domain Eukaryota; kingdom Viridiplantae; phylum Streptophyta; class Magnoliopsida; order Poales; family Poaceae; genus Aegilops; species Aegilops umbellulata. The sequence continues at coordinate 16,835,238 of CP136060.1, read as the reverse complement.
TACACACTTCTCCGGGTTAAGCATCATCTTGTAAACCCGGAGGTTATCGAAGGTTTCCCTGAGATCAGATATTAAGGTTTCCGCCTCTCTGGACTTCACCACTATGTCATCCACATAAGCATGAACATTGCACCCAATCTGATTATGGAGACAATTCTGTACGCACCGCCGATAAGTCGCCTGGGCACTCTTGAGCCCAAAAGGCATAGACACATAGCAGAAGGCTCCAAACGGAGTGATGAAAGCTGTCTTCTCCTGGTCCTTAACTGCCATTTTGATCTGATGATAACCAGAGTAAACATCTAAAAAACTCAAACGCGCGCAACACGCCGTAGCATCAATGATTTGATCAATACGGGGAAGAGCGAAAGGATCAGCCGGACAAGCCTTATTCAAGTCCGTATAATCCACACACATCCTCCAGGTGCCGTTTTTCTTGAGCACGAGCATCGGGTTAGCCAACCACTCCGGGTGAAAGACTTCAATAATGAACCCAGCCGCCAAGAGGCGGGTGACCTCCTCTCCAATAGCTTTTCGTCGTTCCTCATTGAATCGCTGCAGAAACTGCCTGACTGGCTTATACTTCGGATCAATATTAAGAGTGTGCTCAACGAGTCCTCTCGGTACACCCGGCATGTCAGAAGGTTTCCATGCAAAGATGTCCCGATTCTCATGGATGAACTCGATGAGCGCGCTTTCCTATTTAGGATCCAAGTTGGCACTGATGCTGAACTGCTTAGATGAAACGCCCGGAGTAAAATCAACAAGCTTAGTCTCTGCAGCCGACTTAAACTTCATGGCCGGGTCATGTTCCGTCGTCGGCTTCTTGAGGGAGGTCCTATCCGCCGGGTCAACGTTATCTTGATAAAATTTGAGCTCCTCTGCTGCGCAGACAGACTCGGCGTAAGCCGCATCGCCTTCTTCACATTCCAGGGCCACCTTTCGACTTCCATGCATAGTGATGGTGCCCTTGTAACCCAGCATCTTGAGTTGTAAATAAACATAATACGGCCGCGCCATGAACTTGGCATAAGCCAGCCGCCCGAACAAAGCGTGATACGGACTTTTGATTTTGACCACCTCAAAGGTTAACTTCTCAGCCCTAGAATCATGCTCGTCCCCAAAAGCTACCTCCAGCTCAATCTTACCCACAGGATATGCTGACTTACCAGGTACTACTCCATGGAAGACGGTGTTGGAAGTTTTTAAGTTCTTGTCAGTTAAGCCCATGCGCCGAAAGGTCTCATAATAGAGGATGTTGATGCTGCTACCTCCATCCATGAGCACCTTAGTGAATTTGTAACCACCAACCTGTGGTGCTACTACCAGGGCCAGTTGACCCGGATTATCAACCCGGGGAGGGTGATCCTCCCTGCTCCAGACAATGGGCTGCTCTGACCACCGTAAGTAATGAGGGACTGCCGGTTCAACAGAATTCACAGCCCTCTTATGAACCTTCTGATAACGTTTACACAAACTTGTGGTGAACACGTGATATTGTCCACTGCTTAGCTGTTTTGGGTGGCTCTGATAACCTGACTGCTGCTGCTGCTGACCTCCTTGACCAGACTGCTATTGGTTATAACCACCCTAGTTTCCCTAAAAGCCGGGACCTGAACCGTTGCCCGGGCCATGAAAGCCGCCAGCTCCTGAACCGCCGCCCGGGCCTGGGTTACCATCAAACATGTTGGAATTCTTGAAAGCCTTCATGATTGCACAATCCTTCCATAAGTGAGTTGCTGGATGTTCCCGGGTGCCATGCCTCGGACAAGGCTCATTGAGTAGCTGTTCAAGAGATGGACCTGACCCGCCGGACGAAGGGGGCGGTTTCCCCTTGCGTTTCTGATTGTTACCTTGTGTATTAGCCACAAATTCCGAGTTACCATCCGCCTTACGCTTATTGCCTCCTTGATTTGCCGGGTTATGCTGCTGACCCTTTCCATTACCGTTCTTCTTTCCCTTCCCTATCTTTTCCTCATCAGACGCAGGATCCTTGGTACTATCAGAATCGGCATATTTGACTAAACCCGCCATCAGCGTCCCCATATCATTGCAATCGCGCTTAAGACACCCTAGCTTCTGTCTGAGAGGTTCAAAGCAGCAATTCTTCTCTAGCATAAGAACTGCTGAGCCGGCATCCATCTTGTCAGATGAATGTATTATCTCTTTGACCCGGCGCACCCAATGAATCGTAGATTCACCCTCCTCCTGCTTACAATTTGTCAAGTCCACAATCGACATAGACTACTTGCAAGTGTCTTTGAAGTTTTGGATGAAACAGGCCTTCAGCTCTGCCCATGAACTAATGGAATTGGGTGGCAAACCCTTTAACCAAGAACGGGCCGTTCCGTCCAACATCATGGTGAAGTATTTAGCCATCGCTTCATCACTAACCTCCAGCAGCTCCATGGCCATCTCGTAACTTTCAATCCACGCACCAGGCTGTAAGTCGGCCGTATAATTCAGCACCTTTCGAGGTCCCTTGAAATCCTTGGGCATACGTACATTGCGTAGAACCGGTACCAGACAAGGAACGCCTCCGGTTCTAGTAGCAACTCCTTCCTCCATCGAAGTCGTCGGATAAGCCGGTATGTCCTGCTGATCTGCTAGCTGAGCCGCCCGTTCATCCTCCTGACCTATACGATCCCGCACCGGGTTATATCCACCGGGCTGGTTCCGTTGCTGAGCGTTCCTTGACACGGCCTCTGACTCCATGCGTCTGCTGTAACTCGGGCTCAGGTTTTGACGAGGCGGAGCTAACCAAGGCGGAGGAGTTGAGTGAATCATGTCCCGGCTGTAGGAGTAGGTCTCTTGCTGAGCCAGAGCTGTTTGGACAAGTTCCCTGATCCTCCGGGTTTCCACCGTCGTCGGATCATCACCATCCACTGGGAGAGCCGCCAAACGTGCTGAAGCTGCGATTAAGTTCTCCATGGAGTTGGAGAAGTGACCCGGAGGTATTGGTACGTAACGGGGTGGTGCCATATTCCCGTAAAGAGGCGCCGTCAGCGGAGGCTGGACCGGGCCTCCCGCACCGGATGTCATAAACTGATTTGCACCGGCGGATTACTTGGGTCGGCTCCGGGTGTAGCAAAGAGATTCCGAGGATCATAAACTTGAGGTAAACGGGACTGAGTTTTCTGGTGTCTCCTCGTCATTACCTCATTAGATGCGTTCAGGCTCATATTGAGCTGAAAAGCCTCTGTCTGAAGTTGTTGTGCCCGTGCGTCCAAAGTCGCCCGCTCTGTAGCCAATCTAGTATCCTCAGCTGCTAAGGCTTCCTTGGCCCGAGCAATTTCCTCACGAACCTGTGCCACCTTTGCTTCATGCTCAGACTGGTTTGCAGGGATGACAGTGACAGTTAACAGGGCCGTGAGTCTATCCATGAGATCCATCAGCACCTGAGCCGGTGAGCACACAAGGCCTCCTGCCCCGGCTGCTCCTAACCCGGATGTTATTGCTGCTGAGGGCGTAGAATTTTGGCCAGGTTGAGTACCAGCCATGAAGACTCATGCCCAATTTGGTCACTCAGAGGGGTCCGAAATAGTGCTGCCATCGGAACAGCCCCCAAGCATACCATCTTGGATTTGATACAGTGAATCCGTTGAACTGGCGGACGAATCACCATCCGAGAGGACGGCCGGCTCACCAGCTTCTTCATATCCTTCAGAAAGTTCACCTCCGTGGATGCAACCCACAAAGGCACGCTTCAAGACGGGTTGAGCTCGGGCGGGTCTCGCACGCTGAGCCGTCTCGACGAGGTCGGTGCAGTTGTCCGACTCAGGGACCGGCTCACCAATCCGGCCGATGAAGACGTGAATTCCGCCGAAGGGGACCCGGTACCCATACTCAATTGAGCCGGCGTCGGGACCCCAGCCTTCGTCGTCGATGTAGATCTTGCCGCGACGACTCTTGGTCATCCGGCCCACTGCATATCCCTTGAGCCCTTCGAAGCTGCCCTTCAAGAAATCAAATCCACCGTGCGCTGGCCCCACGGTGGGCGCCAACTGTCGTGGAATTGTCACGGCAGATGTCCTCTTGCAAGGACTTAGTCGTGGAGCCATCGCAACTAGGAAGCTTAAAGGGGTTAATCGGGACAAAGGACACGAGAGGTTTATACTAGTTCAGCCCCTTACGGTGAAGGAAGGCCTACGTCTAGTTGGGTTGGTATTGCTTGAGGTTTCGAAGACCAGGGAGCGAGATATGCTATGCCTGGCTCTTGATCTGTTGTTTCCTGCCCTAAGCCGCTAGCGGGTCGTCCCCTTATATACACGGGTTGACGCCCTGCGGCTTACAGAGTCCCGGCCGGCTTATAAACAGTGTCCGGCTCGGTGACTAGTTAATTCTACCTTATAATACAAGTCATGCCGTCATGGCGGTTTAACCACTATGGGCCTTAAATCGCCTATGGGCCTTAGACCCTTTATTGAACCGCCATCCTTATGCTGGGTCTTGGGCTTCCTTTACGATGAATACTCTTTGCGTAACCCGGCCCCTCCTGGGATGGCTTACTCGAATAGTTATATCTCCGACATTCTGTGTATAAGGTTTTCCCTAGTAGTGCAAATTCATTTTTTTAAAAGAAACACATGATGAATGCGGATTATGTTTATTGGGACCTGAGTGATATGCCAATTGTTACTTTATAGATAAAAAGACCACAACCCCGGCTATTTGACATGCCCGGGGTCGAAGGCGGAGGAAGAAGGCATATTACAGGCTCAAAATAAAGAGTGTGGTCTACAAAAAGTTATTTTGGACCTCCTGTCGCACGTCTGCGCCGCCTGTCCTCGGTGAGGGGATTCCTAGACGGAAGTAGCCCCTAGGTGAGTGTACGGATCCGAACTCCAATAGCGTCAGTTAGATGTTTGTCCTTTTTGCGTCACCTGTTTTTAAGAGATAATGAAGAAAGAAAGAGTAAGTTAGAGAAAAATGTTACAGAAATGCTTGCAGGCTTGAACTTATTGTGCTTCCGCCGATGCCCATGGTATCTTAAGTGCGTAGTTATGTATGCGTGATACAAATTTTGCAGGTATATGATGTGGGCGGCGGAAGCCAAACTGCTATTTCCGCTCCGGAATTGGTCGGTCCTGTTGAATGGAGACCGGTGGCTTAATGGGCGGCCTCCTCCCCTTGTGTTAGGCGTTGAGCTTGCCGGCCTGCTTGAAGACCCAATAGCTTCTATTGGTATGATTAGCTGGTTTATCGGGGTGGCCGTGAATCTGACAGGGTCGATCCAATATATTGTCTGAATTGGACGGCCCGTCTCTATTCGCCTTGAATGGCTTTTTCCGTTGACCGGGTTTGGGACCGCTGAATCCGGCGTTGACCGTTGTGTCGCGCGTTCTTTCATTATCATTGTGATGTTTGTGTTTGCTACCTCGTGGCTTGCCATTGCCGTCTCGGACTTCGGAAGTGCCCGGATCGCTGGTGTCGTTGCTTCTATGAGCGAGCCACTATCTTCTCCCGCGCAAAAGCGGGTCATCAGAGCATTAAGGGCTGACATAGATTTTGGTTTTTCTTGACTGAGGTGGCGGGCAAGCCACTCGTCCCGGACGCTGTGTTTGAAGGCCGCTAGGGCTTCCACGTCCGGACAGTAGACGATTTGGTTCTTTTTAACTAAGAACCTAGTCCAGAGCTTCCTGGCTGACTCTCTGGGCTGCTGGACAATGTGACTTAAGTCATCGGCGTTGGGTGGCCAGACATATGTTCCTTGGAAGTTGTCGCGGAAGGCGTCTTCCAAGTCTTCCCAGCTGCCAATAGAGTTTTCCGACAGACTGTTTAATCAATATCGAGCTGGTCCTTTGAGTTTTAATGGCAGGTATTTGATGGCATGGAGGTCGTCGCCGCGGGCCATGTGGATATGGAGGAGGAAGTCCTCGATCCATACCGCGAGATCAGTTGTTCCATCGTATGATTCGATATTCATGGGCTTAAACCCGTCTCGGAGCTCGTGCTCCATTACTTCATCTACGAAGCAAAGAGGGTGTGTCACGCCTCTATATTGGGCCACACTGCGATGTACCTCCGATGGAGTCCGTTTGCGGTTTTCGGCCCGGGCGTGGCTAGGTTTGTCATGTCTGAATAGTTAGACATCATCGCGTGTCGAGGCACATCCTCCCGATCCATAGATTGATCTTGTATGTCCTGCTCTACTATCCAGGCCCTACCGAAGGTCGTATGTGTAATCCCAACATGTTTTATTCCTGCCCTTACGGCGAGGTGGGGCGGTCTGGTGTTCGGCTTGAGTTGCCGCTTTATCCCGACCGCATAGCGGTTGGTCGGCCGCGTTGTGAGATGATGTATGGGCTCCAGTGCCTCGTCACCGAACTGAGGTAGCAATTTGCGCTTCGGGTACTTTTTGGCTGGGCCTCTAAGGCCGTATTCCACGGCGGCCAGGACTTCGGTCCATCTACCATTGAGCAGATCTTGGTCAGCTTGAAGCTGAGCTACTTCTTTTTCAGGCTCCTTGCGATGGCTATTAGCCGGCGCTTAAAGCGCTCCTGCTCGAGAGGTTCCTCAGGCACGATGAAATCCTCGTTGCCTAGGCTCTCCTTTTCCTTGGAGAGCGGAAGATAATTACAGTCCTCCAAGTTTTCGTGTATGGCATGTTCATCAAGGCTAACGTGCCCGTCTTCCCGTTCATCCTGTTCGGAGATTGCCCCAACGGGGTCTTCATTGTCTTCGGCATCATTCGGAGTATTGTTTTCTCCGGTGCCGGTGTTGCTGTCTTTTGCACGACGTGACTTAGGGAGGCGCCGCTGGCGCCGGTGTCTGGGCTGTGTCTCAGGAGGTTTTTCCTCAACTGGATCCTCTTTCTCATTGTTGTTAGTTTCTTTAGGTGTATCCACCATGTTTATATCATACGAAGAAGTGGTCGTCTAGCATCTAGTAAGCAGTGGGTTTTGGCCCTGCTCCTCATCGGCATCGTCATCCATGTCGTCGATGTCTTCGGAGCCGTAATCAAGCACGTTGGTTAAGTCTTTGACGGTGGCTATGAAGTGGGCAGTGGGTGGGAAATGAGATTCTCCATCATCAGCCTCCAGTTCAAACCGGATACAATTCAGCTGTGAGTCCTCCGCCAAGGACAGGTTCTTTAATGAGTTTAGCACATCGCTGAGGGGCGAGTGTTGGAAGATGTCTGCGGCGCTGAACTCAAAGATTGATAAACGATCATGTTCGGCGTCCGCGGGCTCACATGGTTCGAAACTTATAACCAGAGACGAGTCCAGAGTTCCGGTGACACAGATATCATGTGAGGTTAAGTCCATGTGCGGCTCCAACACCGGGGAATAAGTGGCCTCCGTGGTGGGGTTGAGCTTCTCGTCCTTGGATGGCGCAGTCTGCTCCGGATCTAAGGCCAGAGCGGTTACAGGAGATGTCTCCTGGATGCAATACATTGACAGATTTAGGCCATGTTCATCGGGGTGACCAGGAGTGGTTGCCGCGGTCTCGAATCTGGCGAAGATCAAATCTCCACGGATGTCCGCATAGTTGTTCAAGCTCCCAAATCTGACCTGGTGGCCAGGGGCATAGCTAGCGATCTGCTCCAGATGGCCAAGCGAGTTGGCCCGCAGTGCGAAGCCGCCGAACACGAAGATCTATCCAGGGAGGAAGGTCTCGCCTTGGACATCATCGTCGCTAATGACTGAAGGGGCCATCAAACCTTTAAGGGACGGCAAAGTGGAACTCTCAATGAAAGCACAAATGTCGGTGTCAAAACCGGTGGATCTCGGGTAGGGAGTCCCGAACTGTGCGTCTAAGGTAGATGGTAACAAGAGACAGGGGACACGATGTTTACCCATGTTCGGGCCCTCTCTATGGAGGTAATACCCTACTTCCTGCTTGATTGATCTTGATGAATATAAGTATTACAATAGTTGATCTACCACGAGATCGTAATGGCTAAACCCTAGAGGTCCAGCTTGTATGACTATGGTAATGTCTCTCTTCTCCGGACTAAGTCCTCCGGTTTATATAGACACCGGGAGGATCTAGGGTTACACAAGGTCAGTTACAAAGAAGGGAATCTACATATTTGGTCGCTAAGCTTGCCTTCCACGCCAAGGAGAGTCCCATTCGGACACGAGTGCAATCTTCTGTCTTTGTATCTTCACAACCCATCAGTCCGGCCCATGGCTAACAGGCCAGACGCCCGAGGACCCTTAGTCCAGGACTCCCTCGGTTGGGGTAGTGGTGGGGTGGGGTGGCGGAGGAACACAGGCGGTGGGGGCGGTTCAGGGGAGGGCGGTGGTGGTCGGGGCTGACGGTTCGGCCGGCGGCCCGTGCGGTGTTCTGTAGGGGAAGAATGAGAGACGAGGAAGAAGAAGGGTTAGGAAACGTAGGGTCTTCATCCAACCGCCTGAAATGGTCGACTGACCCAAATGACAAAAGTCACATGACCTGCATGCAGACATTCCTTTATATTCAGTACCATCATCGTAGCTGCTTAGCACTGCTCCTCAATCATCAAGCTAAACAAAGTGCCACTCATAATTCTAAACTTGTTTCTCAAATACGAATCTGATATGATGGTGATATTACTAAAACAGATAATGTTTAATTGGTCAGCTAATGTTCCTACTTTACTTTCGAAAGCACATGCACCACATATAGAGAAACATCAGGGAGTTCCATTCTTAATGCGCTCTGGTTCATCATGTGTGGGCACTGCGCAACGAACATTTTATTATCCAAGATATGCTTGCTCTTCTTTAGGATGTTCCTCTTCTGTTCTTCTTTGATAAGTACTCTCTCCGTTCCTAAATACAAGTCTTTGTATAGATTCCACCATGGACTACATATGGAGCAAAATGAGTGAATCTACACTCTAAAATGTATCTATGTACATCTGTATGTGATCCATAGTGAAAATCTCTAGAAAGACTTATATTTTGGAACGGGGGGAGTATGATAGTAGTACGGTATGTTCCTTGTAGTGAAGAGGAGCATGGACATTTGCAGTATAGAGGTATATTTGGTCGGTTGTGATGGACACTTTCAACTCTTCGGGCCTCTTTGATTCGTAGGATTTGTTAAACATAGGAATAGGAATTGTAGTGGCCTACCCACTTGAATCCTATAAGATTAGCAAGGAAATGTGGGGACCTGTGTCACCTTTGAGAGCTACACTGATACTAACAGTACCGCACCTTCAGTTGAAGAGAGCTGGTATCCGAAGCCTTTCTAGCCATACCGGCAATAGTAGCCCATATTTTCCAGCAAGTTCCACTTTCCTGATTTTACTTGTGATGCTTACGGTTTTCTCGGTATATCTACACTATGATCTGTATAGCTGCTTTGTGTTGCACTAGCAACAGTCCACTCTTGAAGCTAAACAACATACCAATCATAAGTCTAAAGCTTACTGCTTCAAATACGAATTGTGATATGATACTGATATTAGTTAACAGACACACATTTAATTGTTCAACTAATGCTCCCACTTGATTTTGCAAATGCATGTGGCCACATAGAGAGACAACATGGAATTGCATTTCTTTGGGTGTTGTGATTCATCATGAGTGGGCAACCAACATTGTATGCAAAGAAGCGGAACCTCAAGAATATGCTTCCTCTTCTGTTCTTTAACATGTTCCTCTTTTGTTATTCTGTATTTAGTACGTACGGTATGTTCCTTGTTAGGAAGGGAGCAGGGACATCTGCAGTCAACAGCTTATAGAGTTGGCATGTACGTGATCGATAGGCTTTCAGTTAGTAGCGGCAATACAACACCGTGTTTTCCAGACAGTTCCACTTTCCTGATTTATATATGCTGGTTATGGTGTACCCCTTTTATGTACACTACGATCTGCCTAGTTGTTGTATGCTCTTGTTATCATGGTTTGGCAATAAACTCTCTATACAGTAAGTTATGAACCTATCATGTGCCAACTATCCTTACTTTTGGAGCCTATTTTTTTGTGTACTTGTGCCAGACTATATTAATGCATGCACCATATTACAGCACACATGGGCTCTCTCATCAGAATCCAGTGATAGCACACAAGGGTTTACAGGGAGACCCCATATTAGAATATCCTCTGCATTACAAAGATAATCTCACTACTATTTATGTTTTCATGCTTCTCAGATATTGTATGAAATCACAATGAATATCAAAATGCACGCATCAGAAGAATATTGTTGAACACTGCAACGACTAACAAAAAATTGGCACGAAGGCATTAAGTGCCTTTCTGGATGCAATGCAACTCATACGCTCCCCACCTGCAGATTCTTATTCAGAATATGATCCTAATGACTATTCTGACCTCGAGGAGTCGAAAGCAAATGGCCTGTCCTATTCACCCATCAAGGTGCCTGTTCTAATTTGGCAAGGTTTTATTGATTGCACGTATCTTGCATAAGGTGTCTTGCATTTCTTCTACTTTGTTGCACAGCCATCTTCTTAGTTTACTCATCATATATGCCAACATGACATGCCCATCCATTATCAATACATATTCCATCTGTCATTATACCATGTTTTTTCACTCAAATGTTGTTATTGTGCATCAGACATCAAAAAGGAAGAGTGTGATTGCCGAACCTGAAGGAGCACCAGCAAAGTCCTTGAAAAACATGGTGGTGTCGAAGAAATTAGACAACACCCCACTTATATTGGCTCTACAAGCAGTGACACAAAACATAGGACCGACTCCAACAGACTATACCCATACTTCACTAGCCCCACCACACAGGACCTGCACTCCAGCAAAAGGTATGCTGATTTCAGTTGCCATAGCACCAGTCGTACCATATAAAAATCCCACTCCAGCAAAAAGTACAACAAGTCCACCGGCCGAAGACGTATCCCAACTATAGAGATAGCCAATTCTTGCAGATTGGAACCCCATTCCAGTTATTCCTAGTTTAAAAGACAATGCTTTCAATGTTGTTAGGGACTATGTGCATATATTCCCATCATGGGAAGATTATAGTGAAGACAAACACCATTTTCACATCTTCCTATCCCACTTACGTGTAAGTGCTATTATTCTTGGTGATTATTTTCCTATTTTCTGATAATTGAACACATCAATGATTTGCATTACATTATGTAAGTAGGCAAGGGTCAATATGGATAGTCATGGCAAGCAAAGCTTGCGTGCGCTTTTCAAGGAAGCATTGCAGCAGTATGGGTGTTACCTGAGAAAATCACACTTTGATGGAAATTCTGTAAATGAATTTCCGGTGAGTCACCTGTGCTAATTTTAGAAGATATTAAATGGAAAAACCTTGTTATGCACTGGTCTCGTTCCCAAGATGAGGTACTGTCTATGATATCACATGACAATTTGAACTTCTACTTTTCCGCATGTGCCTTACGGATCTCTTTTGCGGGAAATCTGCTCGAAGAAGAATTCCGGTTTGAAAAGGACGACAGGATATCACAAATATGCTGCCCGCCGCTTTCCTCTTGTTAGTACTTGTTGTCCTATATCACTGTACTTGCATTCATACCTGGTTCATTATGTGACAGCAGTATGCATGATAGCTTGCTTATCAATTGTTCTCTCCAAATTATCTGATCTGTATGAATGGTTACATTAGTGTAGAATATATCCAACGCCAATGAGAAATTTTAGCTCTGCATTGTTCTTGTAAGTACTTGTTTTCCTTTATCAGTGTACTTATATTTACAGCTAGTTGTTCATGTACCATCACTCTGCAGCTGATTTTCCTTTTCCCTCCATTTTCTACACATCAGATCTATATTTACTCTTACCATAAGGTTGGATAACACTGATGGTACTGAAGAAGTTTAGCTCTGCATTGCTCTTGGCTGTACCTTCTGTCTGTATCGTTGTACTTACATTTATATCTACTTGGTTATGTAGCATCACTCTTCATCTTATCTTAAATATTCTCCAATTTCTCTTATATTATCACATCCATATTTACTCTTAACAAAATGTAGAATAAAGGCAATGCTTATGAAGAAGATTATGTGGTAAACTTCTTGAATTACCCCCCCCCCATCAGCATGGACAAGGGCTTTATAGAGCTGGTCTTCACCACTAATGTAAGTTTGCCCTTCTCAAGCCTTCAAACTTTGTTGTGTCTACTTGGTTAGGCATGACTGCAATAGTTGTTTATTTTTGGTGTTTGCATCAAATATCATATTTAAAGTTTGTTATGTAGTTCATAAACAAAAGTTTGTCCTTCTCAATTTAAGTTTTCAGCTGTACAACCAAGTTCCTTCTTCATACCATGTAAATTAAACAATACACAGCAAGCAATCTTCTGTTGCACTGCATATATGCTTCTGTTCTTGATCCGTAGTCCGGTGGTGTGGTGAACCTACCCACTACAGCACAATGTCATATTCTGCAATGTCTTAACTATGAACAATGTCATATCATTCTACAATTATTTAAACCATCTCTTTATTTTCCAATATGAAATGGGATAAATTGACAGCACACTAACCATTGATGCTTATGAGTTCTTGATCTGTAATCGAATGGTGTCGTGAAGCTGCCAACTCCTTCACAATGTCATTTCCTGCCATGTCTTAACCTGAACAATACCATATTGTGTTAATGCTATTTTAAACTGTGTCATTTTATTCATCAATAAGAAATGTGATGAATTGTCAGCACTGATACTTATATGTGCAAAACTTGTCATATGTCTGCTTGTTTCTCTTTCAGAGTGAGGAGGATATAAGCGTCAAACAAGCGCAGTCTCATCAGCTTGCTCAACTGCTTGCACTACATCTCCCGAGCAGGGATAGCCTTTCTTAAACTCAATTGAAGTGTTGTGGGGTTTGTATATTATTCTGTCAGGGTATTTATTTGCACTGGTGGCGATCTTTGATGCCCAATGCATGTAATCTACTATCTGCTTGTGCTTTATTATCATAGTGGCGAACTTTGATGCCCAGTGGATGTAATATGCCATAATTTCTTTATTGTATAGTCTAGGTTTTTATTATTCATGATGCTATAGTTACTTTACTGTATATATATCCTGTCTTCGCTCCATGAAAAGTAAACCTGTCGAACCATAAATTTACGGTACATAATCGGGTCGTCATGCAAATCACTATGTATGGGACGCATCATGGGCCCAGTCATGTTGGTCCGTTAGCTGGCCTAAATGTAAACTAGCCCACTAGTAGTTTCGGGCCTTTAATAGGCCGAGTAAACCGCTGGCCCTATTTTTGCATGAAAATTCAATGGGCTTTTAGTAGGCCGAAAAGTAGGTTGGGCTTGAAACATGCCGAACAGCTCACGGGCCGACAGCAGGCCGAAATAGACCCTGGTCCATGATTGTGCCAATCACATCACGGGCCGTTAACATGCCAAAATTGTGTCGGTCCTTGTTTGTCCCAATCATATTATCGGCTATGAGCAGGCCGGATGCAAAGCGGGCCATAGTTAGGCCCAACTATATGGCGGGCTTCTAACAGGCCGAAATAAATATAAGGCTGAAATTTTAAACGGGCCTTTAATAGGCCGAAACTAATAATAGGCCGTATTACTAAATGGGCCTTTAGCAAACAGAAATCCTAATCGGGCCTCAAGTGGGCCGAAAAGCATAGCGTCCAGTTGATGGGCCGAATCTGATATGGGCCATAATTTAGCCCAAAGGCTATTAAAGGGCTGGATCTGATATGGGCCGTAATATGGCCGAGAACAAGGTAGGCTATTAATGGGGTGAATCTCATATGGGCCCTTATTAGGCCCAGAACGTGGCAGGCTGTTAATGGATCGGATCAAATATGGGCCGGCATTTGGCCCAAAACATGGCAGCCTGTTAACAGGCTGTTAGCAGGCTGGCCCACTAGTGTCTTCAAAATTTTGTGGGCCTTTAGCTTGGCCGGCCCATTATGGTTTGCAAAATCTTGTGGGCTTTTAGTTGGGCCGGCCCATTTAATCTTTATGGGCCACTTTTGGGCTAGTCCACGTGTCAACATATCATAGGCGAATCTCGCCCATTGGATGAGTGACATCTGTGCCAACGCGGAGCTGACACGTGGTTCCATCGGCCAATGAGAGTTTTGCACGTGGAAAATCAGCATTGGTCGTGGCTGTTAGCGGGTTATTCGATCCAAAACCGAACCCGATAGCTTAACGGCGACCCGTTACGGTGGATGCCACGTGTCGGTTACCCTTGACGAAAGCACTTCCGTGACGCGCCATTTATCACCATGGAAGTAGACACTTCCATGATGATAATTTTGGTAATGTCATGGAACACTTCTACGATAGCACAGGTATGACTATCTTGGTTCTGTCATAAAATCGTCATGGATGTAAATGCATGACAGAAAACGTGACCTACTGTGAAAAACACATATCATCACAAAAGTGTATTTTTTTTGTAGTGGTGGTGACAACGCCGCCTGCGCCGACCACGTCTCCCGCAGTGCCCACATCCTCATGCGCCTCCGCATCCCCCGCGGTGTCACGGGGCCTTTGAGGTGGACGGGTGAGCTACGACACCGGACTTCTTCTTGGGCACCATAGTCGATGGAGCCATCAATGATAAAAATGGCAATGAAGATGACGTGCTGCTTATGCTCTCGGGTTCGCGCAAGTGATCCCCCTACCTGGCGCGCCAAAGATGTCGTGGGAAACCACGGCCACCTATGGGGCCATGAGCCCCTTTTGGATCGGTGGGGGGATGGGCACATTGCACAAAGAGCGAAGAAGCGCAACACAGCACGACAGAGATCACACGGGCAATTTTACCCAGGTTCGGGCCGCCGGGAGGCGTAAAACCCTACTCCTGCTTTGGTTGATTGATGGTGGAAAATGGTGGAGAAATGCGGCGCTCTTTCCTAGCTAGGTTGCCTCAGCGCGAGAGTGGCCATGCGCGTATGAATGTGCGGGGGTCCGAATCCTTTCTACGGTTGCCATGGGCCTCCTTTTATAGATCAAGGGGTCACCACAGTAGCAAATCAGTCTTTCCATACTGATTAAATAGCAAACAGTGCTATCATACCTAACTCTACAGGCTGACAGAGCGCATTAAATGCGCCGCTCTGTGTCACATCACAGCTTGCCTAGCAGGCCCTGTCGGGCTATTTTGCCAGCTTCGCGCATGCTTGCTTGACATGTCTTAGGACGGGTGTCGCTTGGAAGTATTTTTTGTAGGAAGTGGCTGCCATGTGGCAGGGAGCGGCCACTTAGTCACTTAGGAGCTTGAAACCGCACTTGTCGACGACGTGTGTTGCTATGAGGTGGTGTGGTGGAGTGGTTTGCCTCCGTGTGTCGGGGGAAACGACACCTACGGGATCAAGAGGAATCCCTTTTGCTACAGTTGGCGGGTGCGGGGCTATGGAAAGAGAGGGATTGAGAGATCAACGCGGGGGGATTATCGAGGTTCCGGCCGCAAGTGATGTGTAATACCCTACTCCTGCTGGTTTCTGTTTATCTCGTGTTCTTGGACTAGCTACAAGGCGTGCAAGGTCCAAAAAGTCCGAATCCTCTCCTAGTATGCCACGGGCCTCCTTTCATAGACAAAGGGGTTGCCACAGTGGCACACAGGAGGTGGAAAGCTATATAGTGATCGAGTCTATCCTCTGGCACCATAGGACAAACACATTTAATGCGCTGCCGACGTGCCCTTCTTGCTTTATCGGGGACGGCAAGGAAGCTCATCCCAACTGTCGCCGCATCGCCTGGCTTCGATGAGCGTCCGAACTGACGAGACGGGTAGGGCCACGCTAGCTGGCTGGCTGCTGAGTTGGTGCGGTGGCAGAGCCTTTACGAAGATCTGCATGCCACCACGTAGGTGCTTGCTGAGTTGGCTTAGAGGCCGCACGTCGCCACGTAGGTGCTTGCCTAGTTGGTGGGCTAGCAGCTGCATGGGAACGGCGGTGGAGTCTTGGCAGTTGTGGGCCTGGCTGCGGCCCCGTGGATGTCTTCGGCAAGAGTCCTGCCGGGGCCCTGGCAAGGGTCTTGCCGTGGTATCGTGGCCGTCCCTGGCAAGGGGCTTACCGGGGGTCTCGTGTTGGGGATCGTAGCAGAAATTAAAATTTTCCTACGCATCACCAAGATCTATCCATGGAGTATTCTAGCAACGAGGGGATAGGAGAGCATCTACATACCACTTGTAGATCGCAACGGAAGCGTTCAAGAAGAATGTGGATGATGGAGTCATACTTGTCGTGATCCAAATCACCGATGACCAGCGTCGAACGGACGGCACCTCCGCGTTCAACACACGTACGGTCGGGATGACGTCTCCTCCTTCTTGATCCAGCAAGGGGGAAGGAGAGGTTGATGAAGATCCAGCAGCACGACGGCGTGGTGGTGGATGCAGCAGAATTCCAGCAGGGCTTCGCCAAGCGTCTACAGAGAGAGGGAGAGGTGTAACAGGGGAGAGGGAGGCGCCAAGGCTGCAGGGGTTCGGCCGCCCTCCCTCCCCCCTTTATATAGGCCCCCTAGGGGGCGTCGGCCCTGGAGATGCATCTCCAAGGGGGGGCGGCGGCCAAGGGGGGAGCCTTGCCCCCCAAGGCAAGTGGGGCGCCCCTGCCCTAGGGTTTCCAACCCTAGGCGCAGGGGGAGGCCCATGGGGGGGCGCACCAGCCCACTATGGGCTGGTCCCCTCCCCACTTCAGCCCACGGGGCCCTTCGAGATGGGTGGCCCCACCCGGTGGTCCCGGTACAATACCGGTGACCCCCGAATCCTTCCCGATGGCCGAAACGGCACTTCCTATATATAATTCTTTACCTCCGGACCATTCCGGAACCTCTCGTGACATCTGGGGTCTCATCCGGGACTCCGAACAACCTTCGGTTTGCTGCACACTAATATCTTTACAACCCTAGCGTCACCGAACCTTAAGTGTGTAGACCCTACGGGTTCGGGAGACATGCAGACATGACCGAGACGATCTCCGGTCAATAACCAACAGCGGGATCTGGATACCCATGTTGGCTCCCACATGCTCCTCGATGATCTCATTGGATGAACCACAATGTCGAGGATTTAATCAATCCCGTACTCAATTCCCTTCGTCTATCGGTATGATACTTGCCCGAGATTCGATCGTCGGTATACCGATACCTTGTTCAATCTCGTTACCGGCAAGTCTCTTTACTCTTTCCCGTAACACATCATCCCGTGAACAACACCTTGATCACATTGAGCTCATTATGATGATGTCTTACCGATTGGGCGCAGAGATACCTCTCCGTCATACGAAGTGACAAATCCCAGCCTCGATTCATGCCAACCCAACAAACACTTTCGGAGATACCTGTAGTGCACCTTTATAGTCACCCAGTTACGTTGTGATGTTTGATACACCCAAAGCACTCCTACGGCATCCGGGAGTTGCATAATCTCATGGTCTAAGGAATCATACTTGACATTCAGAAAAGCTCTAGCAAACGGACTATACGATCTTTGTGCTATGCTTAGGTTTGGGTCTTGTCCATCACATCATTCTCCTAATGATGTGATCCCGTTATCAATGACATCCCCATGTCCATAGTCAGGAAACCATGACTATCTATTGATCAACGAGCTAGTCAACTAGAGGCTTACTAGGGACACATTGTGGTCTATGTATTCACACATGTATTATGATTTCCGGACAATACAATTATAGCATGAACAATAGACGATTATCATGAACAAGGAAATATAATAATCCTTTTATTATTGCCTCTAGGGCATATTTCCAACAGTCTCCCACTTGCACTAGATACAATAGTCTAGTTACATTGTGATGAATCGCACACCCATGGAATTTTGGTGTTGATCATGTTTTGCTCTAGGGAGAGGTTTAATCAACGGATCTGCCACATTCAGGTCCGTATGCACTTTACAAATCTCTATGTCTCCATTTTGAACACTTTCACGAATGGAGTTGAAGCGACGCTTGATATGCCTAGTCTTCCTGTGAAACCTGGGCTCCTTCGCAAGGGTAATTGCTCCAGTGTTGTCATAGAAGAGAGTCATCGGGTCTGACGCATTGGGTATGACTCGTAGGTCGGTAATGAACTCCTTCACCCAGACTGCTTCTTGTGCTGCCTCCGAGGCTACCATATACTCTGCTTCACATGTAGATCCCGCCACGACACTTTGCTTGCAACTGCACCAGCTTACTGCCCCTCCATTCAAAATATACACGTATCCGGTTTGTGACTTGGAGTCATCCAGATCTGTGTCGAAGCTGGCGTCGACGTAACCCTTTACGACGAGCTCTTCGGCACCTCCATAAACAAGAAACATATCCATAGTCCTTTTCAGGTACTTCAGGATGTTTTTGACCGCTGTCCAGTGTTCCTTGCCGGGATTACTTTGGTACCTACCTACCAAACTTACGGCAAGGTTTACATCGGGTCTGGTACACAGCATGGCATACATAATAGACCCTATGGTTGAGGCATAGGGGATGACACTCATCTCTTCTATATCTTTTGTCGTGGTCGGGCATTGAGCCATGCTCAATCGCACACCTTGCAATACAGGCAAGAACCCCTTCTTGGACTGATCCATTTTGAACTTCTTCAAAATCTTGTCAAGGTACGTACTTTGTGAAAGACCGATGAGGCGTCTCGATCTATCTCTATAGATCTTGATGCCCAATATATAAGCAGCTTCTCCAAGGTCCTTCATTGAAAAACACTTGTTCAAATAGGCCTTTACGCTTTCCAAGAATTCTATATCATTTCCCATCAATAGTATGTCATCCACATATAATATGAGAAATGCTACGGAGCTCCCACTCACTTTCTTGTAAACGCAGGCTTCTCCATAAGTCTGCATAAACCCAAACGCTTTGATCATCTCATCAAAGCGAATGTTCCAACTCCGAGATGCTTGCACCATCCCATAGATAGAGCGCTGGAGCTTGCATACTTTGTTAGCATTCTTAGGATCGACAAAACCTTCCGGCTGCATCATATACAATTCTTCCTTAAGAAAGCCGTTAAGGAATGCCGTTTTGACATCCATTTGCCATATCTCATAATCATAGAATGCAGCAATTGCTAACATGATTCAGACGGACTTCAGCTTCGCTACGGGTGAGAAAGTCTCATCGTAGTCAACCCCTTGAGCTTGTCGATAACCCTTAGCGACAAGTCGAGCCTTATAGATGGTCACATTACCATCCGCGTCTGTCTTCTTCTTAAAGATCCATTTATTTTCTATGGCTCGCCGATCATCGGGCAAGTCATTCAAAGTCCATACTTTGTTTTCATACATGGATTCTATCTCGGATTTCATGGCTTCTAGCCATTTGTCGGAATCTGGGCCCGCCATCGCTTCTTCATAGTTCGAAGGTTCACCGTTGTCCAACAACATGATTTCCAGGACAGGGTTGCCGTACCACTCTGGTGCGGAACGTGTCCTTGTGGACCTACGAAGTTCAGTAGGAGCTTGATCAGAAGTATCTTGATCATCATCATTAACCTCCTCTCTAATCGGTGCAGGCACCATAGGAACATTTTCCTGAGCTGCGCTACTCTGATTTTCAAGAGGTAGTACTTCATCAAGCTCTACTTTCCTCCCACTTACTTCTTTCGCGAGAAACTCTTTCTCTAGAAAGGACCCGTTCTTGGCAACAAAGATCTTGCCTTCGGATCTGAGGTAGAAGGTATACCCAACTGTTTCTTTGGGATATCCTATGAAGACGCATTTTTCCGATTTGGGTTCGAGCTTTTCAGGTTGAAGTTTCTTGACATAAGCATCGCAACCCCAAACTTTCAGAAACGACGGCTTGGGTTTCTTGCCAAACCATAATTCATACGGTGTCGTCTCAACGGATTTTGACGGAGCCCTATTTAAAGTGAATACGGCAGTCTCTAAAGCATAGCCCCAAAATGAGAGCGGTAGATCGGTAAGAGACATCATAGATCGCACCATATCCAATAGAGTGCGATTACGACGTTCGGACACACCGTTACGCTGAGGTGTTCCAGGCGGCGTGAGTTGTGAAACGATTCCACATTTTCTTAAGTGTGTGCCAAATTCATGACTTCAATATTCTCCCCCACGATCCGATCATAAGGACTTTATTTTTCTGTCACGTTGATTCTTGACCTCACTCTGAAACTCCTTGAACTTTTCAAAGGTCTCAGACTTGTGTTTCATTAAGTAGACATACCCATATCGACTCAAATCATCAGTGAGAGTGAGAACATAACGATAGCCTCCGCGAGCCTCAACGCTCATTGGACCACACACATCTGTATGTATGATTTCCAACAAGTTGGTTGCTCGCTCCATTGTCCCTGAGAATGGAGTCTTGGTCATTTTGCCCATGAGGCATGGTTCGCATGTGTCAAATGATTCATAATCGAGAGACTCTAAAAGTCCATCAGCATGGAGCTTATTCATGCGCTTGACACCAATGTGACCAAGGCGGCAGTGCCACAAGTATGTGGGACTATCGTTATTAACTTTACATCTTTTGGTATTCACACTATGAATATGTGTATCATCACATACGAGATTCATTAAGAATAAACCATTAACCATCGGAGCATGACCATAAAACATATCACTCATATAAATAGAACAACCATTATTCTCAGATTTAAATGAGTAGCCATCTCGAATTAATCGAGATCCAGATACAATGTTCATGCTCAAACTTGGCACTAAATAACAATTATTGAGGTTCAAAACTAATCCCGTAGGTAAATGTAGAGGTAGCATGCCGACGGCGATCACATCGACCCTGGAACCATTCCCGACGTGCATCGTCGCCTCGTCCTTCGCCAGTCTCCGTTTATTCCGCAGCTCCTGCTTTGAGTTACAAATATGAGCAACCGCACCGGTATCAAATACCCAGGAGCTACTACGAGTGCTGGTAAGGTACACATCAATAACATGTATATCACATATACCTTTGGTGTTGCCGGCCTTCTTATCCGCTAAGTACTTGGGGCAATTCCGCTTCCAGTGACCATTTCCCTTGCAATAAAAGCACTCAGTTTTAGGTTTGGGTCCATTCTCTGACTTCTTCCTGGCAACTGATTTACCAGGCGCGGCAACCTCCTTGCCGTCCTTCTTGAAGTTCTTCTTACCCTTGCCTTTCTTGAACTTAGTGGTTTTATTCACCATCAACACTTGATGTGCCTTTTTGATCTCCACCTCCGCAGATTTCAGCATTGAATACAACTCGAGAATGGTCTTTTCCATCCTGTTGGGGATGTTGCTATCCGGGGTAAACCGGCCTGCAGGGCCCGGGTTACCTCCGTCAGCAGACCCGAGATGTTAAAACCCAAGGAGAGATAGAAGGGCCTAAGGCCCGTAATCGGTTTAAAGGTTTATGGTGTAAACCGGCCTGATGTAAACTTGTATTGTAAGTTAGGAATAGAGAGACCGACCCGGGCACGTTTATTAGCCGGAGGTTGGAACTTTGCAGACCGACGGGCGTCACCCGTGTATATAAG
Source organism: Aegilops umbellulata (assembly GCA_032464435.1). NCBI lineage: Eukaryota > Viridiplantae > Streptophyta > Magnoliopsida > Poales > Poaceae > Aegilops > Aegilops umbellulata. The sequence continues at coordinate 16,813,867 of CP136060.1, read as the reverse complement.
GGGACGACCCGACGGCGGTTTGGGGACAGAGAAAAAAGAACTCGAGGTTTAGGCGAAGCTTATCGCTCCCTAAGCCCTCGAAACCCATCAATCCCATCACAACTAGACGTAGGCTTTTACCTTCATTGAAGGGGCCGAACTAGTATAAAACCGTGTCCTTGTGTCCACTTTAACCCCTTCAAGCTAACCCGTTGCGATGGCTCCACGACTAAGTCCTCTTACTAGGACATCTGCCGTGACAAATCCACGACAGTTGGCGCCCACCGTGGGGCTATCGCGAGATGGTTTCAGGTTCTTGGAGGGCCGCTTTGAAGGACTCGAGGGTTACGCTGTGGGACGGATGACCAAGAGCCGCCGCGGAAAACTCTACATCGACAGCACAGGCTGGGGCCCCGACGCCGGTTCGATCGAGTACGGGTACCGGGTCCCCTTTGGCGGCATCCATGTTTTCATCGGCAAGATCGGAGAACCGGGCCCCGAGTTAGGCGACTGCGCCGACCTCATTGAGACAGCTCAGTGCACGAGATCGACCCTGGCTAAACCGACCAGGAAGCACGCCTTCGTGGGAGTCATCCACGGGGGAAGCTACGAGGAAGGATCCGAATCCGGTGACGAAACCGCCATCTACTCTGGCGATGAAACGTCGACCGGGGAGACCGAATCTCTTTACCAGCTACAAGATGATCGGGTTGGGGGCGGCTCCGATGGCAACAGTATTCCGGACCCCTCTGATCTGCCCTATCGGGTTGGGATCTTCATGGCTGGGACACAGGCGACGCCATGATCATCAACTGCAGCAGCAGCGATCTCCGGATCGGCAGCAGCAACGGCTGCGCGGGCAGGAGGCCCTACCGGTTCACCAGCCCAAGTTTTGTCAGACCTGTTTGACGCACTAGCAGCGCTCATGGCGGAGGCCAACCCGGTGGATCAGGAGGTTCACAATGCTGAGATTGCCAAAGTGAGAGAGCAGATCACTCGGGCTAAAACGGAGCTGGCAGCAGAAGAGATCAGGATGACGGCGGAGCGCGCCGCTTTAGAAGCACAGGCTTACAGGCTCATGATGGACCAGAAGGCATCTCAGGAGGTCCTGAAGAGAAAATCCCGGTCTCGATTGCCCGCCGCCCTCGACGCTCGAAATCTCTTCAACACCCCGGGGGTAAACCGTGCGGAGGCGACAGCCGGCGCCCCGGTTCAGCACCGGATTATAGACCTGCCTCGTCATAACACTGATACGCCACCGGCCATGCCAACGCCGTCAGGTCATTATTCCAACCCGATGGATAACCTCGTCGCGGCGGCGGCTCGGTTGGAAGCCATTCCGATCGAAGGAGATTCACCGCAGGATGAAGAGACACGCCGGGTCAAGGAGCTCCTTAGGACTGCGTTGGCCCAGCAAGAAGCGTATTCGCAAAGCCGTGATCGGATTCACTCCACCCCTCGCCCCAGAAGGAGCTATAGTAGGCGCGTGGAGGAGCCGGCCGTTTCAAGTAACGCCAGGCGTGAAGCGCTCCGCGCCAACAATCCGGCGGGCGTCGACAATACTCACGAAAATGTGGATCGCACCCGTGCACGGGAGGCCGGATTAGAAGTGCAGCATCAGGCTCGTCAGCTTACACCTATCTTCCCCGCAGCTACGGTCGAACCGGGGGTGGTTTCCAGTTCTTTGGGAGTACCGTGCCTTGTTCCCGCTTTACGCAACGTACGCCTGCCCAAAGACTTCAAAGGCCCCCGCAAGGTACCAAACTACACGGCAGATCAGCCTCCGGAGACATGGGTGGAGAGCTATGAAATGGCTATGGAGATGCTGGATGTGGATGACACGGCGTGTGCCAAGTATTTTACTATGATGTTAGAAGGAACGGCCCGGACTTGGCTAAAGAGTTTGCCGCCTAATTCAATTAGCTCATGGGCCCAATTGCGTGCCCGGTTTATCAAGAACTTCAAGGACACGTGCAAACAGCCAATGTCAATAGTTGACCTAGCAGCCTGCGTTCAGCAAGAAGGGGAATCAACTACCCATTGGGTACGACGAGTATCAGAAGTCTTGCACTCATCAGATCGCATCAACGCAGACACCGCTGTAGTGCTGTTGGAAAGCAACTGTCGGTTTGGCCCTTTGAAGCTAAAGCTGGGCCGGATGAAGCGTGATTGCACAGATATAGGAACGCTCATGACCGCTTTAGTGAAGTATGCGGATTCTAACAGTACCAAGGATCCTGACTCTGGTGATGACAAAGCAGGGAAGGGAAGGAAGAATAGCAACGTCAAAGGCCAGCAGCATCGACCGACAGGTAACGGAGGCGGAGGTAAGCGTAAACCGGATGGGAGCATGGACTTTGTAGCCAACGCAAGTGCACAGAATAAGGGCCAGCGGCGCAAGGGAAAACAGCCAAGTTTCCGCACAGATCCTGGTCCTAATCCGGAGCGTTTGAACTTTTTCTTAAACCAGCCCTGTCCGAAGCACGAAACAAAGGAGGAACCAGCAGCCCATCTTTGGAAGGATTGTTATATCATGAAGGAGTTCAAAAGTTCAAACACGTTCCAGAATGATCGCAGCTCCGGCGGCGGTTCAGGTTCCGGTCCAGGGTTCCAGGGTAACCCGGGCGGACAGGTCAGCCAAAATAATCAGAATAATCAAAGTAATCAAAGTGGTTATCAGAGCAACCCGAAACAGTTGAGTGGTGGACAGTATCATGTCTTTACTACGAGCTTGGATAAACGAGATAGGAAGCTTCAGAGGCGGGCAGTCAGTGCTGTCGAACCGGCCACGCCTCACTATCTGCGTTGGTCGGAACAGCCTATCATATGGAGCCGAGAAGATCATCCTCCCAGGGTGTATAATCCGGGTCAGTTAGCACTGGTGGTAGCGCCCCAGGTGGGAGGTTATAAGCTCACCAAGGTGCTCATGGACGGAGGGAGCAGCATTAACATCTTGTATTATGAGACCTTCCGTCGTATGGGACTGGTAGATAAGGATCTCAGACCGACCAATACTGTGTTCCACGGGGTGGTGCCTGGCAAGTCTGCGTATCCGGTTGGTAAGATAGCCCTTGAAGTGGTATTTGGCGACAGTCACGATTCCAGATCAGAGACGCTGACGTTCGAGGTGGTTAAAATCCAAAGTCCGTACCACGCTTTGTTTGGGCGGCCAGCTTATGCAAAATTTATGGCACGGCCCTGCTACGTATATCTGCAGCTTAAGATGCCAGGTTACAAGGGCACTATAACGGTTCATGGGAGCCGCCGAATCGCTTTGGAGTGCGAGGAAGGAGATGCAACTTATGCTGAATCGGTTTGTGCTACGGAGGAGCTAAAGCAGTACAAAGACAGTGTTGATCCGGAGGATATGACTTCATTAAAAAAGCCAACTACGGACCACGATCCGGCCTTGAAGTTCAAGTCAGCGGCCGAAACTAAGCTTGTTGATTTTGTACCTGGCGATTCATCCAAGCAGTTCAGCATCAGTGCAAACTTAGATCCAAAATAGGAAAGCGCGCTCATCGAGTTCATCCGTGAGAATCGGGACATCTTTGCATGGAAGCCATCTGACATGCCTGGTGTACCGAGGCAACTCGCTGAGCACACCCTTAATGTGGATCCTAAGTACAAGCCGGTAAAGCAGTTCTTACGGCGGTTTAACGAAGAAAGACGTAAAGCGATTGGTGAGGAAGTGGCCAGGCTCCTGGCAGCTGGGTTTATCATTGAGGTTTTTCATCCCGAATGGCTCGCTAATCCGGTGCTAGTTCTTAAGAAAAACGGCACCTGGCGCATGTGTGTGGACTACACAGACTTGAATAAAGCTTGCCCAGCAGATCCTTTTGCTCTCCCCCGGATTGATCAGATCATTGATGCTACGGCAGGTTGCGAGCGTTTAAGTTTTTTGGATGCCTATTCGGGCTATCATCAGATCAAGATGGCAGTTAAGGACCAGGAGAAGACAGCGTTTATTACTCCCTTTGGAGCCTTCTGCTATGTGTCTATGCCCTTTGGGCTTAAGAGTGCGCAGGCTACTTATCAACGATGTGTGCAAAATTGCCTCCACGAGCAGATTGGTCGTAATGTGCATGCTTATGTGGATGATATTGTGGTCAAGTCACGAAAGAAGGAGACCCTGGTTGACGATTTGAAGGAGACTTTCGATAACTTGAGAGTGTACCAAATGATGCTCAACCCGGCTAAATGTGTTTTTGGTGTACCTGCAGGCAAGCTGTTGGGATTTTTAGTGTCCCATAGAGGAATTGAGGCCAATCCAGAAAAGATCACAGCCATCACCTCCCTGGCCAAACCGAAATGCATCAATGATGTTCAGCGCATGGCCGGGCGGATTGCAGCGTTAAGCCGGTTTATCAGTCGCCTTGGTGAAAAGGCGATCCCTTTGTATCAAATGCTCAAGAAGACGGATCAGTTTGTCTGGAGTCCGGAGGCTGATAAAGCGTTTGAGGACTTGAAGCGACAACTAGTCAATCCGCCAGTGTTGGCAGCCCCTGTAGATAAAGAGCCACTCCTGTTATATGTTGCAGCGAATGCCAGAGCAGTTAGTGTGGCGATGGTGGTAGAACGAAAGGAGGCTGGAAAGGAACATCCGGTTCAGCGACCGGTTTACTATATCAGTGAAGTACTTATCGAGTCTAAACAAAGGTATCCGCATTGGCAGAAGCTGGTATGGCGTTTTTATGGTAAGCCGGAAACTGAGGCAATATTTCCAAGGACACCCAATCACGGTGGTCAGTTCTGCTCCTTTGGGTGACATTATACAGAACCGGGAGGCGACCGGTCGGATTGCCAAGTGGGCTATCGAGCTCGGGCCGCACGATTTAAGGTACGTACCCCGAACGGCCATAAAGTCACAGGCACTTGTCGATTTCATAAACGATTGGACAGAGTTACAAGCGCCTGAGGAGAAGCCAGATAACACCTATTGGACCGTTCATTTTGACGGATCAAGACAATTGGAAGGCTCGGGGGCTGGAGTCGTTTTAACTTCCCCACGAGGAGATAAGTTTTGTTATGTCCTACGTTTAATGTTCCCCTGTACAAATAATGCGGCGGAGTATGAAGCTTTGCTTCATGGTCTTCGGGTGGCTAAAGAGATGAATCTGAGCAGAGTTAGGTGCTTTGGTGATTCGGATCTGGTGGCTCAGCAGGTATCTGGCACCTGGGATTCTAAGGATCCGCTTATGGCTGCATACCGACGTGAAGTAGATATGGTGGCTGGGCATTTCAAAGGCTATCAAGTGGATCATGTGGACCGCAGAAAGAATGAGGCAGCGGATGCTTTAAGTCGCTTGGGCTCTCAGCGTAAACCGGTCCCACCCAATGTTTTCTTGGATGTATTGTACCACCCATCGGTACAGCTGCCCGGTGAGCTGGAGTTGGCTGTTCCTGATCCGGAGGCTCAGTTAGTGGCGGCTCTTCACGCCACCCCGGATTGGACGCTTCCTTACCTGGCATATATGAACCAGGGTGAGTTGCCAGAAGACGAAAGCTTGGCTCGACAGATAGTACGACGGTCCAAGTCTATGACGATTTTCCAAGGAGAGTTACATCATCGCAGCGTGTCAGGAGCGCTGCAACGGTGCATATCCCATGAGGAGGGGTGTGAGATACTACGAGAAATACATGAAGGGGATTGCGGCCACCACGCCGGTTCAAAATCATTGGTGGCTAAAGCGTTCCGCCACGGTTTCTACTGGTTAACTGCTCATGCTGATGCGGAAGACCTGGTCAGATTATGTGATGGTTGCCAGAAATTTTCCAGACGAGCACACATACCGGCTCAAGAATTGAGGATGATTCCAATCACTTGGCCGTTTGCGACTTGGGGGCTTGATATGGTTGGGCCTTTTAAGCGTTCCAAAGATAAGAAGACCCACCTACTGGTGGCAGTTGACAAATTTACGAAGTGGGTAGAGGCAGAACCTGTCAGTAAGTGTGATGCAGCCACGGCGGTTCGGTTTATAAAGAAGGTGATCTTCTGGTTTGGTTTTCCACACAGCATCATCACAGATAATGGTACCAATCTATCCAAGGGGGCCATGAAGGAGTTCTGTGCACGGGAGCATATACGGCTTGATGTTTCTTCGGTAGCGCACCCACAGTCTAATGGTCAGGCAGAACGAGCGAACCAAGAGATCTTGAGAGGTATCAAACCCCGGCTTCTGGTCCCTTTGCAAAGGACACCGGGTTGTTGGGTGGAGGAGCTACCGTCTGTATTATGGAGCATCAACACCACGCCTAACAGATCCACGGGGTTTACGCCGTTTTTTATGGTCTATGGAGCCGAGGCGGTTCTCCCAAGTGATATACGACATGACTCACCTCGCGTGGCAGCATATGTTGAAGCGGATAATGAGCAGGCATGGCAGAACGCTCTTGACTTGTTGGATGAGGAGCGTGACTTGGCAGCTGCCCGTTCAGCGATTTACCAGCAAGATCTTCGCCGCTACCACAGCCGTCGGGTTAGGACCAGAACCTTTCAGGAGGGGGATTTGGTGCTTCGGCTCATCCAGGATCAATCTGATCAGCATAAATTATCCCCGCCTTGGGAGGGACCCTTTGTGGTCAGCAAGAATCTGAATAATGGGTCATATTACTTGATTGATATTAGAGAGCGCAAGGATTCACGCACGTCAGAGGAGGAGACCAGCAGGCCGTGGAACATAGCTCATCTTCGACCTTATTATACATGAGCCCTGGGCTCTGTTTATGTACATATCATGACCATGTATATATTATGATTAATACAATAAACCGGAGCCTCGAGTAAAGCGGGGTCTCTACTGTTCTTCACATCATGTGTACTTACCCCTGGAGGTCGCTTCACAGAAGTTCAAATTCCGGTTTAAAAGCTGGTTCAAGGGAAGATGTCTCCTACAGGGTTGTGAAACTCTTAATATCCGGTTCAATATCCCGGTTCAAGCATAAGGCTTACTGTTCAAACATAGGCCGTATTCGAGCCAAAGAGAACATAGCCATTCAGCATGAGGCTTCCTGTTCAAACATAGGTCGTATTCGAACCAAAGAGAACATAGCTATTCAAACATGGGGATTTCTGTTCAAACATAGGTCGTATTCGAACCAAAGAGAGCACAGCTGTTCAAACATAGGTCGTATTCGAACCAAAGAGAACATAGCTATCCCTATAAAGTCAGTTGGGGACCTAGTCGGCCTGAACCGTAGCTACACCTCCGGGGGGCTTGGTCAGGTCTTGACGACGGTAATGCCTTCTGGCTGGCATATTTGCCACTGAATCAGTTGGGGACCTAATCGACTTGAACCGTAGATTACGCCTTATGGGAACTCGGTCATGTCTTGATGATGGTAATGCCTTCTGGTCGGCTTTTTAGCCATTGAGTCACTTGGGGGCTTGGTTGACGAACCAATGCAATGCCATTTGGCCGGCATATTTGCCACGATTCAGTTAGGAACCTAGTCGACTTAAACCGTAGCTACACCTCTTGGGGGCTCGGTTTTGTCTTGACAATGGTCACGCCTTCTGAACGGTTCATAGTAACCACTATTCGCATGCGTTTACTATCGCGTTGCCTTTTCATATTTGGTTTTGTTTTCTGCCTTTATTGTGGTGTTTTTAGTTCTTCGGAACGTCAAGTATCCTTAAACCGATTCAGCTGGCATAGCCTGGTCCGTTTTAGCCCGGAGGCAAATTGCCCGGTTTGGCAGAGGCGCAGCACGGTTCAGGTGGTCGAAAAATCATATTGTGTACTCAGTAAAGACAGGAAACATAAGTTGGAAATGTCATTGGAAAGAGCATCAGTACCCGTGCGCGAAGGCACATTCAAAGGCAGAAGTATTAAACTATCTTATTACAAGGCAACGTAGTGCCTGAATATATTGTTCGTTGACGGATTAAGACGTCACCAAGTAAACCGGAGCGTTGATTACGCCTGTTCGACGCCTCGGTTCGAAGGCTGGGGATCGTCTCGCGCCGCTTCAGCTCCATCTTGGTTACCCATTGGCTGGAAATCAGCAGTGGTCCAGTCGATTCCCATTAGCGCTTGAAAGACGGCTTCTTCGTGAATCAGCGAAGACGGTTCAATGTCTGGGGCATAAGTATGCTTACGGATTGGAGGAACAAGGTTTCCCGCTTCAGGGACCGGGGCAGATACTCGTTTGTTCTGGTTGTCGTATTGGGCTTGGTAACGTGACAGATCTGCCTCCTCAGCCAATTGACAAGCTAGGGGGCGCACCGCCCGGTTTATCGCCCTCAAATCATCTTCACCAAAGTCTGAACCGTCTTCCTTCAAGCTGGGGTATCCTTGGGCCGCTTCGACAGGATCGAAATCTGGTACCCATGCTTTGGCCCGGATCAAGGCAGTGATAGCTCCAGTTCGAGCAGCTGATCTTTTCAACTCTTCAATCCGAGCCGGCAGCATGGACAGCCTCTTTAATGTGTCTTGAATCAGGGCCGGCGCAGGGTTGTTGTGCGATGCAGTGGTGATAGGTCTTTGTGCTCCGGTGTATAACTGTTCAATCAGAGTATAAGCAGCTTTGAGTTTCATCCGCACGTCGGAACCCAAGTGTCCAATACGTGAGCCTGCAGTGTTTCAAGGTGGATTACAAACCGGACATAGGGTGTAGCAAACAAGGTACAAATTGGAAGAAGGGCATCGAAAACTTTACCAAAGACGGCAGAGGTCATGGAGTGTATTTGTCGCTTCACGGTGGATAATTCATCAACCACCGGTTTAAGAGCAGCTTCGGCATTTTCAGCCCTCTTCGTTAAAAGAGCTCTTTCAGTAGCCCAATCGGCTTGCTCCTTTTTGCGGCTTGCTTTCAGCTGCTCCATAACAGTTAAGGCTTTGGTCAATTCCTCCTTTGCTTTTTCAGTTTCAATCTGCTGGGCTTTTAAAGCTTCCTGAAGGTCCGAGACTTGGTTCTCTTTGGTCTTCAAATCCCCCTGCAGCAGGTCATCAACAGTGTTCAGAAAATATTGCACGGTTTGGAAGTATCAACCACACAAGCAAGTTATGTGCTCGATACTTGGGGGCTAATGCATATTTGATTTTAACGCAAGTTTTCCATTGCAAAAAGTCCCAAGATTAATACAAGTATTTAAACTTGGCACTTGGGGGCTAATAGTTATTTAATGATGTTTTCTGGTTATGACCTAAGTTGAAGCTTTGGGTTTTCTAAACCGGACTTTAATTGTCAAGACAGCCTGATCCGGGTTTACCGTCTCGGTTTGGAAGTATTGATAAGCTAAGTTGCAATGGAATAAAGCACAAGGAGTTACCTCAAGTTTCTCCTTCATCATCTTGATCATGCCAGCTTCATAATCCCGACTGGTGTACAATCGGTTCAGGTACCCGGAATAAAGATCCGGGGCGCTTAAAGCAGCGTATGTAGAAGAGTCAAGGTCCCATTTGCCCTTCATGGCCGAGATTTCTTCCTTGGCAGTATGCTTGGCTAAGGTAGCAGTATTCCCCGGTTCAGAGTGACCGATGCCGGTAATCACAACATCATCGTCCTTGGAATCGCTGCTCTGCAGTGGCCCTGTCGGTTTATCAGCAGTTCCAGAAGGGGGGATGGATTCCTCAACCCGAACAGGACTGGCAGGCGGATCAGTATGGCTGGCAGGTTCGATAATCCTTTCTTCAGCGCAGGTGTCATCTTGCGGAGATAGATAGCTCTGAGTGTCCTCACGGCCCGGAGCGTTAGCACCAGGAGTTTTCTCCGGTTCAGGAGCGGCAGTTCCTCCAGCCGGGTTATCCAGACGATCCTTCTTGCTCGGTCTAGGTTTGGCCCTGGAAAAAGCCCAAAGATTGAAAAAACGGTATAAGATGGATTAAGAAACCCATACAGAGATATGTTGTGATCGGTCCAACTTACCCAATAACTGTCTTCAACGGTGGCAGTTGAGTGGCTGAAGATTCACCGGAAGAGGAATGGGAAGTGACCTGATAATCGGGGTCAGATGGATTTAGAGGCTGACGAGTTAAACCTGCTTTAGGAGGAAAGCTAGCGCGTGAATCGGAGACCTCTGAGCGGCGTTTCCGAACCGGGCTGTTCGGTAAACCGGCGGAGGTGACTACCTGGCCGCTATGTCGGGTGGTGCGTCGAGCTTCATGTTGCTGGGTCTTCACAAGAAATTTGGGATCCAAGTAAGCAAGAGGGTGAGAAAATTTAATTCTCCGGTTTGCTTGGCGAGGTTTTTTCAAAGGCAAAGGAACGGCATCAGAAGAAATAATAGTTACCTCTGGGCCTTCGGCATGGCTCACTTCAGCGTCGTCCTGACAAATATCATCATCAATAAGACGTATAAAAAGCAAACCAACTGAATCGAGGTCTACCCCGAGGTCCGGATTACCCACATCATCCTCCTCTAAATCCGGAGTAGAGGAAGCGGTGTTCCTTTTCCTCTGAGCAGGCTTCTTCACCCTCGTCTTGGGTCGGGTTACCTTTTCGGTTGGCTCTTGTAACTTCTTGCTCCAAAACGGATCATCTCCCTGTCTCAGGAAGGACTGGAGTTAGCAATATGTGTATAAGGGGATCATAAGTTCTATAACAAACAGAGGGGAGATACTTACAGCAGGAGGCTTGCTGGTGGTACAGAATGGAAGCAGGCCGGTTTGGGCACAGACATGTTCCGGTTCATTCAGCATCTTTTTCACAGCTTCAGCGACTTCGTCCTCCGTCAGCTGAATGTTGCAGTGCCTCAAGGGATCATCAACCCGACCCGTGTATTGGCACATTAAACCGGAACGGATGCTAAGGGGCAGGATGCTCCACGAAATCCAGCAACGAGCAAGATCTACCCCCGTTAAACCGTTAGCCATGAAGGCTCTGAGCTTGGACATCTGAGGGGCGTACTTACTCCTCTCTTTGGCAGTTAGCCGTGGGGGGAAGGGGTGAGTATTGCTAAGTCTCTCTGGACGGAAACCGGGCAGTGGATTTTCTTCAGCAGGGGAAGTATCCTTGCAATAGAACCAAGTGCAATTCCATTCTTGCGGATGACTATGCAACTTGGCGTGAGGATAAGTCACCTCTTTCCTCTTCTGAATCGCCATACCACCCAGTTCCATATTAGGGCCATCGGTGAATTCAGTACGTCGGTTCAGATGGAAAAAGTCCCGGAACAGCTCTACAGTGGGTTCCTCTTGAAAGTACGCCTCGCAAAGTACTTGGAAATGGCAGATATTCGTGACTGAATTTGGACCAACATCTTGTGGGCGCAGTCTAAAATTAGCCAAGACGTCCCGATAAAATTTTGAACCGGGTGGATTAAACCCCCGGGCCAGGTGATCCGCAAACACCACCACTTCTCCTTCCTGCGGGGTAGGAGGACATTCGTCTCCTGGAACCCTCCAATGGATGGTACTTTTGCTACTCAAAGCACCAGTCAGAACTAAGTTGTTTAGTTGGGTCTCAGTGATGCAAGAGGGAACCCAGTTGCATTCATACACCTGTTTTGCCATGAGGAAATCTACAAGGCAAAGGTATTCCGGTTTGAGAGCAAGTATGATTGTAAACCGAAGATGCTCTTATATAGAGTCAGGTTATCTACAATAATATCAACCGGCGGTTCATCAAGGGGACTAATGGATGTGTAGATCGGTTTGTTCGCTTTGCTAAGAGTTAAACCGACCAGATCTAAACAGTTGTGAGTATGAAAGCAGAAACAGATCCCGTACAGATTCTTTCATAGCAATGGATCTACAGCTAAGGCGAAAAAGAAATAAAAAACAGGTAATATGAAGTCGGGCTCACGGCAGAACAACATAAGTTCGACAAGCAGGAACAAGAGCGAGATCTAAGGAAATGAGTGTAGATTTATGGCGACTGCTAAGAGGAACTACAAATCCAGATACAGGTAGCATCATCTGTTCGCAAAGGCTGCTATGGGGATGAGCAAGAAACAGTAGCAGAACGATGAACCCTAGAACAGATCTAAAGCAACAAGAACAGGGGCCTTACCGGGGTCCAAACAGATGCGGAAAGTCGCCGCGGTGCTCTGAACCGATCAGGTTGATGCGGCGGCCGGAGTTGGTGCAGCAGCTGACGGCGGCGGCGGAGCTTTGAGGTCTGGGTCGCGAGGAAGACGAAGAAGGGGAGGAAAGGAAGATGGCCTTCAAGTCTTATTTATAAGGCGCGGCGCGCGTGTCAGGCGCGCGAATCCAGGAGCCGGAGACTTCGGAAGCCCAGCCGTCGCCCTGATTCTTGCGGGTTAGCGAAAGGAGACGGTAGCTTGCGCTGACGTCATATCGGTTTACCACAGCAAGAGGAGACGGAGAAACGACGGTTTAACAAGTCACTGGAAGACATTTGAAGACAGAAATTCTTATTAAGGATTGACATGAACCTGTTCAAATCAATCTGGGGCCTAATGTTGGGGATGTTGCTATCCGGGGTAAACCGGCCTGCAGGGCCCGGGTTACCTCCGTCAGCAGACCCGAGATGTTAAAACCCAAGGAGAGATAGAAGGGCCTAAGGCCCGTAATCGGTTTAAAGGTTTATGGTGTAAACCGGCCTGATGTAAACTTGTATTGTAAGTTAGGAATAGAGAGACCGACCCGGGCACGTTTATTAGCCGGAGGTTGGAACTTTGCAGACCGACGGGCGTCACCCGTGTATATAAGGGGACGACCCGACGGCGGTTTGGGGACAGAGAAAAAAGAACTCGAGGTTTAGGCGAAGCTTATCGCTCCCTAAGCCCTCGAAACCCATCAATCCCATCACAACTAGACGTAGGCTTTTACCTTCATTGAAGGGGCCGAACTAGTATAAAACCGTGTCCTTGTGTCCACTTTAACCCCTTCAAGCTAACCCGTTGCGATGGCTCCACGACTAAGTCCTCTTACTAGGACATCTGCCGTGACAAATCCACGACACATCCCCTGCATATTGTAGTTCTCACGAAGCTCTTGTAGCTAGGTGGGAGCGACTGAAGGATTCTGTCAATGACCGCCTCATCCGGGAGATTAACTTCCAGCTGAGTCAAGCGGTTGTGCAACCCAGACATCTTGAGTATGTGTTCACTGACAGAGCTATTTTCCTCCATCTTGCAGCTAAAGAACTTGTCGGAGACATCATATCTCTCGACCCGGGCATGAGCTTGGAAAATCAATTTCAGCTCCTCGAACATCTCATATGCTCCGTGTTGCTCAAAACGCTTTTGGAGCCCCGGTTCTAAGCTGTAAAGCATGCCGCACTGAACGAGGGAGTAATCATCAGCACGTGACTGATGGGTGTTCATAACGTCCTGGTTTTCTGGGAATGGTGCTTCACCTAGCGGTGCTTCTAGGACATAATCTTTCTTGGCAGCTATGAGGATGATCCTCAGGTTCCGGACCCAGTCCGCATAGTTGTTGCCATCATCTTTCAGCTTGGTTTTCTCTAGGAACGCGTTGAAGTTGAGGGTGACATTAGCGTGGGCCATTTGATCTACAAGACATATTGTAAAGATTTAGACTAAGTTCATGATAATTAAGTTCATCTAATAAAATTAATGAATGAACTCCCACTCAGATTTGACATCCCTCTAGTCATCTAAGTGATACATGATCCGAGTCAACTAGGCTGTGTCCGATCATCACGTGAGACGGACTAGTTATCATCGGTGAACATCTCTATGTTGATCGTATCTTCTATACGACTCATGTTCGACCTTTCGGTCCTCTGTGTTCCGAGGCCATGTCTGTACATGCTAGGCTCGTCAATCCAACCTAAGTGTATTGCGTGTGTAAATCTGGCTTACACCCGTTGTATGCGAACGTAAGAACCTATCACACCCGATCATCACGTGGTGCTTCGGAACGACGAACCTTAGCAACGGTGCACAGTTAGGGAGAACACATTTTTGATATTTTAATGAGGAATCATCTTATTTATGCTACCATCGTTCTAAGCAAATAAGATGTAAAAACATGATAAACATCACATGCAATCAAATAGTGACATGATATGGCCAACATCATTTCGCTCCTTTGATCTCCATCTTCGGGGCGCCATGTTCATCGTCGTCACCGGCATGACACCATGATCTCCATCATCATGATCTCCATCATCGTGTCTTTATGAAGTTGTCACGTCCACTATTACTTCTACTACTATGGCTAACGCTTTAGCAATAAAGTAAAGTAATTACATGACGATTTGAGTTGACACAGGTCATAAATAAATAAAGACAACTCCTATGGCTCCTGCCGGTTGTCATACTCATCGACATGCAAGTCGTGATTCCTATTCCAATAACAAGATCATCTCATACATCACATACATGATTCATCACAACTTCTGGCCATATCACATCACAAAGCACTTGCTGCAAAAACAAGTTAGACGTCCTCTAATTGTTGTTGCAAGTTTTTATGTGGCTGCTATAGGTTGCTAGCAAGAACGTTTCTTACCTACGTTAAAACCACAACGTGAATTTTCAATCTCTATTTACCCTTCATAAGGACCCTGTTCATCAAATCCGATCCAACTAAAGTGGGAGAGACAGACACCCGCCAGCCACCTTATGCAACTAGTGCAAGTCAGTCGGTGGAACCGGTCTCACGTAAGCGTACGTGTAAGGTTGGTCCGGGCCGCTTCATCCCACAATACCGCTGGATCAAGATAGGACTAGTAACGGCAAGAAGAATTGACAATTCGACGCCCACGACTACTTTGTGTTCTACTCGTGCATAGAAACTACGCATAGACCTAGCTCATGATGCCACTGTTGGGGATCGTAGCAGAAATTAAAATTTTCCTACGCATCACCAAGATCTATCCATGGAGTATTCTAGCAACGAGGGGATAGGAGAGCATCTACATACCACTTGTAGATCGCAACGGGAGCGTTCAAGAAGAACGTGGATGATGGAGTCGTACTCGTCGTGATCCAAATCACCGATGACCAGCGCCGAACGGACGGCACCTCCGCGTTCAACACACGTACGGTCGGGATGACGTCTCCCACTTCTTGATCCAGCAAGGGGGAAGGAGAGGTTGATGAAGATCCAGCAGCACGACGGCGTGGTGGTGGATGCAGCAGAATTCCAGCAGGGCTTCGCCAAGCGTCTACGGAGAGAGGGAGAGGTGTAACAGGGGAGAGGGAGGCGCCAAGGCTGCAGGGGTTCGGCTGCCGTCCCTCCCCCCCCCCTTTATATAGGCCCCCTAGGTGGGGCGCCGGCCCTGGAGATGCATCTCCAAGGGGGGGCGGCGGCCAAGGGGGGAGCCTTGCCCCCCAAGGCAAGTGGGGCGCCCCCTGCCCTAGGGTTTCCAACCCTAGGCGCAGGGGGAGGCCCATGGGGGGGCGCACCAGCCCACTATGGACTGGTTCCCTCCCCACTTCAGCCCACGGGGCCCTCCGGGATGGGTGGCCCCACCCGGTGGACCCCCGGGACCCATCCGATGGTCCCGGTACAATACCGGTGACCCCCGAATCCTTCCCGATGGCCGAAACGGCACTTCCTATATGTAATTCTTTACCTCCGGACCATTCCGGAACCTCTCGTGACGTCCGGGATCTCATCCGGGACTCCGAACAACCTTCGGTTTGCTGCACACTAATATCTTTACAACCCTAGCGTCACCGAACCTTAAGTGTGTAGACCCTACGGGTTCGGGAGACATGCAGACATGACCGAGACGATCTCCGGTTAATAACCAACAGCGGGATCTGGATACCCATGTTGGCTCCCACATGCTCCTCGATGATCTCATCGGATGAACCACGATGTCGAGGACTTAATCAATCCCGTACTCAATTCCCTTCGTCTATCGGTACGATACTTGCCCGAGATTCGATCATCGGTATACCGATACCTTGTTCAATCTCATTACCGGCAAGTCTCTTTACTCGTTCCCATAACACATCATCCCGTGAACAACACCTTGATCACATTGAGCTCATTATGATGATGTCTTACCGAGTGGGCCTAGAGATACCTCTCCGTCATACGGAGTGACAAATCCCAGTCTCGATTCATGCCAACCCAACAAACACTTTCGAAGATACCTGTAGTGCACCTTTATAGTCACCCAGTTACGTTGTGACATTTGATACACCCAAAGCACTCCTACGGCATCTGGGAGTTGCATAATCTCATGGTCTAAGGAATGATACTTGACATTCAGAAAAGCTCTAGCAAACGAACTATACGATCTTTGTGCTATGCTTAGGTTTGGGTCTTGTCCATCACATCATTCTCCTAATGATGTGATCCCGTTATCAATGACATCCCCATGTCCATAGTCAGGAAACCATGACTATCTATTGATCAACGAGCTAGTCAACTAGAGGCTTACTAGGGACACATTGTGGTCTATGTATTCACACATGTATTATGATTTCCGGACAATACAATTGTAGCATGAACAATAGACGATTATCATGAACAAGGAAATATAATAATCCTTTTATTATTTCCTCTAGGGCATATTTCCAACATCTCGTGGGTATCCTTGGCAAGGATCCCGCCGAGGATCTTCGTCTTCTGGTTATTCATATAGTCTTGTATGTTTCTGGTCTTCACAAAGATCTGCACGCCACCATAGAGGTGCTTCCCGAGCCTTGGTTCCAATGTGGTTTGAGGGCGTCGAAACTCTCAGGCTCAAGGGTGGCAGCCCTGGTGGCGTTGGGAAAGTTGCCCCGGCATGGTTCTTGCCGGGGCTGTGGAGGCCCAGGCAAGGGCCTTGCTGGGGTAGTCCACCTCACCCTTCTGCTCTTTGTGTTTCCGGCTTGGCGTTGGTCTAGTCGTCTTGTGCCTTTGCTTCCTCTGCCCCGCCAAGCGTGGCCAGGGGCGTGGGGCTGCGACTGCCCGGGCAAAAGTAAAGGGGTGCAAAAAGGGACCCCCTACTTTTGTACACCGACAGGATCCCTCGGGCCTGGGCCACATATAAGCGCGTGGCGTTATTGGGTCAGGCCCAGAACGATGCGCGAGCACGCGTGCGGCGCAGTTTTTACCGCAGTAACTCTCTCACTCGTTGCGCTTCCCCACGACCCAAGTTGAATGCGCGACGTGGGGGTCATGCGTGACGTGGGGGTCATGCGTGGGGCGGTTGCTGCCCTCATGCATCACATCGTAGTAAAGAGGTGGCTCGTGCCTTCCCCATAAAAAGAGGAAAACGCAGGGGTAAGGCTCATTTACTAAGTGGACTCGAGTCGTGGCCTTCAAGGCGCCCGTGCCCCACAATCATGGGGTGGAAAACGGTCGCCTCACTCGTCTCCTTGATTTCGGCTTGCTCGCCACGTGTCCCCCGTGCCTCGAAGATGGTAGGCGGTGGACGCGGGGGGCACGGGCCTTAAATGACGAGGCGGGACCGGGTCGTCGCTGATTGGAGCAGCGGGTCGGTCTCGGTTCCCTGCGCCCCTGGTGGCCGGATTGGTTAAGTGGGGTGGCCGAGCCCCGGCCCCACCCCTTTATAAGAAGGGGAGGGGGATGGAACCCCTCAATCTTTCATCATTCATCTCCTTCCACCTTGGCTCCTTCCTTTCTTCTGCTATGGCGAGAGGGCACGTCGGCACTCCGATGGCGGCGACGAGGGTCTCTACTTGATAGCGCGCCCCTCCTTCCCAAGAGCTCGTGGCGACGGAGCTGGCCGTGAGAGGAAGGGGGAGGGGCGAGGCCGAGGCCGCCGTGGCACTCGAGGAAGAGGAGGACGGAGCGGCACACCGGCCTCGCCTCTGCCAGCGGCCCCTCCCCTAATGGAGGGCCACCTCGGAGACCAGCCCCGTGAGTTCGTCATTAGGCTGCACCAGCCAGTGCGTCGTCGTCTTCGTCTCCCTACTCCGTTCGCTCGGGACATGGAGCTCGACCCGCCACAGGCTTTGAGGTTGCATATGAGGGGCTGCGGGAATGGTAGCATGCGGGTCGACGTCGACTTCCCCGCCCCTCACGTCATGTATCTTTGTCGCAGATGGAAGACCTTCGCTCGTGCCCACAGCCTATCGGAGGGGCTCGTTCTCCACTTCAAATTAATGGAGAACGGCCTGCTCTCCGTCAAGGTATTTGGGAACTTGGGAAATCACCTAAGTTGTTGCGTGCAGAGCTCTTCTGATGACCAAGACTCCTCCTCAAGAGGGAGTGACGAGGAGGACAACGACAGCAATGACGAGGGAGTCAAGCGGGAGGACGCCGACTCCGACTGTGACTGACCGCGCCGCCCTCCTCCCTCGGCCAGGCGCCCTGTCGAGGGTCTTCCTCATCAAGATCTCCATCGGCGTGTTCCCCGTCGCCTCCTTTTTGCCTTCACCTGCCGCACCTGGGAGGAAAGGGGAAAGAACAGGGATCACGGGGCACTTATCTTTTTTTGGTTTTTAAGCCTGCGGGCACTTGTCAGATTTGAATCTTGTAATCCCCTTGCTCATGTTTATATTCCGTACGAACTGTACCTATTTGGAACGTATTAATGAAAAAGGGTGCTTGTCGGGCTCTTTGTGCGTGAGCGAGGCCCATGCCAAGGAATGAATCCTTGTTATTTTTAAGACAACCGTCTTCTCCCGGCAATAGACCTTGTCGTCCCCTCACTTCATTCACAACTATCCTCATGCTCTCGGCGGAGGCAAGGGTCAAGTAGGGTTAGGCCCTTCGTTTGCTTCCTCGTCACCGCAACTACAACCAAGTTCCGGCCCAGGGAATAGTTCTCGGGCACAGGAAAGGGGGAGCACGGTGGCCCAGGAATAAACGAGGCTTCATACGTCCCAATTCCATACATAAATGCATAACAGGGGATAAAAGACTTATCTGAATCTGCAACCACCGGCAACCTTGGCTTGTCGTGGTTGGGTTCTTGAAACTGCAGCCCCCGGCAATGGTTTGCCGGGGTCGAGGATGTCGATCCGTCTCCCTGCCCTTAAATGGCTTAGCAGGCGCCCGTGCAGCCTGCGTACCAAAGAAAAGACTGGAAAGGACGTAAAGACACACACACGCCCTCTATGCTAGGGGTTAGTTGCCGCCGGGCACTATCAACCCTACCAAAGAGAGACTTAACCTAGCATGCATGTTAAAACTTAGGGCGCCAGCGCTTCATTTCTTTATGCTCAGGGTCTGCCCCAGGCTCTGCACAAAGGGTTACATGCCTTGTTGGCAAGGCTTGTACAAAAGGTGGTTTGCTGGGAGGCCCGGCAACCGCGCCTCATGGGTAAAACTTACGAAGATGTTCGATGTTCCAGGAGTTGCTCACTGGGACACCACCTTCGGTCTCCAGGCGAACTGCGCCAGGCCTGGTGACTTGTATTACCCGATAAGGGCCATCCCACTTTGGCATCAACTTGTTGGAATTCTTGGCCGACTGAACGTGCCGAAGAATAAGGTCGCCTTCCTCAAGACTTCGGGCATGAACCTTGCGGCTATGGTAGTGGCGCAAGGCCTGCTGGTAGCATGCAGCTCACACAGCTGCCCGCAACTCATCGATCCAGCGCCTTCCACACTTGTGCAGCCTATCATAAGTCTTTGTCATCAGGCCTCGCAGTACTTCAGCATTTGCCCTCTCCGCCTGGACGTTACTCCGTGGGTGTGCCACTGAAGCGAAACAGACCTTGCTACCGAGGTCCTGGATGTATTGCATGAAGGTGCGGCTTGTGAACTGCGTGCCGTTGTCGGTGATGACCCTGTTCGGCACACCAAAACGACAAACTAGCCACTTGAAGAACTTTATGGCTGACTGTGTTGTCACCTTCCTCACTGCTTCCACTTTGGGCCACTTTGTGAACTTGTCGATTGCGACGTACAAGTACTCAAAGCCCCCAACAGCACGGGGGAAGGGGCCTAGTATGTCGAGCCCCCAGACCGAAAATGGCCAGGAGAGAGGGATTGTTTGAAGGGCTTGAGCTGTGATACGTCTCCGTCGTATCTATAATTTTTGATTGTTCCATGCCAATATTCTACAACTTTCATATACTTTTTGGCAACTTTTTATACTATTTTTGGGACTAACATATTGATCCAGTGCCCAATGCCAGTTCCTGTCTGTTGCATGTTTTTGGTTTCACAAAATATCCATATCAAATAGAGTCCAAACGGGATAAAAACGGACGGAGCTTATTTTTGGAATATTTGGAAAATCTGAGAGAAAGATCAATGCGAACCGGTGTCCGAGGTGGGCACGAGGTAGGGGGCGCGTCCTACCCCCCAGGGCGCGCCCCTGACCCTCGTGGCCCACCTGTAAGGAGGTTGATGCCCTTCTTCGGCCGCAATAAAGCTAATTTTTGGAAAAAAAATCATGGCGAAGGTTTCAGTCCAATCGGAGTTACGGATCTCCAGATATAAAAGAAACGGTAAAAAGGAGACAGATCCAATCTTGGAGGGGCTCTCGCCCTTTCCACGCCATAGAGACCATGGACCAGAGGGGAAACCCTTCTCCCATCTAGGGAGAAGGTCAAGGAAGAAGAAGAAGGAGGGGCTCTCCCCCCCTCACTTTCAGTGGCGCCGGAGTGCCACCGGGGGCCATCATCTTCACCAACAACTTCACCGCCATCATCACCAACTCTTCCCCCCTCTATGCAGCGGTGTGACCTCTCTCTTACCCGCTGTAATCTCTACTTAAACATGGTGCTCAACACTATATATTATTTCCCAATGATGTATGGCTATCCTATGATGTTTGAGTAGATCTGTTTTGTTCTATCGGTTAATTGATGATCGTGATTGGTTTCAGTTGCACGTTTTATTATTGGTGCTGTCCTATGGTGCTCTCCGTGTCGCGCAACCGTGAGGGATTCCCACTGTAGGGTTTGCAATATGTTCATGATTTTCTTATGGTGGGTGGCGTGAGTGACAGAAGCACAGACCCGAGTAAGTAGGTTGTTTGCGTATGGGATAAAGGGGACTTGATACTTTAATGCTATGATTGGGTTTTACCTTAATGATCTTTAGTAGTTGCGGATGCTTTCTAGAGATCCAATCATAAGTGCATACGATCCAAGTAGATAAAGTATGTTAGCTTATGCCTCTCTCTCAAATAAAATTTCAATAGTGATTGCCGGTCTAGTTATCGATTGCCTAGGGACAAATAACTTTCTTGTGACAACAAGCTCTTTACTAAAACTAATTTAGTTGTGTCTTTATCTAAACAGCCCCTAGCTTTTATTTTCATGCTCTTTATTTTCTTGCAAGCCTATCCAAAAACACCTACAAAGTACTTCTAGTTTCATACTTGTTCTAGGTAAAGCGAACGTCAAGCGTGCGTAGAGTTGTATCGGTGGTCGATAGAACTTGAGGGAATATTTGTTCTACCTTTAGCTCCTCGTTGGGTTCGACAGTCTTACTTATCGAAAACTGTTGCGATCCCCTATACTTGTGGGTTATCAAGACCTTTTTCTGGCACCGTTGTCGGGTAGCAATAGCATGGGGTGAATATTCTTGTGTGTGCTTGTTTGCTTTATCACTAAGTAATTTTTATTTGTTGTTCTTAGTTGTTTTGTATCTTTAGTTATGGGTAGGAAACGCAAAATACCAAAAAAATTAGTTGTACCTACTGAACCAATGGTTGAAGAACCACTCAAAATCTATCACACTGCTGAAGCTTATTACTTGGATCATCTTCATTCCCTTTGTGCTCGTGTTGAAACCCCAACTAGCTTAGTTAAGGGCAAATCTTTAGATCAGCATGCCTGTTATGTGCGACACCGTATATCTGAAAAAGGGAAACTTTTACTGGGTCAAATTCATCGTTTGCAATGCTATGCTTGGAATTTATGTTATATGTATGATTTTACTTGTTGTTCTGAAAACCCTAAGAAACACCTTCCCTATCAATGTGAGTTTAGTGATAATGGAACTGTATCTTCGTATGCTAAGGGTGTTTATAATTACTATGATGTTCAACAAATTGAAGAATTTGTTGCTTTTAAGGGTGCTTATGAAATTGCTTCTTTGATTGAAAAG
Source organism: Aegilops umbellulata (assembly GCA_032464435.1). Lineage (NCBI taxonomy): Eukaryota > Viridiplantae > Streptophyta > Magnoliopsida > Poales > Poaceae > Aegilops > Aegilops umbellulata. Next base: position 16,792,034 of record CP136060.1, on the reverse strand, counting down.
TATGATGCTACTCTTTACAAATCTGAAAATTTTGCCATACTTAAATATTGCTATGATAATTATGCTTCTAATGCTTATGTTAAACCATATATTGAGAACTACTCCGCTGTCCAAGAAGAGACTAATATTTTGCAGGAGTCTATGAAAGAAGAAATTGATGAAACTGTGAGCTCATTGGATGAAAAGGATGAGGAGGAGAGCAAAGAACAAAAGGAGGAAGAGCGGATTAGCTACCCGTGTCCACCTTCTAATGAGAGTAACTCTTCAACTCATACATTGTTTAATTTCCCTTCATGCTTACCGAAGGATGATTGCTATGATGATTGTTATGATCCTGTTGATTCTCTTGAAATATCCCTTTTTGATGATGCTTGCTATGCTTGTGGCCAAGATTCCGATATGAATTATGCTTATGGAGATGAACTTGCTATAGTTCCTTATGTTAAACATGAAATTGTTGCTATTGCACCCACGCATGATAGTCCTATTATCTTTTTGAATTCTCCCGACTACACTATATCGGAGAAGTTTCCCCTTATTAAGGATTATATTGATGGGTTGCCTCTTACCGTTGCACATGATGATTTTGATAGATATAATATGCATGTGCTTGCTACTCCTACTTGCAATTATTATGAGAGAGGAACTATATCTCCACCCCTCTATGTTTCCAACATTGTAAAATTGCAAGAAATTGTATATACTATGCATTGGCCTTTACTATGTGTGCCTGAATTGTTCTTTTATGACATGCCGATGCATAGGAAGAGAGTTAGACTTCGTCATTGCTTGATATATGTTGCTTTGTGCTAACTACAAATTACAAATCATTGTTAATTAAAATTGGCTCTGATATACCTTGGGATCCGGGTGGATCCATTACTTGAGCAATATATGCCTAGCTTAATGGCTTTAAAGAAAGCGCTGCCAGGGAGACAACCCGGAAGTTTTAGAGAGTCGTTTATTTCTGTTGAGTGCTTTCATATAGTTTAAAAACAACAAAAATAAAGAGGGGAACCCAAAACTTTTCAAAAAGGAAAGTGAAAGTGAGAAAGACAAGCATTGTTGAAGTGGGAGAGCTCCTTGAACTTTGTTCATGCTCACGGCAAATTTATGAATCTTGATTACAGAAAATTTTCAAAAAAAATAATTATCCCCTTGTACAATTCCATTGTATTATAAAAATAATGTGCTAAGGTTTGCCTTTAGGATGTTTACAATGTTGTTGGTTTGTATGGTGCAGGACAGAAACTTTGGCTGTAGTGCGCGATTTTACATTTTTTAATGGAACGTCAAATGGTTCTAACTCTTTTTGCACTTTGTTTCTATACAAATTTTTTATTTTTCCTAATTTTGGCAGAATTTTTCAAGTATAAGAATTATGGTGAATGTTCAGATTATTACAGACTGTTCTGTTTTAGACAGATTCTGTTTTTGATGCATAGTTTGCTTGTTTTGATGAAACAGTCAATTTATATCAGTGGATTAATCCATGAAAAAGTTATATTACAGTAGAAACAATGCAAAAACAAAATATTAATTGGTTTGCAACAGTACTTAGAGTGGTGATTTGCTTTATTATACTAACGGATCTTACCGAGTTTTCTGTTGAAGTTTTGTGTGGATGAAGTGTTCGATGATCGAGGAGGTCTCGATGTGAGAAGAAGGAAGAGAGGCAAGATCTCAAGCTTGGGGATGCCCGAGGAACCCCAAGTAAATATTCAAGGAGACTCAAGCGTCTAAGCTTGGGGATGCCCCAGAAGGCATCCCCTCTTTCTTCAACAAGTATCGGTGTGTTTTCGGATTCGTTTCGTTCATGCGATATGTGCAATCTTGGAGCGTCTTTTGCATTTAGTTTTCCTTTTTATTTTATGCACAATGCTGGTATGAGATAGTCCTCGGTTGATTCATAGAATGCTCATTGCACTTCACTTATATCTTTTGAGTATGACTTTATAGAATGCTTCATGTGCTTCACTTATATCATTTGAAGTTTGGATTGCCTGTTTCTCTTTACATAGACAACCGCCATTTGTAGAATGCTCTTTAGCTTCACTTATATTTGTTAGAGCGTGGGCATATCTTTTGTAGAAAGAATTAAACTCTCTTGCTTCACTTATATCTATTTAGAGAGATGACAGGAACTGGTCATTCACATGGTTAGTCATAAAATCCTACATAAAACCTGTAGATCACTGAATATGATATGTTTGATTCCTTGCAATAGTTTTGAGATATAAAGGTGGTGATATTAGAGTCGTGCTAGTTGAGTAATTGTGAAATTGAGAAATACTTGTGTTGAGGTTTGCAAGCCCCGTAGCATGCACGTATGGTGAACCGTTATGTAACGAAGTCGGAGCATGAGGTGTTTATTGATTGTCTTCCTTATGAGTGGCGGTCAGGGACGAGCGATGGTCTTTTCCTACCAATCTATCCCCCTAGGAGCATGCGCTAGTACTTTGTTTCGATGACTAATAGATTTTTGCAATAAGTATGTGATTTCTTTATGACTAATGTTGAGTCCATGGATTATACGCACTCTCACCCTTCCATCATTGCTAGCCTCTTCGGTACTGTGCATTGCCCTTTCTCACCTCGAGAGTTGGTGCAAACTTCGCCGGTGCATCCAAACCCCGTGATACGATACGCTCTGTCACACATAAGCCTCATTATATCTTCCTCAAAACAGCCACCATACCTACCTATCATGGAATTTCCATAGCCACTCCGAGATATATTGCCATGCAACTTCCATCATCATCATATACATGACTTGAGCATTTATTGTCATATTGCTTTGTATGATCGTAAGATAGCTAGCATGATGTTTTCATGGCTTGTCCATTTTTTGATATCTTTGCTACGCTAGATCATTGCGCATCCCGGTACACCGCCGGAGGCATTCATATAGAGTCATATCTTTATTCTAGCATCAAGTTGTAATATTGAGTTGTAAGTAAATAAAAGTCTGATGATCATCATTATTAGAGCATTGCCCCAGTGAGGAAAGGATGATGGAGACTATGATTCCCCCACAAGTCGGGATGAGACTCCGGACGAAAAAAAAGAGAGAAAGGCCAAAAAAAAGAGAAGGCCCAAAAAAAGAAAAAAAATGAGAGAAAAAGAGAGAAGGGGCAATGTTACTATCCTTTTACCACACTTGTGCTTCAAAGTAGCACCATGTTATTCATATAGAGAGTCTTGAGTTATCACTTTCATATACTAGTGGGGATTTTCATTATAGAACTTGGCTTGTATATTTCAACGATGGGCTTCCTCAAATGCCCTAGGTCTTCATGAGCAAGCAAGTTGGATGCACACCCACTTAGTTTCAGTTTGAGCTTTCATATACTTATAGCTCTAGTGCATCCGTTGCATGGAAATCCCTACTCCTCACATTGATATCTATTGATGGGCATCTCCATAGCCCGTTGATACGCCTAGTTAATATGAGACTTTCTCCTTTTTGTCTTCTCCACGTAACCCCCACCATCATATTCTATTCCACCTATAGTGCTATGTCCATGGCTCACACTCATGTATTGCGTGAAAGTTGAAAAGGTTTGAGAAACGTCAAAAGTATGAAACAATTGCTTGGCTTGTCATCGGGGTTGTGCATGATGTGATATTTGTGTGGTGAAGATGGAGCATAGCCAGACTAAATGATTTTGTAGGGACGAGCTTTCTTTGGCTATGTTATTTCAATAAGACATAATTGCTTGGTTGGTATGCTTGAAGTATTATTGTTTTTATGTCAAAGGATATACTATTGCCTTGAATCACTCGTGTCATAATATTCATGCCATGATTAGATACATGATCAAGATTATGCTAGGTAGCATTCCACATCAAAAATTATCTTTTTTCTCATTTACCTACTCGAGGACGAGCGGGAATTAAGCTTGGGGATGCTGATACGTCTCCGTCGTATCTATAATTTTTTATTATTCCATGCCAATATTCTACAACTTTCATATACTTTTTGGCAACTTTTTATACTATTTTTGGGACTAACATATTGATCCAGTGCCCAGTGCTAGTTCATGTCTGTTGCATGTTTTTTGTTTCGCAGAATATCCATATCAAACAGAGTCCAAACGGGATAAAAACGGACGGCGTCATCACCAGTGCTTTTGGCAGCCGAAGACCACCTTTGGTCAGGATAACTTGTACTAGATGTTCCTCTTCAAAATGGCCAATCGTTGGCACCCTTCCCGCTCATTACTTGGGGAGAGGCCCAGGGCCTCTATAAATAGAGCTAGCCACCACATAATGGAGGGATGGATCCATCTATCTGGAAATCTGATAGAGCCTAAGTAGAGAGAGAGGCGACTGAACTGACCCAAGCAGTTCATCGCACCAGCTCAAGAACACCTCTCGCGAGGCTGTTCTTCCCTTGTACTGTTCATCATCAGCCCCTGAGGCAATCCACCACACCACACACTGGAGTACGGTATTACAACACAATGGTGGCCCGAATCAGTATAAATCCCGTGTCCCTTGTGTTGTTCATCGTTTCTAGCTTAGATCACGCGAGGGGATCAGGCGTAGAACGGTAGGGGAGAGATCTCTCCGCACGCACCCTAGAGTTCGAACCTTAAGGGTCTGCCGGAACCCGAAATCCGACATTTGGCACGCCAGGTAGGGGTGCGTCGGAATCTTTCTTCCGCTGTTCGCGCGTGATCTTCCGTCGTGTCCATGGCTGACGCTCGTCGGGCTCGCGCCGAGCGCCGGGCTGCTCTCGCCACCTGCGTCGCCCAGACGGCGCCCGTCGGCGGACGCCCTCGTTGTTCCCCATCGCATGCCGCCAACGCCACCACCGGCCCGGTGGGGAACGAGCAGCAAGCCTCGTCCCAACATCCTTCGGTGCAACGGGAGGGCCGCACTGCCACCCTGTCGCCGACTCCTGCCGCTTCGTCGTCCCACGCCCGTTGCGCCCCCACGGGCGCGCCCGCCGCGTTGCTCCTAGCAAGAGAGCTTCTACCCTACCGCCCCACCAATGGCCTCTACGAGGACTGGCTCGCCAGCATCACCGAGATCTTCAGCCTCGCAGGGGGCTCCCCCTCGCCGTCTCTCTCGCTGTCTTGCCCTCCGTTCCGCGCGGGAGGCGAGGAACAGGAGGTGCCTCCACCACCTCCTCCCCAAGAAGGCGCCCTGGCTCCAAGGCATGCAGCCCTAGGGCGAGGCCCCCTGCACCCCCAGCACAGCAAGAAAGGAGCTGCCAAGAGATCCCTCGTCCCCAAGAAGGTGCTTGCGCGCTTCCAGCGCCGGCATGCCCAGATCGCATCCCTGCACCCCCTACGCCAAGACCCCGTGCTCCTCCAAGCGGCGGTGCACGGCGATCCCCAGCAACAAGCCCAGCACCAGCAAAAGGTGCTGGTGGCCACTGCAGGCTGCCGCGCCCTCACCCTCGAGCTGCGCGGCGTCGCATGGCCAGGCAAGTTCAAGCCTGACCTCCCCCTCGCTACGATGGCACGATGGACCCTGCGGAGTTCCTACAGCTCTACGAGCTATGCATCGAATCCGCCAACGGAGATGAGAGGGTCATGGCAAACTGGTTTCCCATGGCGCTCAAGGATGGGGCCCGCGCCTAGCTCCTGAACCTGGCTCCTGGCACGATCTCCTCCTGGGACGAGATGCGCACTCGCTTCATCACCAACTTCCAGGGCACTCGCAACCGGCCCCCGGCCGTGAGCGACCTGCACCGCATCAAGCAACAGCAGGGGGAGACCCTGCAGAAGTACATCCAGTGCTTCAACAGCGCCCGCCTCAAGATCCCCAAGGTGACTGAAGAAGCCATCATCTCAGCCTTCTCCGACGGCGTACGCGGCATCAAGATGAAAGAGGAGTTGGCAATCCATGAAGACCTATGCACATCCCTGGAGTTGTTCAACTTGGCGACCAAGTGCGCCAGGGCTGAGGAAGGGCACCTTTCCCTCCTCGACCTCTCGGCAACAGATCCGGAAGAAAAGAAGCCCAAGGCCAAGGACATGAAGCGCAAGGGGGCTTCCGTGCTTGCAGCAGAACCAAACACCAAGCGAGGCAAGGGCAAGCCTGAGTCGTCCAAGGGCAACCGGTTAACCGGAGGCTCAGCCCAGAATTGTTGTTTTTTTCCTATTTCAGTGTTTTGAAGAAATGGAATATCAAACGGAGTCCAAACAAAATAATCCTTTCTGGAACATGATTTTCCTCCCGAATATGACCCAGGAGACTTGGACCCTACGCCAAGGAAGCTTCCAGATGGGCATGAGGTAGGGGGCATGCCCTACACCCCCAGGCGCGCCCCCCATGGGCCCACCAAGGCTCCACTGACGTACTTCTTCCTCCTATATATATCCACGTACCCCCAAACGATCAGAACAGGAGCCAAAAACCTAATTCCATCGCCGCAACTTTCTGTATCCACGAGATCCCATCTTGGGGCCTGTTCCGGAGCTCCGCCGGAGAGGGCCGTCATCACGGAGGGCTTCTACATCATCATAGCCTCTCCGATGAAGTGTGAGTAGTTTACCTCAGACCTTCGGGTCCATAGTTATTAGCTAGATGGCTTCTTCTCTCCTTTTGGATCTCAATACAATGTTCTCCCCGTCTCTTGTGGAGATCTATTAGATGTGATCTTCTTCTTTTTGTGGTGTGTTTGTTGAGACCGATGAATTGTGGGTTTATGATCAAGTATATCTATGAATAATATTTGAATCTTCTCTGAATTCTTTTATGTATCATTGGTTATCTTTGCAAGTCTCTTCAAATTATCCGTTTGGTTTGGCCGACTAGATTGGTAGTTCTTGCCATGGGAGAAGTGCTTAGCTTTGGGTTCGATCTTGCGGTGTCCCTTCCCAGTGACAGAAGGGGCAGCAAGGCACGTATTGTATCATTGCCATCAAGGATAAAAAGATGGGGTTTATTTCATATTGCATGAATTTATCTCTCTACATCATGTCATCTTGCTTAAAGTGTTACTTTGTTTTTAACTTAATACTCTAGATGCATGCTGGATAGCGATCGATGAGTGGAGTAATAGTAGTAGATGCAGAATCGTTTCGATCACTTGTCACGGACGTGATGCCTATATACATGATAATGCCTAGATATTCTCATAACTATGCTCAATTTTGTCAATTGCTCAACAGTAATTTGTTCACCCACCGTAGAAAACTTATGCTCTCGAGAGAAGCCACTAGTGAAACCTATGGCCCCCGGGTCTATTCTCATCATATCAATCTCCATCACTTTAATGTTGTTTTGCTTTTACTTTGCCTTTTACTTTTCACTTTGCATCTTTATACCAAAAATACCAAAAATATTATCTCTATCAGATCTCACTCTCGTAAGTGACCGTGAAGGGATTGACAACCCCTAATCGCGTTGGTTGTGAGTTGCTATCGATTTGTGCAGGTACGAGGGACTTGAGCGAGGCCTCCTACTGGATTGATACCTTGGTTCTCAAAAACTGAGGGAAATATTTACGCTACTCTGCTGCATCATCCTCTCCTCTTCGGGGAAAACCAACGCAAGCTCAAGAGGTAGTAGGCATCCAGGAGCCGCGCGCGATCGCTTGCATCTTGGGAGGCACGCAGGCCGCAGCATCACAGCGCATATTCAAGCAGTTTGCTCATGAGGTGAATGCAGTCCTCCCCAGGCTTGAGGCCACGCGCCCTCTCAGGTGGTCTTCATGCGCTATCACGTTCAGCTCGGCGGATCAGCTCAAGTGTGCAGCAACGGCCGGAGTCCTCCCGATGCTCTGCTCGCCAGTCATCAGCAACGTGCAAGTCACCAGGACCCTCATTGACGGCGGAGCAGGGCTCAACGTCCTGTCCGTCAAAACGTTCGACGATCCCCAAGTGTCGTACGATCAGCTTCAGCCAACCAAGCCTTTCTCAGGAGTCACTGATGGTTCCACCGTTCCAATAGGGCAAGTTCGCCTTCCGGTCACATTCGGGCAGCGCAACAACTACCGCACCGAGCTCATCGACTTCGACGTCGCCCACATCCGTCTGCCGTACAACGCCATCCTTGGGTACCCAGCCCTGAACAAGTTCATGGCAGTGACTCACCATGGCTACAATGTCCTCAAGATGCCGGGAAGCGGTGGAGTCATCACCATACCTTGTGAAGAAAGAGACGCAGTGTGTTCGCTTGAGCGTGCGTTCCAAGCCGCAGCAATCGAAGACCCAGATCACAGAAGCGGAGAACTTCCCGAGGCGACCCTCAAGAACAAGAAAGTTTCGCCTGGCCCAAGCCGTATGGAGGAAGGCGCCTCCGGAGGTGTTGTGTCAGGATCTGCACTCGATCAGGGAGCGCCCCACTCTCGCGCATAGGAAGGCGCGCTCGGCGCCCTCCTCAAGAAGGGCTCGGGGGCTCTTTCTTGGAGAGCCACCGACCTTGCCAAGGTCACGAGGGAGGCGCTCGGGCACCACTTGGAGGGGTGCTTCCAGGCACGTTTCCCTCAGGAAGATACAAGGCAAGGAAGACCAAACCCTCAGGAGTTCATCGCAAGAAACACCCAGGAGCTACAAGAGTCAAGAATCATGTGCGGCAGCCGCTGCTTGCCCGCCGTGGCCCCACATCCAGGCGAGGTTGGAGGGCTGCGCGTCTGCATCGATGTGCCGGGGCTCAACCGAGCCGCATCTCAGGAGCGCCTCTGGCCTTTTCACGCGGGGTGTTGTGAGGGTCCACCTCACAGCTACGTCTGCATGCCTTTCGGCCTGCCGAACGCGGTCGCCGCTCATCAGCGCCTGCTGAGGAGCATTCTGGAGGCTCAGGAGGTCAGACATTGGGTGGTCCTGGCAGAGATGGAGATGACCCTCGAGGACCCACCTGTGCCCCTAGAGCCTCCCGAGGCTCCTGGGCCTGGGGGCTCGTGAGGGTCGACGTCTTCACTGCGCGTCGCTCGCTTCTTCAGCATCACTTCATCTTTAAACAACACCAGGTGACATCTCTCTAAGTTCCGTTTTTAGCTGGGAGCGCCCACAGGGCCGCATCATTCCCAGGCCGCGTGGGTCCGTCCCTGCGGCATGTATCCGTTTTGCTTACGTTCTTTACTTACCTTGTTGGGGGCACCCCTTGGGCTGCATCATCCCCAAGCTGCTCGGGCCTGTCCCAGCAGCGTTTGCTTTTCCTGCACCTGCCTAAAATGAATTTGCTTTTTGCACTTAATCTGGTTCACATGATTAATCACCTGTTGTTTATTGCAGACTTCTCATGCAAAGCGCTTGCACGTTGAAAGGGGGTGCCTGAGCATCGCGACTCATGGGCTCCTACTGGCTCTCCAGCCCTCACCCCCTGGCCTTGACCCACGGCATCGCGACCTGTCATACCAGCGGCGGCTGAGCTCGCTCGAGGGCCGGGACCTGAGGACGTAGAGCATTTGCATTCTAACCACCCTGCAGGAACACACCATTGATAAAGGCCCAGAGCCAGGCGCAACTCGCCTCGAGGTAGGGCCTCGTCAGTCCCGCGCTAGCACACGGGTGCCCAGATACACCTCTCCTAGCCCTACCGTGCCGGCCACGTGTCAGGGCGGGGCTATACACGCCCCGGGGGCTCCTCCCGGAGGGGAGCCCCCTCCCACGTACCAATGGAAGCACCATGCCCCGCGCTGGCTGACGACACTGCCGAGGAGCGGCTATGCCCGTACACATACGGAAGCGCTATGCTCCGCGCTGGTGATAAACAATTGAGGGTGGCCCACGGCCGTACCAACCTCAGGGAGCCCAATGCTCAGTGTCCGGCACCGTCGCAATGCCTCCCCTCGGGAGTGCCGCGCGAGGGGGCTGGACACGGGGGCTACGCCCGATCCTCGCCCGGGCGCACGCCACCCAGCCAGGTCTCTCGGATCTGGTCGTCGTGCGTCCTTCCCGAGCGGAGCCAAGGTATGAAGACTCATTTGATCATCAAGGGGGACTCCTGAGCATCGCGACTCAGGAGCCTAACTGGTCACGTAACCCCTCACTCCTTAGTCCCGTCCTGGTTTCCGATCGGGGCTAACGTTGGGTGAGGTATGCGCGGGGTTGGGCCCTGCCGACGTAGAACGACCAATCCACTCCTCGCTCCCCCCTTCCCTACTTGTTGCTCGCGCGTCAAGGGGGACTCCTGAGCATCGCGACTCAGGAGCCTAACTTGCCATGTAGCCCCTCACTCCTTAGTCCCATCCTGGTTTCCGGTCGGGGCTAACGCTGGGTGAGGTACGCGCGGGGCCGGGCCCTGCCGACGTAGAGCACAAGCAAGTAGGAGAGGAAAATGCAAATTCCAGAAAATTCAAAGCAAATATTACAAGCCATAGACTGTTGCATAACGCCAAACACAAGTTTAAGCGCCTCCGCGAGGCATGGTGCAAGTTGCAGGAGTAATAAACAAGACAGAGCCGCGAGGGGATCACTTTCCAGTGGCGCCGCCGCCGTTGGTGGAGTCATGCTGGGCGACTTCGCCTCCTAAGGTCGCAGGGCTGGCGGTGTCGCGCCCAGGCAAGATGCTGGAGGAGCGAAACTTCCCTAGCAAAACCTTGGCTCGACCTTTCACGACCTCGGCAGCGGCGGCGGCACGGTCGCCGCTCACGGGCTCCAGCAGGCTGCCGAAGTCAACATTGGGGTCGCGCAGGTAGACGTGGCTGAGGACGTGCGTCAACGCCGCGGAAGATAGAGCACGCGCCTCGGCCTCGACCGTGGGGCCAAGGCCGTCCATGACATGTTCAAGTGCATTAACTAGGAAGGGGAGCAGCTTGGCGGGGCCGTCCTCCGCGCCAGCCAACGGCTCCACCAAGCCGCTCTCGTACAGCGTCTTCAGTATGGCGTGAGCCTTCTTCTCCAGCTTCGCGAAGGCCACCCAATCTTCCGCCAGGACCTTCGCCTTGGCGTCCAGCTCGGTCCTCTCCGCCTTCAGCGATCGCTCCAGCGTCTCTAGTCAGCTGTGGCGGTCATCAAGCTTGGCGTCCCGGTCCTTGACGGCAGCCTCCCGAGCCTTCATCTCCTCCTCCTTCTCCCGGCGGTCGCGCACCTCCTTGGCAAGCTCGTCACGCAGGCCCTGCAGCTCGGCCTCCAGCGCCTTGCAGCGGCCCTGGAAAGTTGCAGCTTCGCCCAGGACAGCATCGCGAGCAACCTTGGCCTGGTTGGCGGCCAGTTTCTCCCCATTGGAGGCCAACACGGCTTGGCTCAGTGCTGCTCGGATGGAGGCGGCAGAGCAGGCCCAGCCAGAAGCCAACTCCAGACGCCCGGCCACCAAGCGAGGGTCCACGCCTAGAAGATCCTCTCGCAGCTGGCTTAGCTCGTTGGCAACCTGGTCCAGGACAATAGCAGAAGAAGCAGAAGAGGCAGGAACCAGCGGAGCAGGTGGAGAAGATTGTAGCGTGACCACGACTTGGCAGGAAGGAACCTCCTGGGCCTTGGCCGCCCCGGCTGCAGCATCGGGCGCAGTCGACTCCAAGTTCAGCGGGGCCACGGGGGCTGACTCCTCGCCAAGATGCCCCAGTTTGCCTCGCGAGGGCGATCGGGCCAGAGAGACGCGAGCCTTGCTGTCTTCTCCCCCAGCAGATGAAAGTGCCGCCCCAGCGGACGGATTCGCCCCAGGCAGGGCCCTGGAAGCCACCTTCAATCTTTTCGCTGCGGGTGCCGGCCTAGCAAAAGAACGCAAACATCAAGCCTCGGCAGCAGAAACCAAGCAAAGCGCGGATCAAGCACTTACTGGACGTTGCTCACGGACTCAAGCAACCTCTGGCCAAACTTGAAGCCCGAAAGCCTACAGCTGAGGTCGACCTTGGGAGGCTCGGAAGCAGAAGGCGCGTCAAGGGGGGCGGTGCTGGCCTTAGACCCCCCTCCCCCCCCCCCCCCCCCCGCCCCCCCAGGGGCCACAGACCCTGGGGGAACCAGGCTCGACCTGCCCTTCCTTGTGACCGAGGAAGAGCCCTCCCCTCCTCGCCTGGCGCCAGCCTTGTCGTCGTCCGGCATGGAGCGGAGGGCCCGGGACCTGCGCCGAGGGAAGGACTCGCCCGACTCCTCGCCAGTCGCTTCAGAGTCGGACTCTTCAGCCTCTTCTTCCCCCTTCTCCCGCTAGAGCTACCGGAGGACAAATTCACCTTTGCCAGATCCTCGGGAGCTTCCGCAGGCACCAGCCCGTCACCATTGAAGGTGGGCATGGCATTCACCACCTGCTCCCAGTCGTCGCGAAGGAACAGGGGGACGGGGGCGCCCGCCGGACTTGCCATGTCTCCCCTGACCAAGGAATGGAGGGCGACAGCCAGATTTTCGTTGGTCAGGGCCTCGGAGCTCAGGCGCAAGGCGGCGTCCGCTTCCCCAAGCCTCCACATCGGGAGCGAGTGCTCCTGGAGTGGAGCCACCCAGTGCTCCAGGAACTCTCTCAGGAGCATGGCCCCGGTCAGCTTCGCTGCCCCTAAGTTGGTTGGCCTCAGGTCCGCGTTCATCCTCTTCAGCACCGCCTTCGCACGAGGGTCGGCGAGCTCCACGCGGGACCACGCGTCGACAGCCTTGGGCTGCTCCGTAGGCAGCACCAGACGGGGGTGGATGCGCCCGACATCCACCATGATCCACTTGCTCCGGAAGCCTTCGATCCTCTTCCCAGGCTTCGAGATAGCATTGAAGTTGGAGTACGCGATGAAGCTCGCGCATGCGGAGATATGGCTGCCAGAAACTCGAAGGGAGAAAAAGTGGCGCAGCAAGGCCACCGAGGGCTTTACCCCAACGTGAGCCTCACACTAGTAAGCGAAAATTGCCAGGAGAAGAACGGAGTTGGGGTGGAGATGCAGAGCCTGCAAGTTGTACAGACGGAGAATAGCAAAGAAGACCTCAGAGAAGGAAGGCACCAGACTAGCGATGATGGCGCTCACGAAGAGCGGATAGAAGGTGCTCCCATTGCCCTCAGGCTAGTCAGAGCTGCCCTTGAGCACAGTCGCCCCCTGGCGGCCCTGTGCCACCGTCATCAGGCGCGTAAGGGCAAGGTTCTTCTCTGACAAGCTAGGGGAATCCAGGGCCGGCGAGTACCAGGCCTCGGTCGGGGACTTGCTAGGCGCCATGGCGTGACTGATGAGAAGAAACGAGGCAGATCTGGAAGATTTCGGGAGCGAGGAGGAGAAGAGCGAGAAAGGGGATCTGAGGTGAGACGAACGAGAATAAAGCAAGTAAGCTTGGCCCGGGCACCTCTTTTGTCAGGTGAGCAGTTGCCGAGGCATCGTGGGAAGTGCAGTCTCCCATGTCCAATCAACCGCCACGCGATGCCCAAGGCCGCAGGCTTTTGGGGCCCGGGGCGCTTGCTTGCCCCTTCGCTTCTCTGCTAGGCCAAGCCCGCGCACACCTTGGGCCCGGGGGCTACTGTCGGCGCTCTAGGAACGGGGTCCCCAGACTTGCCTGCCTGCGGCCTGCGGCGTGGCTCAAGTGGGGGCCCAGCGCGGCCCATCTTCATCAGCTCAAGCTCAAGACCCTCGCGAGGGGCCAAAGCTCGCGGGGCGGACGACAAAGAGACTTCCTCAGGAGCAGCCTCATCAGGCAGGCTCGCGAGGAGGCGGAGAGATCAAGGCAAGGGTACCTCGCGAGGAGCCCATGACGCAAGCCATGACGATCGAGACCAGGCGGGCGCTGGCCCGCGCAGTGTCCTTGTTTCCCTTTCGGTGCAAAGGGGGCAAGCACAGGCCAAGGCATCAGGCAAAGGTTACCATTCCGGTGCAACGAGACCAAGACCAGCAGAACGGAGGTCACCGTGGAGCCCAAGACGGCGTCATCACCAGTGCTTTTGGCAGCCGAAGACCACCTTTGGTCAGGATAACTTGTACTAGATGTTCCCCTTCAAAATGGCCAATCGTTGGAGCCCTTCCCGCTCATTATTTGGGGAGAGGCCCAGGGCCTCTATAAATAGAGCTAGCCACCACCGAATGGAGGGATGGATCCATCTATCTGGAAATGTGATAGAGCCTAAGTAGAGAGAGAGAGGCGACTGAACTGACCCAAGCAGTTCATCGCACCAGCTCAAGAACACCTCTCGCGAGGTTGTTCTTCCCTTGTACTGTTCATCATCAGCCCCTGAGGCAATCCACCACACCACACACTGGAGTAGGGTATTACACCACAACGGTGGCCCAAACCAGTATAAATCTCGTGTCCCTTGTGTTGTTCATCGTTTCTAGCTTAGATCACGCGAGGGGATCAGGCATAGAACGGTAGGGGACAGATCTCCGCGCGCACCCCAGAGTTCGAACCTTAAGGGTCTGTCGGAACCCGAAATCTGACAGATTGGTTTGAGTTGCATGTTTTATTATTGGTGTTGTCCTATGGTGCTCTCCGTGTCGCGCAAGCGTGAGGGATTCCCGCTGTAGGGTTTGCAATATGTTCATGATTGGCTTATGGTGGGTGGCGTGAGTGACAGAAGCACATACCCGAGTAAGTAGGTTGTTTGCGTATGGGATAAAGGGGACTTGATAATTTAATGATATGGTTGGGTTTTACCTTAATGATCTTTAGTAGTTGCGGATGCTTGCTAGAGATCCAATCATAAGTGCATATGATCCAAGTAGAGAAAGTATGTTAGCTTATGCCTCTCTCTCAAATAAAATTTCAATAGTGATTACCGGTCTAGTTATCGATTGCCTAGGGAAAAATAACTTTCTCGTGACAACAAGCTCTTTACTAAAACTAACTTAGTTGTGTCTTTATCTAAACAGCCCCTAGCTTTTATTTTCGTGCTCTTTATTTTCTTGCAAGCCTATCCAAAAACACCTACAAAGTACTTCTAGTTGCATACTTGTTCTAGGTAAAGCGAACGTCAAGCGTGCGTAGAGTTGTATCCGTGGTCGATAGAACTTGAGGGAATATTTGTCCTACCTTTAGCTCCTCGTTGGGTTCGACACTCTTACTTATCGAAAACTGTTGCGATCCCCTATACTTGTGGGTTATCAAGCTGGTTGATGAAGCTTCTTCGAATGGAATTGACACGCTTCACACTTGGTTACTAGCGCAGCTGCATCCTGGAGGGTTGTAGGCCAGAAGAAACCTTGCCGAAATGCCTTGCCGCCAAGGGCCCTTGACCCTATGTGGGAGCCACACATACCTCCATGTATCTCTGCCAACAGCTCTAGTCTGTCCTCTCGAGGAATGCACTTCAGCCTGACTCCGTTTGGCCTCCTTCTATACAGGGTATCATCCACAAACTGGTACATGTTGGACCAACGGGCTACTTTCTCTGCTTCTTCCTGCTCCTCGGGGAGCTCTCATGTTTGGAGGAAATGAGGACGGTGGGCTGCGCCCATGCTGGAGCTTGGGGCTCGACGGTAAGGATCAAAGGCACATCTTCGGCCGCAGGGGCAGCTGCCTCTACGTCAGGGCCTGGGGCCCCGTCGGAGGTAGTTGCCCCTTGGCAAGCTTGGGGTACCCGGCTACCTCCTTCCCGGCGGCTCCTGGGAGCTCGGTGGGAAGGTACTTGTCGGGGCTTGTCTTCCTTCGCTTGTTCTACCCTGCTGATGACTCTACGGATGGTTGTATTAACTGAAGTACAAAGGTACCTGGTTCCACAGGCAACTTGAGGGCAGCGCATTTTGACAGGTCGTCGGCAATGCCATTCTCCGCTCGGGGAACATGTTCTGCATGTAGGCCGTCGAAACATTCTTCCAACTTCATCACTTCATTCACGTAGGCCTCCATCAACGGGCTCTGGTAATCCTTGTTGACTTGCTTGACGATGAGCTGCGAATCATGATGATGAGCTTCTTGATTCCGAGGTCTACTATGATCCTGAGACCGGCAAGCAACCCCTCCTACTCCGCCGTATTGTTCGTTGATTTTTCTCGGGGGAAGTGCATCTGGATTACGTACTTGAGGTGCTCTCCGGTGGGTGCGACGAGTAGCACGCCAGCACCAGCACCTTGGAGTGAGAAAGCTCCATCAAAGTACATAATCCACTCAGTGCTCGTCTCCTTGCCGGGAAGGGTGGTCTCTTGGATCTCCTCGTCGGGCGTTGTGGTCCACTCTACTATGAACTCTGCCAAAGCTCGGCTCTTGATAGTTGAAGTACTTTCAAACCTGAGGCCAAAGCTCGACAGCTCCAGTGCCCACTCCACAATCCTCCCTGTCGCATCTGGGTTGTGCAAAATCCGTTGCAAAGGGAGGCGGGTGATGACGGTGATCTCGTGTGCTTGGAAATAGTGGCGTAGCTTTCTTGAGGCCACGAGAAGGCCGAAAAGCAGCTTCTGCATTCCAGAAGATCTTGACATAGCCCCCTGCAAGAGGGAACTGACAAAATACAATGGGTGCTGCACCATCTTCTTCTTCTATATATCTGGGGCTCAAAACCAATCTGGACTGCTCGGGCAAAAGTCGAACCAGCGCTCTTCAACCCGAAAGGCATTCGTACAAAACAGTACGTACCACATGGGGTGATGAACGTGGTCTTCTCTTCATCTTCCTTCATCATGAAGATCTGGTGGTACCCTGAATAGGCATCGAGGAATGACAGCAGGTCACACGCGGCAGTGGAGTCTACAATCTGTTCGATGCATGGCAGAGGGAAAGGATCCTTTGGACAGGCTTTATTGATGTCTGTGTAGTCAATACACAGCCTCCACTTCCCATTTGCCTTACACACCACAACAAGATTGGCCAACCAAGTGGGGTGGAGTACTCCTCTTACCAGGCCTACCGCCTCCAACTTCCTGATCTCTTCAATGATGAACTCTTGTCGCTCCAAAGCTTGCTTCCTGGCCTTCTGCTTGATGGGCCGCGCGTGAGGACAAACATCAAGATGGTGCTCAATCACCTCCCTGGGAACGCCGGGGATATCAGATGCTTGCCATGAAAATACATCGACATTTGCCCACATGAAGGTGACGAGCGTGCTTTCCTATTTGCTGTCGAGGGTGGAGCTTATAGTGAAAGCCCCGCCCGTGCTGTCCTCCTTGACGGACACCTTCTTGGTTTCTAGTGGTGCAGCCTTGGACTTCTTGCTCTTGCCGGTGGAGCTCTCTAGCACGTCCTCAACGGGAGCACAACACTCCAAAGAGGTGCGCTTGCTGGAGTGGGTGCAAGAGGTCTTGCCGGAACAGGTCTTGCCGGAAGAAGTCTTGTCGGCCTTCTTCCTCCATGGAGCTTCAGCGGCAGGAGCAAATGCCCTGGCGGCAGTTGCTGCAACTGCCTCTCGGTAGAGTTGGTCGCCGTAGATGAGCGCGTCTTTCTTGTCAAAGGGGACGGTGATGATGGTCAGCGGCCCCCGCATCTTCAACGTGTTGTAGGCATAGTGGGACGCCGCCATGAACTTGGCCAGCGTTGGGCGGCCAAGGATCCCATTGTATGGCAAGGGGATCTCGGCGACATCAAAGACGATCTTCTCCGTCCTATAGTTTAGCTCGCCCCCAAACGTAACCGGCAGCGTGATTTTACCTTTAGGCTGGCTCCTTCCCGGGTTGACCCCTTGAAATGTGCCCGTCTCTTCGAGGTCTCCATAAGGAATCTACAGCTTCTTGATCACAGCGGGCGAGATCAAATTCAGACCGGCCCCACCGTAAACCAGCACTTTGGTCACCTTGAGGTTGCGTATTGTTGGTGAAACCAACAACAGGAAACACCCGACGCAGTTTTGCGGTCAGGGAGATCCTCGGTGTAAAAAATGATGGGCATGCGGGACCATTTCAGTGGCTTCTGGGCATCGAATGATGGCTCCGCCGCAGTGACCTCACGCGCCCACTGCTTCAGCTGGTGATGTGAGGTGTGCAACGAGGCGCCACCGTTGACGCACATAGCCTCTGTAGCCTTCTGGAACTCGTGCTCACCGCACTCGTCGTCCTCGTCATGATCATCATCCTCTTTTTTCTTGTCGCGGCCCCGAGCGGGCCCCTCTTGTTGGTTATCTTTGTCGCGGTGACCCCCTTGGCTGCCATGCTTCTTGCCGGATCCCTCAGCACCATCCTGACACTTCTCCTTGTCTCGCCTTTCATATTCAGCCTTCTGGTTTTCCGCAAGCAGCTCAACTTGTCGGCAGTTCTGGAGGTCATGGCCCTTGGTGCAGTGGATCTTGCAGTACTGCTTGTCAGAGCCTCCTGGCTTGCCGGCAGCCGCCAGGGCCAAGCAGGCAGCACTCCCGACAACCTCCTTGCCGGGGTCGTCGGCCTTGGCCTTTTTGGCAGTGCCGAGCTTGCCGGTTCCCTCAACGGCAAGCACAGTCTTGCCCTTGCGCTTCCTGTTGCGGCGCCGGCCCTTCTTTGTCGGGGCGGCGGTGTCTTCATCTGTGGAGTCAGTTTCCGCATCGGCATCCTCGCCGGGGTGCTTCCTCCCCTCTTCATCTCGAGCACATCTATGGCCAGAACATAAAGTTCGGCCACATCTTTGACCTTGTTCATTGCCAACTCTTCACGCATCTTGCGGTTGCGCACATTCTGATGGAATTCGCTGATAACGGCGGCGGGATGAACATCTGGGATGTTGTACTGCACCCGGCTGAACCTCTGTATGTACTTGTGCAGGTTTTCACCTTCTTTCTGGGGGATGATATGCAAATCGCTTGCCTGGCCATGGGCTTGGTGGCCTCCGGTGAAGGCGCCAACAAACTCATGACACAAATCCGACCAAGAAGAAATGGAATCCGCTGGCAAGTGCATCAACCATGACATGATGTTGGGTTTGAGTGCCAACAGGAAGTAATTGGCAAGCACCTTGTCGTCGCGAGCTCCAGCAGCTTGCATCGCGATGGTGTAGATGTTGAGGAACTCCGACATGTGGGTCTTGCCGTTGTACTTCTCGCCAACATCGGGCTTGAACATGCGGTGGGTGGGCCACTGGAACTGTCGCAGCTCTCGGGTAAAGGCTAGAAAATCCACCTCGTAAGGCAGGTCACCGGGGCCCCCCAGTGCCAGGTGGTCCATACTAGGCCCCGCTGCCGATCTGACTGATGGCGCGTCTCCCGTCGTTGTTCGATGGTAGTTCAAGCGTCTTCCTGGGCCCGTTCACAAAGGACTTGACATTGGTCGCGGAGGGTTCGCGGGTCGGACGATGATGTGGAAACGTTGTCACCGACATTGGGTCAACGGGCCGGTGGTTGTTGTCGCGACCGCGGGGGGGGGGGGAGAGTGCACCATGGTCGCAGCATCTCTAGTCCCCCCACCGCTGGCATGCACCGGCTCATCAGGATGCCGGTGCGAGGGTCGCGCTAGGAGCGGCTCGTCTTTGTTGGCGAAGCTGACAAGGCTTCGGATGGTGACTCTCCACTCGTCGAGCTTCTCCGCAGCGGGGGGAAGTTGAGGAGCAGCTGCACGCGCGCCAGCGCTTCTGCTGGCGTAGGCGGCGGCGAGATCTGCAAAGACCGTGATGCGCTCCGACTTCTAACCGGGTTAGAAGGGGCTCTGTCGCGGCCTCGCGGTCGCACGGCGTCTGAGCACGCATGCCGGCCTGGTTCGTCCTGTGAATGGCGCACAGGGCTCTTTCCGCGGCGGTGCCCGGGGGCTCCTGCATCGCAATGTTGCTCATCGCGCGCAGCCTGGGAAGGGCACGGCACGGCGCCAGCTGGGGTGTCATAGAGGCTGCTGCGCCACCTGTGGGTAGCACGGCCCCGCCCATGGACCCAGCGGCGCGTGGCTCGTCGTCTCGGATTCGGACGACGTCGCTCGCCTGGCTCAGATCGCCAGAATGTCGTCGATGCTCGCGGGCCACGTCTCCGGCCCCATCCGTGGGCACCCTGCCGCCTGCTCGCGCTGGCGCGGACAAACCGGCCCTGGGCGAGCCGATCACTGTGATCCCCTTTCTCTTGTGGGCCATGGTGATGATGAAGTCGGTGTACTAACCTTCAAACCAGATTTTCACAGCTTGCACCCCCTACCTGGCGTGCCAAAGATGTTGGGGGAAATGACACCTACAGGATCATGAGGAATCCCTTTTGCTACGGTTGGCGGGCGCGGGGCTGTGGAAAGAGCGGGATTGAGAGATCAACGTGGGGGGATTATCCAGGTTCGGGCCGCAAGTGATGCGTAATACCCTACTCCTGCTGGTTTCTATTTATCTGGTGTTCCTGGACTAGCTACAAGGCGTCCAAGGTCCAAAAAGTCCGAATCCTCTCCTAGTATGCTGCGGGCCTCCTTTTATAGACAAAGGGGTTGCCACAGTGGCACACAGGAGGTGGAAAGCTATATAGTGGTCGAGTCTATCCTCTGGCACCGTAGGACAAACGCATTTAATGCGCTGTCGACGTGCCCTTCTTGCTTTATCGGGGACGACAAGGAAGCTCGTCCTAGCTGTCGCCGCCTCGCCTGGCTTCGACGCACGTCCGAACTGACGAGGCGGGTAGGGCCACGCTGGCTGGCTGGCTGCTGAGTAGGTGCGGTGGCAGAGCCTTCACGAAGATCTGCATGCCACCACGCAGGTGCTTCCTGAGTTGGCCTAGAGGCCGTACGTCGCCATGCAGGTGCTCGCCTAGTTGGCGGGCTGGCAGCTGCATGGGAACGGCGGCGGAGTCTTGGCAGATGTGGGCCTGGCTGCGGTCCCGCGAATGTCTTCGGCAAGAGTCTTGCCGGGGCCCCTGCAAGGGTCTTGCCATGGTATCGTGGTCGTCCCCAGCAAAGGGCTTGCCGGGGTCTCATGGGTATCCTTGGCAAGGATCTTGCCGGGGATCTTCGTCTTCTGGTTATTCATCTAGTCTTGTATGATTCTGGTCTTCACAAAGATCTGCACGCCATTATGGAGGCGCTTCCCGAGCCTTGGTTCCAATGTGGTTTGAAGGCGTCGGAACTCTCAGGCTCAAGGGTGGCAGCCCTGCTGGCGTTGGGCAAGTTGCCCCGGCAAGAGCCTTGCTAGGGCTGTGGAGGCCGCCCCGGCAAGGGCCTTGCTGGGGGAGTCCACCTCGCCCTTCTGCTCTTTGTGTTTCCGGCTTGGCGTTGGTCTAGTCGTCTTGTGCCTTTGCTTCCTCTGCCCCGCCAAGCGTGGCCAGGGGTGTGGGGCTTCGACTGATCGCGCACAAGTAAAGGGGTGCAAAAAGGGACCCCCTACTTTTGTACACCGACACCGTGAGCCCCGGCAGGCCTGCCAGGGCGATCTTGGAGGCTCGCTTCCAGGGTAACCCCAACCTCGCCAGGCTCGCCTGCCCGGCAAGGGAGGTTCCTCTCATAGTGTTATCTTGTCTCTCTGGCTAGTCTTGGTCTTCTTGATATGCACGTTGGTCCTTCGAAGAACTGATCCCTCGTGCTTTGATCTGATCTTGGTGTTGTAACCTTGTTCTTGGGCATGTGCACAGTCTGGGCAATGGAACCAGGGTTTGTTGCACCGATACGCATCGCTGCAGGTCTTGGAATAAATCTAGGAAAATACGAGCACCAGTGTCAAGTCTAGGACTTGAACTTTGGTGGGCTAGGGATATCACTTTCCTCCTAACTATCCAACCATAGTTTGTTTCATGCCTGCATATTACATTTTGTGCCATATATATACTTGACTACTAATTCCAGTAGCTTGAAAAGGTAAAAGAGCACACACGAGTCCGTCTAGCTAGTCACCATAACAATACACTACCATGGATTCCCTCTCGCTCGTCTCCCAACTAAAAGGCAATCCATAGCACTCACACTGATCATGGAAAATTTAGACTAGACAGTATTAGTCCCCAAGTACTCCTTAACCATAGATGTGGCTATTCAAATAGATTGTTTACCCTGTAGCAGTGTACTTCTCCACACATGCTTTCACTACTAATCACCATGTACTCAGCAGACTTCAAGCGAAAGCCGACGAGGGTTTTGGCCATGACCGTTAACAACACAAGACTCTAGTCCAGGAAAATCGCCTATTTTAGACTAACCCCGCATGGAAGTTTAGCTGAAATTTCCAATATGGCCTCAAAATTTAGGTGCAGGGTTCGCCAGCCCACCACATCGTATGACACTTCGCTTGGTACACGGGGACACGGTGCCTGGTCATCCGAAGCCCACCCCATCGTCTAGTGTATGCTTTGTAAGACCAATACTACACCCTACAAATACAGAAAGTACTTGCAACTCCTCGACAGAGATCAGGTAAGTTAATAACACTACAAAAAAGACACATCCTTGATATTTTGGCCCGAACGAATTTATTTTCTGTCATGCTTATGACACTTCTATGATGATAATTGTGACAAAAACATGTATCATCATAGATGTGGTGGGCTCCTACTTCTATGACAAAAAATCATGACAGAAAATGGGCTTCTCGTCCTGGGCGGGCCGGAGACGCACATGCACGACATTGTTTGGGCCGTCCATGACGGAAAATAACATGGTAGAAGCGAGGGCGAGGAAAATATCGGGGAGTTCCTAGTTACGGTGGGTGGTCGGGGCCGAGCGATGCACTGTGGTTTGCGCGTTTCTCTCGTGTACGTGTGTGTCTGTGTGTGCGGCATTGGCTAACTGAACCTGAGAGATCGCACTAGCTACATCCTACACCTCCCACGTATTGATAAATAGGTCATCCACTTGAGGGAAATTTGCTACTGTCCTACAAAACTCTGTGCTTGGAGGCCCAACACGAGTCTACAAGAATAAGTTGGGTAGTAGACATCAATCTCTTTTATGGCGCTGTTGCGGGGGAGGTGAGTGCTTGAAGGTATATCTTTAGATCTTAGAATTGTATCTTCTATTTTGTTGTTTATCACTAGTTTGGTTTATAAAAAGAAAATTACAAAAAATGGAATTGAGGTGGTCTCATAATGTTCATCTTTATAATGTCTTTCTTGAAAATGATGGATCGGAAAATTGTTCTCAATTGATAGAAGAAGAATTCAATAAAATGTTTGTCATAAAATCCATGAATGATGAGCATGATTGCAATATTGCTAGTATGAATTCCTCGAATATCCTTGATGCTAATGATATGCAAAGCCATAACCTTGGGGATGCTATGTATGATGAAGATGATATTTTTAGTCCCCTGGGTTTTGATGTGCAAATTTGTTATGATGAAAGCATGCCACCTATTTATGATGATTATATTGATGAAAGTGGGATTGGAAGAGTGTCAACTTTAGATAATAATGATCCCCCTATTTTGAAGGGTGTTGAATCTTATTATAATAATTATGAAAATGGATTTGGAGAGGTCATGACTTTATTTAGTAATGAATCCCCTATTTTGAAAGAGGTTTCAATTGATTATGACAATATAGTTGCTATCTATGATAATTATGGTCATGACATGTATGTTATAGAGAATAATTATAAGCATGAAACTTGTCATCATGATTTTAACTTTCAATTGAATTATGCCAATCAACAATCTCATGACAATTATTTTGTTGACTTTGCTCCCACTACTATGAATGAGAAATTTTTTGCTTATGTGGAGAGTAATAAAATTTCTATGCTTGTGGATCATGAAAAGAATGCTTTATGTGATAGTTATACTGTAGAATTTCTTCATGATGCTACTCAAAATTATTATGAGAGAGGAATATTTTCTTTTACATATCTCAATAATATCAAGTTTCCTCTCTATGTGTTCAGAATTTTGAAGTTATACTTATTTTGCCTTCCTATGCTAGTTGATTCTTGTTCCCATAAATTGTTTGCTCACAAAATCTCTATTCATAGGAAGTGGGTTAGGCTTAGGTGTCCTTGTATGTGATTCATGATTCTCTCTTTATATTTCAATTCTTTACTTTTATGCGAGCATCATTGAAATCATCCTGCCTAGCTAAAAAGGTCTTTAAAAAAACGCTTGTTGGAAGGCAACCCAACATTTACCCATGTTGTTTTTGTGTGTTTACATGATTAATCTACTGTAAATTGTTGAAATAAAGTGCCAAGTAAAGCCTTTGGGATAGTGTGGATGATAATTGACTTGATTCTGTGCAAAAGTAGAAACTTTTGCGCCCAGTCCAGGAATTTCTAAAATTAGGGTGAATAATGAGTGACATTAAGATCCAAGCAAGTATAATGAGTGACATTAAGATTTAGGGAAACCGTGATATAAAAGGAATTTCCCTCAATCACGGTTTGCCTCAATCACACAAAACTTAACGGAACTATTATCAAGTTTTGTGTGAGATTAAGATTTAGGGAAACTATGATTTTGATCTGAAATGTCTACAGATGATTGATATATGAATTCTCTACATTTTCCTAATGTTTCGGAATTTTTAGAGTTGCAGAAGTATGGTAAATGTTCAGATTACTGCAGATTGTTCTGTTTTTGACAGATTCTGTTTTCAATGCATAGTTTGCTTGTTTTACTGTTTCCATAGCTTATATTGCTCAATATAAATTGTTGAAATGATAAGGTACAGTAGGCATTGTGTGAGAACAATTATGAGTATTGTCTTTGATAGTACCAAAGTGAATGATTTTTTTATCATACTAACCTATCTCACGAAGTTCCGTTAAGTTTTGTGTGACTGAGGGAAACCGTGATATAAGGCACCCCAATCTTTTATATCACGAAACCGTGATATTAGGGAAATTCCTTTTATTAAGATTTAGTTCCGTTAAGTTTTGTGTGATTGAGGGAAACCGTGAAGGGAAACCGTGATATTAGGGTGAATAATGAGTGACATTAAGATTTAGGGAAACCGTGATATAAAAGGAATTAAGGAGACACAAAAGGTCAATCTGGGGGATGCCCAAGGCATCCAAAGATAGTATTTCAAGAAGTCTCAAGCATCTAAGCGTGGGGATGCCTAGGTAGGCATCCCATCTTTCTTCATCAACAATTATCGATTAGTATTGGTTGAGCCTAAGTTTTTGCTTCTTCACATGATATTTGCTATTCTTAGAATTTCATTTTATTTTGCTTTTCTTGTTGTTTTAATAAAATACTTAGATCTGAAGTTTTTAAATGAGAGAGAGTCCTCAAATAGCTACCCATTTACTAAACTACTCATTTGATCTTCACTTATATCTTTTTGGAGTAATTTGTCATTTACTCTTGTGCTTCACTTATATTCTATGAGTAAATTGTTAAATGAATTGAATATCATGAAGTTGAAATTATATGTTCATATCATGCCTAGTGGTAGCTTCATATTGGGTTTAGGAAGTGAAATCTTTTGAAGCTTGACAATCACAATATTGGTTATACAAGCAATTCATGGATGATTGGTAGAGAAGATAACTTTCAGATACAAATATATTATCTTAGACATCTTCTATGATTGTGAATACCCATTAATTTTTTTCAAACTTGAGAAAATTAGTTGAAGTTGGACAAGGAATACAACGTAATGAGTTATGGTTGTGTAATTTTGCATAGAAGTTATATTGGTATGGATCCTCCAACATGTGGTGTTTGCTTAGGATCTTTTGCTAGCCAAAAATTCATACTAAGTGGAGATACTACTCGTGCATCCAGAAACGCTTATACCTCGTTTCTTGCCATGAGTGTCCACCATACCTACCTATGGATTGAATAAGATCCTTCAAGTAAGTTGTCATCGGTGCATAAAGCAATCAAAATTGCTCCTAAATATGTTTGATCTTTTATTGTAAGTGAAAATAAGTGTTGTACAAACTTGTGATGGCAAAGTAATAAAAGCGATGCAATGCATAATAAAGGTTGCTATCATAAGGGGCAATATAACGTGATGTTCCTCTGCATTAAGAGATCGTGCATTCAAAAATAAAAAGCGCATGGCAACCTCTGCTTCCCTCTGCGAAGGGCCTATCTTATACTTTTCAGTATTTACTTTTATGCAAGAGTCAATAGTATGCATTCTAATTTCAACCTCAATTATTCCCTAGTTGGCAAGCATCATGTGGCGGGGAAAGATCTAGGCACATATGGCCAATCAAATATATTTGATCATGATTTATTAGTGTTGACAATTATCTCTATGATAAATGAGTTGGGAGGCGAAACATTAAGCCCCTATCTTTCTCTGTGTTTGATGGATGCCATTTGTTCTAAAAATATGCTTTGAGTACTAGCAATCATAGAAGACTATATGATGATTGAGTATGTGGAGCTCTTACTTAGACTTTGTTGAATAAGTTGAATAGCAATTGTTTGGTGACTAAGAATATAGGTTGTTAAGTTTCAAGAGAATTCATTGTTTGTACAATGGCATGTGAATTGGTTGCTACTTTAACATGAGAAGTTTTATTAGAAAGATTTGATGTTATGATACTGGGAAAAGTGATTGAAATTATCATTGATCAAGCTTACACACTATGCTAGCATTCACACTTCATAATTTTTTTTATCATTTACCTACTCGAGGACGAGAAGGAATTAAGCTTGGGGATGCTGATACGTCTCCAACGTATCTACAATTTATGAAGTATTCATGCCATGTTTACAATAATTTTATATGGTTTTGGTGTGATTTGAATGGAACTAACCCGGAGTGCCGCTATTTTCAGCAGAACTACCGTGGTGTTGTTTTTGTGCAGAAATAATAGTTCTCGGAATTGGACAAAACTTTTTGATGATTTTTTTCAGAAGAAAAGAGAAATAATAGAGCAAAGAACCACCAGAGGGGGCCCTGCTGCCCACAAGACACCAGGGCGCGGCACCCCCTGGCACACCCTGGTGGGTGGTGGGCCCCCTAAGGCCCATCTTCACGTGATTCCAACACTGAAAAATCCTATATATTCATAAACCCCCGAAAGTTAACCTAGATCAGAAGTTTCGCTGCCGCAAGCCTCTGTAGCCACAGAAAACCAACCGGGAACCCGCTTCGGCATCCTGCCAGAGGGGGAAATCATCACTGGAGGCCATCTTCATCATACCTATGGTCTTCATGATGAGGAGGGAGTAGTCGACCCTCGGGGCTGAGGGTTTGTACTAGTAGCTATGTGTCTAATCTCTCTCTCTCTCTCTCTCTCTCTCTCTCTCTCTCTCTCTCTCTCGTGTTCTTGATATGGCACGATCTTGATGTATCGCGAGCTTTGTTAATATATTTGGATCATATGGTGTTTTCCCCTCTCTATCTTGTTGTGATGAATTGAGATTTTTTATCGGATTGAGTACTTTTGTGGATTTGAGAGCACTTGATGTATGTCTTGCTATGATTACCCCTGGTGACAATGGGGTATCATATTGATTCACTTGACATATGTTTTGGCACTCAACTCACGGATTCCCAAGGTGACATTGGGGTAATCTATACATAGGCGTTGATGCATGTTTCCATCCTTGTTTCTCCGGTAGAAATGTTGGGGCACTCTCTGAGGTTCTTTGTGTTGAATTGAGTATTATGAATCTAAAATTGTTTGATGCATACCGTATAATCAACTCACGGATACTCATGGTGACATATGTCAAGATATGGTGCAATAGTTCAGGAGATCAGAGACCATTCTATTTCTTTTGAGTTTTGTAAGATAGAACATGAACGTAGGAGCTCGAATGTTGAAGCTCACTATTTAGCGAAGTATGCTCTTAATCTACGTGGTAGCCACCATGTTTGGTTAGGTAATCTTGGAAACCTTCCTTCCGTCCCTGTAAACGTTGTGACGGCTTAATAAAACTTCGTTGAATTGCCTAAAAAAGGAGAGGTACTGACAGGGATGCAGGGCGAGACGCGCTGGTTCGCTGGCACCGCACCGCCGCGCGCTGGATCTGATCCTCGCGAGCACGACGAGCGGCTTTGAGGGCGTGAACTCGTTCGGCGATCTCTTCTCCGAGCTAATCGCGTCCCTGGAACCCAACCTCGAGGAGAAATCTGCCCTACGCGGCGCGGAAGGAGGAGACGACGAGTGGGCCGCGTGCCGCCGGAGCCGAGTCGAGCAGCACGTCGCGGGTTACACCGAGGCTTCCTAGGCGCCAGTCGCGGCTTGCCTCGAGGCCGGCAAGCCCGCCACCAAGGCGCTGGCCAAGTTTAACCGCCGCTCTCAAGAAAGCTTACTGCGGCCATGTACACTACGAGGTCTCCGATCCCGAGCTCAGGGCGGCGCTGCGGAAGGCCATATCTGCTGGAGCACCCCAAGCTTGTCAAGTTTGGCAGGTATACGCCCGATAGCCTTGCTGGCTTGTTGTCCGACTTGTTTGAAGGAGAGGACATAGCGCCCAGATAGTGCTAGCACTACTCGGAATCAAGGTTTTGGATCCCAAGTAGACATTTTTTCTTGCGGGGCAGCGGAATTCTCGGTTACCACCGTAACCGCAAAATACCGGAAAAATTTCGTGCGAAATTTAAAATTTGAATTGAAATTCAAATTTTTGTACGTGCTATATGTTATTTCTGAACCCGTTTGAATCAGCAACTACAGCCTAGCGCGTTGGTTAGGGCGTACATATCTATCTCTTGCCTTCAGATTGAGGTGTCGAATCCCGCTGTGATCTTATTTTTTTGCTCATCTCCCATTTTTTACACTGAAAAGGGTGAAAAAAGGGTGGTAAAAAAAGGGGATGCACAAATCGATAAGGAACCACCGGCATGCCAGCAGACCACGGCTGCCCATGCGTTTTACATGAGTTCCTGCCTTATTTAACCATCTTCTGGACGTTTAAATTCAAAATTTTCAAAAAGTTTCAAATTTTTTTGCTCGGTACATAGATTTCTCGTGGGGTAACGAGAAACTCGGTAACCGCCCGGTATCCGAATATTTCGCTCGGTACCCAAAACCATGCTCGGAATACGCAGTCGTCTCGGATTCTGCGAAGGTATGTGTTCCCCAACCTCTCGTGTGTTTGATAGCAATCGGAGGCGGTTTCTTTCTTGGGTCTACAAATAGATCATGAATTTGCTTATCAGGTCACAGGACCTTAATGACGAATCATCAGATAATCAACTAGGAGGAGCAGATCTTGGGAGGAGGGATGTCCAACCCAAGCGGTAGCAGGGGCCGGTGAACCACGACGACCGCGCCGGCAAAAGATCGCGGCATGTGCACAAGCAGCAGCACCTCTATCTTCTTCTGATCCTTTTTTTACAATCGTGTTATTACAGAAAATTACCACGATTTCCCTTTGGGTCAAAGTTACCATGGTATTCGTATGCAAGTTATCAGGTCTATGTTGCATAAGTTACCGTGCTATTTACATAGAACTTAACTATGTTTCAACAACTACACCCCCTTTCAAAGTTACCACTGTGTTTAGTACACAAGTTATCAGGTCCTTGATGCGTAAAATACCGTGGTACTAACACAGAAGTTATCAGGGTATGTTTACATCAACCTCCCCCGGGTCAAAGTTACCATGGAGGATTGTACATGAGTTAACGGTTCCACGGTTTGTATATTATCATGGTACTTACACCTAAAAACCCGGGTGTGTTTCAGTAGCTTTTTCCATAGGTAAAAAATTACACGATATTTTTGTGTAACTTATCACGCCTATAGCGGGTCAAAGCGGACCATTTTTTTGTCAACCCATGAGCACGTGTGCCCCTCATGACACTAAACATTATGTGACTTTCCCATGGCATGCCATGTGGTGTGTTCATCCAAGAGGCCCCGCGAGGCGAGTGTATGTTTTTAACAACTTTTTTCCTTTGGTAAAAAGTTACCATGATGTTTATATGTAAGTTATCGGTTAAAGTTACCATGATGTTTATATGTAAGTTATCGGTTATGGGTACTTGTATTATCATGTTATTTACACAAAAAATATCATGGTTGTTTTGAACAACTTTTTTCCGGGTTAGAAAGTTATCATGGTGATTCTAAGTAACCTATAAAGCACGTCGTGCTTAAAATATCATGTTATTTACACAATTTATCAGGGGTATGTTTCAGCAAAATTCCCCCCACGGGTCAAAAACTTATTATGATGTTTAGTTATCGCAGTGCATATTTTTCATGCTATTACACAGAAAAATACCAGGGGAGGGAGGTATACTACCGTGGTATTTACACATAAGTTACCGGAATATCTTTTCGATAATTTTCTTCCCTATAGTCAAAGTTACCATGGTGTTTCTACCTCGGTTATCAGATGTGCGCTGCATATATTACCATCTATTTATACAGAAATTATCGAGTATATTTTCACATTTTTCTTCCCCAATGGTTAAATATACTATGATGTTTGTATCTAAATTATCTGGTCTATGGCGTGAATGTTATCGTGCTATTTACAGAAATTACCGGGGGGTTGGGGGAGGGGGTCAACAAATTTCTTCCCAATGATCAAAGTTACCACGATGCTTTCACCAAAGTTATCACAACTCCAGTGCTTATATGACCGGAGGTGGATTACGAGCACTCGGCGATGCACACATACGAAATCTCCGCTGCCCGCCTGCAATCTTGGGATCATGCCACTTTGGTCGAAATCATTCCAGGCTGTGAATACGCCACCGCCTTCGTAGGACGAAACAGTAGATACATGTTCTTGATCATTTATTATATCCACTCTGGGACGTTCAGGTACGGAACAGTTGTCCGGAGGTAATTAATTTACTCGGCCATCACCTACCTGAGTCTTCTCCTTGCACGCAAGCACTCCATTGTCAGATGTGAAAATCATGCTTACTCTCGTCTGCTACTAGTGATTTCAGAACAAACAAAATTCGCAGAGAAGAAGGGGATTTGAGTTTGGTAATACTAGTGTGCGTCTGCGGATTAGCAAGAATCTGTACCTGCTGTTCTTTTTCGGCGGAAGGAGATGAGCAATTCAGCAGATCCGCTTGTCCATCCTCCACTCGGCATTGATTCCAGGTAAGTTCTTTTGGTTATGAACTGATTGATAACTCCGACTACTTTATTAGTTGCCCAGATGTTTATTATGATTTTGCTACGGGCCCCTTGTAGATCAAATCAAGATACAAGGGTCGACGAGTGCGCTGCCAGCATAGCACAGATGTCTGTCAAAGAGGCGCGCGCACTGTCGATCGTAGCTGAAGCGGACGAGATCGATTCTTCGAATGGAAGCATAGAGCAGCACTTCTCAACAGCTAGATGGAGACCCTGGGTCAAAATCAAGGACTCCTAATCTTATTGATGTCGAAAAGGAAAACAGCGGCTGGGTTCGACGGTTAGTTTTTTCTGTACATGTTCCATGACATTTTTGCTTTCTCAGCTTTATGCACACGTTGTAGTGTAGCAAAGAGTGCACATCCGCCCGATGTATAAAGCTCTAGATGTGATGGAGGTTGGAGATATTATCGATGAGAACTACTCAGGAGAGGTAGACACAATATTTGTTGTTACAAATATTCATTGTTTATCTATTATGCACGATCTAAGAAATTGTAACGGCCAAAAAAACTCAGGCATCCGTAGGTTATTATGTGAAAGAAAGGATGAATCATGTCATGAAGGAAGATAAGCCATTGATAGCACAGGTCTTTTTTTGGAATCCTTTTTGAAATAAATTATATTATTTATTTTTTTGCGAAGAAGGACCTGATTGCATTAACCAAGTATCTTACAGATAAGCCCAGAAAAAAGGAAAAATACATTGAAGTCCATCCGAGCCCTGTCGTCGTCTCCACCGAGCAAGCCGCTACGCCGGCGAAACCCACCGCTTCTCCTCCATACGCTTGGACTGGGAGGAGCCCCCTTGCGACCAGGAAGTCGACGCTCCTCGGTGCCTGAGCACCTCCACCTTGCACAGCAAACGGCGACGGCAGCTTGGTCAACTGCAACCACGCCTTCGAAACCTTCAAAAGCCGGGACCGCCATCACTCGGCCACCGGCGCGGGGGCACCGCGCACCGCAGCTCCGCCGAGCCGCAGCCGCGCAAGGGGCAACAGGGCCGCCACGGCGCTCCACCGGAGCAACCAGAGCGACGAAGAGGGAAGCTGCCCACCAAAAGCTCTCCGACGACGCCGCCATCTCCTCCGCGCCGCCGGCAGCCACACCACTACTCCCTACGCTATATACACGACGTGATCCGTCGATTCCCCACCCTCCCGCCGTCGGAGCGGCTGCCGGAGGGTGAGGAATCGGCCGGATCGACGCCGGCGAGGTGGAAGCAACGGAGAGGTTCGGAAATCGCCTCGATCTACTGTAGATGGGGAACGAGGAGCGGTCCAAAGGCGACCATAGTTAATAAGAGATAGACATTTTTGTTTCTTATTATTATATAACATATTTTCATTTTTTAAAAAAATTTAGGAACATGTGTGTTTCGATAACAAAGAAGGATACGGAGAGACCAATCTATATGTGTCAACTTTGTTCGATGAAATTTGGTATGTGGAAGATGAGGAAGACAGTTGCTCGCGTGCTTCTTCTAAATTCAAATCTGAGAAGGATGACATCGATGATCTGGCAAGGCAGTACTCACTACCATTTAAGTAACAGTTATGTATAACCACGTGCCACTTGTATTGGCGATCTATCTACGAGAATAAAATATGCATTTTATGAATTTGGGTTTTAAGAGGAATTAATCCCATGTGGCACTTAAATTTTCAATTGGATTACTTTTTAATGTTGATATCTCTCACAGTGTGTGTTTTTTTAATCAAATTTATTGACTTGTATATATATAGAGAGAGAGTAGCATTATTCTGATCCCATAACTATTTGGATCACGTCAGGCCCTAGAGCGATCTGGTTGTTTCCGAACTCTCGAACCCGTTGGAAAAAAATCCCACCCCACAACCGCTCGTCCCCAATATCCCCCAATCCCATCGCCACCGAGCTCCCGCCCCGCATCTCTCTCCTCGGTCGCCGCCCCGCGCCTCTCTCCTCGGCCACCGCCCCGCGCCCTGTGCCTCTCTCCTCGGCCGCCGCCCCGCGCCCCGCTTCCCGGTCGCCATCGCCATCCACCGGGCTCGCCGCCGCCGCCATCCACCCGGCGCGGCCTCAACCAAGAACAAGCTCTGGCCGCTGGCGTGACCCAGCCATCGCGCGCCGTCGCTGGACAGAGCCCCCTCCCCCACCTTCCTCCCAGGCAGACGGGCCGCCTCCCCCACTTTCCTCCCCGGCAAACGGCTCTCGCTCATGTCGCCGCCTCCACCTGCTCGCCGCTGCTCGCTTCCAACTGGTGCCGCCGCCGGGGCTAAACAATGCGACACCGACCACGTCCATCTGCGGGTGCATCCCCGGCCTTCTGTAAAATGGTGGCGGTTGTCCCCTCCATCTCCCACAGCCGCCGCGCCAGGATGCAAGCTGGAGGTCCACCACCTGTCCCCGTATAATCTTCCGTGCCCCTCCCCCAAGTTCTTTGCTTCCTCTGTCACAGAAAGCCAGACGCGACGAGCGACTTTCCCTGCCAACTCTCTCTGACCTTCCCTTCCCATTACCATCTCGAGCAAGCTGACACCTGCGACCTTCCCTTGCCCCTCTGTTCGACCTTCCGCCGAGCCTCTCCTGCTGCGGCACGGCACTTGGCGGCTTCCCCGAGGTCCTGATCGCCGCCATCTAGCCATATGGCTGCCATCTCTCGCGTGTTACCTGTTGTCACTGCTCTCATCGAGCTTCCCCATCGTCATAGTTTCAAAAAAGTTTGGAAGTTGAAAAAGTATTGGCAGGGCAGCCTGCACATAGTCCAGCCTCTCCTTCGTCCTGTGCTCCCGGAGAACTAGTTTAGGACGCAAAAAAGCAACGACGGTGAATTAATGCCGAGAGCAAGTTATGATAATGTTCTCTGTATATGCTTATTGATATGCCAAATGAGAACTGGTACTTTTTTCTTTAGGTTGTCGCTGATGTTTGAGAGTTAATATTGTTGAAGTTCAATGGACATGGGACTTCTTTTTACCTTGCACTGTTAAAAAAAGAGCATCCAAAAACTTTCCTACACGTTGATGCATCCATGCGCACATCTTCGACCTCCTTCATGTATGTTCTGTACTTAAAAATGTTCTTAACAAAAATTATGTTTCCGAGAAGTTCATATATTATTACGTGGAAAGGTCATGTATTACAACTACCCAGTAATTGAAACTACCCAGTATTACAACTACGTGGAAAGGAGGAGGAGGAGGAGGAGGAGGAATTAGCTAGCGTTTCTGACCAAAGAAGAAACGCCAAGGTAGCTAGCGTTTCTGACCAAAGAAGAAACGCCGAGGTAGCTAGCGTTTCTGACCAAAGAAGAAACGCCGAGGTAGCTAGCGTTGCGGACCAGGTGAGAAACGCCGAAGGCGCTGGCGTTTCTGTGAAACGCTAAGGAGCAGATGAAGAAGAGGAGGAGGAAGAAGAGAGTGAAGAGGACGAAGAACACGAAGAAACTGAAGAAGGAGTGGCTTATGAAGAAACAGATGATGAAGAGGAGGAAGAGGAAGAAGAGAGTGAAGAGAGTGAAGAGGACGAAGAACATGAAGAAACAATGCCAACAAGACCACCACAAGGGAATGCTGCTGTATAGAAACAACCGAGAACGACACCACTTTCAAAAAATATGGTAGGAGCATGAAAGGATGCAGTTCACAGCACTGGAAAACGAAAGCAGCCATCAACGAGCACGCGGGGAGCAAAGAAGGATGCACTTCATAGCGCTGAAAAACAAAAGCCGCCATCAACGAGCACGCGGGGAGCAAAGAAGGATGCAGTTCACAGCGCTGAAAAACAAAAGCCGCCATCAACCAGCACGCGAGGGGCTACAAACACAACTGTGCAGAGACAAGAACCAGCAACACCGCCATGGAAAACAAAAGAAAGTGCGACATTAGGCACGCTCCAGTCACCGTGGAGAAGCAGCAGGTTAACGACCAAATAGATGAACTTCAATAAATTAATCATATACATAGCAGTTTGCTTATCTGTACGACTTATGTATCAGTTTAAATTTTGTGTAAACACAAATTTCCCGTTGACTATGAGTTATTCAACTAAACCATGTAAAGATAAATGGTGTATAGAGTATACCATATATATATATATATAGCAGTCTAGAGTAAACATTGACACATTTTGATCCAAAAACCATGAGAAAAATGCAGTTAGCTCGCTGGCAGCATAAAGTTCTGAATAGTAAGTGAAGTGGTTCAGATCACAAAAGTGCTTATTAAAAAACACATCACAAAGATTAAACGTTCGACACGCAAAAGTACTTATTACAAATCAACCTCATAACCTTAACCAATCACGTCAAACGTGATTCTGACCATACGGTCCTCGAGTTCAAAGAAGTTGAGGACAACAACTTGCTCAGACTTCAGGCCACTATCAATGACAAATTCCTTCCACCCTTTGTGCAGACACAGCCGCCCGTCAACGCCTACATGGTACTTGGTTGGTTTAAGGTGTCCATTGCCAAGAACAACTTAGAGAATTCCCTTCTTCTTGAGCCAAACATACATAATAGCTCGTTGGGGAATTTTTTGCAAAAACAAAATTTAACTGTTTGGCGACGATACTAGCAGTACAATTCTCATACTTTGCATAGACCAGTAAAAACCTACACATAGTACAGACACGAGCTAGATGAAGTGTACAACAGTCCAAAAAGCAGTACAACTTAAACGCAATCTAATGTGCAGTACGGAACTTGCAAACAAGTAGTACGCTTATAACTATTATGAAGTTCTTGAGACTACCTGCATGTAGTACACACCATACAAGCGGGAAAAATTGTGGAAACTAGTAGTGCTCATCTAATATCTAAGCAGTTCACATATTGTAACCATGCAAACTAAAACACGAGCTCCATGCACACAAACAAAAATATAAAAACAAGATATAAGTACAAACTGCAGTACACTTCAGTAAAACAAAATAAGTGCGTTCCTAAAAAACTAGAAGCTCAGACTAGTATGGAATTATACAAAAAAATAAATAGAAAACATAAAGAAAAAAATTAGATCAAGCGAAAAAATACCATCTTGTAGTGAGTCTCCACATCTGTTGGCGTAAGCTGATGGACAAAAGGACTTGTGCGTCCAAGGCCACGACGAAGCAGGGCGGAATAGAACGCAGAAACGTTGATGTGGCCCATATCCAATCCTTCCATGAATACTGTGCCATATGTAAGCTGCTCCGCTCGCCCAGCTCGGCACAATACCTTCCCCCCATGACAAGCACGACGGGCCTGCGAGCAAGCTGAGCAATCGCAGTGCATCAGCACACCACAACCATGGCCGCATCAGGAGAGATTCGCGCAGGGGCCTGGAGCCATCACAACAAAAACCTAGAAAAGGAAAAAAAAATAAAGAGAGGCAGGAGAAAGGAGAGAAGTTGCGGCTAGAGGAGAAATGAACTGCAAAGGAAGGGTAGAAGTTGGCCTACATTTATAGAAGAGGAATGCAAAAAGGTCAAAACCGAAAATTAAAGGGGAGCGAATGAAAATTATGTTACCAAGAATGAAGGACAATCAATAAAGGCTTATGTTACCAAAGAAAAAGGAACCAAAAAAGAAGGAGTACTTTGACTGCAGCAACTCCCACGAACTAACCGTAGATCATTAAATAATAATTCCCTAAAAAATTATAATCCACAGACCATTTTATGTGTGCAATTCTCCAAAATCTTACCAGGAAGTTCACTATATGTGTGCATGAAGTGCAGTACATGCTCAAAATGAAGCACAAGAGAAGCACTTTCGCGCGGTGCACAACGCAGAATTAGTGCACCTGATGCAGTCCTTAAATGTAAGTCATGCAGTCCGCAGCGTTGGCATAACCAGTCAGAACTTTGGCACAAAGAAGGATGCATGCAGTGCAAAATGTGTACACCTGCATCACAGTACTATGACGAATGCAGTGCACATAGAGGCAACAGAGCAGTGCACACCCGTACACTAGAAAAAAGGATACGTAAGAGGAAAAAACAATAAAGAAAAATGCTACACATGCAGTGCACGAAAATGTAGCGCAAACATGTGTAGTGCGGAATGCGTGCACATGTAGTACAGAACCATGATCGATGCAGTGCACGGATGATTTACTAAGCAGTGCACGCCCCTACATTAGAAAAAATACTTAAGAGAGAAAATACAAAGAAAAAAATGGCCACCACAGGTGCAGCCGGCCCCAGCTAGTCTCGTAGTAGGTCTGGGCCCACAGAAGGCCAGTCGTTCTGAGTCACAATGCATGGGGCCGGGCACACATGGGCCCACAGGTCAAAGAGCATAGAGCAGCGAGCGCCGTGTATAAGCGCCCAAATAAGTAACCAGAGGAGTTCGATACGGCTGCCTCGCCAGCACTTATAAACAGGTCGGGCGTGCCTTCCGCGGTCGAGGTGGGACTAAACAATAGGCCACACACAACGCACCGGGTACGAGCCGTGCTCACAGACCGACTTGGGCCCAATGCGTCTTCACTCCCCGAACACAGGCCCAACAAGGCCCACTAAGAAAAAACAATAAGTTCAAAAATAAAACATCAAAGAAAAATGAGAAACATTTTTTAAATGAATAACAACAAGAACAAAAAAATGTGTGCGGGCACTGCCAGAAACTACAGTTCGCTATTAATAAATAAAATGCAGGAAGCCCGAAGTCAATGTACAAATGCAGTCCGCGACGTACAACAATCCAGTTCTTCACGTGGAAGCACGAAGTATTCTTTTTTCTGAAATGTAGTTCTCTTTACACTGCAATGTAGTATGGCTAAAATGAAGAATGTAGCCCTATTACTTAAGCAAAGCAGTCCGACACCCCTACCCACACTACCCTCCATCCACACAAAAGCTGCATTACCATCAAAAAAAGAGAAAAAAAGAAAGAACTCCATCAAAAAACTAAACGTGCGTACATCTGTGTGAATCCTAATCCGATATAATTCAGTGTACGAAGAATAAATTTCACTTCCATGCAGTACACTATGTGGACATACGCAGTTCTGTTCTGATAGCGACGAAGTGCACTTACTAGGAAAATTCACCGAAAACACAATCATCACATTTTCTGACAGTTGCATGCATACCTGAACTAGTCACGAAAAAAGAGGCGACGACGTTCCGGATTTCCAACGCACTAACAGAGCCTCCTCATAGCAGAACCTCTCTACAGTTGCCACGTAACTAAAAACACAGCCCCATGTCCTGTCAAGGAGAGCAGAGGAGAAAACACAACTTCTTCGTCCCCCCAAAAATCCCACTACATCTTCTTCTCCACACTTCCTTTCACTAACCTCTCTCCAGAACAAATACTTGAGAGCATAGGAGAGTCATGGCAGATGCACCTCCGTACCAACAGCGTCGCAGGTACACCAGGGAGCTCCATGATGTCGACCTCCACGGCAACCACAAGCTCCACGTCATTTGCACAAGCAAGGGTGAAGACATGGACGAGATGATGTCCATGCTCAGGAGGAAGCTTGGCGGAATGCCCGTCAAACTAGTCAGCGTTGATGTAGAGTACACGCACTGCGTGAAGCCACAGCGGGCAGCAGTGCTTCAGCTATGCATAGAAAAAGAATGCCTTGTCTACCACATCTCTGCAGCTAAAGACAGGTTAGAATAACTATTAATATGTACTATTGCTTGTCGATATTGATTTTAAATTTTCTTCTCTGCAATTGCCAATATTTAAACTTTGGTTCTCATTTTTAAAAAGCATGACATATGAATTCATTGACAGTTTTCATCTGGCTCCATGTATGTCACTCATGTGTTCAATTCTTGAATTATATGATCTAGCGATACACGGAGTTTTATTTTGTTTTACCAAATACAAATTATTTGACTGAACAGTAGAAAACTGCAACATTACTATACAAAACATGTATGAAATTCAGTTCAAGAATACAAGCATGCACAAAACATGCATTGTTTATGCAATATATTATCAGATTTACTAGTTATGCTGAACAAAGTATTAGCAACTACTCACTGCAACAGATTCAAATATTCATATTGCAGTTCAGTTTCAGAAAAAAAAATAGTAGTTCTAAGAAAATAAACTATATTCACTCTGTACAAACATCTTGCAGGCCAATGGAACTAGAAAAATTCCTCATGAATGGTGAGTACACCTTCGTCGGATTCGCCATTGAAGGAGACAAAAGCAAGCTGAAGCTATCTGGTTTGGAGATCAAGTCCGACAACTACATTGATATTCAGGTGGAATGGAGAGACCCATACAATAAAAAGAAGTTTGACTCTTTGGCTGATGTTGCCGGCACGATGATAGACATTCACTACCATGACATGAAGAAAAAAATTAACCGCAAGGAGGACAATACTTTGTGGGGATTTTGCTCGCTGCCAGAAAATCGTATCAAGTATGTAGCAATAGATGCATTCGCAACATATGAGTCATGGATAATCATCTACGATGTCATAATGGGACTGGACAGGGCAAAAAGAGACAAAGAAGCAAAGAAGAAGAAGAAAAACAAGGTTGTAATCCAATACAGCAACTAGAAATAATCAGGGCTATGTTTAGTTTCACTTTACTTTAGTCATTGTGTTGTTCTCTGTTTCATGTATGGAAGCTTTTGATTATGTCCGTTGCTTCATATCGAATATTTCTTTTGTAAAAACAATGTCGTTTTAGAATCATCATCAAATTTTCTTTCTGTTGTTTGCTTATGTATCGACAGTTTGCTTGTGATCAATTGCTTTCGCTGAAATTAGTTTGTGTTAGAACAAGTATTCAGAAAACTTTGACAAATTTAATGTGTGATACCAAAACTTACTATTCACATACGAAACATATTAAAAAAATGTTAAACAAAAAAATTAAGTAATCTGACTACAACTCCTACCTAAAAAAGAAAGATTAATGCAGTTCACAATGGTAAAAATAAGCAGTACACATTTGTCCACATGCAGTCCACAAATAGTAATTATAGAAAAAGAACATTAATATTAATATTTGTAAAAAAATATAATCCGCAGACCATTATAAACAAACGTGAATACAGTTCACATAACAAATATAAGGCAGTTCACAAAGTGTATACATGAAGTGCAATACATGCATAAATGCAGAACGAGAGGGGCTACAGCAACTTTCGTGCAGTGCATAACACACAGACTTGGTACACGCAGTGCAGTACTCAATATTAGTGCAAGCAGTACAAATGACATCATTTGTACTACCACAAAATATATATACTCCAAAAGAAAAAATGCTTCAGATAAGGAAAATAATTTGACCACCCAGCAGCAATCAGGCCCCAGCTAGTCCCGTAATAGGTCTGCGCCCACTGTAGGTGAGTCGTTCTGAGCCACAATGCATGGGGCCGGGCACACATGGGCCCACAGGTCAGAGAGCATAGAGCAGCGAGCGCCGTCTATAAGCGCCCAAACAAGTAACGAGAGGAGTTCGACAGAGATGCCTCGCCGGCGCTTATAAACAGGTCGAGCACGGTCTC
Source organism: Aegilops umbellulata (assembly GCA_032464435.1). Taxonomy (NCBI): domain Eukaryota; kingdom Viridiplantae; phylum Streptophyta; class Magnoliopsida; order Poales; family Poaceae; genus Aegilops; species Aegilops umbellulata. Next base: position 16,752,002 of record CP136060.1, on the reverse strand, counting down.
CGCGGGCGAGGTGGGACTAAATATTAGAGCGCACACACAACATGTCGGGAACCAGCCATGCTCACAGGCTGACTTGGGCCCAATGCGTCTTACACCCGAACGAACCCAACAAATTCTCATAGCCCAAAAAACAAACAAAGCCTAACGACGCACAACTAGCAAGTAACTCCAGTACCCCCTCACTTAAAAAAATGCAGTCCAATGTGCAGTCTGGTACGGGATGGAAGATCTGCTGTCAATAAAGCATTGCAGTTTGCTTAGACAAATATTTTTCCAGCCAATCAAGAACACTACCACGGCTAGCCCGAGTCAAACCGCCTCCTCCACTTAGTGAATCTTTTCACTTGGCTACAACGGCACAATCCCACATCACACCCTGGCTTGGTTGACAGGCGCATGGGGTGTGACAGGGAGGCGACGGGGTGTGACGGACTCGCCAACACAAGCAGCACCGCGGCACGCCGCGTCGCCGCCTGCTTCGGCTCGTTCCAGGCTCGGCCTCGCAGGGGGGTGTGGAGGGGGGTCACGACCCTCCCTCCCCACCCCCTGCTCAGCCTCGCGCTAACGCACGCAGTACGCTTGGTTGACAGGCGCAGTGGGGACATTCTGTTTTTCCAACAATAGGACGCACGCAACCCCAGAGCCACACCCCTAAGATAGACAGGGAGGCGACGGGGTGTGACGGACTCGCCTACGCATGCGGCGCCACGACACGCCGCGTCGCTGCCTGCTTCGGCTCGTTCCAGGCTCGGCCTCGCAGGGGGGTGTAGAGGGGGGGCACGACCCCCTCCCCACCCCCCTGCTCGACCTCGCGCTAACGCATGCAGTGCGCTTGGTTGACAAGCGCAGTGCGAACATTCTGTTTTTCCAACAATAGGACGCACGCAACCCCAGAGCCACACCGCTAAGATAGACAGGAATGCGACGGGGTGTGACGGACTCGCCTACGCATGCGGCGCCGCGGCACACCACGTCACCGCAGCTTGTTCAAGGCTTGGCCTCGCAAGCGGGTGTGGAGGGGGTCACGACCCCCTCCCCCACCCCCCTGCTCGGCCTCGCGCTAACGCATGCAGTGCGCTTGGTTGACAGCCGCAGTGCGGACATTATGCTTTTCCAACAATAGGACGCACGCAACCCCAGAGCCACACCCCTAAGATAGACGGGGAGGCGACGGGGTGTGACGGACTCGCCTATGCATGCGGCGCTGCGGCACGCCGTGTCGCCGCCTACTCCGGCTCGTTCAAGGCCCGGCCTCTTAGGGGGTGTGGAGGGGGGTCACGACCCCCCTCCCCAACCCCCTGCTCGGCCTCGCGCTAACCACTACTAGAGAAAACCTTATACACAGAACTTTAGCAGTAACGAGGGTCAAAAAAGCACGCTGGTGCTAAGTAGCAGTAGCGCGCCTGCGCAAACCGCGCTGCAGATAAAGTTCTAGCAGTAGCGCGTCTTGTTCTAAACACGTTACTACTAAAATTCCCACGGCTTAGCCGATAGGCTACACATAGTAGTAGCGACCTATAACAAACCACGCTACCACTACTTTCTTTGTAGCAGCGCGTTTTCGTCTAAACTCGCTACTGCTAGAGGATATAAAATTAAATGGAAAGCAAATAGAAAGGTAATTGAAAATGAAAGAAATAGAATAAGGTGAAAGGAAAAAAATAAAATGTGAAGAAAACTAAATGAAAAAGGGGGGGAAAGAGAATGGTGTAGCAGTAGCGTGTATTCCCGAACACGGTGTAGCTAACGTAGCAGTAGCGCTGAAAGTGCGTTATATCGACTAGATGGGGGGTGAATAGGCGATTTTTATGAAATTCTTCACTGAGGAATTTGCTAGTGAGGAAATTCCTTAGCGAAGAACTACTAGCAGCGGAATAAGTACTCGGATGAAAACAAAGCAGAACACAAGCATGGTCATCATGATGAAATGAAGACTAGCACAGAGTACAGAAAGCGTAATCACAGGATAACACAAGATGAAGACAAATAGACTGAAGAATTGAACTGACGAAATTGAGAAAGTCTTCAGTCAAAGTCTTCAAACACAGATATGATAAACAAGCAGCACAATACTGAGGAAATGAAAGAGTTGAGGAAATGGAACCAGTAAGCTTGATGAAGACAATGATTTGGTAGACCAGTTCCAACTGTTGTCTCAGTTGTACATCTGGTTGGAGCGGCTGAGTATTTAAACTCGAGGACGCACAATCCCGGACACCCAGTCCTGAGCACGCAGCTCGGGACACCCAGTCCGCACCGTATTCTCCTTGAACTAAGGACACACAGTCCTCATCCAATCACTCGTGGTAAGTCTTCAGGTGACTTCCGAACCTTGACAAACTTGGTCACTCGGCGATCCACAATTCCTCTTGGATGCTCTAGACCATGACGCCTAAACCGTCTTGAAGAAGCACGGTCTTCAAAGGTAACGAGCGTCGGATCCACGCAGGATCAATCTCTTCAGTGATGCTCAATCACTTTGGGTTTGTAGGTGTTTGGGTTTGGGTTTTGGATTTTCCTCACTTGATGATTTTCGCTCAAAGTCCTCGGATGATGGGTTGCTCTCAAATGACAAGTGTCAGTTTCTCTCGGAGCAGCCAACCAGCTAGTGGTTGTAGGGGAGCCTAGGGAGCAGCCCGACATGATAAGACATAAATGCCCTTCAATGATATGACCGTTGGATGGATAAGATATTTGCGATAGCTGGCGCGTAGCACAGCAACGGTCGGAAATTTGAGATAAAAATTCCTCAGGGCTATCATGTTCCTCACAGTGTAGGCAATCCGCACTGGCGAATTCCTAACTCCTCAGTCAGAGCAAAGTCCTCAGTGACTAGAAGAACTGTGTCTCTGTCACTGAAGAAATTGACTGAATTGTATGAGATTTCCAATGGCTTCACTCGAAGGGATTGGTAGATGTAGGATTTGAGATGAGCATCAAATGGAAAATTTTCCTTAGTATTTCCTCGACCCCCTTTAACAGTACGGTGTTTCCTATGACTCAAGAAAGAGAAAATGAAACAACGAAAACAAAAGTCTTCACGCTTCATGTTCCTCGAATGAATACCAAGTCTTCAAGGTCACACCAATTTCTTCACTTTCAAAGTCTTCAGAAAGTCTTCGATATATCAAAGTCTTCAGTCGAAGAACTTCATTTTTAGGGGTCGACTTTCTCTGTAAATATCAAACTCCTCATAGACTTATAGACCTGTGTACACTCACAAAACATTAGATCCTTAACCTATAAGTCCTAAATACACCAAAATCACTAAGGGGCACTAGATGCACTTACAATCTCCCCCTTTTTGGTGATTGATGATAATATAGGTTAAGTTTTCAACGGGGATAAACATATGAAGTGTAAATACTGATATTGAGGAATTTGATTGCAAGATATAGAAGAACTCCCCCTGAAGTTGTGCATAGTGAGGAATTTGCTTTTGAAGTAATGCACACTTGAAGAGATGAATCATGGAGATCTCCCCCTATATCTTGTAATTCATACACGCATTTGATATATAACATGAAGAATTTGAAATGCATGATGAAATATGGTGACTGATGTAATTCAGCATGCGTGCAATAATACTAACGAGGAATAAGCATGCAGAATAACGTAGCAGAAGTATCAGACCACCATCGGGTTTAAGTTTACAACTCGATCCAATAAAAGTTTCGGAAGAACGAGAGTTGTAACTTAGCAAAAAAATGCCCTTATAATAGACCCGCTTGAAGACTAACTCAGATTTCTCCCCCTTTGTCATCGAATGACCAAAAGGATCAAAACTGAGGACTAGCGCCCCTGAAGATAATCAGGTTGATGAAGGAGCGCCAGCGTTGTTGGGGTCGGTTGTTGAAGTAGGGCCTGCCGCTGTGTCATCCAAGTCTTCATGTTCATCAGTGTCACGCGATGAAGAATAGGAGCTGGCCACCAAAGAAGGAACCTTGACCTTCTTGAATTTCTTCGGAGGAGGTGCAGACCAGTCAATCTCTTCTTTGAGACCCATTTTCTTCAGATCTTGAGCGCTGTAAACTTGAGACAGAACAGCCCAGGTGCGGTTGAGGGTTTCATGGAGGTAGTAGTGGTTTTTCTTCACTGCATTGTGTGTTGAAGTCATGTTGTGAAGAATTGAACCAAACTGACGCTTGACCCATTTATGATTGCGATCAACCTTCTGATGAAGACTGAGGAGTAACTCACGGTCAGTCATCACCCTGGGTGTTGTGGCTTGAGGATTTTGCTTGGCAGTGTTGGCGGCAGAGTCATGTGTGGCTGAGTCATCATTGGTGGAATAGGATGCAGCCTTGCGAAATTGACCATCCAATGGACGAATGCCTTCATCTATCACAGCAGTTGCCTTGCCTTTGTCATCAACTGAGGAAAATGTCCTTTTGAGGACTTCAATTGGAGGCAAGTAGCTGCAGTGGTTCAGAGTGTCAGCTTTGTACTTGAGTGAAGACCTTGTCCTGATGAATCTCATAATCCATGGCGCATAAGGCTTCAGCTCAAACGGTGACATAGCAATATTGGCCAGAGTCCTCATGAAGAAATCATGGAAGTTGACGGGAATGCCATGAATAATGTTGAAAAGCATATTCTTCATGATGCCAATGACCTCTTCATCAGTTGAGTCATGGCCTTTGATAGGACTCATTGTCTTTGTTAGAATGCGATAGACAGTCCGAGGCACATACAGTAATTCCTTGACGAGGAAATTGGTACGGGGGGTCTGCCCTGGCTTCAAAGGCTTCATCAGAACTTGCATGTAGTGATTTGAAAGCTCAGGTTCATTGTAAACACAACGTGCATCTTTAGTGGGAGGACTTAGTGGAAGGGCACAAAGCAATTCAGATGCTGGTGCCTTGTAGTGAGTGTTCTCTGTCATCCAGTCCAAAACCCATGAATTCACATCTTCAGAATCGCCTGTGATGTGCAGCATTGCGTAGAACTGAAGAATGAGTTCTTCATTCCAATCACAGATGTCAGTGCAGAAATTTAGTAGCCCAGTGTCGTGAAGAACACTGAGGACTGGCTCGAAGCACGGCAGAGACTCCATATCCACGTGAGGAATATGTGCATGATCGAAGACTTTGTCTTTGTTGAACAGCACTGAGGAATAGAAGTTGGCTTGACTAGCGGTCTAGAAACGCTTCTTCCTTATGTGAGCAGAATCATATGGATTATAATCAGTGAAGAAGACGTGCTCGCCAAAGAAGTCTTCAGCCTTGAACTTTTTCTTCCTTGAGAACGGATCTTTTGGCTTTGGCAGAGGAGTGTCAGTGAGTTGCATCACGACCTCAGGAATCGCGAGCTCAGGTTCTTCAGGCTGAGGAATTTCTGGTTCCTCCTTAGGTGCAGTCACATGGTCAACAGCAGCAGTTTCTTCAGCACTAGTGGATGGAATGTCTTCACGGACAGGTGAGGTGGGATGAGTTTCTTCAGAGCCCGTTTGAACTATTGGTGCAGGGGAGTTAGGAATTTGCTGCAGTGGGGTGAGGAATGGAGAGTTGGGATGCTGACTTTCCCAAAAATCATCATTCATCACTGGCGTTGTGCTGCCAATGTCTACGTCTTCATCATCAATTTCTTCAACACCAGCCTCATCAGCAGTAAACTGAGGCATTGGTGAAGATACCACTGGGGTTGAAGGGATTGTATCCACTTCAATTTCCTCATCAATCTGCTCTGAGGAAGCAGCAGATTGAGTTTCTTCATCTAATCCGCTTGGGATCTCATAGTCCTCATCAAAAGGAACAAGGTCCTTTGATGGCATGGTTGAAATTGGAACAGCATCAATGGGATTTTCAAAAGAGCTAGTCATAGGCTTCATCTTCTTTGGAGCTGAAGATTCTGAAGCACTTGATGCTTTCCTTTTCTTCACTTCAGCTCGCTCTGCAGTCTTGGTCTTCTTCACATCTGATGTAGATGGAAGGATAGGAGTTGGTGTAGGCGCAGGTGGAGCTGAGGAATCTGTTTGAATTTCTTCAGGCGCAACTGATGCAGTTGCCCTGGCTTCTTCAGTTTCTTCAGGCGCACCACTAGTGGATGCCCTGGCAATTTCTTCAGCAGCTGGGATGGAGTCATCAGCCCTGGAACTAGCATTTTCTTCAGCAGCCTGATAGTCATCAGCGGTGTTGGCATGTTCTTCAGTTGACTGAGCAGAAGCTTCAGCTTGAGGAACTTCTTGTTGCGATGGGGTTGCAACATTGGTGAACTTCTCAGTCAGTTTCACAAACCTGACTTTGGCTCCTTTCCAATCAGCATAGTATGAGTCAAATTTGTCGCTGAGGGCTTTGATGTCAGCCTGCATCTTGACGAGTTCTTCAGGTGTCATCTTGACAACATTTTTCTTCAGCAGTTTCTCTTTTCTGTACTGCGATTTCTTGATCTCTCTGGCCCTATCATATTTCCATTTCTCCTCTGGGATGAAATGAGTCAGCATGTGACTTTGGCCAGGTGTCAGCTTGAAATCAGGCATAGGAGTGTTTGGGTCCTTGTGCCAGAGATCAATGTAGTCTAGGATCGCTCTTGGATCCAACAGCAGCGGCACAGGTGTGCCTTTGGCTCTAGCGGCCCTTTCTTGTCTGTCTCTGATGATTTCTGCAAGTTCTTCTTCATCAGCCTCATCTTCTTCAGACGGTACATTGAAGACTACCTGCTTCTTCTTACGACTTGGCCGAGGACCTCGTCCAGCAGTAGCCTTTTTCTTCAGCAGAGAGGGTCCAGCTGAGGAATTTGGTGCAGCTGAGGAACTTGCTGAGACACCAGAGGCAATTGAGATGCCTGCAGTCCTTTGGCATGTGGCAAGATGCACATGTGCTGAGGACTTTGTCGGGACAGCTGAGGATTATGGAGGAGCTGCTGAGGATTTCGGAGGAGCTGGAGCAGCTTGAGGAATTTGCTTTGAAGATTTTGAAGTTCCTGGCCGTGAGGGCGCAGCTGAGGAACTTGGCCGTGAGGGCACTGTTGGTGAAGCACTTGGCTTTCGAGCGGGCTTCTTTGCCATTGATTTCCTCGGCTTGACAGATTTCTCAGTGGCAGCAGCAGCAGCAGAATCTTCATTGAATTTCCTCACTGCTTCTTTGGCTTGTCTTGCCAACTTGGCTTGACGCCTTGCCCATTCCTCAAGAAAATCCTCACCGCGTTTGACGCTAGTGGGATCAGCCACTTGGCCAGGTGCCAATGGGGCTCTTGGGCATGGAGGGTTGAGAGCGAATTTCCTCATGTACTTTGGAGTAACATATATGTACTCCCTCCATTCTCTCGCCCATCTCCGTTCTATCCTTTGAATGTGCACCTTGCGCTGATTTTTGGTCTCTTTGCCAAACTTGGCTTCATCAGGCGTGCAGTACTCTTTGTAATTGTCCTCAGGGATTTCAAACGCAGTCATGACCTCAGGTTTCTTTCCTCCTTTTTGCGGCCTCTTACCATCTGCCATATTCTTTAGCTGAGGAATTTGAACAATAGAATTCTCTGAAGAAGTGTGCAGTTTTTCTTCGAGGAACGCTGCAAATGAGTTAAGTTGATGAGAACCTAGTGATTCAGCAGCGGACATGTGTACCTGTGAATAGAGTATAGTTGCGAGGAATTTGGAGAGGTGATATGTGTTCTCAGAGGGTTTTTAAAAAAACAAGTTTGAGGAATTTGACCAGATGCGTCTTGAAGAATTTCACTAAGCGCGCTTTATCTTAGGTTCCAGAGTTGTATAGATCGAAGATCCACACAATTGAGGAATCTTGAGGAAAGTGATGCTTAGGGAAATGAATCAAGAAGAGATGACATGTGAGGTGTTTAGTGTGTGAAGATTTGAAGAATAAAACACCTTTGAAGAATTTGTAGAGAAACTTCAAATCAAAGAGGGCAGTAAAAGTAACTTTTAATTACCCTGAATGAAGAACACGACGAACAGTGAGGTGAAACAGTGGAGTTCGTCGGTGTAGATCTTCCACGCCCTAACTTGGCGGAGTAAGATGTCTACGGCGGTGGCGGAGGTGAAGATTTCCACGGTCAGCGCGAGTACGACGGCGACGAGGTCGAGGCAGTGAAGCTCTTCCTCACCGGCGATGATGGAGTAGCGGCAGTGCTAGGGTTTGGGAAGCTCGAGCGGGAGAGAGAGATCGAGCGGAGTAAAAGAAGTGAGGAAGGGGTGAGGGGGTATTTATAGTAGCAGTGAAAAAATGTTTGCCCGAAGATTTGGGACGAACGTGCCCTGACCCTTCTCCTTCGCACAACATGTGACACGTACGTACTGTGTAGTGGAGATCGTGTTAGATCGTGGGTGAATAGAATAATGCACCGTGGGATGCGGAACGGTTTGAGCGGCAAAAATGAAAATTTGGATAAGATTAGTTTTAAAGTTCCGTTCACAATTTCTTCAGCTGACAAGGACACAGTGAAGATTTTGAACGAGTTTCTAATAGAACGCACATGAAGAATTTGTGAATAGATTGGATTGAGTATAGCATAGAGGGGGAAGGGTCCGATCACATTCACTTAGCAGAAAAATACCAACTTGAAGAAATAGCCATAAGTGAATGTTGTAGAGGACATAAACTCATATATATATATATATATATATATATATATATATATATATATATATATATATATATATATATATATATATATATATATATTGCTAATGAAGAACAACAACGGAAACAGTGAAGATTTTGCAAAGCTGAAGAATTGGAACAACTGAGGAATTTCAAAAGTTGAGGAAAAACTCAAATTGAAGATTTTCAACTTTTGTGGTGGCGTGACCCACCGTATAAGAATGCTCATTTCAGACACCGCGTACAATTGTCGTAGGGTTCTGAGAATCAAATTCTTTATTAATTTCTTCACACTTAGAGTGTTGTTCTTCATTGATTGAAGAAAAACGTTTCTTCATGTGTTGCACATCTAAGTCATCAATTTTGCATAAGTGTTAGGATGAGTGCCTTTTCAAAGTACATTCGAAGACTCTAAGATATTTAGCTCACACCGCAACTTGCTAAATCTCTTCTCATCCAAGGGCTTAGTGAAGATATCGGCTAGTTGTTCTTCAGTCTTCACATGCTCAATAGAAATGTCGCCCTTCAACACATGATCGCGAAGAAAATGATGACGAATCTGAATGTGCTTTGTCTTCGAGTGCTGAACTGGGTTGTGAGCAATCTTGATGGCACTCTCATTGTCACAGAGGAGAGGCACATTCTTCATGTTGATGCCATAGTCCTTGAGTGTTTGCTTCATCCATAGCAGTTGAGCACAGCAAGAACCAGAAGCAATGTACTCAGCTTCAGCAGTAGACAGTGATACATAGTTCTGTTTCTTCGAGGACCAACAGACCAAAGATCGTCCGAGCAAATGACATGTACCAAATGTTGACTTGCGATCCACACGATCACCAGCATAGTCAGAGTCAGAATATCCAATGAGATCAAAATCTGAGCCCTTGGGATACCATAATCCTAGTGTTGGTGTGTGAGCTAGATATCGAAGAATATGCTTCACAGCCTTATGGTGTGATTCCTTCGGTGCAGCTTGAAAAAGGGCACACATGCAAACACTAAGCATTATATTTGGCCTAGATGCACATAAGTACACTAAAGAGCCAATCATGGAGCAGTATACCTTATGATCGAAGTCAATACCATTTTCATCAGTGCATAGTTGACCATTTGTGGGCATAGGAATTTTGATGCCTTTGCAATCTTGCATGCCGAATTTCTTCAGAACATCCTTGAGGTATTTCTCCTGAGATATGAATATGCCATTTCGCTGTTGACGAATTTGAAGACCTAAGAAGAATTTCAACTCTCCCATCATAGACATTTGATATTCTTCACTCATCATATAGGCAAATTCATCACTATAACGTTGGTCAGTACAGCCAAAGATAATATCATCAACATATATTTGGCACACAAACAGTTCACCATCATAAGACTTAGTAAAGAGAGTAGGATCGAGTGAACCGGGTGTGAAGCCTTTCTTCATGAAAAATTCCTTCAAAGTGTCATACCACGCCCATGGGGCTTGCTTGAGGCCATCGAGGACCTTATTGAGTCTGAAGACTTTGTCAGGATTCTTTGGATCTTCAAAACCTGGGGGTTGAGCAACATATACTTATTCCTCAAGCTTACCATTGAGGAATGCACTTTTCACATCCATTTGATATAAGATTATATCATGATGGTTAGCATAAGCAAGTAATATGCGAATAGCCTCAAGTCTAGCAACAGGTGCAAAAGTTTCATCGAAATCAACTCCTTCAACCTGTGTGTAGCCTTGAGCTACTAGACGTGCCTTATTCCTCACCACAAGGCCGTTTTCATCTTGCTTGCTGCGGTAGATCCATTTTGTGCCAATGATATTATGCTTGCGAGGATCTGGACGATTGACCAGTTCCCAGACGTTGTTGAGCTTGGACTGATGTAATTCTTCTTGCATGGCCTGAATCCACTCAGGCTCCAGAAATGCTTCATCTACCTTAGTGGGCTCTGTGATAGAGACAAAAGCAAAGTGCCCACAAAAGTTAGATAAGTGTGAAGCTTTTGAGCGTGTGAGAGGACCTGGTGCTCTAATGTCATAGATAATCCTCTCCACTTGCACTTCTTTTGCAACGCGAGGATGAGCTGGTTGTCGTTGAGGAATTTGATCAGCATTTTCTTCAGCATCAATTTCCTCAGCATTTTCTTCAGGTGCGTCAGCTCGACGTTCTTCACGTTCTAGAATGAATTCTTCAGCAGATTCTTCAGTAGGAATAACATCTTCAGTGGCCTTGTGCTTGATAGAATCCTCAGGTGCTGGTTCATCTATCACAGAAGGTAGGTGCTCTCTTTGCGAGCCATTAGTTTCATCGAAATGCACATCTACAGTTTCAACAATCTTGTGAAGAACATTGTTGAAGACTCTGTAGGTGTGCGATTCCTTTCCGTAACCAAGCATAAAACCTTCATGTGCTTTCAGTGCAAATTTAGAGTTGCGATGAGGATCTCTAATCAAGCATTTAGCACCGAAGACTTTGAAATAACTCACATTTGGTTTCTTGTCAGTGAGGAGTTCATAGGCAGTCTTCTTGAAGAATTTGTGAAGATATACTCTGTTGATGATGTGGCACGCAGTATCAATTGCATCAACCCAGAAACGACGAGGGGTTTTGTACTCATCGAGCATAGTGCGAGCCATCTCAGCAAGAGTCCTGTTCTTGCGCTCCACGATGCCATTCTGTTGAGGAGTATAAGGAGCAGATAACTCATGAGTAATACCAAGTTCATCAAGATAGTCATCGAGACCCGAATTCTTGAACTCAGTGCCATTGTCACTTCTGATGTGCTTGATCTTCACACCAAAGTTGGTTGAAGCCCTCGAGGAAAATCGTTTGAAGACTTCCTGCACTTCATGTTTGTAAGTAACTAGGTGTACCCATGTGTAACGAGAGTAATCATCAACAATAACAAAGCCATATTGAGATGCTTCATTTGAAATAGAAGAATAATGATTAGGACCGAAGAGATCCATGTGAAGCAATTCAAATGGACGAGTGGTGGTCATGATAGTCTTCGCTGGATGCTTGGCCTTGGTCATCTTTCCAGCTTCACAGGCATCGCATAAATGATCCTTGAGGAATTTGACATTCTCAAAGCCAATGACATGCTTCTTCTTTGCAAGCGTGTGCAAATTCCTCATGCCTGCATGACCAAGTCGTCGATGCCATAACCATCCTTCTGAAGCTTTTGCAAGTAGGCACACGGCTGGTTGTGAATCTGCAGACAAATCAACAATATACAAGTCTCCTCTCCTAAAGCCTTTGAAGACTTTGGAATTGTTAGCTTCCATAATCACAACACAACGATACTTGCCAAAGACAACAACCATATCAAGATCACAAAGCATTGAGACAGACATAAGGTTGTATCCTAAGGACTCAACAAGCATGACTTTGTCCATGTGTCGATCCTTTGTGATAGCAACCTTACCTAGACCCAATACCCGACTTTTGCTTTTGTCAGCGAAGATGATATGCTTCAGATGTGATGATGATAAGGGGGCATCCATCAATAGATTCTTGTCACCAGTCATGTGATTTGTACATCCACTATCGAGGACCCACTCAGTGGCTTTGGGTTGATCATCCTGCAGATGAATTAGTGCAACTTACGAACCTCATATACTTCAGCAGTGAAGAATATGACATCACAATTCATCAGATCAATCTCATCAAGTAGTAAGACAAATAAAGCAGTAGGAGGACATGTGAAATGAAAGCTCATTTCTTCATGATTAGACTGCGTCCTTTCAGGCAACTTGTCAGGTCCCCAGCAAATTCTTCAGACGTTACAATATGTCTAGAGACCTGACCCTGCATAAGAGATTAGTTGTTTTTCTTCACCACCCACATCTGAAGGGGTGGCAAAGCATTCATCACTCTGCGAGCTCCATATGAGAATGGTGGCATAGAGGCCAATCCATTTCGTTTCACATAAGAGTGGTTAGGGTAAGCATATGAATAAGCAGAGAAATTCTTCAAGGACTTATGAACATAATAATTTGAAGAATAATGCTCATATTCATAGCCCTTGGCTCTTCCCTGTGAACCAGAGTTGCTAGCACGATGATGTTCATATGAGGACTTTGATCCATGTGAGGAATTTGATCCCCTTGAGGAATATGGTCCATATGAGGACTTGGATCCATTTGAAGAATTTGGTTCATATGAAGAATTTGATCTAGGGTTCCTATTCTTCACAGGTGGTGTCATGAGGACATTCACCTGAAGACTTTCAAGGCACCTTTTGGGAACCCAGATTTTCTTCATGGGGGAACCATTCCTGCAGTTAGTGCCAACATATCTAGCAAATACTTCACCATTCTGATTTTTGAACAGTTTATAGTTGGAGTCAAATGACTCATCAGAAGAATGAGAAGATTCACATGTATAGCCAGATAAATTAGATGGATCAACTGGAGGTGCCTTTGCAGCAACCCATGAGGTTTTGGGGTACTGCTCAGGCTTCCAATATGTACCATCAACATTGAGTTTCCTATCAACGGCAATACCCTCTTTCCTAGGGTTCCTGTTGAGGATCTGCTTTTTAAGCACATCACAAAGAGTCTAATGCCCTTTGAGGCTTTTGTACATGCCTGTCATGTACAATTCCTTCAGCCCTGCATAGTCAGTGATACTAGCAATGTCCTCAGATGAGGAATTAGTGATAGCAGAGACATGTGAAGAATTTGTAACATTAAAAGCATTTGAACATTCAGGTGAGGAATTAGCAAATTCTCATTCAATGCATTTCAAACATGAAGGAATAAATTCTTCCTGAGCAGCGCTGATTTGTTGAGCAAGTAATGAATCGCGCTCCTTCTGAAGATCTTCATAACTCACTCTTAGCGTCTCAAGATCTTGCTTCTTTTGAAGATATTCATAAGAAAGCTTCTCATGATCAGATAAGAGAGTGTTATGATGACCTTGAAGGTTGTCAAACCTGGTCTGAAGTCTCTGAAGATTTTCAGTTAAGGCTTTGGTGCGATCCATTTCTTCACCCAACATATCATCACTTTTGTCTAGCATGTTTTGAACCTTTTCAAAAGCCTTTTGTTGTAGCACAGCAATCTTAGCAAGTTTAGAGTAGCTAGGCTTAAGGTTTTCATCAGATTCATCCTCACTAGATTCAAAGGAGGCATATTTGAGTACCTTGGCACCCTTTGCCATGAAGCAATAGGTGGGAGCGTAGTCATCGCTGCCTTCATCATCCTTGTTGGAGAGATCACTTTCTTCAGCGTTGAATATGGACTTGCTGGCAAATGCAGTAGCGAGGGTTAGGTTCGCCACACCAGACTCGGAATCTTCAGATTCCTCTTCTTCCTCATTTTCTTCAGATTCAGCCTCAGAGTCCATTTCCTTGCCAATGAATGCCCGAGCCTTCTTGGAGCTGCTCTTCTTGTGAGACGAAGACTTCGAGGATTTTGATGATGAAGATTTTGAGGATTTCTTCTTTTTCTTTGCATCATCAGAACTGTAATCCTTGTATTTCTTCTTCTTTTATTCCTTTTCCCACTGAGGACAATCTTGAATGTAGTGTCCAGGCTTATTGCACTTATGACAAAGCCTTCTCTTGTAGTCACTGGATGAGGAATCATTGCTCTTTGAGGGTCTTCCAAAGCGACCACGTCTTGAGAACTTTTGGAATTTCTTCACGAGCAGCGCTAGATCATGACTTAGTTCTTCAGGGTCGCCAAGGCTGCTACCAGAGTCTTCATCTTCAGACTCAGATACTACCTTGGCCTTCAGTGCACGTGATCTGCCATAGCTCGAACCATAGAGATCTCTCTTTTCAGCAAGCTGGAACTCATGAGTATTTAGCCTCTCGAGGATATCAGCGGGGTCAAGTGACTTGTAATCAGCACGCTCTTGTATCATCAGTGCCAGAGTATCAAATGAGGAATCAAGTGACCTCAGCAATTTCTTCACCACCTCATGATCGGTGATGTCAGTGGCACCAAGTGCTTGAAGCTCATTTGAGATGTCAGTGAGGCGATCGAAGTTTTGCTGACCATTTTCCTTGTCGAGTCTTTTGAAGCGGTTGAAGAGATTGCGAAGAACATCAACTCGAGAGTCACGCTGAGTTGAAACTCCTTCATTGACTTTGGACAGCCTATCCCAGATAAGCTTAGTTATCTCCAAAGCACTCACTCTTCCATACTATCCATTGCTCAGATGGCCACATATGATATTCTTCGCTTGAGAGTCAAGTTGCTTGAATCTCTTCACGTCTGCAGCATTCAGAGAAGGTGTGACTGAGGGAACACCATTTTCCACAACATACCAGAGATCGTTATCAATTGCCTCAAGATGCATTCGCATCTTATTCTTCCAGTAGGGGTACTCCGTCCCATCGAAGGTAGGACACCCAGCAGAGACCTTGATCATACCTGCGGTCGACATAACTAAAACTCTAGGCGGTTGAACCAAAATCACACAGAACAAGGGAGTACCTTGCTCTGATACCAATTGAAAGTGCGTTATATCGACTAGAGGGGGTGAATAGGTGATTTTTATGAAATTCTTCACTGAGGAATTTGCTAGTGAGGAAATTCCTTAGCGAAGAACTACTAGCAGCGGAATAAGTACTCAGATGAAAACAAAGCAGAACACAAGCATGGTCATCATGCTGAAATGAAGACTAGCACAGAGTACAGAAAGCGTAATCACAGGATAACACAAGATGAAGACAAACAGATTGAAGAATTGAACTGAGGAAATTGAGAAAGTCTTCAGTCAAAGTCTTCAAACACAGATATGATAAACAAGCAGCACAATACTGAGGAAATGAAAGAGTTGAGGAAATGGAACCAGTAAGCTTGATGAAGACAATGATTTGGTAGACCAGTTCCAACTGCTGTCTCAGTTGTACATCTGGTTGGAGCGGCTGAGTATTTAAACTCGAGGACACCCAGTCCTGAGCATGCAGCTCGGGACACCCAGTCCTCAACGTATTCTCCTTGAACTAAGGACACACGGTCCTCGTCCAATCACTCGTGGTAAGTCTTCAGGTGACTTCCGAACCTTGACAAACTTGGTCACTCGGCGATCCACAATTCCTCTTGGATGCTCTAGACCATGACGCCTAACCGTCTGGAAGAAGCACAATCTTCAAAGGTAACGAGCGTCGGATCCATGCAGGATCAGTCTCTTTAGTGATGCTCAATCACTTTGGGTTTGTAGGTGTTTGGGTTTGGGTTTTGGATTTTCCTCACTTGATGATTTTCGCTCAAAGTCCTCGGAGGATGGGTTGCTCTCAAATGACAAGTGTCAGTTTCTCTCGGAGCAGCCAACCAGCTAGTGGTTGTAGGGGGCGGCTATTTATAGCCTAGGGAGCAGCCCGACATGATAAGACATAAATGCCCTTCAATGATATGACCGTTGGATGGATAAGATATTTTGGGACAGCTGGCGCGTAGCACAGCAACGGTCGGAAATTTGAGATACAAATTCCTCAGGGCTATCATGTTCCTCACAGTGTAGGCAATCCACACTGGCGAATTCCTAACTCCTCAGTCAGAGCAAAGTCCTCAGTGACTAGAAGAACTGCGTCTCTGTCACTGAAGAAATTGACTGAACTGTATGAGATTTCCAATGGCTTCACTCGAAGGGATTGGTAGATGTAGGATTTGAGTTGAGCATCAAATGGAAATTTTTCCTTAGTATTTCCTCGACCCCCTTTATCAGTACGGTGTTTCCTATGACTCAAGAAAGAGAAAATGAAACAACGAAAACAAAAGTCTTCACACTTCATGTTCCTCGAATGAATACCAAGTCTTCAAGGTCACACCAATTTCTTCACTTTCAAAGTCTTCAGAAAGTCTTCGGTATATCAAAGTCTTCAGTCGAAGAACTTCATTTTTAGGGATCAACTCTCTTTGTAAATATCAAACTCCTCATAGACTTATAGACCTGTGTACACTCACAAACACATTAGATCCTTAACCTATAAGTCTTCAATACACCAAAATCACTAAGGGGCACTAGATGCACTTACAAGCGCCCTTTCTGGAACGCGCTACTGGTACTTCTGACTTAACCACGGGGTTCGTCCTTCCCCACGGCCACTTCATCCCCCAAATCCAACTCCACTCTCGCCGCCGCCATCGCCCGTCGGCCGCCGCGCGCTCTCCGCACACCCTCTACGCCGCCCCCGACCCCAGATTCAACGCCGCCCCCGCCCCCGACCTCAACGCCGCCCCGGACGCCGCCCCCGGCCCCGACCTCAACGCCGCCCCCGCCCCCGACCTCAACGCCGCCCCGGATCCCCGACCACGACCTCGATGCCGCCTGCCCCTCCCTCGTCGCAGGCACCCGAGGTGAGCACGCCTGCTCCTCCCTCTCCCCTACCTCTACCTAGGGTTTCTACCTCCATCAAATTAGTTAGAGTTCATGTAAGGGTGGAAATGAATCGGATGCGGATGCGGCTCAAATGAGTTAGGGTTCATGTAAGGGTGGAAACGAATCAAATTTCTAAGATGAATCATAAAACGAGTAAAATTTGACCACTTATTTCACTTTATAGTTGGATAATTGGAATATCCGCTACCACTTTCCACCCCTATAGGTTCATCAAATTAGATGGTAATTAGGGAAGTAGTTCCTAGGTACTAATTAGTTAGTAAGAACTAGGTACTAATTAGGTAGTAGAATATTTTTATTTATAGTAAGTTTATTTTTAGTAAGAACTAGTTGAATTAATAGAACTAGTTAGTAAGAACTTGTTGCTATTTTTTTAGTTAAAGCAATTTTCCCGCATCGAGGTGGACGATGCCTATCCCACATCCTCGTCGTCGAGTCGGCGGAGGACGACACCTGCTTGACCAGATGGGCCATGTCCGGGACTGGGCTCCGCCGGGGTGGTACTGGGAGGCGCTACCTACCGGGGGGCGCAGGTTGGTGAGGAGCCAGCCTGTCGTTGACCCGAACCTTCTTTGGTGGCGGTCGCGTGGGCCAGTGACGGTCCAGAGGCTCAAGGACTCCACGGAGGTGGTGCATCACCGTGTCAGTGAGGAGGACGCGCACGTCCGTCGCTACTTGTTTGCGTTGGAGCACAGGTTCTCCAATACCTGGCAGGTTCTCCAGGGATCTCACTGGAGCTATGATCCCGTGATGGTTCCTTGTCTGTGGGTGTCCACCGCCCGCGTCGATACCCGTCGTGTGCTAGGGTTTTAGTTGTACTAGTGATGTTATATGTATGACACTATTCGGGATGTATTAGTGATAATATTCGACGATGTACGGACGCATGAGATGATTTACTTTTGCTTATTGAATGCATGCTAATTTGAGTCCTATAAGATATTTTGAAATGTATATCTGGTGTTGCTCAATATCCAAGTGGCCGGTCATGTTTGCAGGTTACACCTCCGAGTGGCCTATGTTTTGCCGGAGTGTTGATTCATTTCCGTTCCGGCAAATTTCAGGCGCTCGATATGTCCTATTTTTGCAAAGGTCATGCCGGATTTTTCCGTGAATTTTGGCATGACTTTTGCCAGAATATGTAGGAAATATCGAGTGCCCCGGATTTGTGTGTTGAGTATCCTGGTAGTTGTCTTCTATTGATTTTCAATAAATGTTTTAACTATGAACATAGGAAATGTCTAACGACAAAAAGGATTTCGGTATTTGCAAATACTGCGAAGACAAGCGCGGCCTGTGTGACGGAATCTTCCTAGATGATGATAGGCGCTTCAACATCAAGCTGGGCGAGAACTTCGAAGTGAATACACTAAGTCACAACGACAAGTCTTTTTTCGTAATTAAGCATGACATCTGCTTCATTTGCTTCAACTTATATATTTTTACGATTCTACTAGTGTATCCCCTGCCATGCAAGAGTTTTTGTATTGGATAAGATAGGTTTCAGTCATACTATGGAGGTAAAGAAAGTTTACTTGAAGACCGAGCATGGTTATATTTTCCACGCAAAATTATACAATTCAGACGACTACACCTATTTTGGATGCAAAACATGGCGAGCACTATGCAAGACTTATGCATTTGAGCCTGATATGGTTATCACCTTTGATATTCGTCCGGAAGATGATATTGAAGGTAATACCGACATCTGGGTCGATGTGCAGACGCCTCCAGTTACACCATTATGTAAGTTCTCAACCATATTTATGTCTTTGATATTGTTTATTCAAAAATAGTTGACAACTAATTTGTATTGTCAGCTTATTTCGGTGCAAGCAAACATGTCCAGTGCTTGGTAGACAGGACCTACTATTGTCCCGGGGCTGAACTAAACTGCGAGGAGCTAAGTCATTATGTTTCATGGCTTGAGGATCTTGATACTGTCAAGACAAATTTTCTTCCTGGACTTAGAAATGTTAGTACTGAAAACATGCGACCAATAGTGTTCGTAATGAACTACGGTCACATCTATTTAGGAAGGATGGTAAGATTTTTACTATTTGTCCTCAGTGCATCTTTTCCATACATTATTTGTGAAGCTAAACTTCATTGCTAAGTATGTTACCATACAATGTTCTTCAACAGGGACTCCCGATGAATGTTGTGCCTTATGGGATCGAGACTAAAGGTACCATGAGTATTATTAGCTTACGGCCAAGATATCCTACATGTTACTTTAGTGCATTCAAGATCAGCGATGAATGTTTAATAGTGCAAGACTGGACCAGATATGTGATGGGGGAGCGCAGAGAAGTACTAGGGGCAGCAAACAGATGTGCTACCCAAAATTAGGAGACATGTTCATCTGCATGCTCCAACTTGATCAAGGAGGAGAGCTACACATGTTTTATGTTATTTTACCTAAGAGAGAGCAGTAGGAGTGATTAGCTAGCTAGAAATGAGTTTGAGGATGATGATGTGCTACACTATTACTATGATGATAAAATAGCTAGTGTTGGTGGTAATGACTATGATTATTATTATTAGCTAGTGTTGGTGGTGATTAGCTAGCTAGAATGAGAGTTTGAAGATGATGATGTGTGCTACACTATGACTATGATGATTAAATAGCTAATGTTGGTGGTAATGACTAAGATGATGATTAAATAGCTTGTGTTGGCGGATTAGATTCAAGTGGAGGCAACATGTGGTGCACATCGAAAGTATTACTAGTCCAAACTAGATCAAGTTTGGATTTGTAGTATACTTTTGACATGCACCACATATTGCCTCCACTTGAAACTAATCCACCTTCATTTGACACACTGTTATGGACATAATGATGTAAACCTCATAACTGGTATTGTACCAATATTTGTACGACGGCGCATAAATACACTAAAAATAAAAAAATAAAAAAAAGAATACTAGTAGCGATGGACAGAAAACGCGCTGCCAGTAGTTACATTAGCAGTAGCGTGGGAATGAGCAAACGCTGCAGCTACTTATCCTAGCAGTAGCGCGTGCGGGCACGCGTTACTGCTAAGCAATAGTTGTAGCGCCTTATTAGTAGCGCCGATACCCGCGCTACTGAGAGGCCCAAAACCCTCGCTGCTGCTAGGCTTTTCCCTAGTAGTGAACGCACGCAGTGCGCTTGGTTGACAAGCGCAATGCGGATATTCTGTTTTTCCAACAATAGGACGCAGGCAACCCCAGAGCCACACCCCTAAGATAGACAGGGAGGCGACGGGGTGTGACAGACTTGCCTACGCATGTGGCACCGCGGCACGCCGCGTCGCCGTTTACTCCGGCTTGTTCCGGGCTCGGCCTCGCAGGAGGGTGTGGAGGGGGGTCACGACCCCCCCTCCCACCCCCCTACTCGGCCTCGCACTAATGCATGCAGTGCGCTTGGTTGACAGCCGCATTGAGGACATTCTGTTTTTCCAACAATAGGATTCACGCAACCCGAGAGCCACACCCCTAAGATAGACAGGAAGGCGACAGGGTGTGACGGACTCGCCTACGCATGCGGCGCCACAGCACGCCGCGTCGCCGCCTGCTCCGGCTCATTCCAGGCTCGGCCTCGCAGGGGTGGGGAGGGGGTCACGCCCCCCCCCCCCCCCTCCCACCCCCCTACTCGGCCTCGCGCTAACGCATGCAATGTGTTAAGTAAAGGGAATACAAGAGCAATACAAATCTATAGACAACTAAAAAATGGGGTGCCCCCAACCCACCCCCTACCTTACCGTACAAACAATAAAAAACCAACTGCAGGACGGAGCTTTAGGCAAAGCAGTGCATTTGGTTAGGCAAAGCAGTGCAGTATCATAAAGCAATGCAGTTTTGGGATACACACATGAATACAGGGTCTGCGGCAAGTGCAGCAAAAAAATACAGGTGCAGCACAAACTTGTAGACAAATGCAGTGCTTTTTGTTGGAAGAAGAAGTTCGGCATCACATGCAATGCAGTTTATGGGACACGTACGATACATATAAGCGTGACAAATGCCAGTTCACACAGAACACGGTCATCAACAAAATAAATATATATATATATATATATATATATATATATATATTGTATGACTTATTTATATAAAATACACATACACATACAAATTCATCCATATACACTGCTGCAAAAAGCAGATGAACACACAACAACAAAAAAAAGTCTTTTCATACATTATCTACCTTAGACAGCACACAGTACACAACATGAACCCTAGTTCTTGTCCATACACAAGCTTTACCCAGTACAAACAATGCCAAAATGGTTGTTATTGCGTCTGCGATTGCGGTAGGGAAGTAAGCCTGAGGTCCGCAATCAGATCTCGTAGCTCAAGTGGCATGTCTTCATAATACAACATGTTTGAAGGATTGAACAGCAGCTGGAACATGTACTCCGCCTTCCAATCTTCAACAGCAGGCTAAAAAAGAAAATTTAAAAAAAATGCAGACCAGTCATTAAAAAAGGTTTTCATAAAGAACAAAAAGTGAAAAAGTAAAATAATAAGAAAAGTAACAAGAAAAAGAAGAAAACAGAGAAGGTGTTACGATGGATTTGATAATTTTCTCAACTAGACGTTGACCGTCATACAACTGTGTCAACCTCAGAAGATAGATTCCGCACTCGTTTGCTCCCTGCGCTGGCATGACCGGGTAAGAGGGCTTCTCTGCCAATATAACCCAGTGAGGGTGGTTCTTAGATTTATACATTTTTTCACCATAAATCGCCTTCAGCAGCTGAGTCATCCTCCTCATCTGGCAAAAAAGGAAGCACAAGGTAAAAATAACACACATCACAGATCAAATTACTATTCAGACGAACCAAAAAATACAAAGTTGTTCCCAACGTCTAGACAGTCCCTCTTTTAAATGCACGTGAGGTCATTTCCTATTATCTCCTTTTTTACACAGATTATGGGGTGTGTGAGAAAATGCAGTTCTGTCACACATATGTTGAAGTGCACTACATAAACAAGTGTGGTTCTATGTGTGCTAACACTACATGTGCAGTTATTATAAAAAAATGCAGTAGGTGAAACACAAAAAAGCTTTGCACTTGGCAACAAAAAATGACATACCACTTCAGTGCAATCTGAGTGGTATTCATCCCTGCGCCACTTTGTCGTGACATCAGGATGGCCAGTGTACTTCCTAGTGTCATGGATATCAAACGTCTGGCGATGCTGGTTCATCGTGTATAAGGAATAATGACCATCCTTGGAGCGCGGCATCATAATCTGTTCACATCAAAAAAACAAAAATGAATGAAAAGTTCTTTCGACACGTAGCACTAGGACCACTATTCCAAAAATAACTATAAAAAGAAATGCAACAAACCAGAAAAATAAATGATGGAAAACAATGAACTTACTAGTTTTGCATCCAACATGTTTACTTCATCGCTCACAAAAACCTTGAACTGCTTAGCTGCATCTTCTAAAACAAACGGGCTATGCACAACTGGCAACACAGGGTTTAAATCATCATCTCTCCTCACAAAGGTTTCCATTTGAAGAACATACTGCATAGAAAAGGAACAAAAAAGGACATGAAAAAAAGAATAAACCATGCATGAAGGCATGGACATGAAAAAAACCAGTACAATAGAAAAAATGACAGCACACATTTACCGTGATAAATAAAGGTGAAAGTAGCACAGGTTCACCAGAATGATAAACTAAACCCATTTCAGGGTCTTGCTTACAGTACTTGATGACAAAATCCATGAGATACAAATCCATTAAAGCTCCTTTGCCAAATGTATTATAGATATAGTCAACAGTGTAAGTATCAACATCACCAAAAGGACTATTCACCATAAATAACACGTTCCTGCAGTAAACATACACAGATGGGATCAATAAATTAAAATTAAAAACAAAACACACAAAAAGGATTAAGGGCACACACATAAAACTTACTCATGGTATTTGGTTAGAAAACCTTTGCTCAGAACAAGATCCTTTATTTTCCTCGCCTCATCAATATATTTGAACCTCGGAGGCTTCAATTTCTCTATAGAGCATCTCAACTTAAAAGCCCTCTCACCTGCCCTCTTGTTTGAAAATACTTCAACCTCATTCACAGGAGGACGATTAATTCCTGCACTCCTCGTCCTAGTGACGCGTGGACACGACGTAACAAAATCATCATCATCAACATCAAATACATCACGTGGAGAGCTAGGTCGAGAAACACTTCCACCATTAGGTCCAGACGCCACAACTGTGTTCAAACCATCTCCAGGCAAAGAACCAGAATTATCTCAAGAGATTTCAATGGCACAATCCTCCATAACCACCTCAGAACTCTCGGACTAGAACAGTGACGTACAGCCTTCATGAAGCCCCCCATCAAAACCTAAAAACGTGTAGAAAAATCATGGAAACACTCAGTGCAAAATACAAAACCAAAAAACATGTGATACATCTCATTAATATAAAAATGCAGTTCACTAAAGAATAGAATGCAACCCAATTGTCTACATCAATGCAGTCCACTTGTCTACAGCAATGCAGAACAAATGTATACAACAATGCAGTCCACTTGTATACAGCAATGCAACCCACTTATAAAGAACAATGCAGCTCACTTGCCCCAAAAATAAAATGCAGCTCACTAACACAACAAAAAAACTACACATCCATACTAAATCACGAACTTAACTAAACAAACTAGTAAAAAAGCGTAAGAAGCGGAAGCAAGCAGTAGACAAAAAATAAATAAGGGAGGATAAAGAAGTTCACTAAAACAACCTTTATCTGCAAAAATTAAAAGTGATGTTAAATCAAGGCAACACTTTCTCGATGTGAGCCAACTATAGAGCATGACCTTTCTGATGTAGCCAATGTGCTCCACCCCAAACTGAGCAACTCAAACACCATCCCAAGTCTGCGAGAATTGAAACATATAGAATCCACAATCATGCCTGCAATAAAAGATTAAAAAGCATCAGTTTCACAAAATGAAATAAAAAAACTTGCGCAGTATGGTGGAGAGGGGATGTACGGAACACACCCATTTGGCTGCATTGGGACAATGACATATTTCAACACAAATCCATCAAGTGTAGGAGGATTTAGCGGCTCATCAGAACTTGAGGTACCTTCTTTCCATGCACGCTTGATATTTTTAACCATCCTCCTAAAAACCCTGATCGCATCAGGGCTGCCAGGTTTATTGAGCGAGTCAAGAAATTCAAACCGCCTTTCTTTCACATTTAACACAACTACACAATAATGACCAACGCCATCCCTCATCTCTGGCGTATCAAAAGTTGCAAAAAGGACCTGTTCGAAGCACGAAAAATAAATAAAATTATTATAAGAAGAGACAGAACACTATAAAAACAAACACACAAAATATAGTTTTCGACACATAAAAACGTTACTCACCATATCCTTTTTATCAACACGCTCCTCAGCTTTTGAAGAGAACATCATTTTAACACTCCTGCCTACAGTACCACCATTCCAAATATTTGTCTGCCAAAACAAAACCAAAAATCAAATAGTGCTCAAGCAAACAGGTCGTCGCATGAAATCAGAAAAGAAAATCAAAACATAAAGCAAAAATTTCTGCATTCTTACACAAATATGGTACGGGGCGACCATTGTCGGAGATCCCTTAAACTTATCTACCAGCAAAGAAACCCAAGATCTACAAGGCTTGTAGTGAGCATCCCTTTATCCCAAAAAGATTGACCAACTTCGCCAATGGTAATATCAGCCATCTCAGTTTTAACAGCAATCATGTCCCTGAAATTTTTATGAAAAACTGAAACATAAGGTACTAAAAAAATAACAACAAAGAAAAAGGGGTAAATACCAAAATTAGAAAATACATATGAACAAAACAATTTCTAAAAAACCATACTTCTTCTTCTTCTCCTTCTGAACCCTCGTAACAGCAGCGTATAACTCATTGTATCTTTTCAAAAGAGCTCGATCAATGCTCGATGGTGTCACAACAGGAAGTTCGTCATCTGTAATAAAAGATGAAGTTCACTTATCCAAAGAATGAAGTTCACTTATCCAAAGAATGAAGTTCAAATATTAAGATAAGGAAATTCTGCTAGGTATTTTGAAAATCATCAACAAAAGATCAAGTTTCACTTATCATTAAACATCTAATACAGCTACCATAGTAATTAAACAAAATGAATGAGAAAAACTTCAATTGCACTATTCAAAACAAAACTCCTGCCTTCAGTGTCAGAGTCTTCATGCTGTTGTTCATAAGAGCTGACCAAAACATTTTCTTGGCTAGGTTGCGACGAATCCACCAC
Source organism: Aegilops umbellulata (assembly GCA_032464435.1). Taxonomy (NCBI): domain Eukaryota; kingdom Viridiplantae; phylum Streptophyta; class Magnoliopsida; order Poales; family Poaceae; genus Aegilops; species Aegilops umbellulata. Next base: position 16,726,808 of record CP136060.1, on the reverse strand, counting down.
AACCTCACTGGACTGCCCTTCTGCAGCAACATCAGCATTCTCTGGATTTACAACAGTCTGGTCAACTGCAACGTCCTTAGATACTTTAGCTACATGAGGCTCCACTCTCGGTACTTCAGGAACATCGTTGGCCGCCAGACAAACAGGGGAAGCAGCAACACTAATAGCAGGGGCGACATTCTCCAGCGGCTTTTCAATGCCAAAATCAGAATCTTCATGCCGACTAGGTGAAACAGCATCATGGGATTCTTGAGCTACAGAAGGGTCTGCACAGTTGACGGCAACCGATGCAGAAGCATCAACACTGCCACCACCATCAACAGCACAACCGCCCTGGTTCAGATCAATAAGAACTTCTACGTTTTCTTCTCCATGCTGTGGAAAGTTTAAAAAACACACAATAACACAAATGAGCGTGGGGATAATTAACACAACAACACACATGACACTTATGTCAAAGACTGCTGACAACATACGCAGAATAACTACAGTCCACATATGCAAAACAACTGCAATCCACGTGTGTCAAAACAACTACAACTGCAACCCACATATACTAAAAAAGAACTGCAGTTCACTTTGTCAGACGCTGCAGTTCGGTTATGTTAAATACTGAAGCTTACGTATGTAAAACACTATGGACCACGCATGCGAAAAGAACTGCAGTTCACTTCTGTCAAAGACTGAAGCTCACACATGTAAAACTATTGCAGTTAACATATGTAAATGAAAATGCATATGAGTGAACATAACAGTGTACATCAATTCTATAACAACAACCAAAAATTAGATTACAACCCACTAGCAGAACAAATAATACAACTATACCTTATCAGCTACAACATCCGGAGGGGACGATGCATCAGCCAAGACCTCATCCTTCCCAGAGCCAACGTTGGACTCTTTGTGCACATCACAAGCAGCAACCCCAGCCTACGGGCATAGAACAAACCAAAAACGAAAATGAGATGGTAACAACCAAAAAAGAAAAAAACTTCAACTATCACAAGTAGTACACACTTTACAAACCGTGAAGTACACAGAAAATACAATAAAATGGAAAGCAACAAATGCAAGTTCAAGAAGAGGGACGCATGGTAGAACAGACATGGTAGAAGTACTTGTACCTGACCAATTCCATCGTCCCTAGATACATGCACACCAGAAGATTCCACTCCAGCCTATCACAAAAGGGAAAAATAGTGAGGAGCAGTCCACATAATACACAAAAGAGGTTCAAACGCACAAAAAACCTAGAACATACATTATCAGCGCCGACGCCAGCGTCCTGACGATTCATTTCATCCAAAATATGCTCAGCATCTTTCTCATACCGACCGCATTTTTCTTCCTGTGAATGTCTCAACTGAGCATACGAAGACCGAACATTCGTCACTGCAATCTTCAGGATTTCAATCACGCCACAATAAAAATTGTGAGCAGCAACAATATCTTCATCTCGTGGGCCATGGCCAACAGGGAAAAACTAGCAACTGTCCTCAAACTGTCACCAGAGGTTGGCAAATCTTCAGTCAACTTTAACCCATCAGAAGAAGCTCATCAATCTCCTCGTGTTTTTTGCCGCCAACAAATGTCTGTTTAGAAGAGCTTCTATTATCAAACATCTGTCGAGCCATGAAACCACGAGTATGTTGCATCTCATCATCACAGGCAGGAAGCTAGCTACAGATAGGCTCATAAAACCTAGCATGAGTGCTAGGCCCCTCATCAGAGTTGTCGCATACAACTGCAACAAGACGGTTGTACACAATATCACCTGACGCCTTCCACTGCAAAAGGAAAAGAGAAGTACACATGTGAGTACTAGAAAAGTTCAGATTTATAATGGCTGGACCTCTTTTAAAAAAAACTGATATTAAAAACTCAGATGCACTAACCGGCAGCTTCCCAAATTTGTAAATTCCCAAGTAAATCTTTCCCTTCAAAAGCACATCCTCATTGTATAACTTCATCAGGTCCTTGGTCGTCAAGTATGAATGCAGAACCCGTGAGACCCTGCGCACCCAATGAGTCGTTGATTCTCCTTCCTCTTGGACACAGGCAGCTAAATCCACTATCGACATGGGCTGCTTACACGTGTCTTTGAAATTATTGATGAACCGGGCTCGCAACTGGGCCCATGAACCGATAGAGTTGGGCGGCAGGCTCTTTAACCAAGTACGGGCTGTCTCTTCAAGCATCATGGTGAAATATTTTGCACATGCCGCCTCATCCACATCAAGCATCTCCATGGCCATCTCATAACTCTCCACCCATGTCTCCGGGGGTTGATCCGCCGTATAGTTCGGCACCTTGCGCGGGCCCTTAAAATCCTTAGGCAGGCGCACATTGCGTAAAGCGGGAACAAGGCAAGGCACTCCCAAAGTGCTAGAAGTGAGTCCCGGTTCAACCGAAGTGGTGGGACGAACCGGTGTAAGCTGACGAGTCTGATGTTGTGCTGCTAACTCGGCTTCCCTGCGCGCTCGGGCCTGGTCTACCACCTCCTAGGCATCGGGAGCCGGATTGTTGCCACGGGGTGCTCCATGCCATGCATTACTTGACTCCGCTTGCTCCTCCACATGTCTGCTATAACTCCGGCTTGGACATGGGGTAGAATGAATCCGCTCACGGCTGTATGAATACGCTTCCTGTTGGACCAACGCCGTCCTGAGGAGCTCCTTGACCCGGCGTGTCTCTATCGCCTGCAATGAATCCCCCTCGACCGGAATGGCCTCCAACCACGCCGCCGCTGCAACAAGGTTATCAAGCGGATTGGAATAGTGATCCGGAGGTGTGGGCACAACCTGCGGTACTCCAGTGTTATGGCGGGGTAGATTTATTACACGGGGCTGAACCAGCGCACCCGTCCCGGGCGCCTCCGTCCGGTTTACCACTGGTTGATTACTAGTCCCTGCTCCAGGGGTGTTGAAAAGGTCCCTTCCTTCAAAAACTGAGGGTAAACGAGATCGGTACTTCCTCCTCATGACTTCCTGTGAGGCGTTCTGGTACAGCATGAGTTTATAGGCTTGCGCGTCCAAAGCGGCCCGTTCCGCAGTCATCCTGACCTCTTCAGCTGCTAGATCCGCTTTGGCCTAGGTAATCTGCTCTCTCACCTTTGCGATCTCTGTGTTATGAGCATCCTGATCCGCCGGATTAGCCTCCGCCATGAGTGCAGCCAATGCGTCGAACAGATCGGATAACACTTGAGTCGGCGGGCGCACAGAGCCTCCTGCTCCGGCAGCCGTTGCCGCTGCTGAACCGGAAATCATTGCCGCGGCAGTCGATGAGTGAGGTGCTGCTTGTGTACCGGCCATGAATATTCCAACCCGGTTGGGCAGATCGGAGGGGTCCGAAATACTGTCGCCCTCGGAACAGCCCCCAATCCGGCCATCTTGTAGCTGATACAACGACTCAGTTTCTCCGGTCGATGACTCGTCGCCAGAGTAAACGACGGTTTCACCACCAGATCCTGATCCGTCCTCATAGCTTCCTCCATGGATGACTCCCACGAAGGCACGTTTCACGGCCGGTTTAGCCCGGGCAGGTCGCGCACGCTGAGTTGTCTCGACGAGGTCGGTGCAGGTGTCCAGCTCAGGGCCCGGTTCGCCGATCTTGCCGATGAAGACGTGTATGCCACCAAAGGGGATCCGGTACCCGTACTCAACTGAGCCGGCATCGGGGCCCCAGCCTGCGTCGTCGATGTAGATCTTGCCGCGACGACTCTTGGTCATCCGGCCCACGGCGTATCCCTCGAGTCCTTCAAAGCGGCCCTCCAAGAACTTGAAACCATCGTGCGATAGCCCCATGGTGGGCGCCAACTGTCGTGGGTTTGTCACGGCAGATGTCCTAGCGAAAGGACTTAGTCGTGGAGCCATCGCAACGGGTTAACTCGAAGGGGTTAAAGCGGACACAGGGACACAGAGGATTTATACTAGTTCGGCCCCTTCGATGAAGGTAAAAGCCTACGTCTAGTTTGTGATGGAATTGATGGGGTTTCGATGACTAGGGAGCAAACAGGCTTCACCTAGGTCTCGAGTTGTGGTTGTCTGTCCTTGAACCGCCATCGGGTCGTCCCCTTATATACACGGGTGACGCCCGTCGGTTCACAGAGTCCCAATCTCCGGTTCATACTCGTATCCGGGTTGGCCTCTTCCTATTCCTAACTTACAATACAAGTTCATATACACATCGGTTTACGGCTATACATGCTGAACCGACTATGGCCTTGGGCCTTTATCTAGCTTCTGGGCTTTAACACCTTTGGACTACTGATGAGTTAACCCGGCCCAGGTAGGCCGGTTTACGCCCAGTAGTAATATCCCCAACATTAGGCCCCAGATTGTGGGTTCATGTCAATCCTTAGCAGAAATCTTCACTTTCAACATCTTCTCATAATTGTTGAACCATCATGTCATCATCTTCTCTGGTCGCTGAAACCGGAATGACGTCATCTGCCATTATGAAGTGATGCTTTCTTATTTAATAGATCTGCAACAATCGAGGCTTCAGCTCCGCTTCGTGGCTCCTTGATTCTCGCGCCTCACACATATCCCTTTTCCTTATAAATAGGACCGAGAGGTCATTTCGTTTTTCCCTTGTGTGCCCTTCTGCTTCGTCTTCCTCAAGCCATCCTGCTCCGGAGCTCCGCCGCCGTCATCAACATCTGCATCGACCTAGGCCGCTGTGTCATCCTGAACGTACCAGAGCACCGCGGCGATCCCCCGCATTTCCATAGCTCCGGTAAGTCTTGTGCTATTTTCAGCTCAGATCTGTTCTTAGGGTTTCCATGTTCTTCTAGTGTTCTTCGTCTGCTTCAAGCTCAAACAAGATAGATCTTCAGATGAATCTATGAACCTTTGCCCCATACAGCGGTAGTTTTTAGCATCCGCCTTTACCGCAATATCTTTGGACCGTAGATCCGATCCATGACTGCACAACTCCTTCTAGGTCTTGAATATTTATCCCTTTTACGAGCACGCGCCAGATCCAATGCTATAATAGATTTTTGTGAAATCTGTTTCTGCACACTTGTTCATCCGCAATCCCAACTGTTTCATTGTTTAGACCCAGCGGTTTAACTTTGTAGAATAGAAATACCAAACTGGTATACACCATTAGTCCCCTGGTTGAACAGCCAGAATTCCTTATCCAATTATGCTGCTTTGCAAACTCCGGTTTATAATTAGCTTCCTCCGGTTTAACATTAATCATATCAGCATACAACCTGTACTCAGCACAACCTTGAACTGGAATCGCTTTGTTCTGTAGACTCCATCATGGCTAAACAAGTGTACGAGTGCAACTGGGCTCCTTCTCGGGTTACAAAAACGCAGCTGAACAACTTGGTCTTAACCGGTGCTTTAAGCAGTAAAAACACCATCCACTGGAGGGTCCCAGGCAAAGAGTGTCCTCCCACACCTCGAGAAGGAGAGGTTGTAGTCTTTGCGGATCACCTAGCCCGGGGTTTTAATCCACCCGGTTCAAAATTCTATCGGGATGTCTTAGCCAACTTCCAGCTTCATCCACAAGATATTGGCCCCAATTCTGTCACCAATATATGCCATTTCCAAGTGCTCTGTGAGGTGTTCTTTCAAGAGGAACCTACAGTGGAGCTATTCCGAGATTGTTTCCATCTGAACCGCCGTACAGAATTTCCTGACGGTTCCAATATGGAGCTGGGTGGCGTGGCGATTCAAAAAAGGAAAGAGGTCACTTATCCTCATGTGAAACTGCACAGTCATCCTCAGGAGTGGAATAACACCTGGTTCTATTGCAAAGACACCTCCCCTGCTAATGAGAAACCCTTGCCTGGTTTTCGCCCGGAACGGCTTAGCAACACACACCCCTTTCCTCAGAGGCTGGCTGGCAAAGAGAGGATGAAGTACGCTCCCCAACTGTCCAAGCTCAGAGCCTTTATGGCCAACGGTTTAACAGGAGTTGATCTTGCCCGTTGCTGGATATCCTGGAGTATACTGCCCCTCAGCCAACGCTCCGGTTTGATGTGTGAATATACGGGCAGTGTTGACGATCCGCTGCGGCATGTAAACATCCAACTTACTGATGAAGAAGTCACAGAAGCTGTGAAGAAAATTTTGAACGAACCGGAGCATGTCTGCGCTCGTACCGGCCTGCTTCCTTTCTGCGCCATCAATAAACCGCCAGCTGTAAGTCTGAATTTTCCCTTTCACTAGCTCTGATACTATTGTACTTGCTTATTACTGATACCAATATCGGTTTGACACAGGGCAATGATCCATTTTGGAGCAAGAAGCTTCTACAAGAGAAGGCAGAAAAACCAACCCGGCCTAAGACAAAGGTCGTTAAGAAGTCTGCCCACAAAAGGAAGACCACCGTGTCTTCTGATCCGCCTGCTGATGACGATGTGGGTAATCCGGACCTTGAGGCAGAACTTGATTCCCTCGGTTTACTTTTTATGCACCTTATTGATAATAATATTTGTCAGGACGATGCCGAAGCTAGTCATGCTGATGATGCAGAGGTAATTATTCTTTCTTCCGATTCAAGTCCTGTGCCTTCACAAAAAATCCGTTAGGCAAACCGAAAAGTTAAATTTTCTCATCCTCTTGCTTACTTGGATCCCAACTTTCTTATGAAGACCCGACAGCATGAGGTGCGCCGCACAACTCGGCACAGTGGCCAGGTAGTTACCTCCACCGGTTTACCGAACAATCCGGTTCGGAGACGTCGCTCAGAGGTCTCTGATTTGCTTGTCAGTATTTGTCCTAAAGCGGGCTGTTTTCGTCAACCGCTTAACCCATCTGACTCCGATTATCAGGTTACCTCCCACTCATCCTCTGGCGAGTCAACTGGCACCCAGCTGCCTCCACTAAAAACCGTGCTTGGGTAAACTTGCACTTATCATAAGGTTCCTGGTATTTTATCTTGCAACATAAATCGTTTTTAACTTTGCATATCCTTTCAGGGCTAAACCGAGGCCGAGCAAAAAAGCCCGCGTGGATAAAGCGGCTGGAGAAGAGACTGCTCCTGAACCGAGTGCCACCCCAAATGTTGAAGCGGTCATCCAGGAAGATGTGGCCAATGACCCGCTAGTACAGGATGAAGTTGTTACTGCTGAAGAAGGTTTTGTTAACGCCTCCAGTCCTGCTGACCAGCCTGCCAGCCCCATCCGGACTGAGAGATCCACCAGTCCCTCCAAACCTGCCGATAAATCGACTGCACCCGTGCAAACCGGCGAATCTAAGGATGATGAAGTCATAATCACCGGCGTTGGTCGTTCCGAGCCAGGGAATCCCATCGCTTTAGCCAAGCATACTGCCAAAGAAGAATTTTCTGCCATGAGCAAAGGCAAATGGGATGTTGATCTGGCGACGTACGCTGCTCTGAACGCCCAAGACCTTCACTCTGGTTATTTGAACCGGTTATATACTAGCCGTGATTATGAGGCTGGTCTGGTAAAGATGATGAAGGAAAAACTTGAGGTAATTTCCATGTGCTTGTTCCGGTGTATTGCCAATATAGCCCCCAAGGGTCGGTTCAACTTATTATAATTGAATCGGGTCTTGATATAAAACTCCAACGCTCCAAAGTTTACTGATGTAGCCCCCAAGGGTCGGTTCAACTTGATGTAGTGAAACCGAGACTTACTAACATAAGCTTGAATGCTTCGAAATTCACTGATGTAGCCTCCAAGGGTCGGTTCAACTTAATGTAGTTGAACCGAGACTTTTAATCTTCATATAATATCATCAGAAAGAATATTGAACAAATAGCCATTAGCCCCCAAGTGCCAAGTTGAATATTTGTATTGAGCTTGGGACTTTGCAATCATGTGACAGCTGTAGATCAAATAGGCATTAGCCCCCAAGTACAAAGTGCATAACTTGTTATGTGGTTGGTACTTCATTTTTTGCATCATTTGTTAAACCGTATAACTGTCTGAATGCAGGCTGAACTAAAGGCCAAAGAAAACCAAGTTGCCGACCTTCAGGAGAACTTGAAAACCCAACAAGCTGAAACCTCCAAGGCAAAGGAGGAGTTAACCAGCGCTTTAAGCACCATGGAACAGCTGAAGGAGGGTTTCAAGAAGGAACAGGCTGATTGGGCCACAGAAAAGGCCACTTTAACCAAGAAGATTGAAGATGCTGAGGCTGCCCTTAAACCGGTAACAGATGAATTGACCAGCGTGAAGCGACAAGTGCATGCAATGACTGCCGCCATTTTTGGTAAATATCCTGTGACTTCTATGATAATCTTGATCCTCTTATAATAGGTCCGGTTTTGTGAACCGCTCTATCATGTTGCAGGCACCCGCATTAGCCACTTGGGGTCGGATGTGCGAATGAAGCTGAAAGCTGCCTACACCTTAACTGAGCAGCTGTACACTGGGGCGCAGCGGATTATCTCAACTACGTCACATAATAATCCGGCACCCTCCTTGATTCAAGATACATTAAAGAGATTGTCGATGCTTCCTGCTCGGATTGAGGAGCTAAAAAAGTCTGCTGCTCGAACTGGAGCCATCAATGCCTTAATCCGGGCCAAAGCATGGGTGCCTGATTTTGATCCTGTTGAGGCAGCTCAAGGCTATCCCAGCTTGAAAGAAGATGGCTCAGAATTCAACGAAGAGGATCTAAGAGCAATAAACCAGGCAGTGCGCCCTCTGGCCTGCCAATTGGCAGAAGAAGCTGGTTTATCGCATTATCAAGCTCAGTATAATGATCAGAACAAACGAGTGGCTGCACCGATCCCTGAAGCGGAGAACCTGATTCCTCCAATCCGTAAGCATACTTACGCTCCTGATATTGAACCGTCTTCACTGATCCATGAGAAGGTTGTCTTTCAAGCATTAATGGGAATCGACTGGACCACTGTTGACTTCCAGCCACTGGGTAGGGATGAGGAAGCTGAAGCGGCGCAAGATGACCCACAACAGTCAAACCGGGGCGGCGAGCAGGCGTGAACCGGAAGTAGGCTTATCCAGCTGCTTTATTATATTCCGCCAAGAAAACAATGATCTTATTTGGGCACCATGCTGCCTTGTAATAGGATAGACAATACTTTTGCTTCTTGAGATGCCTTCGTGCATCTGTGCTGATACTTTTATTTGGAAGATCAACATCGCCAATTTATATCTCCTGCCATTATTGGGCATGAAGTAGGCGTTAGCCAATCTTGAAATGGAGGTTTAATAACCCTAAACCGTCATGGGAGAAAACAGCTCCTGCATACATAACTCCGGTTTTACTGTGTAAACCGTGCTTTAAAACATTTTGTTACTCCAAAAAAGGATGTTAACAGAAAAAACCAAACCGGGTAAATAATCTCCGGTGTAAAAATGGACCGTGTTCCGCCAATTTGGCTGCTTGAACCGGTGTAAAACGCTGTCGGTTTAAGAACGCAACCAAAAACAAAACAACAATTTTTATCAAGAAAAGATATGTGAAGCAAAAGGCAATGACAGAACCGTTTGCAAAAAAGAGGCTTTACTGAGCCGATCAGATGGTGTTACCATGGTCGAACACGACCAAGCTCCCAATAGGCATAGCTATGGTTCAAGTCAGCCAGGTCCCCAAATGAAACCATGGCATTACGCCGATCAAGTGCATGGCAATGGTTCGGGTACGACCAAGCCCCCAAGTGACTCTAAGGCCTTTAGGCCGATCAAGAGGCGTGACCGGTTCAGACTTGATCGTGTCCCCAAGTGATCTGGTGGCTTTCGCCGATCAAAAGGTGTTGCATCAGTTCGGACACGACCGAGCCCCCAAGTGATCTGGTGGCTTTCGCCTATCAAAAGGTATTGCATCGGTTCAGACATGACCGAGCCCCTAGGTGATATTTTTAATTTTTGCAAGGGGTAAACCGGAGGTCGCTTTAAAACAGAACAACTCCATGTAACCACACATGATATAAACGAAACAGATACCCGCTTTAGCTGAGGATCCAGTTTATTGTATTTATAACATATACATTGTTATAATATGTACATAAGCAGAGCCAATGGCTCAAGTATAGTAAGGCCGAAGATGAGCTATGTTCCACGGCCTGCTGGTCTCCTCCTCTGACTTACGTGAGTCCTTATGCTCTCGAATATCAATCAGATAGTATGACCCGTTGTGCAGATTTTTGCTGACCACGAAAGGTCCCTCCCAAGGCGGAGATAACTTATGCATATCGGTTTGATCTTGAATGAGTCGAAGCACCAAATCTCCTTCTTGAAAGGTCCTGGTGCTGGCCCGACGACTGTGATAACGACGAAGATCTTATTGGTAAATCGCTGAGCGGGCAGCTGCTATGTCTCGCTCTTCATCCAACCTATCCAAAGCGTCTTGTCGAGCCGTCTCATTGTCCGCTTCAACATAAGCCGCAACACGAGGTGAATCGTGACGGATATCACTAGGGAGAACCGCCTCTGCTCCATAAACCATGAAGAACGGCGTGTATCCTGTCGATCTGTTGAGTGTAGTATTAATACTCCATAACACGGATGGTAGCTCTTCAACCCAACAACCCGGCGTCCTCTGCAAAGGAACCATAAGCCGGGGCTTGAGCCTCTCAAGATCTCCTGATTAGCTCTTTCTGCTTGACCATTGGACTGCGGGTGCGCCACTGATGACACGTCAAGGCGGATGTGCTCTCGTTCGCAGAACTCTTTCATGGCACCTTTGGACAAATTGGTACCATTGTCTGTGATGATACTGTGTGGAAAACCAAACCGGAAAATCACCTTTTTGATGAACTGAACCGCAGTGGCTGCATCACACTTGCTAACTGGTTCTGCCTCCACCCACTTTGTAAATTTATCAACCGCCACCAGGAGGTGGGTCTTCTTGTCCTTGGACCTTTTGAAAGGCCCAACCATATCCAGCCCCTAGGTTGCAAACGGCCAAGTGATTGGAATCATCCTCAATTCTTGAGACGGAACATGAGCACGTCTTGAAAAATTTTGGCAACCATCACATCGTCGGACCAGATCTTCCGCATCAGCATGGGCAGTTAACCAATAGAAACCGTGGCAGAACGCTTTAGCCACCAGAGATTTTGAACCGGCGCGGTGACCACAATCCCCTTCATGGATCTCATGCAAAATTTCACAGCCTTCCTCAGGAGATACAGAGCGTTGAAAAGCTCCTGATACACTGCAATGATGCAACTCGCCATTGACGATTGTCATGGACTTGGACCGTCGTATTATTTGTCTGGCCAGAGTCTCATCCTCCGGTAATTGGCCTCGGTTCATGTACGCCAGGTAGGGAAGTGTCCAATCCGGAATAACGTGGAGTGCTGCCACCAACTGAGCCTCCGGATCAGGAACAGCCAAATCTGCTTCCCCAGGTAGTTGAACCGATGGGTTGTGCAGTATATCGAGAAAAACATTGGGCGGAACCGGTTTACGCTGTGAGCCTAGCCAGCTCAGAGCGTCCACCGCTTCGTTCTTCCGACGGTTCACGTGGTCCACCTGATAACCCTTGAAGTGACCTGCAACAGTATCAACCTCACGGCGATATGCAGCCATGAGTGGGTCTTTAGAATCCCAAGTACCAGACACCTGTTGAGCCACCAGGTCCGAGTCACCGAAGCACTTAACCCGACTTAAATTCATCTCTTTAGCCATCCGGAGACCATGGAGCAAGGCTTCGTACTCAGCTGCATTGTTAGTACAAGGGAACATTAAGCGGAGAACATAACAAAACTTGTCACCTCATGGGGAAGTTAATACGACTCCAGCCCCCGAGCCCTCCAATTGCCGTGATCCGTCCAAATGGATGGTCCAATATGTGTGATCCGGATTCTCTTCAGGGGCCTGCAGCTCCGTCCAGTCATTGATGAAATCGACAAGTGCTTGGGATTTCACCACCGTTCGAGGCACGTATTTCAAACCGTGCGGCCCAAGCTCTATAGCCCACTTGGCAATCCGGCCCGTTGCTTCCCGGTTCTGGATGATATCACCCAAGGGGGCAGAGCTGACCACTGTGATGGGATGCCCTTGGAAATACTGCTTCAGCTTCCGGCTTGCCATAAAAACTCCATACACCAGCTTCTGCCAATGTGGATACCTTTGTTTGGACTCAATTAGCACCTCGCTGATATAATAAACCGGACGCTGAACCGGGTACTCTTTGCCCGCCTCCTTCCGCTCTACCACAATAGCCACACTGACCGCGCGAGCATTGGCAGCAACATACAGCAACAACGGTTCCTTGTCAATGGGAGCGGCGAGCACGGGCGGATTGGCCAATTGCCGCTTTAAGTCCTCCAACGCCTGATCAGCGGCAGAACTCCAGACAAACTGATCCGTCTTCTTCAACATCTGATACAACGGGATCGCTTTCTCACCAAGGCGGCTAATAAACCGGCTCAACGCGGCAACCCGGCCGGCCAAACGTTGAACATCATTAATACACTTCGGTTTAGCCAGAGAAGTGATAGCCGTGATCTTCTCTGGATTAGCCTCAATTCCCCTATTGGACACCAGAAAACCCAATAACTTGCCAGCTGGTACACCAAAAACACATTTGGCCGGATTGAGCATCATCTTGTACGTCCTTAGGTTATCAAAGGTTTCCTTCAAATCATCGACCAAAGTCTCCTTCTTCCTTGACTTAACCACAATATCATCCACATAAGCATGCACATTACGGCCAATCTGTTTGTGGAGACAATTTTGCGCACATCGTTGATAAGTTGCCTGGGCACTTTTGAGCCCAAAAGGCATAGATACATAGCAGAAGGCTCCAAAGGGAGTTATGAACGATGTCTTCTCCTGGTCCTTAACTGCCATTTTGATCTGATGATAGCCGGAATACGCATCCAGGAAACATAAACGCTCGCACCCTGCCGTAGCATCAATAATCTGATCAATACGGGGGAGGGCAAAAGGATCCGCAGGACAGGCTTTATTAAGATCAGTATAATCCACACACATGCGCCAGGTGCCATTTTTCTTAAGGACCAGCACCGGATTAGCAAGCCACTCAGGGTGGAAAACTTCAACAATGAAGCCAGCTGCTAAGAGCCTGGCCACCTCTTCTCCAATAGATTTTTGCCTTTCTTCATTGAACCGGCGGAGGAACTGTTTCACCGGTTTGTATTTAGGATCCACATTAAGAGTGTGCTCAGCGAGTTGCCTCGGTACACCTGGCATGTCAGAAGGCTTCCATGCAAAGATGTCCCAATTCTCACGGATGAACTCGATGAGCGCGCTTTCCTATTTCGGATCCAAATTGGCACTGATGCTGAACTGCTTGGACGAATCGCCAGGTACGAAGTCGACAAGCTTAGTCTCAGCGGCCGATGTAAACTTCAGGGCCGGATCATGCTCCGTAGTCGGCTTTTTTAAAGGAGTCATATCCGCCGGATCAACATTGTCCTTATAATACTTGAGTTCCTCGGTGGCACAAACCGATTTTGCGTAAGCCGCATCTCCTTCTTCACATTCCAAAGCGACCTTGCGGCTTCCGTGAACCGTGATGGTCCCCTTGTGACCTGGCATCTTGAGCTGCAGATACACATAGCAGGGTCGTGCCATGAATTTGGCATAGGTCGGCCGACCGAACAGGGCATGATACGGGCTCTGGATTTTCACCACCTCGAACGTCAGTGTCTCTGATCAGGAATCGTGATCATCTCCAAAGTCCACTTCCAACGCTATCTTCCCAACGGGGTATGCTGACTTGCCAGGTACCACACCATGAAAAACCGTATTCGAAGGTCGGAGATCTTTATCTGTCAGCCCCATTCGACGGAAGGTCTCATAGTATAAGATGTTAATGCTGCTACCTCCATCCATGAGTACCTTGGTGAACTTATAACCTCCCACCTGAGGCGCCACCACTAAAGCCAACTGACCCGGATTGTCAACCCGGGGAGGGTGATCCTCTCTACTCCATATGATCGGCTGCTCTGACCAGCGCAGATACCGAGGTACGGCCGGTTCAACAGAATTAACTGCCCGCTTCTGGACCTTCCGGTCCCGCTTGTCCAAGCTAGTGGTGAACACATGATATTGCCCACTATTTAGTTGCTTTGGATTGCTCTGGTAACCCGACTGCTGCTGTTGCTGATTATGACCACCCTGGTTATTCTGATTATGTTGATTGTTATGTCCGCCCGGGTTACCATTAAATCCTGAACCGGAATTTCCTCCACCGTGACCTGGCCCAGATCCAGAACCATCACCAGAACGGGGGTCATACCGGAAAGCATTGGAGCTCTTGAACTCCTGCATAATATAACAATCCTTCCAAAGGTGGTTTGCTGGTTCCTCCCTTGTTCCATGCTTTGGACAGGGCTGGTTCAACAGATAGTTTAGGCGTTCCGGATTAGGACTAGGCGCTCCACTGCGGTTTTTGCCCTTACGTCGCTGGCCCCGGTTCTGCATGTTGGTATTAGCCACAAAATCCATGTTGTCGTCCGCTTTACGCTTGCCTCCACCACCGTTTCCTGCTGAGTGATGCTGCTGACCTTTGAAGTTGTTGTTCCTCTTTCCCTTCCCTATCTTTTCATCGTCAGACTCGGGATCCTTGGTACTATCAGAATCAGCGTACTTTACCAAAGCGGCCATGAGAGTTCCCATGTCAGTACAATGGCGCTTCATCCGTCCTAACTTCAGCTTCAAGGGTCCAAACCGGCAATTGCCCTCCAAGGTTATGACTGCGGTGTCCGCATTGATGCGGTCTGATGAATGCAGAACCCGTGAGACCCTGCGCACCCAATGAGTCGTTGATTCTCCTTCCTCTTGGACACAGGCAGCTAAATCCACTATCGACATGGGCTGCTTACACGTGTCTTTGAAATTATTGATGAACCGGGCTCGCAACTGGGCCCATGAACCGATAGAGTTGGGCGGCAGGCTCTTTAACCAAGTACGGGTTGTCCCTTCAAGCATCATGGTGAAATATTTTGCACATGCCGCCTCATCCACATCAAGCATCTCCATGGCCATCTAATAACTCTCCACCCATGTCTCCGGGGGTTGATCCGCCGTATAGTTCAGCACCTTGCGCGGGCCCTTAAAATCCTTAGGCAGGCGCACATTGCGTAAAGCGGGAACAAGGCAAGGCACTCCCAAAGCACTAGAAGTGAGTCCCGGTTCAACCGAAGTGGTGGGACGAACCGGTGTAAGCTGACGAGTCTGATGCTATGCTGCTAACTCGGCTTCCCTGCGCGCTCGGGCCCGGTCTACCACCTCCTGGGCATCGGGAGCCGGATTGTTGCCACGGGGTGCTCCATGCCGTGCATTACTTGACTCCGCTTGCTCCTCCACATGTCTGCTATAACTCCGGCTTGGACGTGGGGTAGAATGAATCCGCTCACGGCTGTATGAATACGCTTCCTGTTGGACCAACGCCGTCCTGAGGAGCTCCTTGACCCGGCGTGTCTCTATCGCCTGCAATGAATCCCCCTCGACCGGAATGGCCTCCAACCGCGCCGCCGCTGCAACAAGGTTATCCAGCGGATTGGAATAGTGATCCGGAGGTGTGGGCACAACCTGCGGTACTCCAGTGTTATGACGGGGTAGATTTATTACACGGGGCTGAACCGGCGCACCCGTCCCGGGCGCCTCCGTCCGGTTTACCACTGGTTGATTACTAGTCCCTGCTCCAGGGGTGTTGAAAAGGTCCCTTCCTTCAAAAACTGAGGGTAAACGAGATCGGTACTTCCTCCTCATGACTTCCTGTGAGGCGTTCTGGTACAGCATGAGTTTATAGGCTTGCGCGTCCAAAGCGGCCCGTTCCGCAGTCATCCTGACCTCTTCAGCTGCTAGATCCGCTTTGGCCTAGGTAATCTGCTCTCTCACCTTTGCGATCTCTGTGTTATGAGCATCCTGATCCGCCGGATTAGCCTCCGCCATGAGTGCAGCCAATGCGTCGAACAGATCGGATAACACTTGAGCCGGCGGGCGCACAGAGCCTCCTGCTCCGGCAGCCGTTGCCGCTGCTGAACCGGAAATCATTGCCGCGGCAGTCGATGAGTGAGGTGCTGCTTGTGTACCGGCCATGAATATTCCAACCCGGTTGGGCAGATCGGAGGGGTCCGAAATACTGTCGCCCTCGGAACAGCCCCCAATCCGGCCATCTTGTAGCTGATACAACGACTCAGTTTCTCCGGTCGATGACTCGTCGCCAGAGTAAACGACGGTTTCACCACCAGATCCTGATCCGTCCTCATAGCTTCCTCCATGGATGACTCCCACGAAGGCACGTTTCACGGCCGGTTTAGCCCGGGCAGGTCGCGCACGCTGAGTTGTCTCGACGAGGTCGGTGCAGGTGTCCAGCTCAGGGCCCGGTTCGCCGATCTTGCCGATGAAGACGTGTATGCCACCAAAGGGGATCCGGTACCCGTACTCAACTGAGCCGGCATCGGGGCCCCAGCCTGCGTCGTCGATGTAGATCTTGCCGCGACGACTCTTGGTCATCCGGCCCACGGCATATCCCTCGAGTCCTTCAAAGCGGCCCTCCAAGAACTTGAAACCATCGTGCGATAGCCCCACGGTGGGCGCCAACTGTCGTGGGTTTGTCACGGCAGATGTCCTAGCGAAAGGACTTAGTCGTGGAGCCATCGCAACGGGTTAACTCGAAGGGGTTAAAGCGGACACAGGGACACAGAGGATTTATACTAGTTCGGCCCCTTCGATGAAGGTAAAAGCCTACGTCTAGTTTGTGATGGAATTGATGGGGTTTCGATGACTAGGGAGCAAACAGGCTTCGCCTAGGTCTCGAGTTGTGGTTGTCTGTCCTTGAACCGCCATCGGGTCGTCCCCTTATATACACGGGTGACGCCCGTCGGTTCACAGAGTCCCAATCTCCGGTTCATACTCGTATCCGGGTTGGCCTCTTCCTATTCCTAACTTACAATACAAGTTCATATACACATCGGTTTACGGCTATACATGCTGAACCGACTATGGCCTTGGGCCTTTATCTAGCTTCTGGGCTTTAACACCTTTGGACTACTGATGAAGTTAACCCGGCCCAGGTAGGCCGGTTTACGCCCAGTAGTAATATCCCCAACAACCGGGGCACAACAAATTCTGGTAAAGTATCAGGAAGAACACCTTCACAGCAAGGTCAACAGTCACATGATCATCTTCCTCCACCAACACCTTCAACTTCTCAAGCAAGTCTTTGACACCTATACTTTTTGAACGGTCAAAGCCAAGCTCATCCTTGAGGGAAGTCAACGAGTCATCATGGCCGCTGGTAGCAAGCATGGGTGAAGTGTGACGTCCCATACACTACTAGAAACTACGATTTTACCTAGAGTGATATACCCTAGGTAAAATGCAAAAAACCATAGGTAAAGACTTTACCTAGAGCTTGCTCTAGGTAAAGAACGTTAGGTAAAGTATAGTCGGTAAAGAGGTCTTTCCCTAGGGTGAACCTGTCAAGACCTAGGGAACCATTTCTTTACCTAGGGTCACATGCCCTAGGGAAAGAATCCATGTGAGTTGTTTGTCCAGCGAGGAAAGTTGTTTTACCTACAAGAGCGTTTAGCTCTAGGGAAAGATGGTGGGTCCAGGATATATCATATTCATATTAGTCATATTAAATATGCAATTCGAATTTATAATTCATATTTTCAAACAATTAAATTTGGAGCCATAATTCAAATTTATAAATTGCAACCATAATTCAATATACACATCAGATTCTTGTCAATTACACATACATCCCACTCATGGTCAATGTACACCAAGGATTCAAGAAGTAAACTATAGCTAAAGTTTGCTACAGCTAACAGTAACTAAATCAGAATGTACATGTGTTGTTGGTCAGACCAATTATCTACAGGTTCTGCTTGATTTGCTACACCTCCGATTGCAACCTTGAGCAAGAGCCTAAATTATAAGTTAGTGTCCATCAACCAGCAGACCATGACCACCCATAAGAACATGTTCCTACAAACGGAGAAGGTAATCCAGTGATAAGTAAAGAGTTTGAACATAGCGAAATCAAGAATGGGCTCAGGATTATAGTGAATAGGCCTAACAATTCCTAACAAGGATACAATATGATCTGGACCAGAATTAATTCATCGAGGAAATAATATTGGTCAAGTTCATTGATAAAGTTCGTTGCACTAATCACTAGAAAATGTACAAAGATTAATATTTTGGTGTTGGGCTCGACCAATTTTGCTTCTCCACAGCACATGAACTTAACCAAACATACAATGCCTTTTGCATGTACGATTTGATGGGATAAAACATAGAATGGTATGTGTTCTCTCACACACCTGGTTGCAATACAGGAAAAATTAATCATTGTGTAACTTCAACGAATTAGCATCTTACATCTTCCATATTTATGATAATTTAATGGATGGTCCAGCAAGCATTAAATGTATTGCTTGCAGGAAAAGAATTCTAATTTAAGCAGAATATTGTATGAACTGAGAAGCTATGCCATTCTGATTCTGAACAGAGAAAGAGGATAAGTGTATAGCTTACTGGCCTAAATAGGATAGTCGTAACCTGCAGGTTATGATGGTTTTGCTATCTTCCCGTACAAATTCTGTTATGTTAGACAAAAAGAGTACATGTGGCCTGCCAGTAACATCAAACTGAATATCGTTGCCACCATTGCAATTGATAGCCACAAAATTATGTTAAATTGAACGTACACAAGACTTGTATTTATACAGCAAACTATAATTCTCCAGGATAGAACTTTTAGAATCCAATGGGCTGTATTTTGAACTAAATCAAATATGCCCTACATGATCATAAAATAAACAGCAATGCTTGCAACAGCAAATTATTCCCCAAAACATTACCCTGGGATATTAATTACCATGTTAAACATGTGTCCTCACATAAAAATTGATGTATATAGCTGGAGCAGAGCCGGATGCACTTACAGAGACATGCACTTATAGAGACAGTAATCTTCATATAATACCCTGATATAAGAAAACAAAGACAGTAACTAGTCACGGCAGGAAAAATGTTATATATAAATTGCAATTGTGCATGTACTTCTCGAGTCACTTCTCCTACCTCAATAGAGAATAGCATCCATGGGAGATCAAGACTCCTTGCTGAGTAGATCGGGACTGGTGAGGAGACGCTCCGTCCTGTATCCGAACCAGAGAATCCATGGAGCTAAGGTGGAGCCTGGTGTGGTCGTCATTAGAACAGAATCGAGTCAGCTTTAAGAAATGAAACTCGGGCAGTTACTTTCTATGCTAGTGGATTACAACAAACACTTTTGAACTTATCAAAGTCATGAAATAATTCATGTATTGCTGACCCACTTAACACACAATCAGATGGGCTATGTACTCCCTCCCACACAAGCAAATGTCAATGGCTAGTAACTACGTGAACATACAAACAATGGTGTTCAAGAAATATAAATATCTGCTAGAAAAACATTTGCAACTGCAACACACAAATGAATATATAATGTTTGACCTACGTACACGAGAAGACAGTCTCGCTCTATCACAGTCTGACCACAAAAGAAGCGCCTCTTTCAGAGAGATCTAACCTGTAGTGTGTATAAATGTATCCACCTACCTAGATTTAAATCAAAATTCCTGATTTTCGCTGGACATGCGAAATTACCAAATCCATAGAACATAAGAGCGAGATAAGGAAGAACCTATTGGACAGAACGGATCCGGTGGCCATCCAGTAAGCAAGGATGGCTTGGTTACCATAGGCGGCGAGGTCGGCACAGGCGGCGTGGTCAGCACGATGCGCGGGCAACAAGGGAATTGCGGCGCCGTCACCCGGCTGGCGTTGCCATGGTCACCCCACCCATCGCATCAAATTTATAAATTGCAGCCAAAATTCATCATACACGTCAGATTCAAGATAAGTGAACACATACATCACACCCATGATCAATTTAGAGCCAGAATTCTAAGAGTAAATCAATTTTAAGTTTGCAGCAGCTAGCAGTACACGTAAAGCAACATGTACAAGTGCTGTTGTTTAGGCCAAATATCTGCTACTGTTGGTCAGTCCGTCTTAGGTTAAGACACAACATATAATATAACAAACTTTTTTTATACCAAGTAAGCTGGTATGACACACTGAACATCATATCCTAAAGATGCAAGCTTAATTACCATGTTACAAGTTCGACTACTTCTGCGATTCTACATAGAACATTAAATTTCTGCAGCAAGGAATGCAGAGTAACATAAAAAGAAGGGTTAACTGGATATAAGCAGCAAACAACAGTGCGGGAAGGGTGGGACAAAGGTACCTCGGTGGGGGAGGGGAGGATAAGTAGAACGGCGGTGCCAGTGGCGAAGATGTACTCGATGTAGGGAGGAGCGGTAGTTGGGCTTCGGTGGTGATGCAGGGTCGGCGGCAGGAGGGACATCTCGTGGATTCATTGGTGAAGCAACGCCTGAGCGATGGGAGAGGCAGCTCAGGTTGCTTCCAATCATTGAGGGGAGAGGCAGCTTTGCAACGGGAGGGCAAAGCTCTGGACGAAGTTGTTCAGGGAGGAGGCGGATCCCGATCCACCGGTCAGAGTAGAGGAGGGACTCCGGTGGCCCGAGATCGGACGGGCGGCGGCGGCGACATCAAAGGAGAAACCCTAGCAGGCGGTGGTATTGGGGTCAGAGGAAGGGGAAGAGAAGTGACGACCTCGGTGGCAGAGAAGCTTGGCTGGCCGGAGCTGGGCACGCCCCAGATCTGGGAAGCTCTCTGCGTTGGGAGAGGGGGATTTGGACTCGGCCAGGGAGAAGATTACCCAAATTTTCATCTCCTTCGCGCACTTTCTCGCTATAGGCCATCTCTCACTCTCGTTGATAAGTGGGCCAACGTGTGCAGAAGTAAATAAATGGCGCGGAGAGGCAAAACATGTGGCGCGCTGGCTACCAAAAACACAAGGGAGGCAGGAGGCTAGCTAAAGTGGGGCCTGTTAAGGTGAAATTTGTTTCCCTTTTTTTTGCTAGAAAATGATCTTTCCCTAGGGTATAGTGTTCATGCATCTTCTTTACCTTGAGGAGGCCAATGAGCTCAAGGTAAAGACCTTGGCCCTAGGTAAAATGGTAGCTTCTAGTAGTGATAGGTAAATAAAAAATGTGATGAACTGCATCACGATTGATTCGAAGAACCCTGCCATTCCCAAAGTCCATTATCATGGTGGCAGGGTCAATCACTCCCATCAGATAGCACATAAGAATGTGCGACACATTTCTCTTTACTGTCAGTTCAAAGACAACACCGAATCCAGCATCCCGAACACGACTACAGTGTGCCTCTTTCAACAAAGCAGCAGCCTTGCAAACAGTGGGAAGAGACAAACGTACGGTCTTGTTAAATCGAGAATCATCTCCCTCAGCATCATCTTCAGTTGCATTGCTCTTACTAGACTTCTTCCTCTGTGTAAAGGGAAATGCAATCCACATTAGAAGATTAGCCATAAAAAGAGACAGAGAAAACGCAGATAGAATAACAATGAAGGAAACAAATGCAGTCCACTTCAACAAACCTTTGGAACAACATCCGCCTCCTCGCCAGAGTCACCACCAACATCTTCATCGACATCATCACGGGCACGCTTGGGTAGACTCTTAGATGAACCACAGTCTTTGCGTCTACCAGTATGAACATCCCTCACAAAACCAGCAAGCACAAAGTCGTCATCATTAGAGTTGGGACCTTCAGTGACATGTAGTCGCTTGTGTTGAGGATCCTTTCCACCAGCTTCAGCAGTTCTCTTACCAAGATTCTTGTTCATGCCAGCAACACGTGGACTCCGCCGAGGTGTACCACCTTCCTCAGCAACAGTACTCACCCTCTTCTTCTGCAAAGCAGGCTGCTTCACCTTGGCAAATTTCACACCATTGGCACCATCTGCATCTCTCCTCTGCTTCTCCTTCTCCGCAAACTCTTTTGAGTCACTTTCAAACCTCAACTTCTTCTTGCTTTACTTCAACTCATATTCACGAAGCTGTTCTGAGACCATCCAATCCTGTGTAACTTCCTTTGTACCATCAACAGACTGCAATTGTGTTTCAGACAAGACGGGACGTCTCTAGTCAAAGCTCACACCAACATTACCCTCTGCAAAATAATGGTCAATCAATTGAGTAACCTCCTCAAACCCAGGAGCCCCAGCATGGAAAACAGACACTGCGTCAAAATGAAGTTTGACTATGGTCGTTAAAAAGTGCACAAAAAGAACAAATGTGGTACACTTAGACACATAAATGCAGTGCTCCAATCATAAGCTAAAAATAAAAATTAATGCATTGTACAAAAAACTTGAATAAAACAACAATGCAGTTCACACATACATATAGTGGAGTTCACATATACAAATAAATACAGTGCTGCATACACTAACTTCACGTTTGTTTCGAACAAAATGCCGGACTAGATACAGCAAGGCAACATCAATTTGTACAACACCAAGTAACCAGCATACACAAAATAAACAAAAGCATTCACATACCAGAAGGAGGGGCCACACTTATGGGAGAAGATACAATCAGCCAATTCACTTGATGTCCTCCCTCACCACCGTGATCCTTACCACCAGGACAACGAGAGCCAATTGGTGTATGATTATGAGCACTGCAATCACCTACTGGATTCAAAAAAACAGTAATTACAAAACATCACATGACAAAATAATGCAAACGAACGTTGACAACTAGCAAAGCGTAAACAAATATGCAGGATGAATTAGGAAACTAGATAAACATCAAACAAAATAAACAAAGCCAAAAATAAGCACTCCACATACCCTGAACTCCTCCTCCCACTCTGCTCGGCGAAGACATGGCGTTTACCTGCAGCACAAGGACGAAGTGACAGATATAAGCAACAAAATCGGCAAAATCTGACGAAACCCTAGATCCACCTTGCTCTGCCTACAGAGCACACACGAGTATCGACTTCAAATCGAGATAAAATCGACTGCCTACGGAAAAATTACACAAGCAAAAGCAGCAACGGCAACTACGAGAATCACAAAACTAGACGAGGGGACGATCAAGACCGAGGCCAAGCGGAACGTACCACAAAAAAGGGGATGAACGCCGGCGGCGGCGGGAGGGGGGGCGACGGGAACGTATAGGAAAGGGTTGCAGGAGCGCAGCAGCAAGGGCTAGCGGAGCGTACGGCGACATCGAATGCAGGAATAAGGACCTCTTGAGGGCGGCGGTTCCTCAGGCGACGACGGTTGCTACAGGCGACAATGGTTTTTCTCGAGGAAGAGATGCCTCGGGAGAAACTACAAGAGAGGAGAGGGGATTGTTCTCGGTCTCTCTCCCTGTCAGCGGAGCGGTGGGATCACATGGGAGGGACACGTAGGAGGCCCACGCGTGGCAAAGGGTCACATAAAACGGGTCGGCCCAAAAACGGCCCGGCTAAAATAAGTTAGACTACATTAAAAAGCACATGATGCAGTTCTCTATGAAGAACAATGAAGTTCAGATGGTAAAACAAAATAAAAAACATGTAGTTCGTAAAAAAAGTTAAAATCAAAAACAACGCGCGTGTTAAGAAAACGCATACGAAAAAAAACTACCTTCAAATAAGTGCCACAACAAAAAAAAAGGGGGGGCCCAACCCCCCTACCCATCCCGTACCAGGGACTGCAGTAAGTACACGCAAAACATATGCAAAATGCACCTCTAAAAAAATGCAGTGCATTTGGTTACACGAAGCAATACGGTATAGCAATCCAGTTCCGGATTACCTACATGAATAAATACACGGTCTAGAACACAGTGAAAAACTCGTAAAATTGTGGAATACATTATACTTTTTTCAGGGGCCGCAGCAAGGACACGCAAAAAACGGTGAAGTACGCACCTGTAGACACAATGCAGTTCTCTTTTGTAGACGATGCAGTGCGGAACGATAACCAATGCAGTTCCGTTATCACGCAGGATACATATAAACGTGACAAATGCCCATTCGCACAGGAAGTGGTGGTTAAAAAAATGTACTGATCAAAAATAAAATAAAACCACGTTCGCATACAACCACCCAATCGGAGCGGTTCCATCGCCACAAGCCCACGATCACAGACGCAACACCAACCCATGATCTGCACAACCGCATCGTCAGCGAGATCGTGTAGTTCATCCGATGCGGCCATCCCATCCCGCGTCCTCCCCTTAAATTCAGACCCCTGCAAAAGGCCTTCTCATCCACAACAACACAAGTATACATTGCGCTGCCACCAAATCGCTCCATCACATCGATCTCCACAGAAAACACCAAGCCCTACTACCGGTTATGGTGTTCGCCGACGAGTACAAGGGCATGGAGGCCCACGGCAACACCAAGTTGCACGTCATCCACAGCAACGACAAGAAGCAGATGGTGATCTTCCTCGCGCAGTACGAGCGCCACCTCAGCCTCCAACGCCACAAGATCGTCGGCATTGATCTCGAGTACAACAACGAGCCTAAAGCGACGCAGAAACCCGCCCTCTGCCAACTTCCATCGGCAAGACTCAGCCGGTGCTGCTCTTCCAACTGAGCGCCGCTGAAAGGTTCACCGTCTTCGACAACTTCCTCGTCGACCCCAGGTACACCTTTGCAGGCTTCTCCATCGACGGCGACAAAACCAGGCTAGAGCGCGTCAATCTGGAGGTCGCCAACTTCGTCGACATCCAGAAAGCCAAGGAACCCAAGGAGTTGGACTCCCTTGGAGACGTCTCTGGCATGCTCATCGACGACTACTACAACCAACATGAAGAAGAAGATCACCGACGATGAACACAAGCACTGGGCCACCCTGCCTCTGTTCATGAGGCACATCGAGTGCGCGACAAAGGACGCCTACGCAGCGTACGAGATATGGAACCACATCACCCTCACCCAGGACGGGCTTCGCTGTGCAAAGCTGGAGAAGGAGGAGCCCCCCAAGAAGTGCGCCAGGAGCAGCTGGGGATGGGGAGACGCTAACTGGTGAAGAAGAAGATGGTTCCGGCCAAGAGCCAACAATGCCAGCATCGTTTTAGAATTATCATCAAATTTGCTTTATATTGTTTGCTTATGTATCGTTAGTTTGCTTGTGATCATTTGCTTTTGCTGAACTTAGTTTGCTTGTCATGCAGAATCGCTTGTAATGATGAACTTTGATTATGTTAGATTGCTTTCTATTGAAGTTAGTTTGCTGATGATGAACTTGTCGTACAGAATGCTTGTGACAATTTGTTTTCTGTTGTTTGCTTATATATCATTAGATTCGACCAGTGCACAAAAGAAAATAAGATGAAGTGTGCAAGTAGGACACATGCAGTGCAAATTTTGTATGAATGCAATACAGACTCTGTCGAATGAAGTTTACACATACCCAACAAAGCAGTGCACGTCCCTAAATTTGAAAAAAGAATACATAAGAGCATAAACACAAAAAGAAAAATGCGACCTGTATATGTAGTGCAGAAATATATGAACGTGCAGTATTGAAACATAATCAATGCAGTACACGGATGATTTACTAAGCAGTGCACGCCCTGATAATCCCCAAGTGCAGGGAATCATCGTAGCAATTTCCAAAGTGGTAGTGATAAGTATGGAGTGTCGAACCCACAAGGAGCTAAAGGTAAGACCAGTATTCTCTCAAGCCCTATCTGCCACTGATACGACTCTACGTGCACCGAACGTTTGCTTCCAACTAGCAACGAGAAATAAAACTATGTTGTGGGTATGAAGAGGATAAGTTTGTATGATATCGGAGAGCTAAAATATAAAAGTAGGTGATGTTATCATAAAGTTAGAATGTATTACTAAATATTATAAATAGCGAGTGTGGAATAATGGTGGATCGGTGTGCCGAATTGTCCTAGGCAATTGTTAACAAGACCGATAGTCGTCATTGCAATTTCATATGAGGGAGAGGCATAAGCTAACATACTTTCTCTACTTGGATCATATGCACTTATGATTGGAACTCTAGCAAGCATTCGCAACTACTAAAGATCATTAAGGTAAAACCCAACCATAGCATTAAAGCATCAAGTCCCCTTTATCCCATACGCAACAACCCCTTACTTGGGTTTATGCTTCTGTCGCTCAAGCAACCCACTATAAGCAAATCATGAATGCATTGCAACACCCTACAGCGGGAATCTCTCACGTTTACGCGACACGGAGGGCACCATAGGACAGCACCGAAATAAAACATACAAATCGTACCAATCTTGATCATCAATCAACCCAAAGACAAAAGATATCTACTCAAAACATCATAAGATGGCAACACATCATTGGATCATAATATGTGGCATAAAGCACCATGTTCAAGTAGGGATTACAGCGGGGTGCGGGAGAGTGGACCGCATAAAATAGATGAGGATGGTGATGATGATGGTGATGTTGATGAAGACGATCACTACGGAGATGATTCCCCTCCCTATGGCACTCCGGCGCCACCGAGAGAGAGGAGGAGAGGTTCTCCTCCTTGTGCTTCCTCCTCCATGGCCTCCACCCTCTGGTCCTTGGCCTTCATGGTGATGATGGCCCCTCCGGGATACTCCTCCATGGCCACCGGTGATGATGGCCCCCTCCGGCAGGGTGCCGGAGAGGGCCTAGATTGATTTCTCGTGGCTACACAGGCTTGCGGCGGCGGAACTCCCGATCTAGGTTAATTTTCCGAGGTTTCTGTATTTATAGGAATTTTTTGCATCGGTCTTGAAGGAAATATGCCCTAGAGACAATAATAAAGTTATTATTTATTTCCTTATATCATGATAAATGTTTATTATTCATGCTAGAATTGTATTAACCGGAAACATAATACATGTGTGAATACATAGACAAACAGAGTGTCACTAGTATGCCTCTACTTGACTAGCTCGTTAATCGAAAATGGTTATGTTTCCTAACCATGAACAAAAGAGTTGTTATTTGATTAATGGGATCATATCATTAGAAGAATGATGTGATTGACATGACCCATTCCATTAGCTTAGCACCCGATCGTTTAGTATGTTGCTATTGCTTTCTTCATGACTTATACATGTTCCTATGACTATGAGATTATGCAACTCCCGTCCGCCGAAGGAACACTTTGTGTGGTACCAAACGTCACAACGTAACTGGGTGATTATAAAGGAGCTCTACAGGTGTCTCCGAAGGTACATGTTGGGTTGGCGTATTTCGAGATTAGGATTTGTCACTCCGATTGTCGGAGAGGTATCTTTGGGCCCTCTCGGTAATGCACATCACTTAAGCCTTGCAAGCAATGCAACTAATGAGTTAGTTGCGAGATGATGTATTACGGAACGAGTAAAGATACCTGCCGGTAACGAGATTGAACTAGGTATTAAGATACCGACGATCGAATCTCAGGCAAGTAACATACCGATGACAAAGGGAACACTATATGTTGTTATGCGGTCTGACCGATGAAGATCTTCGTAGAGTATGTAGGAGCCAATATGAGCATCCAGGTTCCGCTATTGGTTATTGACCGGAGACGTGTCTCGGTCATGTCTACATTGTTCTCGAACCCGTAGGGTCCGCACGCTTAAGGTTTTGATGACAGTTATATTATGAGTTTATGAGTTTTGATGTGCCGAAGGAGTTCGGAGTCCTGGATGAGATCGGGGACATGACGAGGAGTCTCGAAATGGTCGAGACGTAAAGATCGATATATTGGATGACTATATTCGGACATCGGAAATGTTCTAAGTGGTTCGGGTATTTTTTTGGAGTACCGGGAAGTTACGGGAATACGGAGGAAGAAGTATATGGGCCTTATTGGGCTTTAGGGGAGGGGAAGAGGCAGGCCACGCGCCCTCCCATTGACTAGTCCGAATTGGACTAGGGGGAGAGGCGGCGCCCCCTCCTTCCTTCTCTTCCCTCTTCCCTTTCCTTGACTCCTACTCCTACTACTTGGAAGGGGGGAATCCTACTCCCGGTGGGAGTAGGACTCCTCCAGGGCGCGCCATAGGGGCCGGCCCTCTCCCCTCTCCTCCACTCCTTTATATACGGGGGCAGGGGCACCCCATAGACACACAAGTTGATCTTTGTGATCGTTCTCTTAGCCGTGTGCGGTGCCCCCCTCCACCATAATCCTCGATAATATTGTAGCGGTGCTTAGGCGAAGCCCTGCGACGGTAGAACATCAAGATCGTCACCACGCCATCGTGCTGACGAAACTCATCCCCAACACTTTGCTGGATCGGAGTCCGGGGATCGTCATCGAGCTGAACGTGTGCTACAACTCGGAGGTGTCGTAGTTTCGGTGCTTGATCGGTCGGGCCGTGAAGACGTACGACTACATCAACCGCGTTGTCATAACGCTTCCGCTATCGGTCTACGAGGGTACGTAGACAACACTCTCCCCTCTCGTTGCTATGCATCACCATGATCTTGCGTGGCGTAGGAAAATTTTGAGATTACTACGTGCCCCAACAATGGTATCAGGGTCTGGTTTTATGTGTTGATGTTATATGCACGAGTAGAACACAAGTGAGTTGTGGGCGATATAAGTCATACTGCTTACCAGCATGTCATACTTTGGTTCGGCGGTATTGTTGGATGAAGCGGCCCGGACCGACATTACGCGTACACTTACGCGAGACTGGTTCTACCGACG
The DNA here is from genome assembly GCA_032464435.1 of Aegilops umbellulata. Taxonomy (NCBI): domain Eukaryota; kingdom Viridiplantae; phylum Streptophyta; class Magnoliopsida; order Poales; family Poaceae; genus Aegilops; species Aegilops umbellulata. The sequence continues at coordinate 16,698,292 of CP136060.1, read as the reverse complement.
TGCTTTGCACACAGGTGGCTGGCGGGTGTCAGTTTCTTCAACTTTAGTTGAACCAAGTGTGGGTACGCCCGGTCCTTGTGAAGGTTAAAATAGCACCAACTTGACAAACTATCGTTGTGGTTTTGATGCGTAGGTAAGATTGGTTCTTGCTCAGCCCATAGCAGCCACGTAAAACTTGCAACAACAAAGTAGAGGATGTCTAACTTGTTTTTGTAGGGCATGTTGTGATGTGATATGGTCAAGGCATGATGCAGAATTTTATTGTATGAGATGATCATGTTTTGTAACCGAGTTATCTGCAACTGGCAGGAGCCATATGGTTGTCGCTTTATTGTATGCAATGCAATCGCCCTGTAATGCTTTACTTTATCACTAAGCGGTAGCGATAGTCGTAGAAGCATAAGTTTGGCGAGACGACAACGATGCTACGATGGAGATCAAGGTGTCGCGCCGATGACGATGGTGATCATGATGATGCTTCGGAGATGGAGATCACAAGCACAAAGATGATGATGGCCATATCATATCACTTATATTGATTGCATGTGATGTTTATCTTTTATGCATCTTATCTTGCTTTGATTGACGGTAGCATTATAAGACGATCTCTCACTAAATTTCAAGATAAAAGTGTTCTCCCTGAGTATGCACCGTTGCCAAAGTTCGTCATGCCCAGACACCATGTGATGATCGGGTGTGATAAGCCCTACGTCCATCTACAACGGGTGCAAGCCAGTTTTGCACACGCGGAATACTCAGGTTAAACTTGATGAGCCTAGCATATGCAGATATGGCCTCGGAACACTGAGACCGAAAGGTCGAGTGTGAATCATATAGTAGATATGATCAACATAGTGATGTTCACCATTGAAAGCTACTCCATTTCACGTGATGATCGGTTATGGTTTAGTTGATTTGGATCACGTGATCACTTAGAGGATTAGAGGGATGTTTTTCTAACTGGGAGTTCTTAAGTAATATGATTAATTGAACTTTAATTTATCATGAACTTGGTCCTGGTAGTATTAGCATATCTATGTTGTAGATCAATAGCTCGCGTTGTTGCTTCCCTATGTTTTATATATGTTCCTAGAGAAAAACTATGTTGAAAGATGTTAGTAGCAATGATGCGGATTGGATCCGTGATCTGAGGTTTATCCTCATTACTGCACAGAAGAATTATGTCTTTGATACACCGCTAGTTGACAGACCTATTGCAGGAGCAGATGCAGATGTTATGAACGTTTGGCTAGCTCAATATGATGACTACTTGATAGTTTAGTGCACCATGCTTAACGACTTAGAATCGGGACTTCAAAGACGTTTTGAACGTCATGGACCATATGAGATGTTCCAGGAGTTGAAGTTAATATTTCAAGCAAATACCCAAGTTGAGAGATATGAAGTCTCCAACAAGTTATATAGCTAAAAGATGGAGGAGAATAGCTCAAGCAGTGAGCATGTGCTCAGATTGTCTGGGTACTACAATCGCTTGAATCAAGTGGGAGTTAATCTTCCAGATAAAATAGTGATTGGCAGAATTCTCTAGTCACCATCACCAAGTTAGTAGAACTTCGTGATGAACTATAATATGCAAGGGATGACAAAAGTAATTCCCAAGCTCTTCGTGATGCTGAAATCAACGAAGGTAGAAATCAAGAAAAACATCAAGTGTTGATGGTTAACAAGACCACTAGTTTCAAGAAAAGGGAAAAGGGAATAAGGGGAACTTCAAGAATAACGGCAAGCGAGTTGCTGCTCAAGTGAAGAAGCCCAAGTCTGTACCTAAGCCTGAGACTGAGTGCTCCTACTGCAAAGGGACTCGTCATTGGAAGCGGAACTACCCCAAGTGATTGGCGGATAAGAAGGATGGCAAAGTGAACATAAGTATATTTGATATACATGTTATTGATGTGTACCTTGCTAGTGTTTTTAGCAACCCCTCAGTATTTGATACTAGTTCAGTTGCTAAGATTAGTAACTCGAAACGAGAGTTGCAGAATGAACAAAGACTAGTTAAGGGTGAAGTGACGATGTGTGTTGGAAGTGGTTCCAAGATTGATATGATCATCATCGCACACTCCCTATACTTTCGGGATTAGTGTTGAACCTAAATACGTGTTATTTGGTGTTTGCGTTGAGCATGAATATGATTTGATCATGTTTATTGCAATACGGTTATTCATTTAAGTAAGAGAATAAATTGTTGTTCTGTTTACATGAATAAAACCTTATATGGTTACACACCCAATGAAAATGGTTCGTTGGATCTCGATCGTAGTGATACACATATTCATAATATTGAAACCAAAAGATGCAAAGTTAATAATGATAGTGCAACTTATTTGTGGCACTGCCATTTAGGTCATATTGGTGTAAAGCGCATGAAGAAACTCCATGCTGATGGGCTTTTGGAATCACTTGATTATGAATCACTTGATGCTTGCGAACCATGCCTCATGGGCAAGATGACTAAGACTCCGTTCTCCGGAACAATGGAGCGAGCAACTAACTTATTGGAAATAATACATACTGATGTATACGATCCGATGAGTGTTAAGGCTCGCGGCGGGTATCGTTATTCTCTGACCTTCTCAGATGATTTGAGCAGATATGGGTATATCTACTTGATGAAACATAAGTCTGAAACATTTGAAAAGTTCAAAGAGTTTCAGAGTGAAGTGGAAAATCATTGTGACAAGAAAATAAGGTTTCTACGATCTGATCGCGGAGACAAATATTTGAGTTACGAGTTTGGTCTTCAATTAAAACAATGTGGAATAGTTTCACAAACTCATGCCACCTGGAACACCATAGCATAATGGTGTGTCCAAACGTCATAACCGTACTTTATTGGATATAGTGCAACCTATGATGTTTCTTACCAATTTACCACTATCGTTTTGGGGTCATGCATTAGAGACAGCTGCATTCACGTTAAAAGGGGCACCATCTAAGTCTGTTGAGACGACACAATATGAACTATGGTTTGGCAAGAAACCAAAGCTGTCGTTTCTTAAAGTTTGGGGTTGCGATGCTTATAAGAAAAAGTTTCATCATGATAAGCTCAAATGTAGGATCGGAAGTATGTCTAGAGGGGGGTGATTAGACTACTTGACCAAATAAAAATCTATCCTTTTCCCAATTTTAGTTCTTGGCAGATTTTAGCTATCTTAGCACAAGTCAAGCAATCTCCACACAATTCAAGCAAGTATGCAAAGAGTATATGAGCAACGGAAAGTAAAGCATGCAACTTGCAACAATGTAAAGGGAAGGGTTTGGAGGATTCAAACGCAATTGGAGACACGGATGTTTTTGGCGTGGTTTCGATAGGTGGTGCTATCGTACATCCACGTTGATGGAGACTTCAACCCACGGAGGGTAACGGTTGCGTGAGTCCACGGAGGGCTCCACCCACAAAGGGTCCACGAAGAAGCAACCTTGTCTATTCCTTCACGGCTGTCGCCCACGAAGGACTTGCCTCACTAGCGGTAGACCTTCACGAAGTAGGCGATCTCCTTGCCCTTACAAACTCCTTGGTTCAACTCCACAATCTTGTCTGAGGCTCCCAAGTAACACCTAGCCAATCTAGGAGACACCACTCTCCAAGAAGTAACAAATGGTGTGTTGATGATGAACTCCTTGCTCTTGTGCTTCAAATGATAGTCTCCCCAACACTCAACTCTCTCTCACACAGGATTTGGATTTGGTGGAAAGAAGATTTGAGTGGAAAGCAACTTGGGGAAGGCTAGAGATCAAGATTCATATGGTAGGAATGGAAGATCTTGAGCTCAACACAAGGGTAGGTGGTTCTCTCTCAGAAAATGTGTATTGGAAGTGAAGATCTGTTCTGATGGCTCTCTCCACGAATGAAGAGTGGGTGGAGGGGTATATATAGCCTCCACACAAAATCTAACCGTTACACACAATTTGCCAAACTCGATGGGACCGAATCGTTAAACTCGGCCGGACCGATTTAGCAAACCTAGTGACTGTTAGGATTTCCGGTGGGACTGAGATGCAACTCGGTAGGACCGATATGGTTAGGGTTAGGGCATAACGTAATCTCGGTGTGACCAATTACACAAACTCGGTGGGACCGATTTTGGTAATAAGCTAACCAAGGGTTGGTCAGGTAAACTCCGTGGGACCGATTCGCTCTTTTCGGTGAGACCGAAATGTTACGAAAAGGAAACAGTGAGTTTACATTGCAATCTCGGTGGGACCGATCGCTCACTTCGGTTGGACCGAAACGTTACGAAGGGAAACAGAGAAATTGCAATCCATCTTGGTGAGACCGAGATCCCTATCGGTGAAACCGATTTGCTAGGGTTTGTGGCAGTGGCTATGACAAATGAAACTTAGTGGATCCGGATAGAAAGAATCGATGGGGCCGAGTTTGACTTTTGCTTTAGATCATATGTGGATATGGAAAGGTAGTTGAGGATTTTGGAGCATATCACTAAGCACATGAAGCAAGAGGCTCATTAAGCAACACCTCATCCCTCCTTAATAGTATTGGCTTTTCCTATGGACTCAATGTGATCTTGGATCACTAAAACATAAAATGTAGAGTCTTGTCCTTGAAGTTTGAGCCAATCCTTTGTCCTTATAATTTTGAGGGATCCACTTTCCTCATCCATGCCATGCCATCCATTGAGCTTTTCCTGAAATATTCATCTTGTAATAATGTTAGCTCAATGAGCTATATGTTGTTAGGAATTACCAAAACCACCCAGGGATAGTTTCACTTTCAATCTCCCCCTTTTTGGTAGTTGATGACAACATATAGATCAAAGCTTCGACAAGAGATAATAAGAATGAAATATATCGTCGCTTTGAGAAGTATGTGATAAGTAAGAGCTCCCCCTAAATTTGTGCATGTTTTAAGATTTGCTTTGGACTGCAAATGCACAAAGAGTTAGAATCATGGGTGACTCTTCCATGTCACATACATCTTAGTGGAGCGCTCAAAATGATAAGAATTAAATACATGCACTCATCACCAAGCAAAGTGAATGATCAAAATAAGGATAAACTGATAATAACATCCAACAAGCATTAAGTGTAGCTAATGATCAAACACGTGATCATCAATGTCTCACAAATTACGGCATAGTATCTCAAGCACTGAAAAGCAAATAAAGTTCAACCAAGAAGACAAGAGAGAATAAATGCAAACTCTCTCTCTCTCTCTCGAAGCCTATGATCTATACATTTTTCTCCCCCTTTGGCAACAAGTTACCAAAAAGTTCATAGAAAATGCATAGTACTAAACGACTCTCAGGCTTGGTCTTCAGTTGGTGGAGTCCGGATAACGCCAAGGACGAAGGCTTCAGTAGAAGTGGTTGGAGCTGCTTGGGTAGGAGCTGGAGCTGGTGGAACTGAAGCTGTAGCTGGTGCAGAAGGGGTGGCTCTGGTGTCAGGAACTGGCACTGCAGATCATCTCTGAGCTCTGGGCACTCTGGCAAATGCATCAGTTGTGGTCTTGCCCTTCCTCTCCTGCATATCATCTTGTAGTTGTTCCACGGCAGACTGAATCTCTTGTTACTTTCACATCCAGGTCATAGAACTTTTGTTCCATGATTCTTTCTAGGCTCTCTTGGTTTTGAGTCAGGGTGGCCAATCCTTTCTCAATCCTCAGAGTGGATGCTATCAGGTAACTGAGCTGCTCCTGCTTGTTCTTCAAGAAGTACTCAGATGCCTCCTCTTGAGTTGGCATCCTGGCGGCTTTCTCCATCTTTGCCTTCTCCTTCTTTGCTTGAGCATGTGCAGATGATGGTTCATTCTCATTCATGACAACCTGATTGTCTTCAAAGTCTGGATGGATGGGCAGGTGTTCCTGGTGTTTCTCTTTGGTGCACTCTTGGGCTTAGATGCAGATTTGGGTGCTTCCTTGGGCTTGGATGCAGTAGCCCCTGTCCTTATGGCATCACACATAAGCTTTTGTGCCTTGGGTGCTGGTGCAGCAACCTCTTCTTCCTCTTCTTCATCTGAGTCTCTCCTCATGGAGGGTTTGCCAAGACCTCTGGCAGTGGTAGTTCTGACTCTCTTCTTCTTCTTGTCTTGGCCACTTGCTTCCTCTTCAGATTCCATGATAAGCTTCATGGTTTCTTCAGTTACAGCCTTCCTAGGCTTAGAAGTGGGAACTCTCCTTGCAGGTGCCTTTTTGTGCATTCCAGGCTTGATGGCTGCAGCTGACCCATACTCTTTCTTGAGCACCTTCTTCTTGGATGTGGCTTCCTCTTCTGCCACATAATCCTCATCTTCTGATTCAGAAGTTCTCTTCTTGCTAGCTCTTGTGGCAGCCTTAGGCAGATTGCTTGGGGTGCTCCTGCTACCCTCATCAGAACTACTAGAGGGACTAGTGCCCTCACTAATATGAACCTGCTCCTCAGATTTGTTCTGGCTGTCACTCTGATCAGACATGTTGCAAACTCTAACTGCTGACCCTGTGAATAGTTTATAGATGAGATAGAGTGGATGAGCATCACAAAATGCAGAGATTTTTGCAAAAGAATGAGTCAAAAACTTAGTTTTAGTTTTCCACAAAAAGCATTTCGGATCAACTGATTTGCAAACTTGGTGATACCGAAGCAGCTTTTGGGACCAAAACTAGTGAATTCGGTCAGACCGAGTCACAGTTCGGCGGCACCGATACTGCTAGGGTTTCACAAAGTCCTGAACTCGGTCTCACCGATTTGTAATTCTCGGTCAGACCGAGAACCACATGTGCAATGGCCGTGGCCGAATCGGTGGAACCGAGTTCCACAACCCGGTGGGTCCGAGATGGTTTCGGCGGAAACCTAAACCTAAATTTTCGAATCTCAACTATTCTACGGATTGTTTTGACTGGATAGGAGTGTTTCAATCATAGAAAGAATCATAAAGAACACAATGTGCTAGGAATTGGACGGGGATTAGCACTGTGATCGAGTCCATACCCTAGTTCGGCGGCGGACTCGCTACGGCGGCAACGGCGGACACGAATTCTGTTGATGGCGGCGGAGACCAGCGACAGGAGGCGGCTGGCGACGAGGAGGATGATCCGGAGACCCAGGAGGCAGAGCGAGCTATGCGCGGGCGAAGAGGTTTCGGAGAAATTTCCAAAATTTTGCCCGTGAGTATATATAGCCCGACCCTGTCGGTGTGACCGAGTGGAACAACTCAGTGGCACCGAGATGCATAACTGTTGACAGTTAAGGCAACTCGGTGTGATCGAACAGTTCAAATCGGTTGCACCGAGGTGAAAACCTAGATTGACTTAGTGATCTCGGTATGACCGAAATGGGGAAATCGGTCAGACCGAAAAGCACAAAGAAGTTTTGGAAGTTTAAGTCTATGACAAATCGGGGACTCCGAGTGCTCCTCACACAGAGTGGTTTGAATCTGACTTGATCAAATTTTGTGATGTAGCATGAATAGAGTTTGATATGAGAAAAGCATAGATAGCTGGAGAAGGTTCTTAGGCATTCTTGTCCATCCACTTGGCAAGAAAACCAATCAATCAAAACAACAAGTGGATGTCCTCGAATGAGTAAAATATGCACTCAACATGCTCACACAATAAAATGGCAATTGAAATATGTGGCAAAGCATGCACAACCAATTCTAGCATCTATCAAGCAATTGGCGATGACTAGGTCATCTATGTATGAGTATATTGACTTAGGAGTCAAATGAGAACATTTGATCATAGGTCATACTCATCGTTTAAGCACAAGTGGGGTTACCACTTTTACATAAAGCATTGTTGTGTTCACATCATTAGAGTTGCTTTAGCTCAATTCTTAGAGTAAAGCTCCCCCTAGATGTGATATTCCCCCTAAGAGGGATGAACTAACCTTGGGTTTTGTCGATGATGACTTCATGTAGATGTTGAAGATGTGGATGCTCAATGTTGATGTAGGTCAATTGGAGCTACCCGTTGGAGTGAGTTGCACTTTCAATACCTACATGGGTTAGTCCCACAAGGAACAAACAAGGATATCCATAGACATAGAGTGATGCACACATAAGATGATGTCTATGAAAGCTTTTAGGTTACCTTGTCCCTTGACTTACCAACAAGAGGGTTTGTGACTCCTTGAACTAGTGCAAGATATGTAAGTTGATTGCACTTGTTCTTGCCAAAATGATAAGAGTGAAGTATGTTGGCGGAGTCACCCTCAAGAACTCTCCAGTTCTTCTTCTTTTGGATCCACACCATCTTGATGGGAATCCTTGAAGTTGTAGTCGTACTTGATGAAGTGGAACTTGAAGTAGTCTTGGGAATCCACTTGACTAAGGTCTTAGGAGCTTCTTCAAATGCATCAATTTCCTCTTGAAGCTTGTCCTTGCCTTTTTGCTTGTAGTCTTGTGGTGGAAGATCATCTTGAGCTTGTGTCCCTTTGAAAGAAGTAGGATCATACTTCTCTTGTTGAGGAACAAACTTTGTCTTGGGGTATTGATCTTATTCCCACTCAACTCCATTGGCATTGAACTTTCGTTCAAAACCAACACCTTGATTCTTCCAGTGCCTTCCTTGCTTGCGTACAATTTCCTCAAATTGCTTACTCCCGGCAAGGCTCTTGTACACTCCTTTCTCTATAATTCCCTTCAATAGGCTATTTTCTTGCTCAAGTGTAACTTGGCTAAGAGAATCATTAGTGGAATCAAGAGAACTACTAGAAGCAACAATATTGGATTTAGCATGATCATTGTTACTACTAGAGGAAGAATCTTTCTTGTTCTTGTTACTAGACTTGACTTGAGGCATGTAAGTGGATAAAAGTAAACGCTTGGCAATGTAAGAAGAACTTTTCTTACGAAGATCATCATTGATTGCTTTGAAGAACTCATGCTCTTGCTCAAGGTTGAGCTTTTCAAAGCGTAATTTCTCATGTGTTCTTAAAAGTTCTCGATGATCTTCTAAGATAGTTTCATGAGCTAAATTAAGAGTGTTTAGTTCTTTAGTTAGAGACTCAATCTTCTCCTTATCATCGTCATTCGTTTTATCTTGATTAGCATGGTTAATTGATGTTTCATCATAGTACTCATCACTAGAGTTGTCAACAAGTAAATCATCATCACCTAACAAGTCATCTTCATCACTATTGAAATCAACATACTTGGGATGTGATACCTTTGGGCCTTTAGCCATGAAGCATGTTCCAACTCCTTCATTTGATGAGTCAAATATGTCGTAGGAGTTGGTTGACACAAGTGCTAGACCGGCAACACCTTCATCTTGAGTATATTCGGAATCGGAGTGATAACTTCTCTCAGAGTGGTTGTCGGAGTCGGAGCCGGATACCCATTCACCAACATGAGCTTGATGTCTTCGTTTTGTGTAGCTCCTTGATGACTTTTATTTTCTTTCCGAATCCTTGCTTCTCCGTGAGTGTCTTCATTCATAACGATCATCTCTACTCCTTCTTTCTCTAGATGGCTATTCTTCTCTTCTACTTCTTCTTTTGGGAGAGTCTTCTCTTCTCTTGTAGGGAGCCGTACACTCATTGGAATAGTGTCCGGGTCTTCCACAGTTATAGCACTTTCGCTCTCGACTAGAAGATCTTTTGTCATTGTAGGACCTTGACTTGGAGCTTCTATCTTTGCTTCTACTTTTGTAGAACTTGTTGAAGTTCTTCACCATTAAGCTCAATTCTTCATTGAAGGTTTGCTTCTCACTTGATGATGTGGGGGCTTCACATGAGGCTTTGTAAGCTCCACTTGATTTGTTGTGAAGTTCCTCTTTATCCTTGAGTGACATCTCATGAGCAACAATTCTTCCAATGACTTCCGTTGGCTTGAGATCTTTGTAATTGGGCATCATTTGGATCAATGTGCACATGGTATCATATTTTCCATCCAAGGCTCTTAGGATCTTCTTGATGATGAATCTATCGGTCATCTCTTCACTCCCTAAGCCGGCAATCTCATTTGTGATAAGAGCAAGCCTAGAGTACATTTCAGCGACACCTTCACCATCCTTCATTTTGAACTTGTCAAGTTGACTTTGAAGCACATCCAATTTGGATTCCTTGACGGAGTCGGTACCTTCCTGCATATCAATCAAAGTATCCCAAATTTCCTTTGCATTCTCAAGACAGCTGATTTTGTTGAATTCTTCGGGGCACAATCCGTTGAAGAGAATATCACAAGCTTGAGCGTTGTATTGCAGCATCTTCAACTCTTTCGCGGTAGCTTCACGGTTTGGTTCTTTCCCATCAAAGAAGTCGCCTTGCAAGCCAACACACACAATAGCCCAAATGGCGGGGTTATGTCCAAGAATATGCATTTTCATTTTATGCTTCCAACTAGCAAAATTAGTACCATCAAAGTAAGGACCTCTACGGTGATAATTTCCCTCGCTAGACGCCATACTCTCCTAGGTTGTGAAACCAAGGCTATGACCACCAAAAGCTATGGAAATCAAAGCAAATGGAGACCAAAGCTCTGATACCACTTGTAGGATCGGAAGTATGTCTAGAGGGGGGGTGATTAGACTACTTGACCAAATAAAAATCTATCCTTTTCCCAATTTTAGTTCTTGGCAGATTTTAGCTATCTTAGCACAAGTCAAGCAATCTCCACACAATTCAAGCAAGTATGCAAAGAGTATATGAGCAGCGGAAAGTAAAGCATGCAACTTGCAACAATGTAAAGGGAAGGGTTTGGAGGATTCAAACGCAATTGGAGACACGGATGTTTTTGGCGTGGTTCCGATAGGTGGTGCTATCGTACATCCACGTTGATGGAGACTTCAACCCACGGAGGGTAACGGTTGCGTGAGTCCACGGAGGGCTCCACCCACAAAGGGTCCACGAAGAAGCAACCTTGTCTATTCCATCACGGCTGTCGCCCACGAAGGACTTGCCTCACTAGCGGTAGACCTTCATGAAGTAGGCGATCTCCTTGCCCTTACAAACTCCTTGGTTCAACTCCACAATCTTGTCTGAGGCTCCCAAGTAACACCTAGCCAATCTAGGAGACACCACTCTCCAAGAAGTAACAAATGGTGTGTTGATGATGAACTCCTTGCTCTTGTGCTTCAAATGATAGTCTCCCCAACACTCAACTCTCTCTCACAGGATTTGGATTTGGTGGAAAGAAGATTTGAGTGGAAAGCAACTTGGGGAAGGCTAGAGATCAAGATTCATATGGTAGGAATGAAAGATCTTGAGCTCAACACAAGGGTAGGTGGTTCTCTCTCAGAAAATGTGTATTGTAAGTGAAGATCTGTTCTGATGGCTCTCTCCACGAATGAAGAGTGGGTGGAGGGGTATATATAGCCTCCACACAAAATCTAACCGTTACACACAATTTGCCAAACTCGGTGGGACCGAATCGTTAAACTCGGTCGGGCCGATTTAGCAAACCTAGTGACCGTTAGGATTTTCGGTGGGACTGAGATGCAACTCGGTAGGACCGATATGGTTAGGGTTAGGGCATAATGTAATCTCGGTGTGACCGATTACACAAACTCGGTGGGACCGATTTTGGTAATAAGCTAACCAAGGGTTGGTCAGGTAAACTCGATGGGACCGATTCGCTCTTTTCGGTGAGACCGAAATGTTACGAAAAGGAAACAGTGAGTTTACATTGCAATCTCGGTGGGACCGATCGCTCACTTCGGTTGGACCGAAACGTTACGAAGGGAAACAGAGAAATTGAACCCCATCTCGGTGAGACCGAGATCCCTATCGGTGAAACCGATTTGCTAGGGTTTGTGGCAGTGGCTATGACAAATGAAACTTAGTGGATCCGGATAGAAAGAATCGATGGGGCCGAGTTTGACTTTTGGTTTAGATCATATGTGGATATGAAAAGGTGGTTGAGGATTTTGGAGCATATCACTAAGCACATGAAGCAAGAGGCTCATTAAGCAACACCTCATCCCTCCTTAATAGTATTGGCTTTTCCTATGGACTCAATGTGATCTTGGATCACTAAAACATAAAATGTAGAGTCTTGTCCTTGAAGTTTGAGCCAATCCTTTGTCCTTATAATTTTGAGGGATCCACTTTCCTCATCCGTGCCATGCCATCCATTGAGCTTTTCCTGAAATATTCATCTTGGAATAATGTTAGCTCAATGAGCTATATGTTGTTTGGAATTACCAAAACCACCCAGGGATAGTTGCACTTTCATCAAACCCAAATCGGAGAAATGTGTCTTCATAGGATACCCAAAGGAGACAGTTGGGTACACCTTCTATCACAGATCCAAAGGCAAGACATTCGTTGCTGAGAATGGATACTTTCTAGAGAAGGAATTTCTCTCAAAAGAAGTGAGTGGGAGGAAAGTAGAACTTGATAAGGTAATTGTACCTTCTCCCTTATTGGAAAGTAGTTCATCACAGAAATTTGTTCTTGTGACTACTACACCAATTAGTGAGGAAGATAATGATGATGATCATGTAACTTCAGATCAAGTTACTACCGAACCTCGTAGGTAAACCAGAGTGAGATCCACACCAGAGTGGTACGGTAATCCTATTCTGGAGGTCACGGTGCTTGACCATGACGAACCTACGAACTATAAGGAAGCGATGATGAGCCCAGATTCCGCGAAATGGCTTGAGGCCATGAAATCTGAGATGAGATCCATGTATGAGAACAAAGTGTGGACTTTGGTTGACTTGCGCGATGATCGGCAAGCCATAGAAAATAAATGGATCTTCAAGAAGAAGACGGACGCTGATAGTAGTGTTACTATCTACAAAGCTAGAATTGACGCAAAAGGTTTTCGACAAGTTCAAGGTGTTGACTACGATGAGAGTTTCTCACTTGTATCTATGCTTAAGTCTGTCCGAACCATGTTAGCAATTGCCACATTTTATGAAATCTGGCAAATGGATAAACAAAACTGCATTCCTTAATGGATTTATTAAAGAAGAGTTGTATATGATGCAACCAGAAGGTTTTGTCAAATCTAAAAGGTGCTAACAAAATATGCAAGCTCCAGCGATCCATCTATGGACTGGTGCAAGCATCTCGGAGTTGGAATACATGCTTTGATAAGTTGATCAAAGTATATAGTATTATACAAACTTGCGATGAAGCTTGTATTTACAAGAAAGTGAGTGGGAGCACTACAACATTTCTGATGAGTATATGTGAATAACATATTGTTGATCGGAAATAATGTAGAATTATTCTACAAAGCATAAAGGAGTGTTTGAAAGGAGTTTTTCAAAGAAAGACCTTGGTGAAGCTACTTACGTATTGAGCATCAAGATCTATATAGATAGATCAAGACGCTTGATAAGTTTTTTCAATAAGTACATACCTTGACAAGATTTTAAAGTAGTTCAAAATGGAACAGTCAAAGAAAGAGTTCTTGCCTGTGTTACAAGGTGTGAAGTTGAGTAAGACTCAAAGCCCGACCACGGCAGAAGATAGAAAGAGAATGAAAGTCATTCCCTACGCCTCAACCATAAGTTCTATAAAGTATGTCATGATGTGTACCATATCTATTGTATACCCTACACTGTGTTAAGCAAGGGAGTACAATAGTGATCTAGGAGTAGATGAATGGACAGCGGTCAAAATTATCCTTACTGGAATAAGGATATGTTTCTCGATTACGAAGGTGACAAAAGATTCATCATAAAGGGTTACGTCGATGCAAGTTTGGACACTAATCCAGATGATTCTAAGTCTCAATCTGGATGCATATTGAAAGTGGGAGCAATTAGATAGAGTAGCTCCATGCAGAGCATTGTTGACATAGAAATTTGCAAAATACATAACCGGTTTGAATGTGAAAGACCCGTTGACTAAGATTCTCTCACAAGCAAAACATGATCACACCTTAGTACTGTTTGGGTGTTAATCACATAACGATGTGAACTAGATTACTGAATCTAGTAAACCCTTTGGGTGTTGGTCACATGGCGATGTGAACTATGGGTGTTAATCACATGATGATGTGAACTATCGATGTTAATCACATGGTGATGTGATCTAGATTATTGACTCTAGTGCAAGTGGGAGACTAAAGGAAATATGCCCTAGAGACAATAATAAAGTTATTATTTATTTCCTTATATCATGATAAATGTTTATTATTCATGCTAGAATTGTATTAACCAGAAGCATAATACATGTGTGAATACATAGACAAACAGAGTGTCACTAGTATGCCTCTACTTGACTAGCTCGTTAATCGAAGATGGTTATGTTTCCTAACCATGAACAAAAGAGTTGTTATTTGATTAACGGGATCATATCATTAGAAAAATGATGTGATTGACATGACCCATTCCATTAGCTTAGCACCCGATCGTTTAGTATGTTGCTATTGCTTTCTTCATGACTTATACATGTTCCTATGACTATGAGATTATGCAACTCCCGTTTGCCGGAGGAACACTTTGTGTGCTACCAAACGTCACAACGTAACTGAGTGATTATAAAGGAGATCTACAGGTGTCTCCGAATGTACATGTTGGGTTGGTGTATTTCGAGATTAGGATTTGTCACTCCGATTGTCGGAGAGGTATCTCTGGGTCCTCTCGGTAATGCACATCAGATAAGCCTTGCAAGCAATGCAACTAATGAGTTAGTTGCGAGATGACGTATTACGGAACGAGTAAAGAGACTTGCCGGTAACGAGATTGAACTAGGTATTAAGATACCGACGATCGAATCAACATACCGATGACAAAGGGAACACCGTATGTTGTTATGCGGTCTGACCGATAAACATCTTCGTAGAGTATGTAGGAGCCAATATGAGCATCCAGGTTCCGCTGTTGGTTATTGACCGGAGACGTGTCTCGGTCATGTCTACATTGTTCTCGAACCCGTAGGGTCCGCACGCTTAAGGTTTCGATGACAGTTATATTATGAGTTTATGAATTTTGATGTACCGAAGGAGTTCGGAGTCCCGGATGAGATCGGGGACATGACGAGGAGTCTCGAAATGGTCGAGACGTAAAGATCGATATATTGGACGAATATATTCGGACATCGGAAAGGTTCTGATTGGTTCGGGTATTTTTCGGAGTACCGGGAAGTTATGGGAATACGGGGGAAGAAGTACATGGGCCTTATTGGGCTTTAGGGGAGAGGAAGAGGCAGGCCGCACGCCCCCCCATTGACTAGTCCGAATTGGACTAGGGGGAGAGGCGGCGCCCCCTCCTTCCTTCTCTTCCCTCTTCCCTTTCCTTGACTCCTACTCCTATTACTTGGAAGGGGGGGAATCCTACTCCCGGTGGGAGTAGGACAACTCCAGGGCGCGCCATAGGGGCCGGCGCTCTCCCCCCTCCTCAACTCCTTTATATACAGGGGCGGGGGGCACCCCATAGACACACAAGTTGATCTTCGTGATCGTTCTCTTAGCCGTGTGCGGTGCCTGTTGGGGAACGTTGCAGAAAATTATTTTTTTTCCTACGGTTTCACCAAGATCCATCTATGAGTTCATCTAGCAACGAGTATTCAGATTAGATAGCATCTACATACCACTTTGTAGATCGCAATGGAAGCGTTCGAGTGAACGTGGATGAGGTAGTCGTACTTGCCGTGATCCAATTCACCGATGATCTAGTACCGAACGGACGACACCTCCGCGTTCAACACACGTACGGGACAGGAGACGTCTCCTCCTTCTTGATCCAGCAAGGGGAAAGGAGAGGTTGAGGAAGATCCAGCACGACGGTGTGGTGGTGGATGCAGCAGAACTCCGGCAGGGCTTCGCCGTGCACTTACGGAGGAGGAGGAGGTGTTGGAGAGGGAGAGGGAGGCGCCAGGGCATAGGGTGCGCTGCCCCCCTCCCCTGCCCCCTTTATATAGGCTTCTTGGGGGGGCGCCGGCCCTGGGAGATCTAATCTCCCAAGGGGGCGGCGGCCAGGGAGGTTTCCCTCCCCCCAAGCCATCTAGGAGGTGCCTTCCACCACTAGGACTCCTCCTAGATGGAACCCTAGGCGCATGGGACCTTTGGGGCTGGTTCCCCTTGGCCCAAGCAGGCCAAGGCGCACCCCCTAAGGCCAATGTGGCCCACCAGGGCAGGTGGCCCCACCTGGTGGACCCCCGGGACCCCTCCGGTGGTCCCGGTACAATACCGATAACACCGAAACTTGTCCCGATGGCCAAAATAGCACTTCCTATATATAATTCTTTACCTTCGGACCATTCCGGAACTCCTCGTGACGTCCGGGATCTCATCCGGGACTCCGAACAACATTCGGGTTACTGCACATACATATCCCTACAACCCTAGCGTCACCGAACCTTAAGTGTGTAGACCCTACGGGTTCGGGAGACATGCAGACATGACCGAGACGGCTCTCGGGCAATAACCAACAGCGGGATCTGGATACCCATGTTGGCTCCCACATGCTCCATGATGATCTCATTGGATGAACCACGATGTCAAGGATTCAATTAATCCCGTATACGATTCCCTTTGTCAATCGGTATTTTACTTGCCCGAGATTCGATCGTCGGTATCCCAATACCTCGTTCAATCTCGTTATCGGCAAGTCACTTTTCTCGTTCCGTAATGCATGATCCCGTGATCAAACACTTTGGTCACATTGAGCTCATTGTGATGATGCATTACCGAGAGGGCCCGGTGATACCTCTCCGTCAAGCGGAGTGACAAATCCCAGTCTCGATCCATGTCAACCCAACAGACACTTTCAGAGATACCCGTAGCATACCTTTATAGTCACCCAGTTACGTTGTGACGTTTGGCATACCCAAAGCACTCCTACGGTATCCGGGAGTTACACGATCTCATGGTCTAAGGAAAGGATACTTGACATTGGATAACTCTAGCAAACGAACTATGCGATCTTATGCTATGTTTAGGATTGGGTCTTGTCCATCACATCATTCTCCTAATGATGTGATCCCGTTATCGATGACATCCAATGTCCATAGTCAGGAAACCATGACTATCTGTCGATCAACGAGCTAGTCAACTAGAGGCTCACTAGGGACATGTTGTTGTCTGTTATTCACACATGTATTACGATTTCCGGATAACACAATTATAGCACGAATAAAGACAATTATCATGAATAAGGAAATATAATAATAATGCTTTTATTATTGCCTCTAGGGCATATTTCCAACAGTCTCCCACTTGCACTAGAGTCAATAATCTAGTTACATTGTGATGAATCGAACACCCATAGAGTTCTGGTGCTGATCATGTTTTGCCTTAGGGAGAGGTTTAGTTAACGGATCTGCGACATTCAGATCCGTGTGTACTTTACAAATCTCTATGTCTCCATCTTGAACATTTTCACGAATGGAGTTGAAGCGACGCTTGATGTGCCTGGTCTTCTTGTGAAACCTGGGCTCCTTTGCAAGTGCAATAGCTCCAGTGTTGTCACAGAAGAGCTTGATTGGCCCTGACGCATTGGGTATGACTCCGAGGTCGGTGATGAACTCCTTCACCCAAATTGCTTCATGTGCTGCCTCCGAGGCTGCCATGTACTCCGCTTCACATGTAGATCCCGCCACGACGCTCTGCTTGCAACTGCACCAGCTTACTGCCCCACTATTCAAAATATACACGTATCCGGTTTGTGACTTAGAGTCATCCAGATCTGTGTCGAAGCTAGCGTCGATGTAACCTTTTACGACGAGCTCTTCGTCACCTCCATAAACGAGAAACATTTCCTTGGTCCTTTTTAGGTACTTCAGGATATTCTTGACCGCTGTCCAGTGTTCCTTGCCGGGATTACTTTGGTACCTTCCTACCAAACTTACGGCAAGGTTTACATTAGGTCTGGTACACAGCATGGCATACATAATAGAACCTATGGCTGAGGCATAGGGGATGACGCTCATCTCTTCTATATCTTCTGCCGTGGTCGGACATTGAGCTGAGCTCAATTTCACACCTTGTAACATAGGTAAGAACCCTTTCTTAGATTGATCCATATTGAATTTCTTCAATATCTTATCAAGGTATGTGCTTTGTGAAAGACCTATGAGGCGTCTCGATCTATCTCTATAGATCTTGATGCCTAATATATAAGCAGCTTCTCCAAGGTCCTTCATTGAAAAACTTTTATTCAAATAGGCCTTAATGCTGTCCAAGAGTTCTATATCATTTCCCATCAAAAGTATGTCGTCTACATATAATATGAGAAATGCTACAGAGCTCCCACTCACTTTCTTGTAAACACAGGCTTCTCCATAAGTCTGTGTAAACCCAAACGCTTTGATCATCTCATCAAAGCGAATGTTCCAACTCCGAGATGCTTGCACCAGCCCATAAATCGAGCGTTGGAGCTTGCATACCTTGTCAGCATTCTTAGGATCGACAAAACCTTCCGGCTGCATCATATACAATTCTTCCTTAAGGTAACCATTAAGGAATGCCATTTTGACGTCCATTTGCCATATCTCATAATCATAGTATGCGGCAATTGCTAACATGATTCGGACGGACTTCAGCTTCGCTACCGGTGAGAAAGTCTCATCGTAGTCAACCCCTTGAACTTGTCGATTACCCTTAGCGACAAGCCGAGCTTTATAGATGGTCACATTACCATCCGCGTCTGTCTTCTTCTTAAAGATCCATTTATTTTCTATGGCTCGCCGTTCAACGGGCAAGTCAGTCAAAGTCCATACTTCATTTTCATACATGGATCCTATCTCGGATTTCATGGCTTCCAGCCATTTGTTGGAATCCGGGCCCGCCATTGCTTCCTCATAGTTCGAAGGTTCACCGTTGTCCAACAACATGATTTCCAAGACAGGGTTGTCGTACCACTCTGGTGCGGAACGTGTCCTTGTGGACCTTCGAATTTCAATAGGAGCTTGATCAGAAGTATCTTGATCATAGTCATTAATTTCCTCTCTAGTCGGTGCAGGCACCTCAGGAACGATTTCTTGAGTTTCGCCATTTTCCGGTTCAAGAGGCAACACTTCATCAAGTTCTACTTTCCTCCCACTTACTTCTTTCGAGAGAAACTCTTTCTCTAGAAAGGATCCATTCTTGGCAACAAAGATCTTGCCTTCGGATCTGAGGTAGAAGGTATACCCAACAATTTCTTTAGGGTATCCTATGAAGACGCATTTTTCCGATTTGGGTTCGAGCTTTTCAGGTTGAAGTTTCTTGACATAAGCATCACATCCCCAAACTTTCAGAAACGACAGCTTCGGTTTCTTCCCAAACCATAATTCATACGGTGTCGTCTCAACGGATTTCGACGGAGCCCTATTTAAAGTGAATGCGGCAGTCTCTAAAGCATAGCCCCAAAAAGATAGCGGTAAGTCGGTAAGAGACATCATAGATCGCACCATATCTAATAGAGTGCGATTACGACATTCGGACACACCATTACGCTGAGGTGTTCCAGGCGGCGTGAGTTGTGAAACTATTCCACATTTTCTTAAGTGTGTGCCAAATTCGTGACTCAAGTATTCTCCTCCACGATCTGATCGTAGAAACTTGATCTTTCTATCACGTTGATTTTCAACCTCACTCTGAAATTCCTTGAACTTTTCAAAGGTCTCAGACTTGTGTTTCATTAAGTAGATATACCCATATCTACTCAAGTCATCAGTGAGGGTGAGAACATAACGATAGCCACCGCGAGCCTCAACACTCATTGGACCGCACACATCGGTATGTATGATTTCCAATAAGTTGGTTGCTCGCTCCATTGTTCCTGAGAACGGAGTCTTGGTCATTTTACCCATGAGGCATGATTCGCACGTGTCAAATGATTCATAATCAAGAGACTCTAAAAGTCCATCCGCGTGGAGCTTCTTCATGCGTTTGACACCTATGTGACCAAGGCGGCAGTGCCACAAATATGTGGGACTATTGTTATCAACTTTAACTCTTTTGGTACTCACACTATGAATATGTGTATCATCACGTACGAGATTCATCAAGAACAAACCATTAACCATCGGAGCATGACCATAAAACATATCTCTCATATAAATAGAACAACCATTATTCTCGGATTTAAATGAGTAGCCTTCTCGAATTAAGCGAGATCCAGATACAATGTTCATGCTCAAACTTGGCACTAAATAACAATTATTGAGGTTTAAAACTAATCCCGTAGGTAAATGTAGAGGCAGCGTGCCGACGGCGATCACATCGACCTTGGAACCATTCCCGACGCGCATCGTCACCTCGTCCTTCGCCAGTCTCCGTTTATTCCGCAGCTCCTGCTTTGAGTTACAAATGTGAGCAACTGCACCGGTATCAAATACCCAAGAGCTACTACAAGTACTGGTAAGGTACACATCAATTACATGTATATCACATATACCTTTGGTTTTGCCGGCCTTCTTGTCCGCTAAGTATTTGGGGCAGTTCCGCTTCCAGTGACCACTTCCCTTGCAATAAAAGCACTCAGTTTCGGGCTTGGGTCCATTCTTTGGCTTCTTCCCGGCAACTTGTTTACCGGGCGCGGCAACTTCCTTGCCGTCCTTCTTGAAGTTCTTTTTACCCTTGCCCTTCTTGAACTTAGTGGTTTTATTCACCATCAACACTTGATGCTCCTTCTTGATTTCTACCTCTGCTGATTTCAGCATAGCATATACCTTAGGAATGGTCTTTACCATCCCCTGCATATTGTAGTTCATCACAAAGCTCTTGTAGCTAGGTGGAAGCGACTGGAGGATTCTGTCAATGACCGCTTCATCCGGGAGATTAACTTCCAGTTGAGTCAAGCGGTTGTGCAACCCAGACATTTTGAGTATGTGCTCATTGACAGAGCCATTTTCCTCCATCTTACAGCTAAAGAATTTATCGGAGACTTCATATCTCTCGACCCGGTCATGAGCTTGGAAAACCATTTTCAGCTCTTCGAACATCTCATATGCTCCATGTCTCTCAAAACGCTTTTGGAGTCCCGGCTCTAAGCTGTAAAGCATGCCGCACTGAACGAGGGAGTAATCATCGCAGCGTGACTGCCAAGCGTTCATAACGTCTTGTTCTGCAGGGAGAATAGGTGCGTCACCCAGCGGTGCTCTTAAGACATAATCTTTCTTGGCAGCTATGAGGATGATCCTCAGGTTCCGGACCCAGTTCGTATAGTTGCTACCATCGTCTTTCAGCTTGGTTTTCTCTAGGAACGCGTTGAAGTTGAGGACTACGTTGGCCATTTGATCTACAAGACATATTGTAAATATTTAGACTAAGTTCATGATAATAAAGTTCATTTAATCAAGTTATTTAATGAACTCCCACTTAGATAAATATCCCTCTTCTAGTCATCTAAGTATTACATGATCCGAGTCAACTAGGCCATGTCCGATCATCACGTGAGACGGACTAGTCAACATCGGTGAACATCTTCATGTTGATCGTATCTTCTATACGACTCATGCTCGACCTTTCGGTCTTCTGTGTTCCGAGGCCATGTCTGTACATGCTAGGCTCGTCAAGTCAACCTAAGTGTTTTTGCGTGTGTAAATCTGGCTTACACCCGTTGTATGCGAACGTAAGGACCTATCACACCCGATCATCACGTGGTGCTTCGGAACGACGAACCTTAGCAACGGTGCACAGTTAGGGTGAACACTTTCTTGAAATTATTATGAGGGATCATCTTATTTACTACCGTCGTTCTAAGTAAACAAGATGCAAAACATGATAAACATCACATGCAATCAAATAATAAACGTGACATGATATGGCCAATATCACATAGCTCCTTTGATCTTCATCTTGGGGCTCCATGATCATCTTGTCACCGGCTTGACACCATGATCTTCATCATCATGATCTTCATCATCGTGTCTCCATGAAGTTGCTCGCCAACTATTACTTCTACTACTATGGCTAACGCGTTTAGCAATAAAGTAAAGTAATTTACATGGCGATTCTCAATGACACGCAGGTCATACAAAAAATAAAGACAACTCCTATGGCTCCTGCCGGTTGTCATACTCATCGACATGCAAGTCGTGATTCCTATTACAATAGCATGAACATCTCATACATCACATATAGATCATTCATCATACATCACAACTTTGGCCATATCATATCACAAAGCACTTGCTGCAAAAACAAGTTAGACGTCCTCTAATTGTTGTTGCAAGTTTTACGTGGCTGAATTAGGGTTCTAGCAAGAACATTTTCTTACCTACGTAAAACCACAACGTGATTTGTCAACTTCTATTTACCCTTCATAAGGACCCTTTTCATCGAATCCGCTCCAACTAAAGTAGGAGAGACAGACACCCGCCAGCCACCTTATGCAACTAGTGCATGTTAGTCGGTGGAACCGGTCTCACGTAAGCGTACGTGTAAGGTTGGTCCGGGCCGCTTCATCCCACAATACCGCTGAAGCAAGATAAGACTAGTAACGGCAAGAAAAGTTGACAACATCTACGCCCACAACAAATTGTGTTCTACTCGCGCAAGAAGAACTACGCATAGACCTAGCTCATGATGCCACTGTTGGGGAACGTTGCAGAAAATTAAAATTTTTCCTATGGTTTCACCAAGATCCATCTATGAGTTCATCTAGCAACGAGTATTCAGATTAGATAGCATCTACATACCACTTTGTAGATCGCAACGGAAGAGTTCGAGTGAACGTGGATGAGGTAGTCGTACTTGCCGTGATCCAATTCACCGATGATCTAGTACCGAACGGACGGCACCTCCGCGTTCAACACACGTACGGGACGGGAGACGTCTCCTCCTTCTTGATCCAGCAAGGGGAAAGGAGAGGTTGAGGAAGATCCAGCATGACGGTGTGGTGGTGGATGCAGCAGAACTCCGGCAGGGCTTCGCCGTGCACTTACGGAGGAGGAGGAGGTGTTGGAGAGGGAGAGGGAGGCGCCAGGGCATAGGGTGCGCTGCCCCCCTCCCCTGCCCCCCTTTATATAGGCTTCTTGGGGGGGGGGCGCCGGCCCTGGGAGATCTAATCTCCCAAGGGGGCGGCGGCCAGGGAGGTTTCCCTCCCCCCCAAGCCATCTAGGAGGTGCCTTCCACCACTAGGACTCCTCCTAGATGGAACCCTAGGTGCATGGGTGTAACGCCCTCGATGCGGCTATATCTCCCACGTGTCGAAGCACGACTTAGAGGCATAACCGCATTGAAAGCAATGTCGCAAGTGAGGTAATCTTCACGCAACCCATGTAATACATAAGGGAAAAAGATACATAGTTGGCTTACAATCGCCACTTCACACAAATACATGAATAAAACATTACATCATACAGCTACAATCAGGGCCCGACTACGGAGCCAAAATAAAAGAAGAAACCCCAAAAAGCGACAAAGGACCAAGATCGACCCCAACTGGCCTCCACTACTGATCGACTAGAACGAAACAACATAAAGGACAAGATCTTCATCGAACTCCTCCTTGAGCTCGGGTGCGTCACCTGCACGGTCTCATCGGCACCTGCAAACTGGTATTGGAAGTATCTGGTGAGTCACGAGGACTCAGCAATCTCACACCCGCGAGATCAAGACTATTTAAGCTTAAAGGTAGGGTAAAAGGTATGAGGTGGAGCTGCAGCGAGCGACTAGCATATATGGTGGCTAACATACGCAAATAAGAGTGAGAAGAGAAGGCAAAGCACGGTCGAACAACTATGATCAATAAGTGATCCTGAACTACTTACGTCAGACATAACTCCAACAACCGTGTTCACTTCCCGGACCCCGCCGAGAAGAGACCATCACGGTTACATACGCGGTTGGTGTATTTTAGTTAAGATCAACTTCGGGTTTTCTACAACCGGACATTAACAAATTCCCATCTGCCCATAACCGCGGGCACGGCTTTCGAAAGTTCAAACCCTGCAGGGGTGTCCCAACTTAGCCCATGATAAGCTCTCGCGATCAACGAAGGATATTCCTTCTCCCCGGGAAGACCCGATCAGTCTCGGAATCCCAGCTACAAGACATTTCGACAGCAATAAAACAAGTCCAGCAAAGCCGCCCGATGCGCCGACATCCTGATAGGAGCTGCACATATCTCGTTCTCAGGGAAACACCGGATAACACTACGTACGGCAACCGACGATACCCCAAGTTGCCTAGGGGTGGCACCGCAAGTGGCTCTGGTTTGGACCAACACTTAGACAAGCATTGGCCCGGGGGGGGGGGGGCTAAATAAAGATGACCCTTGGGTTAATTACTCCCAAGGGAAAGTAGGTGGTGGTGAGGCAAATGGTAAAACCAAGGTTGGGCCTCACTGGAAAAGTCTTATTCAAAGCGAACTGTCAAGGGGGTCCCATAAATCACCCGACCGCGTTAGGGACGCAAAATCCGGGAACATAACACCGATATGACGGAAACTAGGGCTACAAGAGTGGAACAAAACACCAGGCATAAGGCCGAGCCTTCCACCCTTTACCAAGTATATAGATGCATTAATTAAATAAGATATATTGTGATATCCCAACAAGTAAACATGTTCCAACAAGGAACAACATCTCCATGTTCCAACAAGGAACAAACTTCATCTTCACCTGCAACTAACAACGCTATAAGAGGGGCTGAGCAAAGCGGTAACATAGCCAATCAACGGTTTGCTAGGACAAGGTGGGTTAGAGGCTGACATGGCAATATGGGTGGCCTGATATAGCAAGTGGTAGGTATCGCAGCATAGGCATAGCAAAAGAGCGAGCAATCTAGCGAGCAAAGATAGAAGTGATTTCGAGGGTATGGTCATCTTGCCTGAGATCCCGCTAGGAAGAAGAACGAGTCCATGAAGAAGGTAAACGGATGTAGTCGAACGAATCCTCACAACTCCGGAACGAAACCGAAGCTAACGAGAGAAGCAACCCGGAAAGAAACAAGCAACATAGTAAACAACCAACACATAAACATGGCATGATGCACAACCAAGTATGATGCATGTTCGGTTTAATGAGCATGGCATGGCAAAGTGCAACAAACAACACTACAAATTAAGTGGAGCTCAATAAGCAACGGAGCATATTGACGAAACACCACAACAATTATTTAGTTCGATCTCGTTTATGTACCCAACAATATTAAATGTTGATTAACATGGCAAGGGGTGAAGCACAACAAAACTACCTATCAAGGCAAGTTTAAATGAGGCCGGAACAACAAACAACAAATCCGGAATATCCTCATATGCATATTTTAGATTTGGTACTGTTCTGACCTAAAGCATATTTTATTGTTGTTAAACAGGAAAATAAAGTGCAACATGTTAATCTATGCAATTTTCTACCCCATTTACATATAAAGTTTATTTAAAACCAAGCTACGGTTGTTAAGTTATGAAATAAATCATTTTAGCATGGCATTTAAGCAAATTTAAGCAAACAACATTTTAAACATTTTAAACGTTGTTATCATGATGCGGATGACAATATCAAGTTTTATGCAATTTTATGAAAATGTTAACATGAGCATATTATGAAGCATTTGGTCACCATGGCGGAACGAAAAGGGTGCCACGGCAACGAATCCGAAAATGGTGCCACGGCAACATATCGGTTTCCGGTACTCGTTTGAGATGCCGGTGCAAAAGGAATGTGCGGATGCGTGCAAAAGATGGTGCGGCGCTCCCGGATATCGGGTTCCCACGAGACGATGGCATAGCAAAAGAGGGGCATCGCAACCGACAATTCGATCACGGTGCGAACACGAGCATCTCATTCGACACATGCATTCGTCCACGGTTCATCGTCTCGGTGTTATACCTTCAAAGCGTGCATTTCGGAGCGGTTCGGGTTCGGTACGATGTAGAGGAAGTAGTCGTTCATGGGTCGTCGTGTGAAGTAGTTGTTCACGTGGAGACGGTAGTCGTTCATGTTCACGTTTCGAAGAGGAAGTAGTTGTTCATGTTCCGTAGATGTTCGGGGTCACGACGTCCACGGGGTCTTCGCGGGTCGACGGTAGTGGCACACGGCGGTGGCGGTAGTTGTTCAAGGTCTTGGCGGGTCATCATGTAGTCGTACATGTTCGTCGCAGAACTTGGCGTATCCATGTACTTGGCGTTCCGGTCCTGTAGTCGTACTAGGCATCCGGTGAACTTGGCGAAATCCACGAAGGCGTCCTTGGGCGTTCCTAGTTGCCGCGTCTTGGCAAATCGAAGGGGATCTTGGCGTCCATGCAACCGGCAGGGGAGGTCAAAGCAGCAGCGGGGCAAGCACTGGTCCAGCAGGCCGCGGGGTCGCCGGGAACCCAGTGGAGCAACGGCAACAGCGAACGGAGCGGTGGCACCATGGATGGAGCTTGGGGAGGCAAGGTAGCAGGCCGGTGGCGAGGCTTGGCGCGGGAAGGTCGATGCAGAGGAGGTGGCGCCGCGACGGGGCAGGAGCACGGCGACGCGCGGGTCAGCGATGCGGTAGCACGGGCGTGCAACGAGGAGGTCGGGGACGGGGCCGGAGATGCAATCCAGGGCGGCTGAGCTTGGGGCTCCAAGGCCATGGCAAGGAGGAAGGGGCTGGTTCGGGCGGCTTGGGGAGGAAGCAGAGGAGTGACGGAGCTCGGGGCGGCTGCGCGCGACGGAGAAGGACGTCGGGGACAGGCGAGCTCGCGGCTGCCGGCGAGCTCGGCGAGGCCAAGGCGGCGAGGCGGGGCGCGACGGCCATGGAGGTGCGGCGCAGCACGGCGGCACGCGTGGAGGAAGAGGAGGTCGCGAGACGACGAGGAGGCAGAGGGGATCGGGCGTGGGGCGCTGCTCTCGTGCGTGTGTGTGTGGCGGCGCAAGGAAGGGACGAGAGGGAGAGATGGGGATCGGGAGAGAGCGGGCTAGGGGCTAGGGTTAGATGGCAGGGGGTCGGCTGGGCCTTGCAGGCCGTGAAGCAGATGGGCCGGCTGGGCTGCAAGTCTCTCTCTCGCTCTAAACACTAAAAAGACAGAAAACAAAAGAGAGGAAGGAAAAAAAGGAAGAGGGGTTTAGGGAAAAGAATTTGAATGGAAGGACAATTTTTCTGGGCTCATCAAAATAAGCATGGCCACAGAAAAATAGAAGTGACAAGATTGCAGGAGTTAAATACAAATTCATTGGAATATAATTCAAATGGTTTTGGAATTGGGACTAGGTTTGGAGTGGCCAAAAATGTTGGGATTTTTGGTGGAGCTCCGGAATATGATGAAAGAATATATGGCAAGGTTGGAAACCAAGAATTAAGATAACAAAAGCATTGGGATAATTGTAAGTGTGTTATGGTGATTTCCAAATTAAAGAAATATTTAATATAGCTCCCTAATATTGGGACGATATGTTTTAAAGAGAATCACCATGTGAATTCCCTCGATTTAAATGGACCGAAGATCCATGCAATTTATTTGAGTTTTAGTTGGTTTGAGAAATTGATGGCATGATGACATGATGCAATGCAAAAGAACCAAGGATGACAGCAAAGAACCAAACAAAACACGCGACGAAACCCGGAAACCCTGGAAGGCAACTGAAGCTCCGGTCTTGGGGCGTTACAACACTCCACCACTACGAGAGGATCTCGTCCCGAGATCTAGAATGGCACCGGAGGGACAGCGGAAAAAGGAAGATAAGCGGTAAAAACTAAGTTGCTTCTTTGACCAATGAGTGAAACCAAGGAACCTTGAAAAAGGATAAACCATTTCAAGAAAAGAATCAACGGAGATGAACGAAGTTAAAAACACTCCGTTAGAAAAGAGGGACAAGGAAGAACAACTTCGAGCAGCACTCCGGTTGAGAAGAGAAGAAAACTTGATAAGTTGAGACGATATTGAAGAGATGATACAACACTCCGGTTAAATGGATAAGCAAGGAAAAGAACATGATCTCCAAAATGAGATGATGGGTTGAAGAAAAAACATCACAATGCCTCCGGAAGAAAAAATAGAAAATTGATCGTTGGGATAAGGGACGAAGAAGAAAATGACAACTTCTGCCACAAAAGAGCTTGGAAAGCACCCTTAAAACATGGATAGAACGGAGTTGTTGGAAAAACCATCAACGAAAAGAATAAGCTTGTAGTGGGCTTATGGTAACATCCCAACATTATGAGGTGAGAAACTGCCACTAATAGAAACAATTGATTGGTTGAGATCAATGAAGATAAGAGAAACTTCTTTCACCAAGAGGAAAACTGGGGAACTTGAGTCGTTGATAAGCACCAAAATCAGCAACATTCCTTAGGAAAGGCTTTAAGTGAAATATAACCCAAGATAACTCCAATGAAGAGATTGACGGATTTAAAATACCTCATTCTTGACAACATGTGAGTCATGAGACATGAACTCCAATTATCAAGAATGACATAATACCACCTCGAACGATAAGGTAGAAAGAATTGCACTTTAAAATGCAGGATGAAGAATACTTGAACTCCTCAAAACAAACATGTGTTGAGCACCCTGTTTAATTTCAGAGTAGCTTGGCAGATCTTAACTTCAAGAGAAATCTTGAAGAACAATTAAAGAATGGAAGGAATCCTTGACGAAGCACCATGTAGAACCTCCATGAAGAACTCCGGTAATAAAAGGATGATAGAAAGAAGGAGAAGTTAAAAAAAACACAAGGTGAAGCCTTGCAGTGATAAGATAAAGCTTTGGAATGATATAACCGAGAAAACTTGGAACTCCGGAAAGAAAGATGAGCAAATGAAATCAAGACTTTTGATGAATCTCCGAAATAAGGAATTAATCACTTGGTTGAAACAAGAATAAGAATTACATTATGCGTATCCTTCACCAATTTAAATTGATGACAAGCAACGGATTTGGCATACTACTTATTCTCATAGAAAAAGGATTGAAGAGAGATATTGCGCAAAATTGAGAATGTCTTCAACGAACCGCCGGTAGGATTGAAATAATGAATAGATTAATATGATAACAAAGAAAGATAACTCTTGAACGAACCACCGTAAGAATTGAAAATGAACAAGGGAAAAGATAAAGAAACATCGGGAAGAATTATAAAATGAAGGAAGATACTTGCTAGGATTTAGATACATGAGAACGAAGAGATCATGAACTGATAAGAGAATATTTGAATGATGCACCGGTAAGATTTGGAGAACGAGAGCTGAAAACTTGAATGAAAAATTATGACATGATGGCCTCGGAAGAATCAACTGAAAAGACTCCTGAATTGCTCTGGATGGGTGAAAAGAATTCTCACAATCGAAAACAATTATGAGAGGGTGGCATCAAGCTAGAACCATGAATCTTGAAGGGAATGGACCAAGATTTAAGAGAAACTCTTCTTCGGTCTTCAAATGTTGAGAATGATGATGAGAAACACCACCATGAATAGTTGAGGCACTCCGGAATGAAAATTAGAAAGGTTGAACCAACGATGAAAGAATTGAAGGATCTTGGAGAAAGACATATGACCGATGACAATTCATTCTTACGTCAAACTTTTAAATGAATTTGAGAATAGCTCCGGGAAAATAAGAAGAGTCAGGTAAGATCCTGGAAAAAGACCTGTGGGTTATGGGCCCTCTCAAAAGAATGGTTGAACGATTGCTTGAAAGGGAGATTGCACCGGTTGATTTAAAAGGCTTGAATGAGATAGCATCCTCAAAAGAACTTGAGTGAAATGAGAATGGAAAGTTGAATCTTCTGAGATATCTTCATCACTCCCGAACAAATAAATAGCAAGAGGTGAATGATTAAGAGGTACACCAGCATGAGAAAACATTAGAAATGAGGAAAATATATGATCGATAAAGCTTGAATTGGAAGCACCGGAGAAGAAAGAGAATGAATAATGATGAAGTTAAGTCTCCGTTAGTATCTTCCTGAGAATCACCGGATAAGAACATTGAGGAAAAGAATGAAGAGATTTCACCTGAATAAAATGGATATTTGATTAAGAAATATGCGTCCTTGAAGAAAAAGGGTGGGAGGGTGGGAAAACAAAAGCAACTTGGGTCGGATGAAACGAACACCGTTGAGAAAAAGATTAGAATTGACCTTGCGAATGTTGGAATGATCGGATTTACTTGGAGAGAAGCACACTGGTTGGAAAGGATTGAAAAGACAACCTTGATGAACAAGAAGGATTAGCATCCACATAGAAATACGAGAACACCGTTTAGAAAAGGTATGGATTCAACACTTGACATCGAAGCAACTCGAATACCACCAATAAAACAAAACAAGGATTGGCTTGCAAAATAAGCCGGAAACAAACCTATGATAGATCCCATATCGTATCATGTGTCTGTCGGAAAGAATTCCTACGTGATACTTGAATTCCCACTTATAAACTCCCGAAACTTTCTGGTTATGCAATCAGGTGTTGGGGATACAGGGGAAGCATAATATCTCACCCAAACTAGCAAATCCTACAACCAGCTGTATCCATCCTTCAACACATAACCAAGAAACCTTCGGAAATCGTCTACCTCAACCTTCGAAAAGCATCCGTTATACGAGTCATGGCAATACTCCCGCACTCGCCACAGTACTGGGCTATCAGGGTTATCTCAACAACAACTGTACAAAAGAGATTTTCGATGTCGGCGTACTAAACTCAGGTATTCCAAAACCGCAACGATAAAATTATGACGACAACACCTCGGAGCTCAACTCCCCGGGACACTGCCACAACCCCTAAATGTCAGGAGGCAACCAAGACAATGTTGTCATCATAAAACCATCGGAACGATTCTAAGATACCCGCGTGATCCTAAATTTTTTTTAGTGAAATTTGAGAAGAGAAGAGTCAAAACTCTACGTCAGGATGCCTTACCAGAGCGATGAGGAGACTGGGAAGTAAAAAGAATTCCTAAACTCACCGATATATAATTCCTAAATGACTCAAAACATTTTTCTAGACACAACTCGGCCGCTAAAAACGATCAATCAGTGGGGGCTCCTAAGGTCGGGGAAGGCTCTGATTACCAACTTGTAACGCCCTCGATGCGGCTATATCTCCCACGTGTCGAAGCACGACTTAGAGGCATAACCGCATTGAAAGCAATGTCGCAAGTGAGGTAATCTTCACGCAACCCATGTAATACATAAGGGAAAAAGATACATAGTTGGCTTACAATCGCCACTTCACACAAATACATGAATAAAACATTACATCATACAGCTACAATCAGGGCCCGACTACGGAGCCAAAATAAAAGAAGAAACCCCAAAAAGCGACAAAGGACCAAGATCGACCCCAACTGGGCTCCACTACTGATCGACTAGAACGAAACAACATAAAGGACAAGATCTTCATCGAACTCCTCCTTGAGCTCGGGTGCGTCACCTGCACGGTCTCATCGGCACCTGCAAACTGGTATTGGAAGTATCTGGTGAGTCACGAGGACTCAGCAATCTCACACCCGCGAGATCAAGACTATTTAAGCTTAAAGGTAGGGTAAAAGGTATGAGGTGGAGCTGCAGCGAGCGACTAGCATATATGGTGGCTAACATACGCAAATAAGAGCGAGAAGAGAAGGCAAAGCACGGTCGAACAACTATGATCAATAAGTGATCCTGAACTACTTACGTCAGACATAACTCCAACAACCGTGTTCACTTCCCGGACCCCGCCGAGAAGAGACCATCACGGTTACATACGCGGTTGGTGTATTTTAGTTAAGATCAACTTCGGGTTTTCTACAACCGGACATTAACAAATTCCCATCTGCCCATAACCGCGGGCACGACTTTCGAAAGTTCAAACCCTGCAGGGGTCCCAACTTAGCCCATGATAAGCTCTCGCGATCAACGAAGGATATTCCTTCTCCCCGGGAAGACCCGATCAGTCTCGGAATCCCAGCTACAAGACATTTTGACAGCAATAAAACAAGTCCAGCAAAGCCGCCCGATGCGCCGACATCCTGATAGGAGCTGCACATATCTCGTTCTCAGGGCAACACCGGATGAACACTACGTACGGCAACCGACGATACCCCAAGTTGCCTAGGGGTGGCACCGCAAGTGGCTCTGGTTTGGACCAACACTTAGACAAGCATTGGCCCGGGGGGGGGGGGGCTAAATAAAGATGAGCCTTGGGTTAATTACTCCCAAGGGAAAGTAGGTGGTGGTGAGGCAAATGGTAAAACCAAGGTTGGGCCTCGCTGGAAAAGTCTTATTCAAAGCGAACTGTCAAGGGGGTCCCATAAATCACCCGACCGTGTTAGGGACGCAAAATCCGGGAACATAACACCGATATGACGGAAACTAGGGCGGCAAGAGTGGAACAAAACACCAGGCATAAGGCCGAGCCTTCCACCCTTTACCAAGTATATAGATGCATTAATTAAATAAGATATATTGTGATATCCCAACAAGTAAACATGTTCCAACAAGGAACAACATCTCAATGTTCCAACAAGGAACAAACTTCATCTTCACCTGCAACTAACAACGCTATAAGAGGGGCTGAGCAAAGCGGTAACATAGCCAATCAACGGTTTGCTAGGACAAGGTGGGTTAGAGGCTGACATGGCAATATGGGTGGCCTGATATAGCAAGTGGTAGGTATCGCAGCATAGGCATAGCAAAAGAGCGAGCAATCTAGCGAGCAAAGATAGAAGTGATTTCGAGGGTATGGTCATCTTGCCTGAGATCCCGCTAGGAAGAAGAACGAGTCCATGAAGAAGGTAAACGGATGTAGTCGAACGAATCCTCACAACTCCGGAACGAAACCGAAGCTAACGAGAGAAGCAACCCGGAAAGAAACAAGCAACATAGTAAACAACCAACACATAAACATGGCATGATGCACAACCAAGTATGATGCATGTCCGGTTTAATGAGCATGGCATGGCAAAGTGCAACAAACAACACTACAAATTAAGTGGAGCTCAATAAGCAACGGAGCATATTGACGAAACACCACAACAATTATTTAGTTCGATCTCGTTTATGTACCCAACAATATTAAATGTTGATTAACATGGCAAGGGGTGAAGCACAACAAAACTACCTATCAAGGCAAGTTTAAATGAGGCCGGAACAACAAACAACAAATCCGGAATATCCTCATATGCATATTTTAGATTTGGTACTGTTCTGACCTAAAGCATATTTTATTGTTGTTAAACAGGAAAATAAAGTGCAACATGTTAATCTATGCAATTTTCTACCCCATTTACATATAAAGTTTATTTAAAACCAAGCTACGGTTGTTAAGTTATGAAATAAATCATTTTAGCATGGCATTTAAGCAAATTTAAGCAAACAACATTTTAAACATTTTAAACGTTGTTATCATGATGCGGATGACAATATCAAGTTTTATGCAATTTTATGAAAATGTTAACATGAGCATATTATGAAGCATTTGGTCACCATGGCGGAACGAAAAGGGTGCCACGGCAACGAATCCGAAAATAGTGCCACGGCAACATATCGGTTTCCGGTACTCGTTTGAGATGCCGGTGCAAAAGGAATGTGAGGATGCGTGCAAAAGATGGTGGGGCGCTCCCGGATATCGGGTTCCCACGAGACGATGGCATAGCAAAAGAGGGGCATCGCAACCGACAATTCGATCACGGTGCGAACACGAGCATCTCATTCAACACATGCATTCGTCCACGGTTCATCGTCTCGGTGTTATACCTTCGAAGCGTGCATTTCGGAGCGGTTCGGGTTCGGTACGATGTAGAGGAAGTAATCGTTCACGGGTCGTCGTGTGAAGTAGTTGTTCACGTGGCGACGGTAGTCGTTCATGTTCACGTTTCGAAGAGGAAGTAGTTGTTCATGTTCCGTAGATGTTCGGGGTCACGACATCCACGGGGTCTTCGCGGGTTGACGGTAGTGGCACACGGCGGCGGCGGTAGTTGTTCAAGGTCTTGGCGGGTCATCATGTAGTCGTACATGTTCGTCGCAGAACTTGGCGTATCCATGTACTTGGCGTTCCGGTCCTGTAGTCGTACTAGGCATCCGGTGAACTTGGCGAAATCCACGAAGGCGTCCTTGGGCGTTCCTAGTTGCCGCGTCTTGGCAAATCGAAGGGGATCTTGGCGTCCATGCAACCGGCAGGGGAGGTCAAAGCAGCAGCGGGGCAAGCACTGGTCCAGCAGGCCGCGGGGTCGCCGGGAACCCGGTGGAGCAACGGCAACAGCGAACGGAGCGGTGGCACCATGGATGGAGCTTGGGGAGGCAAGGTAGCAGGCCGGTGGCGGGGCTTGGCGCGGGAAGGTCGATGCAGAGGAGGTGGCGCCGCGACGGGGCAGGAGCACGGCGACGCGCGGGTCAGCGATGCGGTAGCACGGGCGTGCAACGAGGAGGTCGGGGACGGGGCCGGAGATGCAATCCAGGGCGGCTGAGCTTGGGGCTCCAAGGCCACGGCAAGGAGGAAGGGGCTGGTTCGGGCGGCTTGGGGAGGAAGCAGAGGAGTGACGGAGCTCGGGGCGGCTGCGCGCGACGGAGAAGGACGGCGGGGACAGGCGAGCTCGCGGCTGCCGGCGAGCTCGGCGAGGCCAAGGCGGCGAGGCGGGGCGCGACGGCCATGGAGGTGCGGCGCAGCACGGCGGCACGCGTGGAGGAAGAGGAGGTCGCGAGACGACGAGGAGGCAGAGGGGATCGGGCGTGGGGCGCTGCTCTCGTGCGTGTGTGTGTGGCGGCGCAAGGAAGGGACGAGAGGGAGAGATGGGGATCAGGAGAGAGCGGGCTAGGGGCTAGGGTTAGATGGCAGGGGGTCGGCTGGGCCTTGCAGGCCATGAAGCAGATGGGCCGGCTGGGCTGCAAGTCTCTCTCTCGCTCTAAACACTAAAAAGACAGAAAACAAAAGAGAGGAAGGAAAAAAAAGGAAGAGGGGTTTAGGGAAAAGAATTTGAATGGAAGGACAATTTTTCTGGGCTCATCAAAATAAGCATGGCCACAGAAAAATAGAAGTGACAAGATTGCAGGAGTTAAATACAAATTCATTTGAATATAATTCAAATGGTTTTGGAATTGGGACTAGGTTTGGAGTGGCCAAAAATGTTGGGATTTTTGGTGGAGCTCCGGAATATGATGAAAGAATATATGGCAAGGTTGGAAACCAAGAATTAAGATAACAAAAGCATTGGGATAATTGTAAGTGTGTTATGGTGATTTCCAAATTAAAGAAATATTTAATATAGCTCCCTAATATTGGGACGATATGTTTTAAAGAGAATCACCATGTGAATTCCCTCGATTTAAATGGACCGAAGATCCATGCAATTTATTTGAGTTTTAGTTGGTTTGAGAAATTGATGGCATGATGACATGACGCAATGCAAAGGAACCAAGGATGACAGCAAAGAACCAAACAAAACACGCGACGAAACCCGGAAACCCTGGAAGGCAACTGAAGCTCCGGTCTTGGGGCGTTACAATGGGCCCTTTGGGGCTGGTTCCCCTTGGCCCAAGCAGGCCAAGGCGCACCCCCTAAGGCCCATGTGGCCCACCAGGGCAGGTGGCCCCACCTGGTGGACCCCCGGGACCCCTCCGGTGGTCCCGGTACAATACCGATAACACCGAAACTTGTCCCGATGGCCAAAATAGCACTTCCTATATATAATTCTTTACCTCCGGACCATTCCGGAACTCCTCGTGATGTCCGGGATCTCATCCGGGACTCCGAACAACATTCGTGTTACTGCACATACATATCCCTACAACCCTAGCGTCACCGAACCTTAAGTGTGTAGACCCTACGGGTTCGGGAGACATGCAGACATGACCGAGACGGCTCTCGTGCAATAACCAACAGCGGGATCTGGATACCCATGTTGGCTCCCACATGCTCCACGATGATCTCATCGGATGAACCATGATGTCAAGGATTCAATTAATCCCGTATACGATTCCCTTTGTCAATCGGTATTTTACTTGCCCGAGATTCGATCGTCGGTATCCCAATACCTCGTTCAATCTCGTTATCGGCAAGTCACTTTTCTCGTTCCGTAATGCATGATCCCGTGATCAAACACCTTGGTCACATTGAGCTCATTGTGATGATGCATTACCGAGAGGGCCCGGTGATACCTCTCCGTCAAGCGGAGTGACAAATCCCAGTCTCGATCCATGTCAACCCAACAGACACTTTCAGAGATACCCGTAGCATACCTTTATAGTCACCCAGTTACGTTGTGACGTTTGGCATACCCAAAGCACTCCTACGGTATCCGGGAGTTACACGATCTCATGGTCTAAGGAAAGGATACTTGACATTGGATAACTCTAGCAAACGAACTATGCGATCTTATGCTATGTTTAGGATTGGGTCTTGTCCATTACATCATTCTCCTAATGATGTGATCCCGTTATCGATGACATCCAATGTCCATAGTCAGGAAACCATGACTATCTGTCGATCAACGAGCTAGTCAACTAGAGGCTCACTAGGGACATGCTGTTGTCTGTTATTCACACATGTATTACGATTTCCGGATAACACAATTATAGCACGAATAAAGACAATTATCATGAATAAGGAAATATAATAATAATGCTTTTATTATTGCCTCTAGGGCATATTTCCAACAGTGCCCCCCTCCACCATAATCCTCGATAATATTGTTGCGGTGCTTAGGTGAAGCCCTGCGACGATAGAACATCAAGATCGTCACCACGCCGTTGTGCTGACGAAACTCATCCCCGACACTTTGCTGGATCGGAGTCCGGGGATCGTCATCGAGCTGAACGTGTGCTACAACTGGAGGTGCCGTAGTTTCGATGCTTGATCGGTCGGGCCGTGAAGACGTACGACTACATCAACCGCGTTGTCATAACGCTTCCGCTATCGGTCTACGTGGGTATGTAGACAACGCTCTCCCCTCTCGTTGCTATGCATCACCATGATCTTGCGTGTGCGTAGGAAAATTTTGAAATTACTACGTTCCCCAACAGGTTTCACGTCAAGGAGGTGCCCGAGCTGTCCACGAGGTAGGCCCACGCGCCCAGGGGGTGGGCGCGCCCCCACCCTCGTGGGCAGCTCGGGACTCTTCTGGCCCAACTCCGATGCTCCGTGGTCTTCTTTTGGTCCATAAGAAATCATCAAAAAATGGCACGTCAATTGGACTCCATTTGGTATTCCTTTTCTGCAAAACTCAAAAACAAGGAGAAAACAAAAACTGGCACTGGGCTCTAGGTTAATAGGTTAGTCCCAAAAATCATATAAAATAGCATATAAATGCATATAAAACATCTAAGATGGATAATATAATAGCATGAGTACTTCATAAATTATAGATACGTTGAAGACGTATTACGCCCCTACATTGGAAAAAAGATTACATAAGAGCAAAAACACGAAAACAAAAAATGAGAACTGTACATGTAGTACGGAATGCATGCACATGCAGTACAGAACCCTGATCAATGTAGTGCACGGATGATTTACTAAGCAGTGCACGCCCCTACATTGGAAAAAAATACATTACAGAAAATATTAAAAAAATTGACCACCCAGGTGCAACCGGCCCCAGCCAGTCTCATAGTAGACCTACGCCCATAGCAGGAGAGTCGTTCTGAGCCACGATGCATGGGCCCGGGCACATATGGGCCCACAGGTCAGAGAGCATAGAGCAGCGAGCGCCGTGTATAAGCGCCCAAATAAGTAACCAGAGGAGTTCGATACGGCTGCCTCGCCAGCGCTTATAAACAGGTCGGGCGCGCCTTTGGCGGGCGAGGTGGGACTAAACATTAGGCCGCACACAACGCACCGGGAACTAGCCGTGCTCACATGCCGACTTGGGCCCAATGCGTCTTCACTCCTCGAACACAGGCCCAACACACAAAAGAGAGGCCACTGAAAATAAAAAAATCCCACATACCATACACAAACACAGGCCCAACCACACGTTCCGCAGTTCGTCATGATATGACAATGTAGTTCGCTATTTTCAGGTAAGCAGTCCTGTTGCTTCTCAAATGCATTCGCTTACACTGAATCGGAACCAATCCACCACCTAACACCAACCACAACATTTATTACTTCCGTTGCTTAATTGATTGCATAAAAACGTATCCATTCGTGCTCCAGACTAACACAACTCCTCCCCCATTCCTATTTTTC
Organism: Aegilops umbellulata; assembly: GCA_032464435.1. NCBI lineage: Eukaryota > Viridiplantae > Streptophyta > Magnoliopsida > Poales > Poaceae > Aegilops > Aegilops umbellulata. Next base: position 16,660,431 of record CP136060.1, on the reverse strand, counting down.
TTCAAATCGTAGATCTAGGGTTCATCCCATCCCCATCTCTTCTCTGAAATTCCACTGAACCAGCCATGGACCGTAAGTGTGGGTGTTCGGCAAGGATGGCGCCGGTAGCGGACACATGCGTGTACGCAGAAGGTCTAGAGCTCACCAACACCGAGTGGCGCAGCATGCTCGGGTGCGTGATGATACCCAACAGGGGGTTTTGGGCGCCATTTCTTCATCGCCTCACAACCGCAGATCTATGGACAAGTTGGGTATGTTTTCCCCTCACAATTTTCGACATAATCTAGCCTGCAAATCCACATCTGAATATATAGTTCAATCAATTTGTTCAGTAGTGCCAACAAAATACAAAAAAGAATTTGTATTGTTGTTCAAATTTGTTAGCTATTAAGACTAGATGCTTCCACCTATTTTTCTTCAGTACCAAACCAGGTATCGACACTAGTTAGATCAGAACCCCAAAACACGAACAAATAGAGGGTCAGTAAATCAGCGTTGCAGTTCTCTTAACATGATGGCGAAGTACACTGTAACTGACCTTGTAGTACAAGCATGTTGCAGTATAATATATATCCTAGTAAAACTAGAGGTCAATTCCTTATATAAGTTTGTTCATACATTGCAACTACTTTAGAAAATAACAGTCATATATATGTAAGTATTTAAGTCAACATAAACAGATCATCCTAAGTATAAAAAAAACATTTGCTGTTTACTTATAAAATTCTTTTTCCACCCATTCCAATATGCAGAAACTGCCATCCAAAATAAAATTTCCTACTCCGAGTTCAGGGAAGGTTACTTTGGAGACACAACACAAGAATGGGTATGTAGACATGCAAGCTGACTACCACATCGACTCTGAAGACTGCAACAACATAACTACTGGTTGGAAAGATTTTGTCTCCCAGAATGGCTTTGAGGTCGGAGAAGTGGCCATGGTTTTTTTCTACAAAGAAGAAGACTCCCTCAAGTTTACAATATTTGCACTCTAGGCTGTCTAATATGAAGCAAGCCATCAGTGGCATATTTCTAATGCTTTGCTTATGATGTATGCTTTTAAAATTATGTCCATCAGACATTTTAAACGATGCCTATTTAAAGTATGCAACCTCAACTACATCATTTTATCATCCTTTTTAGACAAGTTGCTGCTGGCAGTAATGCAGTTCTCTCAAACACATAGTGTGGTCCTAAAAATAAAAAAGCAGTCCTCTAAACAGTAACAATGAAATGCGAATGGTCGAAACTTGCAGTTAACATATGATGTTCAAAAAAAATTCTCATAGTATGCAGTTCAAAAAAATTGTTATAATAACTCAGCTAACACAAGCATATAATGGACCATCCATTCTAATAGCAGAATAGAACATTAACCATACTGCTAATGTAGTACGAAAGTGCATATTATGCGGTCCTCTAGAACACAAAATGCAGTTTAAGAAAAGAGAAATCTCATAAGCTGCCATAACCACTGTAATGCAGCTACAACGAAGTACACTACTAACGAAAATGCAGTGTACTACAACGTATGCCACAACTACAACAAAATAAAATTAAAACAGTAGAACTCCAAACATGTGGCAGACTAACAGAGGTGTCAATTCACTAGCACTTCCATATCGAAAAATACCCCTGCAAAAAACTACATGGAAGACACGGCAACTGGACGAACAACATCAGCTTTCATTTATAAATTGCAATTCAAAAAATGACAATTATACCCACAATAAAATGAATTCAAACCTATAGCAACAGTAATTACAAGATTCAAATATGCATGGACGCACAAAATCCAAAAAATCAACAAGAACAGAGGACCGGACGAAGCTCACCCGCCCACACAATCAAATTAACAGGAATTGAAAACTAAACCCTAAAAATTAACAACTTATAGAGTGAACGGACCGATTAAAACAAAGGCAATCAAAGAATTCCTACTAACAAACAACATCCAAGCACAAAAAATTCGCATCCGGTGCGAACACGAACGAACAAATAAAGCTCGTCCGCCAAATCCCTCGATTTGCAAGCACTCTAGCATGTTTTCCTGTAAATTAGAAAGAATAAAGGTCAAATGATATGCAGAGACAAACTAAATCATCCCGCAACACCCGATTCCACACAGAAAACGCGGGCGAAACATCAGAAAATGAAGCAGTTCTCCCGTGAAGCATTGAAGTGCCCAACATAAAGACGATGTAGTTCGCTTCTGTTGAGCGTGCAGTGCGGAAGTGTTATTAGAATAGTTATTCTGCTAATACTCGAACCCCACCCCACCCCATCGTTGACGTGATGCAAGATTTTTTGCTCCCGCGGTAACTTTTCTTTGGTCCTCCCACCCCGACGGGTTATTCCCTGTTTTTGGGGCTTATTTGGTTTGCCGTCGTCTCCGTCGTTGACCTCGTTGCTCGGCCGGTCCTAGAGGGAGGCTGCCATGGGAGAGCGCGCCCGAGGAGGATGCGGATCAGCGTCCGGAGCGAGAGCCCCCCACGACGAGGACGTGGATCGGCGGGCGGAGGGAGAGGCCGCCCCGATGAGGATGCGGATCGGCGGCCGGATGGACAGCTCTTCCCGGCGAGGTGAGTCATCACTCCATCGTGGAGGCACCGCCGCGGGAGCACACCGTGGCACCCGAGGTAGCTGGTGATGGGAGCGCCTACCATGGGCGAGCAGTGGCCATATCTGCTATTTGCCTCTGTTTTATCTGTTTTTTGGATTTTTTAATACAAGTGTTTGCTGAAATTTCCCAGTCGTAAGACTGCCCCAAAAACTTACGTTCCTGCCAAAATCCATACTGCGGTTCAAGATTCGCGGCCCCAGGTCGTGCGACTGGCATTTACTGCCCCACGACGTGCGAGTGGCACTGTTTCAGTTTTCAAGGGGGGGAGGGAGGGGATTCGCACCCGGCGGTTTCGCTCATGGACTCGTCTCCAAGCTTCCGCCGGCGAGAATCCAAGGACAATGAGCCTTCTCCGGTGAGCTTTGTTGTGCCTGATAATGCGCCTCCTCTAACATCTTTCTTGACGCCATACCATGGCGTTGGAACTTCGTCTGGTAGCAGCTCAAATTTTCCGATTGGCGGCGAGAACTCCACTGTGCGCCATCCAGCGATGCACACATCCACGTTGACGCCGCTGTGTACTGTTGAACCAAGCGAGATGATGACTGCAGATCCCAGCGCAAGATACATACATGTACGTCCCCACTCAATTTAGTACCCAGTGTCTGACTTTGCTGATGTACATACCTTGCTGTGCATACCTTGCTGTAAATTTCAGTATCTAGTGTTTGGGGCAGGACTGTTATTCATCTCTCTTTTGACGAATGAACATTAGTCAGTGGAAGATGCCTTATATTTTGATTGAACTTCAGTACATGTTGTAACTAGATAGCATTATCAGGATTCAGTTTTATTCATTCTTAGGATGTGGCGTCATTATATTGTTGGCTAGCACACTGCTGGATGGCTTCTTTCGACCGTACTGTTCAAGGAAGGATCCACGGATTAACTAAGTACATAGCTAAAGACCATCTAGTGTATGCATGAGCTTCGGGATGGAACAGGAAATCTATCTTTCTGACCTAGATTAACCACTGGTTCAAGCATTTGAAGTCGTATGTTCCTATTTCAACAATCGCTGTTCCAAAGAAGACAAATAATTCAGGGCGCTCCTTCTACGGAACACCCCAGATAGGCCGATAGGTTCAGCTCCGACAGTCGTTAAACGGACCACTCGCGCCTAAGACTGTCACCGTAGCGATAGCAGTGTACTGTACATACTGCAAACAGAATACTAACATTGTCGGTTATAGTACAATAAGTATATGCACTAAGCTTTCAATCTTCTTTTTCTTGCCAACTTACTGTGATAAGATAGAAATAAATTACCTTCAGAACATTTGTTTTGACCAAAGTATGGACAAGCCTGAAGCTGCAGCCTGCTCAATGGTTAAAAGCTGATATCTTGATCGTCTCTCCAGCTTCTGCAGTCAGTGGAGGGATAGACTTCAGATTTTTGGTGTCCAGCAGGGTCACCAAGGCACACTATATTAGATTTTCTGCAGGCATGCTAGAAGGCAGGTTCAGTTGAAATGCATACCTACTTTTATCATCAGTCTGCCACAGCAAACAAACAACACCCAAATAAAGTATACTGTTCACTCAAGATTCAGACTTTCTTTCCCAGACACTTGACACATTTTTTTAACCAGTTTGCATAAACATAAAACATCACATTTGCTTAAAAACAAGATAAAATGCCTAGTGTTATGTCCAAATCTGTAGATGTCTTATTTTATTTTTTCGGTATTCTGTAGAAGGCCGATATGCCTAGTGTTATGCTTCTTCATGAGATATATAGTCCTCTGAATGGTCATTCGGATGAATGACAAAGAGTATCTAATGTATGCAATGAATATGATATCAGGGTAACCAAGTCCGCGAAGATTTTGTCCCGAAGGAAAATATGGCTTTCGTCACCGATGAGGAAGGGTATGAATTTTATCAACAATATGCAAGATCAGCAGGTTTTGGTATTACCAAGCTCAAGCGGAAGCCGATGGCGCGTCTGTATGCATGCTCCCGGGGAGGTGCCAGTACATTTTACAAGCCTGGGGAGGAACGCAAACGTGCGAAAATGTCCAAGAAGGTTAACTGTGGGGCAGCTGTTAAAATCAAGAAAAGGGGGAAAGAATGGATATATGAGAAAGTGATGTTGGAGCACAATCATACTCTGAATCCTAATCCATCTGAATTGAAGCACATGTATTCACATAAGAACAAAGATCCTCTTATCATGGAGGTTGTTGATGATCTGCAGACCTGTGACGTCTCTCCTAATATAACAATGAATGTGTTGACCCATTTTCATGGCAACTATGAGATCATGCCAATGAATGATAATGACTTGCGAAATAGGTAATTTTATGACACTTCTTTCTACAATATAGCTGTCCATGAATAAAATCCCTGTAGTTGTAACATATCTGTTGTTTCTTCCATGTCTTACTTCCAATATCAGAAGAGTAGCCAATGTACTTAAGAAGCAAGCTGATGATGTAAAAAAACTTAGGGCCTTCTTCAATGAGTTCAGAGCACATAACAGTAAATGCTATTATGATATAGAGGATGACTCCGAGGGCGTTACGAAGAATATATTCTGGAGAACAACCGTTCAAATGCAGCGTGTCGCCCTTGTTGATTTTGTATATACTAGCAAACATCTCCCATTCTCCGGCAAGGATGTATTTCGATCCACGCTGTAGAACATCAAACTCGTACCATTCATATGTTGGCTCTATCTGCAATTTCAACTCACTTCTCCAAAATAGAGTCAACCTTTCTCCTAGAGTGCAAGGTATCATCTATCCATTTGTACAAAACATTATTAAAAATCAGAGTCGGTGTAAAATAAGAGTCGGTGTAAAATAAGAGTCGGTGTAAAACTTAACATCGTGCATCTGAATTGTCTCGGTACTCTGATCGAAAATTCGGAGAACGGAAGACCACGAGCACATATTTGTATCGGGTATTTACATAGTCTGCACTAAACCTGATCATTTGTTGGGCTGGGTCGGGTTCGGGCCGGGCTTGACAAAGCCCGAAGAAAAAATCCCAAGCCCGAGCCCAGCCCGGCCCGGCCCGAAGTACATGAACAGTGTCACTTTTTAATTAAATTAATTAATTTTGGGATATTATATCAATTTATTATACCTATATTTCAAATAAAATATGTTTTTATATATATATATTTCGGGCTTTATTCGGGCTTTCGGGCCGGGCTTCGGGTTAGAAAATGGAGCCCGAGCCCGGCCCGAATGTCGGGCTTCAGGTTCGGGCCGGCGGGCCGGGTTGTCCATGACCAGGTCTAGTCTGCACACTCTCTCCTGCCGAGGATCGGCCATTATGAATGAATCATATATGCTATCATTGCAATATTATATATATGCAGATCGCACTGAGACAAAGTAAACAAACCATGAGATTTCGGACATGCAAAACAAATCAAAACGAAGGAGGCCTTTCATTCTTGCAACAAATCTGGTGTACTCGGTCTCATATGATTATTAATAGATCTATTAATAATACCAACAATTTAGGAACGGAGCTTTATCCTACTACGAAGTCAGGACTGCCTCCTGATCCCGATTTTTTTACCTCGTCTAACCACGCAACCTTACTAACAAAAAAACACACAATAATTTTACGGGGCAACTTCTCTCTTCTTTGTAGGCCGTAATATTACTTCACATACAATCAAATCTTACCACAAACAGCCGCCAGATATAAAGCACTAGACCACTTTTTTGGTAGTATGTACCATATTTTTGGTAATATGTACGTATTTCACAAATACAATAAAATTATGGGCTCACTTGCAATTTTTTCTTATAATTCACTTTGAAGTATCTTAAATATAGTATATAAGCATACTAAAAATAATAAAGTAGAGTATATACTACCACATGGTAGTATATGAGAAATGGGTGTAACTACACCCGCTAGTAGGATGCATTTTCCCTATATATATAATTACTATTCATCACCCAGGGTGTAGAATACGTTATTCTTCACCCGAGGTAATCTTACGATCATTTCATAAATAAATTACATTTGGAATACAAATAGTTACATTCATATTGATTTACTGCATAAAATTTGGCATAACAAAAAAATATAGGTCAAAAATTGTATTTTATGTACATTTTACACTATTTTTTACATTTGTAATTTTACGTAACATAAAATATATTTTACGACGATTATAGGTTTTCTTATGTTCTCTTTTTATGTCTAAAATAAGACAAAATTTACGAAACATAAAATTACGGTGCATAGATGTTAAAATAGAGGTGGGTGAAGAATAACTATTCCTCACCCAGGGTGACGAATAGTCAATCCATATATAGTGATGCTATTCATCACCCAGGATGCAGAATAAGATATTCTTCACCTGAGGTAATCTTACGATCATTTCATAATTAAATTACGTTTGCAATTCAAATAGTTACATTCATATTGATTCACTACGTAAAATTTGGCATAAGAAAAATAAAAATATAGGTCATAAGATAAATTTTTTTGCAGTTTATGTGTATTTTATACTATGTTTTTACGTTTGTAATTTTACATAACATAAAATATTTTTTACGACGATTATATATTGGGCTTATTCCATCTGTGCCCCCAATTCCTTAGTTGTGCTCAGTTTTCCCCACGCTTCAAACTTTTGCTCACTTTTCCCCATTCCCTTAGCTAAAACTCTCACAAATGTTCATAACAGACGTTTGCCGTCTTGGCCGTTAACTGACTTGTGGGGCCATGTTGGACTCTTTTTTTAGGGGCTCATTGGACTCTGTTGACTGTGGCTGTGGCTTCACTGGTTGGGTCGTGTTTGTGTTCATAGGACGGGCCCGTTAGTTTGTTGGTAATAAATTTAAAAAGCCTGCTATCGATGGATGCAGCCTGCTATGCATGCCCGGCTTTGGCATCGATGTAGCCTGTTATGCATGCGAACACCACCACGCACTCATCTAGTGACCTAGACCTAATCCCATGCATGCACGTCGACACACACGCATCGATCCGTGCCGCATGGTTGCCGGTGGATTAAGTCGCTCCGCATCATCGTTTCAAGCGTCGCAGGCATACGTGCCGGTGGCAGAAGGGGCAGGCTACACGCATGGTCACGTCTATGTCGAGGCATTGGTTCACGCCGCAGGCTGCACGCACGCTCGTGAATGGGAGGCAGGCAGCCGCCAACGCAGAGCACGCAGAAGGGGGAGGCAGGCAGCCGTCAACGCAGAGCACGCAAAGCACACTCGCATCGATTCTCGTTTACACATTGATGATCGCATCGGTTCACGCACGCACTGAGTCACGATCTACGCCGGTCGTTTGCGCGTGTACCCACTTCGTCTCCCCCGGCTATTTAAACTGCCCTCCATTGCCTCTTCTTCTACAGATCCATCTGCGCCTCCAACTTCTTCTCTTCTTCCCCCAAAAGCCAAAGCCGTTCCACTCAGCAAAGCGAGCAAGATGCAGTACAACGGGCCGACGTTCCAAGCGCCGCCCACCGTGCCGGAACGGCGGTACCCCGCCCACGTCATCGTCGAGGAATCCCTCCGCGTGTGGGCGTTCTCCCGCTGGAGGGGAAGCACTGAGCTTGCATGGGGGTTCCTCCGTGCGGGCTTCCACCACCTCCCGGCGGGCTTGCCACCCATGTTCAACCTCGTGGAGCAGCGTCCCCACGCCAACGCTCCAGTGGTAGGGCTCGTCGTCCACTTCACCAATAGGTTCGATGTCTACTACCTGCTCGGCAAGGTGTATTGGTGTGGGTGCGAGTTCATTGCATTCACGACCTATAACATCTTCACCGACTTCGAGAGCGTCTTCCCCGCTCGCAACCGCATGCACAGCCTCCCGTACTACCTCGGCGACAACGGCCGTAAGGAGGAGGAGTACTGAAGCCGGCGGCGAAGAAGACGGTGAAGCCGGCGGTTAAGGTGAAGACATGGCAGTGTTGCCCTAGCTACCCTATCTATCTATCTAGTATGTAGTGTTAGTTTGGTGTGTGTGTTGCCCGAGCTATCTATGTAAGGTTAACTATTATCTATGGTGTCTATGTAAGAACTTATGTTGCCCTAGCAACCGTACCCTATCTAAGTTAAGTTATGTGTGTTATATTAATGCTTTGTTATGTTTGTATTTTGTTTGTCCCAAGTTTAGACACGGCTAATTGGCGTGGGAAAAATTAACCAAACAAACTAAAAATGATGTGTTTATAGATGCCTTCTAAAAATAAGAACATATTGTACATTTGTACACGGCTTTTGTTTGAGAGCTCTGTATTTTTTAGGTATTCAAAGAATACTTTGGTTTTCAAAAATATTGAAGTATCAAATACTTTGAGGTATTTGGCTTTAGTCAAAAATTCTTCCCCATGGCCTATGTAAATAATTTTCTTCTAAAACCCACCTCCCTACTTTGGGTCAAGCCAAGCAACAATTTCCAGCAAGTTTCAACTGTCCCTAAATTTTATTTCTATTTATTTTATCTCAAAATCTTTTCTGTTATTTAATTTGGACCTTAGAGTTTCCAAAGGAACTGCCAGATTTCCTTTGAGTTTTGACTCCAAGTAAATTCCTCTGACTAGTCCTTAGCACCCTCAACCAAGATCCATCAAGATCCACTGGTCCACAATTCAAATTTTTCAAAATGTGCTTGCTGCAAGTTTGGACCAGATTTGCCATTTTTGGTGAAATTCATTTGTTTTCTTTTCCTAAAAATCTGAGAAAAATCAGGCAGCCTTTGGATGCATCAAAAGACCACCTCACCAAAGATCAGCTCCAGAAAAATTTTCCGCATGCCAAAATCATTTCATCGAACAGTTGGTGTGCACTGTTTCTGTTAGTTTCAGAGTTCAGTGTTCAGTTGCAGTCGGCAGTGTCGTTTTCTTCAGAGCACGGCGTCGATCTCGCCAGTAACTGCAGTGGCGCCTTGCTCCCTGTTCCCCCTCCTTGTCCAGTGCGCCGTATGATCCAATACTCGAGGTTATTAGCTAACAAAATAATCCTATCACTGAACTGGTAGTTGTTTTCTGCCGAAACTGAAAGTGTCGAAACTTAACAGTAAACTGCATACATTCAGTGATCGACAGTTGCACAAACATCTCTAACGAGATATGGCCATCAAGTAAAAAATTCCTAGAGCAAGTATTCCTAAAGCTATCAGATTGGATTGCTTCTTCAACTCAATAAGATGCTTGAAGTTCTTGTTCATCTTCTTCAATTCCGTCTTCAGTTCAACATCTACCACCGTCGGGTATTCTGGACGCGCTGCTGCTGCTGGAGCGGCACTGTCATGGGGCAGATTGGACTCGCTGATTGCATTCCCCCTCGAATCCAGCAAGCCCGACCCTTGAAGCCTCTGGATGTAATCATCCATCCACTCGAAATGGTGGCATTTCTTCACGATCTGAAAACGAAATCATGTAACCTAAATCCAAATCTGACAGATTTTTTGAGAAATTAGAGATAAAGGATGCGAGGAAAACTCAGATCTAACCTGCCCCTCCGGCTTGCTCTCGCATTTGACGAACTCGCGCCCAAAGTTCCCATTCTTCTCCTCCTTCGAAGTCAACCGCTTCAGTGGCGCAGTCCGTGGGCAGTCAGTGCATCGAGTCATCGGCACTGGACCATACACCGGCCACGTGGAGCGGGGGGCTGACGAGGAGGTCGACATATCGCCCGAGAGGAAGAAACAGAGGAATTGCTCGAGAGGAAGAAGAACGAGAAGATGGGGAAAGAAATAGAGGAATTGCTCGATCTGCTCGATGCCTTTGTTTGTCAGATGGAGAAGAGGAGAAGGGGAAGCTATATTGACGATTTGCCACATTGTATTTTGCAGTTTCAATATTTGAACCAACTCGTAACACTGACATGTGGTGGTCATGTGCGAAAAATACAATTTCATATGTAAAGTGGGGCAGATCGTAAAAAACCCGAGAAGGACAGTGCAGTAGCCAATCAGGATGCATCACGCGGATCGCGCATGCCTACCCCACATCTGACGGGTGGTGTTTGGCGCTTGGTAGGATCCGACGGTGCACGTTCGACGCTAGGGTTTGGAGCATTTATGCGGGGTTATGAGCGAGTCAACGGGGTTATTAGGGTTTGACCAGATTTCAAATGGCCATAACTAAATTAGAAAAAATCGCAAAAATATAAAACAAACGTAGTTCGTCCGTTTATGAGACCTAGTTACCATAAAAAATATAAACTCGGTATAGGGGCGTTTTTTTGAAAAATCATTTTTTGAAGTGATTTGTCGAAATCAAGTTCAAATGTTTTTAAAAAATTCAAAACAAATCAAAATGTTGTAATTCTTGCACACATAGCCTTCATATGTGACAAGGTTATGAGAAAAAAATATAAACTTGGTGTAGGTCATTTTCATGAAAAAAGTCTTCACACAAATGAGCTATCACCTATGAACATTTTCAAAGTTCGTAGAATAGGGAGAGAGGGTTTAGGGTTTGAAAAAAATCAAAATAATTAAAAAAAATCAGAAAAATCTCCATAGCTTCATTTTGGAGTGAGTAAGAAGGATCTGAACTTACTTTTTCATTTTCATATCTAAAACGTGTTATTTGACGGTTTCGAATTAAAAGCATATTCTTTTCAAAAAAATGTAGTAATATGAATATTAATCAATAAATAGTGAGACTTAGTTTTTACCCTATATATATGGAACAAGTGTTAATAAAAAAAATATGCCTCATTTAGGCAAGGTAAAAAAAACTTGATTTCAAATAGGGCTGTTTACCCTAGTTTTCGAGCTCGTTTCTAGCACATTTCTCATTCGGACTGTTCAACTACGAATATTGGACTTCAAATGCTCGATCAAATACACCGCATAGAGCAATGAACCTCCAATGTTCAACTTCAACTTTGACTCGAATCCAAATTTTGGCCCAAATTCAAATATTGATTTAAATTCAAATTTTGAGGGAAATTTGGATTCTGACTCAAATAAGAAACCAAAGTAGAAGCAATATTATTATAACTGATAAGTTTTCACAGTAGCTCAAATCTACCAAGTTTTAAGATGCCAACATCTTAATACAAATCTACCAAGTTTTAAGCGATCCACTCGCCCTCAAATTGACAACACAAACATTTCCCAACAACTTAATTCAAATTTTCGACTTGCTCCTTGTGTTTGCAGCTGGCTTCACCGTCTTGCTCCTGGTTTCCCTAGTTGAGATGCTCTTTTCTTTCAGACTCTTGTTCCTTTTGATCTTGGGCTTTACTTGGGGTTTTCCTCGTGGAGGTGCTGATGGAGTAGTTGCACTCGCCGAGCACTTGACGACCATTTGACGGTCATCTATGGGTTCAATAATCTTTAAAGGCACAATTGGAAAAATTACGCCCTCCTCTTACTCTCTTATAGATTCAAAACCATCAAAGGCCATGGTTTCAAAATCTTCTGCTTCTTCATCTCTTGGCCTTTTCTCCCTAGAGCTGGTAAATAAAATTATAAGCCATAGGCAAAAAAGAGAACAAATGCAAACAAAAGGGTAGCTGCATTCTACAAAGGGTGCAAACACATACCAAGATGCTTCATTTGCTGCTGTTGCATTCTCCACTGCTTCATTTGCTGCTGCATTCTCCACTGCATCTTCAGTCTCCATTGTCGCTGCATTCTCCTCAGCATTGGCTGCTGTCCATCTTTCCTCCTCTCCAAATGATGCATCCACTGCATTGGTACAAAGCCTAGCAATATGCCCCAGAACTCCACATTTTTTGCAAGCACGCTTCTTTGGTAGACGACCCTCCTCACCTGCTCTAATCCTATGGTTACTTGGTCTTCCTGGTGGTCTAGTAATGACAGGAGCGTAGAGTTTGAACCCTGGATCTACTATGTTCCATTGATCTTTCCCCAATAGTGCAGGCACATTGTCAGCATAAGCAGCCATAAATTTGGCAACAGAGAAATACTCAGAGCAATATTGATCAACTTCACCATCTGCACCCCCGATAACGGTCATCAGATGTAGGGCATGTATGCATGGCTTCCCATGGATCTGCCATTGCCTACAAGTACATTACCTAGTACTTAGGTTCACAGGATACCTCCATACCCTATTTTTAGTGTCAGTATAGGTAACCTCTCCCTCATATGTACCAGATCGAATACATTTCATCTTCAGTCCTCCTGCCTTCAAGTGCAATGCCTTAATCAGTGATGGAAGCATTTGATGACCAACATATTGTGTTTCTGCAATTCTTTTGCGAAGAGCCATCTTTATCATGATCATTTGCCTCATCTTGTCAAATGCTTGCCACAACAAGAGGCCTTTCACTGACTTGAACTTTGAATTGAAGCATTCTGCAAGGTTACTGGTCACATAATCTACTTTGCAAATTTCGTTGAATTTGCTTCTTGACCACACCTTGCCATGATGTGCATCCATGTACTCCTTCACAAGAGGATTTTGAGCATACAACACTCTCAAATGGTGTTCATGCTTCCTTTTGCTGCATGTGTATGATGCTGGCCATAAGTTCTCATCATAAACTTTACCTTTGAACTTCTTTTTGAAATTATGCACTAGGTGTCGCATACATTCCCTATGCTCCACCCCAGGGAATACAATTTCCACTGCACTCTCTAAACCCTTGCAAGCATCTGTGTGTATAGCTAAACCTGGGGGTGTGCCTATAATGTTGCGCAACTGCTGCAGAAACCAGACCCAACTTTCCTCAGACCCTGCCTCCACCACACCAAATGCAACTGGGAATAGCCAGTTGTGTCCATCAACTGCAGAAGCTGCTACTAGCTGTCCTCTCCATCTTCCAATCAAATGTGTAGCATCTACGGCCAAATAGGGCCTGCAACCATCTAGAAACCCCTACCAGCAAGCCTTGAAACAAACAAAAGCCCTTCTGAAGCACTCCTTCTGAAATGACTTCCCTTTTATTTTGAATGGAACTGTATGCTTGTAAATCTCTACAACACTCCCTGGACTTGCCATCTCCACTTCAGCTTTGAAAGTGTAAAGCAGCTGAAAACTGTCATTCCATTGACCATTAATTCTGTCAAGAGCCTTTTCCCTAGCATTGAAAATTCTCATGTAAGGAATTTCTATCTTGTACTTCTCAAAAAGCTTCCCATGGAGTGCTGTTGGACCAAGTCCAGGTTCTTCTCTCAGCCAATCCAATATAGCATCTGCCACCCACCTAGTTTTTGCTAGCTTGGTTTTGGCCTTCCCCCCTCCCCCTCCAGGTGGACAGGTGTGCTTGTGTGGGTTTTTCTTTATCTGAAACAAAACAAAAGGGTAAAGAACAGTTAAGAAACCTTACTCAACGATCTGAAACTAAATTACTAACTGAACTTGGATTACCTGAATATATTTGCTCTTTCTCATACGAGATGCATGCAACTTCCACCTACACCTAGGATATGGACAAAAAACTGTGAACCTTGTTGGCTCACTCCTTTTAATCTTATAGGTGTTTTCAGATATAATGCACCATGTTGTCACTGCATTCCGACAGTCCACCATTGATTGGAAAATGGTACCTACACTAAGCTCAGGTTTTTCCCTGTTCCACTCAATTGTTGGCATGTCATCACCATCGTATTCATCCTCGATTAAGCTGTCTGTGTTCTCCACCTTCTCTTCATCGTCAGTGTCATCAAACCTAGCTTGGCTGATGGGCTCCTCCATATATTTGTCATCCACTGCTTGCTGACTGGCTACATCGACCAGTTCAGGAAACATCATCTCATCTTCATCATCATTTGTAGGCACTGCCTCGTCAGGTTCTGCATCTTCTTCTACACCAACTGCAGAAGGTACACGAGAAGCAGCAGCTGAATCGGAACCAGAATTGGCAGCAGGCATGTTGTGGCTCCATGAACCACTTGCTTTACTTGGTGTCGACCTACAAGGAGTGCCGGGGTGCTGGCTATTAGCACAGACAGATGATGTCTGAACTCCCTTCCCCTTCGCCCGTTCTGCGCGTGGCTGAAGCACATCGATTTGGAGTTTACCGAATCGGCAGCCAGCAATCCCAGCAAAAAGCAACGATATATGATCGTCGCAAGTTAGTGGGAGAAATCTTTGCTCGTCACTGCTGAAGTAATTCAGTTCAACAGCATCGACATCACTCCAGGGATAGGTGTTTCGGAGCTCAGCTCGCAAATCTTTGAAAGATATGCTGGTTTCTACCACTTTGGGATAGAAAAATGATGAAATCAAATGCGGTTTAGTACCACGCAGCACACTAGTTTCCATTCTAATCGCCAGCCGGAAAGCCAGCGCGGGATCAATCCTACAATACGACTTCAGTTAGCTGGGTAAAATCGAGCACAAATTCGAAAGATTCAAGCAAACAGAAGTCAAATACGGCCTACAATACGACTTAGAGCGTCAATTTGAGAGGAAACAATGCTTACCGAGGTTTAATCCATGAATTATCTCCCGCGGATTCGACCCAATCCTCTCCACGATCGACTGCATTCCGGGCGTCCTCACTCAACATCGCTATGTAATCCCAGATGGGGGGGTGGGCTATATCTGGCGAAGACCCGGCATCACCGACGAACGGACGAGGGCATAGGGTGGAGGAAACAACTGCGGTGGACGCGGCAAGACGCCGGCGGAGGGGGCGGGGCGGCGCTGTGCAGTGCGGCCTGTCTAGATCTGTTTCAGATTCAGACAAGCTGCCCAATACGTGTCTCCTTGCGGTCCCACCCGTCAGCAAGCAACAGTCAGACGAAGACTCGGCCCCACTCGTCAGCAATTAACGGTCAATGGACGGTCAAGACGGCAAACGCCTGCTATGAGCATTTGTGAGAGTTTCAGCTAAGGAAGAGGGGAAAAGTGAGCAAATGTTTGGAGCGTGGGGAAAAGTGAGCACAAATAAGGAACCAGGGGCACTAATTTAAATATCCCTTATATATTTTCTTACGGTCTCTTTTTACGTCAGAAATAAGCCAAAACTTACGAAACGTAAAATTACGGTGTATTGATGGTAAAATAGAGGGGGTGTGAAGAATAACTATTCCTCACCCAGGTGACGAAACATACATCCAATTTTTTTTCACATTACGCTTCTGCTAGGTATCGATCGCTATGAATTGGTCTACGCATATTGACGTAGGTTGCACGGCTTTAAATCGTGTGCATTTAAAATGAAACGTGTGCAGAGAAGCCGGTTTCGTCATGCCAAAAGTCTTCAATCGTACGCATAAACAGTGATAAGAATTAATTGTTGTAGCATATGTAACTTACCAGTGTGAAGCGTGCAAAGTTAAAGGTAAAAATTGAATGTGATTCTGTAAAGGTTTTAAGCACTAAATTCAGCTTTTAATGGCCTACCAAGGTAGGCGGAAAACAGTATTTATTTATTTTTATTTTTCCACGCAAATGGTAAGTCACATGAAGTTTCCGAGACCAGCCTACAAGTACAGCATCGCATGTAAAGCATACAGTAGATGTTTGCATGGTCGTAGTTCTTTGCTCCAAAGAGGTTTGTTCTCACATGCCTGAGTAGATCAAATCCATTGCAAGCCTGCGAACGGAGTGCCAAGAAGGTTAGCTTTTCTCTTGAAGATTTATCTTTATGACCGTCACATGCGTCATAATATAATTTTTTATAACTGAAGGATATGAGAACCATCTACCATGGAGGAAGAAGGTGCGAGAGCTAGCTGGAGGATATGAACGGCTCTTGATGGTATGATATGCAGTAGTGAGGAAGCTGCAACCTGTGGGTTTTTTATAACTGACGAGAGGAGGAAGATGACCGTTGTAGTGAGGATTGAGCCGTTGCGAGGAAGAGAGGAGCGTGTGCATTAACTTCATTTGGGTGGTTGGGAGTTGGTAGCTGAGAGGGCGTGAAGGATGGGAGGACATCCATTTGTGTGGACTTGGACAGAAAACACGTGCACTGTGTAGATGATATACCAAACAGTACAAAGGAATACTAGAAGTGAAAAGGTGTGAATACGAAGCAGCTAATATAGCGAGTGGGAATCCCGATACTAGTGGATGGGGATTACAGTGAGCGTAGTCGCCGAGAGCTCCTATGCAATTTCGTTATATGACCATGCTACTTCCACATAATGTAAGGTGTGGTATACAGAAGTTATCATGTTGGTGGTGCGTTAGTTATCGTGGCGGTGATGAAGAATTTACCACGGGAAAAGTTTATGTCTTAGGTTTAATAGGTGAAACAAAAAGTTTTTCTGTACTAACATATTAAAGGCAAAACATGTCAAAAACCATATTTTCCTTATCTTGTTCAACAATGAGTCGTAGGTGAGGTGGTCAGCTCCCTTTGTTGATTACTTGTAGACTAGAGATCAAATTCCAATGCAAGCATTATTTTTGCCCTGAAAATCGGGGAGGCGCGTGGGGCCATAACTGACGACTACGAAAATTAGGAAGGCACCTATGGGTGCACGCGATAAAATTGGGAGGACGTGCGGGAAAAATAAAGAAGGAAGGAAATCGGGAGGGCGGAGTGGGTGCGCGCGATCGGATCTGACGGCGCTAGATGCATGTGGTAGTTTTTGCAATCTGACACACAGTTGCCACAGACATATTTCGATACATATAATCCGAACGTCTGGAAGATATAGTGGTCCTATAGATATATTTAGATTTAGATTTTTACATATGTTTTTTGAGAAATCTCCCCGACTTTATTGATTCGCAGTGATGTTCATAGATACAAGATTTGGGTCATGAGTGACACCCAACCAAACATGTCTACCTATGTCAAAATTACAAGCAAATTTGACGAGATTGTGAGCCTCGAAATTATGATTTCTACACTCATGCACAAAACTATAGGAAAGAAAACTAGAACTATGAGCCATTATTTCATGTATGATAGCTGCATGAGGACCCCTAGTCCCCATGTTGATGTCGTTAATGACCCCTTGGCAATCTAAGGCCACCGTGAAGCTCTGAATAGCGAGATCCTCGGCTAAAGATAGCGCTTCCCTGCAGGCATATGTTTCGAGAACCACCGGGCCCGTGATACCCCGGTAAACAATCGCTGACGATCCAAGGTAGGTTCCATCGCTGTTTCGGCAAACAGCTGCAGCCACCCTCCTTGTCCACCTCTCGCTATGGCTCCATCCACATTCAACTCCATCCTTCCATGTGTTGGAGGTAACCACATATTCGGTTGTGCTTGGATTACTCTCGGTGCAGCAACCCTTGCCCGGCTTACTGTAATTTGGTCCAGTTCAGCTATGAAGGTGTTCACGAACCCAATAGTTTGCTACGGGCTTTGAAAAATCCCTTCATAAACAGCTTTCCTTCTTGCAAACCACATTGCCCATAATGTAACAACCATTTTTGTGAAGCTCTTGTGG
The DNA here is from genome assembly GCA_032464435.1 of Aegilops umbellulata. Lineage (NCBI taxonomy): Eukaryota > Viridiplantae > Streptophyta > Magnoliopsida > Poales > Poaceae > Aegilops > Aegilops umbellulata. Next base: position 16,642,529 of record CP136060.1, on the reverse strand, counting down.
TCTAACAATTTAGATAGCTCGAACAGTCACGACTTGGCGCTAGAATCTTGCAGCTCTGACATCTTAGAAACGAGTTCATCATCGGCCAGAGCTCACACAAACCTTGACATGGAGCACGAAAGCAAACCGTGCCTCTATGAATCTTTGGCACCACACAATGGGCATGCATTCTGAGTAGCCTAAAAATACAATCCAATAGGCCTAAAAATCAGTCTAACAGGCTAAAAATGTGCAGCCCAGCGCGCTAAACGGGCCAGCATGCCGACCTATTAACTAAATAGGCCGTTCCTGGGCCTAGAGGCGCAACACGTGGGCCGGCACGGTACGGCCCGCTTTCTAAACATGCCTCCGTGGCCGTGTCGTGCCTGACACGATTAGCTTTGGGTCGGGCCGACCCTTTTGGCCAGGTCTGCTGCCATCTCCCACAGCACAGCACCACTCGAGCTCCGCCTCAGTTCCCAACTCCCCTGTTCGGTCTCTGGATTGATCTGCAAGTCAACACCTCATTCTTCAGGTCAAGGTCTGGCAACACGCAGCAGAGCACCGCTTCTGCTCGCCGCTCCATGTTGATGTCGTTAATGACCCCTTGGCAATCTAAGGCCACCGTGAAGCTCTGAATAGCGAGATCCTCGGCTAAAGATAGCGCTTCCCTGCAGGCATATGTTTCGAGAACCACCGGGTCCGTGATACCCCGGTAAACAATCGCTGACGATCCAAGGTAGGTTCCATCGCTGTTTCAGCAAACAGCTGCAGCCACCCTCCTTGTCCACCTCTCGCTATGGCTCCATCCACATTCAACTCCATCCTTCCCTGCGTTGGAGGTAACCGCATATTCGGTTGTGCTTGGATTACTCTCGGTGCAGCAACCCTTGCCCGACTTACTGTAATTTGGTCCAGTTCAGCTATGAAGGTGTTCACGAACCCAATAGTTTGCTACAGGCTTTGAAAAATCCCTTCATAAACAGCTTTCCTTCTTGCAAACCACATTGCCCATAATGTAACAACCATTTTTGTGAAGCTCTTGTGGTCTAACAATTTAGATAGCTCGAACAGTCACGACTTGGCGCTAGAATCTTGCAGCTCTGACATCTTAGAAACGAGTTCATCATCGGCCAGAGCCCACACACACCTTGACATGGAGCACGAAAGCAAAGCGTGCCTCCATGAATCTTCGGCACCACACAATGGGCATGCATTCTGAGTAGCCTAAAAATACAATCCAATAGGCCTAAAAATCAGCCTAACAGGCTGAAAATGTGCAGCCCAGCGTGCGAAACGGGCCAGCATACCGGCCTGTTAACTAAATAGGCCGTGCCTGGGCCTAGAAGCGCAGCACGTGGGCCGGCACGGTACGGCCCGCTTTCTAAACGTGCCTCCGTGGCCATGTCGTGCCTGGCACGATTAGCTTTGGGCCGGGCCGGCCCTTTTGGCCAGGTCTGCTCCCACACAGCACAGCACCCCTCGAGCTCCGCCTCAGTTCCCAATTCCTCTGTTCGGTCTCGCTTTCGGTCTCTGGATTGATCTGCAAGTCAACAACCTCAGTCTTCCGGTCAAGGTCTGGCAACACGCAGCAGAGCGCCGCTTCTGCTCGCCGCTCCGACCTCTGCATGGGCGCCGCGGCAGGGAAGGCCGTCGAAGACCTGGCATCTGCTGCTGATGGGACACAACGCGAGCGGAGGACCGGCTCGCCGTCGCTGAGCGCGTCATCCTCGAGTTCGAGCGCCGCCGCGCATCCTGCGACGGCACCAACGTCGGCAGATGGGACGCGCAGGCGCAGGCGACCTGCATCAACTCATGGCCCGCCCAGTCCATAGCCCATACCACTTGCACCGTCCGCCCGGCAGGCCACCGTCGATCTACTTGCCGCTGTCGCCAACGCGAGGCAGGACAATCGATCTTGACGCGCGGGTTAAGACTCAAGATGAGACGAGACACCATCCACCTGCTGTCACCGGAACGATCGCTCCCTTCTCCTTGTAGTCCTTCTAAGTAAACTTCTGAATCACTGCATGAAAAACTTGCCACTTCACACAGGCCTTGCAGATTATAAGTCGGCGTTGCTATTGCAGTTATCGAACATCTTCGTGTATAGCTTTTTGGATCAAAGTCAAGTATTCCATATCGCATTCGCGTATACCAGTAGAAAATACAACTGAATTATGGGATTCATGCATAGTCAATGGAACTACAAAAGGAGGTCCGAAACTGTCAGAAAAGTTCAGAGTTAAATGATCAACAATTACAGAGTTTGCACTAAAAAGACAACTAGTACTACAATCTGTAAATCGTTATCATTTGTACAGTAAAAAAGGTTAGAGAGAAAAGTTAATGAAGATGAGTCACATACACCAATTCATATCACTCCCTATCCAGCATTGGCAATGCTCACTAGATCTTTATAAATCTGGGTACTTGTTTGAGATAAAAATAACCAAAAGGGATTTCAGAAAGGAGTTCAAAAACATTGGAGGGTTAGATTCAATTTAACCTCTTGTACCTCCTGTACACGTCTGAATTAAGGAGTAGCAAGCACAGGAACAGCAAAATTCAGAGATGACGGAAAATCAAGGAACAAATTACACAGAACTATGGAGCTAAAATACAACTATTTAGATCATGGCACTCTTAAAAAACATAACATAGTTCAGTAAAGTCATGAACATAAATACTGCTGAATTTAGAAACCACTTACATACTGTAAATTCAGTTAGCAACAAGACTGACAGATTTCACTTAGATTTCAAGGAAAGATATGACTACTCCACACTGTAAATCATCAACATTGAAGCTGTAATAACTGTTTACTCCACACTGTAAATAGGCAACCCATTTTTTTTTGCTACAACTTGAATCTGCTCTGCAACTTATGAACTTGTAGTTGTTCTGCAGATTATCAAGAGCGGGTGAAACAGTTTTAATTTACAAACATAGTTACTCCTACTTCTTATCTGTGGTTGCCCAGATCATAACTGCATCACGTTTGCTTATCTGAGCCTACTACAAAAAGATAAGAGCAGTTTTAACATGGTCCATCACAGGAAACAGAGCAGAAGAAGTACTAATGCAGGAGCGAATGCAAGGTTCAGAACATCGATAACAGAGCAGGAACAACAACAACAGTTTTAGTAGCATGCATGAACAAGTGGAGCAAATTGCTCAGAGGTACATCCGTGGCGATCGTACATGGACGAACTAATATATCAGCCAGTGAGTATCCTCGCATACACTTTGAAAACAATTTCAACATCGGACTTAGTAGACACTTGCAGGCGAGAAGAAGTTGCTGTGCCCTCCAGCATGAAGATTGGCCGCGGCATTGCACCTCTTCTCCTTCTCGAGCGCCTCTTCGGCCTTCCACGCTTCTTCAAATGGATCATGGAAGATGATCGGCGGCGGGTTGTAAGTCCCCACGTCTTGGACAATGGATGACTTTTCGTTCGTCGAGACAGCCTCCCGCTCCTGCTCTTCTGCTCCTTCATCGAGTATAGACCTAAGGAACTCCAGCTCGTCAGCTTCGAGCGGGACGATTTCTTCTGCAGCATCAGCGAAAAGCCCCTCTGGTTCCAAGTAGAAATTCTGTTCGATGCTGTTAGTAGCTCCGACAGGGAGATTTTCCTCCACTTGTGACCCTAGAAGCTCGTCCATTGTGCAACAGAACCGGACCATGTCGTCGTCAGCTTCAGGTACGGACTCATCCGGCAAGAAAACTGGTGCTGCAGCGGTGAACGACGATGTGGCAGGTGCCGGGACCGGGACGGCACCGCGCATCCTCTTCTTGGGGCGCGGCGGATGGGGCTCGGCGGCGGCAGCGGGCGCTGGCCTCTTCTGCGCCTGCGTGCTCGGGGTCACGGCCTCTGGTTGCTGTTGCTGAAGCTTGTACGCCTCCGATTCCTGGCGGGCCGCGTCAGGGGCATGCTGAGCCAAGTGCATCTTGCAGAACACCTTCACCCCGTCGCTGACGGTGGCCTCCGGCAGCAGGCATCGGTATTCCTCCATGACCCAGCCGGTGGACTTTCCCTTCTTCTTGAAGGACAGGTTCTTGACCTCGCCGACCTTGACTCCCGCGTGGCAAATCTCCGTGGTCTTCTGGATGGTCCAGGTGCCGCCGCCGGCGCCGCGCACGCTCTGGACCTTGCTCCCGTTCTTGCTCTTGCACGTGGTGAAGAAGAACCGGTCGCCGCTGCTCACGGCCTGCGGCGCGGGCGCGAACCGGCGGGCCAGATCCTTGGGCTCGCAGCCGGAGATTTCGACGCGGTGGATGAGCTTGTCGGCGCCGTGCAGCGTCTCGCCGGAGAGGAGGCGTGGCAGGTAGTAGGTGACGGCCTCCACTTCCGTAGGGCTCAGCCGGTAGTGGTGGAAGACGTCGTCGACGTCGAGCCCCTCCATCCCGGCCGGCGGCTGCCCGATCTGCTGCTATGGTTCTACGGCAGCTAGGAAATTAAAGGGTGATGTCTATCGAGGGCGGGCGGGCGGGCGATTGGGATTTTGGCAAGGTTTGTCTGCTGGATCGGAAGGTGTCTGTGCTGATATTTAAAGACGCTGCACTACGCGATGGAGGACGCGTGAGATTTCCTTTTTCTGAATCCGAAAATGTCCCCAGTTCAGTTTCCCGTCGGTTTTCTGAAACTTGCCGCTCCCGTTTCTTTTCATTTTCTGAAAATTTCCGTCAATCCGATGATGGTGCGGTCCTGAAGACGTAGAGAACAGATGCCGTGCTTATTGTTATTCTTGATTTCGAGTAATACAAGTCCTATTTTTTTCCGGGTCCATACCCCTGGACCTTATCCGGATCCATTTCTTTTCATCCATGGGGACATGTGTTGCGTGATAGTATTAGTATTAATAGCACATATATCCGTGCGTTGCAACGGGAGAGATATTTGTTTGGAGAAGTAATGGAAGAGATAATTGATGTCCCCACCAAAAATGGTCTCCATAGCGGTGCGATAGAGAGAGGAGTTGTGGTCTTTTAGTGGGTCATGTTTGTCCCGCGAGATATTGATAGTGGTGGGGTTAGTCGGCGTGGCGGCAACCATCCAACTCGTGTCTTTTTTTCTTTTGGGTCCGTTTCTTTCTCGGGGTTGGTGTCTGCCTCTTTGTTTGGTAGCTATCCGGCGACCTTCAGAGCATGGTTGCTACGACCACTCTCTCTTACAATGGCTTAACCGGATGGATTACTAATTGTAGCGCATAAATCCCGTTTCATTAGCATATTTAGCGCATAACCAGACATCAATGTCCCTTCTTTATTAGGGTTTATTCTCTTTGATTATTTTAGCGCTCACGTGCCCACAACTATTTTATTTGAGCCAAACCAACATATTCTCTTTTATTGGCCCAAGAGAAAAATTGCTCCATCGGACGACCCAGTAGGGGAGTGTGGTTGAGGCCCAATACGGCCTATGCGTCGGAGCAATGTTTTTCTTGGGCCAAGTACGTGGGGGCTACTATATGACGCTAGTTGCGTAAAATAGCGTGTGAGATGCACATCAGTTCGTGTATGGACCAACACACTAGTAGGCGCAAAGACGGCCTATGTTAGTAAGGCACGAAAAAAATTCAAAAAATGATGAGTTGAAGGATCAAAATCATACCCTCAAAGAACCGACTACGTGCTGATAGCCACTCGAAGAAACGACTCCTGTCAACCAATGGCCAGCTCAAACCTTTAAGATCATACTCCAATGTGAGATTGGACACAATTTTTTTAACTATTAAAAAAAATATAAATTTCTGAATATTCTTGGAAACATGAATAATTTTGAAAATCACAAACACTTTTTGAATTTTTTTATATTTTCAGAAATACACAACAAAATTTGAAACCTTCAAAATTCACAAATTTATTTGAAAACATAAACCTTTTATTATAACATGAACACGTTTTGAATTTGTGATTTTGTTTGAAAAAGGAAACATATTTTGAACATTCAAAACAATTTTTTAAAATGTGTTGCTATAAACTCGGACATTATTTTGAATTTTTGAACATTTAACTAAAACAAGAATATTTTCATATTTGGAACATTTTTCAAATGCAATTTTTTGGGAAAATCTCAATCAACTTTGGAAAACACAAAGAAAAAATGGAACTTTTTTTAAAACCTGAAAGAATTTTGGAATAAGAACAAATATTTATTGTTCTGTACATTTTTTGAAACGGAATATATATCAAAATCCCGGACATTTTTAAAAACATTGGATTTTTGTGATATTATGAGTTTTATTGGAAATTTTGGTTTTACGACAAAAGAGCATAGAAAAATAAACTTGAAAGGAAAAAAAGAAAAGGAAACAAAAATAGAAACAATGGAAAAATAAAAATAGAAACATAAAACGAAACAAAAAGAAAAAGAAAACGGTTCAGCCCAGCTCGAGCGCCCTATGCGAATTTGTGACTATTTTGGAATGAGAACAAATATTTAATGTTCTAAACTTTTTCCAGACGGAATATATTTAAAGTTCTGAACTTTTTTTAAATCGATTTTTTTTGATATTATGAAGTTTTTTGAAAATTTTGAATTTACAAAAAAGCGAGAAAAAATAAATTTGAAAGGAAATAACACCAAAGAAAAAGTGAAAGAAATGGAAAAATAAAAATAGAACCATATTTTAAAGTTCTAAACATTTAAAAAAAGTCAAAATTTTATGATATTATGATGTTTTTTGAAAATTTTGAATTTACTAAGAAAAGGAGAAAAATAAACTTGAAAGAAAAAAGACCAAAGAAAAGGAGAAAGAAACAGAAAAAGAAAAATAGAAACATAACACAAAACAGAAAAAAAACAAAAAAAATTCAGCCCAGCTTGGGCGTCCAGTGCGAATTTACGACTATATAATGCTTGCCGCGATAAATAGGATTTTTCCACCTGCATGGACACGAAAATAATTGGGCTGGCTTTGCTCGGACACACTATGGGCGGCCCATGTATGAGATCTGGCGTTTTCCTGTTGTAAATGACAAACGGACAAAAAAATAGTACCACCTCGAATAGAAAAAAAGAAATCCGTTGGTGAACAGATGAAAAAATCGAAGAAACGCACCTTCCTTTATTAGTAGGTATAGATTTACCTTCAGAGACATTGTTAACAACGGCAAGCAGATTCAGGCCAGAGAGAAATTGTTAACTACGCGATGCCTATGCACCAATGCATAATGGAGTCAAGTGGCCTGGAACTGGTGCTTGGTAGTCACCCAGCCATGCTAGGAACGCATCACCAAAGCAGCTGAGACTAGAGCATTGTACATACAAAAAGAAGGCCAAAAATCTATGATCATCATTCATCAAGGTACACATTCAAAACCCAGCTTTCCCATGCAACCATCTAATTAAGTCATGAGATGATGAGACTACTACATAAAAAATGGCATGATAGTCTTATCTTCTATATCTAAATAGTTAGCCTTCACTAACCGGTAATCCACATCTGAGCTCAGGCTCAGTTGCACTCGCTTTGACGAAAAAAATCAAAACAAATACTAGACAAATTAAAAAAATTCCAATTATTTTTTATGTGGTAGATAATTTGATGTGTGAGGTTTGCTCCAATTTTCAAATCATTTGGACATTTGAGAAACTCTCGGCAAAAAAGACAAATTTGAGATCTATTAAAATGTTTACTGTTCACACACTGTTCTAACCCGATTTGTCTTTTTTTGCTTAGAGTTTCTCAGATGTCCAAATGAACTAAAAATTGGAGCAAACCTCACGCATCAAATTATCTACCACACAATTTTTTTTGAATTTTTCTTGTATTTGTTTTGATTTTTTTCAGACCGGGTGCAGATGAGACTGGACACCGAAATGCCGCACTCTTAATGATGTTCTTATTGTTGCAAATAGTAATTATGTGCCTGTAGATTTCATTGTTCTTGATATAGATTGCAATCCTACATGTCCTATTATTTTTGATAGATCTTTTCTTAGAACGATTGGTGCAATTATTATGAAAGAAGAAAATATTAGATTTCAATTTCCATAAGGAAAGGCATGGAACATTTTCCTAGGAAGAAAATTAAATTGCCTTATGAATCTATTATGAGAGCCACATATGGATTGCATACCAAAGATGATAATACCTAGATATATTCTTGTTTTATGCCTAGCTAGAGGCGTTAAACGATAGCGCTTGTTGGGAGGCAACCAAATTTTATTTTTGTTCCTTTCTTTTTGTTCATGTTTAGTAATAAATAATTCATCTAGCTTCTATTTATATGTGATTTTAGTTAGTGTTTGTGCCAAGTAGAACCTTTGAGAAAACTTGGGTGAAGTCTTTGCGATCTTGCTGTAAAAAACAGAAACTTTAGCGCTCACGAGATTAGATGCCATTTTTTACTGGAGAGTGCTTTTAGGTTGATTCTTTTTGCAGATGATTAATAGACAAATTCCTCACGTCCATCAATTTATTTTAGAATTTTTGTAGTTAAAAAAGTATACGTTTGATACAGATTGCTATAGACTGTTCTGTTTTTGACAGATTCTGTTTTTCGTGTGTTGTTTGCTTATTTTGATGAATCTATGGCTAGTATCGGGGGTATGAACCATAGAGAAGTTGGAATAAAGTAGGTTTAACACCAATATAAATAAATAATGAGTTCATTACAGTACCTTAAGGTGGTGATTTGTTTTCTTATACTAATGGAGCTCATGAGATTTTCTGTTTGAGTTTTGTGTTGTGAAGTTTTCAAGTTTTTGGGTAAAGATTTGATAGATTTTGGAATAAGGAGTGACAAGAGCCTAAGCTTGGGGATGCCCAAGGTACCCCAAGTTAAAATTCAAGGATAACCAAAATCCTAAGCTTGGGGATGCCTCGGAAGGCATCCCCTCTTTCGTCTTCATCTATCGGTAACTTTACTTGATGCTATATTTTTATTCACCACATGATATGTGTTTTGCTTGGAGCGTCTTGTATGATTTGAGTCTTTGCTTTTTAGTTTACCACAATCATCCTTGCTGTACACAGCTTTTGGGAGAGATACACATGAATCAGAATTTATTAGAATACTCTATGTGCTTCACTTATATCTTTTGAGCTAGATAATTTTGCTCTAGTGCTTCACTTATACCTTTTTAGAGCACGGTGGTGGTTTTATTTTATAGAAATTATTGATCTCTCATGCTTCACTTGTATTTTTTTGAGAGTCTTTTAGAACAACATGGTAATTTGATTTGGCTATAAAATTAGTCCTAATATGATAGGCATCCAAGATAGGTATAATAAAAACTTTCATATAGAGTGCATTAAATACTATGAGAAGTTTGATACTTGATAGTTGTTTTGAGATATAAAGGTGGTAATATTAGAGTCGTGCTAGTTGGGTAATTGTGGAATTGAGAGATACTTGTGTTGAGGTTTGCAAGTACCGTAGCATGCACGTATGGTAAACATTGTGTGACAAATTTGAAGCATGGGGTGTTCTTTGATTGCTTTCCTTATGAGTGGCGGTCGGGGACGAGCGATGGTCTTTTCCTACCAATCTATCCCTCTAGGAGCATGCACGTAGTGCTTGGTTTTGATGACTTGTAAATTTTTGCAATAAATATGTGAGTTCTTTATGACTAATGTTGAGTCCATGGATTATACGCACTCTCACCTTTCCATCATTGCTAGCCTCTTCGGTACCGTGCATTGCCCTTTCTCACCTCGAGAGTTGGTGCAAACTTCGCCGGTGCATCCAAACCCCGTGATATGATACGCTCTATCACACATAAGCCTCCTTATATCTTCCTCAAAACAGCCACCATACCTACCTATTATGGTATTTCCATAGCCATTCCGAGATATATTGCCATGCAACTGTGCATCGTTCTGTTTATTATGACACGCTCCATCATTGTCATATTTCTTTGCATGATCATGTAGTTGACATCGTATTTGTGGAAAAGCCACCTTAATAATTCTTTCATACATGTCACTCTTGATTCATTGCACATCCCGGTACACCGCCGGAGGCATTCACATAGAGTCATATTTTGTTCTAAGTATCGAGTTGTAAGTAAATAAAAGTATGATGATCTTCATTATTAGAGCATTGTCCCATGTGAGGAAAGGATGATGGAGACTATGATTCCCCCACAAGTCGGGATGAGACTCCAGAAAAAAAAAGAGAGGCCAAAGAAGCCCAAATGAAAAAAAGAGGCCAAAGAGGCCCAAAAAATGAGAGAAGAAGAGAGAATGGGCAATGTTACTATCCTTTTTCCACACTTGTGTTTCAAAGTAGCACCATGATCTTCATGATAGAGAGTCTCTTATTTTGTCACTTGGAATTTTTCATTATAGAACTTTGTTTGTATATTCCAATGATGGGATTCCTCAAAATGCCCTAGGTCTTCGTGAGCAAGCAAGTTGGATGCACATCCACTTAGTTTCTTTTGTTGAGCTTTCATATATTTATAGCTCTAGTGCATCCGTTGCATGGTAATCCCTACTCCTTGCATTGACATCAATTGATGGGCATCTACATAGCCCGTTGATTAGCCGCGTCAATGTGAGACTTTCTCCTTTTTTGTCTTCTGGCACAACCTCCATCATCATATTCTATTCCACCCATAGTACTATGTCCATGGCTCGCGCTCATATATTGCGTGGAAGTTGAAAAAGTTTGAAAAGGCTAAGTATGTAACAATTGCTTGGCTTGTCATCGGGGTTGTGCATGATGGGAGCATTTTGTGTGACAAAAATGAAGCATGGCCAAACTATATGATTTTGTAGGGATGAACTTTCTTCGGCTATGTTATTTTGATAAGACATAATTGCTTGGTTAGCATGATTGAAGTATTACCATTTTCATGTCAATACTAAACTTTTGTCTAGAATCTTTTGGATCTAAACATTCATGCCACAATAAAGAGAATGACATTGAAAATTATGCTAGGTAGCATTCCACATCAAAAATTCTGTTTTTATCATTTACCTACTCGAGGACGAGCAGGAATTAAGCTTGGGGATGTTTGATATGTCTCCAACGTATCTATAATTTTCTATTGTTCCATGCTATTATATTATCTGTTTTGGATGTTTAATGAGCTTTATTATGCTCTTTTATATTATTTTTGGGACTAACCTATTAACCGAAGGCCCAATGCAAATTGCAGTTTTTTTGCCTATTTCAGTGTTTCGCAGAAAAGGAATATCGAACGGAATCCAAACGGAACAAAACCTTCGCGAGGATCTTTCTTGGAACAAACGCAATCCAGGAGACTTGGAGTGGAAGTCATAGACGCAACTAGGCGGCCACGAGGCAGGAAGGTGCGCCCCCACCCTCATGGGCCCCTCGTAGCTCCACCAACCTACTTCTTTCGCCTATATATACTCTTATACCCTGAAAACATCCAGGGGAGCCAAGAAACCACTTTTCCACCGCCGCAACCTTCTATACCCGTGAGATCCCATCCTGGGGCCTTTTTCGGCGATATGCCGGAGGGGGATTCAATCACGGAGGGCTTCTACATCAACATCATAGCCTCTCTGATGATGTGTGAGTAGTTTACCACAGACCTTCGGGTCCATAGTTATTAGCTAGATGGCTTCTTCTCTCTCTTTGGTTCTCAATCCAAAGTTCTCCTTGATGTTCTTGGAGATCTATCCGATGTAATACTCTTTTGCGGTGTGTTTGGCGAGATCCAATGAATTGTGGGTTTATGAATTTGATTATCTATGAATATTATTTGGTTCTTCTCTAAATTCTTATATGCATGATTTGATATCTTTGCAAGTCTCTTCGAATTATCGGTTTAGTTTGGCCTACTAGATTGATCTTTCTTGCAATGGGAGAAGTGCTTAGCCTTGGGTTCAATCTTGCGGTGCAGTGACAGAAAGGGAACTGACACGTATTGTGTTGTTGCCATCGAGGATAAAAAGATGGGGTTTATATCATATTGCTTGAGTTTATTCCTCTACATCATGTCATCTTGCCTAATGCGTTACTCCGTTCTTATAAACTTAATACTCTAGATGCATGCTGGATAGCGGTCGATGTGTGGAGTAATAGTAGTAGATGCAGAATCGTTTCGGTCTACTTGACACGGACGTGATGCCTATATTCATGATCATTGCCTTAGATATCATCATAACTATGCGCTTTTCTATCAATTGCTTGGCAGTAATTTGTTCACCCACCGTAATACATGCTACCATGAGAGAAGCCACTAGTGAAACCTATGGCCCCCGGGGTCTACGTTACATCATATAAGTTTCCAATCTACAATTCTAGTTTACTATTTACTTTGCAATCTTTATTTTCCAATATATACAACAAAATACCAAAAATATTTATCTTATTATCTTTATCAGATCTTACTTTTGCAAGTGGCCGTGAAGGGATTGACAACCCCTTTATCACGTTGGTTGCAAGGTTCTTGATTGTTTGTGCAGGTACTAGGCGACTTGCGTGTAGTCTCCTACTGGATTGATACCTTGGTTCTCAAGAACTGAGGGAAATACTTACGCTACTTTGCTGCATCACCCTTTCCTCTTCAATGGAAAACCAACGCATGCTCAATAGGTAGCACTAGCTACGAAATAGAATAAATGTTGAATTCAACATAAAGGGGGTTTCGAAAATTCAAATTCATAGGTAGTGCATTCATCTATTTGAATCGAAGATAATGGCATTTGTAAATCAGATGTAAAAGGGGGCATCAATCTTTATTGGGAGTTTGAACATGCTATATATTCATAGGCATGTCTATTTTTCTGCAACCAAGGAGATTATATATGGAACCATGCATGAAATAGTAAATGGGAGGAAACCTTGTGCATTCAGGGTCAGTTGATTCGCAATTAAACGAAGCAGCATCCGCTTAGGCACGCGGAGAACCTAGTCCGCCTGTTCGCTGGAGAAGCGGCACATCGATGTCTATCATAGTGGTGTGGGACGCAAGAGCTGCTTGCATACGATCTGGAGGTCGGTGGGGCTTGAAGGGATGGCCGGGGGGCGGTGCCAGGCACGGCGGTGCAGTGAGGTCGAGGGGAGGGCCGAGGCAAGGGACTAGTCTGGTGGTCACTGGCGTTTCGAGGAAGATCGTCAACACTGACTGGCTGGAGGTAGATGAAGGCGATCTGTCCATTCTTTGTACATCGGATGGTGCAGAAAAATGGACTGACCTATTTGTTTTCAGTCGACTGTTATTTTCATAGGATCACACCTTGTGGTGCACTGTAGGAGCATCTACATTTCCCACCCATCCCTGTGGTCATATTTCAGAATCCCAGAATCTAGTAATTTCGTGTGCCATGCATGTTGTAGAGCTATCATATGTCTCCCATCATTTATTTCTCACCCACCTGCTATCTGCTACTTTTACATTGTACTACATGTGCACACACTTGACCCATACTCACACTATTGTTTTTTATGCATGGGTATTTCAGACTCTGACGCAGTGTTGATGAATACACAAAAGAAAAGAAAAAAGTTGCTCCAGTGTAATTCGTAGATAAGCACTAAGCGTTTCAGCGCTCTCAAGGGTGTAGTGTCAGCAGATGGAGACAATAAACGTAGTTCTGCAGTTGATGATCTCAATTGCGACACACAACCATCCTAGGTGCTTGCTTTAACTTCGCGCAGTCAAATGTGGTTGCATGTTGCATATGGTGTCTAGCTTGTATTGCTTCCAATTTGGTTAAATTGCATCTTCTTACTTTACACATTATACCTTTGATAATGACATGCCTTCCTGCTTTTGGTACATACTACATATGTCTATTAACCATATTCTTACATCAAACTAATGCTCTTTTGTATCCCTCATCAATCACTTATGATGAGACAGTCACCCCAGTGGGTTACTATGAGATGCGCTACTCGTTCAAAGAGTGCAGTGTCATCCTCCCCACATGATTCTCAAGAAATAGCAAGGCTAAATGAAGATAGTCAACGTAGCTCTCTAGTTGATGACCGCAATTCCCCTACACCACCATCGCAAGTGCTTGCTCTTACTTGGCAATGTGATATATGGTTGCATGTTGCATATGGTGTCTACCTTGTAATGCTTCTAATTAGGGTAAATTGCATCTTCTTAGTTAACACATTATACCTATGAATATGACATGTGCCTTCTTGTTTTTGGTACATACTATGTATTTCTATTAACCATGTTCTTACATAAAACCACTTTTCTTATGTATCCCTCATCAATCACTTCTAACAAGACACCTTCAAATTGACAGTGTAATATTGGTTGCATCTTGTATATCATTTCAAACATGTATTGCCTATAATTTGTTGAGATGCCACTAATTATGAGACACTTCTAACTTGGTAGAGTGATTTTGGTTGGATCTTTCATATGGTGTCTAGCTTGCATTGCTTCCAATTTGTTGAAATGCCTTCTTCTTAGCGTTTTTCGTACATATTCAATTCTCCTACAATGTGGTTGCCTTACATAAAAGTTGTGTTCGCCAGTATCATGCATCAACGCATTTGGAAGAGTGAATTTCATTCTTTTTTCTTGTGTGTTTACTTGACAAGGAAAAATCTAAAAGAAGGGACGCACGGAATGATGGTGGTCCTCTGGAGCAACCGAAACAGATGATCTCTGCATATTCTCCTGCTACTCCTACTGCAGTGCAAGTTCCAAATCTCATCTCCCCTACTCCACAACCCTAGATGCTTGCTCTAACATGGCAGTGTGATATCTGGTTGCATCTTGCATATGGTGCCTAGCTTGTATTGCTCCTAATTTGTTAAATTGCATCTCCTTAGCTTCCACATTATACATGTGACTATGACACGCCTTTCTGTTTTTGGTACATACTACATCTGCCTATCACACCATGTTCTTACATCAAACTACTGTTCTTGTTTATCCTTCACCTATCACTTATGATGAGACAATCACGCCCGTGGGTTAGTATGAGACGCGCTACTCTTAGAAAAAGTATGGTTTCATCCTCCGCACATGACTCTCAAGAAACAACAAGTCTAAATGAAGCTATTGAGCATAGCTCTCTACTTGAAGACCGCACTTCCCCTACACCACCATCGCAGGTGCTTGCTCTAACTTTGCAGTGTGATATGTGGTTGCATGTTGCATACGGTGTCTAGCTTGTAATGCTTCTAATTAGGGTAAATTGCATCTGCTTAGTTTACACATTATACCTATAAATATGACATGCCTTCCTATTTTTGGTACATACTACATCTATCTGTTAACCATGTTCTTACATGAAACTACCTCTCTTCTGTATCCTGCATCAATCATTACAATGAGACACCTTTATTCGTTGCATATTGCATATTATTCTAGCATGTTGCCATGTATTGCTTCTAATTTGGTCAAATACATTTATGAGGCCACCCTTTTAATTTGGTAGAGTGATATTGGTTCTTCTTTCATATGGTTTCTAGCTTGCATTGCTTCTAACTAGTTCAAACACCTTGTGCTTAGTTTACACTTTACACATCATACATGTCAATATGTCACGCCGTCCTATTTTTCATACATATTCCATCCTCCTAGGATGTGGCTGCCTTACATGAAAGTAGTGTTCGTCAGTATCATGCATCAATGAATTCTGAAGAGCAAATTTTATTCATTTTTCTTGTGGGTTTGACTTGACAATGCAAAATCAAAAAGAGGAAAGAAAAGAGTAAGGAAGGCGATGATCGTAGTCCTCTGCAGCAACGTAAACAGAGCATCTCTACGGATTCTCCTTGTACTGCTAGTGCATTACAAGTTCCAAGTCTCCACTCCCCTTCTCCACCATCCCAGGTGCTTGCTCGAAGTTGGCACTGTGATATCTGGTTGCATGTTGCATATGGTGTCTAGCTTGTATTGCTTCTAATTAGTGTAAACTGCGTCTGCTTAGCTTACACATGATACATGTGAATATGAAACGCCTTTCTGTTTTTTGCACATACTATATCTGTCTATCACACCATGTTCTTACATGAAACTACTCTTCTTGTGTATCCTTAATCAGTCACTTATGATGGGACACCTTTAAGTTGGCAGTGTGATATTGGTTTGCGTCTTGAATATGATTTCTAGCATGTAGTGCTTCTAATTTGATGAACGCCACCTATGACGAGACAGTTTTAACTTGGTAGAGTGATATTGATTGCACTTTACATATGGTGTCTAGCTTATAGTGCTTCTAATTTGTTGAAGTGCCTTCTGCTTAGTTACCACATCATAGGTGTGAATATGTCAAGTCGTCCAGTTTTTCATACATTGTCCATCCTCGTATCATGACTTTGCCTTTCAGCAGAGTAGTATTCGTCGGTATCATGCATGAATGAGTTCTGAAGAGCGAATTTTGTTCCTTTTTCTTGTTGGTTTGACCTCACAATGCTAAATCAATAAAGCAGAAGGAAATTGGTAAGGCATTGGATGATGATGGTCCTTCCAAGCAACTGAAACGGAGGGTCTCTACAGATTCTACGCCGCCATCCTCCCAACAAGATCCGCAAGACAACGCAAGGCTAGACAGTCAACGTAGCTGTGTAGATGATGAGCACATCTCCCCTACTCCACCATCATAGGTGTTTGCTCTAACTTGGCACTATTATATGTGGTTGCATGTTGTGTATGATGTCTAGCTTGTATTGCTTCTAACTTTGTTGAATTGCATCTGCTTACTTTACACATCATGCCTGTGAATACGACACTAATGACCCACAAGTATAAGGTATCTATCATAATCCTTTTGATAAGTAAGAGTGTCGAACCCAACGAGGAGCAGAAGGAAATGACAAGCAGTTTTCAGTAAGGTATTCTCTGCAAGCACTGAAATTGTCGGTAACAGATAGTTTTGTGATAAGGTAATTCGTAACGGGTAACAAGTAACAAAAGCAAACAACGTGCAACAAGGTGGCCCAATTCTCTTTGTAGCAAAGGACAAGCCTGGACAAACTCTTATATAAAGGAAAGCGCATCCGAGGACACATGGGAATTACCGTCAAGCTAGTTTTCATCATGCTCATATGATTCACGTTCGTTACTTTGATAATTTGATATGTGGGTGGATCGGTGCTTGGATACTGCCCTTCCTTGGACAAGCATCCCACTTATGATTAACCCCCCTCACAAGCATCCACGACTACGAAAGAAGAATTAAGGTAAACCTAACCATAGCATGAAACATATGGATCCAAATCAGCCCCTTACGAAGCAACGCATAAACTAGGGTTTAAGCTTCTGTCACTCTAGCAACCCATCATCTACTTATTACTTCCTAATGCCTTTCCCTAGGACCAAACAATGGTGAAGTGTCATGTAGTCGACATTCACATAACACCACTAGAGGAAAGACAACATGCATACCATCAAAATATCGAAGAAATACCAAATTCACATGACTACTTATAACAAGACTTCTCCCATGTCCTCAGGAACAAATGTAACTACTCACAAATCATATTCATGTTCATAATCAGAGGGGTATTAATGTGCATAAAGGATCTGAACATATAATCTTCCACCGAATAAACCAACTAGCATGAACTACAAGGAGTAATCAACACTACTAGCAACCCACAGGTACCAATCTGAGGTTTTGAGACAAAGATCGGATACAAGAGATGAACTAGGGTTTGAGAGGAGATGGTGCTGGTGAAGATGTTGATGGAGATTGACCCCCTCCCGATGAGAGGATCGATGGTGACGATGATGGTGACGATTTCCCCCTCCCGGAGGGATGTTTCCCTGGCAAAACAGCTCCGCCGGAGCCCTAGATTGGTTCCGCCAAGGTTCCGCCTCGAGACGGCAGCGCTTCATCCCGAAAGCTTCCGTATGATTTTTTCCAGGGCAAAAGACACCTTATACCAGAAGATGGGCATTGGGGGGCTTCCAGGTGGCCCACGAGGTAGGGGGGCGCGCACTCCACCCTCGTGGACAGTGGGTGGCCCCCCTCTGGTGCTTTCTTCGCCCAATATTTTTAATATATTCCAAAACTGACTTTCTGGAGTTTCATGACTTTTGGAGTTGTGCAGAATAGGTCTCTAATATTTGCTCCTTTTCCAGCCCAGGATTCCAGCTGCTGACATTCTCCCTCTTCATGTAAACCTTGTAAAATAAGAGAGAAAAGGCATAAGTATTGTGATATAATGTGTAATAACAACCCATAATACAATAAATATCGATATAAAAGCATGATGCAAAATGGACGTATCAACTCCCCCAAGCTTAGACCTCGGTTGTCCTCAAGCGGAAGCCGATATCGAAAAATATGTTCACATGTTTAGAGATAGAGGTGTCGATAAAATAAAATACGAACATGAGGGCATCATGATCATTCTTAGAATAGCAACATATATATATTGTCATATGATTTCTTATGCTGAAGTATGAATCAGAAACTTTATTCAAAAACTAGCAAACTATAATCTCAGTCATTGAAGCAATTGCAATTTATCATAACATTGGAAAGAGTCAATATAAGAGCTTTTCAGCAAGTCCACATACTCAACTATCATTTAGTCTTTCACAATTGCTAACACTCACACAATACTTATGGGTATGAAGTTTTAATCGGACATAGAGAAAGATAGGGGCTTATAGTTTTGCCTCCCACCTTTTACCTCAAGGGTAACGTCAACAATAATGCTTTATGAAAACCCACATCCAATTGGATATATATATCAGGATCTTTCCAACACATAGTGCTTGCCAAAGGATAAAGTGTAAAAAGGAAAGGTGAATATCACCACGACTCTTGTATAAGGTATACGACAAAAATAAAAGATAGGCCCTTCGCAGAGGGACGCAGAGGTTGTCATGTGCTTTTATGGTTGGATGCACAAAATCTTAATGCAAAAGAACGTCACTTTATATTGCCACTTGTGATAGGGACCTTTATTATGCAGTCCGTCGCTTTTATTTCTTCCATATCACAAGCTCGTATAAATCTTATTTTCTCCACACTAATAGATCATACATATTTAGAGAGCAATTTTTATTGCTTTCAACAATGACAACTTACTTGAAGGATATTACTCAATCCATAGGTAGATATGGTGGACTCTCATGGCAAAACTGGGTTTAAGGATATTTGGAAGCACAAGTAGTATCTCTACTTGGTGCAAAGAATTTTACTAGCATGAGGGGGAAAGGCAAGCTCAACATGTTGGATGATCCATGACAATATAATTTATTTCGGATATAAGAAAACATAACCCATTACGTTGTCTTCCTTGTCCAACATCAACTTTTTAGCATGTCATATTTTAATGAGTGCTCACAATCATAAAATATGTCCAAGATAGTATATTTATATGTGAAAATCTCTCTTTCTTTATTACTTCCTATTAATTGCAACGATGGCCAAAACTATGTTTGTCAACTCTCAATAACTTTTATTCATCATACTCTTTATATGTGAAGTCATTACGCTCCATAAGATCAATATGATCTCTTTATTTCTTTTTATTCTTTATTTTTTCTTTTATCCCCTAACCAAGCCCTCGACTCAAGATTAATCTTTATTATATATAGCTCACAGACTCGATTACATAGATAAGGATCAACACAAAAACTCAAAGCTAGATCATACTAAACTTTATTCTACTAGATCAAGATATAACCAAAAGGATCGAACTAAGAAAAATGGTAAAGATAGAAGTATGATGGTGATACGATACCGGGGACCTCCCCCAAGCTTGGCAGTTGCCAAGGGGAGTGCCCATACCCATGTGTTTATGTCTCTTTCTTCGGAGGTAGTGATGTGATATTTTTGGCGATGATGCCCCTTAGGATTCGGTTCTCTTCCTCGAGCTTATTGACTTGCTACTAAGATCCATTGTTTCCTTCCAGAGTTTATCCGTGACGGCTAAAGCTTCTTTCACCTTAGGGAGAACAAGTAACAATCTTTTTCATATTTTCATAAGAAAGAAATCTAGCATTGGGAGGGATGACCGAATTTGGAATTGCTGAGCTCTGGAGTCCCTCCATCATAAATCTGGCTTGGAGACAAGAGGTAACTTCTTGATCTTCCTCCACGACATCTATCCTTTTCAAGTCGGCCTCCATCTCTTCCTCAGTTGATAGCCCAAAGTGATCGGCATCGCTGTTTGCTTTTGGCCACGGTGTCGGGTGAGATACCTGGCTCTCCCCGACTGACTCTTGAGAAATATCTTGATCTAATCTGCGGCAGAAACAACTCAAAACAAAAATAGAGGATTTTGTTGTGGTACGGTGATCAAAACCTTCGGGAGATTATATAATGAATTTTTACCGACCAAAAGAAATATCGTTCAAGAAAACGGAGTCCGGAGGGCACATGAGGTGCCCACGAGGAAGGGGGGCACGCCCAGGGGGTAGGGCGCGCCCTCCACCCTCGTGGATGCCTCGTGTCCCTTTCGGACTACTTCTTATTTTCCTATTTTATTAAATATTCCAAAACGGAGAAACATTGCTATTAGAACTGTTTTGGAGTCGGTTTACTTACCGTACCACATACCTATTCCTTTTCGGAGTCTGAAACATTCTGGAAAGTGTCCCTTATGTACTTCTCCGGGGTTACGGTGTCAATAACATTGGTTTCAATATTTATGGGATTACCTGAGATGTAATGTTTGATTCTTTGACCGTTCACCACCTTCGGATTTGTGCCTTCGAAGTTGTTGATTTTTATGGCACCAGAACGAGAGACCTCCTCGATAACGTATGGACCTTCCCATTTAGAGAGGAGTTTTCCTGCAAAAAATCTTAAACGAGAGTTGTATAACAGAACATAATCACCTACATTAAACTCATGCTTTTGTATCCTTTTTTATGCCATCTTTTAACTTTTTCTTTAAACAGTTTGGCATTCTCGTAGGCCTAGGTTCTCCACTCATCAAGTGAGCTAATGTCAAATAGTCTCTTCTCACCGGCAAGTTTGAAATCATAACAGAGCTCTTTAATGGCCCAATATGCCTTATGTTCTAGTTCGAGAGGTAAGTGACATGCTTTTCCATAAACCATTTTATACGGAGACATACCCATAGGATTTTTATATGCAGTTCTATAGGACCATAATGCATCATCAAGTTTCTTGGACCAATTCTTTCTAGATCTATTAACAGTCTTTTGCAAAATTAATTTAATCTCTCTATTACTCAGTTCTACCTGACCACTAGACTGTGGGTGGTATGGAGATGCAATTCTATGATTAACATCATACTTAGCAAGCATTTTACGAAAAGCACCATGAATAAAATGTGAACCACCATCAGTCATTAAAGGTCTAGGGACCCCAAACCTCGGAAAAATAACTTCTTTAAGCATCTTAATAGAGGTGTTATGACCAGCACTACTAGTTGGAATAGCTTCTACCCACTTAGTAACATAATCAACAGCAACTAAAACATGTGTATACCCGTTAGAGGAAGGAAACAGTCCCATATAATCAAAGCCCCAAACATCAAATGGTTCAATAACAAGTGAATAGTTCATAGGCATTTCTTGACGTCTACTAATATTACCAATTCTTTGACATTCATCACAAGACAAGACAAACTTACGGGCATCTTTGAAAAGAGTAGGCCAAAAAAACCGGATTGTAATACCTTATGTGCAGTTCTATCTCCAGCGTGGTGTCCTCCATAAGCCTCGGAGTGACACTTGTGTAGGATCTGTTCTTGTTCATGCTCAGGTACACAACGTCTAATAACACCATCTACTCCTTCTTTATAAAGGTGTGGGTCATCCTAGAAGCAATGTCTCAAATCATAGAAAAACTTTTTCTTTTGCTGGTATGTGAAACTAGGTGGTATAAATTTAGCAACAATGTAATTAGCATAATCAGCATACCATGGACTAGTACTAGAAGCATTTATGATAGCTAATTGTTCATCAAGAAAACTATCATCAATAGGGAGTGGGTCATCAAGAACATTTTCTAACCTAGACAAGTTGTCTGCAACGGGGTTCACAGCTCCCTTCCTATCAATAATATGCAAATCAAATTCTTGTAGCAAGAGAAACCATCTAATAAGTTGTCATGCCCAATATGCGATACTATCCTAAAGAGACTCGAAGGTCCCACCAAGGATAGAACCACATATTGACACACTTTTGCAAGGTGTGTATCATTACATCAACATTACATAATAGATGGGGATACATACAAAAGGCCTACAAGGCCACAAGATTACATCAACATCATACAAGAGAATCAACATCCGACTACGAATGAAACACAAACAGAAACTCAAAAAATATCCACCCTGCTAGCCCAGGCTGCCGACCAGGAACTTATCCCTCGAACGAAGAAGAAGCGGAACAAGAACTCCAAAACATTAAACATCGCTCTCGTGTCATGATCATCGCATTACCTATACCTGCAACTGGTGTTGTAGTAATCTGTGAGCCATGAGGACTCAGCAATCCCATTACCCTGGGTATCAAGACTAGCAAAGCTTAATGGGTAAGGAAGGGGTAAAGTGGTGAGGTTGCAGCAACGACTAAGCATGTATGGTGGCTAACTTACGAATACAAGAGTAAGATGAGAAGCTACACAAGCGGTCGCCAACTAGTAATGATCAAGAAGTGATCCTGAACTACTTACGTTCAAACATAACCCAACCGTGTTCACTTCCCGGACTCCGCCGAAAAGAGACCATCACGGTTACGCAATGTGGTTGGTGTATTTTAATTGAGCCAACTTCGAGTCTTCTACAACCGGATATTAATAAATTCCCATCTGCCACATAACCGCGGGCACGGCTTTCGAAAGTTTAAACCCTGCAGGGGTGTCCCAACTTTGCCCATGACAAGCTCACGATCCGTGGAGACAATCCTCCATCGCGGGACATCTGAACAGACTCGGGGTCCCGGTGCACAAGACATTTCGACAATGGTAAAACAAATCTAGCAAAACCGCCCGAATGTGCCGACAAATCCCGATAGGAGCTGCACATATCTCATTCTCAGGGCACATCAGATGAGCAAAGCGTACAAGTATAACCAGACCTCGACTTTCCCCAAGGTGGCCCTGCACGGTGCTCTGGTTCGGACCAACACTCAGAGGAGCACTGGCCCCGGGTGGGGGGGGGGGTTAAAATAAAGATGACCCTCGAATTTGAAAACCCAAGGGAAAGTTAGTATGTTGTTAGGCAAATGGAAAAGGAAATGTTGGGCCTTGCTGGAAGAGTTTTATTCAAGGCGAACTGTCAAGAGGGTCCCATACCCCTCACGTGTTAGGGACGCAAAATCAAGGAACATAACACCGGTATGACGGAAACTAGGGCAGAAAGAGTGGAACAAAACACCAGGCATAAGGCAGATCCTTCCACCCTTTACCAAGTAAATAGATGCATTAATTAAAAAAGAGATATTTTGATATCCCAAGATATCCATGAAATCCATGTCCCAACATGGAACAACCCGCAACTACACCTACAACTAGCAACACTATAAGAGGGGCTGAGCAAAGTGGTAACATAGCCAAACAACGGCTTGCTAGGAAGGGTAAAAGGTTAAAGGCTTTCATGGAAAATTGGGAGGCTTGATAGACAAGTGGTAGGTAGCGCGACATAGCGATAGCATCGAGACAGCTAGCATAGCAAACATAGGAGTGATATCCAAGGTGATGGTCATCTTGCCTGAAATCCCGCTAGGAAGAAGAACGAGTCCATGAAGAAGATGAAGCCACGAAGACGAACCAAGCGTAGACGAACGAATCCTCACGATCGCAACGAAACAGGAACTAACGAGAAGGAGCACAACCGGAAAGAAGCAAACAACAAGGTAAACACACAACACATAAACATGACCTGATGCTCAACCAAGTATGATGCATGACAAGGCTACATGAAGCTACTCATGGCAAGAGTTGATGCATACAAGAGCAACACATCAAAGCAAGTCTAAATGAGGCCGGAAACAACATATAACAATTCCGGAAAGACCCCATATGCAAATTTCGAAATTGGTACTGTTCTTAACAAAACATTAAGTTAAAGAGCACCAAGACAATCTACATGAATTTCTAGTCAAGTTACATATAAAGTTCATTTAATTCGGAGCTACGGCCTATAAGATATGAGCAAAACAAGTTAAACATGACATTGAAGCAAAATGCATACAAACATCAAGCACACACTCCAAAACATGAATGCAACAAAGTAACATGAAGCTGCATGTAAAATCAAGCAAGTTTCATATAAAGCACACTCAAAACGGAGCAACGGTTCAACACATACACATGAAAACTATTTAAAGGGCAAACTGTCCAAAACAGCAACTAGGCAACTTGCAAGCATCAAAACAACATGCTACAACACGTCAGCATGAAAAAATGGCATGGTAGTGATGTACAGGTAAAGAATTATAACACACGAACACTGAGCTACTGCTAGAAACCACTAGAACATGCATGGTAAGATTGAAAGTTGTAACTGTTTCAGCAAGTGTAAAACAGCAACATCAGCATAGCATGTTGACAAGCTTGGAACAGAGGTCATATGAAGCCTAAAATTAACAAACTTGGCATGTGAATAAAGTACTCATATCATACTTCAATTCATGTAATTGGAGGAACTCCAAAAGAGGCAAAGATCAATCAACAACAAGCTCACAACATGGCATCATCAAATTACCAGAAAACTGGAACATCATTTAGGCATGTTCATGGCAATGAATACATATGCTACTTGACATATATGAGGCATAAAAATGAATGGACTGATATACAATAATATGGACATCAAAACATGTCAACTAGGCATCTCCAGATTATGCATGGATACGATGGCAACATCAAGTAAACATAGCAACATGATATAACAGATTCAGACTAGCAAAACAGTAACAACAAGTAGCCCAATTCACAAGATTGTTCCACTCACCAAAAGACAAACAAAAATACATGGATTGCACCCATGTAAATATGGCATGAATATTCTCCTAAAACATGTAGACACGATGCACAAAAGATGCACACACAAAATGCAACGAAAAAGACAAAACAACAAGTTACAACAGTCTCAGCAGGTTAACATCATATAGCACTCTTGCAACGATGATTAGGGCATCAATATGAACTCAAAAAAGTATGCCACAATGGAATTAAATGAAGATAATCTCACAGTGAACATTTTGATATACTATACATGCAAGATAGAGCTACGAATAGAAAGTTATGGCATGATGAACATGGGCACACAATGCAAGCATTTCGGGACTTAGACGAAACATACCCTATGGTTCAGATGTAGGGTTCGCACATGGATCGAGGCAGGGCTGGAGTTGCTCGCCGGAGACGAGGGAGATGCTGTCCGAAGGGTCAGGGAGGACGCCGACAAGGCCGGGGGATACCGGATCCGGGCGGCGCCAGCCCGGATCTTGCCGGAGGATGGCCGGCGACGACGGGGTGGCGCGGGCGCGGCCGGGCAGCGGGGTGCAACGCGCAGGCAGCGGCGGGGCGGAGCTGGCGGGGCGGCGGCACGCGGTGGAGGCGGCTTGCGGTGGCGGCGGCGCGAGGAGAGGGGAGGCGCGGGGGGCTGACGTGGAGGCGCGCGATTCGTCGGTCGGCGGCGGCGGACGTGTCCTGCGCGCGGAGGAGGGGAAGCTAGGGTTTGCACTGCGAAAATGGACGGGGAGGACATATTTATAGATAGAGGGAGCTAGGAGAGTCCAAATGGGGAGCGGTTTTCGCCCACACGATCACGATCCAACGTCCGAGAGCATGGAGGGGGTTTAAATGGGCTAGTGGGCTGTTAAGAAGGGTTGCTGGGCTGCAAAGAGAGAGGGGTTTCGCGGTTACACGGTTAACCGTTGGGGCATCAAACGATCTCCAAATGGAACGAAATTCGACAGGCGGTCTACCGATGATATAAAAAGGCCACTTGACAAATCTCGGCCAATTCCGAGAACGTTTTTCTCCCGCTCACGAAACAAGGTCTGAGAGGTGCAACGGGTGCATGTGACAGTGTCGGATTCTGAAACGGAAAACGGGAAAGAGACCGGATGCAAGTTTTGAAAATATGCATATGTAATGCGCATGATGACATGACAAAGTGCAACACGCAAGGAAATGAATGGCAATGACGGCGAAAAACTGGAAGACACCTGGCGCACCGAATTCGGGGCGTTACAACTCTCCTCCACTAACAAGAGATCTCATCCCGAGATCTTAGGACCAAGACGGAAGAGAAGAGGATGTGGTGAAACAAGAGCGAAGAGAGAAGTTGAACAAAGTCGAGAGCACTCGAGCAGAAAAGAGTAATGTTGAATATGACAAGAAGCAAAAGCTCAAGGAATAAAATAGACTCTGAAACCACTCCGTTCAGACGAAGACAGAAAAAGGATAATAACGAAGGAATTAGGCAGCACTCCGACTGAACATGGAAAGGAATAGAGCATGATCACAATATGGAATGATACTTGCCTTGAGGAACAACACAATGCCTCCGAAAGGTTAAAAAAATGGAATGAAAAGAATGGAGAAGAAAATGTCAACTTCTACCACCATTGAGTTGACATATATCCTTGCAAGGAAGGATTGCACGGAGTTGTTGTAAATTCAACAACAAAAGAATTGATTTCCATGGGCTGATGTAAACATCTCAACATTACGAGGTGATAACCGGCCACAAATGGAAATGATAGAATAGTCGAGAAAGCCAAAGAAATGCAAAACTCCACTTCAAAATAACACGGAGAATTAATTGCACTTCAAGACGCAAGAAGATATGATGCTTGCGCTCCTCCAGCAAGAATCTTGATGAACACTTGAAGAATGAATTAACTCATGAAGAACCACCATGAAGGACTCCGGTAGCAAAAGGATTATGAGATAGAATTGAAGGATGAAAAGAAATAAGATTTGAGCCTTGCGATGATTTAGATGGAGCTTCGCGTCGAGACAAGCGAGAAGCTTGGAACTCCGGAAGGGAAAAGATGAACAACTTATAACCAAGAGATTATTCATCATGAACAATATTCGAAAAGAAGAGATAAATCAACTTGATGAAAGAAGAATAAGATTTATGTTATGCTCATCCTCCACCAATTAAATTGATGAGAAGCAATGGATTGCATACAACTTATTCACATTGGGAAAAGATTAAGGGGAGATATAGCGCAACACTTGAGAAAGTCTTCATGAACCACCGGTAGGACTGGAAAGAACGAATGAATTGATATGATAAGAACAGAAGTGAAATTCTCAAGCGAACCACTGTGGCAATGAAAACGAACGAAGACAAGAGAACGAATCACCGGAAAGAATTTGAAACGAACGAAGATACTTGAGTGAAACGAGATGCAAGAGAACGAACAGATCGTGAACTGATTAAAGAATGCTTGAACGAAGCACCGGTACAAATATAGGAACGAACGGAGCTGAAAACTTGGAATGAAGAAATCTTATGAAATGATGGCTTCCGAATGATCGAAATGGAAGACAACTCCTGAGATACTCCGGATGGGTAAGAAAAGAATTTCTGACAAACGGGGTAATTTGCGAGGATAACACGACGTAGAACCACAAATCCTCGAGAGAATGGGCAAGATTTAGAGGAAAAGCTCTTCTTCGGTCTTCAAATGTTGGGAATGACGATGAGAAACACCATCAAAATTGTTGAGGTACTCCGAGAGAATGAAAAGAGGGAAAGTTGAACCGAACATGAAATAATTAGCAAGCGATCTTAGCAAAGGCATAT
The DNA here is from genome assembly GCA_032464435.1 of Aegilops umbellulata. Lineage (NCBI taxonomy): Eukaryota > Viridiplantae > Streptophyta > Magnoliopsida > Poales > Poaceae > Aegilops > Aegilops umbellulata. The sequence continues at coordinate 16,614,937 of CP136060.1, read as the reverse complement.
GACTGATGGAATCCATACTTACGTCATACTTCGAAAAGAATTTTAGAATGGCTCCGGAAAAATTAGAAGAGTCAGGTAAGATCCTGGGAAAAGACATGTGGGTTAGGGCCCACTGAAAATAAACACCGTTTGAAAGGATTGTTTGAATGAGAAATGATGCACCGGAACGATTGAAAGACCCGAGTGAGGTGACATCCTCGAATTAATTGAATGCAAACATGAATCTTTTGAGATGTCTTCATCACTCTGGAAGGATAAACTGGCGAGAGGTGAACGAGCAAGGGGAACACTTGAGTCGAGGAAAAGAATATGATCAACAATGAAAAAATTTGAATTGGATCCACCAGAAAGAAAAAGAGATGAACAATGATGAGCTTGACGAGAATTCACCGGTTGATACAATTGAGGAACGAAAGAAGAGGCTCCGCACGAATGAAATTGATGCTCGAATCGAGGCTCAGACTCTGGGAAGAAAGGGGTGGGAGGGCGGGAAAAACAAAGACAACTTGGAACGGGGAACCGACGAATAACTTGAAGAGAAAGCACCGGTTGAAATAATTGAGGAGGTAATGCAAAGGCTTCGCACGAATAGGATGGATACTCGATTAAGGACTCCGGCTTCGCGAAGAAAAAGGGTGAGTGGGTGGGAAAAAGAAAGACAACTTCACACGGGGAAACAACGTCGGTAGAGAAAGAACTGAGGACTGATCTTTCCAAAAGATGAAGAGGGTCGAATCCATTAGACGAGAAAAGCACAGGATGAAAAGAGCTGACATCGCAACGAACTAAAACTAACTGCGTGATCCTAAAAAAATTTGAAGGGGAAGAGGAGTAAGTCGAAACATCTACATCAAGATTTCTCACCAGAGCGAGGAAGGGGGCTGAGGAGTAAAAAGAATCTACTCTCCGATATAACTAGACTCCGAAAATTTTTCTTCTAGACTCGACATCGGCCAAACTACCCGATCAATCAAGGGGGCTCCTATGGTCGGTCGAGGCTCTGATACCAACTTGTCACACCCAATATGCGATACTATCCTATAGAGACTTGAAGGTCCCACCAAGGATAGAACCGCATATTGACACGCTTTTGCAAGGTGGATATCATTACATCAACATTACATAATAGATGGGGATACATACAAAAGGCCTACAAGGCCACAAGATTACATCAACGTCATACGAGAGAATCAACATCCGACTACGGATGAAACACAAACAGAAACTCAAACAATATCCACCCTGCTAGCCCAGGCTGCCGACCAGGAACCTATACCTCGAATGAAGAAGAAGCGGAACAAGAACTCGAGAGCATTAAACATTGCTCTCGCGTCATGATCATCGCATTACCTGTACCTGCAACTGGTGTTGTAGTGATCTGTGAGCCACGAGGACTCAACAATCCCATTACCATGGGTATCAAGACTAGCAAAGCTTAATGGGTAAGGAAGGGGTAAAGTGGCGAGGTTGCAGCAGCGACTAAGCATGTATGGTGGCTAACTTGCGAATACAAGAGTAAGATGAGAAGCTACACAAGCGGTCGCCAACTAGTAATGATCAAGAAGTGATCCTGAACTTCTTACCTTCAAACATAACCCAACTGTGTTCACTTCCCGGACTCCACCGAAAAGAGACCATCATGGTTACGCAACGCGGTTGGTGTATTTTAATTGAGTCAACTTCGAGTCTTCTACAACCGGATATTAACAAATTCCCATCTGCCACATAACCGCGGGCACGGCTTTCGAAAGTTTAAACCCTGCAGGGGTGTCCCAACTTAGCCCATGACAAGCTCACGATCCGCGGAGACAATCCTCCATCGCAGGACATCCGATCATACTCGGAGTCCCGGTGCACAAAACATTTCAACAATGGTAAAACAAATCCAGCAAAACCGCCCGAATGTGCCGACAAATCCCGATAGGAGCTGCACATATCTCGTTCTCAGGGCACACCGGATGAGCGAAGCGTACAGGTATAACCAGACCTCGACTTTCCCCAAGGTGGCCCTGCACAGTGCTCTGGTTCGGACAAACACTCAGAGGAGCACCGGCCCGGGGGGGGGGGGGGTTAAAATAATGACGACCCTCGGGTTTGAAAACCCAAGGCAAAGTTAGTAGGTTGTTAGGCAAATGGAAAAGGCAATGTTGGGCCTTGCTGGAAGAGTTTTATTCAGGGCGATTTGTCAAGAGGGTGCCATACACCTCATCGTGTTAGGGACGCAAAATCACGGAACATAACACCGGTATGACGGAAACTAGGGCGGCAAGAGTGGAACAAAACACCAGGCATAAGGCCGAGCCTTCCACCCTTTACCAAGTATATAGATGCATTAATTAAATAAGAGATATTGTGATATCCCAAGATATCCATGAAATGCATGTCCCAACATGGAACAACCCGCAACTGCACCTGCAACTAGCAACGCTATAAGAGGGGCCGAGCAAAGCGGTAGCATAGCCAAACAACGGTTTGCTAGGAAGGGTAAAAATGTTAAAGGCATTCATGGCAAATTGGGAGGCTTGATAGACAAGTGGTAGGTAGCGCGACATAGCGATAGCATCGAGACAGCTAGCATAGCAAAGATAGTAGTGAGATCCAAGGTGACGGTCATCTTGCCTGAAATCCCGCTAGGAACAAGAACGAGTTGATGCAGAAGATGAAGCCACGAAGACGAACCAAGCGTAGACGAACGAATCCTCACGATCGCAACAAAACAGGAACTAACGAGAAGGAGCACAACCGGAAAGAAGCAAACAACAAGGTAAACACACAACACATAAACATGACCTGATGCTCAACCAAGTATGATGCATGACAAGGCTACATGAAGCTACTCATGGCAAGAGATGATGCATACAAGAGCAACACATCAAAGCAAGTTTAAATGAGGCCGGAAACAACATATTACAATTCCGGAAAGACCCCATATGCAAATTTCGAAATTGGTATTGTTATTAACAAAACATTAAGTTAAAGAGCACCAAGACAATCTACACGAATTTCTAGTCAAGTTACATATAAAGTTCATTTAATTCGGAGCTACGGCCTATAAGATATGAGCAAAACAAGTTAAACATGACATTGATGCAAAATGCATACAAACATCAAGCACACACTCCAAAACATGAATGCAACAAATTAACATGAAGATACATGTAAAACCAAGCAAGTTTCATATAAAGCACACTCAAAACGGAGCAACGGTTCAACACATACACATGAAACAAATTTAAAGGGCAAACTGTCCAAAACAGCAACTAGGCAACTTGCAAGCATAAAAACAACATGCTACAACACGTCAGCATGAAAAAATGGCACGGTAGTGATGTACAGGTAAAGAATTACACAACACGAACACTGAGCTACTGCTAGAAACCACTAGAACATGCATGGTAAGATTGAAAGTTGTTACTGTTTCAGCAAGTGTAAAACAGCAACATCAGCATAGCATGTTGACAAGCTTGGATCAGAGGTCATATGAAGCCTAAAATTAACAAACTTGGCATGTGAATAAAGTACTCGTATCATACTTCAATTCATGTAATTGGAGGAACTCCAAAAGAGGCAAAGATCAATCAACAACAAGCTCACAACATGGCATCGTGAAATTACCAGAAAACTGGAGCATCATTTAGGCATGTTCATGGCAATGAATACATATGCTACTTGACATATATGAGGCATAAAAATGAATGGACTGATAGAAAATAATATGGACATCAAAACATGTGAACTAGGCATCTCCAGATTATGCATGGATACGATGGTAGCATCAAGTAAACATAGCAACATGATATAACAGATTCAGACTAGCAAAACAGTAACAACAAGTAGCCCAATTCACAAGATTATTGCACTCACCAAAAGGCACACAAAAATACATGGATTGCACCCCTGTAAATATGGCATGAATATGCTCCTAAACATGTAGACATGATGCACAAAAGATGCACACACAAAATGCAACGAAAAAGACAAAACAACAAGTTATAATAGTCTCAGCAGGTTAACATCATATAGCACTCTTGCAACAATGATTAGGGCATCAATATGAACTCAAAAAAGCAGTCCACAATGGAATTAAATGAAGAGAATCTCACAGTGAACATTCTGATACATTATACATGCAAAATAGAGCTACGAATAGGAAGTTATGGCATGATGAACATGGGCACACAATGCAAGCATTTCGGGACTTAGACGAAAATATACCCTATGGTTCAGATCTAGGGGGGGTTAAAATAAAGATGACCCTCGGGTTTGAAAACCCAAGGCAAAGTTAGTAGGTTGTTAGGCAAATGGAAAAGGCAATGTTGGGCCTTGCTGGAAGAGTTTTAATCAAGGCGAACTGTGTAGAGGGTCCCATACACCTCACCGTGTTAGGGACGCAAAATCACGGAACATAACACCGATATGACGGAAACTAGGGCGGCAAGAGTGGAACAAAACACCAGGCATAAGGCCGAGCCTTCCACCCTTTACCAAGTATATAGATGCATTAATTAAATAAGATATATTGTGATATCCCAAGATATCCATGAAATGCATGTCCCAACATGGAACAACCCGCAACTGCACCTGCAACAAGCAACGCTATAAGAGGGGCCGAGCAAAGCGGTAGCATAGCCAAACAACGGTTTGCTAGGAAGGGTAAAAAGGTTAAAGGCTTTCATGGCAAATTGGGAGGCTTGATAGACAAGTGGTAGGTAGCGCGACATAGCGATAGAATCAAGACAGCTAGCATAGCAAAGATAGTAGTGAGATCCAAGGTGACGGTCATCTTGCCTGAAATCCCGCTAGGAAGAAGAACGAGTCCATGCAGAAGATGAATCCACGAAGACGAACCAAGCGTAGACGAACGAATCCTCACGATCGCAACGAAACAGGAACTAACGAGAAGGAGCACAACCGGAAAGAAGCAAACAACAAGGTAAACACACAACACATAAACATGACCTGATGCTCAACCAAGTATGATGCATGACAAGGCTACATGAAGCTACTCATGGCAAGAGATGATGCATACAAGAGCAACACATCAAAGCAAGTCTAAATGAGGCCGGAAACAACATATAACAATTCCGGAAAGACCCCATATGCTTTCGAAATTGGTACTATTCTTAACAAATCACTAAGTTAAAGAGCACCAAGACAATCTACACGAATTTCTAGTCAAGTTACATATAATGTAAACATAGCCTACAAGACATATATGAGGCATCAAAAGGAATGTCCGGATAGAGAATAATATGGACATTAAAACATGTCAACTAGGCATCTCCAGATTATCCATGGATACGATGGTTGCATCAAGTAAACATAGCAACATGATATAACAGATTCAAACTAGCAAAACAGTAACAGCAAGTACCCCAATTCACAAGCTTGTTGCACTCAACACAAGGCACACAAAAATACATGGATTGCACCCCTGTAAAGATGGCATGAATATGCTCCTAAAACATGTAGACATGATGCAAAAACGATGCACACACGAAATGCAACGAAAAAGACAAAACAATAAGTTATAACAGTCTCAGCAGGTTAACATCATGTAGCACTCTTGCAACGATGATTAGGGCATCAAGATAAACTCAAACAAGCATGCCACAATGGGATGAAATGAAGAAAATCTCACAATGAACATTTTGATATATCATACATGCAACATGGAGCTACGAGCAGAAAGCTATGGCATGATGAACATGGGCACACAATGCAAGCATTTCGGTTCAGATCTAGGGTTCACACGTGGATCGAGGCGGGGCCGGAGTTGCTCGCCGAAGACGAGGGAGATGCTGGCCACAGGGTCAGGGAGGAAACTGGCGTGGCCGGGGGCGACCGGATCCGGGCAGCGCCGGCCCGGATCTGGCTGGAGGAGGGCCGGTGACAACGGGGTGGCGCGGGCGCGACCGGGCGGTGGGGTGCAGCGCGCAGGCAGCGGCGGGGCGGAGCTGGCGGGGCGGCGGCATGCGGTGGTGGCGGCTTGCGGCGGCGGCGCGCGGTGCGGCGGCGGGGCTCGCGGGTCGCGGCGGCGCGACGAGAGAGGAGGCGCGGGGGGCTGACGTGGCGGCGCGCGATTCGTCGGTCGGCGGCGGCGGACGTGTCCGGCGCGCGGAGGAGGGGGAGCTAGGGTTTGCACCGCGAAAATGTACGGGGAGGACATATTTATAGATAGAGGGAGCTAGGAGAGTCCAAATGGGGAGAGGTTTTCACCCACACGATCATGATCCAACGTCCGAGAGCATGGAGGGGGTTTAGATGGGCTAGTGGGCTGTTAAGAAGGGGTGCTGGGCTGCAAAGAGAGAGGGGTTTCGCGGTTACATGGTTAACCGTTGGGGCATCAAACGACCTCCAAATGGAACGAAATTTGACAGACGGTCTATCGGTGATATAACAAGGCCACTTGACAAATCTCGGTCAATTCCGAGAATGTTTTTCTCCCGCTCAGGAAACAAGGTCTGAGAGGTGCAACGGGTGCATGTGAGAGTGTCGAATTCCGAAATGGACAACAGAGAAAGAGACCGGATGCAAGTTTTGAAAATATGCATATGCAATGCGCATGATGACATGACAAAGTGCAACATGCAAGCAAATGACATGGCAATGACGGCGAAAAACTGGAAGACACCCGGCGCATCGAATTCAGGGCGTTACATAAGTCTAGGTTTAGCATCTTTCTTTTCCATAAGGTATTTAATAGCAGCATGATCAGTGTGAAAAGTTACTTTAGAATCAACGATATAAGTTCTGAACTTATCATAAGCAAATACAACTGCTAAAAATTCTTTTTAAGTAGTAGCATAATTTCTTTGGGCACTGTTTAGAGTTTTACTAGCATATTGGATAACATTTAATTTCTTATCAACTCTTTGTCCTAGAACAACACCTATAGCATAATCACTAGCCTCACACATAATTTCAAAGGGTAAATTCCAATCAAGTGGCTGAACAATAGGTGCAGAAATCAAGGCGTTCTTAAGTATTTCAAATGCTTCTACACAATCATCATCAAAGGCAAAAGGAACATCTTTTTGTAAGAGATTAGTCAGAGGCCTAGAAATTTTTGAGAATTCTTTAATGAACCTCCTATAAAAACCAGCATGACCAAGGGAACTTCTTATACCTTTAATGTCCTTAGGACACGACATCTTTTCAATAGCATCAACTTTAGCTTTATCAACTTCAATACCTCTTTCAGAAATTTTATGCCCCAAGACAATACCTTCATTAACCATAAAGTGGCATTTCTCCCAATTCAAGACAAGTTTAGGTTCTTCACATGTCTGCAAAACTCGATCAAGGTTGCTTAATCAATCATCAAAAGAAGTTTCATACACGGAGAAATCATCCATGAAAACCTCAACAATCTTTTCACAAAAGTCAGAAAATATAGCAGTCATACATCTTTGAAAGGTAGCAGGTGCATTACACCAACCAAAAGGCATACGTCTATAAGCAAAGGTACTGAAAGGGCAAGTAAAAGTGGGTTTTTTCCTAATCCTCTTTCGACACAGGTATTTGAGAGAAACCAGAATAACCGTCTAGAAAGCAAAAATGTGTATATTTGGATAATCTTTCTAGCATTTGATCAATAAAAGGTAAAGGGTAATGACCCTTTCTAGTAGCTTTATTTAATTTGCGGAAATCAATTACCATTCTATAACATGTAACAATTCTTTGTGGGATCAATTCATCTTTATCATTAGGAACAACAGTAATACCTCCCTTCTTCGGGACACAATGGACATGACTTACCCACTGACTATCAGCAAAAGGATAAATTATACCTGCCGCTAGAAGCTTTAGTATTACATTTCTTATCACTTCTTTCATCTTAGGATTTAACTGTCGTTGGTGATCAACAACCGGTTTAGCGTCTTTCTCCAATTTTATTTTGTGCTGGCATAGAGTGGGACTAATGCCCTTAAGATCATCAAGAGTATATCCAATAGCAGCATGGTGCTTCTTTAGAGTTTTCAATAATTTCTCTTGTTCCTGCTCTGAAAGGTTAGCACTAATAATAACATGATATATCTTGTTTCCATCAAGATAAGCATATTTAAGATTACCAGGTAATGGTTTGAGCTCAAACACGGGATCACCCTTCGGTGGAGGAGGATCCCCTAGAATTTCAACAAGCAAGTTGTGTTTCAAAATAGGTTCCTGTTTAAAGAATAGTTTATCTATTTCCCTTCTTTCATTCATAAACATATCAATTTCATGGTCTAGCAAATATTGTTCTAAAGGATCATTAGGAGGCACGACAATAGAAGCAAGACCAATAATTTCATCTTTACTAGGCAATTCTTTATCATGGGTTGTCTACGAAATTTAGCAAAATTAAAATCATGAGACATATCCCCTAAACCAATAGTAACAATATCATTTTCGTAGTCTATCTTAGCATTAACATTATTCAAGAAGGGTCTACCAAATCTAATGGGACAAAAGTCATCTTGTCGGGAAGCAAGAACAAGATAATCAGTAGGATATTTAATTTTCCCACACAAGACTTCAACATCTCTAACAATCCCAACTGGTGAAATAGTATCTCTATTGGCAAGCTTAATAGTAACATCAATATCTTCTATCTCAACAGGTGTAATATCAAGCATAATTTATTTATATAAAGTATAAGGTATTGCACTGACACTAGCAACCATATCACATAAGCCATGATAATAGTGATCTCCTATTTTAACAGAAACAACAGGCATGCCAACAATAGGTCTATTTTTATTTTTAGTATCGGGTCTAGCAATTCTAGCAACTTCATCACAGAAGTAAATAACATGCCCATCAATATTATCGACCAAGAGATCCTTAACCATAGCAATACTAGGTTCAACTTTAATTTTTCTCAGAGGGTGTAGGTGTTCTAGCATTACTCTTACGAACCACAGTTGAAGATTTAGCATGATCCTTTATTCTAATAGGGAAAGGTGGTTTCTCAATATAAGCGGTAGGAACAATAGGATCAACATTATAAGTGATAGTCTTTTCTTCAACTTTAATAGGTTCAACTACTTTTACTTCAATGGGAGGATGATATTTAAACCACTTCTCCTTATGGAGATCAACATGAGTAGCAAATGATTCACAGAAAGAAGCTACTAGCTCAGAGTCAAGTCCATATTTAGTGCTAAATTCACGAAAAGCATCGGTATCCATGAAAGATTTAACACAATCAAACTTAGGTGTTATACCTGACTCCTTACCTTCATCAAGTTCCCAATCTTCAGAGTTGCATTTAATTCTTTCCAATAAATCCCATCTAAATTCAATAGCCTTCATCATAAAAGAACAAGTACAAGAAGTATCGAGCATGGAGCGATTATTGAGAGAAAGCCGAGCATAAATTTTTTAAATAATAATTTCTCTTGAGAGCGCATGATTGGGGCATGAATATAATATTGACTTAAGCCTCCCCCAAGCTTGAGCGATAATTTCTCCTTCGCGAGGCCAAAAATTATATATATATATATATATATATATATATATATATATATATATATATATATATATATATATAATTACGATCACGATGAAACAGATGCATAGGATAAAACTTCTAATGAAATTCCAATTTCAATTGGTTGTAGTTCCATGATCCAATATCATCAGATAGCCTAAACAATGTCAATGCCTTTCCCTTCAAAGATAAAGGGAAGACCTTCTTCTTGATAACATCCTCAGGCATACTTGCAAGCTTAAATAATCCACAAACTTTATCCACATAGATTAGGTGCATATCGGGACGTAATGTTCCATCTCCTGTAAAAGGATTAGCTAGCAGTTTCTCTATTATACCCAAGGAATTTCAAAGTAAACATTTTCAGTAGGTTTAGTAGGTTTGTAGCGATCTGACCTCAGACGGTCAAATCTCTGTGCATAAGTGTCATCCCTGGAACAGTAATGCTGACACACGCAGTACTCGAGGATTTGTAACAGAGTGCAATCACACACTTATTACATCGAATATCTCAAAGAGAGTACTTATTACAATAATATGGCTAAAGGCCATCTAAATAAGATAACTGCGGAAGCTTCGAAGGTAAATGAGTCCATCGAATATCTCAAAGAGAGTACTTATTACAAATCTCTATTGAAGAAGTCATTTTATCCTCTCTCTCATATTTTTTTATTATTGGAAATAATTGGAGAGAAAAATATTAAAATCAAATCGATCCTCTTTTCAACTTGAAAAAAATTCAAATATGAAAATTGGTGAAATCTGTTGGAAATATGCCCTAGAGGCAATAATAAAAGCATTATTATTATATTTCCTTGTTCATGATAATTGTCTTTTATTCATGCTATAACTGTGTTATCCGGAAATCGTAATACATGTGTGAATACATAGACACCAATATGTCCCTAGTGAGCCTCTAGTTGACTAGCTCGTTGATCAACTGATAGTCACGGTTTCCTGACTATGGAAATTGGATGTCATTGATAACGAGATCACATCATTAGGAGAATGATGTGATGGACAAGACGCAATCCTAAGCATAAGCACAAAGATCGTATAATTCGTTTGCTAGAGCTTTTCCAATGTCAAGTATCTTTTCCTTAGACCATGAGATCGTGTAACTCCCGGATACCGTAGGAGTGCTTTGGGTATGCCAAACGTCACAACATAACTGGGTGACTATAAAGGTATACTACGGGTATCTCCGAAAGTGTCTGTTGGGTTGACACGGATCGAGACTGGGATTTGTCACTCCGTATGACGGAGAGGTATCACCGGGCCCACTCAGTAATGCATCATCATAATGAGCTCAATGTGATCAAAGTGTTTGATCACGGGATCATGCATTACGGTACGAGTAAAGTGGCTTGCCGGTAACGAGATTGAACGAGGTATTGGGATACCGACGATCGAATCTCGGGCAAGTAAAATACCGATTGACAAAGGGAATTGAATACGGGATTGATTGAATCCTCGACATCGTGGTTCACCCGATGAGATCATCGAGGAGTATGTGGGAGCCAACATGCGTATCCAGATCCCGCTGTTGGTTATTGTCCAGATAGGTGTCTCGGTCATGTCTGCATGTCTCCCGAACCCGTAGGGTCTACACACTTAAGGTTCGGTGACGCTAGGGTTGTAGAGATATGAGTATGCAGTAATCCGAAAGTTGTTCGGAGTCCCGGATGAGATCCTGAATGTGACGAGGAGTTCCGGATTGGTCCGGAGGTGAAGAATTATATATAGGAAGTGCAGTTTCGGCCATCGGGAGTGATCCGGGGGTCACCGGTATTGTACCGGGACCACCAGATGGGTCTCGGGGGTCCACCGGGTGGGGCCACCCATCCCGGAGGGCCCCATGGGCTGAAGTGGGAGGGGGGACCATCCCTTAGTGGGCTGGTGCGCCCCCAAGGCCCACCCCCTGCACCTAGGGTTGGAACCCTAGGGTGGGGGGCGCCCCACTTGCCTTGGGGGGTACTCCACCCCCTGGCCACCGCCCCCTCTGGAGATGGGATCTCCAGGGGCCGGCACCCCCCAGGGGGCCTATATAAAGGGGGGGAGGGAGGGGCAGCCGCACCCTTGACCCCCTTGCGCCTCCCTCTCCCCTGTCACACCTCTCCCTCTCGCGCAGACGCTCGGCGAAGCCCTGCTGCAGGTGACAACTGCATCCACCACCATGCCGTCGTGCTGCTGGATCTCCATCAACCTCTCCTTCCCCCTTGCTGGATCAAGAAGGAGGAGACGTCATCCGCTCCGTACGTGTGTTGAACGTGGAGGTGCCGTCCGTTCGGCGCTTGGTCATCGGTGATTTGGATCACGGCGAGTACGACTCCATCATCCACGTTCTAGTGAACGCTTCCGCACGCGATCTACAAAGGTATGTAGATGCATCTGAATACTCGTTGCTAGATGAACTCATAGATGGATCTTGGTGAAACCGTAGGATTTTTTTTGTTTTCTGCAACGTTCCCCAATAGTGGTATCAGAGCTAGGTCTATGCGTAGTTCTTTTTGCGCGAGTAGAACACAATTGTTGTGGGCGTAGATGTTGTCAACTTTCTTGCCGCTACTAGTCTTATTTTGCTTCAGCGGTATTGTGGGATGAAGCGGCCCGGACCAACCTTACATGTACGCTTACGTGAGACCGGTTCCACCGACTGACATGCACTAGTTGCATAAGGTGGCTGGCGGGTGTCTGTCTCTCCCACTTTAGTTGGAGCGGATTCGACGAAAAGGGTCCTTATGAAGGGTAAATAGAAGTTGACAAATCACGTTGTGGCTTTTACGTAGGTAAGAAAACGTTCTTGCTAGAACCCTAATGTAGCCACGTAAAACTTGCAACAACAATTAGAGGACGTCTAACTTGTTTTTGCAGCAAGTGCTTTGTGATATGATATGGCCAAAGTTGTGATGAATGATGAATGATATATATGTGATGTATGAGATCATGTTCATGTAATAGGAATCACGACTTGCATGTCGATGAGTATGAAAACCGGTAGGAGCCATAGGAGTTGTCATTATTTTTATGACATGCGTGTCAATGGAAACGCCATGTAAATTACTTTACTTTATTACTAAACGTGTTAGACATAGTAGTAGAAGTAATAGTTGGCGAGCAACTTCATGGAGACACGATGATGGAGATCATGATGATGGAGATCATGGTGTCATGCCGGTGACAAGATGATCATGGAGCCCCAAGATGGAGATCAAAGGAGCTATATGATATTGGCCATATCATGTCACTATTATTGTTTGATTGCATGTGATGTTTATCATGTTTTGCATCTTGTTTACTTAGAACGACGGTAGTAAATAAGATGATCCCTCATAATAAATTTCAAGAAAGTGTTTCCCCCTAACTGTGCGCCGTTGCGACAGTTCGTTTTTTCGAAGCACCACGTGATGATCGGGTGTGATAGATTCCAACGTTCACATACAACGGGTGTAAGACAGATTTACACATGCAAACACTTAGGTCGACTTGACGAGCCTAGCATGTACAGACATGGCCTTGGAACACAAGAGACCAAAAGGTCGAACATGAGTCGTATGGAAGATACGATCAACATGGAGATGTTCACCGATGATGACTAGTCCGTCTCACGTGATGATCGGACACGGCCTAGTCGAGTCGGATCATGTTACACTTAGATGACTAGAGGGATGTCTAATCTGAGTGGGAGTTCATTAAATAATTTGATTAGATGAACTTAATTATCATGAACTTAGTCTAAATAAACTTTGCAATATGTCTTGTAGATCAAATGGCCCAAGCTAATGTCAACATGAACTTCAACGCGTTCCTAGAGAAAACCAAGCTGAAAGATGATGGCAGCAACTATACGGACTGGGTCCGGAACCTGAGGATCATCCTCATAGCTGCCAGGAAACAATATGTCCTAGAAGCACCGCTAGGTGAAGCACCCATCCCAGAGAACCAAGACATTATGAATGCTTGGCAGTCTCGTGCTGATGATTACTCCCTCGTTCAGTGCGGCATGCTTTACAGCTTAGAACCGGGGCTCCAAAAGCGTTTTGAGCATCACGGAGCATATGAGATGTTCGAGGAGCTGAAACTAGTTTTCCAAGCTCATGCCCGGGTCGAGAGATATGAAGTCTCCGACAAGTTCTACAGTTGTAAGATGGAGGAAAATAGTTCTGTCAGTGAACACATACTCAAGATGTCTGGGTTGCACAACCGCTTGACTCAGCTGGAGATTAACCTCCCAGACGAGGCGGTCATTGACAGAATCCTTCAGTCGCTCCCACCTAGCTACAAGAGCTTTGTGATGAACTACAATATGCAGGGGATGGTAAAGCCATTCCTGAGGTATTTGCTATGCTGAAATCAGTAGAGGTTGAAATAAAAAAGGAACATCAAGTGTTGATGGTCAATAAAACCACTAAGTTCAAGAAAGGCAAGGGTAAGAAGAACTTCAAGAAGGACGGCAAGGATGTTGCCGCGCCCGGTAAGCCAGTTGCCGGGAAGAAGTCAAAGCATGGACCCAAGCCTGAGACTGAGTGCTTTTATTGCAAAGGGAAGGGCCACTGGAAGCGGAACTGCCCCAAATACTTAGCGGACAAGAAGGCCGGCAACACTAAAGGTATATGTGATATACATGTAATTGATGTGTACCTTACCAATGCTCGTAGTAGCTCCTGGGTATTTGATACCTGTGCCGTTGCTCATATTTGTAACTCAAAGCAGGAGCTGCGGTATAAGCGGAGACTGGCGAAGGACGAGGTGACGATGCGCGTCGGGAATGGTTCCAAGGTCGATGTGATCGCCGTCGGCACGCTACCTCTACATTTACCTACGGAATTAGTTTTAAACCTCAATAATTGTTATTTAGTGCCAAGTTTGAGCATGAACATTGTATCTGGATCTCGTTTAATGCGAGATGGCTACTCATTTAAATCCGAGAATAATGGTTGTTCTATTTATATGAGTGATATGTTTTATGGTCATGCTCCGATGGTCAATGGTTTATTCTTAATGAATCTCGTGCGTGATAATACACATATTCATAGTGTGAATACCAAAAGGTGTAAAGTTGATAACGATAGTCCCACATACTTGTGGCACTGCCGCCTTGGTCACATTGGTGTCAAGAGCATGAAGAAGCTCCATGCTGATGGACTTTTAGAGTCTCTGGATTATGAATCATTTGACACATGCGAACCATGCCTCATGGGCAAAATGACCAAGACTCCGTTCTCTAGAACAATGGAGCGAGCAACCAACTTATTGGAAATCATACATACTGATGTGTGCGGTCTAATGAGTGTTGAGGCTCGCGGAGGATATCGTTATGTTCTCACTCTCACGGATGACTTGAGTAGATATGGGTATGTCTATGTCGGTGTCAAAACCGGTGGATCTCGGGTAGGGGGTCCCGATCTGTGCGTCAAGGTCGGATGGTAACAGGAGACAAGGGACACTTTATTTTACCCAGGTTCGGGCCCTCTCGATGGAGGTAAAACCCTACTCCTGCTAGATTAATATTGATGATATGGGTAGTACAAGAGTAGATCTACCACGAGATCAAGGAGGCTAAACCCTAGAAGCTAGCCTATGAGTATGATGATGGTTATGATGTGTTCGTCCTACGGACTACAACCCTCCGGTTTATATAGGCACCGGATAGGGTTAGGTTACACAGAGTCGGTTACATTGGTAGGAGATCTTGAATTCCCGCATGCCTAGCTTGCCTTCCACGCCAAGGAAAGAACCTTCCGGACACGGGACGAAGTCTTCAATCTTGTATCTTCATAGTCCTAGAGTCCGGCTGAAGATATAGTTCGGCTATCCGAACACCCCCTAGTCCAGGATTCCCTCAGTAGCCCCTGAACCAGGCTTCAATGACGACGAGTCCGGCGCGCAAATTGTCTTCGGCATTGCAAGGCGGGTTCCTCCTCCAAATTCTTCAAGAAGATAATAAACACCAAAAAATAGTGTCCGACTCTGCAAAACAAGTTTCCACGTATTGCCATATAGAGAATAATACAAACACAAATCAAATCTGCTGACGTATTCCGCAGTGCGTCATAACACTATGACCAAGCCTTCTGTATGGATCATTTTTTGTTGTTCCACCGCAGCACGTTCAACGAGGCGGTTTCCTTGGCACGTCTTGTCGAAGAACAGATCGTGTGCCCCTTTTAACGGGATTCTCATTAATGCGGACGTGGGTAACCCAACCGTGCCCGTTAAGCACGTCCTGCCTTGATTAAAGGCTAGTCCAAGACGGTTACGGGGAGGGATCTTGATATTCTGCCTCTTATAAAGAGACCGAGACCTTGCTCCCCTCTTGTGTTCTCAAAACAAGCTCGCCCATAGCCTCGAGTTCCAACACCCCAGGCTTTTATATTCTAGGCGCACCGGACAAACGACAATGTCCGGCTCTGGCCTTCAAGGCCAATGGATGCCCTCCTCTGTTACGGAGGAGGACGTATCAAGGTTGAGGGAGGCTAGGTTCCTGACCAGCGAGATTCCGCACAGGTTGCCTGCTCAAGGACAAGCGATCCCAAGCCCTCAGCCTGGTGAGAGCATAGTATTCATCTCCCACTTCCTTCGGGGATTAGGCTTCCCGACAGATCCTTTTGTAAGGGGGCTGATGTTTTATTATGGGCTGGATTTCCATGACCTAGCTCCGGAGTCCATCCTCCATATCTCTTCCTTCATTCTTGTGTGTGAAGCGTTTCTCCATATCACTCCTCACTTCGGATTATGGCTCAAGACCTTGAAGGTAGAACCGAAGATAATCGAGGGGCGTCACGTAGAGTGCGGAGGTGCTGTTATAAAAAGGAATACCGATGCTCCATGGCCCGAGGGCACTTTTCAAGAGGAGCTCGGCTTATGGCAACAGGAGTGGTTCTACATCACCTCTCCTCGGGGCACCACTTGGGTAGCGCCTCCCGCCTTTCGCTCGGGCCCCCCACCAGGTTTAACATCGTGGATCAACACAGGGTTAGATCGGGGCTTGCCAAAGACGTTCCTCTGTTGCAGGGCCGCATAAAGGATCTCCTAAAAGGAGACCTCAACCTGGTCAAGGTGACGCAAGTTATGCTGATTCGCCGGACACTGCCCGGCCAACGTCGCCCCCTCCGCTTGTGGGAGTTCAACCCAGAGGGACCGCGAGTTCTCCAAAATCTCATGGGCATGACGCCTATGGAGATGTATAGACTGTTCTTCGGACCACAAGGAGTGAGTCCAGATTTGACCGAGGATGCTGGTTTAAGCCGCAACCGCCCGGATACAGAAGTAGGTGACCTTGCGCCCGGACCTTCTATCCGTACCATTGACTTATTTTTTAACAGTACTTCTCCTTTTTACGCAGGAGTGGATAGCGAAGGCGAAGCTGATTCGGTGTCCGGCTCCCCTTCCCGAGACCAGGCTAGATCCTGTGCTAGTCAGGATGTTGGAGGTGGCGCCTCGGGAGGAAAATGAAGGGGCGGACAAGGAAACTGTGGCCTCTTCGAAAGAGGCCATCCCAAAGGGGGGAATCGACAACTCCTCTCCAAAGGGGAAGAAAAGGGCCGCCTCTGACGACCCGGGAGCCGTAGCTCCAAAGCGGGGGAAAGAATCCGCGTCAGAGGACCCGACGCCGGGGAGCCCCTCGGCCGAACTAAATCCTCAAAAGGAGCAGCCCTCCAACGAGCCGTAAGTAGAAAGAGAGTCATTTTTTTAAGAGAAATCCTTAATTTATATCTGAGAAGTTTTAACCGAAACCTTACCTTGTAGTTCGGACCTCGACCCTTCTCGGCAGAGCTCGTCATCGGGGGATCTTCTTCCGGAGATGATGGAGAGCGGAACGCCTCCTCCTTCATCGCCTAGCAAGGTGGGCGACGCCGAAGTGTCGTCGCAGAGGATTTCTCCGAATCTGCCAGAGGCAGAAGGTGATCATGCGGCCCCCCGGGGTTCTCCGTGTCCGGCCTCCGAAGAAGGCCATGGGACGAGTCCGGCACCATCTGGTGTTCGGTCGGAGGAGCTGAAGGTTCTGCTGGGCCGAGCCTCTGTTTCAGAGGAGCATCGTGCGTTGATGCACACGGTGATTGAAAAGATTTCATCTGCGGAAAGCGGATTGAACGAGGCCGTCAAGAGTTTACTGGCGGGCCTTGAGGTACGTTTTAAATAACGAACATTAGTGTTAATTGCGCATAATAACATGCGCCTGGTATAGATAGTAGCCCCTAAGACTCTGTGTGCTGCAAAGATTAGCGGCACGCAGAGGATCTTAATCCCAGGTCCTTTAAGTGGCACCTTTGTATGTAGGTGGCAGGTTGTCCGGAGTCGAGCCGGACTCGAGATTTTGCCGAAATGAAACGGCAACTCGATGAGGAAGAAGCCGACATCGTGCTTGTTAACAAGCGGCTTGATGGTGCTCAAGGTATTGAGTTTATTTGGCGATTGTTAGTAAGAGGAGCTTTATGTCAATATCTTACCTTGTGTATGCTTGATGCAGATGGTGCGGCGGCCGTAGAAGGACTTAGGGCCGAGCTCGCCAAAGCAAAGGAACAAGCCAGAAAAAGCGATGCGGCTGCCGGAAGAGCCCGTGAAGAGCTAAAAGCCGAACAGGCTTCCCATTGCCGAAGCAAGGAGGAGATGGCTGATATAGCCGTGAAGTTGAAAAGTGCTACTAACCGTTGTAAACTTCTTGAAGAGGAAGGTCGAGCCCGGCAGACGGATTTAGAGAAGGCCGTCGCCGACGCCAAGGACGCCCGCTCTGTTATGAGAGCGTCAAGGGAAGAGTTGCGTCAAGCCGGACTAATTGCGGATGGAAAGCCCTTCCTGCTGCGGAGAAAATTGTTTGATCCGAAGTTCGCCCCGTTGGACCGAGCGTGGAGCGTGGAGGACACCTATCTGGATTTGTCGGCTAGCGCCGCTGATGTGACCAAGTACTTTCAAGATAAGAAAGATCATGAAGTGGAAAAGCTCTTCTGGTCGCAGTTCACTAATCCAGAGCGTCCACTATTAGTGGATGATCGCCTGGCCCAATGGGCCGAGCTGAATAGGTTGTCCGGACTCGCCATGAAGTATGCCGTGGACCGCCTGTGTCTGGGGAGATCGAAGCCGAGAAGCTATTTCAGTTTGGTGCAGCAATTTCTTGACGTGGTGCCTCGGATTGAAGCTTTAAAGAGGTCCGCTTGCACACAGGGCGCGCGGCTGGCTCTTGCCCGTGTCAAGACATACTGGGCAGATATGGAGCCCACCGTTGTTGTGTCCCGTGATTCGGATAAAAGCCGAATTCCTTCCGAGCACTATTTTGAGGAAGTCCTCGCGGGCGCGTATAATAGAGACGCAGTGTTCGAAAGATGCTGTTTTATGACAGCATATGTAATCGTAGATCAATATTTTTATAAATTGTAATGGCGGAATTTAGACTTGTGCCTTCAAGTATTAATAACACCTCCTGTGCGGCCGTTTTAATATATAAATTCTGAAAGATTGCAGTCGTTGGCTTCAGCCCCCACGCACATAGTGCGGGGGTGCGCGCGGAGAACACACTTTCACACTTAACCCAACGTCTTGGTCCTACAAAGGAGGTGATAGCGCCGCGGGCTAGGCAACCGGACTATAATGCTTTAACACTTTCACTTAGCCATAGGAGCTTGACAGTGGGACTCTTTAGGTAGCCCTTTAATGGCGACTGCGTTTACCCGAATTCGGGACGCATATGTGCCTGACCGGGAAGCGGCCCTTCGTCAAAACGGAGGAATTCGACAAATTCCTAGAAGTCCTCGAGTGGCGACCAGTCTCGCGCTACATCATGAAAGTCGGTTTTCGGCTTTCTCTACTGAGGTGCTCACCCGGCCAAACCGGGGCACAATCGCAGTAGTTCTCCTGGTGCCACCTTAGCCGACAGAACGGAACGTAAGGTGGCCGAACTCAGGAGCCGGGCAACCCAACATGTGACCAAAATCATGACTCGGAGCTGATGCATATAGTGCCAAAACTCGCGACGCCGAACACTCCCTAAGGTGTTCGGTCTTTGTGGGTGCGTGTAAAACAACACCCTTGAAAAAGAGAAAAGCCCCTTGTGTCCAGGTACGAGCAAGAATTCTGGCGTGGCCACATGCCAAAACGCCAGTCTCCTCCATGGTTATAGTGAGGTAAACCAGGGGATGTATAGCAGCAAGAGACAGTAAAAAAGGTTTACGTAGGTCTTAATCTAAGAAGAATCCTTTGGGGCGGGTCCCTACTGCACGTCTGCGCCTGTGTCTCCGCTGTGCCGTGTCCTAGACGGGCGCCGTACGACGTTCATCTGTAAAAGGGAAGAACTAAATTGAAAAATGGGTCGTGCGGATCAAAAAAGAATAATAAATAAAATGTGAAGTGAGAAACAGATACGGTCGAGTTTTATTGTCTCTGCATACAGCCCCTGGTGAGGCGTACCAAACCTATAACGAAAATGGGCTTGTGCCGAACTCATTGAGTCCGGGTCCGCGGCCTTTTGAGACTTACATCGAAAAAGTCTTTTGGCTGGCGAGGCCATTTTGTTGGGCGGCCGTTTAAGCGGCCGCACAATCCTCCGTTTGGAGGAGATGTAGTTTAGTATGCTCCCTTTAAAGAGATGATGCCTCGAGGACCGGGCATCTTTAGCGTGAGGGATGCATAATGCGGTATTGCGTTAAAGCGAGCGAAAGCTCCGCGTCCCATTAGCGCTTGATAGCGACTTGAAAACGGGACTATGTGGAAGATAAGATTTTCGCGACGAAAGTTATTGGCAGAGCCAAATATGACCACAAGCCGGAGAAAACCCATACAGTGGGTGTCCGGGCCTGGTGCTACTCCTTGATAGGAGGTTTTACTGTGACGGATTCGTGCTGGGTTTATGCCCATGTGGTGAATTGTATCCTGATATATCAGATTTAGTCCACTGCCACCGTCCATAAGGACGTTGGTAAACTGGAATCCGTCTATTATTGGATTAAGTATCAGGGCAGTCCGGCCTGCGTGTTTGATATTGCGAGAATAATCTAGCTGATAAAAAAATGATTGGCTTTAGTGACCAGTGGCCAAACTCCTGAGGGATAGGCTTGAATGTGCGGACCTTTATGGGTGCCTCATGCCTTGTTATGTGAAGTGAGTTCACTGTTTTGACTTCTTGCGGGAAGTTCTTTTGCTTCCTGGTGTTCTACTTTTGGGGTTCGACCTCTTCCTCACTTGGTGTGTCGAGCCCCTTGTGTTCAGCGTTAAGCCTTCCGGATTGTTTGAAAACCCAACAGTCTCTGTGGGTATGATTAGCAGGCTTTCCAGGAGTACTGTGTATCTGACATATCCTGTCCATGATTCTCTTTAGACTGGACGGATCTTCCCTATTATCCTGAGGGGGTGATTTTGTCTGATTTTGCCGCGAGCCTTTGAATCCGGCATTGACTGTCGTGCTCTTCGGACTTTTTCTTTTCATTCGGCGAAGGTCCTTGTATCACCGTGGTTTCGCGTTTCCATCCCTGATTTCGGATGTACTTGGATCGCTGGGGCTGCATCGTGCCAACCAGCTGTCCTCTCCTGCGCAAAAGCGGGTCATGAGGCTTGTGAGTGCGGCCATTGTTCTTGGCTTTTCCTGGCCGAGGTGTCTGGCGAGCCATTCGTCTCGGACATTGTGCCTAAAAGCCGCTAGGGCTTCGGCGTCCGGACAATCCACTATTTGATTCTTTTTAGTGAGGAATCTGTTCTAGAACTGCCGAGCTGATTCTCCGGATTGCTGAGTTATGTGACTGAGGTCGTCTGCGTCGGGGGGACGGACGTAGGTCCCTTGAAAATTTGCTCAGAAAGCGTCCTCGAGCTCTTCCCAACTTCCAATTGTGTTTTCGGGAAGGCTTTTAAGCCAGTGCCGGGCTGGCCCTTTAAGCTTAAGGGGTAAATATTTGATGGCGTGCAGATCATCTCCTCTAGCCATATGTATGTGGAGGATATAATCCTCGATCCAGACTCCCGGCTCTGTTGTTCCATCGTACGCCTCTATGTTAACGGGTTTAAATCCCTTTGGGAATTCATATTCCAAGACCTCATCGGTGAAACATAGAGGGTGTGCGGCACCCCTATATTTGGGTGTGCCAGATTCTGATGGTGGATTTTTTGCATTGCTTACGAGAGCTTGCTTTCTTGGCCCGTAAATGGACCTGGCTGGGCCATGATGCGAGTCTTTTATTCTGTCGCATGCCGCATTGAGTGCGGCGCCGTTTGCCGTATTGTAGTGGCCGAGAGGTCGTTTATTCAATCGTGTAGCCTTTTTGTTTTTCGAGTTTGGGGGGTCTAGGGCCTCCTGGTCGAATTCGGGCAGTAGCTTTCTCTTCGGATAGCTTTTGGTGCGGCGACTGCCGCCGTATTTGTCTGTGGTCTTGATTACTTTGCTCCATCTTGTTTTGAGTGCATCTTCCGCCGTCTTTAGCTTTTGCTTCTGCTTCTTCAGGCTTCGTGCTGTGGCGACGAGCCTTTCTTGGAGATTCTTCTGCTCCATGATTTTATCCGGCGTGGTATCGTCCAGAGTTCTGTTATGACCGGGAGAGGACTGTTCGTCCTCTCTACCCGTGTTACCCTGTTCGGACGGCTGTTCTGGGATGCGTTCGTCATCTACCGGCTCGTCCTGCTCTATGGCTGGGTCTTGATCGAGGCGGGGCTTCGCTCGGCGTTTACGTCGCCTCTTTGAGTGCTTTTCGGAGGGTTTACCCTTCTTTTCGCCCCCTTCTTCCTCATTGTGAGTTTTTTCAGGTGTATCCACCATGAATACGTCATTAAGTGGGGTGGAGGTCCAGTGCCCTATGGGCGCTGGTTCCGGTTCGTCTCCGTCTTCGTTGTCCATACCGTCGAAGTCTTCGGAGCCGAAGTCGAGCATGTCGGTTAAATCGTCGGCAGTGGCTATTAAGTGGGTGGTGGGTGGGCTTTGAATTTCTTCGTCGTCCGAATCCCAACCTCGCAGGCCACAGTTCGGCCTGGGCTCTCCTGAAAAAGAGAGAGACTTGAGAGATTTCAGAATATCACTGAAAGGCGAATACTGGAAGATGTCCGCGACGGTGAACTCCATTACCGGCATCCAATCTGATTTGATTGGCAGGGGCGCGGGAGGTTCGGAGTTCGGAGAGGAGTCCGGCTCCTTGGAGTCATGTGCCATGCGGAGTGCGGGGCTTGCGTTTGGCTTAATGGCTTTTAAGATCGCAGCCCCCGAGGTGACGTCCAACCGTTCATCCTCAAAGAACGCAGCAGGTTCCGGATCGAGGATCGGGGCTGGAGCGTATGCGGCCTCCAGGACACTGTTCGGAGGCAGAGCTATATCATGCCCCTCGAGATAGTGCGGCGCGCTTGGCTGTGGCTTGAATCCGTCGAAGATCAGGTCTCCGAGGGTATCTGCCGTGTAGTTTAAGCTTCCCCACCTGGCTTGATGGACTGGGGCATGGCTTTCGATCTGCTCCAGATGGCCAAGCGAGTTGGCCCGCAGAGCGAAGCCGCCGATGATGAAGATCTGTCCGGGGAGAAAAGTCTCACCCTGGACCTCATCGTTGTTGATGATCAAAGGAGCCATCGGGCCTAAAAGGCGACGACATAGAGGATCTCTCAATGAAAGCACCAATGTCGGTGTCAAAACCGGCGGATCTCGGGTAGGGGGTCCCGATCTGTGCGTCAAGGTCGGATGGTAACAGGAGACAAGGGACACTTTATTTTACCCAGGTTCGGGCCCTCTCGATGGAGGTAAAACCCTACTCCTGCTAGATTAATATTGATGATATGGGTAGTACAAGAGTAGATCTACCACGAGATCAAGGAGGCTAAACCCTAGAAGCTAGCCTATGAGTATGATGATGGTTATGATGTGTTCGTCCTACGAACTACAACCCTTCGGTTTATATAGGCACCGGATAGGGTTAGGGTTACACAGAGTCGGTTACATTGGTAGGAGATCTTGAATTCCCGCACGCCTAGCTTGCCTTCCACGCCAAGGAAAGAACCTTCCGGACACGGGACGAAGTCTTCAATCTTGTATCTTCATAGTCCTGGAGTCCGGCTGAAGATATAGTTCGGCTATCCGAACACCCCCTAGTCCAGGACTCCCTCAGTCTACTTGATGAAACACAAGTCTGAGACCTTTGAAAAGTTCAAGGAATTTCAGAATGAGGTAGAGAATCAACGTGACCGAAAAATAAAGTTCTTACGATCAGATCATGGAGGAGAATATTTAAGTCACGAATTTGGCACACACTTAAGGAAATGTGGAATCGTTTCACAACTCACGCCGCCTGGAACACCTCAACGTAATGGTGTGTCCGAACGTCGTAATCGCACTCTATTGAATATGGTGCGATCTATGATGTCTCTTACTGATTTACCACTATCATTTTGGGGATACGCTCTAGAGACAGCTACATTCACTTTAAATAGGGCACCATCTAAATCCGTTGAGACGACACCGTATGAATTATGGTTTGGGAAGAAACCTAAGCTGTCGTTTCTAAAAGTTTGGGGATACGATGCTTATGTCAAGAAACTTCAACCTGAAAAGCTCGAACCCAAATCGGAAAAATGCGTCTTCATAGGATACCCTAAGGAAACTGTTGGGTATACCTTCTACCTAAGATCCGAAGGCAAGATCTTTGTTGCCAAGAACGGATCCTTTCTGGAGAAAGAGTTTCTCTCGAAAGAAGTAAGTGGGAGGAAAGTGGAACTTGATGAAGTATCACCTCTTGAACCGGAGAGTAGCGCAGCTCAAGAAAATGTTTCTGTGGTGCCTCCACTGGTTAGAGAGGAGGTTAATGATGATGATCATGAAACTTCAGATCAAGTTACTACTGAACTTCATAGGTCCACGAGGACACGTTCCGCACCAGAGTGGTACGGCAACCCTGTCCTGAAAATCATGTTGTTAGACAACAGTGAACCTTCGAACTATGAAGAAGCGATGGCGGGCCCAGATTCCAACAAATGGCTAGAAGCCATGCAATCCGAGATAGGATCCATGTATGAAAACAAAGTATGAAATTTGACAGACTTGCCCGATGATCGGCGAGTGATAGAAAACAAATGGATCTTTAAGAAGAAGACGGACGCGGATGGTAATGTTACCATCTATAAAGCTCGACTTGTCGCTAAGGGTTATCAGCAAGTTCAAGGGGTTGACTACGATGAGACTTTCTCTCCCGTAGCGAAGCTGAAGTCCGTCCGAATCATGTTAGCAATTGTCGATGATTATGAGATATGGCAAATGGACGTCAAAACAGCATTCCTTAACGGTTATCTTAAGGAAGAACTGTATATGATGCATCCGGAAGGTTTTGTCGACCCTAAGAATGCTAACAAGGTATGCAAGCTCCAGCGATCCATTTATGGGCTGGTGCAAGCATCTCGGAGTTGGAACATTCGCTTTGATGAGATGATCAAAGCGTTTGGGTTTATGCAGGCTTATGGAGAAGCCTGCGTTTACAAGAAAGTGAGTGGGAGCTCTGTAGCATTTCTCATATTATATGTAGATGACATACTTTTGATGGGAAATGATATAGAACTTTTGGACAGCATTAAGGCCTACTTGAATAAGAGTTTTTCAATGAAGGACCTTGGAGAAGCTGCTTATATATTAGGCATCAAGATCTATAGAGATAGATCAAGACGCCTCATAGGTCTTTCACAAAGCACATACCTTGAAAAGATATTGAAGAAGTTCAATATGGATCAGTCCAAGAAGGCGTTCTTGCCTGTATTGCAAGGTGTGAAATTGAGCTCAGCTCAATGCCCGACCACGGCAGAAGATATAGAAGAGATGAGTGTCATCCCCTATGCCTCGGCCATAGGGTCTATTATGTATGCCATGCTGTGTACCAGACCTGATGTAAACCTTGCCGTAAGTTTGGTAGGAAGGTACCAAAGTAATCCCGGCAAGGAACACTGGATAGCGGTCAAGAATATCCTGAAGTACCTGATAAGGACTAAGGACATGTTTCTCGTTTATGGAGGTGACGAAGAGCTCGCCGTAAAGGGTTACGTCGACGCTAGCTTCGACACAGATCTGGATGACTCTAAGTCACAAACCGGATACGTGTATATGTTGAATGGTGGAGCAGTAAGCTGGTGCAGCTGCAAGCAGAGCATCGTGGCGGGATCTACATGTGAAGCGGAGTACATGGCAGCCTCGGAGGCAGCGCATGAAGCAATTTGGGTGAAGGAGTTCATCACCAACCTAGGAGTCATACCCAATGCGTCGGGGCCGATCAAACTCTCCTGTGACAACACTGGAGCTATTGCACTTGCCAAGGAGCCCAGGTTTCACAAGAAGACGAGGCACATCAAGCGTCGCTTCAACTCCATTCGTGAAAATGTTCAAAATGGAGACATAGAAATTTGTAAAGTTCATACAGATCTGAATGTCGCAGATCCGTTGACTAAACCTCTCCCTAGAGCAAAACATGATCAACACCAGAACTCTATGGGTGTTCGGTTCATCACAATGTAACTAGATTATTGACTCTAGTGCAAGTGGGAGACTGTTGGAAATATGCCCTATAGGCAATAAGAAAAGCATTATTATTATATTTCCTTGTTCATGATAATTGTCTTTTATTCATGCTATAATTGTGTTATCCGGAAATCGTAATACATGTGTGAATACATAGACACCAATATGTCCCTAGTGAGCCTTTAGTTGACTAGCTCGTTGATCAACTGATAGTCACGGTTTCCTGACTATGGACATTGGATGTCATTGATAACGAGATCACATCATTAGGAGAATGATGTGATGGACAAGACCCAATCCTAAGCATAAGCACAAAGATCGTATAATTCGTTTGCTAGAGCTTTTCCAATGTCAAGTATCTTTTCCTTAGACCATGAGATCGTGTAACTCCCGGATACCGTAGGAGTTCTTTGGGTATGCCAAATGTCACAACGTAACTGGGTGACTATAAAGGTATACTACGGGTATCTCTGAAAGTGTCTGTTGGGTTGACACGGATCGAGATTGGGATTTGTCACTCCGTATGACGGAGAGGTATCACCGGGCCCACTCAGTAATGCATCATCATAATGATCTCAATGTGATCAAAGTGTTTGATCACGGGATCATGCATTACGGTACGAGTAAAGTGACTTGCCGATAACGAGATTGAACGAGGTATTGGGATACCGACGATCGAATCTCGGGCAAGTAAAGTACCGATTGACAAAGGGAATTGAATACAGGATTGATTGAATCCTCGACACCGTGGTTCATCTGATGAGATCATCGAGGAGTATGTGGGAGCCAACATGGGTATCCAGATACCGCTGTTGGTTATTATCCAGAGAGGTGTCTCGGTCATGTCTGCATGTCTCCCGAACCCGTAGGGTCTACACACTTAAGATTCGGTGACGCTAGGGTTGTAGAGATATGAGTATGCAGTAATCCGAAAGTTGTTTGGAGTCCCGGATGAGATCCCGTACGTCACGAGGAGTTCCGGATTGGTACGTAGGTGAATAATTATATATAGGAAGTGCAGTTTCGGCCATCGGGAGTGATCCGGGGGTCACCGGTATTGTACCAGGACCACCAGATGGGTCCTGGGGGTCCACCGGGTGGGGCCACCCATCCCGGAGGGCCCCATGGGCTGAAGTGGGAGGGGGGGACCAGCCCTTAGTGGGCTGGTGCGCCCCCCAAGGCCCACCCCCTGCGCCTAGGGTTGGAACCCTAGGGGGGCGCCCCACTTGCCTTGGGGGGTACTCCACCCCCCTGGCCGCCGCCCCCTCTGGAGATGGGATCTCCAGGGGTCGGCGCCCCCCTGGGGGCCTATATAAATGGGGGGGGGGAGGGAGGGGCAGCCGCACCCTTGACCCCCTTGACCCCCTTGAGCCTCCCTCTCCCCTGTCACACCTCTCCCTCTCGCGCAGACGCTCGGCGAAGCCCTGCTGCAGGTGACAACTGCATCCACCACCACGCCGTCGTGCTGCTGGATCTCCATCAACCTCTCCTTCCCCCTTGCTGGATCAAGAAGGAGGAGACGTCATCCGCTCCGTACGTGTGTTGAACGCGGAGGTGTCGTCCGTTCGGCGCTTGGTCATCGGTAATTTGGATCACGGCGAGTATGACTCCATCATCCACGTTCTAGTGAACGCTTCCGCACGCGATCTACAAAGGTATGTAGATGCATCTGAATAATCATTGCTAGATGAACTCATAGATGGATCTTGGTGAAACCGTAGGAAATTTTTTGTTTTCTGCAACGTAATGTTCCATCTCCTGTAAAAGGATTAGCTAGCAGTTTCTCTATCATAGCCAAGGAATTTCAAAGTAAACATTTTCAGTAGGTTTAGTAGGTTTGTAGCGATCCGACCTCGGACGGTCAAATCTCTGTGCATAAGTGTCATCCATGGATCGGTAATGCTGACACACGCAGTACTTGAGGATTTGTAACAGAGTGCAATCACACACTTATTACATCGAATATCTCAAAGAGAGTACTTATTACAATAATATGGCTGAAGGCCATCTAAATAAGATAACTGCGGAAGCTTCGAAGGTAAATGAGTCCATCGAATATCTCAAAGAGAGTACTTATTACAAATCTCTGTTAAAGAAGTCATTTTATCCTCTCTCTCATATTTTTTTATTATTGGAAATAATTGGAGAGAAAAATATTAAAATCAAATCGATCCTCTTTTCAACTTGAAAAAATTCAAATATGAAAATTGGTGAAATCTCCAACTCTCTCCTTGGGTCCTTGAGTTGCTTAAGATTTCTAGGATCAAAACCAAAATGCAAATAAAATATGATATGCATATGATGACCTATGTATAACATCCAAATTGAAAATTGGGATGTTACAAACCTACCCCCCTTAAGATGAATCTCGTCCTCGTGATTCGGGTTGGCTAGAAAATAGGTGTGGGTGGTCTTTTCGTAGGTCATCTTATCGCTCCCAGGTGTCTTCTTCCTCGGTATGGCGGCTCCACTGAACTTTGCAAAAATTGATAACCTTGTTGCGTGTATCTCGGTTGGCAAACTCGAGAATCTTGACGGGTTTCTCCTCGTAAGTTAGGTCACTCTCCAACTGAATTGCTTCCAGGGGCACTGTATCTCTTAGAGGAATATCGGCTGATACGTCCATTTTGCATCATGCTTTTATATCGATATTTATTGCATTATGGGCTGTTATTACACATTATGTCACAATACTTATGCCTATTCTCTCTTATTTTACAAGGCTTACATAAGGAGGGAGAATGCCGGCAGCTGGAATTCTGGGCTAGAAAAGGAGCAAATATTAGAGACCTATTCTATGCAACTCCAAAAGTCCTGAAACTCCACGGAAGTCATTTTCAGAATATATAAAAAATATTGAGCGGAAGAAGTACGTCAGAGGGGGCCCCACCTAGCCACGAGGGTGGGGCGCGCCCTACCCCCCAGGGCGCCCCCCTGCCTCGTGGGCCCCCTGTTGGCTCTCCAATGGCCATCTTCTGCTATGTGAAGTCTTTCGTCAAGGAAAAAATCATAAGCAACCTTTCGGGACGAGACTCCGCCGCCATGAGGCGGAACCTTGGCAGAACTAATCTAGGGCTCCAGCAGAGCTGTTCTGCCGGGGACACTTCCCTCCGGGAGGGGGAAATCATCACCATCGTCATCACCAACGCTCCTCTCACCGGGAGAGGGAAATCTCCATCAACATCTTCACCAGCACCATCTCCTCTCAAAATCCTAGTTCATCTCTTGTATCCAATTCTTGTCTCCAAGTCCGGGATTGGTACTAGTAGGTTGCTATTAGTGTTGATTACTATGTGTGGGGTTTTCCCCGAAACCCTAAAAAAACCTCTGGCAGCAGTGACTAGGGCTTCGAAGTGGAAATACAGCGGCCGCTAGTTTTCACACCGGCGGGCCGCGCTTGAGATCCCGGCGCGGGGATGGCCTCAACCTCCCAGGGCGCGGGCATGTGAAAGACGCTGGAGTCACCCAGGGCGGCGAGAGCACGTCTGGAGGAGGCTATGGGCAAGATGGGAATCACTAATGAAGAGGCAACACCGTTGGTCATCGATGATCGAGAGGACGATAAACTGAAGAGATGGCTTATCGTTGGCAAGGTTCTACACCGGAATCCGCTCCATACCAACACCATAGCCAGCGCTTTTCGGCCTGCATGGGGCAATCCCCGAGGTCTACAATTTAGATCGATGCAGGAGAATATGTTCGTGGCAGAGTTTGAGAATCAATGGGATCGTGATCGCATCTGGCAGGGATCGTCGTGGCACGTGAGCAAGAACGCTGTAATTCTGGCGAACTTTGAAGATTGCATGCGGCCCGACAAAGTTAAGTTTGAGCGGCTCCATCTATGGGCTAGGGTTCCAAATCTCCCATACAACCTGTGTGATGACACATGGGGGAAACTGATCGCGCATCAGATCGACAAGGATGCCACTTCTATCCAGTTTGATCATGTGGGTGGCTTCTTGCGAGCGCGGGTATCCATTGATGTCAGCACACCTCTTAGGAGGTGGATTTTGATAGACTCAGCAAAGAGAAAGAAGGTTGATCTCTACGATATACAGTATGAGCAAATTCCTCACTTTTGCTTTTCTTATGGTCGTTTGGGCCACTCTAAGATCATGTGCCCTACACCGGGTCCTCGCGATGACAAAGGAAATCTGCCTTTTGGACCAAAGTTGAGGGCACCAGAGCAACGGGGTAAATCTACGTCGGTGGACAGCTCAGATTATGAGCAGCACACGGAGCCAAGTAGCCACCGAGAGTCCAAGAATTCTTCCAACGCCGGGAAAGGTGATGAGGTGACCTCCCCTGCAAAGGAACGTGCAAACATCAAGAGGAAGGGAGCCCCAAAACAGGTCTACCGGCGGGTGGAACAATCTCCTCTCATGCTAACGGATGGTGCAACTCCTGGGAATATTGACCATACGCAAGGTGAGGACGCAAATGCCTTAGCACTCGGAGAGGGACAAGAGTTAGAGCGGGAAGCAAAGAAGAAGAAACCCACACCTGAGAATTCGGCAGAGACTACGGGGTAGTCCTACCCGTCCCAATGAGCTGCATAAGATGGAACTGCCAGGGGCTTGGGAACCCCAAGGCAGTTCGAGAGCTTCGCAATATTGTGAAGCAACAGTTACCCCTCCTACTCTTTGTCATGGAAACTAAAATATCAGCGAAAAGAGTAGAGAGCCTGCAACATTTGCTGGGATTTGCAGGATGTTTTGCAGTTAATAGCACGGGATTGAGCGGCGACATCAGACTATTTTGGTCCCAAGATGCGGATGTCGAGCTCAAAAACTTCAGCTCCGCCCATATTGATGTGATGGTGCGGAGGACAGACCATGTTTCACCGATATGGCAGTTTACGAGGTTCTATGGAGCCCCAAGAGTGGAGAATCGTCACCATAGCTGGCGGTTTCTTTGGACCCTGCATGCCATACAACACTCCGCGTGGTTATGCATGGGTGATTTCAACGAGACTCTCTACGCCACTGAACACTTCACTATCTCGGCTAGGCCGGAGTGGCAAATGAGAGTGTTCCGAGAGGTCGTCGATGAGTGTTCCTTCCAAGACCTTGGCTGGTCCGGGGTGCCTTACACCTGGGATAACCGGCAGGGGGGAATTTGAATGTTAAAGCCCGTCTGCATCGAGCATTAGCTAATGAAGATTTCAGGCAGCTTTATGATCACATTGGAGTAAGGCACGTTTGTGCAGCTGAGTCGGACCATTGCTTCATCGTTGTAAATTTGAACCAGCTGCCAAATAGGTCTCGCTCAAAGCGTCAATTCCGGTACGAGAACGTTTGGCAGACGCGTATTGATTATGAACGCCTAGTTACTGAAACTTGGCGACGGAGCCAACGGGGACCGGGGCTGCAGGGCGTGGCTGATTCACT
Organism: Aegilops umbellulata; assembly: GCA_032464435.1. Classification (NCBI taxonomy): domain Eukaryota; kingdom Viridiplantae; phylum Streptophyta; class Magnoliopsida; order Poales; family Poaceae; genus Aegilops; species Aegilops umbellulata. The sequence goes on along the minus strand of CP136060.1, from coordinate 16,583,622 downwards.
TGGTGATCTGCAAAGAACACTTGAACCATGGGGAGCAAGGGAGTTCATATGTCTAGCCCGAACAGTCCGACAGCTACATCAGCGTCTTGACAGGTTCCGACGGCAATCTGTTGGCCGGGGCCCTTCTAAAGAAGAGAAGAAAACAATGATCAAGCTAAGAGAAGCGCTCAGGCAGGAGGAAATTTGGGTGCGGCAACGATCTCGTGTACCTTGGCTACGAGAGGGCGACCGCAACACGGGGTTTTTTCATGCTCAAATGAAAAAGCGACAACGAATGAATCGTATTGCTGGTTTGCAACGAGCTGATGGCTCGGTGTGCGCAAACGCAGATGAGGATAAAGACGAGGTTCAGAACTTCTATCAACAGCTATATGAGTCCCAAGGGGCATCAGACTGTAGCGTGTTGTTATCACATGTTCCTAGCAGGGTAACACTGGCCATGAGCGAGTTTCTGGACATGCCATATGAAGCAGTTGAGGTGCGCACTGCTACCTCTTGAGCTTGCATTAGTTTTCCCCGAAGAGGAGAGGATGATGCCGCAGAGTAGCATAAGTATTTCCCTCAGTTTTTGAGAACCATGGTATCAATCCAGTAGGAGGCCACGCTCAAGTCCCTCGTACCTGCACAAATCGATAGCAACTCGCAACCAACGCGATTAGGGGTTGTCAATCCCTTCACGGTCACTTACGAGAGTGAAATCTGATAGATAATGTTTTGGTATTTTTGGTATAAAGATGCAAAGTGAAAAGTAAAAGGCAAAGTAAAAAAGCAAAGCAAGATTAAAGTGATGGAGATTTATATGATGAGAATAGACCCAGGGGCCATAGGTTTCACTAGTGGCTTCTCTCAAGAGCATAAGTTTTCTACGGTGGGTGAACAAATTACTGTTGAGCAATTGACAGAATTGAGCATAGTTATGAGAATATCTAGGCATGATCATGTATATAGGCATCACGTCTGTGACAAGTAGACCGAAACGATTCTGCATCTACTACTATTACTGCACTCATCGACCGCTATCCAGCATGCATCTAGAGTATTAAGTTAAAAACAGAGTAATGCTTTAAGCAAGATGACATGACGTAGAGAGATAAATTCATGCAATATGAAATAAACCCCATCTTGTTATCCTCGATGGCAACGATACAATACGTGCCTTGCTGCCCCTTCTGTCACTGGGAAAGGACACCGCAAGATCGAACCCGAAGCTAAACACTTCTCCCATGGCAAGAACTACCAATCTAGTCGGCCAAACCAAACGGATAATTCGAAGAGACTTGCAAAGATAACCAATCATACATAAAAGAATTCAGAAAAGATTCAAATATTGTTCATAGATAGACTTGATCATAAACCCACAATTCATCGGTCTCAACAAACACACCGCAAAAAGAAGAAGATTACATCGAATAGATCTCCACAAGAGAGGGGGAGAACATTGTATTGAGATCCAAACAGAGAGAAGAAGCCATCTAGCTAATAACTATGGGCCCGAAGGTCTGAGGTAAACTACTCACACTTCATCGGAGAGGCTATGATGATGTAGAAGCCCTCCGTGATGACGGCCCTCTCCGGTGGAGCTCCGGAATAGGCCCCAAGATGGGATCTCGTGGATACAGAAAGTTGCAGCAGTGGAATTAGGTTTTTGGCTCCTGTTCTGATCGTTTGGGGGTACGTGGGTATATATAGGAGGAAGAAGTACGTCGGTGGAGCCTCGGTGGGCCCACGAGGGTGGGGGCGCGCCCCCTACCTCGTGCCCACCTTGAAGCTTCCTTGGCGTAGGGTCCAAGTCTCCTGGGTCATATTCGGGAAGAAAATCACGTTCCAGAAAGGATTATTCTATTTGGACTCCGTTTGATATTCCGTTTCTTCAAAACACTGAAATAGGCAAAAAACAGCAATTCTGGGCTGGGCCTCCGGTTAATAGGTTAGTCCCAAATTAATATAGAAGTGGAAAATAAAGCCCAATATAGTCCAAAACAATAGATAATATAGCATGGAGCAATCAAAAATCATAGATACGTTGGAGATGTATCAGGCATCGCCAAGCTTAATTCCTGCTCGTCCTCGAGTAGGTAAATGATAAAAGGAGAATTTTTGATGCGGAGTGCTACTTGGCATAATTTCAATGCAAAATTTCTTAATTGTGGTATGAACATTCAGATTAGGAAGATTCAAAACAAAAGTTCATATTGACATAGAAAATAATAATACTTCAAGCAAACCAACAAAGCAATTATGTTTTCTCAAAGTAACATGGCCAAAGAAAGTTCATCCCTACAAAATCATATAGTTTAGTCTGTTGGGGAACGTAGTAATTTCAAAAAAAAATCCTACGCACACACAAGATCATGGTGATGCATAGCAATGAGAGGGGAGAGTGTTGTCTACGTACCCTCGTAGACCGAAGCGGAAGCATTGACGCAACGTAGAGGAAGTAGTCGTACGTCTTCCCGGTCCAACCGATCCAAGCACCGTTACTCCGACACCTCCGAGTTCTTGACACATGTATAACTCGATGACGCACCCCTGGCTCCGATCCAGCAAAGCTTCGGGGAGGAGTTTTGTCAGCACGACGGCGTGGTGACGATCTTGATGTTCAACCGTCGCAGGGCTTCGCCTAAGCACTGCTACAATATGACCGAGGTGTAATATCGTGGAGGGGGGCACCGCACACGGCTAAGGAACGATCACGAAGATCAACTTGTGTGTTCTAGGGTGCCCCCCTGCCCAGTATATAAAGGAGACAAGGGGAGGGGGCGGCCGGCCAAGGAGGGGCGCGCCAGGGGGGAGTCCTACTCCCACTGGGAGTAGGACTCCCTTCTTTCCTAGTTGGAGAATGAGAACGGGGGAAAGAGGAGGAAGAGGGAAAGGAAAGGGGGGCGCCGCCCCCCTTCCCTTGTCCTATTCGGACTAGGAAGGGGAGGGGCGCGCGACCACCTCCTGCCTCCTTTTCTCTTCTCCCTCAAGTCCCATGTAGGCCCAATAACCCCCCGGGGGGTTCCGATAACCCCCCGGTACTCCGGTAAAATGCCGATTTCACCCGGAACGATTCCGATGTCCAAATATAGGCTTCCAATATATCGATCTTTATGTCTCGACCATTTAGAGACTCCTCGTCATGTGCATGATCACATCCGGGACTCCGAACAACCTTCGGTACATCAAAATACATAAACTCATAATGAAACTGTCATCGTAACGTTAAGCGTGCGGACCCTACGGTTCGAGAACAATGTAGACATGACCAAGACACGTCTCCGGTCAATAACCAATAGCGGAATCTGGATGCCCATATTGGTTCCTACATATTCTACGAAGATCTTTATCGGTCAGACCGCATAACAACATACGTTGTTCCCTTTGTCATCAGTATGTTACTTGCCCGAGATTCGATCGTCGGTATCCAATACCTAGTTCAATCTCGTTACCGGCAAGTCTCTTTACTCGTTCCGTAATACATCATCCTGCAACTAACTCATTAGTTGCAATGCTTGCAAGGCTTAAGTGATGTGCATTAACGAGAGGGCCCAGAGATACCTCTCCGACAATCGGAGTGACAAATCCTAATCTCGAAATACGCCAACCCAACATGTACCTTTGGAGACACCTGTAGAGCTCCTTTATAATCACCCAGTTACGTTGTGACGTTTGGTAGCACACAAAGTGTTCCTCCGGTAAACCGGAGTTGCATAATCTCATAGTCATAGGAACATGTATAAGTCATGAAGAAAGCAATAGCAACATACTAAACGATCGTGTGCTAAGCTAATGGAATGGGTCATGTCAATCAAATCATTCAACTAATGATGTGATCCTGTTAATCAAATAACAACTCTTTGTTCATGGTCAGGAAACATAACCATCTTTGATTAACGAGCTAGTCAAGTAGAGGCATACTAGTGACACTCTGTTTGTCTATGTATTCACACATGTATTATGTTTCCAGTTAATACAATTCTAGCATGAATAATAAACATTTATCATGATATAAGGAAATAAATAATAACTTTATTATTGCCTCTAGGGCATATTTCCTTCAGTCTCCCACTTGCACTAGAGTCAATAATCTAGATTACACAGTAATGATTCGAACACCCATGGAGCCTTGGTGCTGGTCATGTTTTGCTCGTGGAAGAGGCTTAGTCAACGGGTCTGCTACATTCAGATCCGTATGTATCTTGGAAATCTCTATGTCTCCCACCTGGACTAGATCCCGGATGGAATTGAAGCGTCTCTTGATGTGCTTGGTTCTCTTGTGAAATCTGGATTCCTTTGCCAAGGCAATTGCACCAGTATTGTCACAAAAGATTTTCATTGGACCCGATGCACTAGGTATGACACCTAGATCGGATATGAACTCCTTCATCCAGACTCCTTCGTTCGCTGCTTCCGAAGCAGCTATGTACTCCGCTTCACATGTAGATCCCGCCACGACGCTTTGTTTTGAACTGCACCAACTGACAGCTCCACCGTTTAATGTAAACACGTATCCTGTTTGCGATTTAGAATCGTCCGGATCAGTGTCAAAGCTTGCATCAACGTAACCGTTTACGATGAGCTCTTTGTCACCTCCATATACGAGAAACATATCCTTAGTCCTTTTCAGGTACTTCAGGATGTTCTTGACCGCTGTCCAGTGATCCACTCCTGGATTACTTTGGTACCTCCCTGCTAGACTTATAGCAAGGCACACATCAGGTCTGGTACACAACATTGCATACATGATAGAGCCTATGGCTGAAGCATAGGGAACACCTTTCATTTTCTCTCTATCTTCTACAGTGGTCGGGCATTGAGTCTTACTCAACTTCACACCTTGTAACACAGGCAAGAACCCTTTCTTTGCTTGATCCATTTTGAACTTCTTCAAAACTTTGTCAAGGTATGTGCTTTGTGAAAGTCCAATTAAGCGTCTTGATCTATCTCTATAGATCTTAATGCCCAATATGTAAGCAGCTTCACCGAGGTCTTTCACTGAAAAACTCTTATTCAAGTATCCCTTTATGCTATCCAGAAAATCTATATCATTTCCGATTAGTAATATGTCATCCACATATAATATCAGAAATGCTACAGAGCTCCCACTCACTTTCTTGTAAATACAGGCTTCTCCAAAAGTCTGTACAAACCCAAATGCTTTGATCACACTATCAAAGCGTTTATTCCAACTCCGAGAGGCTTGCACCAGTCCATAAATGGATCGCTGGAGCTTGCACACTTTGTTAGCTCCCTTTGGATCGATAAAACCTTCTGGTTGTATCATATACAACTCTTCTTCCAGAAATCCATTCAGGAATGCAGTTTTGACATCCATTTGCCAAATTTCATAATCATAAAATGCGGCAATTGCTAACATGATTCAGACAGACTTAAGCATCGCTACGGGTGAGAAGGTCTCATCGTAGTCAATCCCTTGAACTTGTCGAAAACCTTTTGCGGCAAGTCGAGCTTTGTAGACAGTAACATTACCGTCAGCGTCAGTCTTCTTCTTGAAGATCCATTTATTCTCAATTGCTTGCCGATCATCGGGCAAGTCAACCAAAGTCCACACTTTGTTCTCATACATGGATCCCATCTCAGATTTCATGGCTTCAAGCCATTTTGCGGAATCTGGGCTCACCATCGCTTCTTCATAGTTCGTAGGTTCATCATGATCCAGTAGCTTGACTTCCAGAACAGGATTTCCGTACCACTCTGGTGCGGATCTTACTCTGGTTGATCTACGAGGTTCAGTAGTAACTTGATCTGAAATTTCATGATCATCATCATCAACTTTGTCACTAATTGGTGTAGGTGTCGCAGAAACTGGTTTCTGTGATGAACTACTTTCCAATAAGGGAGCAGATACGGTTACCTCATCAAGTTCTACTTTCCTCCCACTCACTTCTTTTGAGAGAAACTCCTTCTCTAGAAAGTTTCCGAATTTAGCAACAAAAGTCTTACCTTCGGATTTGTGATAGAAGGTGTATCCAATAGTTTCCTTTGGATATCATATGAAGACACATTTCTCCGATTTGGGTTTGAGCTTATCAGGTTGAAGCTTTATCACATAAGCATCACAGCCCCAAACTTTTAGAAACGACAACCTTGGTTTCTTGCCAAACCATAGTTCATAAGGCGTCGTCTCAACGGATTTTGATGGTGCCCTATTTAACGTGAATGCGGCCGTCTCTAAAGCATAACCCCAAAACGATAGCGGTAAATCGGTAAGAGACATCATAGATCGGACCATATCAAGTAAAGTACGATTACGACGTTCGGACACACCATTACGTTGTGGTGTTCCGGGTGGCGTGAGCTGCGAAACTATTCCGCATTGTTTCAAATGTACACCAAACTCGTAACTCAAATATTCTCCTCCACGATCGGATCGTAGAAACTTTATTTTCTTGTTATGATGATTTTCCACTTCACTCTGAAATTCTTTGAACTTTTCAAATGTTTCAGACTTGTGTTTCATTAAGTAGATATACCCATATCTGCTTAAATCATCTCTGAAGGTGAGAAAATAATGATATCCGCCACGAGCCTCAACATTCATCGGACCACATACATCTGTATGTATGATTTCCAACAAATCTGTTGCTCTCTCCATAGTACCGGAGAACGGTGTTTTGGTCATCTTGCCCATGAGGCACGGTTCGCAAGTACCAAGTGATTCATAATCAAGTGGTTCCAAAATTCCATCAGTATGGAGTTTCTTCATGCGCTTTACACCGATATGACCTAAACGGCAGTGCCACAAATAAGTTGCACTATAATTATCAACTCTGCATCTTTTGGCTTCAACATTATGAATATGTGTATCACTACTATCGAGATTCAATAAGAATAGACCATTCTTCAAGGGTGCATGACCATAAAAGATATTACTCATATAAATAGAACAACCATTATTCTCTGATTTAAATGAATAACCGTCTCGCATCAAACAAGATCCAGATATAATGTTCATGCTTAACGTTGGCACCAAATAACAATTATTTAGGTCTAAAACTAATCCCGAAGGTAGATGTAGAGGTAGCGTGCCGACCGCGATCACATCGACTTTGGAACCATTTCCCACGCGCATCGTCACCTCGTCCTTAACCAATCTTCACTTAATCCGTAGTCCCTATTTCGAGTTGCAAATATTAGCAACAGAACCAGTATCAAATACCCAGGTGCTACTGCGAGCATTAGTAAGGTACACATCAATAACATGTATATCACATATACCTTTGTTCACCTTGCCATCCTTCTTATCCGCCAAATACTTGGGGCAGTTCCGCTTCCAGTGACCAGTCTGCTTGCAGTAGAAGCACTCAGTTTCAGGCTTAGGTCCAGACTTGGGTTTCTTCTCTTGAGCAGCAACTTGCTTGCTGTTCTTCTTGAAGTTCCCCTTCTTCTTCCGTTTGCCCTTTTTCTTGAAACTAGTGGTCTTGTTGACCATCAACACTTGATGCTCCTTCTTGATTTCTACCTCCGCAGCCTTTAGCATTGCGAAGAGCTCGGGAATTGTCTTATCCATCCCTTGCATATTATAGTTCATCACGAAGCTCTTGTAGCTTGGTGGAAGTGATTGGAGAATTCTGTCAATGACGCTATCATCCGGAAGATTAACTCCCAGTTGAATCAAGTGATTACAATACCCAGACATCTTGAGTATATGCTCACTGACAGAACTATTCTCCTCCATCTTGCAGCTATAGAATTTATTAGAGACTTCATATCTCTCAATCCGGGCATTCTGCTGGAATATTAACTTCAACTCCTGGAACATCTCATATGCCCCATGACGTTCAAAACGTCGTTGAAGTCCCGGTTCTAAGCCGTAAAGCATGGCACATTAAACTATCGAGTAGTCATCAGCTTTGCTCTGCCAAACGTTCTTAACGTCGTCAGTTGCATCAGCAGCAGGCCTCGCACCCAGCGATGCTTCCAGGACGTAACTCTTCTGTGCAGCAATGAGGATAATCCTCAAGTTACGGACCCAGTCTGTGTAATTGCTACCATCATCTTTCAACTTTGCTTTATCAAGGAACACATTAAAATTCAACGGAACAACAGCACGGGCCATCTATCTACAATCAAACATAAACAAGCAAGATACTATCAGGGACTAAGTTCATGATAAATTTAAGTTCAATTAATCATATTACTTAAGAACTCCCACTTAGATAGACATCCCTCTAATCTTCTAAGTGATCACGTGATCCATATCAACTAAACCATGTCCAATCATCACGTGAGATGGAGTAGTTTCAATGGTGAACATCACTATGTTGATCATATCTACTATATGATTCATGCTCGACCTTTCGGTCCCCGTGTTCTGAGGCCATATCTGTATATGCTTGGCTCGTCAAGTATAACCTGAGTATTCCGCGTGTGCAACTGTTTTGCACCCGTTGTATTTGAACGTAGAGCCTATCACACCCGATCATCATGTGGTGTCTCAGCACGAAGAACTTTCGCAACGGTGCATACTCAGGGAGAACACTTCTTGATAATTAGTGAGAGATCATCTTAAAATGCTACCGTCAATCAAAGCAAGATAAGATGCATAAAAGATAAACATCACATGCAATCAATATAAGTGATATGATATGGCCATCATCATCTTGTGCTTGTGATCTCCATCTTCGAAGCACCGTCATGATCACCATCGTCACCGGCGCGACACCTTGATCTCCATCGTAGCATCGTTGTCGTCTCGCCAATCTTATGCTTCTACGACTATCGCTACCGCTTAGTGATAAAGTAAAGCATTACAGGGCGATTGCATTGCATACAATAAAGCGACAACCATATGGCTCCTGCGAGTTGCCGATAACTCGGTTACAAAACATGATCATCTCATACAATAAAATTTAGCATCATGTCTTGTCCATATCACATCACAACATGCCCTGCAAAAACAAGTTAGACGTCCTCTACTTTGTTGTTGCAAATTTTACGTGGCTGCTACGGGCTTAGCAAGAACCAATCTTACCTACGCATCAAAACCACAACGATAGTTTGTCAAGTTAGTGTTGTTTTAACCTTCGCAAGGACCGGGCGTAGCCACACTCGGTTCAACTAAAGTTGGAGAAACTGACACCCACCAGCCACCTGTGTGCAAAGCACGGCGGTAGAACCAGTCTCGCGTAAGCGTACGCGTAATGTCGGTCCGGGCCGCTTCATCCAACAATACCGCCGAACCAAAGTATGACATGCTGGTAAGCAGTATGACTTATATCGCCCACAACTCACTTGTGTTCTACTCGTGCATATAACATCAAACCATAAAACCTAGGCTCTGATGCCACTGTTGGGGAACGTAGTAATTTCAAAAAAATTCCTACGCACACACAAGATCATGGTGATGCATAGCAACAAGAGGGGAGAGTGTTGTCTACGTACCCTCGTAGACCGAAGCGGAAGCGTTGACGCAACATAGAGGAAGTAGTCGTACGTCTTCCCGGTCCAACCGATCCAGACACCGTAACTCCGGCACCTCCGAGTTCTTGACACACGTACAGCTCGATGACGCACCCCGGGCTCCGATCCAGCAAAGCTTCGGGGAGGAGTTTTGTCAGCATGACGGCGTGGTGACGATCTTGATGTTCAACCGTCGCAGGGCTTCGCCTAAGCACTGCTACAATATGACCGAGGTGTAATATCGTGGAGGGGGGCACCGCACACGGCTAAGGAACGATCACGAAGATCACCTTGTGTGTTCTAGGGTGCCCCCCTGCCCCGTATATAAAGGAGCCAAGGGGAGGGGGCGGCCGGCCAAGGAGGGGCGCGCCAGGTGGGAGTCCTACTCCCACCGGGAATAGGACTCCCTTCTTTCCTAGTTGGAGAAGGAGAAGGGGGGAAAGAGGAGGAAGAGGGAAAGGAAAGGGGGGGCGCCGCCCCCTTCCCTTGTCCTATTCGGACTAGGAAGGGGAGGGGCGCGCGGCCACCTCCTGCCTCCTTTTCTCTTCTCCCTCAAGGCCCATGTAGGCCCAATAACCCCCCAGGGGGTTCCGGTAACCCCCCGGTACTCCGGTAAAATGCCGATTTCACCCGGAACGATTCCGATGTCCAAATATAGGCTTCCAATATATCGATCTTTATGTCTCGACCATTTTGAGACTCCTCGTCATGTCCATGATCACATCCGGGACTCCGAACAACCTTCGGTACATCAAAATACATAAACTCATAATGAAACTGTCATCATAACGTTAAGCGTGCGGACCCTACGGTTCGAGAACAATGTAGACATGACCGAGACACGTCTCCGGTCAATAACCAATAGCGGGACCTGGATGCCCATATTGGTTCCTACATATTCTATGAAGATCTTTATCGGTCAGACCGCATAACAACATACGTTGTTCCCTTTGTCATCGGTATGTTACTTGCCCGAGATTCGATCGTCGGTATCCAATACCTAGTTCAATCTCGTTACCGGCAAGTCTCTTTACTCGTTTCGTAATACATCATCCCGCAACTAACTCATTAGTTGCAATGCTTGCAAGGCTTAAGTGATGTGCATTACCGAGAGGGCCCAGAGATACCTCTCCGACAATCGGAGTGACAAATCCTAATCTCGAAATACGCCAACCCAACATGTACCTTTGGAGACACCTGTAGAGCTCCTTTATAATCACCCAGTTACGTTGTGACGTTTGGTAGCACACAAAGTGTTCCTCCGGTAAACGGGAGTTGCATAATCTCATAGTCATAGGAACATGTATAAGTCATGAAGAAAGCAATAGCAACATACTAAACGATCGTGTGCTAAGCTAATGGAATGGGTCATGTCAATCAAATCATTCAACTAATGATGTGATCCCGTTAATCAAATAACAACTCTTTGTTCATGGTCAGGAAACATAACCATCTTTGATTAACGAGCTAGTCAAGTAGAGGCATACTAGTGACACTCTGTTTGTCTATGTATTCACACATGTATTATGTTTCCAGTTAATACAATTCTAGCATGAATAATAAACATTTATCATGATATAAGGAAATAAATAATAACTTTATTATTGCCTCTAGGGCATATTTCCTTCATAGTCATGCTCCATTTTCGTCACACAAGAATGCTCTCATCATGCACAACCCCGATGACAAGCCAAGAAATTGTTTCATACCTTAATAATTTCAAACTCATAAATTTTCACGCAATACATGAGCGTGAGCCATGGATATAGCTCTATGGGTGGAATAGAATATAATGATGGGGTTATGTGGAGAAGACAAAAAGGAGAAAGTCTCACATCAACGAGGCTAATCAATGGGCTATGAAGATGCCCATCGATTGATGTTAATGCAAGGAGTAGGGATTGCCATGCAACGGATGCACTTAGAGCTATAAATGTATGAAAGCTCAACAAAAGAAACTAAGTGGGAGTGCATCCAACTTGCTTGCTCACGAAGACCTAGGGCACTTGAGGAGGCCCATTGTTGGAATATACAAGCCAAGTTCTATAATGAAAAATGCCCACTAGTATATGAAAGTGATAACTCAAGAGACTCTCTATATGAAGAACATGGTGCTACTTTGAAGCACAATATATGAGACTCGCTATATCATGGTGCTACTTTGAAGCACAAATCTGGAAAAAAAAGGATAGTAGCATTGCCCCTTTTTATTTATTTTCTTTTTTTTGCCTTCTTTTTTTCTTTGGCCTTTCTCTTTTTTTGGGACAATGCTCTATTGAATGATGATCATCACACTTCTATTTATTTACAACTCGATGATTACAACTCGATACTAGAACAAAGTATGACTCTATATGAATGCCTCCGGCGGTATACCGGGATATGCAATGAATCAAGAGTGACAAGTATGAAAGAATTATGAACGGTGGCTTTGCCACAAATACTATGTCAACTACATGATCATGCTAACCAATATGACAAAGATGAATGTGTCATGATAAACTGGATGGTGGAAAGTTGCATGGCAATATATCTCGGAATGGCTATGGAAATGCCATAATAGGTAGGTATGGTGGCTGTTTTGAGGAAGATATAAGGAGGTTTATGTGTGAAAGAGCGTATCATATCATGGGGTTTGGATGCACCGGCAAAGTTTGCACCAACTCTCGATGTGAGAAAGGGCAATGCACAGTACCGTAGAGGCTAGCAACGATGGAAGGGTGAGAGTGCGTATAATCCATGGACTCAACATTAGTCATAAAGAACTCATATACTTATTGCAAAAATCTACAAGCCATCAAAAACCAAAGTATTACGTGCATGCTCCTAGGGGGATAGATTGGTAGTAAAAGACCATCGCTCGTCCCCGACCACCACTCATAAGGAGGACAATCAAATAACACCTCATGTTTCAAATTTGTTGCATAATGTTAACCATACGTGCATGTTACGAGAATTGCAAACTTTAACTCAAGCACTTCTCAAATTCATAATTACTCTACTAGCATGACTCTGATATTACTACCTCCATATCTGAAAACAATTATCAATCATCCAACTTTTCTTAGTATTCAACGCACTCAAAAGAAAGTTTCACAAATCTTGAATACCAAGCAAGTTATTATTAAGCAAATTACCATGCTATTAAGACTCTCAAAATAATTTAAGTGAAGCATGAGAGATCAATAGTTTCTTTAAAACAAACCACCACCATGCTCTAAAAGATCTAAGTGAAGCACATAGAGCAAAATTACAACACTCAAAAGATATAAGTGAAGCACATAGAGCAAAACTACATAGCTCAAAAGATATAAGTGAAGCACATAGAGTATTCTAACAAATTTTAATTCATGTATGGCTCTCTCAAAAGGTGTGTACAGCAAGGATGATTGTGGCACACTAACAAACAAAGACACAAATAATACAAGACGCTCCAAGCAAAACACATATCATGTTGGTGAATAAAAATATAGCTCCAAGTAAATTACCGATGGAAGTGGACGAAAGAGGGGATGCCTTCCGGGGCATCCCCAAGCTTTGAATTTTTTGTGTCCTTGGATTATCTTGGGGGTGCCATGGTCATCCCCAAGCTTAGTCTCTTGCCACTCCTTGTTCCATAATCCATCAAAAGAATTCACCCAAAACTTGAAAACTTCACAACACAAAACTCAATAAAAATCTCGTGAGCTCCGTTAGAGAAATAAAACAAAAGACTACTTCAAGGTACTGTAATTAACTCATTATTTATTGATATTGGTTTTAAACCTACTGTATTCCAACTTCTCTATGGATTATAAACAATTTACTAACCATAGATTCATCAAAATAAGCAAACAACACACGAAAAACAGAATCTGTCAAAAACAGAACAGTCTGTTGTAATCTGTAACTAACGCAAACTTATGGAACTCCAAAAAATCTACCAAAATTAGAAGACCTAGATAATTTGTTTATTGATCAGAAGCAATTGGAATAAGTATTTTATCTCGTTCTGATGATTTTTAATAATTCAGGCACTGAACGCAATGTTTCTGGAAATTACAGCAAGATCAAATAACTATCATCCAAGAAGATCCAATAGGTCTAGCTTGGCACAAACACTAATTAAAACACAAAACCACATACAAACAGAGGGTAGATGGGTTATTTATTCCCCAACAGAAGAAAAACACAAAAAAATAAAAATAAAATTGGGTTGCCTCCCAATAAGCGCTATCGCTTAACGCCCCTAGCTAGGCATAAAAGTGAGGATAGATCTAGGTATTGCCATCTTTGGAAGGCAATCCATAAGTGGCTCTCATGATAGTTTCATATGGAAATTTTATTTTATTTCTTGGAAAGTGTTCCATTCCCTTTTTTAATGGAAATTGGAATCTAATATTCCCTTACCTCATATCAATAATCGCACCAATCATTCTAAGGAAAGGTCTACCAAGAATAATAGGGCAAGAAGGATTGCAATCTATATCAAGAACAATGAAATCTACGGGAACATAATTCCTATTTGAAACAGTAAGAACATCATTAATCCTTCCCATAGGTTTCTTAATACTAGAATCTGCAAGATGCAAGTTTAGAGAGCAATCATCAAGATCGCGGAAATCTAGCAAATCACACAAACTTTTGGGGATAGTGGAGACACTAGCACCCAAATCACACAAAGCATAAAACTCATGATCTTTAATTTTAATTTTAATAGTTGGTTCCCACTCATCATAGAGTTTTCTAGGGATAGAAACTTTCAACTCAAGTTTTTCTTCATAAGATTGCATCAAGGCATCAACAATATGTTCGGTGAAGGCTTTCTTTTGACTATAAGCATGCGGAGAATTTAGCACAAATTGCAACAAGGAAATAAAATTAATAAAATAGCAACTTTCATAATTAAGTTCCTTGAAATCCAATATAGCGGGTTTAGCAACATCTAGAATTTTATTTCTTTCAATCCCACTTTCATCAATTTCATCATAAAGATCTAAATACTCCAAATTTTTGGAACGCCTTCTAGGTAAAGGAAGATCATATTCAGTTTCATCAAGATTCATATTGCAAAACAAAGACTTGATAGGGGATACATCAATAACTTTTAGATCTTCATCTTGATTTTCATAGGAATTGGAAGAACACGCTTTAATAAAGGCATCTTTGGAAGCACGCATCCTAGCGGTTCTTTCCTTGCACTCATCAATGGAAATTCTCATAGCTTTGAGAGACTCATTGATATCATGCTTAGGAGGAATAGATCTAAGCTTTAAAGAATCAACCTCAAGAGAAATTCTATCAACGTTCCTAGCCAAATCATCAACTTTAAGCAATTTCTCTTCAAGCAAAGCATTAAAATTCTTTTGTGAATTCATAAACTCTTTAACACTATTCTCAAATTCAGAGGGCATCTTATTATAATTTCCATAAGAGTTGTTGTAGGAATTTCCATAATTATTAGAAGGATTACTAGGATATGGCCTAGGATTAAAATTCCCTCTATACGCGTTGTTACCAAAATTATTCCTACCAACAAAATTCACATCCATAGATTCATTGTTATTCTCAATCAAAGTAGACAAAGGTATATCATTAGGATCAGAAGAAACACTCTTAGTAGCAAATAATTTCATAAGTTCATCCATCTTTCCACTCAGAACATTGATTTCTTCTATCGCATGCACTTTTTTATTAGAAGATCTTTCAGTATGCCATTGAGAATAATTAACCATAATATTATCTAGGAGTTTAGTAGCATCTCGTAAAGTGATTTCCATAAAAGTGCCTCCCGCGGCTGAATCTAAAAGATTTCTAGAAGCAAAATTCAATCCGACATAAAGAATTTGTATAATCATCCACAAATTTAAACCATGAGTAGGGCAATTACGTATCATTAATTTCATTCTCTCCCAAGCTTGTGCAACATGTTCATGATCAAGTTGTTTAAAATTCATAATATCGTTTCTAAGAGAGATGATCTTAGCGGGAGGAAAATACTTAGAGATAAAAGCATCTTTGCACTTGTTCCAAGAATCAATACTATTTTTAGGCAAAGACGAAAACCAAGCTTTAGCACGATCTCTAAGCGAAAAAGGAAATAGCTTCAATTTAACGACATCATTATCGACATCTTTTTTCTTTTGCATATCACATAAATCAACGAAGCTATTCAGATGAGTAGCGACATCTTCACTAGGAAGGCCGTCGAATTGATCTTTCATAACAAGATTCAACAAAGCAGTATTAATTTCACAAGATTTAGTATTGGCAAGAGGAGCAATCAGAGTGCTAAGGAAATCATTATTGTTGGTATTGGTGAAGTCACACAATTTGGTAGTATCTTGAGCCATCGCGACAAACAAGCAATCCAACACACGAGCAAACAAAAGGCAAGCGAGAAAAAGGCAAACGGAGAAGGAGAAGGACAAGGAGAAGGAGAAAGAGAGGGCGAATAAAACGGCAAGGGTGAAGTGGGGGAGAGGAAAACGAGAGGCAAATGGCAACTAATGTAATGCGAGAGATAGGGATTGTGATGGGTACTTGGTATGTTGACTTTTTGTGTAGACTCCCCGGCAACGGCGCCGGAAATTCTTCTTGCTACCTCTTGATCTTGCGTTGGTTTTCCCCGAAGAGGAGAGGATGATGCATCAGAGTAGCGTAAGTATTTCCCTCAGTTTTTGAGAACCAAGGTATCAATCCAGTAGGAGGCCACGCTCAAGTCCCTCGTACCTGCACAAATCGATAGCAACTCGCAACCAACACGATTAGGGGTTGTCAATCCCTTCACGGTCCCTTACGAGAGTGAGATCTGATATATAATGTTTTTGGTATTTTTGGTATAAAGATGCAAAGTGAAAAGTAAAAGGCAAAGTAAAAAGCAAAGCAAGATTAAAGTGATGGAGATTGATATGATGAGAATAGACCCGGGGGCCATAGGTTTCACTAGTGGATTCTCTCAAGAGCATAAGTTTTCTATGGTGGGTGAATAAATTACTGTTGAGCAATTAACAGAATTGAGCATAGTTATGAGAATATCTAGGCATGATCATGTATATAGGCATCACGTCCGTGACAAGTAGACCGAAACGATTCTGCATCTACTACTATTACTCCACTCATCGACCGCTATCCAGCATGCATCTAGAGTATTAAGTTAAAACAGAGTAATGCTTTAAGCAAGATGACATGATGTAGAGAGATAAATTCATGCAATATGAAATAAACCCCATCTTGTTATCCTCGATGGCAACGATACAATACGTGCCTTGCTTCCCCTTCTGTCATTGGGAAAGGACACCGCAAGATCGAACCCAAAGCTAAACACTTCTCCCATGGCAAGAACTACCAATCTAGTCGGCCAAACCAAACGGATAATTCGAAGAGAGTTGCAAAGATAACCAATCATACTTAAAAGAATTCCTAAAAGATTCAAATATTATTCATAGATAGACTTGATCATAAACTCACAATTCATCGGTCTCAACAAACACACCGCAAAAAGAAGAAGATTACATCGAATAGATCTCCACAAGAGAGGGGGAGAACATTGTATTGAGATCCAAAAAGAGAGAAGAAGCCATCTAGCTAATAACTATGGACCCGAAGGTCTGAGGTAAACTACTCACACTTCATCGGAGAGGCTATGATGATGTAGAAGCCCTCCGTGATGACGGCCCTCTCTGGCGGAGCTCCGGAATAGGCCCCAAGATGGGATCTCATGGATACAAAAAGTTGCGGCGGTGGAATTAGGTTTTTGGCTCCTGTTCTGATCGTTTGGGGGTACGTGGGTATATATAGGAGGAAGAAGTACGTCAGTGGAGCCTCGGTGGGCCCACGAGGGTGGGGGCGCGCCTGGGGGTGTAGGGCATGCCCCCTACCTCATGCCCACCTCGAAGCTTCCTTGGCATAGGGTCCAAGTCTCCTGGGTCATATTCGGGAAGAAAATCATGTTCCAGAAAGGATTATTCTGTTTGGACTCCGTTTGATATTCCGTTTCTTCGAAACACTAAAATAGGCAAAAACAGTAATTCTGGGCTGGGCCTCCGGTTAATAGGTTAGTCCCAAAAATAATATAAAAGTGGAAAATAAAGCCCAATATAGTCCAAAACAGTAGATAATATAGCACGGAGCAATCAAAAATTATAGATACGTTGGAGACGTATCACGCACAACATTATTTCAGATGTCTCCGTCTAAGGCACCGGGTGTAGATGGCTTCACAGCGGGTTTTTTCCAGCGGCATTGGGACTTGCTTCACGATGATGTAACACAAGCAGTCCTCGGATTTCTAAATGGGGGAGATCTTCCAACAGGTCTAAATGGTACCTCGATCACATTGATACCTAAGGTACGACACCCCCAGTCTGTCTCTCAATATCGACCCATCGCTCTCTACCCCGTGCTTTACAAGATAGCAGCTAAGGTTATTACTAACCGATTGCGGAGCTTGATGGATGAGCTGATCAGTGATGAACAGAGCGCTTTTGTCCCCAGCCGCCTGATAAGGATAATATATTGGTCGCTTATGAGAGCGTTCATACAATGAAGCGGAGGAAGAAGGGGAAGAATTATATGTGCGCTGTTAAACTAGACATGATGAAAGCTTACAATCGAGTTGAATGGCATTATCTGGAATCCATTGTACTGAAACTGGGCTTTAGTGTCGTTTTTGTTCGACTGATAATGAAGTGTGTCACCTCGGTGCGCTTCACAGTTCAAGTCAATGGAGAACTCCTACCATACTTCACCCCTTCACGGGGCCTGAGGCAGGGGTGCCCTGCGTCACCGTTTTTGTTTCTTCTGTGTGCAGAAGGACTGTCCTTATTGCTCAACACGTATGGTGGATATATTGATAGGGGTATCCGTGTGATCTTCAGATCACCATGGGTTAACCACTTACTGTTTGCTGACGATTGCCTGATTTTCATGAAAGCGAATAGTCAAAGTGCAATAAGACTCAATGATATGCTTCACGTCTATGGGGAAGCATCGGGACAGAGTGTAAATCGCGGGAAAAGTTCAGTATTTTTCAGTCCCAATACCCCTCATCAGTTACGTGAGGCAGTTAAGATTTTTCTGGGTGTTCCTGTCGAGGCTTTTGGTGAGTGCTATCTTGGCCTGCCCACAACAATAGGCAGGATCACCAGTGGCACCTTCGTCTATATGGCTGAACGGGCGCGCGCGCACATGCAGGGGTGGTCGGAACGACTACTAGCTTGTGCTGCGAGAGAAGCGCTCCTAAAATCCGTGATCCAAGCAATTCCTACCTTCAGCATGTCGTGCTTTCTCCTAACCAAGAAAGTATGCAAGACTCTGACACAAGGTATGGCAAAGTTCTTTTGGAGCAGTTCCATTGATCGGTGGTCTATGCATTGGATATCATGGGATAAACTAGCTACACCGAAATGCAAAGGTGGAATGGGCTTTCGTGATCTCCTCTTGTTCAACCTAGATCTTTTGGGGAAGCATGGTTGGCGCTTTATGAATAAACCCAACTCTCTATGTGCCCGGGTTTTGAAGGGTCGTTACTTCCCAGATTGTGAGTTTCAGCTCGACACAGTACCAAAAGCCGCTTCTGCTACTTGGCGAGCCATCGTTGCCGGTCGAGAGGCGCTCGATGCTGGCCTTATCAAACGCGTGGGCACCGGTTCAACCATATCCATATGGGAGGATCGATGGATTCCGTCGACAGTATCTATGACTCCCATGCTGAGACCTCAAAATGCATCTGTTGAGTTGGTTAGTGAGCTGATAGACACTGACAACTGGACGTGGAAGACGGAGTTAGTACATGAGCTCATTATCGGCCCCGATGCACAAGCCATTCTGAATATACCTTTGCGCCAGGGGGGTGGAGATGATTTTATGGCTTGGGCACATGAAAAATCTGGCATCTACACAGTCAAATCGGCGTACCGGTCTCTAGTGAACAAAAAAGAGCGTTTTTCTCTTGAAGAAGGGACAGGTATCGGGTCTTCAAATGACAACACAGAGCTGTAGCATGCCTTATGGAAACTCAATGTGATCCCTAAAGTTCGGGTCTTCTACTGGCGAGTCTTGAGAGGAATTATTCCGGTGGAATGTACCTTAAAGCATCGCCATATTTAGGAGATTGGAAGATGCAAAATCTGCATGGCCATGGATGAGGATTTAGCTCATGCACTCATTCATTGTTCGCATGCAAAGCAATTCTGGGTGCAAGCTCAACAGCTACTTGATTTCTCTCTACCGAAGCTACACCCAAGCACTTGGTCTCGTGACATTTTATGTGACCAGCTTTTCTCAGAGAAGAAACGAGCGATCATAGTCATAGTGATGTGGGCGATCTGGCACTCTCGGAATCGTCTCACACATGATCAGGAGAAACTTGACCCTTCTACTTCTGTGAGACACATTAAAGAAGATCTAGCGATCTTGGATATACCTCGGCCAGACCTAAATTTTTTGCCAGGTTATGGGTAGCGGCCCCCTGATGGAACGATTATCAAAATAAACACCGACGCAACAATTCATCTGGATGGCGGCAATGGTGGAGCAGGGGGGTGGCGTGATCAGCTGGTCGCCTCTTGGGAGCATGGAGCAAACCCCTTGTGGGTGTCACGGATCCCCTTATAGCTAAAGCCATGTCTGTACGAGAAGGCGTGCGCTTTGCGAATCTCAGAGGATTTCAGGAGGTGATCATCAAAAAAGACTGTCTGGAGGTTGTGGAACTCTGGAAGAATCGTCACAATTCCTTCGCGGTTGTGGCACCATTGTTTTATGAGATAGGAGAGCTAGCTACTGTTTTTTCTTATTTCGATATTCATCATGTAATCCAGTCAGCAAACTATCCAGCTCATCTCTGTGCCAAGTGTGCTTGCACATTGAGTATGACTGAAAGTTGGCTGGAAGAGACCCCTAGCTTCCTAGTGAGTAGCCTATTGGCTGACGATCCAGCGAATGCTTTTGTTTGAATAAAAGCTCTCGTTATTGTCTGCAAAAAGAAGTAGTGTTGATTACTCCTTGTAGTTGATGCTAGTTGGTTTATTTGGTGGAAGATCATATGTTCAGATCATTTATGCATATTAATACCCATCTGATCATGAACGTGAATATGCTTTGTGAGTAGTTACGTTTGTTCCTGAGGACATGGGAGAAGTCTTGCTATTAGTAGTCATGTGAATTTGGTATTCGTTTGATATTTTGATGAGATGTATGTTGTCTAGCCTCTAGTGGTGTTATGTGAACGTCGACTACATAACACTTCACCATTATTTGGGCCTAGAGGAAGGCATTGGGAAGTAATAAGTAGATGATGGGTTGCTAGAGTGACAGAAGCTTAAACCCTAGTTTGTACGTTGCTTCGTAAGGGGCTGATTTGGATCCATATGTTTCATGCTATGGTTAGGTTTACCTTAATACTTTTGTTGTAGTTGCGGATGCTTGCAATAGAGGTTAATCATAAGTGGGATGCTTGTCCAAGTAAGAATAGTGCCCAAGCACCGGTCCACCCACATATCAAATTATCAAATTACCGAACGCAAATCATATGAACGTGATGAAAACTAGCTTGACGATATTCCCATGTGTCCTGGGGAGTGCTTTTCTCTATATAAGAGTTTGTCTAGGCTTGTCCTTTGCTACAAAAAGGATTGGGCCGCCTTGCTGCACTTTATTTACTTTTGTTACTTGTTGCTCGTTACAAATTATCCTATCACAAAACTATCTGTTACCACTTATTTCAGTACTTGCAGAGAATACCTTGCTGAAAACCGCTTATCATTTCCTTCTGCTCCTCATTGGGTTTGAAACTCTTACTTATCGAAAGGACTACGATAGATCCCCTATACTTGTGGGTCATCATCGGCCATCTCAGCATGACACTTCTTCAACTGGGAAACGTGAAACACATCATGAACTCCTGACAATCCTTTTGGTAAATCCAGCTTGTAGGCCACTTCTCCCATACGTTCCAAAACTCGATATGGTCCTACAAATCTCGAGGCTAACTTTCCCTTAACTCCAAATCATTTAACTCCTCGCAGTGGTGACACACGAAGATATGCTCTATCTCCAATTTTGTAGACTACCTCCTTGCGTTTAGTATCGGCATAACTCTTTTGCCTGGACGGAGCTACCTTCAGTCTATCACAAATCAACTTAACCTTCTCTTCAGACTGCTTAATTAAATCTGGTCCAAACAACTTACGGTCTCCGACTTCATCCCACATTAACGGTGTCCTGCACCTTCTTCCATACAAAGCTTCAAAAGGGGCCATCTTCAAACTAGCCTGGTAACTGTTGTTGTATGAGAACTCTGCGTAAGGCAAATTATCATCCCAACTGGATCTATAATCTAGCGCACAAGCTCTCAACATGTCTTCCAGAATCTGATTGACTCTCTAGGTCTGTCCATCTGTCTATGGATGAAAGGTTGTACTGAACTCTAGCCTGGTAGCCAAAGTCTAGTGCAGCTGATTCCAAAACTTCAAGGTAAACTGTGTCCCTCTATCTGATACGATGGTCCTCGGAACTCCATGCAGACATACGATCCTGGTCATATATATCTTGGCCAACTTCGCGCTCGTATAGGTGGTTTTCACTAGGATAAAGTGAGCCACTTTGGTCAAGCGATCAACTACTACCCAGATAGAATCATATCCCGATCGTGTCCTGGGTAATCCGGTGATGAAATCCATGCCAAGCTTGTCCCATTTCCATTCGGGTATCGGCATAGGCTGAAGTAATCCTGTGGGCTTCTGATGTTCTGCTCAACTAAGAGCACCGGGGCTCCCCACGGTTATGAACTTGGTCGGATATAACCTTTCTCCAGTAACTCCTTAATCCGCTTCTTGATTTCCTCCAGATCATTTGCGGGCATCTGATACGGACTCTTCGATATTGGTCCGGTGCCTGGCAACAACTCTATTAAAAATTCTATGTCTCGATCTGGCGGCATGCCTGGTAGTTCCTCTGGAAATACATCTGGTTAATCCTTCACAACAGGCACTTCTTGCTGAACAACTCCCGAGAGGGAATTTACTTGGGTCCTCCTTGGCACATGCCTAGATACATACTTGATCCTTTTCCCTTAGGGGTGGTGAGTAAAATTGACTTACTAGCACAGTCAATGTTTCCTCCCTACTTCGATAGCCAATCCATACCTAGTATTATATCCAATCCTTGTGACTCCAAAATTATTAGGTCTGAGGGGAAAACATGGCTACCAATGGTTAATGGTAACTTATCACACCATCGACTGGCCATATACTCTGCTCCTGGCGAGCTTACTAACATGGGTGACCTAAGGGCTAAGGTTGGCAATTTAAACTTGTCCACAAATCCGCTTGATATGTATGAATGCGATGCAACAGTGTCAAAAAAAACGAGAGCGGTAAATGACTTAATCAAAAACTTACCAATCACTGCGTCAGGCTGATCTTCAACTTCCTCCATGTTGATGTGGTTCACCTGACCTCTGGTGAAGGGATTGGGCTTCTTCCTAGAGTTTCCATTTCCATTGCCATTCTTCAACTCAGAACAATCATTGGCATAGTGTCCAGTCTTCCCGCACTTGTAACAGGTGACATGTCTCAGGTCCTTCTTAGCGGGTGTTGCTGGGTTGGAACGGTTTTGATTGCCGCTTCCTCCATTCCCATTTCCATTCTTAGGGCCATTATGGTTATGTGAGCTTCCTCCATTGTGAGTGTGGCCTCCATGGTTATGGTGGGTATGTCCTCCCGAGTTAGGGGTAAAGCGAGGCTTCTGCTGAGCTCCAAAATTATACTTCTCCTGTCCATACTTCCTTTTGCGGCTTTCTATCTGCTGCTGCTTCCCTTCTACTGCATACTCAGCTCATCATTCAGCCCTTCCATAAACTTCTCCTGCTTTGCGGCATTTGTGGCCACATCATCTGGGGCATAACGAGCTAACTTACTGAACTCATCCACGTACTGTGACACAGTATGATTTCCCTGGCGTAAGTTGCAAAACTCACGCTTCTTCATACTCATTGCTCCAGTTGAGACATGTGTTGTGCGGAAAGCTTGCTGAAACTGATCCCAAGTGACATTTGCTATGGGGAAAGTGACTGTGTAATTCTCCCACCATGAGGCTGCGGGTCCATCTAGTTGATGTGCGGCAAAATGCACCTTCTCAGCATCTGTGCAACCTGCAGTGGTCAGCTCCCATCCAATCCTGCGAAGCCAGTCATCAGCAACAATCGGCTCGGTGCTACTGGAAAACACCGGCGGATTCAACCTCAGAAAACGGGATAAGATGTGAACTGGTGGTGGTGGCGGTGGGTTGTTGTTGTTGTTGTTGCCTTGGTTCTGGACTAGCAACTGCATCAAGGCATTCTGTTGTTGCATCAACTGAGTGAGCTGCAGTGGGAGGACAAATCCGGGGTCACGTCTCGGAGGCATCTGATAGGTTTAGAGGGGTGAGAATAGAATAGAGTGAGGTCTAAGGAGAAATCACTACCCATATGCACATGAGACAAACACATTCATTTCACACCACTCAATTCAAACAAGGGCATACAAATGATCTAATCTACCGATACAAAATACTCAGGCTATTACTATATACATGGGGGAATACTAATGATAATTTGGTGGTCGACTAGAAATTTTCATCGGTGGAAGATTCCATGATATCTGCTCCAGCTTCGTCTTCGTAATCATCATCACTATCAGGGTCGGAGTCGGTGTCGTCGATGATGATGTAATCTTCGGGATGGTTGTCCTCCTCAGGTACGGGATCTCCCATGAATATTCCTAGCTTCTTCTTCAGGTCTTCATTCTTCTCTAGTAGTACTACAATTTCCTCTTCATATCCATCGCGTGTAGACTTGAGTTCCTCTTCTAGCTCCATGTTCCTGGTCATCACTTTCTTCATGTCTATCATGCTGGCGCACATCTAGTTCTCCTGACGACGAATGTGTTGGTTTAACTCCTGGATGTAGGCTGCAATGGATTTATCCCTCCTAGTGCAAATCATCTCCCATTGCTCATCTGGGCGCCCACATATCCGGTAGGTGGTGTCCTTGAGATCCTTGTGATATACCTCGCCAATGCATCCCATGGCGATGTGGGCTGCCATGCTCTTTCCTAGACTCCAGGTTGGTGCATCAAAGGAAAACTCTATGGGCTCAGTAACTGGGGTGAATGTCCTTCCTGGAACATGAACTCGAATCATCCAATGCTCTTCTTCAGGTAGAGTGGCGGTGTAGGTCCCGGTGAAGCTTGGTATTCCGATGTTCAGGTACCTAGTGACTTCCTTCAAGTGTCATCCGAAAAGTGTGTCTTCATCCGGTTTAGCAAACTTGTTATTGGGTCCGCCATCTATAGAGTAGAAAATGGAGAAGAGTCAGAAATGAGTAGAGAAGAGTGTCCTATGGCTGATCTTAGTGGTCGCGTCCTACAGTCAGCGTGTGCTATGATACCATATTGTAGTGATCCCACCTCAGACGGTTAAATCTCTGTGCATAAGTGTCATCCCTGGATCGGTAATGCAAAACTGACACACACAGTACTCAAGGATTTTTAACAGAGTGCAATCACACACTTATTACATCGAATATCTCAAAGAGAGTACTTATTACAATAATATGGTCGAAGGCCATCTAAATAAGATAACTGCGGAAGCTTCGAAGGTAAATGAGTCCATCAACTCCAACGGCATAGCTGAGTGCACGACAATGACCTAGCGCACCTTACTCTCCGTCTGAAAACTCTGCAACATAATACATTGCAGCCTGTGTAGGTCAGCACATGGAATATGCTGGCAAAATAACACTATAGAGCAAACAACAAATAACAACTATCGCTACATGCATATATGGCTGGTGGAGGCTCTATGGTTATCATTTGCAGAAGCTAGTTTTTCCCTACAACAAAGGAGTATATTTTATTTAACTACCAAGTTTGTTGATAAATGTTGAGGATGGTAACCCCATCTCAACCCCAAAATAATAATCATTAACCCAACAAATTAATTAAGTGAAGTGTTGAGATCAACATAATAATTCAAGCACCATATATACTCAAGATGTCCATAACCGGGGACACGGCTAACCATGATTATTTTGTACACTCTGCAGAGGTTTGTGCACTTTTCCCCACAAGACTCTATCTCCTCCGTTGAATTTCTCACACTACATGTTGTTTGAGAAACGGATGACCGAGACACAGTCTTTTAGAAGCATTAACTCTTTACGATGGGTAGACCGTACCACCTACATCCCCTACATCTGCTAGTCTACCACTGTAAGAGGTCACACAACATACTCAACTATGCCAGAGCACATAATGGCGTGTGGCTGCACACGGAAGTTTCCAGCATGAATAACATAATGATCCCTTTGAGCCTGGGTGGCAAACCATAGGATGATCACATGGATTCCCCGGGATCTCCTTGCACAACACTGGATTCCCCAGGTGCTCACAAACCAATCCACCCAGATGTGTATTAAAGTAGCCGCCTTAAGTTATCCCTTAATTCATAATAATACTCACATTTGTCATGAATCACTCAAACCAAACCACGTCTACGAGCATAGCATAGCGGTATAAGCATACCGTACAAATACCCAGGGTTTGATATAAGACAATAGGTGCTACCTCATCAACTACTTCCAAAAACCCACATGTTATCAAACCTACTCATGCAATGTTTGAGAGTTGAAACTAATCCATAAAACCCAGGTAATAAAGGGATATGATCAAAGTGTTACTTGCCTTGTTGATGATCTGAAAACCCTAGTGACTCGTAGTAGCAAGCCTCGCACTCCGTAAACTCTATCGTGAAGAAACAATAGCATACATAAGCACTCAAGCATAAGATGCAAGGGTAAAACTCAAAAGAAAAGATCTCAACAGAACGTTCAACTGAAGAGCTTCGATTTGCAATAATAATCAATTGAATCAGAACTACAAAACTCAAACTACGGTCAAAACAAGTTCGAATTCAAATCTGCTTGAAACCAAATTTTAATTTGTCAAAACCATGTTCAAGTTGGTTTCACTGGATTTTGACAAACGAGCAAAAAGTAGCGAGGGTTTGAAGATCAGGGACTAATATGTAAGGAAAATATTCATGGATAGGTCACTGGCCGAAAAATAAAACAGAAAAAGAAAAACCTAACGAATGAAAGTTTGCTAACAGAAACTAACGAACAAAAATCGTTCGTTAAAAGAAACTAACCGACGAACGTTCGTTAATTAACGAATGAAATAAATAAACGACCTAACCTAAACCAAAAAAAATGAAAGAAAATCGAGCAGGTCTTTGCTGTTTTACTGGTTTTCAAAAAAAAAACCCGGCGACGAGATCCAATCAACGGCGGCGTCGGCTTCCGATGCGTGCGGCGGCTCCAGAAGTGGCAGCAGGCGGCGGCGGCAGCGGCAACAGCAGGCGGCGGGCAGCGCCGGGGCTCGCGGCACGGGTGGTGGGAAGGAGGCGGCGGGGGGGTGCGGTTTATAAAGAGGGGGAAGGGGGTGACTCGGCTTGGGGAGGGGGTCGCTGGGAGCAGGAGTCCTCCCTGGACTCGGCGGTGGCGCGTGCGCCGGTCGGACTCCGCCCGGAATCGGTCAGGCGAGGCGGTGGGCTGCGGCGGTGGCCTGGCTCGGCTGGGCCTTCGGCCCAGTCGGGCGAAGAAGCTTTTATTAAATAAAATTTCGCCCGAAAGAAAAATCCTAATAAAATATAAAATAAAATTCTAAAAATACCATAAATAATTTTCACCGTCCAAACCTAATATTTAGGACAAAGTGAACATTTTTCTGGCCTAAATTGAAATTTTCAAAAATGCATATTTTTTCTGATTCAAATAAAATACAAATATAATTTGATTTTAAAATTTCTTCTCCAATATTTCTCTTCTGTTGAAGAAGTCATTTTATCTTCTCTCATTTATTTTTTATTATTGGAAATAATTGGAGAGAAAAATATTAAAATCAAATCGATCCTCTTTTAAACTTGAAAAAAAATCAAATACGAAAATTGGTAAAATCTCCAACTCTCTCCTTAGGTCCTTGAGTTGCTTAAGATTTCTAGGATCACAACCAAAATGCAAATAAAATATGATATGCATATGATGACCTATGTATAACATCCAAATTGAAAATTGGGATGTTACAAGGTTGAGGAGCAACTCTTTGCTCTACGGGTCGAGGTGAAGATACCACGAACAAGCCCCTCAAAGGATTATTTTCCATAGTAACAAGTGACAGTAAATTTCAGCACGCTATATAAATTTTTCCTAACCAAATTCCACCTACGAAAGGCGCTTCACTCCCCGGCAACGGCGCCAGAAAAGAGTCTTGATGACCCACAAGTATAGGGGATCTATCATAGTCCTTTCAATAAGTAAGAGTGTGGAACCCAACGAGGAGCAGAAGGAAATGACAAGTAGTTTTCAGTAAGGTATTCTCTGCACGCACTTAAATTATCGGTAACAGATAGTTTTGTGATAAGGTAATTCGTAACGGGTAACAAGTAACAAAAGTAAACAAGGTGCAGCAAGGTGGCCCAATCCTTTTTGTAGCAAAGGACAAGCCTGGACAAACTCTTATATAAAGGAAAGCGCTTCCGAGGACACATGGGAATTATCGTCAAGCTAGTTTTCATCGTGCTCATATGATTCACGTTCGTTACTTTGATAATTTGATATGTGGGTGGACCGGTGCTTGGGTACTGCCCTTCCTTGGACAAGCATCCCACTTATGATTAACCCCTGCCGCAAGCATCCGCAACTACGAAAGAAGAATTAAGGTAAACCTAACCATAGCATGAAACATATGGATCGAAATCAGCCCCTTACGAAGCAACGCATAAACTAGGGTTTAAGCTTCTGTCACTCTAGCAACCCATCATCTACTTATTACTTCCCAATGCCTTCCCCTAGGCCCAAACAATGGTGAAGTGTCATGTAGTCGACGTTCACATAACACCACTAGAGGAAAGACGACATGCATCTCATCAAAATATCGAACGAATGCCAAATTCACATGACTACTTATAACAAGACTTCTCCCATGTCCTCAGGAACAAATGTAACTACTCACAAATCATATTCATGTTCATAATCAGAGGGGTATTAATGTGCATAAATGATCTGAATATATAATCTTCCACCGAATAACCCAACTAGCATCAACTACAAGGAGTAGTCAACACTACTAGCAACCCACAGGTACCAATCTGAGGTTTTGAGACAAAGATCGGATACAAGAGATGAACTAGGGTTTGAGAGGAGATGGTGCTGGTGAAGATGTTGATGGAGATTGACCCCATCCCGATGAGAGGATCGATGGTGATGAAGATGGTGACGATTTCCCCCTCCCGGAGGGATGTTTCCCCGGCAAAACAGCTCCGCCGGAGCCCTAGATTGGTTCCGCCTCGAGACGACGACGATTCGTCCCAAAAGCTTCCTTATGATTTTTTTTCAGGGAAAAAGACACCTTATACCAGAAGATGGGTGAGGGAGTCCTGGATTAGGGGGTGTCCGGATAGCCGGACTATACCTTCGGCTGGACTCCTGGACTATGAAGATACAAGATTGAAGACTTCGTCCCGTGTCCGGAGGGGACTTTCCTTGGCGTGGAAGGCAAGCTTGGTGATGCAGATATTCAGATCTCCTACCATTGTAACTGACTTTGTGTAACCCTAACCCTCTCCGGTGTCTATATAAACCGGAGGGTTTTAATCCGTAGGACAACTCCAACATACAACAATCATACCATAGGCTAGCTTCTAGGGTTTAGCCTCCTTGATCTCGTGGTAGATCTACTCTTGTACTACCTATATCATCAATATTAATCAAGCAGGACATAGGGTTTTACCTCCATCAAGAGGGCCCGAACCTGGGTAAAACGTTGTGTCCCTCGTCTCCTGTTACCATCCGCCTAGACGCACAGTTCGGGACCCCCTACCCGAGATCCGCCGGTTTTGACACCGACATTGGTGCTTTCATTGAGAGTTCCTCTGTGCCGTTGCAATCAGGAAGGATGCCTCTTCCCGTCTCTAAAGACGGCGCCGTTACTAAGGGAGCCTTGGCTATCGGCCAAACTCTTCGGCTAGGTGGTTTTCTTATGACTGCATGTTCAGCTGTTGCGCCGACGGTGACCTCTCAGGTCATCGAAAGCAACCTTCACGTCAGCTCGGAACTCGCCGAGCAGTTATATCCAATGGAGCTCTCTTCCATAAACAAGCTCTTGGATCGCATCACCGCTCTGGGGGTCGCTACAGATTACGACCAAGTTGGGCTTAAACCCGATCTAAGAGAAATTAACTCTCCCCAAGCCACCCATCACGTTACCGTGGTCGAGGCGCAGAGCGGAGATCTTTCATATATCCTAAGGACTAGCTATGTCCGGATTCCCGATCCCTCCAAGCCGGATACCCGTGGAGGGGAGGATGTAACTCAAGACCTGAATTTAGAATCAGGCAACGGGCTAGATTCATTGGACAACATCCAAGAATCCAAACTTCAGAGTTCGGAAACTCCTTGGCCACTGAGTCTCAGATTGGGTGAGGTTCCGGATCTAACTCCACCCACCCACCCGAACATAAGCGATCTATTCCAAATTAGGCAAAAGCCCGAAGAAATAGTACATCATTACTGGGCGAGATTCCTCCTGGTTATGAATAGGATAAAGGACGACCGCGAGGAAGACGCAATCTCAATTTTCCGCAATAATTGCATGGATGAGGGAATCCTCAACGCCATAAGTCATCGTGATATTACACGCTTCGCTGACTTGGCGTCCATAGTACAAAAATACTATGCGATGGAAAGCGCCTGGAAAATCGAAATAAAATTTTGGGACAATCCGGCTCTGATTAGAAACCTCGTCCGAAGTAAAAGGGTGCATCATCGACAGACACCCAGGTTGAAAACCAAAAAACCAAAACCCTCTACAGGTCATGGAATCGTACTGGAAGGATGGCTTAATGGACCCTGTAAAATTCATAGTACAGAGGACGCCACACCAACTCACAGCCTTAGAGCATGTTGGATACTTCGGCAGGTGGCCAAAATTGGTGAAGACCTCCTAATCCCGGAGGCCGCAGAAAACCACCCCAGGGACACCAGTACAGTCTTAACAGTCTTCGAGACTTTCGCATCAAATAATATGCGAAAAAGAACACTCTGCAGTCCTGCCGAAGTTTATCAAGTAGCAACAATAAACCCATGGAGTGACACGGCTATCACTTGTAATGCCAGTGACGAACCTAAATTCCGAACAGCCAGAGCACCAGCCGCATTGGTGCTCAGTCCAATTGTGGACGGCTTTCGGCTCACCAAGGTACTCATGGATGGAGGCAACGGATTGAACCTCATTTATGAGGAAACCCTCCAAAAAATGGAAATAGACTGGAACCGCATCGAGCGAAGCAACACAACCTTTCGAGGAATAATCCCCAGTCGGGAAGCGCGCTGTACAGGAAAAATCACACTAGATGTGGTGTTCGGCATGCCGGATAATTACAGGTCCAAAGAGGTCACGTTCCAGGTGGCCCCGTTCAATAGCGGATACCATGCTCTGCTAGGGTGGGAAGTGTTTACAATATTCCAAGCAATACCCCATTACGGGTACATGAAGCTCAAGATGCCCGGGCCGAATGGAATTATCACTCTCGCTAGCGATCCGGACATAGCACTCCGCGCTGAAAACAAGACAGCCGCATTAGCCCTCGAGGCACTATCAGAAGCCCTAGCGGCTGAGGAACTGACTATGCTTCGCTCCACGGTAAACAGGGACGATGTGATACTCGACAAAAGATCCAAGTCCACCTCCTTTAAACCAGCGGACGAAATAGTCAAATTCCAGGTCCATCCAACGGACCCCAATAAAACAGCTTCCATCGGGGTACAATTAAACCCTGATGTAGACGCCGCACTGCGAGAATTCCAACGTGAAAATTGGGACATCTTCGCCTGGCACCCTTCAGACATGCCAGGAATCCCACGCAGGTTGGCCGAACATAGCTTAAATACCCTAAAAGGATTCAAACCTGTCAAACAAGCCCTTCGGCGTTTCTCCGAACCCAAGAGACAGGCTATGGGAGAGGAGCTAGCCAAGCTATTGGAGGCCGGATTCATCAGAGATATAGAACATCCGGACTGGCTAGCAAACTTGGTGATGGTACCAAAGAAGGACAAATCCTGGCGCTTGTGCGTCGATTTCAAAGACCTTAACAAGGCCTGCCCAAAGGATCCCTTCCCCCTCCCTCGCATCGATCAAATTATCGACGCCACTGCAGGACACGATTCGTTGTGTTTCCTCGACGCATACTCCGGCTACCATCAAATCAAGATGACAGAATCAGACCAAGCTGCAATGACATTCATCACACCATACGGCCCATTCTGCTTCAATACAATGCCCTTCGGGCTCAAAAATGCCGGCGCAACATATCAACGCATGATTCAGACATGTTTGGCAAACCAGATCGGCAAAACAGTGGAGGCATACGTGGATGATGTGGTCGTAAAAACAAGACACGTCGAATCTCTAGTAGATGACTTGAGGCTCACATTCGATAACCTCCGAACATATGACATCAAGATCAACCCAGAAAAATGCGTTTTCGGCGTTCCAGCCGGAAAGCTCTTGGGCTTCATCGTATCCGGTAGAGGAATTGAAGCAAATCCAGCCAAGATCCGAGCTTTGTCGCAATTGGATATCCCAAAGGACCTCAAACAAATACAAAAATTAACCGGATGCGTGGCGGCTCTAAGCCGCTTCATCTCCCGCTTGGGAGAAAAGGCACTACCCCTTTATCGCCTCCTTCGGCGCACCGAACACTTCGAGTGGACGGATACCGCCACGGCCGGACTCAACAAAATAAAAGCCATATTGGCAACAAACCCAGTCCTGGCCGCGCCAAATATTGGCGAA
This sequence comes from Aegilops umbellulata, assembly GCA_032464435.1. NCBI lineage: Eukaryota > Viridiplantae > Streptophyta > Magnoliopsida > Poales > Poaceae > Aegilops > Aegilops umbellulata. The sequence goes on along the minus strand of CP136060.1, from coordinate 16,551,349 downwards.
CCAATGCCATTGTACATTGCAGCAACACACCAGGTTGTTAGCGCAGTGCTCGTCGTTGAACGAGAAACGGACGGACACAAATTCCCCCTTCAAAAGCCGGTCTACTATGTGTCCACTGTCCTCACTCCATGCAAATCACGGTACTCGCATTATCAAAAGATTGCATACGCGGTATTCATGGCATCCCGGAAGCTGCGACACTACTTTCAAGAGTGTTCGATAACAGTAGCCTCCGAAGTACCACTCAATGATATTATAAAGAACCGCGATGCAACGGGCCAGATTGCAAAATGGGCCATCGAGCTCCTCCCATTCGACATAACTTACAAGCCACGACGAGCTATTAAGTCGCAAGTTTTGGCCGACTTCGTCGCAGAATGGACGGAGGCCGAACTCCCTAAAGAGTACGACGCATATTCAAACTGGATCATGCATTTCGACGGCTCCAAAATGTTGGCCGGTCTGGGGGCTAGCGTCGTTTTGACGTCCCCCACGGGAGACACAGTTCAATACATACTCCAGATTATGTACACAGACTCCAACAATGCAGCCGAATACGAGGCCCTTTTACATGGTCTCCGGATGGCAGTATCCATGGGCATTCAACGCCTAGAGGTGCGCGGGGATTCAAACCTCGCGATATCCCAAATAAATGGAGACTTCGATGCCAAGGATCCGAAAATGGCAGCTTACCGCAACGCCGTCTTAAAAATGTCAGCTCGGTTCGAGGGGCTCGAATTTCACCACATAGCCCGGGAAAACAATCAGGCGACAGACGTCCTGGCACGCATCGGCGCAAAACGCGATGCAGTCCCCCCCCAACATCTTCTTGGAAAGGCTGTTCAAGCCATCCATAATATGGGAAGGGGAACCTGGCAATAACAGCCCGGACCCAACCGCACTGTCCGGCACCGAACAATCTGACATAATCGGAGGTTCTGTCAATGAAATTACAACTTCAGCCCACATAATAATGGCCGTCATCGCCCCGTGGGCAGAACTATTCCTAGCCTACCTTACTAGGCAGGAGCTCCCAGAGGACCAAAATGAGACACGCTACATAGTGCGACGATCTAAAGCCTACAAAGTCCATGAGGGAGAACTTTATAAGAAAAGTACTACCGGAGTCCTTCAAAGGTGCATCTCCGAAGAGGAAGGGCGGAACTTGCTGGCTGAAATTCATGCCGGACTCGGTGGTCATCACGCTGCAGCTCGGTCCCCTGTAAGCAAGGCTTTCCGTGCAGGCTTCTATTGGCCGACGGCCCGGGCAGACGCTCAGGACTTGGTCCAACGATGCGTCGGTTGCCAGCTTTTCACAAACCAAAGCCATATGCCATCCACCGCCCTCCAAACTATCCCCATTACTTGGCCTTTCGTGGTCTGGGGGCTTGACATGGTTGGACCCCTTAAAGGCGGAACCCACAAGAAAAAATACTTACTGGTCATGGTGGACAAGTTCACCAAATGGATAGAAGCCAAACCTGTTAAGACGGCCGAATCCGGACCGGTGATAGACTTCATATCCGGGGTCGTACACCGTTACGGTGTCCCCCACAGCATCATCACTGATAACAGCACAAACTTTACGGCCAACGAGGTAAAACTCTGGTGCAAAAACATGGGCATCAAGCTCGATTATGCATCCGTCTATCAGCCACAAACTAACGGCCAGGTCGAACGTGCAAATGGTCTTATTATGAGCGGCATCAAACCTAGATTAGTGCGGTCCCTCAAGGAATCCAACACACACTGGGTAGAGGAGCTCGACTCCGTACTCTGGGGGCTGCGGACCACGCCGAATCGCACCACCGGATACTCACCATTCTTCATGGTGTACGGCGCAGAGGCGGTTTTGCCTTGCGACATCATTCATGACTCACCTCGAGTGCGCATGTACGAAGAAAGAGAAGCCGAACTCGATCGGCAGGACAGCTTGGACGCCTTAGAGGAGGAGCGTGACGTGGCAAAAGCCCGTTCCGCATTCTATCAACAGCAGGCTCGAAGATATCAAAGCAGAGAAGTACGGGCCAAAAATTACAACGTTGGCGAACTAGTTCTACGCCTGCCGGACAAGAAAAAGGACAAACTGAAGCCCAAGTGGGAAGGTCCCTTCATAATCGACCAAGTCCTAACTGGCGGGGCGTACCACCTGCGAGATACGTCGGACAACCGACTCGAGCCGAACCCATGGAACGCAGCCCATCTCCAAAGATTCTATGCCTAGCGCCGGACTCCGTGTTCGTCTCCTACCTCTGTCTATTTTTTATTTTTTTGTCTTACATTTCTCTCCCTCTGTTAAAAGACTCATAAAGAGACGCGCTATCCGCGCTCACTATACCTGGGGGCTTCTTTAAACAGAAGCTTATTTATACGGGCTTCATGCCCAACACATGTGTCAAACTTCCGCATGTACCTTTTATTCACCATTATATGCATCGATATGACTTAAGTTTTGGCCAAGCTGGGTTACCTGGCTCCTGTGCTTACCTCTACGTTCTCGATTGTTCGGCTAGGTGGTAAAGGGAGCACCTCTGCGATTGTTACTGCCGGGTCAGCCAGATGTGTACCTCAGACTGGGTGAAGCCGAAAGCTAGCGTTCTTAAGGGAATATTCGGTCGGTGAACTAAAGATGACCTTTTTTACTTATTTATGAGCCCCTAGATGTTATTTCTGCGTTTGCAGTCCGGACATGCACTTTAGGGCATGCCTCCCAGAGAAAGGAACCCCTAACGGAACTATTCTCTCTGGAAGATGTTTCTTACTAACCATGTAATATAACATAACTAGTTGGGCACTTGTCTGATAAAGCACTAATGACCCCTACGCCTGGTCTCCATGCATACCCCGGTTCTTATATAACTGCTAGGGTATTCGGTCACACTCCAGACCGTTAGGTCCCGAGGTCGAAGCGAAAAGGTCGGCAACGACAAACGATCTACAATTCGGCTAGAAGGCATTACACATGTCAATTAAAATTACATAGTCACTCTGACTGATTGTATTCCTCTTCAATACCATCTAACAGGCTGTCTAATTTACATTCTTGCTGGGAATACTTTGCGGCCAATTCTACTTGGCCGTATACTAAGCTTACAGGGATCTCCTTCCCATCAGGCCCCACAGGTCCGACCTCAGCGATATGGTTTGGGTCAGCCTTTGTGTAACGCGTTTTCACCATGGCCCAGGCCTCCCTAGCGCCTTGACGGCAGGCTGATATCTTCAACAATCGGAAGCGCCGCCACGCTCCCTTCAGCTTCTTTGCAAGCTCTCCAAGACCCTCGGGCATGGAGAGGGACGGCCATAAGGCTTGGGCAACGCCCTGCATCGCCTGCCGAACTCGCTCGTGCAGTTGCGAGAGCTCGGGAAGAAGGTCACCCGTAGAACCGGGCATCTCCTTTGCAGGACGACCTGTTAGCATACCTACATACATAACTCTGTTAGTCGACTTCCTCGCCGAACTCCTTTTAGCGAGTTCGTTCAAGCACTTACTAAATATGTCGCGTCAAAGCCGCCGATTCTCCTTAACGGAGTCCGACAGCTGGGCACGAACATCTTTGAGTTCAACGTCCAGCTTGGTGTTGGCATCCTGAAGATCATTCTTCTCCCGCCTCACCTTTGTCAACACGCTCTCATCGGTCTTTAGCCGGCGCAGGAGTTGTTGCTTTTCCGGATCTAGTCGGGCACCATCTGCAATTTTATTTGTTAGATTCGCACACACGCCACACAATCCTTTTGAAGCATATATTACCAGGGGAGGTCTCCTCGGGCTCCCCTATCGTGGCTAGTGCGGCCTCAAGTTGGGCTTTGCACCCTTTTAGCTCCTGGGGCAGTTGGGTATTCCTCTCGGAAAGAACCTGCGTATTACATGATCCTTAAATCAGTTATTCTAACTGTTTCAAGTCTCGGGGGCTACTGATATATATGACCATTAAAATTCTTACCCGTATGTCTTTGACATATTGCTCCGTGGCTCTGGCTAGACCATTTTGAGCAGCACGGAGATACGCATCTCCCGAATTAAAGGCCTCTAACGCCTCTTGGGAGAAACAAGCGTCGCGGAGAACTGTCTGGCGGCGCCGGTGATTCATGGCACTCTCCACCTCGGAACGGGTGGCACACAGCCTGTCCGCATCCTCTGTCGGAGGAGCATCCGATGCGTGCCTCGTGTTTTCCTCCGTCTCCGGGCCGGGCTGTGGAGCCTGGCTGCTCGAGGCGGGATTGGCAGCCTCTCCGGATATAGTCCGGCGAGGCCTCTTTGTCCTGCACCGAGCACGAGCGTTAATATGCCTTAAGGGAATAACGCCTGGGCTAAACAGGCGCGCTATACCTTTGCACCGGTGCCTCAGTCCGGACTACATTCCTTTTTACCCCGCGGGGCCCTGCGGCCCCTCGTTGGCTTGCTGCCGCAGGCTCGGCCTCCCGCCTCAGCAACCTCCCCTGCAAAACACGGTTGTTGTCAGGAACACTAAAAACACGTGAATATGGATCCCTTCCCAAGGTGATGAGACTCTGGTTTCGGTTACCTGGGAGGCCGGGATTAACCCTGGGTAATCGGCCGTAATGGCCACCAAGGTATCGTCCTTGCTCAGCTGATAAAACACCCCGTCAATCAGCTCCACCGAAATGTCCGGATCCTCTTCGGAGGCCGGATCGAGGGACCGTTCAGGATCCTCGGGCTGTGGAGGACGGCTGTTTATATCCTTTACTTCCTGACGCAGTTCCTGCATAGGAGTCGTTAGACTATATATTTAATCACGAGAATATAAAACGGATGGGCAAACAAGATTGTCCGCTTACCCAGCTTGGAGGGTTGTACATAGTAAATCCACCTTGTGGGTTGACGCGGAGGAATTCCTCCTCTTCTCCCTTGTACAAAGAGGACAAGATCTTTACTAGAGCGGCAGCTGAGTCCGGTCCCTTACGACCATAACGAGTGGCGTCATCCTCCCTGTTAAAATCCCACATGGGGTGGCTTCTATATTGAAGCGGCTGCACCCCCCGCATGATGCATATGGCCATGACTCCAATCATGGTTAGTCCGGAATGAGCCAATAGTCTTATCCGGCCCATCAGGTAGAGGACGTCCCTGTCACTTTCTCTCTAAAAACCCCGTGGACGCCAGCTTAAGCGTTTCCTTAAGGGAGCACTGTTGAATTCGGGGAGGCCGATCCGGATAGGATCCGGTAGTGGGACATCCTCCATATAAAACCATTCTGAAGGCCAGTCCTCGGACGCCTTCTTTGGGGTTCCGGATAGATATCCGGTCCCGGCGATGCGCCAGATTTCGGCTCCGCCCACTTCATATATTAACCCCTCCTGAGAACGGGGTACCAAGCAGAACAGCCTCTTCCACAGCGCGAAATGAGCCTCAACGCCCAAGAACAGCTCGCAAAGGGCAACGAAGCCCGCGATATGCAATATAGAGGCAGGTGTGAGGTTGTGCAGCTGGAGGCCATAGAACTCCAGAAGCCCTCGGAGAAACGGATGAATTGGAAATCCGAGTCCCCTGATTAGATAAGGGACAAGGCATACCCGCTCTCCTTTGGAGGGAGTGGGAGCACTCTCCGCTTGCTCTTTGCCATTATAGGCGGCGAGTCCAGCTCGAACCGGGACCATGTAGGCCGGAGGGAGGAATCCCTTGGTCTGAAGCGATACTAGCTCGCTATGCGGGATGGAGCACCTCTCCCAGTCTCCGGGCTTAGGGCTGGAAGGGCGAGAGGAGGAGTTGCGACGGCTGGCCATGGTGGAATGGACCTTTGTCGGATGCGCTCTAATGAACACTCGCGGAAGAGAGAAGGTGTGGTTTGGATCTAAATCCCCATTCCTTTAAATAGGCAGCTCATTTACGCGGCTAGGGGTGTAAATGTAAAAACACCCAGACTTTTCGTATTCGTTTGACACGTGGAAGGCGGCCATTATTGGGCGTAGAAGCCAAGGAGCGCTATATTACAAAAATCGGACATTATTCGACAGGTACACGGAATTTGGAGAAGAACCCGCCTTGCAATGTCGAAGACAATCTGCGCACCGGACTCATCGTCATTGAAGCCTGGTTCGGGGGCTACTGAGGGAGTCCTCGATTAGGGGGTGTCCGGATAGCCGGACTATACCTTTGGCCGGACTCCTGGACTATGAAGATACAAGATTAAAGACTTCGTCCCGTGTCCGGAGGGGACTTTCCTTCGCGTGGAAGGCAAGCTTGGCGATGCGGATATTCAGATCTCCTACCATTGTAACCGACTTTGTGTAACCCTAACCCTCTCCAGTGTCTATATAAACCGGAGGGTTTTAGTCCGTAGGACAACTCCAACATACAACAATCAAACCTAGGCTAGCTTCTAGGGTTTAGCCTCCTTGATCTCGTGGTAGATCTACTCTTGTACTACCTATATCATCAATATTAATCAAGCAGGACGTAGGGTTTTACCTCCATCAAGAGGGCCCGAACCTGGGTAAAACGTTGTGTCCCTCGTCTCCTGTTACCATCCGCCTAGACGCACAGTTCGGGACCCCCTACCCGAGATCCGCCGGTTTTGACACCAACAATGGGCATCGGGGGGCTTCTAGGTGGCCCAGGGGGTAGGGCGCGCCCTCCTCCCTCGTGGACAGTGGGTGGCCCCCCTCTGGTGCTTTCTTTGCCCAATATTTTTAATATATTCCAAAACTTACTTTCGGGGAGTTTCATGACTTTTGGAGTTGTGCAGAATAGGTCTCTAATATTTGCTCCTTTTCCAGCCCAGGATTCCAGCTGCCGGCATTCTCCCTCTTCATGTAAACCTTGTAAAATAAGAGAGAAAAAGCATAAGTATTGTGACATAATGTGTAATAACAGCCCATAATGCAATAAATATTGATATAAAAGCGTGATGCAAAATGGACGTATCAGACACGTGTTCCTGTTTCTAGAACATACTATATTTGATCACACCATGTTCTTACATCATACTACTGTTCTTGCATATCCCGCATCAGTCACTTATGATGAGGCACCTTTAAGTCGCCACTGTGATATTGGCTGCTTCTTGCATATGATTTCTAGCATGTATTGCTTCTAATTTGTTGAAACGCCAGAAAGTTTGAACTTGGCAGAGTGATATTGGTTGCATCTTTCATATGGTGTCTAGCTTGTAGTGCTTCTAATTTGTTGAAATGCCTTCTGCTTTGTTACCACATCATAGGTGTGGATATGTCACGCCGTCCCGTTTTTCATACATATTCCATCCTCGTATCATGTGTTTGCCTTTCATCCGAGTAGTGTACGTCAGTATCATGCATGAATGAGTTCTGAAGAGAGAATTTTATTCCTTTTTCTTTTTGGTTTGACTTCACAATTCAAAATCAATACAGCTGAAGGAAATTAGTAAGGCAATGGATGATGGTGGTCCTTCGGAGCAACTCAAACAGAGGGTTTTTACAGATTCTACTCCGCCATCCTCCCAACAAAATTGGCAAGACAACACAAGGTTGGACAGTCAATGTAGTTGTGTAGATGATGAGCACATCTCCCTTACTCCATCATCACAGGTGCTTACTCTAACTTGGAACTGTTATATGTGGTTGCGTGTTCCGTATGATGTCTAGTTTGTATTGCATCTAATTTTGTTGAATTGCATCTGCATAGCTTACAACTTATACCTGCAATAATCACTTAACCATAAGACACATTTAACTTGGGAGTGTGATGTAGGTTGCATCTTGCATTGTCTTCTAGCTTGTACTGCTTCTAATTTCTTGAAATGGCACTTACGATGAGACACGTTTTACCTGATAGGGTGATATTGGTTGCATGTTCATATGGTGCCTAGCTTTCATTTCTTCTCATTTTGTTGAAATGGCTTATGCTTACTGTTTTTCATACATATTCCATCCTCCTATCGTACATGTGAATATGCAATGATGTCTTTTTTTCGGTATATATTCCATCCTCCTATCATGCGCTTGTCTTACATCAAAGTAGTGTTCGTCTGTATCAGGAATCAACCAGTTATGCGGAGCTAATTTTATTCATCTTCTTGTGGTTTTGACTTCAGAAGGCAATATCAAAAAAGAGGAAGGAAAATAGTAAGTTAGGGGATGTTGGTGGTCCTCCGGACCGAGGCAAACAGAGACTCTCTAGATTTGCGACTACTACTGCGAATGCAGTTGAAGTCCCAAGTCTACATCATGAGTTCATCTCCCGTACTCCACCATTGCAGGTGCTTGCTCTAAGTTGATAGTGTGATAATTGGTTTCATGTTGCATATGTTGTCTAGCATGTATTTATTCTATTTTCGTTAAATTGCACATGTTGAGTTTACACGTTATACATGTGCATATGACATGCCTTTCTGTGTCTAGAATACACTTCATCTATCTATCATACCATGTTCTTACATCAAAGTACTGTTATTGTGTATCCCACATCAGTCACTCATGATTGGATGCTTTTAACATGGTAGTTTTATAGTGGTTGCATCTTGCATTGATTTCTAGGTTGTAGTGCTTCTAATTTTCCGAAATGCCACTGATGACAAGACACTTTTAACTTGGCATGGTGATATTGGTTGCATCTTTCATATGGTGTCTAGCTTGCATTACTTCTATTTTCTTGAAAATCCTTCTTCTTAGTTTACACATCGTAGCTTTGAATATGTCAGGTATTCTTGTATTTCTTACATATTCCATCCTCATACGGTTGTCTTACATCAAAGTATTGCTTGTTTGTATCATGCATCAATGAGTACTGAAGAGCGATTTTATTCTTTTGTGTTGTGGGTACGGCTTGACATGGAAAGTAAAAAAAGAGCAAGGAAAAGAATATAGTAGGGAATGGTGTTACTCGTCGGGTGCAACGGAAAAGGATCTGCCCTCGAGATTCTGCTGGTACTTATAATGCAGTAGAAGGTCCAAGTCTACCGGCTAAATCTACAAACACGGTATCACCTGCTCCACCAGCTGCAGCATCCGCTTCAACTGTACCGGCATCTCAACGAGTTACTCGTTCGTTTGCTCCGCAACTGGCCAGTTCCCAATCTGCCTTCACACCTAACACTACTTCTGAAGCACTGCTGACACAACAGGACTTGGCAAGATCAGATGCATCTCATGAGCATCAACACCAAGACGGTACCTGACCGGGTCAAGTTGCATTTGCATGCTCCTTTATATGTACTCTCATAGTTTGATGTGCACTAACACTTTCCATATCCGTTGTCGAACTAGCACCATGGCGCAAGTGGAAACAAACATCAGGGATAATGCTTGACAGATTAATAAAATCTAAAGGAGGAAGAATGGAGATCCATTTCGAGGCAGGTTTAAAAAGGCCACAGATGCTACAGAGTCAGCCAAGTTAGTATCAGAGGCAGCCGTCGCCATTAGGTGTCATGCACGTATCCTCCCAACGTGGATCCAGTACAGGAATGAGAAAGATGATACCCAGTTCAACACTTTCCTTGACCATTTGTCCGTAAGTAATGTTATTCATCGCAATTTGTAATATTTCCTTGCTCCGTCCCATACTTTCTAGCTTCATTTCTTCACATATTCATTCTTCACATGTTCAAACAGAGTAAAGTTCCTTACATTTTGATTTCAAAACAAATCCTAGCTTCACATTTTCATTTCAAAGAAATACAAACCTCACATTTTCAATATATTTTCTTCTCCCAGAAATTCCCCTAAAATGTTCATATATTTTTTATGCACTTGATAATCAATTTATAATGAAACTTCTGAAATTCATTATATGTACTAGAAAAACTAAATTAGTAAAACACTAAAACCTAGAACTTGCATGTGCGAATATCCAATTTGATTCCTAATAAACTTAGTTTTTTTACCTACTGTCTACTTCTTCAACCCTAGAAAATTCTATCAAATAAATTTAGCAAACTACGTACTATAAAATAGAAAATGCGTAAGGGAGGAGAGGGAGGGAGGAGGGAGGGAGGCATGAGGGAGGGAGTAAAGGGCATCTGGTGAGAGGACGAGGGAGGGAGGAGGGAAGGAGGCAGAATGGAGAATGCTGGAGGGAGGGAGCAGAGGAGGATGGACATCGACGAGAGGAGGGCGATGAGAGGAGGAGGGAGGAAGGACGTTGGGTGGCGAGAGGAGGAAGGAGAAAGGAGGGCTGCGAGCTACCACGAGGCAACGGCGGGCGACGGTGGCGGCAGAGAGAGTGTGAGGGGAGAGTGAGGTGGACGGGCCGCGGTGGGAAGATGATAAGGTTGCCTTAGCAGTAGCGTGGGTCACGGGCCGACGCTACTGCTAAGTGTAGCAGTAGTAGCGCAGGCCTGTAACCCGAGTTGCTGCTAAGTTGGGGTCTGACGGTGTCCTGGACTAGGGGGTACTCACCACGTCGTCTCCCGACCAGCTGGATCGGGCCGGGGACCCCCATGGCAGTTCACTTATGGGCCACTTCGGGCATCCCATGACGCATACAAGGAGGATTCCACAAGACTTAGCGCCCAAGACAAGGACTCATCTAAACCATGCATAGGCCTCCGGTGTGTTATATAAACTGAGTCCAGGCTAGTCAATAGATAATCTAACATTCATTAGAACAATCTCGTGGTAGATACATGTACTCTGTACTACACCCTATATGAATACAATCAAAAGCAGGACGTAGGGTTTTACCTCCATCAAGAGGGCCTGAACCTGGGTAAAATCCCGTGTACATGTTACCATCGCTTCAAGACGCCTAGCTTAGGACCCATACTACGAGATATGCCAGATATAGAACCGACATTAATGCTTTCATTGAGAGCCTGCTAAGTGTTCGTGGTGGTTTGATGTGAATCAAAATCAATGATCAGGTGATGTTTTTTTCATTTAGATCAATATTGTATAAACTGGTTAGTTTGCAAAGGATTTTTGTGATTGTCTCTTTTGTTTTGTCTCCAGATTAGATCATAGTCAGCAAAGAGCCAGGTCCTGCGGCGAGTATTGTATCCGCCGTCTGACAGTAGATCGGACCCGAGCTATCCTGCGCGCCGGTAAAATCCTGAAGAAGTGCACGTACAAACGACAACCTGGAGCTGGCGGATTCCTTATACGGGTCAAATAAAAAATTATACTACAGAACAGCGTGTGTGGCCGGCCGACCAGAGAGTTTAGATTGGCGGCAACACATCAGCCAGATTTGTTTTCTTCCCTTTTCTTAATTCAGCTCCTAGCCAGCCATTGTTTGCAGCTACCCTTTTTTTCTTTGATTAAGTACATAGACTTAACGACAAAGCTAAGTATCTGCCGACTGGTGGTTAGCGACAGGCACGTACGCTTCCGTCGTCCTCGATTGTTGGCTCATTTTTTTTTCTGTTGGCTCAATTTTTTCAAAAAATAGCAGCATTAGGATTCGAACCCCGCACCTATAAACTCGCTACAGACTTTGACAATACCCGGTGACCATCTCAGCCAGCCGCATGTTTATGTTTGGAGTGGGCTAATTTTGTAGATACTTAATTACCGCGAGTAGGCCACTGCTATAGTGCAGCCCTCCATCTATAGTGCAGATCTGGCGAACATAATTTATCAATTTTTTCCTCTCCAGGTCCTTTTGTTCGCTAGATCCAATTTTCTTGCTCTCCTCCTGATCCATTTTTCCCTCTCCAGATCTTTTTTCGTTCGAGATTTTTTCACGCAAAAAATGGTGCGGACAAGAGAGGATTCGATCCTTGCACCACTAGTGAGCCAACTCAACTAGCCTACCACCTGAACTACGATCCCTTTCTTGAACAAAAGAAAGTAAATGGGCTATTTAACATGTCTCTTCTACTACGTATGCATAAAAACGAGTTAATTTAGTGTTCGATTTTTTCCGCGCTTAGGTACCCCGTTCCTGCTAACTTTACCGACCGGGGGGGGGGGGTGATGAAATATCCCCTATTAACTTTCGTGTAAATAACATGGTAACTCAAAATTCATAGGCCTGATAACTTATGTACCCCGGTCCTAAAAACTTTGTCGGCGAGGGTGGGGGTGGGGGAGTTGTTGAAACATACCACGGTAACTTCTGTGCAAATAACATGATAACTCAAACATGGCGGACCTGATAACTTAAGTACCCCGGTCTTGATAACTTGGTCGGCGAGGGTGGGGGTGGGGCAAGTCGCTGAAACATGCCATGGTCACTTCTGTGCAAAAAACATGATAACTCAAACATGGCGGAACTGATAACTTATGTACCCCGGTCCTGATAACTTGGTCGGCGAGGATGGGGTGGGGCAAGTCGCTGAAACATGCCATGGTAACTTCTGTGCAGATAATATGATAACTCATACATGGTAGACCCGATAACTTTGTCAGAGGGGTCGGGGTGGGGGTGTCGTTGAAACGTACGACGGTAACTTGTATGCAAATAACATGATAACTCACACATCGTAAACATGATAAATTATGTACCAGTCCTGGTAACTTTGTCGGAGGGGCCGAAGTGGGGGAGTCGTTGAAACAAACATACCACGATAACTTCTATGCAAATAATAAGATAACTCACATATCATAGACATTAAATTATGTACCCGGTCCTGGTAACTTTGTCGGTGGGGTTGGGGTTGGGGGAAGTCATTGAAACATACCACGGTAACTTCTATGCAAATAACATGATATGTTACACATCGTAGAAATGATAAATTATGCACCCAATCCTGATAACTTTATCGGCGGGGATAGGGTGGGACGAGTTGTTGAATCATACCACGATAACTCTTATGCAAATAACATGATAACTCACACATCGTAGACTTGATAATTTATGTACCCGACCCTGGTAAATGTGGCGACTGTGGCGAGGGGTGGGGGGGAACCCCGGTAATTTATATGTAAATAGCTTGTTAATAGACACATACTAAGCTGATAACTCACATACAAACGCCATTATAATTTTTTGACCTGAAATTTTTTTGTTGAAAAATATACAGCTGGTAATTTCTATGTAAAAAGCATGATTATGTATACATCACATATTTGATAACTAATATCTTACATTTTAAACACCATGGTATCTTTCATCCAAAGGAAAAAAGTTTTTTAAACATTTTCATCGGTAATTTATGTGTTAAATTACCATACTTCATCATGCCTTAACCTTCTCGTACTGTAGTTATCAGCCTTATCATGGTAGTTATCATGTTGCTCATACCATAGTTATCACGCTGGTCATGCCAAAGTTACCAAGCCAAACTTTATTTTTTTTCTGATATGGCAGAAATAAGAAAGGTACAAATAACATTGTTTATCTAAAATAGACAACAACAAAAGGTGGCTTAGTTGGTTATTAGGCTCAATAGATATTCCATAGAACTAGGTTCGATTCCTCTTTCAAGCACTTTTATTTTATTTTCGTATTATACGGTGAAAAACCAGAAAAAACCGCTAGAGATTTAACACGGTTTTTGAGAGAAGGAAAAAAATCAGTGAAGGATCTGTGGCTAACGACCAGTCCTAGACTTAAAGTAGTACTATCCTAATTGAGTACTAATTCTGCAGCACGGTACTCTGGGTTTGGTCATTGGATTCTAGTAGTAGTCCGAACACTACTACACTCCATCTAAAAGATCAAAACCAATCTAGTCTTGGACTTTTGGTACTGGTTGGTACTAGTTCTGTACAACAGACTGCTTCCTTTTACTTGCTCCGCAGATGCAACTTATGAGGACATGCTGCACATCTTTGGAGAACTTGAACAGCTGCATTCCAGCCAAAAACATGCACGCAACATAAAGCTAGAGCAGCAGACACAAGCTAAACTCGGATCGCGCAGCGGCATATAGGGAGACCCAATCCTTCTTTCTTTTCTTTGTTATTCAACGAAGGCGGTCTTTGCTTTTTGCCAATCATAGTTTTTCTTGCACTTCCCACGTGCTAGCGTAATGCTATTATTAGATGTAAATCCATGAACGTCCACATGTGTCTCTTTGAAAACCAAGTGCTATTAATCCGAATAATCTTTACATGCATTGGTTTATTTTTCCCGAGAATTATTACTCCGGTTTGTTTCATTATTTGTACACAGGTCTGTCAAATTATGGCTGCATTAACGATGGTTGCGTGATGGTTTGGTCAGTTTCCCGTCTGTAGTTCGGCGAACGCCGCATCAGGAACTCGGACCGCCCTGCGAATTCAGGCTTTGTCACGCCGACGCCCGCATCGACATTGGCTTCGACGCCAGGCCACATCTCTTAAAAAATATTTTGCGTAAATTAATTATGCAAGGATATTTTATGTATTTATATTATTATTTTTGGACTGCACTATTTTACGTGTGTAGGTAATCGACTTTGACTGCGTCACGCGGTCACTTCGGCATCGCCGAGAGAGCTCTACCACGTTGGGTGTTCGGTGCACGTGTCATATCTCTTTTATTATTCACTTGCATAAATTATTAATTATGCAGAGAATTTTTTAATTTGTTATTATTACTATTATCTCCGGCTTGCACTATTTTCTGTGCACTGGTAATCGATCCGAGTCAGGCATCGCTGTCACCTCGTTGTACCGACGTACCACGTCACCTCGGCTGGACCGGGGGCTTCGTCATCACTTCATTAACCCGCGTCGGGGACTTCGGCGTCACACTGTCGGCCTGCTCCGTCACCTCAGCCGGACCGGGGGCTTCGCCTCGCCACATCAACAGTGTCATGTCTCCACTTCGGAGTGCCGAGCTCTTTGCTCGGTCGCCTCAAGACGGACTTGGGGGCTGGGACCTCGTCCCGAAGTAAGCTCGGGCCGCACATCGACACAAAGCACATTAACCAGCTAAGTCGCCTCCATGCTCAAAATTTTTAATTCGTTCGGTTCGACCAAACTTTATATTTATGTTAAACAAAAAACTTAGTTTGTTAAACACTTTATTTGTTAAAAACACTTCCTTTACCCAAGTTAACTGGGGCTCTTAAATTTGTACGAGCCGTTCTATAATAATTGTTTTCTTCCGTTGCAAAGTCTTTTTCTACCACTCCTTTCTCGACTTGAGTGTGTGGTCAATAGTCGGATAGCCTGTTTTCTCTCTAGTGCCGCTTGAGTTTAATTAGTTCGCTAAACTGGCCTAACAAGCAGTACTCCGCCTTCAGGATAGGAGGTTGCGGCCATAGGCTGACCCGCTTGAAGTCTTGAGATCGGATGTGTCATATTAATGCATGACACAAGCACAAAAGTAAGACCAATTTTCGGATTGGCACCAAATGACTTGATTTAGTTCAAGCATAAAATTTTACTAAAGTTTTTTGGTTTTCCAAAGCCTATGGCACTTTTAAACTATTTATGTGTTTCCAGCACAAGTCTCGCAGTGCAACGCCGGACACCTTTAGAGATTCAGTAAAAACATTCTCAGATATTGCTATATATTCATCGGTTTCGAATTGTGTCTTCGGTCAATAGTTGGGTTGCTCGGCTCCTGTGCTTACCTCCTACGTTTTGCTTTGTTCGGCTAGGTGTGCAAAAGAAGAACCACTACACACTACAACAAATATGTCAACTTGTGACCCTGACTATTGGTCACTGAAAGGTCATTGTTTTTCATTTGCGACCTTTTTTTGACCAAAAACAGAAGGTCAAAAGCTGGCGGTCATAAACTGACTATAGCGACCTTCTCTGTGAGAAGGTTGTGGATGTTTACGACCAAAATATTCCTACTGTGGCGTTTTGGTCACTAGCAACCTCCACAGGCCAGGTAGGCATCCAGCGTGGCAAGCTGATGTGGCACAAGATTCAGCCCGGTCCGATTCAGCATTTTACATGGGTCGAGCCCATTAATTCAGCCCATTTAATTTATTTTTTCCCTGTGCTTTAATTAGCTAAATAGGCCTGGCCCAACAATTAGGACTTTTTTTTTCTGAGATGCAGTCTTTTACAATCCATTTTTTTGGGGCCTCGACCTTTTTAGAATCTGAAATTTATATTGCTCTTTTTAGAAACAAGTCCAACATAGTTTGGGCCATGGCCTTTTTAGAGCCCACGTATTGAGTGCAATATAAATTCTGGACTGGGCCTTTTTACAATCCAATAGTGGGCCAAGCCCTCTTTTATTTACAGCCAATATTCTCAAATCAGTATAGTAACAGTACTTCTTTCCCACAGTAATAACACAAGTATAGAAAACTTTCTCACACAACTTTATCTTGCATAACATTAGACAGACCAACACATATAAATAACTTATCTCCTATGTTCACAAGTACATAGCTTTTATCTCACACAACATTATACAGAACTGTATCTTGTAGGCTCAAATCACATAAACTTTATCTAACAGGTTCCCCGCAACAAAAGATGATCACCATCATATCCTAATCAAGATGCAAATAACCTGCACATTCAAAAAGAAAAAGCAATATGTCAAAGAGAGACAAACAAAAAATAGAGACTTGCATCAAGTAGACCTGATGACATTATCAGACAATGAAGGAAACTGTGTGTTTTCTCCCAGCCATATCATACACCAAAAGAACAGTGCCCAGCAAATGTGAAACCATACTTGTTACCGGTGAGTATGAGGAGGTCATCGGTACCTATCACAACTGCGCGAGTAGGTCACCATTTGGTACCTTGCACAACTCTGCAAGGAGGTCGGCACCATTGATTCCTGAAATTTTAAGTATTGTTCGGTGAACTTAACTCAAACAATAATATGTCTAAGAACGACCAGACTACAAGTGAAGCTTATGATTACAGATACAGAATCTAAACACTGAGTTTAAATATTTAAGTTCAGAACATAAATGTAATCTGATGATGTCCATCACATTCCTATGCTTCCATGATGAATTATACACTTAATAGCTACCAACAAGCATAGGCAATTATGTATGACAAACTAAAACAATTTATGCTCAACACGTGTAGTGGGTTTAACTTTTACAATAAAGTAAATTACAAGATATATCATAAGAATTAATATCCCAAGGAGCAGATCATTGTACATTTTTTCGTCCAACAAAACATGTATGCAAGAGCATGACTAGTGTATTCAACAAGGTGTGGTGTAGCTAGGGAGTTCAAGCGAGGTGACATGTAGTTTCTCACAAGCACAAGCTCAGAGCAAGCAAACGGAGGCGGGGAGAAGAGAGCTCACCATGGCTCTCATGTAGCCGACGCCAAAGAGGCGACATGTCCGTTCAACAAAAGACGCTGGGGACGAGCGAGCCTACCACCACACACCTCGATGAGCCCACACTTGTATTCTGCAAATCCTGTTGCCGCTGCACATGACGGACAAGAGACATAACAAGATAATGTTGATCAAATCGAAGGATAAATCATGTCCAGGAACAAAGGAGCAGCTTAGATAGCTCACATTTCATGTCCTGGAAATCATGTCGAGGTACACCGAACAACACCTATCAATGCTCAACAGCTGCAACTTGATGCACAGATGAAAAAAAAGAGGTCAATCACCTCCACAAACACCAGCACCTTGAGAAGGAATTGTGCCAGCTGCCAAAGACGGAAGGACTCTCTGCTTCATTCATTCTAGACTATTTGCAATTTCAGTTTGGTTTATAATTAGAAATGAATCTTGAACAAAAAGGAAAAGAAAATGTGTTTGTCATATTTGTTCTTCATACAAGAAACTGAACCAACAAGTTGTTTCAGTCAGAGTTGAACCAAAATACGTATTTAATCATGCCTAAAATACATCACATCCACATTGCACACCAAATTAACATAGGAAGCAGGGAGTAGGTCGCTGTACCAATCCATCACCTTGATGGAGTTAGGGGAAGAGAAGAAGCAGTGGAGGGAGGCCCATGGCGTCCCTCCCAAGCAGCAGCACAACACATCACGCCTTCTTCTCCCATGGTGACGTCCTGGTTCGAAAGAGAGACGAGAAGGGGGTCAGACAGAGAGCAGAAGAAGAAAAATGAGGGGAGGTGAAAGGGATTCAGATATCAAAATGTCAAACTCGCATTCAGATATCAAAATGTCAGACTAGCAAAATGTCCAACTAGCATTCAGAGATCAAAATGTCAGAAGTTCACACACACCAACACCAAATTATACTTCTTCTGTCAACTATGAATCGACTTATTGGGGGTTTCTACGATTTTTTTACCAACTGTTTCTGCTTCACAAAAACCTAACAGTTGGTCCTAAATTTTATCTTCACACGGATGTCAATCAACCACAACGAAACTGCATAAACTGTAGGTTTTTAAAATTATTTGCAGAATGTTTAGAGAAATAGACACGATAGTTTTACTCATAAACACTAGTAAAGCTTTGATAAACACACTAGTAACTACTGCCTCTGTACCAAAATACAAGAAGTTTTCGCAAGTATGGAGGGAGTAGTTGCCTGGCAATTTCCTTTTCTTGCCCTAACGGCTCAACTGAAATGTGACACTGACTAGTACAATAATATAGACCAGAGTGACAGAGCTTCTACATTAAAGAGCATGGCACAGTCCATGCATGCAGTTGCTCAATGACAGTCAGACAGTGAATTCTCGAACCGGAATGCAGGGCCAAAATCTACACGGTGGGCAAATATATGTGAGGAGCCAATTAATTAATCCCTTACTTGGGTCGGTGGAGACGATGAGGGCGGTGCCGCCGAAGTCGCAGGTGGCACCCATGGCCCTCTTCTCCTGGAAGTAGCTGTTGGCCGCCCGGGAGCAGTGTGCGACGACGTTGTAGCACGGCCACTGCTCGTGGATCGAGTTGCAGTCCGCCCCCGCCCCCCACGTGTAGTCAATCGTCTTCTGCAGCGCCGCCTGCGGTTGCTCCGACCTGCACACACAAAAATCTGCTAATTCAAACGCGAGTACAAACAGGAAACCTACAGCGATGGAGATCCATCGAGCACGAACTACCACAGCCGTGCACACTGAGGAAAAAAATAGCGGAGGAGAGATCTCCACGGAGACGCCCGACGGTTGGTTACCTGAAGCGCGCGCAGGAGGGAGGACGAAGGAGGATCCGGAGGCTTGGGGGCTAGTGCGCGCTGATCTGCCGAGCGAAGTGCACGGGGATGTGATGCAGGCGGCGGAGTGCAGGGACGACGACGGCGCCGGAGAGTGCGCGGAAGAGGGGGAAGGGGGAGCGGTGAATCCCGCCGGGGGAGGGGATGGGTGCGGAGGTGATGTGAGAGACAAAGGGAGGGGATGGATCGGGGTGGGTGGGAGAGAGAGGTGGCGGCGGGATGGGGAAGGAGGGGGCGGCGACGGGGGGGGTCTCATTGTCGATCTAAATCGGGGAGAGGGATTGGGGTGGGTGGAGGATCTGGAGCGAAAGAATGGAGGCCGGGAGGGAGGAATGAGAGAAAGAATGGAGGCGGGGTGGGTGGAAAATGTCCATGAGGATCCGCGTGATATGCCCATGGTCAAATCAGAACGCAGCAAACCATTTCATGACCTTATGACCATATAAATTGGTCGTGATCGGTTCAAGATAAATAATTTCATTCCATTTTTCAGTACTCAAAATGAGTTTTTTTTGTGAAAGTCCTATCAACTATTTGTTCAAATGATCTCTCATATTATGCATAATGGTGCATCTTGGAATTCCAAACAATGTTGCCTAAGGGAGTTTTCATTTTCTTTGCACGCAAAATTCATTTTTCATTTTTCGAGTGTCCGAAAATAGTTTTTTTGTGAAGGACCTACCATATATTTGTTGCAAAATTGTACCAAATCAATTTTATAAAATACTAGGACATATTTAATGCACAATTGCCAAATGGTTGGGTGTAAAAAGTTTTGATCCACCTCTCGTGAAAAAGACAAATTTCCGCCGATTCAGCTGGAAGCGCGTCAAATTTGAACTGTAGCTACCTCATAGTTTGCTATTTATTTTTTCCAAAAATCATTTCTAGATACATAAGTATCTATTTAATCAGAGAAACACCAAAAAAATTCCAAGATTCAACCACTAGCTAGGAATGGTCATTCCCGCCGTTTTGACTGCATTTTGAAACGGGCATAAAAAATTAAAAAAAAACAAAAAATTGGGAAACCTTCGCATTGTGTCATTATATGTGGCCAAGTTCCCATGGAAAATAATAAACTTGTAATACGGCAATTATTTTAAAAAAGTGTTCTCAGAAACGAGCTATCACGTGTGGAGATCAATGGCTTTCAAGCCAAATGATCAATCTTATGGCCACATTCATGGCATAGTTTGTTCAAATGATCTCATATTGTGCATAAGGGTGCATATTGAAATGGCAAACAATGTTGCCTAAGGAAGTTTTCTTTTTCTTTGGACGAAAGAACCATTTTCCATTTTTCGAGTGCCCAAAAGGAGGTTTTTTTGTGAAGGACCTCCCAAATAATTGTTGCAAAATTGGACCAAATCATTTTTCTAAAATACTAGGCCATATTTAATGCACAATTGACCAAATGGTTGGGTGTAAAAAAAATTATCCACCTCTGGTGAAAAAGACAAATTCCCGCCGATTCAGCTGGAAGCGGGTCAAATTTGAACTGTAGCTGCCTTGTAGTTTGCTCTTTATTTTTTCCAAAAATCATTTCTAGGTACATAAGTATTTATTTAATTAGAGAAACACCAAAAAAATCTAAGATTCAACCACTAGCTAGGAACGGTCATTCCCGCCGTTTTGACCGCATTTTGAAACGGGCATAAAAAATTCAAAAAAAATCAAATAATTGGGAAACCTTCGCATTGTGTCATTATATGTGGCCAAGTTACCAGGAAAAATAACAAACTTGCAATACGGCAATTATTTTAAAAAAGTGTTCTCAGAAATGAGCTATCATGCGTGAAGATTCATGGCTTTCAAGCCAAATGATCAATCTTATGGTCACATTCTTGGCATAGTTTGTTCAAATGATCTCATATTGTGCACAAGGGTGCATCTTGGAATTCCAAACAATGTTGCCTAAGGAAGTTTTCATTTTCTGTGCACGGAAAAACCATTTTCCATTTTTCGATTGCCCCAGGTGAGGTTTTTTTGTGAAGGACCTACCAAATAATTGTTGCAAAATTGGACCAAATAATTTTTCCAAAATACTGGCCATATTTGATGCACAATTGACCAAATGGTTGGGTGTAAAAAGTTTTGATCCACCTCCGGTGAAAAAGACAAATTCCCGCCGATTAAGTTGGAAGCGGGTCAAATTTGAACTGCAGCTGCCTTGTAGTTTGCTATTTATTTTTTCCAAAAATCATTTCTAGTTACATAAGTATCTATTTAATCATAGAAACACCAAAAAATTCCAAGATTCAACTACTAGCTAGGAACGGTCATTCCCGCCGTTTTGACCGCATTTTGAAACGGGCATAAAAAATTCGAAAAAAAAATCAAAAAATTGGAAAACATTCGCATTGCGTCATTATATGTGACCAAGTTACCAGGAAAAATAATAAACTTGTAATACCGCAATTATTTTAAAAAAGTGTTCTCGGAAATGAGCTATCAAGTGTGAAGATTCATGGCTTTCAAGCCAAATGATCAATCTTATGGCCACATTCATGGCATAGTTTGTTCAAATGATCTCATATTGTGCACAAGGGTGCATCTTGGAAGTCTAAACAATGTTGCCTAAGGGAGTTTTCATTTTCTTTGCACGGAAAATACATTTTCCATTTTTCGAGTGCTCGAAATGAGTTTTTTTGTGAAGGACCTACCATATATTTGTTTCAAAATTGGACCAAATCAATTTTCTAAAATACTAGGCCATATTTTATGCACAATTGACAAAATGGTTGGGTGCCAAAAGTTTTGATCCACCTCTGGTGAAAAAGACAAATTCCCGTCGATTCAGTTGGAAGCGAGTCAAATTTGAACTGCAGCTGCCTCATAGTTTACTATTTATTTTTCCCAAAAATCGTTTATAGTCACATTAGTACCTATTTAATCATAAATACATGGTTTGGTGGCGATACGTCGAGGTTTGGGCGGTGGCCGAGGCCCCCAACTCTAGAGCGCGTAAGCTCGCATGCCCGCCGAGTGGTCACTGCGTGACCGTGGCGTTGCCATGTGTTCTGGGCAGCCTAGGCATGTCTAGTGGGTTGAGCACTCCCCGGGTAGGTGCTAGGAACAAAATTACAACATAAGATTCTCACGAGGAGACCGATCGATGCTCAAACATGAATTAGCAGTCAAGTGTTTGATTAGCGGTACGGGAAATGTACATGGCTAATGGGCATGAGTTTTGGCTGAGGATGATCAGTTACTAAGAAGACCGTCTTCACAAATTTTCAGCTCAAAAGGAGGAGCCTAGGTGGTACTTTCTTTGCAAACCACCACACTGGACATAAATACGAATGTTGAAGCTCGGCTCAAAATAATGAATGGATTGAGCTGGCATTTGGTGGAGGATGGTTATTTGGGCATAGGAAAGCACTGTAGAAAATGGATACTATTTGGACATGCCAAAGTGGTACTTCCTTCACAAACTGTTACTCTGAACAGAATAAGAAAATGAATATTTTTGAATTATTTTTGAACTAGGCAAGGAAGGTTTTTACATATTTGACGAAGATATGACCCAAAGAATTTATGAGATTTTTTGGGAATTTTGGGAATGACAGAAATATAGATTGCTTCACAACCTAGGGCAAAAACTGCCACATGGACATGACACATAGGCAAAACTGATGAGGTGGTGCCTAGTCATAGCAACCCACCACAATTTACAAGGCTATGACCATCTATATTGGTCGTTAACAACTAGAAATAAGGCAGCGGACTAGCGTTGTTTGCTTTATGACCATTTCGTGTAAGGAAATTACGACCTTTCTGATCAAAATGGTCGCAATGGTTTAGGGTTTGGAGCCCACCGAACAGCTTTTGACCAATTGGTCTGAAATGGTCATAGATCTATGACCAATTCTTCCAGGGTCACTGACAGAAGGTCACAAATTGACATATTTCTTCCAGCTCGAATGGTTAAGCACCTCAGTGGAGAAAGCCAAAAACTGACTGTCACAATGGGCGTAAACTGGTCAGCGATCCAATAAGGTGTCAAATTATAGATTTATACCGATTACCCCGTGTTAAGCGATGGGCCTTCCATAACATTGGCGAAGTGTTAATGGCTAGACTTCGGTCGGTGCCGAACACTAACCGGGGACTCGTAGCTAGCTTCACCAGTTTAAAGCTTCTATGACTAAGTGAAAGTTATAAAGTCCGCATATCTGATTGCCTTGTTTCCGCTAACAAAACCGCCTCCGGGCACCAACACGTCGGCTAAGGTTTGTCTTGTTACTACGGAAACACCCTACGTAGTATCTACAAAGGGATAGAAGCCGACGATGGGCCACTTTCAACTGATAAACAGTCGCAACAGGGTCAAAATAAACATATATCATCAGTGTTTGTATTCAGTATACAAACGCTGCCTTCCGTGATTATCGCTATAAAGCCATAAATATGCATCAAATTTGACTTAAGATTTTGACCAAGCTAGGTTGCCTGGCTCCTGTGTTTAACCCTATGTTCCAGATTGTTCGGCTAGGGGTAAAGGGAGCACCTCTGTGATTGTTACTACCTGGTCATCCGGATTAGTACCTCAGACTGGGTGAAGCCGAAAGCTAGCTATCTTAAGAATATAATTGGTCGGCAACGACGGAAGTGAAAATTTCGGTTCATTAATACCATAGAGTTCGAAAACTTTACCCATACTAAATCCTCAATATTTTCCTCCCACATTGTTTGGAGGTGAGGTTTCATGATCATGATCAGCATGACAACCCAAAGAAAGGAACCGATAGCGGGACTATTTTCTTCGGAAAATGTTTCTTACGTTAAAAACTAATATAACATATCTCTCCGCGTACCTTTGTTTATAAAACCATATGGCCAGATTGCCTTGTTTGTCGTAAATTTTGCCCTTATAAGGGCTTTATAAAGTAGGAAAAACACTCCCCAGCTACTGGCCTGGGAGGTTGAAGCCGATGGTTGGTCATCAAAGTTTTGTACAATGCGGATCCGAGTATTAATAATGTAGAGTACTTGGATACGTAGAATCATTACACATACTTTGTGATTTTACTCCGGATATCGATCCTTAATTCGGCCACCCGTGCCCACATTAAGGCTCGGGGGCTACTGGGCTTCGGGCTTATCATTTACTAATATTAAAGGGGCACATCAATCCTCTGATCTAGTGTTGCCGCCCGACCAGTGTCTCGGGGGCTACTGCATTGCCTATTCAATACAGAAAATTCAAAGTGATCAGTGTTCGGCTTGACCGAACTATGGGCAACGCGTCTTCGGACAACAATAGGAATCATCTGGGACTTATCCGGCATAAAGCTAATATATTACGGCGACTTCTCAAAACCCTCTCTCAAGGGCCCGTCCGCCGATCACTATCTCCTCTAATGTGCATCTTAGATTTTAGGCCGACACACACCTTGAGGGCTGCTGGCTACATATTTCGTCAGTAAATAAATCGCATCAATCAAAAATAAAATCTGCAAACAATCAGCCCAAGCCCGAGGTGGTGCATCACCTTGGAAACAGTCTGGCATAAAACTCGGCTGCGAGCGGTTGGCTCCATAGAGAACTTTTTCAGTATTAAGCTTGAGTAACCTCCTTCAAACTTTTTCAAACACGAGGTAATTTATGACACTTCAGACACAGTCCGGCGTTGGAGCTCAGATACATTCCGGCGTTGGAGCTCGGAAGCAGTCCGGCGTCGGTGTTTGGCTGTAAAAGATACCTCGGATGCAGTCCGGCCTTGGAGCTCGGACGCAATAGGACACCGCTGCATGGGAACAACTTCAAACCCGAGGTGTGGCATAAAAAATAACAAGGCGTTGCTAAAGGCCGAAAACTTAAAGGGGCTCCTCGGATACCCGA
Organism: Aegilops umbellulata; assembly: GCA_032464435.1. Classification (NCBI taxonomy): domain Eukaryota; kingdom Viridiplantae; phylum Streptophyta; class Magnoliopsida; order Poales; family Poaceae; genus Aegilops; species Aegilops umbellulata. Next base: position 16,526,598 of record CP136060.1, on the reverse strand, counting down.
CGTGTAAACTCTTCAGATTCACTTCGGCGATCCTCAAGATCGAAGATGAGATTTGTTGAACCAGTTTTGAAGACCGGCGACCAAAGATGAAGAATAGTTCAGAAGAATCGAGGAGTGTCCCCAACTTGAGGACCGGTTCAGGGGGCTACTAACGATGTCCTGGACTAGGGGGTACTCACCACGTCGTCTCCCGACCAGCTGGATCGGGCCGAGGAACCCATGGCGGTTCACTTATGGGCCACTTCAGGCAGCCCATACCGCATACAAGGAGGATTCCACAAGACTTGGCGCCCAAGACAAGGACTCCTCTAAACCCTAGGCCTCCGGTGTGGTATATAAACCGAGGCCAGGCTAGTCAATAGATAATCTAATATTCATTAGAACAATCTCGTGGTAGATACATGTACTCCGTACTACACCCCATATGAATAAAATCAAAAGCAGGACGTAGGGTTTTATCTCCATCAAGAGGGCCCGAACCTGGGTAAAATCTCGTGTTCATGTTACCATCGCTCCAAGACGCGTAGCTTAGGACCCCTACTACGAGATATGCAGGATATAGAACCGACAGGGCCCACCAGGTGGCACCGTGCACACATAGCAGTAGCGTTGGGCCACAGACCTGCGCTACTGCTACTGGACTAGTAGTTGTTGTTTTTCGAAGAACACTACCACTACGGGCAGCCCCGGTGGTTGCCGATGGGACCACTTAGCAGCAGCGCTAGTCAGTCGGTCCACACTACTGCTACTGTCCTACCTATAGCGCTGGTACAAGCCGCACGCTACTGCTAGACAGCGGTAGTGATGCACCATAAGCCCGCGCTACTGCTAAGGTTCTATCTATAAGCTGTCTCCTAGTAGTGTAAGGGATAGAAGTAACCGCAAGTGGAGATGATGATGTTGTTTTCAAAGTTATCTTCTTTTGGGGAGGTACACCTCTGTTGGAGGGGTGTGGATACAGGATGCACCCCAAGCGCCATAATGGCTCGCCCTATTCTCCTCGCGCCCTTGCACGATGCAAGGTGTCGCGATTTCACTATGCGGTGCCCTTAAAGGCAGCAGTTGAAACCTTTAAAAACAAGGTTGGGGTCACCTACAAAACTTAATTGGAGGTTCCCAAGACCACCATGAAGCTTCACCACAATGAAATATGGCTCCGAGGTGACATATTCCGCATAGGGTGCCCAAATACCCAAGAGTAATAAGATCCCAAGAGAAAGTATGAGGGAATCAAGTTTTCTTTGGTGGAAGTGTAGATCTAGGTCTCCTCCTCAATCCCTAGAGAAATCAACAAGTTTGGTTGGCTAGAGAAGGAGATCAAAAATAGAAAGCTTAGGGCATTAATGAAAAAGAGAGTGAGGCCAAAGGTAGGTGGGAGGTGGAAGAACCTCCTCCCTTATAGCCTTGACAATTTTTAACCGTTATGCGTGTATAAAGGTATTAAGCGGTAGTTCTCCACTCCTGGGAGCGGCACTGCCATACCGAAGCAGCTACCACCTGAGTTGTACTACCCCTGGGATAGCCGATAGTACTCGTTAACTTAATTAAGCCGGAACTATTGGCGGGTTGCTGCCCTAGTGCCGCACCAAACCCAAGACGATGTGGGCCCTACGTGGTAGTTGGAGCGGTAGTGCTGCTCCAACAAAGGAGCGGTACTACCGGCGCGCACAATAGTTGTACTACTCCACAAGGGAATGGTACTACCACTTGGACCAACATTACTATCGGGTGCACTTTTCGGCACTCGGTAGAAAGAAGTTTCTCTCCTTGAAAACATGTAGGAAGGCTATGTGGATGCAATATGAGTTTCGTCTGCGTGATTTGATTCCATCCGTACCTTGTAACGTCGAACCCTCTTAATAGTATGGATATCCTACGACCAAAGAAATAAAAGTGCCGGAAATGTCGTCTTCGATCTTTTTCTTTCAACGGGAAACCAAACCGTCTTATGCCATTTTAATATGCATGTGTCGCTCAAGCATATGATTAGTCCGTAAATGCGTTGTCATCAATATCAAAACACTTTTGGGAGGGAAATGTCCTTTCAATCTCCCTAAACAAAACAAAAACCAGACCCCGATGAACACATGACAATTAATCGATGCAACATGGCAATTTTTCTATTTATTTTTACACTACATGACAATTTTCACTGTACTACATAGCAAATCATTATACATAAGCATGGCAATCCTATCTGTTTTCGCATGACAAACCTGGTCATTAGTTTTTTTTAAGCATTTCTGAAGAAAAAAAGACACTACTTTGCATCCAAAAGTCAACGGAAAAGCGTGTGGAATTGGCTTCCCACATTTGTTTGGAATTTAAGACCTGTTCGTCCATGAACAATTGAGCATGCTCAATCCCGCACTAGCACGAGAGCTCCACTCTCAGCTCATTCCCCAATCGGCTCCACAAGTCAAACACCCAGAGTTTTTCGATCAAGCTCTAGCAGAACTGCAGAGTGCAGACAGAGGAGTGCCGCTTCCGTTCGCCGCTCCGCCCTCCATATGGGCGCCGCGGCAGGGAAGGCCGTCGAAGGATCGGCATCTGCTGGGACAGCGCGAGCGGAGGACCGCCTTGCCGTCGCTGAGCGCGTTGTGTTCGACCTCGACTGCCGCCGCTCATCCTACGACGGCACTAACGTTGGCATATGGGATGCGCAGGCGACGTGCACCAACAAGGGCCTCCTCGCCGCGATCGACGAGATAGTCTTCCTCAAGGAGACGCACGCGTTCCCCACAGCATCCACCGCTGGTCGCCGCATGGACGGAGCCCTCCGCGCCGCCATGTCGCACCTCATGGAGGAGGTCGTCAAGCTCAGGGTCTGGGACGGTTCTCAGCTGGAAGGCAGAAGCGGCCTTCGCTTCGCGGTCGAGAAGCTCTCCGTTTCCATGGCATCCCGCGGCTCCTCATCGATCGCCTTCCTTATCGGTGACAGCACCAGCACGGCGAGGACCGGGGACAGCATCAGCACGGTGAGGAGCAGCACAGGAGACTTTAGCTACAGCACCGTCGATGAGCTGTACGCATCCGGCGGGAGTCAACGGGGTGTGGTGACTGGCTTTAAGTCCCTGGATGAGTTCGATCTGATCTGCCCGGCAAGCGTGTCCGTCCTCCATGAGATCTCAAAGCGGGTCATTCGTGCCGGCTACACGAAAGAGCTGCTCCAGGCATTCGACAACGCTCCCTGCGACGTTTTAGACAGGTGCTACTGCTAGCTAGCTGCTTATACACAACAGAATCGTCATTAGTTAAATTCCAGAAATCCATATTTGATGTGAACTTGGGATTTTTTGCTTCCTTTATTTCATTCCCGGAGGAACTGATCACCTAGAAAATCATGACCATGGAGCAGGTTCTTGTCGATTCTTCAAATGGGATGTTTTCTGAGGACTGACAAGGTGATGAGCTACGAGAACGCCGAGTGGTGGACAGCGGAGGACATGATCAGGCGGTGGATCTTGTCGACTAAACTGGTGGAGAAGGCCCTCGTCGCTATGCAAATGCAGCTCCAGGCGCAGAGGCAGGGCGCCTTCGACAGGTTCAAGAGCTGCTACCTGATGGCCATCGCCAAGCGGAGCACTTCCATCCTGCTCATGTTTGCAGACGGGTTCACCAGCACGCACTCGCCGGACAAGGTCATATACGTTCTGCAACTGTACGAGGTGCTTGTTGACTCTTCCCCGGGCCTCATGCTCGTGTTTACGGGGCAACACAAGGAACTCATGTCCTGCCAGGTCGAGGGGGTTCTCGCCAGGCTGGCGCGCGCACTGAGGGTCATGACCGGCGGGCTCGTCAACAAGATCCGACCCAGCGTTAGCTCGGCGGCGCGGAGCTCGACCGGCGTCCATCCGCTAACGCGGAACACCATGGCCATCATCGAGTCGCTGGCACCGCACCATGGCGCGCTGGACGTGATACTCGCTAGCACGAGCAGTGGACGACGGAGGGGCGATGCAGATGGGGTAAGCTCGTTCGGTGATCTCGTCTCCGAGCTCATCGCGTCTCTGGAAGCCAACATCAGGGAGATATCCGCTCTCCACGGCGCGGAGGGTGGAGGCCTGTGGCACCTCTTCCACGCCAACAACACCGACTTCGTGCTGAAGCACGCCGACGTGCTCGAGGGAGACGATTGGACTGAATGGCGCCAGAGCCGGGTGGAGCAGCACGTGACGGGCTACGTCGAGGCTTCCTGGGCGCCGGTCGTGGCTTGCCTCGAGGCCGCGGGCGCCGGCGTGAAGATCCTGGCCAAGTTCAACTCCGCGCTCGAGAAAGTGTACAGCGGGCACCTATGCCGCGAGGTCACGGATCCGGCGCTCCGTGCGGAGCTGCGGAAGGCCGTGTCAGATCGGGTCGTTGGTGCCTACGACGCGTATCTCTTCAAGCACCCCAAGCTTCGCAACTCTGCCAGGTACACGGCCGAGAGCCTGGCCGAGTTGCTGTCGGACCTGTTCGAAGGAGAAGCTGGAGAGGGCACAAGCAACCGCTGAATGAACTTTACAAATTAATCTAGAACTGATCAAGAAACCGCACTTGTGTGGGCAGTGGGCACTGCATGTCGAAAGTGCAAAAGAATCAAATCAAACTGCTTTATGTACTTTGCAGTTTGTAGTTAATCGAAAATCAAATGGTACGAGAGATCCAAAGTTCAGTTCATCCTCAAAGAAGACAGTAACACACAATATTTTCACATGGTCGTCAATTGGCGCCACAGGAAAAAAAAATGTATTTACAGTTTCCAGCAAGATGAGGGACGGATCAAAGGACAGACGAGCTGAAAGGGTATCTCACATCTAACATGATGTCATCCTACATTGTGGCCCCTCCGGTTGACAACTATAATCAGTTCCTTTTTCCCGTTCCCAACTTCATATAACCAAACCTGTTTTTTTTTAATGAAAGGGACCACAACGCACCCTCCACCTCTCAGACGAAAATGAAACACTCTCTCCAATCCTACACTTGCACCCAAGTAGCAGGACAGAAGATGAAAACACAGCTACAGAGAATATTACGTATTACTTAATTTTTGCAGCAACACCCCCGTGAGACATATTTTTATCTTCCCCCTAATATCATTTTTACTTCAGTTTTCCAAACGTCTTTAGGTGACACCACTGTTAATTTTTTTCAGCAACACCCCCGTGAGACATATTTTTATCTTCCCCCTAATATTACTTTTACTTCAGTTTTCCAAACGTCTTTAGGTGACACCACTGTTTGTCCTCAGCCATCATCCAATCTGAGAATCTCACTGGCGACTCGATCTAGAAGTCTTGCGCCTTGTTGTAGCTTCACCTTTGCGTCCTCCCTCACCTGCAAGATACTCCAATCATTAATTCAATGTGTCATTTTAAACATTACGACACTAGGATCAGCAAGCCAAATATGTTGAAAGCAGGCTAAGTTCCTAGTCTTCCATATGCTCCATATTAAGGCCGCCACCCCTACAAAGATCAGTTTTTTTTTTCTTCTTTGGTCCAAATTTCCCAAGCCAGTTGTTCAAACATGTGTCCATGTCATAAAAGTCACATTGAAACCCTATAATGTGACTTACCGTACTCCACATATATCTGTCAAGGGGACACCGGAAGAAAAGATGATTTATAGACTCATTTTTTCCACAGGACAAACACCATTTCTCACATCCCCCCCCTCCCCCTCTGTGCAGTAAAACTTCTCTGGTTAGTATGCTTTTTTTGTAACTAACCAGATGAAAGTCTTTATTCTAGGAGGGATTTTAACTTTCACAAGAATCTGTTTGGACATTTTTGTCCAATCTGTAACACAGAGTAAAAAAGCTTTAACACTATATTCTCTTGACACCTCTGGTATCCAGGAGAGTTTATCTTCATTTTCATTTAGAGTAACCATCTCACAAAGTTTCAGTAATTCCTGACATTGAACTGCCCTGTCTCCCACTAAAGCTCTACGAAATTTAAGTATAGCAAGGTCAGAAGATATGGCATCAAAAACAGTAACATGTTGATTAAGTGAGACAATATATATATCAGGAAAAGAAACTGATAAACTTCTTGTTCCAATCCAATTGTCTTCCCAAAATCTAGTTTTATTCCCATTTCCCACTTTAAAATTACAACAAGTCAGAAATAAATCTTTTAAATTTCATCACCCCCTGCCAAAAATGTGACTCACCCTGCTTCTTTTGAACTTGTCCAAAAGTGGATTTCCCAATATATTTATCCCACAATTTTTTTTGACACGGACTTTTTTCATTGAAAAGTTTCCTCAACCACTTAGATATCAAGGCAATGTTCATAATTTCCAAATCTAAAATCACTTGACCTCCCAGGTATTTAGGTCTGCAAACTTTTTCCCATGCCACCAAATGATATTTCTGCTTATTCTTTTCCCCACTCCACAAAAAAACTGACCCTGGGTCTGTCCATTTTCTTCTTCACTCCTTTGGGTATCCCATAGAAGGAAAGCATGAAAAGGATTAGATTGGTCAAGGAAGAATTTATTAAAGTGGTCCTACCAGCAATATTTAAAAGCCTACCCAACCAGCTCCCCATTCTTTTTTCCATTTTGTTAATAGATGGATTCCAGTCACATCCTTTCAATCTTTTTTCATCCGTAGGTATTCCCAGATATTTAAAGGGAATAATCCCTTTTTTACATGTCAGAATTTCTTCAAAAAGTTTAACTTCGTCCTCTTCCATCCCAATGCAAATTACCTCACTTTTATGAAAATTAATCTCCAAACCACACATAATTTCAAACAGACTTAAAATTCTTTTCACATTTTTGGCTTGATTTAAATCATCTTGGAACAAAAGGATAGTGTCATCCGCATATTGCAAAATAGACACATCATTTTCCTCGTGATTTTTAGCAAGCCCACCAATCAATTTTTTGTCTACTGCTCTGTCAAACAATATTGCTAAAATGTCAACTGTCAAATTAAAAAGCAAAGGAGACATAGAATCCCCTTACCTCAGCCCCTGGCGGGTTTTGAAAAAAGGAGCCAATCTCTCCATTCACCTTAACAACCAGTCTCCCCCAGTAACAGTTTTCATCACCCAGTTGATCCATTTGTCAAGGAATCCCTTCATTTTAAGAATATGAAAGAGGAATGCCCATTCGACTTTGTCAAAAGCCTTTTCAAAATGAATCTTAAAGAGAATTTCTGACTTTTTAGTTTTGTGCATAGAATTCAAAGTTTCATGGAGCACCAGCACCCCTTCTAATATATATCTCCCTTTTATAAAAGCAGTTTGACAAGCCCTAATCACCCCATAAATTACTATTATTAATCTGTTGACTAAATTTTTTGTAAAATTTTGAAAATCACATTCAAAAGACAGATTGGTCTATATTTCTGAATTCTATCACCATCACTCCCTTTGAGTATAAGGGAGATTACCCATTAATTTAGCCTATCTAGGTCTAAATTATGATCATAAAACTCCTCTAATAATGCAAATAGATCATTTTTAACAAAATCCCAGTAAAGTTGGTAAACCTCTATATTAAAACCACCTGGTCCAGCAGCCTTATTTTTTCCATTTCAAAAACTACCTTCTTTAATTCGTCCAAAGTGAATTTTTTAGTGAGAAAGTTTTGCTTCTCCTTAGTGAGTGTTTCCACACCACTAGAATCCAACCCTGGAGTTTTGATTTCAGGCTTACTAAAAGGATTCTTATAGAAATTTGTAATATATTTTTCTAATTCTCCTGCCCCTCAATCACACCTTCATCTTGGTCTAGCTTAACAATCCTATTTTTGTAAGTCTTCCATTCGCTTTAACATGATAATATCTAGTATTTGAATCCCCTTCAACCAGTTTTGTATCATGAGATCTTTGAAGCCATTTAATTTCTTCCTCCTTTAAAATTTTCTTCAAATCAACTTGACAAGCTTTTTTATACTCCCTATCATTATTGCTCTAATTTATTTCTTCCCCCATTTATCTAATCTGTCTATCTCTTCAATCAACACCTTTTTCTATCTTCTACGATTTGCTTCAATATTTAAATTCCACCCTTTCAAAATTCTCCTCAATTCTTTTATCTTATTGTGCACTTTGTCAAGAACGGAGTTGCTAGGATAATCTTTTCTCCAGACCTTCTCAACCACTCCATCTAGATCTGCTCTCTAAAACCAACAGTTTTCAAATTTGAAAATTTTCAAATGTGGCTCTCATGTTTTAATGACTAATGGTGTGTGGTCTGAAAGCCCTCTAACTAGATCCTCAATGTGCACTAAATGGAATTTGTCTTCCGAGGCAGGTGAGATCAATACTTTGTCTAGTAATGCATAGGTAGGATCCTCATGATTATTAGACCAAGTGTATTTTCTCCCCACCAAAGGTAACTCCATCATTTGATCAAAAGTAATTATGGAATTAAAAAAGCATACTCCATTTATTATATCCCCAAGGCTTGTTCTTGTCATTATCTTTCCTAGTCAAGTTAAAATCTCCTGCAACTAGCAAGGGATTTTTAGACTTTTTAAAAATATGCACCAGTTCCACCAGGAATTTTGGTTTGCCAGAAGGTTGAGTATCTCCATAGACTATGACCAAATTTCAGCAAAAGCCATCAAATTTCAACCTCTTCATTAACTAATGTAGCATTATTAATACCCACCAAAATCCCACCTGATCTCCCTCTAGAGCGTAAATAATTCCAATAAAAAATTTCTTGAGCACTCAGGCTCGACAAGTCCAATGAAGCAAACTCAACCTTCATTGTTTCCTGAATGCCCACAAAATCAAGATTGTTTTTGTCAATCTGATCATTGATAAAATATTTCTTGTTCTTGTCTCCAATTCCTCTACATTTCCAAATCAAACCTCTCAACATTTTAACTCTTATATAAGAAAGAAACTAGAAAACAATCATATTCCAAACAAAAAATTATATTGTAAACAAGTGAGAGGAAGTTTTATATAGGAAATCTTTAGTGATTATTCCTTTTTTTTTCTCAACACAGTATTCACAGGTGTCTTAACCACAACAGCCTCAAAAGGAGCACTGTTTGCTTTAAGATCATCTCTAATCCCCCCAAGTACACTTTCCATTCTCATATCTATTTGATCGCCATCTTCATTTTTCCTCAATTGCAATAGGTCCTGAAGTATGTTGTTAACATCTTCAGGTTCTAATATATGTTCCTCTTCCTGTATATCCAATTTTTTCCTAGAACTCGCTAGAAATATTTCTTTTCTGGCATGTTCTAAAGAGTTAATATGTTTCAGATTATGATCAACCATATCTAAAGTGACCCCTAAATCTACCCTATCAAGTTAGCCATCTCAATTAACTCACTATTTTCAAGGTAATCATTATTAGTTTTTTCTAACATACCTTCACACAGGGCTAGATTTTTTGCCCTGGCCAAAGTCATAGCTATGTCTAGTATAGGAATGTCATCTCTATTCTTTGAAGCAATTCTTCCACTGTACCTTGGGAGGCCTTGATTAGCATTAGAACCATTTGCACTCTCCATAACCACGTCTTCCTGGACCATAATCCCAAGTTTTGTGCCAAAGCTGACGGTTTGAGATGCTTCAACACCATCTTCTGGATCTTCCTCACTAGCATTGGCCTATATCTCATTATCAGTTTCTTTTACTCCCCCCCCCCCCATTTACTGATGCAGATCCAGTCCGCTCATCATTCCCCCCACCTTATCTGTATTATGATTCTTGTTGTATAGCAATATACTAGCAGCTTCTTGTTCTTTCAGAGCAGCATCTCTTTCTTCCAAGGCCATTTTACTTCTAGTTCTTGCACCAACTATCACAGTATCATCTTCACCTATCTTTGCTTTTTTTGGATCTCTGCTCTATTCCACTTCATATTTGTTTGTTTGTCCTGTTTGTTTGTCCTGGGTTGTTTGTTTGTCGCTGCCAAATCCAACCCTCATCAGCTGCTGAAAGCATTGAACACACATTTGTTTCTGACATGTGCATGTACACCGAAAGCTTGTCTCAAAGCCAAAACAATAGCTAAACATACACCGAACACGGTCACTCATACTCCCTCCGTTCCTAAATATTTGTTGATGACCAACAAGTATAGGGGATCTATCATAGTCCTTTCGATAAGTAAGAGTGTCGAACCCAATGAGGAGCAGAAGGAAATGACAAGCGGTTTTCAGCAAGGTATTCTCTGCAAGCACTAAAATTATCTGTGACAGATAGTTGTATGATGAGATAATTCGTAACGGGTAACAAGTAACAAAAGTAAAGAAGGTGTAGCAAGGTGGTCCAATCCTTTTTGTAGCAAAGGACAAGCCTGGATGAACTCTTATATAAAGCAAAGCGCTCCCGAGGACACATGGAAATTGTTGTCAAGTTAGTTTTCATCATGCTCATATGATTCGCGTTCGTTACTTTGATAATTTGATATGTGGGTGGACCGGTGCTTGGGTGTTGCCCTTCCTTGGACAAGCCTCCCACTTATGATTAACCCCTCTCACAAGCATCTGCAACTACGAAAGAAGAATTAAGATAAATCTAACCATAGCATGAAACATATGGATCCAAATCAGCCCCTTACGAAGCAACGCATAAACTAGGGTTTAAGCTTCTATTACTCTAGAAACCCATCATCTACTTATTACTTCCCAATGCCTTCCCCTAGGCCCAAATCATGGTGAAGTGTCATGTAGTCGACATTCACATAACACAACTAGAGGAGAGAAAACATACATCTCATCAAAATATCGAACAAATACCAAATTCACATGATCACTTATAACAAGACTTCTCCCATGTCCTCAGGAACGAACGTAACTACTCACAAAGCATATTCATGTTCATAATCAGAGTATTAATTATCATTAAGGATCTGAACATATGATCTTCCACCGAATAAACCAACTAGCATCAACTACAAGGAATAATCAACACTACTAGTAGCCCACACGTACAACCTGAGGTTTTGAGACAAAAAATTAGATACAAAAGATGAACTAGGGTTGAGAGGAGATGGTGTTGGTGAAGATGTTGATGGAGATTGACCCCCTCTCGTTGAGGGGATCGTTGGTGATGACGATGGCTTCGATTTCCCCCTCCCAGAGGGATGTTTCCCCGGCAGAACAGCTCTGCCGGAGCCCTAGATTGGTTTTGCCCAAGTTCCGTCTCGAGACGGTGGCGCTTCGTCCCCAAAGCTTCCTTCTGGGTTTTTTTCCAGGTCAAAACACACCATATAGCAGAAGATGGGCGTCGAGGACCTGCCAGGTGGCCCACAAGACCGGAGGGCGCCCCCCGGCGTAGGGCGCGCCCTCCACCCTTATGGATGAAAGGTGGCCCCCCTCTGGTACTTTCTTCACCCAATATTTTTTATATATTTCAAAAATATTATCCGTGGAGTTTCAGGACTTTTGGAGTTGTGCAGAATAGGTCTCTAATATTTTCTCCTTTTGCAGCCCATAATCCCAGCTGCCGGTATTCTCCCTCTTCATGTAAACCTTATAAAATATATCCCTACTAATAAAGCACGAATTGAGTCTGTCAGGTTCACCGTCGCGACGTATTTACAAAAAAGTCCTTATGTTTTTATTTATTAACCCGCAGTCCCTATTTTAGTCAATCCGTAACATTTTGTTTTGTAAAAAGAAAAGAAAAAACTGGCCATCGCGCGGAGCGCCGCTACTCCAGCCGCAGCCAGCTCCTCCTTCTCTATCCATGTCCCTCGCATCGCCCTCTTCTCCCCCGCAGCTGCTTTGCGTCGTCTCCCAGCTTGCACACGACGCGAGCTCGCACCTTCCATGGCGCCTGCGCCTCCTCTCCTTCCCTGGCCAGCGTGCCTTGCCCTTTCGCGCCTCCCCTCCTTCCGCACGGGCAGCGTGCTGCGCCGCCCGTCCTTTGGTGCAGCACCTCCGGCCACCACAACAACGAGCGGCTCCTCGCCGTGGGCCTCCTCCTTGCCTTGCACTAGCTCCACTTGCTCGCCTTGCGCCGCCGGCCATGAGAACTCCTCCGCGATATTTGGATGGAAAATTCGAGCGTGCTCTCCCTCCCCTCCCCTGCCCTCGGCGTCAGCGGCGGACGGTGCGGCAGGGCCGACGCTCGGTGGAGAGGTGAGCACCCTTGCACGTGAGTGCGGGCATCAGAGGTGGTTGAGGTGAGCGGCATGGGCGACCAGGCGTTGGGCGACGAGAGGAGAAGAAGGGGCAATCGGATGCACAAGGGGGCGCGATGGAGCCGCAGCTAGGCGATGGCTACCATGGCCGGAGGCGGCAGCTCAGGCATGGTGACGCCATGCACAGCGGGAGAGGAGGAGAGGAAGAGCATGGCCAACGGCTGTCCGGCGGGGTTCGTCGGCGTGTGCGGCCTGGCCGGTCATCGGGTGGTGCGACGACGAGGCCGTGCAGCGAGGCCGCGTGGGGGTCGGGTGCAAGGCACCTCACCTCTGTGAGTGTGCGAGTGTGGCGGCGCACACGGGGTCGAGAGAGACGAGAGGAATTTGGGGGTCGGGATAGGGTTCCAGTGAGGGAGGGTGCCGCTGGTGATGGGCTGAGGAAAAAGGGCTTGCAAATTGCTGCTGTTGTGTGCTGTTATGCATTGCTTGGGCCAAAAAGAAACACACAGAGAGAGCGGTGAGGTATATGCTATTTTATAAGAACTTAAAAACTTTGTCTAAAAAGAACTTAAAAACTATTTTATTTTGGGTTGTACCAACTCCACATAAATTATTCCACGTGGAACTTGTATTTATACTGCTATATAAATATAATTCCAACTATTTAGTTAAGAGATTTAAATTGAAAGTGGGTTATGGTTAATTCCAAATGAATGAAATGATTTGTTTTAAGCTACCTAATATTATTGGGAGGCTATGTTCATGAGTTATAAATAGAACCACCATGTGTATTCCCTCAATGTAAATAGATCATAGATCCATAAAAAAATTGTTTGAATTTCTTTTGGGTTGGCAAATTTAATAAAATTTCAAGTGAGTGTTTTTAAACAACCACATTTCAAATTAAACAATGATGACATGACCAACAAAAATAATATGAAACAAACATTATAGTTCAGCATATGTGGTACTGACGCATGAGAAGCCTAAGATGCCCAGCCATGTTGCACTTATGAAATAAAGTAAAGAATCGGGGATAAGAAAATTCCATGTTCCAAGGAAAGGTCTGGTTGACTCGGTCCTTATAGTCGTTATTCAAAATTTGTATTTCGAGACCGCACGAGGCCAAGTCGCGGCTGCCTTTATTCTGAAACAGTGTGCCCCGACGGGCCTTCACACATTGTGTATGTTCTTTTTTATGTATTGCATTTTTGACTGACCGTGTGAATCTCCTAAGTTTTCAACAGTGATAATGGTGTCGTGCTAAATAAAAAATAGGCATGGTTGGCAGATGTGAAGACATCGGTTGTGATAAAATGATCGGCTTTACATACATGCTCATAACAGAAATACCTTTAATTTGAAGGTTTGAGTTTTTTTTCCTCCGTTGCAACGCACGGGCCCTTTTGCTAGTAAGAGAGAAAAGGCATAAGTATTGTGATATAATGTGTAATAACATCCCATAATGCAATAAATATCAATATAAAAGCATGATGCAAAATGGACGTATCAACTCCCCCAAGCTTAGACCTCGCTTGTCCTCAAGCGAAAGCCGAAATCGAAAAATTTGTCCACATGTTTGGAGATAGAGGTGTCGATAAAATAAAATACCACATGAGGGCATCATGATCATCTTTAGAACAGCAACACATATTGTGTCATATAATTTCTTATGCTAAAGTAACAATTCATTCACAAGGTAAAGTATGAATCAGAAACTTCATTGAAAACGAACAAACTATAATCTCAGTCATTGAAGCAATTGCAATTTATCATAACATCAGAAAGAGTCAATATAAGAGCTTTTCATCAAGTCCACATACTCAACTATCATTTAGTCTTTCACAATTGCTAACACTCATGTGATACTTATGGGTTCAAAGCTTCAGTCAGACACAGAGAAAGATAGGGGCTTATAGTTTCGCCTCCCAACCTTTTACCTCAAGGGTAATGTCAACAATAATACTTTATGATAACCTACATCCAAGTGGATATATATATATATATATATATATATATATATATATATATATATATATGTATGTATGTATATATATATCCGGATCTCTCCAACACATAGTGCTTGCCAAATGAAAAGGTGTAAAAAGGAAAGGTGAAGATCACCATGACTCTTGTATAAGGGTAGGAAATAAAAGTAAAAGACAGGCCCTTCGCAGAGGGAAGCAGAGGTTGTCATGTGCTTTTATGGTTGGATTCACAAAATCTTAATGCAAAAGAATGTCACTTTATATTGTCGCTTGTGATAAAGACCTTTATTATGCAGTCTGTCGCTTTTATTTGTTCCATATCACAAGTTTGTATAAAGCTTATTTTCTTCGCACTAATAGATCATACATATTTAAAGAGCAATTTTTATTGCTTGCACCGATGACAACTTACTTGAAGGATCTTACTCAATCCATAGGTAGGTATGATGGACTCTCATGGCAAAACTAGTTTAAGGGATGTTTGGAAGCACAACCAGTATCTCTACTTGGTGCAAATAATTTGGCTAGCATGAGAGGGAAAAGCAAGCTCAACATGTTGGAGAATCCATGACAATATAACTTCTATTCGGATATAAGAAAACATAACTCATTATGTTGTCTTCCTTGTCCAACATCAACTTTTTAGCATGTCATATGTTAGTGAGTGCTCACAATTACAAAAGATGTCCAAGATAGCATATTTATATGTGAAGCATCTCTTTCTTTATTACTTCCTATTAATTGCAACAATGACCAAAACTATGTTGGTCCACTCTCAACAAATTTTATTCATCATACTCTTTATATGCGAGTTCATTACTCTCCATAAGAACAATATATGATTCTTTTTATTACTTGTTTCCTTTAATTTAATTCCCTCAAGATCATAGCAAGAAAGCAAAGCCCTCAACTCAAAACTACTCTTTATTATATATATATCTCACGTACTAGATTACATAGATAGAACATAAAGCAAAACTCAAAGCTAGATCATACTAAAAACTTTATTCTACTAGATCAAAATATAATCCAAAGGGTCAAACTAAGAAAAACGATAAAGGCAAAGGTGTGATGGTGATACGATACTGGGGCACCTCCCCCAAGCTTGGCAGTTGCCAAGGGGAGTGCCCATACCCATGTATTTATGTCTCTTTCTTCGGAGGGGATGGTTATGGAGTTGTTGATGAAGTAGTGCCACACATCGAGCGCAGGAGATGCTCCAATCTATGAATAATGCCCTGGAGTGCGGTGATATGCTCTTGCAACAAAATATTTTCACGAGTGAGATATTTATTTTGCACACGAACTATTTCAATGATCTTGAAAGTTCAATTTTAGTAGGGGTAAGATAATTGTAGTATGGTTGAAGGATGTCTTCTTCTTCTGCCGCCGGAGCTTGATCTCACACAGCCTTCTTGATCTTATCATCCTCGTTAGTTTCCCCAAGTTCTTCTCTCTTCATCTCTATCTTCATCAGCAAAGCATCATCGTCCCATTGTTGGAGGAGGGGGGAGACATGATGCCTAGCCTTGAAAACTCTGAATGAAAACAGCTCAAAACGAAAACAGGAGATATTGTCGTGGTACGGTGGTCAAAACCTTCGGGAGATTATTAATGAATTTTTACCGACCAAAAGAAGTATCATGCAAGAGAACGGAGTCTGGAGGGCACACAAGGTGGCCACAAGGCAGGGGGCACCCAGGGGGCTAGGGCGCACCCTCCACCCTTGTGGTCTACTTGTGTCTCTTTCTGACTACTTTTAAATTTCCTAATTTTTTTTAATATTCCAAAACGGAGAAAAAATGCTATTAGAACAGTTTTGGAGTCGGTTTACTTATTGTACCACATACCTATTCCTTTTCGGAGTCTGAAATTCTGGAAAGTGTCCCTTATGTACTCATGCGGTGTTACAGTGTCAATTATATTGGTCTCCACATTTAATGAATTACCTAAGGATAATGTTTAAGTCTTTGACCGTTTACCACCTTCGGATTTGTACCTTCGGCGTTGTCGATTTTGATGGCACCGAAACGATAGACCTCCTCGATAACGCAAGGAACTTCCCATTTAGAGAGAAGCTTTCCTGCAAAAAATCTTAAATGAGAGTTGTATAGAAATAAATGATCACCTATATTAAACTCACGCTTTTGTATCCTTTTGTCATGCCATCTTTTAACTTTTTCTTTAAACAACTTGGCAATCTCATAGGCTTGGGTTCTCCATTCATCAAGTGAGTTAATGTCAAATAACCTCTTCTCACCGGCAAGTTTCAAATCATAATTGACCTCTTTAATAGCCCAATAAGCTTTATGTTCTAGTTCGAGAGGTAAGTGACATGCTTTTCCATAAACCATTTTATATAGAGACATACCCATAGGGTTTTCATAAGAAGTTCTATAAGCCCATAATCCATCATCAAGTTTCTTGGACCAATTCTTTCTAGATATATTAACAGTCTTTTGCAAAAAACTCAATTTAATCTCTCTATTGCTCAATTCTACTTGACCACTAGACTGAGGATGATAAGGAGATGCAATTCTATGGTTAACATCATACTTATCAAGCATTTTACGGAAAGCACCATGAATAAAATGTGAACCACCATCAGTCATTAAATATCTAGGGACTCCAAACCTCAAAAAAATAACTTCTTTAAGCATCTTAATAGAAGTGTTATGATCAGCACTAGTAGTTGGAATAGCCTCTACCCACTTAGTAATGTAATCAACAACAACTAAAATATGTGTATACCCATTGGAGGAAGGAAAAGGTCCCATGTAATCAAAGCCCCAAACATCAAATGGTTCAATAACAAGTGAATAATTCATATGCATTTCCTGACGTCTACTAATATTACCAATTCTCTGGCATTCATCACAAGACAAGACAAACTTACGAGCATCCTTGAAGAGAGTAGGCCAATAAAAACCGGATTGCAATACCTTGTGTGCAATTCTATCTCCAGCGTGGTGTCCTTGGTAAGACTCGGAGTGGCACTTGCGTAGGATATGTTCCTGTTCATGCTCAGAGACACAACATCTAATAACACCATCTAATCCTTCTTTATAAAGGTGTGGGTCATCCCAAAAGTAATGTCTTAAATCATAGAAAAACTTTTTATTTTGCTGGTATGTGAAACTAGGTGGTATAAATTTATCAACAATGTAGTTAGCATAATCAGCATACCATGGAGTATTACGAGAAGCATTTATGACCGCTAATTGTTCATCAGGAAAGCTATCATCAATAGGCAGTGGGTCATCAAGAACATTCTCTAACCTAGACAAGTTGTCTCCAAAGGGGTTCTTAGCTCCCTTTCTATCAATAATATGCATAACAAATTATTGTAACAAGAGAACCCATCTAATAAGTCTAGGTTTAGCATGTTTCTTTTCCATAAGATATTTAATAGCGGCATGATCAGTGTGAACAGTTACTTTGGAATCAACAATATAAGATCTGAACTTATCACATGCAAAAACAACAGCTAAAACTTATTTTTCAGTAGTGGCATAATTTCTCTGGGCACAGTCTAGATTTCTACTAGCATAATGAATAATATTTAATTTCTTATCAACTCTTTGTCCTAGAACAGAACCTACAGCATAATCACTAGCATCACACATAAATTCAAAGGGTAAATTCCAATCAGGTGGCTGAACAATAGGGGCAGAAATCAAGGCTTACTTAAGTATTTCAAATGCTTCTACACAATCATCATCAAAAACAAAAGGAACATCTTTTTGCAAGAGATTAGTGAGAGGCCTAGAAATTTTTGAGAAGTCTTTAATAAACCTCCTATAGAAACCAGCATGACCAAGGAAACTTCTTATACCTTTGATATCTTTAGGACACGGCATCTTTTCAATAGCATCTACTTTAGGTTTATCAACTTCAATACCTCTTTCAGAAATTTTATGCCCCAAGACAATACCTTCATTAACCATAAAGTGGCACTTCTCCCAATTCAAGACAAGATTAGTTTCTTCACATCTCTGCAAAACTCGATCAAGGTTGCTTAAGCAATCATCAAAAGAAGTTTCGTAAACAGAGAAATCCTGCATGAAAATCTCAACAATATTTTCACAAAAGTCAGAAAATATATCAGTCATACATCTTTGAAAGGTAGCAGGTGCATTGCATAAACCAAAAGGCATACGTCTATAAGCAAAAGTACCGAAAGGGCAAGTAAAAGTGGTCTTTTCCTGATCCTCCTTTAACACAGGTATTTGAGAGAAACTAGAATAACCATCTAGAAAGCAAAAAATGTGTATGTTTGGATAATCTTTCTAGCATTTGATCAATAAAAGGTATAGGGTAATGTTCTTTTCTAGTATCTTTGTTTAATTTGCAGAAATCAATTACCATTCTATAACCTGTAACAATTCTTTGTGGAATCAATTCATTCTTATCATTAGGAACAACAGTAATACCTCCCTTCTTACGGACACAATGAACAGGACTTACCCATCTACTATCAGCAATAGGATAAATTATACCTACCTCCAGAAGCTTTAGTATTTCATTTCTTACCACTTCTTTCATCTTAGGATTTAACTGTCGTTGGTGGTCAACAACTGGTTTAGCATCATGCTCCAAATTAATTTTGTGCTGACATAGAGTGAGACTAATGCCCTTAAGATCATCAAGAGTATATCCAATAGCGGCACAGTGCTTCCTCAGAGTTTTCAATAATTTATTTTCTTCATGCTCTGAAAGGTTAGCACTAATAATAACAAGATATATCTTCTTTTCATCAAGATAAGCGTATTTTGGAGTGTCAGGTAATTGCTTAAGCCCAAACACGGGATCACCCTTGGGTGGAGGAGATTCCCAAGGATTTCAACAGGCAAATTATGTTTCAAAATAGGCCCTTGATTAAAGAATATTTCATATATTTCCCTTCTTTCATTCATAAACATATCATTTTCATGGTCTAGCAAATATTGTTCTAAAGGATCAGTAGGAGGAACGGCAATAGAAGCAAGACCAATAATTTCATCCTTACTAGGAATTTTTTTATCATGGGGTTGTCTATGAAATTTAGAGAAATTAAAATCATGAGACGTATCCCCTAAGCCAACAGTAACAATATCTTTCTCGCAGTCTATCTCAGCATTAACGTTATTCAAGAAATGTCTACCAAATATAATGGGACAAAAATCATCTTGTGGGGAAGCAAGAACAAGAAAATTAGTAGGGTATTTTATTTTCCCACACAAGACTTCAACATCTCTAACAATCCCAATTGGTGATATAGTATCTCTATTGGCAAGCTTAATAGTGACATCGACATCTTCTATCTCAGCAGGTGCAATATCATTCATAATTTCTTTATGTAAAGTAAAAGGGATTTCACTCACACTAGCACCCACATCACATAAGCCATGGTAACAATGATCTCTAATTTTAACGGAAACAACAGGCATGATAACAACAGGTCTATGTTTATCTTATCCATCGGGTTTAGAGATTCTAGCAGCTTCATCACAGAAATAAATAACATGCCATCAATATTATCAGCCAAGAGATCTTTAACCATTGCAATAATAGTTTCAACTTTAATTTTCTCAGGGGGTGTAGGTGTTCTAGTATAACTCTTACGTACCACAGTTGAAGCTTTAGCATGATCCTTTATTCTAGCAGGAAAAGGTGGTTTCTCAATATAAGCAGTAGGAACAACAGGATCAACATTATAAGTATTAGTTTCTTCTTCAACTTTAATAGGTTCTACTACTTTCACTTCAATGGGCGGATGATATATAAACCACTTCTCCTTAGGGAGATCAACATGAGTAGCAAAATATTCGCACAAAGAAGCTACTATCTCAGAGTCAAGTCCATATTTAGTGCTAAAATCACGAAAAGCATCGGTATCCATAAAAGATTTAACACAATAAAACTTAAAGGTTTATACCTGACTCCTTACCTTCTCGAGTTCCCAATCTTCAGAGTTGCGTTTAATTCTTTCCAATAAATCCCATTTGAATTCAATATCCTTCTTCATAAAAGAACCAATACAAGAAGTATCGAGCATGGATCAGTCATTGTGAGAAAGTCGAGCATAAATTTTTTGAATAATAATTTCTCTTGAGAGCTCATGATTGGGGCATGAATATAACATTGACTTAAGCCTCCCCCAAGTTTTCGCGATACTTTCTCCTTCACGAGGCCAAAAATTATATATATAATTCCGATCACGATGTAACAGATGCATAGGATAAAACTGCTGATGAAATTCCAATTTCAATCGGTTGTAGATCCATGATCGAATATCATCACATAGCCTATACCATGTCAATGACTTTCCCTTCAAAGATAAAGGGAAGACCTTCTTCCTGACAACATCCTCAGGCATACATGCAATCTTAAATAATCCACAAACTTCATCCACATAGATTAGGTGCATATCAGGACGTAATGTTCCATCTCCTGCATAAGGATTAGCTAGCAGTTTATCTATCATACCCGAAGGAATTTCATAATAAATATTTTCAGTAGGTGCAGTAGGTTGAGGAGCAACTCTTTGCTCTTCCAGTCGAGGTGAAGATACCCCGAACAAGCCCCTCAAAAGGATTATTTTCCATAGTAACAAGTGACAGTAAATTTCAGCACACTATATAAATGTTTCCTTACCAAATTCCACTTACCAAAGGCGCTTCACTCCCTGGAAACGGCGCCAGAAAAGAGTCTTGATGACCCACAAGTATAGGGGATCTATCATAGTCCTTTTGATAATTAAGAGTGTCGAACCCAACAAGGAGCAGAAGGAAATGACAAGCAATTTTTAGCAAGGTATTCTCTGCAAGCACTGAAATTGTCGGTGACAGATAGTTGTATGATGAGATAATTCGTAACGGGTAACAAGTAACAAAAGTAAACAAGGTGCAGCAAGGTGGCCCAGTCCTTTTTGTAGCAAAGGACAATCCTGGACGAACTCTTATATAAAGCAAAGCGCTCCCGAGGACACATGGGAATTGTTGTCAAGTTAGCTTTCATCATGCTCATATGATTCACGTTCGTTACTTTGATAATTAGATATGTGGGTGGACTGGTGCTTGGGTGCTGCCCTTCCTTGGACAAGCCTCACACTTATGATTAACCCCTCTCGCAAGCATCCTCAACTACGAAAGAAGAATTAAGATAAATCTAACCATAGCATGAAACATATGGATCCAAATCAGTCCCTTACGAAGTAACGCATAAACTAGGGTTTAAGCTTCTGTCATTCTAGCAACCCATCATCTACTTATTACTTCTCAATGCCTTCCCCTAGGCCCAAATCATGGTGAAGTGTCATGTAGTCGACGTCACATGACACAACTAGAGGAGAGAAAACATACATCTCATAAAAATATCGAACGGATACAAAATTCACATGATCACTTATAACAAGACTTCTCCCATGTCCTCAGGAACAAACGTAACTACTCACAAAGCATATTCATGTTCATAATCAGAGTATTAATTATCATTAAGGATCTTATATGATCTTCCACCGAATAAACCAACTAGCATCAACTACAAGGAATAATCAACACTACTAGCAACCCACAGGTACCAACCTGAGGTTTTGCGACAAAAAATCAGATACAAGAGATGAACTAGGGTTGAGAGGAGATGGTGCTGGTGAAGATGTTGATGGAGATTGACCCCCTCTCGATGAGAGTATCGTTGGTGATGACGATGGCTTCGATTTCCCCCTCCTGGAGGGATGTTTCCCCGGCAGAACAGCTCCGCTGGAGCCCTAGATTGGTTCTGCCCAAGTTCCGCCTTGAGACGGCGGCGCTTCGTCCCCAAAGCTTCCTTCTGATTTTTTTCTAGGTCAAAACACACCATATAGTAGAAGATGGGTGCTGGCCTGCCAGGTGGCCCACAAGACTAGAGGGCGCCCCCAGCGGGGTAGGCCGCGGCCTCCACCCTTGTGGATGGAAGGTGGCCCCCCTCTGGTACTTTCTTCGCCCAATATTTTTTATATATTCCAAAAATATTCTCCGTGAAGTTTCAGGACTTTTGAAGTTGTGCAGAATAGGTCTCTAATATTTGCTCCTTTTCCAGCCTAGAATTCCACCTACCAGTATTCTCCCTCTTCATGTAAACCTTACAAAATAAGAGAGAAAAGGCATAAGTATTGTGATATAATGTGTAATAACAGTCCATAATGCAATAAATATCAATATAAAAGCATGATGCAAAATGGGCGTATCATTTGTCTTTCTAAAGATTTCAACAAGTGACTACATACGAAGCAAAATGAGTGAATCTATACTCTAAAATATGTCTACGTATGTTGTGTCCATTTGAAATGCCTAGAAAGACAAATATTTGGGAAGGAGGGAGTACATGTGTGAAACAATACGTGTTGCCTGGCAGTGAGCCATGCACAGAACGTCTTCTTTTGTTTTCAGTCTACATGCCACGTGAAGGAAATATGCCCTAGAGGCAATAATAAAGTTGTTGTTTATATTTCCTTATATCATGATCAATGTCTATTATTCATGCTAGAATTCTATTAACCAGAAACTTAGTACATGTGTCAATACATAGACAAAATAGAGTGTCCCTAGTATGCCTCTACTTGACTAGCTCGTTAATCAAAGATGGTTAAGTTTCCTAACCATAGACATGTGTTGTCATTTGATGAACAGGATCACATAATTAGAGAATGATGTGATGGACAAAACCCATCTGTTAGCTTAGCATAATGATCGTTTAGTTTATTGCTATAGCTTTCTTCATGACTTATACATGTTCCTATGACTATGAGATTATGCAACTCCCGAATACCGGAGGAACACCTTGTGTGCTACCAAACGTCACAACGTAACTGGGTGATTATAAAGATGCTCTACAGATGTCTTCGAAGGTGTTTGTTGGGTTGGCATAGATTGAGATTAGAATTTGTCACTCCGTGTATCGGAGAGGTATCTCGTGGCCCTCTCGGTAATGCACATCACTATAAGCCTTGCAAGAAATGTGACTAATAGTTAGTCACAGAATGATGCAATACAAAACGAGTAAAGAGACTTGCCGGTAACGAGATTGAACTAGGTATGAGGATACCGACGATTGAATCTCGGACAAGTAACATGCCGATGACAAAGGGAACAACGTATGTTGTTATGCAGTTTGACCGATAAAGATCTTCGTAGAATATGTAGGAGCCAATATGAGCATCCAGGTTCCGCTATTGGTTATTGACCGGAGGTGTGTCTCGGTCCTGTCTACATAGTTCTCGAACCCGTAGGGTCCGCACGCTTAACGTTCGATGATGATTTGTATTATGAGTTATGTGATTTGATGACCGAAGGTTGTTCGGAGTCCCGGATGAGATCACGGACATGACGAGGAGTCTCGAAATGGTCGAGACATAAAGATTCATATATTGGAAGGTTGCATTCGGACACTGGAATGGTTCGGGTCGTTTCGGATGAGTTTCGGAGTACCGGGGGTTACGGAACCCCCCCCCCCCAGGAAGTTATTGGGCATCATGGGCCTAGTGGTGGAAGAGAGGAGGCCGGCCAGGGAGTGGCGCGCGCCCCCTAGCCCAAACCGAATTGGACTAGGGTTGGGGGCGGGGCCCCTTTTCCTTCTCTCCTCCTCCTCCTTTCATCCTTCTCCTACTAGGAATAGGAAAGAGGAGGGGAATCCTACTTGGACTAGGGAGTCCTAGTAGGATTCCCCACACCTGGCGCGCCCCTAGGGCCGGCCACCTATTCCCTCCCCTCCTTTATATACGTGGCCAGGGGGCACCCCATACACACACAATTTGATCTTTTAGCCGTGTGCGGTGCCCCCCTCCACAGTTACACAACTCGGTCATATCATCGTAGTGCTTAGGCGAAGCCCTGCGTCGGTAACTTCATCATTACCGTTGCCACACCGTCGTGCTGACGGAACTCTCCCTCGGCCTCAACTGGATCAAGAGTTCGAGGGACGTCATCGAGTTGAACGTGTGCTGATCGCGAAGGTGCCGTGCGTTCGGTACTTGGATCAGTTGGATCGCAAAGACGTTCGACTACATCAACCGTGTTACTAAACGCTTCCGCTTTCGGTCTACGAGGGTACATGGACACACTCTTCCCGCTCGTTGCTATGCTTCTCCTAGATAGATCTTGCGTGATCGTAGGCAAAAAAATTGAACTCTATGTTCCCCAAAAGTGGTATTAGAGCCAGGTCTATGCGTAGATATTATATGCACGAGTAGAACACAATGAGTTGTGGGCGATAATAGTCATACTGCTTACCAGCAACGTCTTACTTTCATTCGGCGGTATTGTTGGATGAAGCGGCCCGGACCGACATTACATGACCGCATTCATGAGACTGATTCTACCGTCGTGCTTCGCACATAGGTGGTTAGCGGGTATCTGATACGTCTCCAACGTATCTATAATTTTTGATTGCTCCATGCTATATTATCTACTGTTTTGGACTATATTGGGCTTTATTTTCCACTTTTATATTATTTTTGGGACTAACCTATTAACCGGAGGCCCGGCCCAGAATTGCTGTTTTTTGCCTATTTCAGTGTTTCGAAGAAACGGAATATCAAACGGAGTCCAAACGGAATGAAACCTTCGAGAACTTGATTTTCTCACCGAATATGACCCAGGAGACTTGGACCGTATGCCAAGGAAGCTTCGAGGTGGGCACGAGGTAGGGGGCACGCCCTATACCCCCAGGCATGCCCCCACCCTCGTGGGCCCACCGAAGCTCCACCGACGTACTTCTTCCTCCTATATATACCTACGTACCCCCAAACGAACAGATACGGAGCCAAAAACCTAATTCCACCGCCGCAACTTTCTGTATCCACGAGATCCCATCTTGGGGCATGTTCCGGAGCTCCGCCGGAGAGGGCCGTCATCACGGAGGGCATCTACATCATCATAGCCTCTCCGATGAAGTGTGAGTAGTTTACCTCAGTCCTTCGGGTCCATAGTTATTAGCTAGATGGCTTCTTCTCTCTTTTTGGATCTCAATACAAAGTTCTCCCCCTCTCTCGTGGAGATCTATTCGATGTAATCTTCTTATTTTTGCGGTGTGTTTGTTGAGACCGATGAATTGTGGGTTTATGATCAAGTCTATCTATGAATAATATTTGAATCTTTTCTGAATTCTTTTATGTATGATTGGTTATCTTTGCAAGTCTCTTTGAATTATCCGTTTGGTTTGGCCAACTAGATTGGTAGTTCTTGCCATGGGAGAAGTGCTTAGCTTTGGGTTCGATCTTGCGGTGTCCTTTCCCAGTGACAGAAGGGGCAGCAAGGCACCTATTGCATCGTTGCCATCAAGGATAACAAGATGGGGTTTATTTCATATTGCATGAATTTATCTATCTACATCATGTCATCTTGCTTAAAGCGTTACTCTGTTTTTAACTTAATACTCTAGATGCATGCTGGATAGCGGTCGATGAGTGGAGTAATAGTAGTAGATGCAGAATCGTTTAGGTCTACTTGTCACAGACGTGATGCCTATATACATGATCATGCCTAGATATTCTCATAACTATGCTAAATTATGTCAATTGCTCAACAGTAATTTGTTCACCCACCGTAGAATACTTATGCTCTTGAGAGAAGCCACTAGTGAAACCTATGCCCCCCGGGTCTATTCTCATTATATCAATCTCCATCACTTTAATCTTGCTTTGCTTTTTACTTTGCCTTTTACTTTTCACTTTGCATCTCTATACCAAAAATACCAAAAACATTATCTATCAGATCTCACTCTTGTAAGTGACCGTGAAGGGATTGACAACCCCTAATCGCGTTGGTTGCGAGTAGCTATCGTTTTGTGCAGGTACGAGGGACTTGAGCGTGGCCTCCTACTGGATTGATACCTTGGTTCTCAAAAACTGAGGGAAATACTTACGCTACTCTGATGCATCATCCTCTCCTCTTCGGGGAAAACCAACGCAAGATCAAGAGGTAGCAAGAAGAATTTCCGGCGCCGTTGCCGGTGAGTCTACGCAAAAAGTCAACATACCAAGTACCCATCGCAATCCCTATCTCTCGCATTACATTAGTTGCCATTTGCCTTTCGTTTTCCTCTTCCCCACTTCACCCACCTTGCCGTTTTATTTGCCCTCTCTCTCCCAATCTCCTGCTCTTTTTTCGTTTGCCTTTTTCTCGCTTGCCTTTTGTTTGCTCGTGTGTTGGATTGCTTGTTTGTCGCAATGGCTCAAGATACTACCAAATTGTGTGACTTCACCAATACCAATAATAATGATTTCCTTAGCACTCTGATTGCTCCTCTTGCCAATACTGAATCTTGTGAAATCAATACTGCTTTGTTGAATCTTGTTATGAAAGATCAATTCGCCGGCCTTCCTAGTGAAGATGCCGCTACTCATCTGAATAGCTTCGCTGATTTATGTGATATGCAAAAGAAAAAAGATGTCGATAATTATGTCGTTAAATTGAAGCTATTTCCTTTTTAGCTTAGAGATCGTGCTAAAGCTTGGTTTTCGTCTTTGCCAAAAAATAGTATTGATTCTTGGAACAAGTGCAAAGATGCTTTTATCTCTAAGTATTTTCCTCCCGCTAAGATCATCTCTCTTAGAAATGATATTATGAATTTTAAGCAACTTAATCATGAACATGTTGCACAAGCTTGGGAGAGAATGAAATTAATGATACGTAATTACCCTACTCATGGTTTGAACTTGTGGATGATTATACAAAAAAAATTATGCCGGATTGAATTTTGCTTCTAGAAATCTTTAAGATTCGGCCGCGGGAGGCACTTTTATGGAAATCACTTTAGGAGATGCTACTAAACTCCTAGATAATATTATGGTTAATTATTCTCAATGGCATACTGAAAGATCTTCTAATAAAAAAGTGCATGCGATAGAAGAAATCAATGTTTTGAGTGGAAAGATGGATGAACTTATGAAATTATTTGCTACTAAGAGTGTTTCTTCTGATCCTAATGATATGCCTTTGTCTACTTTGATTGAGAATAACAATGAATCTATGGATGTGAATTTTGTTGGTAGGAATAATTTTGGTAACAACGCGTATAGAGGGAATTTTAATCCTAGGCCATATCCTAGTAATCCTTCTAATAATTATGGAAATTCCTACAACAACTCTTATGGAAATTATAATAAGATGCCCTCTGAATTTGCGAGTAGTGTTAAAGAGTTTATGAATTCACAAAAGAATTTTAATGCTTTGCTTGAAGAGAAATTACTTAAAGTTGATGATTTGGCTAGGAACGTTGATAGAATTTTTCTTGAGGTTGATTCTTTAAAGCTTAGATCTATTCCTCCTAAGCATGATATCAACGAGTCTCTCAAAGCCATGAGAATTTCCATTGATGAGTGCAAGGAAAGAACCGCTAGGATGCGTGCTTCCAAAGATGCCTTTATTAAAGCGTGTTCTTCCAATTCCTATGAAAATCAAGATGAAGATCTAAAAGTTATTGATGTATCCCCTATCAAATCTTTGTTTTGCAATATGAATCTTGATGAAACTGAATATGATCTTCCTTTACCTAGAAGGCATTCTAAAAATTCGGAGTATTTAGATCTGTATGATGAAATTGATGAAAGTGGGATTGAAAGAAATAAAAATCTAGATGTTGCTAAGCCCACTATATTGGATTTCAAGGAATTTAATTATGGAAGTTGCTCTCTAATTGATTGTATTTCCTTGTCGCAATCCGTGCTAAATTCTCCACATGCTTATAGTCAAAAGAAAGCCTTTACCGAACATATTGTTGATGCCTTGATGCAATCTTATGAATAAAAGATTGAGTTGAAAGTTTCTATCCCTAGAAAACTCTATGATGAGTAGGAACCAACTATTAAAATTAAAATTAAAGATCATGAGTTTTATGCTTTGTGTGATTTGGGTGCTAGTGTTTCCACTATCCCCAAAACTTTGTGTGATTTGCTAGATTTCCGCGATTTTGATGACTGCTCTCTAAACTTGCATCTTGCGGATTCCACTATTAAGAAACCTATGGGATGAATTTATGATGTTCTTATTGTTGCAAATAGGAATTATGCGCCCGTAGATTTCATTGTTCTTGATATAGATTGCAATCCTTCTTGCCCTATTATTCTTGGTAGACCTTTCCTTAGAACGGTTGGTGCGATTATTGATATGAAGGAAGGGAATATTAGATTTCAATTTCCATTAAAAAAAGGGCATGGAACACTTTCCAAGAAAGAAAATAAGATTGCCATATGAAACTATCATGAGAGCCACTTATGGATTGCCTACCAAAGATGGCAATACCTAGATCTATCCTCGCTTTTATGCCTAGCTAGGGGCGTTAAACGATAGCGCTTGTTGGGAGGCAACCCAATTTTATTTTTAGTTTTTTGTGTTTTTATTCTGTTAGGGAATAAATAACCCATCTACCTTCTGTTTGGATGTGGTTTTGTGTTTAAATTAGTGTTTGTGCCAAGTTAGACCTATTGGATCTTCTTGGATGATAGTTATTTGATCTTGCTGTAATTTCCAGAAACTTTGCGTTCAGTGACCGAATTATTAAAAATCATAAGAACGTGATAAAATACTGATTCCAATTGCTTCTGATCAATAAACAAATTGTCTAGGTCTTCCAATTTTGGTAGATTTTTTGGAGATCCAGAAGTTTGCGTTAGTTACAGATTACTACAGACTGTTATGTTTTTGACAGATTCTGTTTTTCGTGTGTTGTTTGCTTATTTTGATGAATCTATGGCTAGTAAAATATTTTATAATACATAGAGAAGTTGGAATACAGTAGGTTTAACACCAATATAAATAAATAATGAGTTCATTACAGTACCTTGAAGTGGTCTTTTGTTTTCTTTCTCTAACGGAGCTCACGAGATTTCTATTGAGTTTTGTGTTGTGAAGTTTTCAAGTTTTGGGTGAATTCTTTTGATGGATTATGGAACAAGGAGTGGCAAGAGCCTAAGCTTGAGGATGCCCATGGAACCCCCAAGATAATCCAAGGACACCAAAAAGTCAAAGCTTGGGGATGCCCCGGAAGGCATCCCCTCTTTCTTCTACTTCCATCGGTAATTTACTTGGAGCTATATTTTTATTCACCAACATGATATGTGTTTTGCTTGGAGCGTCTTGTATTATTTGTGTCTTTATTTGTTAGTGTGCCACAATCATCCTTTCTGTACACACCTTTTGAGAGATCCATACATGAATTAGAATTTGATAGAATACTCTATGTGCTTCACTTATATCTTTTGAGCTATGTAGTTTTGCTCTATGTGCTTCACTTATATCTTTTGAGCTATGTAGTTTTGCTCTATGTGATTAACTTATATTGTTTGAGCATTATAATTTTGCTCTATGTGCTTCACTTAGATCTTTTAGAGCACGGTGGTGGATTTGTTTTAAAGAAACTATTGATCTCTCATGCTTCACTTAAATTATTTTGAGAGTCTCTTAATAGCATGGTAAATTGCTTAATAATAATATGCTTGGTATTCAAGATTTGTGAAACTTTCTTTTGAGTATGTTGAATACTAAGAAAAGATTGAAGCATGATAATTGTTTTGAGATATGGAGGTGATAATATTAGAGTCATGCTAGTTGAGTAGTTGTGAATTTAAAGAATACTTGCGTTAAAGTTTGTGATTCCCGTAGCATGCACGTATGGTGAACCGTTATGTGATGAAGTCGGAGCATGATTTATTTATTGATTGTCTTCCTTATGAGTGGTGGTCGGGGACGAGCGATGGTCTTTTCCTACCAATCTATCCCCCTAGGAGCATGCGCGTGATACTTTCCTTTGATAACTTCTAGATTTTTGCAATAAGTGTATGAGTTCTTTATGACTAATGTTGAGTCCATGGATTATATGCACTTTTTCCCATCCTTCCACCGTTGCTAGCCTCTCTAATACCGCGCACTTTTCGCCGGTATCATACACCCACTAAATACCTCCCTCAAAACAGCCACCATACCTACCTATCATGGCATTTCCATAGCCATTCCGAGATATATTGCCATGCAACTTTCCACCGTTCCATTTATTATAAAACGCTCCATCACTATCATATTGCTAGCATGATCATGTAGTTGACATCGTATTTGTGGCAAAGCCACCGTTCATAATTCTTTCATACATGTCGATTCGTTGCATATCCCGGTACACCGCCGGAGGCATTCATATAGAGTCATATTTTGTTCTAAGTATCGAGTTGTAATTGTTGAGTTGTAAGAAAAATAAAAGTTTGATGATCATCATTTTTAGAGCATTGTCCCAAGTGAGGAAAGAATGATGAAGACTATGATTCTCCCATAAGTCGGGATGAGACTCCGGATGAAAAATAAAAAAAGGAAAAAAAGAGGCCATAAAAAAGGCCCAAATAAAAAAATAAAAAAATGAGAGAAAAAGAGAGAAGGGACAGTGTTACTATCCTTTTACCACACTTGTGCTTCAAATTAGCACCATGATCTTCATAATAGAGAGTCTCTCGTTATGTCACTTTCATATACTAGTGGGAATTTTACATTATAGAACTTGGCTTGTATATTCCAATGATGGGCTTCCTCAAAATGCCCTAGGTCTTCGTGAGCAAGCAAGTTGGATGCACATCCACTTAGTTTCTTTTGATGAGCTTTCATATACTTATAGCTCTAGTGCATCCGTTGCATGGCAATCCCTACTCACTCACATTGATATCTATTGATGGTCATCTCCATAGCCCGTTGATACACCTAGTTGATGTGAGACTATCTTCCCCTCTTTTTGTCTTCTCCACAACCACCATTCTATTCCACATATAGTGCTATATCCATGGCTCACGCACATGTATTGCATGAAGATTGAAAAGGTTTTGAAAAAGTTAGAGTATGAAACAATTGCTTGGCTTGTCATCGGGGTTGTGCATGATTTAAATACTTTGTGTGGTGAAGATAGAGCATAGCCAGACTATATGATTTTTTACGGATAACTTTCTTTGGCCATATTATTTTGAGAAGACATAATTGCTTTGTTATTTTGAGACTTGGACCGTATGCCAAGGAAGCTTCGAGGTGGGCACGAGGTAGGGGGCACGCCCTATACCCCCAGGCATGCCCCCACCCTCGTGGGTCCACTGAAGCTCCACCGATGTACTTCTTCCTCCTATATATACCTACGTACCCCCAAACGAACAGATACGGAGCCAAAAACCTAATTCCACCGCCGCAACTTTCTGTGTCCACGAGATCCCATCATGGGGCATGTTCCGGAGCTCCGCCGGAGAGGGCCGTCATCACGGAGGGCATCTACATCATCATAGCCTCTCCGATGAAGTGTGAGTAGTTTACCTCAGTCCTTCGGCTCCATAGTTATTAGCTAGATGGCTTCTTCTCTCTTTTTGTATCTCAATACAAAGTTCTCCCCCTCTCTCGTGGAGATCTATTCGATGTAATCTTCTTGTTTTTGCGGTGTGTTTGTTGAGACCGATGAATTGTGGGTTTATGATCAAGTCTATCTATGAATAATATTTGAATCTTTTCTGAATTATTTTATGTATGATTGGTTATCTTTGCAAGTCTCTTCGAATTATCCGTTTGGTTTGGCCAACTAGATTGGTAGTTCTTGCCATGGGAGAAGTGCTTAGCTTTGGGTTCGATCTTGCGGTGTCCTTTCCCAGTGACGGAAGGGGCAGCAAGGCACGTATTGCATCATTGCCATCGAGGATAACAATATGGGGTTTATTTCATATTGCATGAATTTATCTATCTACATCATGTCATGTTGCTTAAAGCGTTACTCTGTTTTTAACTTAATACTCTAGATGCATGCTGGATAGCAGTCGATGAGTGGAGTAATAGTAGTAGATGCAGAATCGTTTCGGTCTACTTGTCACGGACGTGATGCCTATATACATGATCATGCCTAGATATTCTCATAACTATGCTCAATTATGTCAATTGCTCAACAGTAATTTGTTCACCCACCGTAGAATACTTATGCTCTTGAGAGAAGCCACTAGTGAAACATATGGCCCCCGGGTCTATTCTCATCATATCAATCTCCATCACTTTAATCTTGCTTTGCTTTTTACTTTGCCTTTTACTTTTCACTTTGCATATCTATACCAAAAATACCAAAAACACTATCTATCAGATCTCACTCTCGTAAGTTTTCGTGAAGGGATTGACAACCCCTAATCGCGTTGGTTGCGAGTAGCTATCGTTTTGTGCAGGTACGAGGGACTTGAGCGTGGCCTCCTACTGGATTGATACCTTGGTTCTCAAAAACTGAAGGAAATACTTACGCTACTTTGCTGCATCATCCTCTCCTCTTCGGGGAAAACCAACGCAAGCTTAAGAGGTAGCAGTATCTATTTCTCCAGCTTTAGTTGAATCGAGTTTGACTACGCCCGATCCTTGTTGAAGGTTAAAACAGCACACTTGACGAAAAATCGTTGTGGTTTTGATGCGTAGGTAAGAACGTTTCTTGCTAGAAGCCCGTAGCAGCCACGTAAAACTTGCAACAAGAAAGTAGAGGACGTCTAACTTATTTTTGCAGGGCTTTTTGTGATGTGATATGGTCAAGACATGATGATATATAAATTGTTGTATGAGATGATCATGTTTTGTAATAGTTATCGGCAACTGGCAGGAGCCATATGGTTGTCGCTTTATTGTATGAAATGTAATCGCCATGTAATTGCTTTACTTTATCACTAAGGAGTAGCGATAGTCATAGAAGTAATAGTTGGTGATACGACAACGATGCTGCGATGGAGATCAAGGTGTCAAGCTGGTGACGATGGTGATCATGACGGTGCTTTGGAGATGGAGATCAATGGCACAAGATGATGATTGCCATATCATATCACTTATATTGATTGCATGTGATGTTTATCCTTTATGCATCTTATTTTGCTTAGTACGGTGGTAGCATTATAAGATGATCTCTCACTAAATTTCAAGGTATAAGTGTTCTCCCTGAGTATGCGCCGTTGCTACAGTTTGTCGTGCCGAGACACCACGTGATGATCGGGTGTGATAAGCTCTACGTTCACATACAACGGGTGCAAGCCAGTTTTGCACACGCAGAATACTCGGGTTAAACTTGACAAGCCTAGCATATGCAGATATGGCCTCGGAACACTGAGACCGAAAGGTCGAGCATGAATTATATAGTAGATATGATCAACATAGTGATGTTCACCATTGAAAACTACTCCATCTCACGTGATGATCGGACATGGTTTAGTTGATATGGATAATGTGATCATTTAGATGACTAGAGGGATGTCTATCTAAGTGGGAGTTCTTAAGTAATATGATTAACTGAACTTAAATTTATCATGAACTTAGTCCTGATAGTATGTGCATATCTATGTTGTAGATCAATTGTTCGTGTATAGCTTCCCCATTTTATTTATGATATGTTCCTAGAGAAAACTAAGTTGAAAGTTGATAGTAGCAATGATGCGGACTAGGTCTGTGATCTGAGGATTATCCTCATTGCTGCACAGAAGAATTATGTCCTTGATGCACTAGTAGGTGACAGAACTATTGTATGAGCAAATGCAGACATTATGAACGTTTGACAAGCTCGGTATGATGACTACTTGATAGTTTAGTGCACCATGCTTTACGGCTTAGAACCGGGACTTCAAAAAAAATTTGAAACGCCATGGAGCATATGAGATGTTCCAAGAGTTGAAATTGGTATTTCAGACTCATGCCCGAGTCGAGAGGTATGAGACCTCTGACAAGTATTTTTGCCTACAAGATGGAAGAGAATAGCTCAACCAGTGAGCATGTGCTCAGAATGTCTGAGTACTACAATCACTTGAATCAAGTGGGAGTTAATCTTCCAGATAAGATAGTGATTGACAGAGTTGTCTAGTCAGTATCACCAAATTACTGGAACTTCGTGATGAACTATAATATGCAAGGGATGATGAAAACGATTCCCCGGGCTCTTCGTGATGCTGAATCGGCGAAGGTAGAAATCAAGAAAAGCATCAAGTGTTGATGGTTGACAAGACCACTAGTTTCAAGTAAAAGGGCAAGGGAAATAAAGGAAATTTCAAGAAGAATGACAAGCAAGTTGCCACTCCCATGAAGAAGCCCAAAGCTAGACCAAAGCCTGAAACTGAGTACTTCTACCGCAAAAGAAATGGTCACTGGAAGCGGAACTGCCCGAAATACTTGGCGGATAAGAACGATGGCAAAGTGAAAAAAAAGTATATATGATATACATGTTATTGATGTGTACTTTACTAGTATTCATAGTAGCCCCTGGGTATTTGATACTGGTTCAGTTGCTATGATTAGTAACTTGAAACGGGAGTTATAAAATGAACAGAGACTAGTTGAGGGCAAGGTGACGATGTGTGTTGGAACTGATTTCAAGGTTGATAAGATCACCATCACACACTCT
This sequence comes from Aegilops umbellulata, assembly GCA_032464435.1. Lineage (NCBI taxonomy): Eukaryota > Viridiplantae > Streptophyta > Magnoliopsida > Poales > Poaceae > Aegilops > Aegilops umbellulata. Next base: position 16,492,181 of record CP136060.1, on the reverse strand, counting down.
CTTTACCTTCAGGATTGGTGTTGAACCTAAAATAAATGTTATTTGGTGTTTGCGTTAAGCATAATACGATTGGATCATGTTTATTGCAATACGGTTATTCATATAAGTCAAAGAATAATTGTTATTCTGCTTACATGAATAAAACCTTCTATGGTCATACACTTAATATAAATGGTTTATTGAATCTCGATCGTAGTGATACACATATTCATAATATTGATGCCCAAAGATGCAAAGTTGATATTGATAGTGCAACATTCTTGTGGCACTGCCGTTTAGGTCATATTGGTGTAAAGTGCATGAAGAAACTCCATGCAGATGGATTTTTGGAATCACTTGATTATGAATCATTTAATGCTTGCGAACCATGCCTCATTGGCAAGATGACTAAAGACTCCGTTCTCCGGAACAATGGGGCGAGCCACTGACTTATTGAAAATAATACATACCGATGTATGCGGTCCGATGAGTGTTGAGGCTCGCGGTGGGTATCATTATCTTCTGACCTTCACAGATGATTTGAGCAGATATGGGTATATCTACTTAATGAAACATAAGTCTGAAACATTTGAAAAGTTCAAAGAATTTCAAAGTGAAGTGGAGAATCATCGTAACAAGAAAATAAAGTTTCTACGATCTGATTGCAGAAACGAATATTTGAGTTACAAGTTTGGCCTTCAACTAAATAAATGTGAAATAGTTTCACAAACTCACGCCACCTGGAACACCACAGCGTAATGGTGTGTCTGAACATTGTAACTGTACTTTATTGGATATGGTGCGATCTATGATGTCTCTTACCGATTTACCACTATCGTTTTGGGGTTATGCATTAGAGACAGTTGCATTCACGTTAAATAGGGCACCGTCTAAAAATCCGTTGAGATGATCGACACCATATGAACTATGGTTTAGCACGAAACCTAAGCTTTCATTTCTTAAAGTTTGGGGTTGCGATGCTTATGTGAAAAAAGTTTCAGCCTGATAAGCTCAAACCCAAATCAGAGAAGTGCGTCTTCATAGGATACCCGAAAGAAACTGTTGGGTACACCTTCTATCACAGATCCAAAGGCAAGATCTTTGTTGCTAAGAGTGGATCCTTTCTAGAGAAGGAGTTTCTCTCAAAAGAAGTGAGTGGGAGGAAAGTAGAACTTGATGAGGTAATTGTACCTTCTCCGTTATTGGGAAGTAGTTCATCACAGAAATCAGTTCCAGTGATTCCTACACCAATCAGTGAGGAAGTTAATGATGATGGTCATGAAACTTCTGATCAAGTTACTGCCGAACCTCATAGGTCAACCAGAGTACGATCCGCACCAGAGTGGTACGGTAGTCCTGTTCTGGAGGTCATGTTACTTGACCATGACAAACCTACGAACTATGAGGAAGTGATGATGAGCCCAGATTCCGCGAAATGGCTTGAGGCCATGAAATCTGAGATGGGATCCATGTATGAGAACAAAGTATGGACTTTGATTGACTTGCGCGATGATCGGCGATCCATTGAGATTAAATGGATCTTCAAGAGGAAGACAGATGCTGATAGTAGTGTTACTATCAACAAAGCTCGAATTGTCGCAAAAGGTTTTCGACAAGTTCAAGGTGTTGACTATGATGAGAGCTTCTCACTCGTATCTATGCTTAAAGTCTGTCCGAATCATGTTAGCAATTACCGCATTTTATGAAATTTGGCAAAGGAATGTCAAAACCGCATTCCTTAATGGATTTCTTAAAGAAGAGTTGTATATGATGCAACCAAAAGGTTTTGTCAATCCAAAAGGTGCTAACAAAATGTGTAAGCTCCAGTGATCCATGTACGGATTGGTGCAAGCATCTCGGAGTTGGAATGTACGCTTTGATAGTATGATCAAAGCATATGGTTTTATACAGACTTTTGGAGAAGCTTGTATTTACAAGAAAGTGAGTGGGAGCTCTGTAGCATTTCTGATATTATATGTGGATGGCATGTTGTTGATTGAAAGACCTCAGCTAAGCTACTTACCATTGGGCATCAAGATCTATAAAGATAGATCAAGACGCTTGATAAGACTTTCGATGAGTACATACCTTGATAAGATTTTGAAGGAGTTAAAAATGGATCAGTCAAAGAAAGAGTTCTTGCCTGAGTTTTAAAGGTGTGAAGTTGAGTAAAGACTCAAAACCCGACCACGACAGAAAATAGAAAGAGAATGAGAAGTCATTCCCTATGCCTCAGTCATAGGTTCTATGAAGTACGCTATGTTGTGTACCAGACCTATTGTGTACCTCACCGTCAGTTTGGCAAGAGGGTACAATAGTGACCCAGGAGTGGATCACTGGACAGCAATCAAAATTATCCTTAGTGGAATAAGGACATGTTTCTCGGTTATGGAGGTGACAAAAAGTTTGTCGTAAAGGGTTACGTCGATGCAAGCTTTGACACTGATCCGGATGACTCTAAGTCTCAATCTGGATACATATTGAAAGTGGGAGCGATTAGCTAGAGTAGCTCCATGCAGAGCATTGTGGACATAGAAAATTTGCAAAATACATACGGCTCTGAATGTGGCAGACCCTTTGACTAAACTTCTCTCACAAAGCAAAACATGATCACTCTTTGGGTGTTAATCACATAGCGATGTGAACTAGATTATTGAGTCTAGTAAACCCTTTGGGTATTATTCACATGGAAATGTGAACTAATCGCATAAAGATGTGAACTATTGGTGTCGAATCACATGACAATGTGAACTAGATTACTGACTCTAGTGCAAGTGGGAGACTGAAGGAAATATGTCCTAGAGGCAATAATAAAGTTGTTATTTACAGTTCCTTATATCATGATAAATGTTTATTATTCATGCTAGAATTGTATTAACCGGAAAATTAGTACATCTATGAATACATAGACAAAATAGAGTGTCCCTAGTATGCCTCTACTTGACTAGCTCGTTAATCAAAGATGGTTAAGTTTCCTAACCATAGACATGTGTTGTCATTTGATGAACATGATCACATCATTAGAGAATGATGTGATGGACAAGACCCATCTGTTAGCTTAGCATAATAATCGTTTAGTTTATTGCTATTGCTTTCTTCATGACTTATACATGTTCCCAAGTCCTAGCCCAAACCGAATTGGACTAGGGTTGGGGGCGGCCCCCCTTTTCCTTCTCTCCTCCTCCTCATTCCCTCCTTCTCCTACTAGGAATAGGAAAGAGGAGGGGAATCCTACTTGGACTGGGGAGTCCTAGTAGGATTCCCCACACCTGGCGCGCCCCCTAGGGCCGGCCACCTCTTCCCTCCCCTCCTTTATATACGTGGCCAGGGGCACCCCATAGACACACAAGTTGATCTTTTAGCCGTGTGCCCCATAGTGTTCGGTGCGCAGATTGTCTTCAGCATTGCAAGGCGGGTTCCTCCGATGATGACTTCCAAGTAATGTATTCGGCTTTTAATTCAATGTCACACCCCTCGGCTTCTGTGCATCGATGACTTCAGCTTCCACATGTCGGGCGAATGCGGACGGTCAGGGTATTTTTTGCAAATAACACCCCGGCCATGCAAGAAAGAGCGTCTATAAAGAGATTGGGTCTTAGATCCATTCGGCACCACGCAGAGAAAATCCTCAAAGATTGCCAGGAAAGACCATTCCAACATGCTAGCATTCCTAGCTCCTCCTCCCGTTCCGACCCGGAGAAAGGCGAGTGGGAGAGGTGCTCCGTGTCCCACAGTAAATTGGAGAAGTTCCAAACGCAGGGATTTCTACCCCCAGCGGATCTGGTCCCTGTTCGAGCAGGGTTGGCTTCCTTCAACGGAAAACCTAGGCGGAGGATTTCCCCAATCCATCCACGGGGGAACGAGTGTGCTTCGTCCCTATCTGCTGAGGGGCGTGGGATTTACAATTCACCCATTCCTCCGAGGGCTTCTGGAGTATTATGGCCTCCAGCTGCACAATTTTACCCTAGCCTCCATCCTACATATTGCGGGTTATGTCGCTTTATGCAAACTAATCCTGGGTTGTGAGGCCCATTTTGATCTGTGGAGAAGGTGTTTTGTCTTGTTCCGCGCAACCACGAGGGATCGATATTTGAAGTGGGCGGGGCCGAAATATGGCGCATTGCTGAGACCGGATACCTATCCGGCACACCAAAGAAAGCTTCCGAAGAGTGGACCTCTGAATGGTTTTACATTGAGTACGTCATACTTCTAGATCCAGTCCGGAGGGGTCTCCCTGAGTTTACAAGTGTCCCTCTGAAGAAACGCCACAGCTGGCGCCCTCGGAGCCTCGAGGAGGAAGATAGTGAGGAAGTCTGCCAACTCCTGAGCAAGATCGGGACGCTTGCCCGGTCCGGATATATGATGGTCGAAGTGATGGCGACCTCCATAGTGCGGGGGGTCTAGCCACTCCAACACAGAGGACTCCCCATGTGGAACTACAATGGGGAAGATGACGCCTCCCGCTGCGGCAGGAAAGGCCCGGACACCCCTGCCGCCCTAGCCAAAATATTGGCCAAACCATTCAAGGGTGAGGAAGAGGAGTTCCTGCACATCACACACAGAGAAGGATATTCCATGTACAGTCCTCCTAGCTGGTTAAGCCCCCAACTCTTATGATCTACTCATTCCACTCCCTGAGCTTCGTTCAATGAATATTAACCCGTCCATTTATAATAGCACTCGCGAAAGATTTCTGAGGGGCTTCAAAGCCCCGCCCCGCAACCCGAGGGCCACAATCGGGACCTTGACCCCGGATTCGAAGAGGATCCGGATATATTTGTGGCGCTCGAGAATGGGACGTTTTATCAAACGAGCTATGATGGCACAGAGGTGGCCATCATCGCCGACTATCCCGGTCTTCTCCCTTCTTCACATGTGAGTAATCAGGAGACACTTTGTCCGGGAGGGTTTTCTCATTCTTCCTCCCTCACCGCACCATCCTGTGCTCAGAAGGGGAGGCGTTTGGCGCGTCATGCTGCCCCAGGGGCATCTCTAGAGAGAGCGGCTCCCACATCGGGCAGGCCTTCGAAGAGGAAGGCAAACAGAGATACGGTCGGGCCTTCCTTGAAGAGGTATGGGTTCGCAACTATGCTCTTTTTAGCAGTCGCGTCCAACTGTGACTCGTATGTTCATATTGTATCAAGAAAAAGGTTCGACGGACTGTGTCCGGGGACCCGACCATTCGTACTCCTGATAACCAAGATCGGTCCCAGCCGAAGATACGGGGCCCGATATGGGAGTGAAGATCGTCACCAATTCGGAAGTGGAGAGCGCCATGAATCACTGGTGCCGGAGGGCCGTTTTACGAAATCCTCACTTCTCAAAAGAGGCGTTCGGTGCCTTCAGCTCGGCTGATGCATACATCAGAGCTGCTCGAGATGGGCTTAACAGAGCCACCGAGCAACATTTGAAAGATGTGCAGGTAAGTTTACCTTGTCCGAATTTGATAACCATATGCCCGTAGCCCCGAGACTTGAAGCAGTTGGGATGAATGTATTAAGGATCGTTGTATAACCAGGTTCTTATGGAGAAGAATGACCTACTAGCCCAAGAGCTGGAACAGTGCCGAACACAGCTAACTGCTGCTACCACCGAACTGGAAAAGTTCAAGAAGGCATCCTCTGGTAATATTTTCCTCCATCGAGAAACAAAAAATTATACGCCAGCCGTATTTCAACTGCTGCTTGTCTCATAACAGGGTCATCGGACCAACTGAGAGAGGAACTGAAGGCCACTCAAACGAGCAAAAAAGAGGCGAAGAGACAACATGCCGTAGGCGAGCGCATTCTGACCCGAGTCAGACAGGAGAAAAACAAACTCCAGGATTCAAACACCAAATTGGGCAAAGAACTGAAAGATGTGCGAGCTCAGCTAGCCGACTCCATGAAGGAGAACAAAAAGTTGCGAGGCGGCATATTCAGTATGTGGCCGAATTTATCTTATAACAGCTTGGAGGTAAAATTAGTTGATATAGCTATGATTGCAGGTATGTTGACGGGCCGTCCCGAAGAGGAGGTGTCTGGATCATCAAGTGATCTTCTGCAAGGGCTGTCGCAGTTGCACGAGCAAGCTCGGCAGGCAATGCGGAGTGTAGCCAAGGCCTTATGGCCATCCGCCTCCCCTCCAGGGAGTATGGAGAAGCTTGTAGAGCGGTTCAAGGGAGCGCGGCGGCGTATCCGACTATGGAAGATATCGGCTTGCTGAGAGGGTGCGCGAGAGGCCTGGGAAATGGTAAAAATGTGGTATACCAAGCTAGATCCGAATCACATGGCCCGGTTCAGACCGCAAGGGTCAAATGGGGAAGAAATTCCCGTTAGTTTAGTATATGACCAAGTAGAGGTGGCCGCTAGATATTCCCAACAGGATTGTAAGTTAGACCTCCTGTTGGACGGTATAGAGGAGGAAGTCTTTAAGTCCTAAGTGACTATGTACTTTCCTTCTAGCTGGATTGTAAAACGATTGTCATGGCCGACCTTTTCACTTCGACCTCTCGACCCGAAGGTGCAGAGTGTTTTACGAATACTTGAGCGACAAAATAAACCGGGGTATGCGTGAAAACCAGGTGTAGGGGTCATAGTTGCTTGAACAGACAAGTTGTATCTGGCTAGTTATGTTATATTACATTAAAATTGTAAGAAACATCTTCCAGAGAGAATAGTTCCATTAAGGGTTCCTTTCCCTGGGTGTGCATGCATCGATGTGCATGTCCGGACTGTGATGAAGAAATCACAATGTGTATAGCTTCTGGGGGTTCACAAAGGAACGAATGCAAAAACACCTTTAGTTCACCGACGGGATATTCCCTTAAGAACGCTAGCTTTTGGCTTCACCTAGTCTGAGGTACACATCCGAATGACCCGGCAGTAACAATCGCAGAGGTGCTCCCTTTATGCCCTAGCCAAACTAACGGGAAGGTAGGGCATAAGCACAGGAGCCAGGCAACCCAGCTTGGCAAAAACTTAAGTCATATCGATGCATATAATGGCGAAGAAAAGGTACATATGGGAGAAAACGCATATGTGATGAGCTTGATGCTCGGAAAATAACAATAGCAAACTTCTGTCCAACAAGCCCCCAGGTGTAATAGACGTATGTACTTGAAGATGTATGCGTCGAGGGTGTACGATCTAACCGCACGAAAGCTTTTAAGGCTAAAGAGAAAAAATGAAAAGAGAGAAAAAATGATGGAAACGACAGGGGGGAGGAAACGAACAAAGGGTTCGGCGCTAGGCATAGAATCTTCAGAGTCTAGCAGCGTTCTAGGGGTTCGGCTCTAGTCGGTTGTCTGACACACCACGCAAACGATACTCCCCTCCGGTGAGAACTTCGTCGATGATGAAGGGACCCTCCCACTTGGGCTTTAGTTTGTCCCTTTTATTCTCCGGCAGGCATAGACCAAGTTCGCCGACGTTATAAGTTTTGGCCCGCACTTCTCTGCTTTGATACCTTCGAGTCTGTTGTTGATAAAATGCGTAATGGGCTTTTGCAACGTCACGCTTCTCTTCCAGGGCATCTAGGCTGTCATGCCGATCGAGCTCGGCCTCTCTCTCTCTTCGTACATGCGCACTCGAGGTGAGTCATGAATAATGTCGCAGGGTAGCACTGCCTCTGCACCGTACACCATGAAGAAAGGTGTGTATCCGGTAGTTCGATTGGGCGTGGTCCGCTGCCCCCAGAGTACGGAGTCGAGCTCCTCGATCCAGTGCTTGTCTGATTCTTTCAAAGACCACAATAGTCTAGGCTTAATGCCGCTCATAATAAGACCATTGGCTCTTTCAACTTGACCATCTGTTTGTGGATGATAGACAGAGGCGTAATCGAGCTTAATGCCCAGATTAGCACACCAGGCTTTCACTTCGCCGGCTGTGAAGTTGGAGCCATTATCGGTGATGATACTGTGCGGAACACCATAACAGTGTACGACGCTGGATATGAATTCTATCACCGGCCCGGACTCGGCCGTTTTAACTGTTTGGCTTCTATCACTTGGTGAATTTATCCATCATGACAAGTAGATATTTTTTCTTATGGCTTCCACCTTTAAGGGGTCCAACCATATCCAGTCCCCAGACCGCAAAAGGCCAAGTGATGGGGATTGTTTGTAGGGCAGTGGGGGCATGTGGCTTTGGTTGGCGAAGAGTTGGCATCCGACGCAATGTTGGACAAGGTCCTGTGCATCTGCTCGGGCCGTTGGCCAATAGAATCATGTATGGAAGGCCTTGCTAACAAGGGCCTGAGCTTCGGCGTGGTGCCCGCTGAGACCGGCATGAATCTCAGCCAAGAGCTGCCGCCCCTCCTCCTCGAAGATACGCCTTTGAAGGACTCTGGTAGCACTTTTCTTATAGAGTTCTCCTTCGTGAACCTTGTAGGCCTTCGAACGCCGGACGATGCGGCGAACCTCATTCTGATCCTCAGGAAGTTCTTTCCTATTAAGGTAGGCCAGGAAAGGTTCAGTCCATGGGGCAATGGCTGCCATAATGAGATGGGTCGACGGTGTTATTTTGGTGGCTGAGCCGCCGATGATATCTGTGTGTTCGGCATCTGGGGTTGTGCTCGGATCCGGACTAGTGTTGCCGCTTTCCCCCTGCCACACCACGGATGGTTAAAAAGCCTTTCCAGAAATATATTAGGTGGGACGAGGTCGCGCTTGGCGCCAATACGAGCGAGAATGTCCGCCGCTTGATTACTTTCACGGGCCACATGATGGAACTCGAGCCCCTCGAACCGAGCCGACATTTTTAGGACGACATTACGATAAGCCGCCATCTTTGGGTATTTGGCATTGAAATCTCCATTTATTTGAGATATTGCAAGGTTTGAGTCCCCGCGCATCTCTAGGCGTTGTATGCCCATGGAGACAGCCATCCGGAGACCATGCAGCAAGGCGTCGTATTCGGCTGCGTTGTTGGAATCTGTGTATAGTATTTGGAGTACGTAATGAACGACGTCTCCAGTAGGAGACGTTAACACAACGCCCGCTCCTAGTCCTGCCAACATTTTGGAGTCATCGAAATACATAACCCAATTGGAGTATGTGCCGTACTCTTTAGGGAGTCCAGCCTCTGTCCATTCGGCGACGAAGTCAGCCAGTACTTGGGATTTAATAGCTCGACGTGGTTTGTATGTAATATCAAATGGAAGGATCTCAATGGCCCATTTGGCGATCCGGCCCATGGCATCACGGTTGTTTATTATGTCGTTGAGTGGTACTTCGGAAGCCACTGTGATCGAACACTCCTGGAAGTAGTGTCGTAGCTTTCGGGATGCCATGAAGACCGCGTATGCTATCATTTGATAATGGGGTTCCGGGATTTGCATGGTGTAAGGACAGTGGATACATAGTACACTGGCTTCTGAAGCGGGAATTTGTGTCCGTCCTGTTCTCGTTCAACGACGAGCACGACGCTCACCACCTGATGTGTTGCCGATATGTATAGTAACATGGGTTCGCCGACGTTTGATGCGGCCAGGATTGGGTTGCTCGCTAGAAGGGTTTTTATTTCTTCCAGTCCGGCTGTTGTTGCGTCCGTCCACTCAAAGTGATCGCTTCGCCGTAGAAGGCGATAGAGTGGCAGTGCATTTTCTCCCAATCTGGAGATAAAGCGGCTTAGAGCTGCCACGCAACCCGCGAGCTTTTGGACTTGTTTAAGGTCTGTTGGCGTGGCCAATTGTGACAGGGCTCGGATTTTGGCTGGATTTGCTTCAATTCCTCTGTTGGAAACGATGAAGCCCAGCGGTTTTCCAGCTGGGACACCGAAAACGCACTTTTCTGGATTGAGCTTAATGTCATACGCGCGGAGGTTGTCGAATGTGAGTCTATTAGTGTTTCGACGTGCCTAGTTTTGATGATGACATCGTCCACATAAGCTTCAATTGTCTTACCGATCTGTTTCTCTAGGCATGTTTGAATCATCCGTTGGTATGTGGTGGCGGCGTTCTTGAGCCCGAAGAGCATGGTGTTGGAGCAGAATGGCCCATATGGGGTAATGAATGTTGTTGCAACTTGATCGGACTCCTTCATTTTGATTTGATGGTATCCGGAATATGCATCAAGGAAACACAGTGAGTCGTGTCCTGCAGTAGCATCAATGATTTGATCAATGCAGGGGAGGGGGAAGGGATCCTTAGGGCAAGCCTTATTGAGGTCTTTGAAATTGACGCACAGGCGCCAAGATTTATCCTTCTTTGGTACCATCACCAAGTTTGCCAGCCAGTCCGGATGTTTTATTTCTCTAATGAATCCGGCCTCAATTAGCTTAGCTAACTCCTCCCCCATAGCTTGGCGTTTGGGTCCGGAAAAGCGCTGCAGTGCTTGTTTGGCTGGTTCATATCCCTTTAATATATTGAGACTATGTTCGGGCAACTTGCGTGGGATTCCAGGCATATCATAAGGGTGCCAGGCGAATATATCCCAGTTTTCGCGAAGGAAGTCCCGTAGTGCGGTGTCGACCGTTGGGTCTAGTTTTGCTCCAATAGATGATGTCTTCTTGGGATCCGTTGGGTGGACCTGGAATTTGACTATTTCTTCTGCCGGTTTGAAGGAGGTGGATTTGGGTCATTTGTCTAAGATCACATCGTCCCTATCCACCGTGGAGCGCAGTGCGGTTAATTCTTCGGCCGCGAGGGCTTCAGATAATGCCTCAAGGGCCAGGGATGCGGTTTTGTTTTCGGCGTGGAGTGCTATGTCCGGATCACTGATAAGAGTGATTATGCCGTTTGGTCCGGGCATTTTGAACTTCATGTACCCATAATGAGGTATAGCTTGGAAGCGTGTAAAAGCATCTCGCCCCAACAGGGCGTGGTATCCGCTGCTGAAAGGAGCCACTTGGAAGGTTATTTCTTCGGACCGATAATTCACCGCGTGCCGAATACCACGTCAAGTGTGATTTTTCCCGCACACCGCGCCTCCCGATTGGGAATGGTTCCTCGGAAGGTCGTGCTGCTTTGCTCGATGCGGCTTCTGTCTATTTCCATCTTGTGGAGTGTATCCTCATAGATGAGGTTTATTCCGCTGCCGCCGTCCATGAGGACCTTGGTGAGTCGAAAGCCGTCCACGATAGGACTGAGGACTAATGCGGCTGGTGCTCAGACTGTCCTTTATTTTGGTTCATCGCCGGCATTAAAGGTTATAGTTGTGTCGTTCCAAGGGTTTATCGCGGCGATTTGGTAGACTTCAACGAGGTTGCGGAGTGCTCTTTTGCGCTTATTGTTTGAAGTGAATGTCTCGAAGACCGGCAGTACTCTGGGGTCGTCGTCTTCTAGAGGGTTCTACTCTAGGGTGTTTTTGGTAAGGATGTCCTCGCCGCTCTTGGCTACCTGCCGGAGTATCCAACATGCTCTAAGGCTGTGGGTTGGTATGGTGTCCGGTGTTGTGTGTATTTTGCATGGGCCATCGAGCCATCCCTCCAGAACGGTTCCGTGACGGGGTTTATATTTCTTGGCTATTGGACTGGGCGTGTCACGAGGATGCACCCTTTTCGCTTGGACCAGCGGTTGAGTTGGGACCGATGGCTTCCAACAAGCGGCCTGATCTTTCCAGGCGCTTTCCATTGCGCTGTACTTCTGTACGATAGTTGCCAAGTCAGCGAAGTGTGGTATGCGGCGGCGATTAATGGCGTTGAGGATTCCTTCATTCGTGCAATTGTTGCAGAACGCTGATATCTCGTCCTCGTCGCAGCAATCTTTAACCTTGTCCTTGACAAGGAGGAATCTGGCCCAGAAGTGGTGGATCGTTTCCTGAGACTGTTGTTGTATGCTCGTGAGAGCGCTTATGTCTGGTGGGTGGGTGGAATTGGATCTGGACCCTGACCCGATCGATGATCTGGAGTCTGAAGGTTTTCCAGACTTAACAGTCCGGGCTCCGGAGTATCTTCTGGTTGCTTATGCCTGCCGTCCGGTTCTATGTTCGGAAGGCCGGTTACCTCCTTTTTCTGGTAGGTATCCGGCTCTGCAGGGTCGGCGATCCGTACATAGTCCATCTTCAGTATAGGGGAAGAGTCGCCGTCTTGCTCCTCGACTACCGCTATCTGGTGGGTGACCGGTGGAGATTTGATTTCTCTTTGGTCGGGTTTAAGCCCGACCCAATGGTAATCTGTGGCGATTCCCAGGGCGGCGATGCGATCAAGGAGCTCGTTTAAAGACTAAAACTCCGCAGGATCCATCTGCTTGGAGTGTTTGGAGTCGATACGAAGGGGATTTTCGATGGCCCGAGAGGTCATCGTCGGCTTAACGGCCGAACGGGCTGTCATGGTAAAGTCGCCCAGCAGCGAAGGGTTTGGCCTGGGGCCAGTTCTCCTCCGGCGGTGATATTGTTTTTAAGGACAAGGTGAGTCATCGATCTTGTCGTCGACGGCACAGTGGAACTCTCAATGAAAGCACCAATGTCGGTGTCAAAATCGGCGGATCTCGGGTAGGCGGTCCCGAACTGTGCGTCTAAGGTCAATGGTAACAGGAGTCAGGCGACACGATGTTTACCCAGGTTCGGGCCCTCTCTATGGCGGTAATACCCTACTTCCTGCTTGATTGATCTTGATGAATATGAGTATTATAAGAGTTGATCTACCACGAGATCTGTTGGGGAACGTAGTAATTTCAAAAAAAATCCTACGCACACGCAAGATCATGGTGATGCATAGCAACGAGAGGGGAGAGTGTTGTCTACGTACCCTCGTAGACCGAAGCGGAAGCGTTGACGCAACGTAGAGGAAGTAGTCGTATGTCTTCCCGATCCGACCGATCCAAGCACCGTTACTCCGGCACCTCCGAGTTCTTGGCACACGTTCAGCTCGATTACGCACCCCTAGCTCCGATCCAGCAAAGCTTCGGGGAGGAGTTCCGTCAGCACGACGGCGTGGTGACAATCTTGATGTTCTACCGGCGCAGGGCTTCGCCTAAGCACTGCAACGATATATTCAAGGTGGAATATGGTGGAGGGGGGCACCGCACATGGCTAAGGAACGATCACGAAGATCAACTTGTGTGTCCATGGGGTGCCCCCTGCCCCCGTATATAAAGGAGCAAGGGAGGGAGGAGGCCGGCCCTAGGTTTGGGCGCGCCAGGGGAGTCCTACTCCCACCGGGAGTAGGATTCCACCTTTCCTAGTCCAACTAGGTCAAGGGGGGAAAGAGGGGAAGAGGGGAAGGAAGGGAGAGAGGGGCCGCGCCCCAAAACCCCTTGTCCAATTCGGACTGGGCTTGGGAGGGGCGCGCGCCACCTCCTGGTCCTTCCCACTAAGGCCAATCAAGGCCCATTGCTTCTTCCTCGTATTCCCGTAACTCCCCGGTACCTCCGAAAATACCCGAACCACTCAGAACCCTTCCGATGTCCGAATATAGTCGTCCAATATATCGATCTTTACGTCTCGACCATTTCGAGACTCCTCGTCATGTCCCCGATCTCATCCGGGACTCCGAACTCCTTCGGTACATCAAAACTCATAAACTCATTATATAACTGTCATCGAAACCTTAAGCGTGCGGACCCTACGGTTCGAGAACAATGTAGACATGACCGAGACACTTCTCCGATCAATAACCAATAGCGGGACCTGGATGCCCATATTGGCTCCTACATATTCTACGAAGATCTTTATCGGTCAGACCGCATAACAACATACGTTGTTCCCTTTGTCCATCGGTATGTTAGTTGCCCGAGATTCGATCGTCGGTATCCAATACCTAGTTCAATCTCGTTACCGGCAAGTCTCTTTACTCGTTCCGTAATACATCATCCCGTAACTAACTCATTAGTTGCAATGCTTGCAAGGCTTAAGTGATGTGCATTACCGAGAGGGCCCAGAGATACCTCTCCGACGATCGGAGTGACAAATCCTAATCTCGAAATATGCCAACCCAACATCTACCTTTGGTGACACCTGTAGTACTCCTTTATAATCACCCAGTTATGTTGTGACGTTTGGTAGCACCCAAAGTGTTCCTCCGGCAAACGGGAGTTGCATAATCTCATAGTCAAAGGAACATGTATAAGTCATGAAGAAAGCAATAGCAACATACTAAACGATCGGGTGCTAAGCTAATGGAATGGGTCATGTCAATCAGATCATTCAACTAATGATGTGACCTCGTTAATCAAATAACAAATCTTTGTTCATGGTTAGGAAACATAACCATCTTTGATTAACGAGCTAGTCAAGTAGAGGCATACTAGTGACACTCTGTTTGTCTATGTATTCACACATGTATTATGTTTCCGGTTAATACAATTCTAGCATGAATAATAAACATTTATCATGAAATAAGGAAATAAATTATAACTTTATTATTGCCTCTAGGGCATATTTCCTTCAGTCTCCCACTTGCACTAGAGTCAATAATCTAGATTACACAGTAGTGATTCTAACACCCATGGAGTCTTGGTGCTGATCATGTTTTGCCCGTGGAAGAGGCTTAGTCAATGGGTCCGCTACATTCAGATCCGTATGTATCTTGCAAATCTCTATGTCTCCCACCTGGACCAAGTCCCGGATGGAATTGAAGCGTCTCTTGATGTGCTTTGTTCTCTTGTGAAATCTGGATTCCTTCGCCAAGGCAATTGCTCCAGTATTGTCACAAAAGATTTTCATTGGTCCCGATGCACTAGGTATGACACCTAGATTGGATATGAACTCCTTCATCCAGACTCCTTCATTTGCTGCTTCCGAAGCAGCTATGTATTCCGCTTCACATGTAGATCCCGCCACGACGCTTTGTTTAGAACTGCACCAACTGACAGCTCCACCGTTTAATGTAAATACGTATCCGGTTTGCGATTTCGAATCGTCCGGATCAGTGTCAAAGCTTGCATCAACGTAACCCTTTACGATGAGTTCTTTGTCACCTCCATACACGAGAAACATTTCCTTAGTCCTTTTCAGGTACTTCAGGATATTCTTGACCGCTGTCCAGTGATCCACTCCGGGATTACTTTGGTACCTCCCTGCTAAACTTATAGCAAGGCACACATCAGGTCTGGTACACAGCATTGCATACATGATAGAGCCTATGGCTGAAGCATAGGGAACACCTTCCATCTTCTCTCTATCTTCTGCAGTGGTCGGGCATTGAGTCTGACTCAACTTCATACCTTGCAATACAGGCAAGAACCCTTTCTTCGCTTGATCCATTTTGAACTTCTTCAAAATCTTGTCAAGGTATGTGCTTTGTGAAAGTCCAATTAAGCATCTTGATCTATCTCTATAGATCTTAATGCCCAATATGTAAGCAGCTTCACCGAGGTCTTTCATTGAAAAACTCTTATTCAAATATCCCTTTATGCTATCCAGAAATTCTATATCATTTCCAATCAGAAATATGTCATCTACATATAATATCAGAAATGCTACAGAGCTCCCACTCACTTTCTTGTAAATACAGGCTTCTCCAAAAGTCTGTATAAACCCAAATGCTTTGATCACACTATCAAAACGTTTATTCCAACTCCGAGATGCTTGCACCAATCCATAAATGGATCGCTAGAGCTTGCATACTTTGTCAGCACCCTTTGGATCGATAAAACCTTCTGGTTGCATCATATACAACTCTTCTTCCAGAAACCCATTCAGGAATGCAGTCTTTACATCCATTTGCCAAATTTCATAATCATAAAATGCGGCAATTGCTAACATGATTCGGACAGACTTAAGCATCGCTACGGGTGAGAAGGTCTCATCGTAGTCAATCCCTTGAACTTGTCGAAACCCCTTTGTGACAAGTCGAGCTTTGTAGACAGTAACGTTACCGTCGGCGTCAGTCTTTTCTTAAAGATCCACTTGTTTTCTATTGCTTGCCGACCCTCGGGCAAGTCAACCAAAGTCCACACTTTGTTTTCATACATGGATCCCATCTCAGATTTCATGGCTTCCAGCCATTTTGCGGAATCTGGGCTCACCATCGCTTCTTCATAGTTCGTAGGTTCGTCATGATCTAGTAGCATGATTTCCAGAATAGGATTGCCGTACCACTCTGGCGCGGATCTTACTCTGGCTGATCTACGAGGTTCTGTAGTAACTTGATCTGAAGTTTCATGATCAATATCATTATCTTCCTCACTAATTGGTGTAGGTGCTACAGAAATAGATTTCTGTGATGTACTACTTTCCAATAAGGGAGCAGGTACAGTTACCTCATCAAGTTCTACTTTCCTCCCACTCACTTCTTTCGAGAGAAACTCCTTTTCTAGAAAGACTCCAAATTTAGCAACAAAAGTCTTGCCTTCGGATCTGTGATAGAAGGTGTATCCAACAGTTTCTTTTGGATATCCTATGAAGACACACTTTTCCGATTTGGGTTCGAGCTTATCAGGTTGAAGCTTTTTCACATAAGCATCACAGCCCCAAACTTTAAGAAACGACAACTTTGGTTTCTTGCTAAACCATAGTTCATAAGGTGTCGTCTCAACGGATTTTGACGGTGTCCTATTTAACGTGAATGCGGCCGTCTCTAGAGCATAACCCCAAAATGATAGCGGTAAATCTGTAAGAGACATCATAGATCGCACCATATCTAGTAAAGTGCGATTACGACGTTCGGACACACCATTGCGTTGTGGTGTTCCGGGTGGCGTGAGTTGCGAAACTATTCTGCATTGTTTCAAATGTAGACCAAACTCGTAACTCAAATATTCTCCTCCACGATCAGATCGTAGAAACTTTATTTTCTTGTTACGATGATTTTCAACTTCACTCTGAAATTCTTTGAACTTTTCAAATGTTTCAGACTTGTGTTTCATTAAGTAGATATACCCATATCTGCTTAAATCATCTGTGAAGGTGAGAAAATAACGATATCCGCCACGAGCCTCAACATTCATCGGACCACATACATCTGTATGTATGATTTCCAACAAATCTGTTGCTCTCTCCATAGTACCGGAGAACGGTGTTTTAGTCATCTTGCCCATGAGGCACGGTTCGCAAGTGCCAAGTGATTCATAATCAAGTGACTCCAAAAGTCCATCAGTATGGAGTTTCTTCATGCGCTTTATACCGATATGACCTAAACGGCAGTGCCACAAATAAGTTGCACTATCGTTATCAACTCTGCATCTTTTGACTTCAACATTATGAATATGTGTATCACTACTATCGAGATTCATCAAAAATAGACCACTCTTCAAAGGTGCATGACCATAAAAGATATTATTCATATAAATAGAACAACCATTATTCTCTGATTTAAATGAATAACCGTCTCGCATCAAACAAGATCCAGATATAATGTTCATGCTCAACGCTGGCACCAAATAACAATTATTTAGGTCTAATACTAATCCCGAAGGTAGATGTAGAGGTAGCGTGCCGACCGCGATCACATCGACTTTGGAACCATTTGCCACGCGCATCGTCACCTCGTACTTAACCAATCTTCGCTTAATTTGTAGTCCCTGTTTCGAGTTGCAAATATTAGCAACAGAACCAGTATCAAATACCCAGGTGCTACTGCGAGCATTAGTAAGGTACACATCAATAGCATGTATATCACATATACCTTTGTTCACCTTGCCATCCTTCTTATCCGCCAAATACTTGGGACAGTTCCGCTTCCAGTGACCAGTCTGCTTGCAGTAGAAGCACTCAGTTTCAGGCTTAGGTCCAGACTTGGGTTTCTTCTTTTGAGCAGCAACTTGTTTGCTGTTCTTCTTGAAGTTCCCCTTCTTCTTCCCTTTGCCCTTCTTCTTGAAACTAGTGGTCTTATTGACCATCAACACTTGATGCTCCTTCTTGATTTCTACCTCCGCAGCCTTTAGCATTGCGAAGAGCTCGGGCATAGTCTTATCTATCCCTTGCATATTATAGTTCATCACGAAGCCTTTGTAGCTTGGTGGCAGTGATTGAAGAATTCTGTCAATAACACAATCATCCGGAAGATTAACTCCCAGTTGACTCAAGTGATTGTAATACCCAGACATTCTGAGTATGTGCTCACTGACAGACCCATTCTCTTCCATCTTGCAGCTATAGAACTTATTGGAGACCTCATATCTCTCAATCCGGGCATTCTGTTTGAATATTAACTTCAACTCCTGGAACATCTCATATGCTCCATGGTTCTCAAACCGTCGTTGAAGTCCCGGTTCCAAGCCGTAAAGCATGGCACACTGAACTATTGAGTAGTCATCAGCTTTGCTCTGCCAGACATTCATAACATCTGGTGTTGCTCCAGCAGCAGGCCTGGCACCTAGCGGTGCATCCAGGACGTAATTCTTCTGTGCAGCAATGAGGATAATCCTCAAGTTACGGACCCAGTCCGTGTAATTGCTAACATCATCTTTCAACTTTGCTTTCTCAAGGAACGCATTGAAATTCAACGGAACAACAGCACGAGCCATCTATCTACAATCAATCATAAACAAGCAAGATACTATCAGGGACTAAGTTCATGATAAATTTAAGTTCAATTAATCATATTACTTAAGAACTCCCACTTAGATAGACATCTCTCTAATCCTCTAAGTGATCACGTGATCCAAATCAACTAAACCATGTCCGATCATCACGTGAGATGGAGTAGTTTCAATGGTGAACATCATTATGTTGATCATATCTACTATATGATTCACGCTCGACCTTTCGGTCTCCGTGTTCCGAGGTCATATCTTATATGCATAGCTCGTCAAGTATAACCTGAGTATTCCGCGTGTGCAACTGTTTTGCACCCGTTGTATTTGAACGTAGAGCCTATCACACCCGATCATCACGTGGTGTCTCAGCACGAAGAACTTTCGCAACGGTGCATACTCAGGGAGAACACTTCTTGATAATTAGTGAGAGATCATCTTATAATGCTACCGTCAATCAAAGCAAGATAAGATGCATAAAAGATAAACATCACATGCAATCAATATAAGTGATATGATATGGCCATCATCATCTTGTGCTTGTGATCTCCATCTCCGCAGCACTGTCATGATCACCATCGTCACCGGCGCGACACCTTGATCTCCATCGTAGCATTGTTGTTGTCTCGCCAATCTTATGCTTCTACGACTATCGCTGCCGCTTAGTGATAAAGTAAAGCATTACAGGGTGATTGCATTGCATACAATAAAGCGACAACCATACGGCTCCTGCCGGTTGCCGATAGCTCGGTTACAAAACATGATCATCTCATACAATAAAATTTAGCATCATGTCTTGACCATATCACATCACAACATGCCCTGCAAAAACAAGTTAGACGTCCTCTACTTTGTTTGTTGCAAATTTTACGTGGCTGCTACGGGCTGAAGCAAGAACCAATCTCACCTACGCATCAAAACCACAACGATACTTCGTCAAATAGACTCCGTTTTAACCTTCTCAAGGACCGGGCGTAGCCATACTCGGTTCAACTAAAGTTGGTGAGACAGTCTCCCGCAAGCCATCTGTGTGCAAAGCACGTCGAGGGAACCGGTCTCGCGTAAGCGTACGCGTAAGGTTGGTCCGGGTCATCTCATCCAACAATACCGCTGACCCAAAGTATGACATGCTAGTAGGCAGTATGACTTGTATCGTCCACAACTCACTTGTGTTCTACTCGTGCAAATAACATCAAACCATAAAAACCTAGGCTCGGATGCCACTGTTGGGGAACGTAGTAATTTCAAAAAAATTCCTACGCACACGCAAGATCATGGTGATGCATAGCAACGAGAGGGGAGAGTGTTGTCTACGTACCCTCCTAGACCGAAGCGGAAGCGTTGACGCAACGTAGAGGAAGTAGTCGTACGTCTTCCCGATCCGACCGATCCAAGCACCGTTACTCCGGCACCTCCGAGTTCTTGGCACACGTTCAGTTCGATGACGCACCCCTAGCTCCGATCCAGCAAAGCTTCGGGGAGGAGTTCCGTCAGCACGACGGCGTGGTGACAATCTTGATGTTCTACCGGCGCAGGGCTTCGCCTAAGCACTGCAACGATATATTCGAGGTGGAATATGGTGGAGGGGGGCACCACACATGGCTAAGGAACGATCACGAAGATCAACTTGTGTGTCCATGGGGTGCCCCCTGCCCCCGTATATAAAGGAGCAAGGGAGGGAGGAGGCCGGCCCTAGGTTTGGGCGCGCCAGGGGAGTCCTACTCCCACCGGGAGTAGGATTCCACCTTTCCTAGTCCAACTAGGTCAAGGGGGGAAAGAGGGGAAGAGGGGAAGGAAGGGAGAGAGGGGCCGCGCCCCAAAACCCCTTGTCCAATTCGGACTGGGCTTGGGAGGGGCGCGCGCCACCTCCTGGTCCTTCCCACTAAGGCCCATCAAGGCCCATTGCTTCTTCCTCGTATTCCCGTAACTCTCCGGTACCTCCGAAAATACCCGAACCACTCAGAACCCTTCCGATGTCCGAATATAGTCGTCCAATATATCGATCTTTACGTCTCGACCATTTCGAGACTCCTCGTCATGTCCCCGATCTCATCCAGGACTCCGAACTCCTTCGGTACATCAAAACTCATAAACTCATTATATAACTGTCATCGAAACCTTAAGCGTGCGGACCCTACGGTTCGAGAACAATGTAGACATGACCGAGACACGTCTCCGGTCAATAACCAATAGCGGGACCTGGATGCCCATATTGGCTCCTACATATTCTACGAAGATCTTTATCGGTCAGACCGCATAACAACATCGTTGTTCCCTTTGTCCATCGGTATGTTACTTGCCCGAGATTCGATCGTCGGTATCCAATACCTAGTTCAATCTCGTTACCGGCAAGTCTCTTTACTCGTTCCGTAATACATCATCCCGTAACTAACTCATTAGTTGCAATGCTTGCAAGGCTTAAGTGATGTGCATTACCGAGAGGGCCCAGAGATACCTCTCCGACGATCGGAGTGACAAATCCTAATCTCGAAATATGCCAACCCAACATCTACCTTTGGTGACACCTGTAGTACTCCTTTATAATCACCCAGTTATGTTGTGACGTTTGGTAGCACCCAAAGTGTTCCTCCGGCAAACGGGAGTTGCATAATCTCATAGTCAAAGGAACATGTATAAGTCATGAAGAAAGCAATAGCAACATACTAAACGATCGGGTGCTAAGCTAATGGAATGGGTCATGTCAATCAGATCATTCAACTAATGATGTGACCTCGTTAATCAAATAACAACTCTTTGTTCATGGTTAGGAAACATAACCATCTTTGATTAACGAGCTAGTCAAGTAGAGGCATTCTAGTGACACTCTGTTTGTCTATGTATTCACACATGTATTATGTTTCCGGTTAATACAATTCTAGCATGAATAATAAACATTTATCATGAAATAAGGAAATAAATAATAACTTTATTATTGCCTCTAGGGCATATTTCCTTCAAGATCGAGATGGCTAAACTCTAAAATCCTAGCCTGTATGACTATGGTAATGAGTCTCTCTCCCTTCGGACTAAGTCCTCGGGTTTATATAGACACCGAGAGGATCTAGGGTTACACAAGGTCGGTTACAAAGAAAGGAATCTACATATTCGGTCGCCAAGCTTGCCTTCCACGCCAAGGAGAGTCCCGTCCGGACAAGGGTGCAGTCTTCGGCCTTCGTATCTTCACAGCCCATCAGTCCGGCCCATGGCTAACAGGCCGGACGCCCGAGGACCCCTTAGTCCAGGACTCCCTCAGTACCCCCCTCCACAGTTACACACATCGGTCATATCGTCGTAGTGCTTAGGCGAAGCCCTGCGTCGGTAACTTCATCATCACTGTCGCCACGCCGTCGTGCTGACGGAACTCTCCCTCGGCCTCAACTGGATCAAGAGTTCGAGGGACGTCATCGAGCTGAACGTGTGCTGATCGCAGAGGTGCCATGCGTTTGGTACTTGGATCGGTTGGATCGCGAAGACGTTCGACTACATCAACCACGTTACTAAACGCTTCCGCTTTCGGTCTACGAGGGTACGTGGACACACTCTGCCTGCTCGTTGTTGTGCTTCTCCTAGATAGATCTTGCGTGATCGTAGGCAAAATTTTTGAAATACTACGTTCCCCAACACCACATGTGTATGTTCACCGGAGGACTCTTAATCGAGGAGGGTCGGCATAATGGATGGAGGCTGGTGGTGGATGTATAAGATTTGGGTGGCTCGTCGGTTCCTAAACAATAATTATGAAGCTAGAAGGTCAAGCGAACAAATGACTTGCCCGAGTGGAACTTGGCATAGCTTTAAAGTTTCACATAAGGCTAGTCATAGTGGGAGTAACTTAGCTAGTAACATAACGTATTCCAACACAAATATGCTTACGTGGCATGTAATTAATGAGAAGAGATGTGTTTAGAGTAACATAATATGTTACTGTAACATAGCGCTTCCCAAAAGAAGATGGGTCTACAAGCTAATAAATGATGTCGTTTATGACACTAGTACTATGTTATTTTGCACTATGAAGGTAGTTACTTACATTAGTGTCATATGCATGACACTAGTATAATTTACTCCCCACTATGACCAGCCTAATTCTCTACGTAATGTAGCGCTGACGTGCCGGCAGCTTGCGGTCGGGCCCTCGTGTAAGCCATTAACTGAATGCTAATGTGGATAGCTTACATGTCAAGAGAAATAAAATAATGAGGATAAACTATTTAGATATTATAAATATGAAGTACATCTTGTGATGTATCTAATGAAATGTATTTGGTATTTTAGAGCAACTCCAACTGGACGACCCATTTCGTCCGTCCATGTCCGTTTACATATGCGATGACAAAAACGATGGCCCAACGCAGAGACCCAATTTCATCTTGCGTCCGCTTTGTGTCCACGCGGATCCATTTCCGTCCCAAATTTGAGCCACATTTTGGTCCGAGGCGGACACAAAGCTGACGTTTTCTGTCTCCTCCTCGTCCGCTGCAAGCCCCGTCTGGCCACCTGCCATTCACCCACCTTTTTATTTTATTTTTTCTCTCTTCGCTGCCCACCTCGCCTCTGCCGTCCCCCGTAGCAGCCGCGCCATCGCCAATCCCTTGCTTCGGCGAGACTCCGCAGGCGCCACCGCCACTCAAGCTCGTGGCCGCGCTGGCTAGGCCGCAGACGCCGCCGCTCGCACCGCTCGCCATGGCCACGATTGCTGCACTCGCATCGTTCACCTAGCCGTGCCATGCTCACCGCGCCCAGCCACCATGCTCGTCGTGCCTCATCTCCTGCATGGCGCAAAGGCAAGCGCTCGCCCCCCTCACCGTGTTGTCGCTAGATCCGCGCGAAGGCAGACGCGAAGACGTACTCGGCGATGGCTACGTCGCGCATGCTAGCTAGCTTGTTGTGGCTGTCGCATGCCGCGTGCACAGTTGTGTGCGTGCGCGCATGCTCACCGTGGTAGCTCGTGCGCCCAGCCGCCTCGCGGCGCTCGCGTGCCCGGCCCGACCTCATCCCCTACACCGCTACTGGTCGCCCACCCCCCACCACCATCGTCCCCGCACCACCCCGTTGCTCCTGGTCGCCCGCCCGGCCTCGCCGCGCCTGCGCCAGGCCAGGCCTCGCCGTGCCCGACCCCGGCAGCGTGCGGCCTCGCCGCGCCTGGTCTGGCCTCGTCGCGCCCTCGCGCTTGCCGCGCCATGCTCGTAGCGCTCACCGTGCCGCCCTCGTCGTGGGGTTCGAGCTCACCCGTCGGCCTCCCCGCGTGCTGCGAGCTCCCCTCCCTGCCTGCTAGTACATGTTTGAGGAAATGTCAGGGCGGACATGTCGAAAATGGTTCTGGTTACCGTTGGGCGCACTCGCAGACCCAAATGAAAAGGCAGACACGGACGTGTGGATGGGTGACCCAAACAGATAAAAAAGGCAAAATCAGTGTTCATTTGGGTCGGTCGGTTGGAGTTGCTCTTAGATGTGTATGTTTTTCTCTACAAAGTTTGTTAAAATTAATAAAATTTGACTTCTCAAAATAGTTATACGCACTGCATTGTGGAACGGAGAAGTATCACCCGCAAAAAAAAAAACAGTGGAACGGAGAAGTAACTCTGTCGTGTTTTCTGACATTCGTCTGGTTGATTGGAATAAATTCTAAAATATATGTGGTGTGGTTAGATCCGGTTTAGGAGTCAAGGATGCCCTTTATTGGTCAAAGAAAAATGCGTGCTTAGTCCAAGCTCCCACAACACAGCTCGAGCTCCACCTCAGTCTCTGGATCGATCTGCAAGTCAACACCCCAGTCTTCGGGTCCAAGGTCCGGCAACACCGCAGACAGCAGAGCGCCGTTTCTGCTCGCCGCTCCGACCTCTGCATGGGCGCCGCGGCAGGGAAGGCTGTCGAAGACCTGGCATCTGCTGCTGATGGGACAACAACGCGAGCGGAGGACCGGCTCGCCGTCGCTGAGCGCGTCATCCTCGAGTTCGAGCGCCGCCGCCCATCCTGCGACGGCACCAACGTCGGTATATGGGACGCGCAGGCGACCTGCACCAACCAGGGCCTCCTCGCCGCGGTCGACGAGATAGTCTTCCTCAAGGAGATGCACGCGTTCCCCATGGCCTCCGCCGCCGGCCGCCGCATGGACGGCGCCCTCCGCGCCGCCATGTCGTGCCTCATGGAGGAGTTCCTCAGCCTCAGGGTGTGGGACGGTTCCCAGCTCGAAGGCAGGAGTGGCCTCCGCTTCGCCGTCGACAAGCTCTTCGTTTCCGTGGCGGCGGCCCGTGGCGCGTCGTCGTCGTTCGCCTTCCTAACCGGCGGCAGCACGGCCAGCACGGTGAGAACCAGCACGGCCGAGTTGAGCTCCGGCATCGTCGATGAGCTGTACGCGTCCGGGAGGCAGCCGGCGGGGCCTGATGTCTTCTCGGACGGGGAGTTTCCGGATGAGCTCGACCTGATCCGCCCGGCGAGCTTGTCGGTCTTCCATGAGATCTCACTGCGTGTCATCCGTGCCGGCTACACAAAGGAGCTTCTCCACGCGTTCGCCGACGCTCCCTGCGAAGTTTTGGACAGGTGTGCTAGCTGGCTTCGTTGATTCTGCAAATGCTCTGTAATCCCCCATTATTAGATCTGAATTTGGCATTTGGACCCCTTTCTCTCGGAGTTGATGAACTGGAAGATTGTGACCATGGACTGGAGCAGGTTCTTGTCGATTCTCCAACTCCAAGTGGGATGCTCTCGGGAGGCCGAGACCGGCGAATCGATCAGCTATGAGAACGCCGAGTGGTGGACAGCGGAGGACATGATCCGGCGGTGGATCCTGGCGACCAATCTGGTGGGGAAGGCCCTTGTCGCTATGCAAACGCAGCTCCACGCGCAGAGCAACGGCACCTTCGACAGGTTCAAGAACGACTGCCTCATGGCCATGGCGAAGCGGAGATCTTATATCCTGCTCCGATTCGCAGACGGGTTCACCAGCACGCGTTCGCCGGAGAAGCTCATGTACGTCCTGGAAATGTACGAGGTCCTTAGCAGCTCTGCCCCGGGGCTCGTGCTCGTGCTCATCGGGCCGCACAAGGAGCTCTTTTCCCGGCAGGTCGAGGTGGTTCTCGCCAAGCTGGCGCGCGCGCTGAGGGTCATGATCGGCGGTGCCGTCACCAAGGTCCGAACCGGCGGGAGCTCTGGGACGCAGAGCGAGACGCGCGGGGTCGGCGCCGCCGTCCATCCGCTGACGCTGTACGCCGTGTCCTGCATCGAGTCGCTGGCACCGCACCGCCGCGCGCTGGATGTGATCCTCGCGAGCACGGGCGGCAGCCTCGAGGGCGTGAACTCGTTCGGCGATCTCTTCTCGGAGCTAGTCGCGTCCCTGGAGCCCAAGCTGGAGGAGATATCCGCCCTCCGCGGCGCGGAAGGAGGCAGCCTGCGGCACCTCTTCCTGGCCAACAACACCAGCTTCGTGCTGAAACGCGCCGGCGCGATCGGGGAGACGACGAGTGGGCCGCGTGCCGCCGGAGCCGGGTCGAGCAGCACGTGGCGGGCTACGTCGAGGCCTCCTGGGCGCCGGTCGTGGCCTGCCTCGAGGCCGGCAAGCCCGCCACCAAGGCGCTGGCCAAGTTCAACGCCGCGCTCGAGAAAGCTTGTCAGAGTTGTGTCGAATATTGTGTACAAGGTAGGTTACAGTTGGACTTGTAGTTGTATTGTGTTTACATAGGATATGGAGTCGTGTCCTAGTAGGACACTTGTATCCTAGGCCTCACATATATAGTGGGGGTAGACACACGATGTAACCTATGCCAACATAATAGCAACGGAACGCAGGGGAAGCCGGCGGCATGTGCCGGTGTCCAGGGCGACCGGGTGCGGTATTGTGACGGTGTCACGGGGAGGAGCGCCCGTAGTCAAGCCCCGAGGATGTAGCCATATCGGTGAACCTCGTTAACAAATCTCAATGTCGTGCTCGTGTGATTGCTTGGTCCTCGGATGATCGATGGTGGCATCGGATTTATTCTAACAAGTGGTATCATGAGCTAGGTTGTTCGGAGGCGGCGAGAGTTGATCTAGAGGAGGCTGAGTGCTGATTTTGTCCGTCACGAGAGGCGGTCGTGTATCAGCTGACACAAAGCGAATTGAGTCGAGGCACCTCGAGACACAAAGCTGACACAAAGCGAATTGAGGCCGAGTTCTCGAAGAGGATCGGACAGCAGCAGACGGCGGCGGCGTATGGTGCAAACAGCAGCGGATCGATCGGCACGGTATGTGGAAGCGGCCCGTTTGGGTGCGCGTTTGGTTCAGCGATCGTGCAGCGGCCCTGGCAGGAGGCGCCTGTAGCACGTGTGTGTGGCTGCTGGTCAACGCAGCTGGATCAGGAAGAGACCCGATGGGGCGCACGGTCTGGACGAGGTTCAGGCCGTTGGCAAGCGGTCCATGCGGGGGTTTTCTGCGTTCGAGGGAGCTTGGAGATTTGTTTGACAAAAAAAATCGACACATGGCAGACCCAATCGGCGGAGAAGGCACCCATTGATACGGATCCATAGTGCTAGGATATGACAAAGCAAATAGCTAGCATCGGGAGGTTTAGCCAAGACAGAGAGCCAAATTTCACGTGAAGACCAACTAGTTGGAATTATTAGTAGTACGCGGTGTTCGTGTACTTGGGGCATCGCGTGGAGAGCTCAGATAATTTTCACAGGGTCAGCTGTATAAAGAAGTATGGCGCCAACGGGTACCAGGTTTGAGGTGGAGAAGTTCACGGAACTGAAAACCTTGGGCTATGGCAGACATGGGTGAAAAATTGTTGGCGCGACAGGGATGCTTGAAGGCGTTGCGAGAAGTCATGTCAGCTAAGATGGAATTATCATGTGATGGATGAAGGTTCACGGAAGAGGATTTGGGAGCCTTGAGCGTGTCGTGCAGCCGGAATAGTTCGGCTGGGTCGGACAAGGCAGTCTGACGGATCGACGCAAGTCGGTTGGTACAGAAGACGGTGGTGGGATCGACGACGACGACGTAAGAGCGTGATGCTGATGGTGACCGACTTCTGGGCGTGGAAACACGTGGCACAGGCCCCGAGGGTTTGTGTGGCTTCGACAAGACTATGGCGCGTGGTTGATTCAAGGTGGTGTATACACGGAGTTTGAAGTCGACGGGCGCGAGGGTGGACTGATCATCTACCATGGAGTCATGTTGAAGGTGGAGCTGGATTGAGGGGCTACGGCGTAAGTGCACAGAGAGTCGAAGCCTATTCAGCTGGGGAAAAAGCGAATGACATACAGTTTGGACTGGAGCCCAGTGGTCTGATGGAAGCATGAAACTCGTCATCGGTCGGTGATGATCGGTGGTACTCTGCAGTGGGGGTTGAGTGGTGTGGGTTCGTGACCCTTGAGACTCGACCGGGACAGCGGAGGCTCGACGCGGTAATAGCGGCGAGGCGTGCGGTTAGCACGGGGCATGGAGACGGGCCAGGGCTCTGGTGGTCATACATGTGGTGAGACAACTGCGAATTTGACTCGGGATGACTACAAGCAATGGTGAAATTCCTTCAAGTTTCAGACAGGCGGTCAAGAAAGGAGCGGTGATGTTGAGTTCAGTTGGGAGCACAGACTAGAGTAACAAGGAACTTAATTTTGCTCGAGTGTTGACTGTAGTCAAGAAAAGGAGGGACTACAAGTTGCAGGTGGAGTCATATGGAGTCTTTGGAGTAGCAGCGGTGCTCATGGAATAAGCTCAAGTCCAATGTACATGGAAGTTTGACGCACGAACAAATTCAGGGTGGTGGAGAATATTCGCCAAGGTGGAGTTTGTTAGAGCTGTGTCGGATATTGTGTACAAGGTAGGTTACAGTTGGACTTGTAGTTGTATTGTGTTTACATAGGATATGGAGTCGTGTCCTAGTAGGACACTTGTATCCTAGGCCTCACATATATAGTGGGGGTAGACACACGATGTAACCTATGCCAACATAATAGCAACGGAACGCAGGGGAAGCCGGCGGCATGTGCCGGTGTCCAGGGCGACCGGGTGCGGTATTGTGACGGTGTCACGGGGAGGAGCGCCCGTAGTCAAGCCCCGAGGATGTAGCCATATCGGTGAACCTCGTTAACAAATCTCAATGTCGTGCTCGTGTGATTGCTTGGTCCTCGGATGATCGATGGTGGCATCGAATTTATTCTAACAAGTGGTATCATGAGCTAGGTTGTTCGGAGGCGGCGAGAGTTGATCTAGAGGAGGCTGAGTGCTGATTTTGTCCGTCACGAGAGGCGGTCGTGTATCAGCTGACACAAAGCGAATTGAGTCGAGGCACCTCGAGACACAAAGCTGACACAAAGCGAATTGAGGCCGAGTTCTCGAAGAGGATCGGACAGCAGCAGACGGCGGCGGCGTATGGTGCAAACAGCAGCGGATCGATCGGCACGGTACGTGGAAGCGGCCCGTTTGGGTGCGCGTTTGGTTCAGCGGTCGTGCAGCGGCCCTGGCAGGAGGCGCCTGTACCACGTGTGTGTGGCTGCTGGTCAACGCAGCTGGATCAGGAAGAGACCCGATGGGGCGCACGGTCTGGACGAGGTTCAGGCCGTTGGCAAGCGGTCCATGCGGGGGTTTTCTGCGTTCGAGGGAGCTTGGAGATTGACGATGTTGGAGATTTGTTTGACAAAAAAAATCGACACATGGCAGACCCAATCGGCGGAGAAGGCACCCATTGATACGGATCCATAGTGCTAGGATATGACAAAGCAAATAGCTAGCATCGGGAGGTTTAGCCAAGACAGGGAGCCAAATTTCACGTGAAGACCAACTAGTTGGAATTATTAGTAGTACGCGGTGTTCGTGTACTTGGGGCATCGCGTGGAGAGCTCAGATAATTTTCACAGGGTCAGCTGTATAAAGAAGTATGGCGCCAACGGGTACCAGGTTTGAGGTGGAGAAGTTCACGGAACTGAAAACCTTGGGCTATGGCAGACATGGGTGAAAAATTGTTGGCGCAACAGGGATGCTTGAAGGCGTTGCGAGAAGTCATGTCAGCTAAGATGGAATTATCATGTGATGGATGAAGGTTCACGGAAGAGGATTTGGGAGCCTTGAGCGTGTCGTGCAGCCGGAATAGTTCGGCTGGGTCGGACAAGGCAGTGTGACGGATCGACGCAAGTCGGTTGGTACAGAAGACGGTGGTGGGATCGACGACGACGACGTAAGAGCGTGATGCTGATGGTGACCGACTTCTGGGCGTGGAAACACGTGGCACAGGCCCCGAGGGTTTGTGTGGCTTCGACAAGACTATGGCGCGTGGTTGATTCAAGGTGGTGTATACACGGAGTTTGAAGTCGACGGGCGCGAGGGTGGACTGATCATCTACCATGGAGTCATGTTGAAGGTGGAGCTGGATTGAGGGGCTACGGCGTAAGTGCACAGAGAGTCGAAGCCTATTCAGCTGGGGAAAAAGCGAATGACATACAGTTTGGACTGGAGCCCAGTGGTCTGATGGAAGCATGAAACTCGTCATCGGTCGGTGATGATCGGTGGTACTCTGCAGTGGGGGTTGAGTGGTGTGGGTTCGTGACCCTTGAGACTCGACCGGGACAGCGGAGGCTCGACGCGGTAATAGCGGCGAGGCGTGCGCTTAGCACGGGGCATGGAGACGGGCCAGGGCTCTGGTGGTCATACATGTGGTGAGACAACTGCGAATTTGACTCGGGATGACTACAAGCAATGGTGAAATTCCTTCAAGTTTCAGACAGGCGGTCAAGAAAGGAGCGGTGATGTTGAGTTCAGTTGGGAGCACAGACTAGAGTAACAAGGAACTTAATTTTGCTCGAGTGTTGACTGTGGTCAAGAAAAGGAGGGACTACAAGTTGCAAGTGGAGTCATATGGAGTCTTTGGAGTAGCAGCGGTGCTCATGGAATAAGCTCAAGTCCAATGTACATGGAAGTTTGACGCACGAACAAATTCAGGGTGGTGGAGAATATTCGCCAAGGTGGAGTTTGTTAGAGCTGTGTCGGATATTGTGTACAAGGTAGGTTACAGTTGGACTTGTAGTTGTATTGTGTTTACATAGGATATGGAGTCGTGTCCTAGTAGGACACTTGTATCCTAGGCCTCACATATATAGTGGGGGTAGACACACGATGTAACCTATGCCAACATAATAGCAACGGAACGCAGGGGAAGCCGGCGGCATGTGCCGGTGTCCAGGGCGACCGGGTGCGGTATTGTGACGGTGTCACGGGGAGGAGCGCCCGTAGTCAAGCCCCGAGGATGTAGCCATATCGGTGAACCTCGTTAACAAATCTCAATGTCGTGCTCGTGTGATTGCTTGGTCCTCGGATGATCGATGGTGGCATCGGATTTATTCTAACAAGTGGTATCATGAGCTAGGTTGTTCGGAGGCGGCGAGAGTTGATCTAGAGGAGGCTGAGTGCTGATTTTGTCCGTCACGAGAGGCGGTCGTGTATCAGCTGACACAAAGCGAATTGAGTCGAGGCACCTCGAGACACAAAGCTGACACAAAGCGAATTGAGGCCGAGTTCTCGAAGAGGATCGGACAGCAGCAGACGGCGGCGGCGTATGGTGCAAACAGCAGCGGATCGATCGGCACGGTACGTGGAAGCGGCCCGTTTGGGTGCGCGTTTGGTTCAGCGGTCGTGCAGCGGCCCTGGCAGGAGGCGCATGTAGCACGTGTGTGTGGCTGCTGGTCAACGCAGCTGGATCAGGAAGAGACCCGATGGGGCGCACGGTCTGGACGAGGTTCAGGCCGTTGGCAAGCGGTCCATGCGGGGGTTTTCTGCGTTCGAGGGAGCTTGGAGATTGACGATGTTGGAGATTTGTTTGACAAAAAAAATCGACACATGGCAGACCCAATCGGCGGAGAAGGCACCCATTGATACGGATCCATAGTGCTAGGATATGACAAAGCAAATAGCTAGCATCGGGAGGTTTAGCCAAGACAGGGAGCCAAATTTCACGTGAAGACCAACTAGTTGGAATTATTAGTAGTACGCGGTGTTCGTGTACTTGGGGCATCGCGTGGAGAGCTCAGATAATTTTCACAGGGTCAGCTGTATAAAGAAGTATGGCGCCAACGGGTACCAGGTTTGAGGTGGAGAAGTTCACGGAACTGAAAACCTTGGGCTATGGCAGACATGGGTGAAAAATTGTTGGCGCGACAGGGATGCTTGAAGGCGTTGCGAGAAGTCATGTCAGCTAAGATGGAATTATCATGTGATGGATGAAGGTTCACGGAAGAGGATTTGGGAGCCTTGAGCGTGTCGTGCAGCCGGAATAGTTCGGCTGGGTCGGACAAGGCAGTCTGACGGATCGACGCAAGTCGGTTGGTACAGAAGACGGTGGTGGGATCGACGACGACGACGTAAGAGCGTGATGCTGATGGTGACCGACTTCTGGGCGTGGAAACACGTGGCACATGCCCCGAGGGTTTGTGTGGCTTCGACAAGACTATGGCGCGTGGTTGATTCAAGGTGGTGTATACACGGAGTTTGAAGTCGACGGGCGCGAGGGTGGACTGATCATCTACCATGGAGTCATGTTGAAGGTGGAGCTGGATTGAGGGGCTACGGCGTAAGTGCACAGAGAGTCGAAGCCTATTCAGCTGGGGAAAAAGCGAGTGACATACAGTTTGGACTGGAGCCCAGTGGTCTGATGGAAGCATGAAACTCGTCATCGGTCGGTGATGATCGGTGGTACTCTGCAGTGGGGGTTGAGTGGTGTGGGTTCGTGACCCTTGAGACTCGACCGGGACAGCGGAGGCTCGACGCGGTAATAGCGGCGAGGCGTGCGGTTAGCACGGGGCATGGAGACGGGCCAGGGCTCTGGTGGTCATACATGTGGTGAGACAACTGCGAATTTGACTCGGGATGACTACAAGCAATGGTGAAATTCCTTCAAGTTTCAGACAGGCGGTCAAGAAAGGAGCGGTGATGTTGAGTTCAGTTGGGAGCACAGACTAGAGTAACAAGGAACTTAATTTTGCTCGAGTGTTGACTGTGGTCAAGAAAAGGAGGGACTACAAGTTGCAGGTGGAGTCATATGGAGTCTTTGGAATAGCAGCGGTGCTCATGGAATAAGCTCAAGTCCAATGTACATGGAAGTTTGACGCACGAACAAATTCAGGGTGGTGGAGAATATTCGCCAAGGTGGAGTTTGTTAGAGTTGTGTCGGATATTGTGTACAAGGTAGGTTACAGTTGGACTTGTAGTTGTATTGTATTTACATAGGATATGGAGTCGTGTCCTAGTAGGACACTTGTATCCTAGGCCTCACATATATAATGAGGGTAGACACACGATGTAACCTATGCCAACATAATAGCAACAGAACGCAGGGGAAGCCGGCGGCATGTGCCGGTGTCCAGGGCGACCGGGTGCGGTATTGTGACGGTGTCACGGGGAGGAGCGCCCGTAGTCAAGCCCCGAGGATGTAGCCATATCGGTGAACCTCGTTAACAAATCTCAATGTCGTGCTCGTGTGATTGCTTGGTCCTCGGATGATCGACGGTGGCCTCGGATTTATTCTAACAAAGCTTACAGCGGCCACGTACGCTGCGAGGTCGCCGATCCCGAGCTCAGGGCGGCGCTGCGGAAGGCCGTGTCGGAGAAGATCGTCGGTGCTTATGGCGCGTATCTGCTGGAGCACTCCAAGTCTGCCAGGTACACGCCCGATAGCCTGGCCGGGTTGGTGTCCGAATTGTTCGAAGGAGAGGACGCCGCGGGCAATCAGAGGCGGTTTATTTCTTGGGTCTACAAATAGGTCATGAATCTGCAGATCAGGTCACAGGACCTCAATGAAGAATCATCAGATAATCAACTCGGAGGAGCAGACCCTGGGAGGAGGGATGTCCAACCCCAAGCGGCGGCAGGGGCCGGTGAACCACGGCGACCGCGCCGGCAAAAGGTCGCGGCCTGTGCACAAGCAGCAGAAGCACCTCTATCTTGTTCTAGACGACTGGACCAGGGGCTTCACCATCCGCAAGATCGACGTCGACGCCATAGACAGCGGCCCCGACCTGGACCTGGACCTGGAGCCGCCGGCCGTCCGGATAGTGTCACCCGCACCTGTTTATCCCGTGAACTTCACTGCCCTGGGCAGCAACATTTTCATCGCGAGCAACAGGCACCCCGGCACCATGGCGTACGACACGGAGACGGGCGGGCTGGCCATCGGCCCTCTCCTCCCGGACACCCTGCTCGGCGGCACCCGCATCTTCGCGGCCACCGGCGACACGAAGCAGCTGTACGCGCTGAAGTACAGAATCTGTGACAGGCAGCAGGCCTTCGAGGTGATGTCCACGGCCTGCATCGAGGATTGGCATCCCACCTCTTTCCCAAACCCAAGTCAGGACTGGTCCTGGGCAAGCGTTCCGTCGCCACCGCCATTCCCCAAGGATTCCCTGATCACCGCCTACGCCATGCACCCGGACGGACGCACTCTCTTCGTGTCTTGTGCAAACAGCCGCGACACACACCACCACACCTACTCCTTCGACACCAAGAACCATAAATGGAGGTCTCATGGCGATTGGGTGTTGCCTTTCCAAAATCAGGGCTACTTCGACGGCGAGCTGGACGCGTGGATTGGCCTTCGTAAGGACGGCTACGTCTGCGCCTGCCGGGTCCCTTCCCGCAGCAGAACGCTCGTCGCGCAGCCGGACTGGAAGATGGCCAAGGACGAGCTCTTCCTCGAGCACCCGGGGAGCCTAGGTGCCACCCTCGCGTACATGGGGAACGCCAGGTTTTGCCTTGTGGAGACGGAAGAGCTGGAGTTTGATGGCTTCATGCTCTATATCACCATTTTTGGTCTCAAGTACAGCCATGAGGGAGAGCTGCAACCCACCACCCGTCGCACCACCAAGTCATGTCGAGTGGCTAGGAATCTCCTGCAGTTTTCTCCCGTGGCGTTCTGGTTATAGCTATTTGATGTTTGGCTTGGTTGCCATGCAATGCATATTTGTCATTCTCATGGATCTGAATTAGTACGATTTGTCGCAATGAAACTTTGCTTCTTTTGGTAATTTTTGTGGAACCTGCTGAGCTATCTTTACTATTTGTAGCAAAAGAGCTTGTATGTTGCAATGGAAGCATACATATCCTATGGTTCAACTAGAACATGATAGCGCGCGTTGCTGCGCCTGTCTATCTTCAAAAATAATGAAATAAAATTTGAAAAATAAATATGGAAAATAAAGATATAAATTTCAAATGTAATTGAGATGCATGGTATTTTCTTACAAAATCAAACTTCAAGGTTTGTATTTAGCTATTTCCGAAGTGTAAATCAGAAATTCAAATTTGATCCATGAGTCATTACAGAGCAACAAAATCTTACTAATGCATTGACCTTATTATATTACACAAGGAAGAAGGATATGACAACAATAGCATAGTTCGAACAAGTAGGCATTTGGATACATCTTCCACCCTATAAACTGGACATGCACCTTTAGTGTTTGATACATAATCTCACACGATAACAGAATGCATTCGGTTACCTGTTTTGTTTTTGTTTCTAGAATCATCCACTCATTCACATTCTCGATTTCCATTTGTGAAGAAGTTGGTTTATACAGATCTATACAAATCACTGTAGCATGGTAGAATGATATAAGTTATAAGATCCACACATACATACCCGCGTAGATAAAAAGTATGTTAATCCTTAAACACTAAACGGGTACTATATTTATTTCAAAACGGAAAACTGGTACTATTGGACACATACACATATGCACAGAAAAAGAAAGTTATGAATATAACACTAATATTGGGCACATCTAATTCCTCAACATAGGCAATGAAAGAAACTACCATGTCAAATGCTCTAATAATTAGTTCAGTTAATATAAGAAACATATGCTTCGATAGTACACTTACGGCATCAGACGATGCAAGTTTGTTTTTCTAACGGCAGCAACCAAACAAACTCTAAGATCTAGCTATATGATATGAATAGAAAGCTCCACAAACATTGCCACCAATACAAAGCCAGGAA
Source organism: Aegilops umbellulata (assembly GCA_032464435.1). Taxonomy (NCBI): domain Eukaryota; kingdom Viridiplantae; phylum Streptophyta; class Magnoliopsida; order Poales; family Poaceae; genus Aegilops; species Aegilops umbellulata. Next base: position 16,456,909 of record CP136060.1, on the reverse strand, counting down.
ATATGAAGTTACAGACAATATCGAGTCAATTGCACAAAACTACCACATTTGCGGCTAGGTTTGCAGAAAACCACCAAGTCGCTAATCCGTTGCAAAAATCACTGCTTTTTCACTAAACCTCTTGCAAAAAGCATTGATCATCCACTTTGGCTCGTCTAAGTGTGTTTATGACAGATGGGACCAGATCGTCAGAGCTGACTTGGCAAAAAATTGACACACACACCCCTGAAATCTGAAAACAAACGCAATCAACTCCTCCCGATGTTGGCCTCGTCCGCCCGCTCAGATCTGTCGCTGTTGAGCTGGGTTGCTACGGGATCCGTCGAGGGGAGGTGCTGCAGCCACGGCTCCTCCTCTGGCGAGGATGACGCCATGGTGGCCCAGCTCCGGCCGCCGTCGATTTATGGACCTTGTCGGGGATATACCCCGCGGTGTAAACCGGCCGGACTTGATGGTTTAGCTGAAGACCCGCCTTGACCTTGGCGGTTTACAAGCAACCCGCTTGGACGTTGTAACTCAATGGTAACCCGACGGACGGGTCAGAGGAGCGACAAGACCCGGTGGCCCGTCTGGCGGTTCATGAAGGCCGGTTCAACTATTGTGGGCCGGTTTAACAGGAAAGGAATATTTATCTTACAAGGAGTTAAGACCGAGACTTGTACCCGGTTTGTATTAGAGATAGACTAGTCCTAATCCTAATAGGACTCCACATGTAAACCGCCCCTTCAACATATATAAGGAGGGGCGGGCTCCCCGAAGAGGGACGGTTTAGAAGTTAGAAGCTACAAGCTACAAACAATGAATAATCTCTAGGGCTAGACACAAGAGCCGGTTTATGGCGTCTCCCTCGGGATGATAATGAGACCTAGCCTCAAACAGCATGTAGGGTTATTACCCGATGATGTTTCCCGGGGCCCGAAGCTGTCTAAAATCCTCGTCTTGCGTGTTGATCCGCCCTGCGTCTCTCGTCCCACTCAACCCCTCTCAAGCTACCACATAGATGCGTTGGCTCCACGACTAAGTCATTTGCTAGGACATCTGCCGTGACAATTCCACGACAGTTGGCGCCCACCGTGGGGCTCGCGCACGGTGGTGATGAGTTCTTGGAGGGATATATCTCAGGGATCAAAGATCAAGAAATTCGCAATTTACGGTTGAAGAAGAACCGGCATAAAGCAGCAGTATTGGGCAGAGCTGCAACCGTGTTAATTAAAACTGCTGGTCAACTATGAAGCTAGCAGTGCAAGTTTTGCGTTCAAAAGATGTCTAGGGTTATGGATTGTACGGCAGACAAACCGGCAATCCGGCGAATCCGAAAACAAGTCGATATACACTACGGCTACCGCCGTCCTCGTTGTTTTGCTCAAGCCGCCGACACGTACAAGACCAAGTCCCGATCAAGTTATTGGATGAGACGAGGGATTGAACACGGTTTGGAAATTTACTAAGCCTTACGTCTGATGGGTAAAAACAATACAAAAAAAAGGGATCAAAGGCAGCCACGTCGACAGCTCGGAGAAGACGGCCACGACCTGTAGCTGGTATGGACTCCGCCTCCGGTCCGAGTCACCGTCGCGCGCCAAGCCTCCCCCGAAGCCTCCCCTGAGCTGCCGTTTTTGCTGCTCCTGTGTCGCGGTGCCGCCCGAGCGCCTCCGCCCCTGCCGCGGAGCGGTGAGTCGCCCTGTCACCGTGGTTGGTCGGCACCGCCAGCCTTCGCCTACAAACCGCAGTCCTGGCGTTACCTATCTCCGTGTTGAGTCGCCACTGCTGTACTGCCCCGGCCGTGTGGCTGCCAAGAGCCGCTGTACTGCCTCCGATATCCGGCCAAGAAAACAATTATTCAGCAGCAGTGGTAGCATTGCTATCCACATGCATCAATTACTAATGAACGCCTGCTGTGCATCAAGCACATGGATTTGGATCTCAAGGGCCAGTCGATATTTAAAGAAAAGGTAAAACAAAAGGAAACCCACGTGGGTGCTCGTGCTACATTAGACGTTCATCTGTCCGGCTATCCATGATCATCCGACAAGGAAATATCAGGTGATATCCGTTTCAGTCTGTTTTATCTGTACATATTGTTTTCTTCAAAGAACAACTACTCTGTCCTGTGATATTTTTACACAGGAAAGTTCTTATGCCGTTCACGGACACGTGTATCGCGGTCCGGTTTACAACAACGCGCCGGCCAACTCGCCCGTCCGCACCACCTTACAACGCCACAGACGACTCGCCCGTCCGCCCTTGCCGCCGGTTCATGCGTCCGCACCGGTTTACAACACGGAGGGCAACTTGCTCATCCGCACCGGTTTACCACACTGCGGCCAGTTCACCCGTGATTGATTTCAGCTTCATACAGCTATCATCAACTTCATGGCGGGTTATTTCCGGCTCAAACGAATCAGGTGATATCCATCTAAATCTATTTTTTGACATATATTGTTTTGTAAAAAGAACAATTATGTTGGTTTTGCATATTTTTATATGCAGGACAATTATTCGCCATAACATTGGCGTTACACCATGCATATGGAGCGTACACAGGCATCATTATATACTGGCTTTTGACCATTCCACACTGCTTAATAGACGCGCGCAAACCGGTGGTCCGGTTTACATCAACACGCGGACGTTTCTCCATCTGCGCCGGCTTACAACGCCTGCGGCCGATTCTCCGTCTGTGCCGGATTACAGCGTCGTAACCGACTCTCGCGATCGCACCGGTTTACAACACCATGGCCGTCTCCCGCGACCGCGCTGGTTTGCGGTGCGGAGGACTACTTGCTCCGCACCGGTTTACAATGCCGCGACCGGTTCATCTGTCTGTTCGCATGGCTGACTTGCCATGATTGATTTCAGTTTCACTATGGTGATCGTCAACTCCGCGGTGGATGTTTTCCGGCTAACATATCAGGACAAATTGTCTGTTGCAAAAAGGGGATTATTATATCACTGAGCTATTGGATAACCCGTGCCGGTTTATATCGCGATCCAGATCGCGTCAACTCGTCAGGACCATGCGAATTACTCAATAGCGCATGCGCAGGCTGCCATCCCCCGCAGTCCGGTCTACATCAACATACCGGGCCGCACCTGTCTGCGCGAGCCATTTATTGAGTATGAACAAGTCACAGCTTGGGTAGCCCGGTTTTCTTTCAAATTGGAGGCAAATTATCATCAACCACCGTCTGCACTGGATGGATCAATGGGCAGGCGCACAAGTCACCGCCGCTACAGTTTGGTTAACTTCAAATCACCAGTTGGAAGGAACCATTGGCCGAGTTGCTGACACGGTTCATACGGGATCATTTACAACCCGCCGCAGTCACCTCAACCTTCTGTGTATTCACATCGTGTTATCAACACCAATGATATACAAGTTATACCGGTTTATATCACGGTCAAATATGAAGAATCTCAAGCCAACTCCTCGAGTCACCTTGAGACTTGGGGGCTACGATGATATGACGCAGCGCAGCAAGCCTTGCCAGTTTTAGCCGGTTTAAGAACCCGAGGACGATGGAGGGAAAGATAACCCGATCCCGGAGGCTACTATTATGTTGATGAAAATTTAAAGGCCGTCAGAAAATTTCCGGCTTAGAAAGTATATGACAGTTACAAAATCCCGACTCAATGAAGAAGTTTCGGATCATCAGAAAGGATTCCGGTTTGAAACCTGGCTGAAGGGAAGTCAGTATCACTGAAGCTCTCAAATATCCGGTTTACAATCCGGTTCAAGAGAAATCTATTCTCCCACAAAGTTATGAAGCGCTCAGATCCGGTTTAACAAAATCCGGTTCAAAAAGGAAATAACTTCTCGCAAGTTCGAGTTTAAAGGCCGTTAGAAAATTTCCGGCTGAAAATGAAGATTCCGGTTTAAAATCCGGTTCAAGGGGAAGATGTCTCCCACAGCTTTGAAGCTTTTAATATCCGGTTCAAGATCCCGGTTCAAGAAGAATTTATCTCTTGCAAAGGTTAAAAATTACTGAAGAGGACCTGCTGCCATGATGCGCGGTTCAAACATGGGGCTTCTTGTTCAAACATAGGTCGTATTCGAACCAAAGAGAACATAGCTATCCTTACAAAGTCAGTTGGGGACCTAGTCGACTTGAACCGTAGCTACACCTCCTGGGAGCTTGGTCATGTCTTGACGACGGTAATGCCTTCTGGCTGGCACATTTGCCACTAAGTCAGTTGGGGACCTAATCGACTTGAACCGTAGTTACACCTTATGGGAGCTCGGTCATGTCTTGATGATGGTAATGCCTTCTGATCGGCTTTTTAGCCAATAAGTCATTTGGGGGCTTGGTCGTGTCCGAACCAATGCAATGCCACTTGATCGGCCCTAGGCCACTAAGCCACTTGGGGGCTTGGTCGAATCCGAACCAATGCAATGCCACTTGGCCGGCGTAACGCCACGAGTCTTTTGGGGACCTGGCCGACTGGCACCATCGCTACGCCTTCGGGGAGCTTGGTTGCGTCTGACCATGGTAACACCATCTGACCAGCTCAGTAGAGCCTTTCTTTTTGCAAATGGTTTTATCATTGCCTTTGCTTGAAATTTTGTTTTTATAAGTGTTTCTTTTGTTGCGATTTTAAACCGACAATTCTTGAACCGGTTCGATTGTCAAATTATAAATTGACGGAACATGGTCAAATCTTAATCCGGAGGTCATCTGCCCAGTTTGATTTTCTATTACCATCCTATTATGGAGTAAACCGGTGTTTATCAACCCGGCTCGGCTTTCAAACTACAAGTTGTCAGTACACAATCGAGTTATAATCCGGAGATTATCAGCCCGGTCTGGTTTGACTACAAGTCACCAGTATTATATATTGTTAAACCGGTGTTCATCACAGCCCGGTACGGTTTTATCATAAACCGGCACAATATGGAAGGAGGTATCATTACTCAAGATTGGGGTTATCACTCTTACTACAAAAAGTTGGTAAACCGACTATATCACAGGTATGATATATTTCATATTTGATTATTCTTAAGCGCAGCCTTGGTTATAAACCTGGGTTATATGGTGGGCATTATGACCCGTCCAGCGGTAAACCGCCAGGACACTTTAAACTTGTTGTATGCAGAAACAGGTTGAATAAAGCATGATTATAAATCACCGGTGTTTATTAAACCGGCCTGGCTTTAAGACGATAAGTTGCCAGTATCTGATGAGAAATTATCCGGTGTTTATTAAACCGGCCTGGCTTTAAGATGATAAGTCGCCGGTATGATGATAAATTATCCAGTGTTTATTAAATCGGTCTGGCTTTGGACTATAAGTCGCCAGTATATATTTGGATTGTGCCATTGGAATCATGCGCTTATAAATTATTGGATTATATTATTCAAATAGCCAAACTTGGCTGAATTTTCATTATGATATTGGATGAATAAGGTTTTCATACCAGATTATATTATCTTGAATAGCCAACATGGCTGGATTTTTATTATGATTATTAATATTATGATTAAGGTTTTCAAAGTCGCTTTAGCGCAATGGTTATCATTTTCTACAATTGAAGGAATAGTCCCGAGTTGCTGCAGGCTTACAACCCGGCACTTGGAGGCTACATTATTCAAAGTTGAGATTATATCAAATATGCAAGTCTCATGTTGCTGCAAGCATGCACCATAACACTTGGGGGCTAATGCAAGGTCATTTTTGCTCATCTTATTGAAGACCCAACTCATCACATTGTAATGAGCTGGCCCTTGGGGGCTACCAATTGCTCCTGTCAACTATTCAAGGTACAAAGCTTTTTATCTATTATATTGAAGGGTCTACTGCTCAGTTGGTAAAGCACAAGGCTCTTAGCCTTGTGGACGTGGATTCAAGCCCCATGATGAGGGGTTACATCATATGATGTTATTTTCATAGAAGTATATATCAAAGTCCCAGCTCAATATTATCTTACTGAGCCGGCCCTTGAGGGCTACACATTGCTGTTCAAAGTTTACAAGATTATATTTACAAAGTCCCTGCTGATTATTACATAATGACCCGGCCCTTGGGGGCTACATTGGTCGAAGTTTTATGGACATCAGTCAATTAAAAGTCCCAGGTTGCTGTAAGCATGACAACCCGGCACTTGGGGGCTACAGGTATTATATATTATTATCGAAGAAAGATTTCCAAGTTCTCTGTTGAGCAAATCAGATTGACCCGGCGTCACCAATCATAAACCGATGTTGGTAACAATCATGAACCGGTGTATGCAACAATCATAATCCGGGGTCATCAGTTTTATAACCCGGTCATTTGGTAATGTTAAACCGGCAAGTTTTTAAGACCGGGGTCATTGTCAAACCGGCTGAATATCAGATGAATATTTCAAGACCAATATTTCTTAAACCGGCGTTTTGGAAGCCGACTCAAGTGGATTATTTTTTCACAAATATATTTTCTATGAGAAACCAATGTCAGCAAGTTGAATATGAAGCTGGTTATTGACCCGGATTTTCCAGAAGGTGGAAATGGCAAAGACTAAAGATGATCAGGTGCCGGTTTACAAGAATTTTTAATCCGGAGCACAACCTGTCAAATTTGTTCTGGTGTTTATTTGCAGCATAAGTTTACCATGGATAAATCCAAGCTAAACTTGGGGGCTAATGTCGGGGATATACCCCGCGGTGTAAACCGGCCGGAGGTTAAACCGGCCGGACTTGACGGTTTAGCTGAAGACCCGCCTTGACCTTGGCGGTTTACAAGCAACCCGCTTGGACGTTGTAACTCAATGGTAACCCGACGGACGGGTCAGAGGAGCGACAAGACCCGGTGGCCCGTCTGGCGGTTCATGAAGGCCGGTTCAACTATTGTGGGCCGGTTTAACAGGAAAGGAATATTTATCTTACAAGGAGTTAAGACCGAGACTTGTACCCGGTTTGTATTAGAGATAGACTAGTCCTAATCCTAATAGGACTCCACATGTAAACCGCCCCTTCAACATATATAAGGAGGGGCGGGGCTCCCCGAAGAGGGACGGTTTAGAAGTTAGAAGCTACAAGCTACAAACAATGAATAATCTCTAGGGCTAGACACAAGAGCCGGTTTACGGCGTCTCCCTCGGGATGATAATGAGACCTAGCCTCAAACAACATGTAGGGTTATTACCCGATGATGTTTCCCGGGGCCCGAAGCTGTCTAAAATCCTCGTCTTGCGTGTTGATCCGCCCTGCGTCTCTCGTCCCACTCAACCCCTCTCAAGCTACCACATAGATGCGTTGGCTCCACGACTAAGTCCTTTGCTAGGACATCTGCCGTGACAATTCCACGACAGACCTCTTCCTCTGTCACCGTCCACTCGTCGGCTCTACTCGCAGGGAGGGTGTCCCCTAGGGTCGGCGGCGTCTCGCCCGGCGCGGGCACGGACGGGGAGGTCTCGTCGCCGGCCGGCGAGGCCCTGGCGCGGTGACAGGCGGCAGTGTTGGAGAAGGGAGAGAGACAGCGGAGTTGGAGAGGGAGAGGGGGCGGCGGTGGTGCAAGGTGCACCGGCGAACTGGCGGCAACGAGTAGCGGGGAAGCTCGGGCGGACTGGCGCGAGGCTAATGGCGCGTGCGCACAGGGCAGCAGGGCTCTCCTGCGGGCCTAGAAGTGGCACCGGAGACGGGCGGAGCCGCCGGCGCCGGGAGCCGAAGCGCATGGAGGTTGGGCCCCATCCACGGCGCTGAGCGACCACAACATCCCGACGAACGACAGGCAAAGGGCACCGTCGTAGCTTCAAGGACGAGCTCCCGGCGAACGCCTCCGGCTCCCCGTGCATTCCATCGAGAGAGAGACGGCGGGATTTGATTGTGTTTTCCTTTTTTGATCGAGGGGTCTCTATGTAAAGAGATTGGAGAAGATTTTTTTTTTGCCAAGTCAGCTCTGATGATCTGGTCCCATCTATCATAAACACGCTTAGACGAGCCAAAGTGGATGATCAGTGCTTTTTGCAGGAGGTTTAGTGAAAAAGCAGTGATTTTTGCAACGGATTAGCGACTTGGTGGTTTTCTGCAAACCTAGCCGCAAATGTGGTAGTTTTGTGCAATTGACTCGACAATATCTGAACATTAGTACGCTACAATGCGCTAGATTGCTGCTAATTACCAAATTTCACTATGATCACCTAAATTTACCATGATTGTGTACTAAGCTCTGTAAGATGATAATTAACATGTGCAGTCAGGGATCAATTGCAAAAACAAATTGGGAAAAAATGTATTTAAATAATGGAGGGAAAATGAAGAAGGAAAAATATAATGCTTGCCGTGGTGCATCACATGGTCCACTCTAAGGCAGCAGGGCACACAGATCCCTTGTACGTCCACCTATGCTCACACAATTAATCTGAACATAGCAAGTATACCTCCTCTGTCCAACAATGGTTGCTGACCGTTGCGTCCATAGGTGGGAATGGATAGGTTTGCTGTACCTTTTTCAACAGAGCCACAGAAGCATCATTTTCCATAGATAGATACAACTTTGAGGTTGTGACTTGGGACCGGGCAACTGGGCGTGGATCTGTATGGTCTTCGCTGTTCCGTGACGCAAGAAGGTCGTGCGGCCGCCGCAGTAGCCATGGAAGCACGCTCCAGAAGACGACATCGAAAAAAGTAAAGAGACCAACCCGGGGGGGGGGGGCTGTGGGGGAAGAGCACCAGGGGAATGGAGGCACCATAGCCGAAGCAGACCAGCTGCAGAACCTCGCCGCCGGGACGGAGAACGGCGGCGGCGGTGCAATGTTGATGAACAGAGGATCATTTTTTTTTCTTTCCTAGAGGAGCATCTCGGGGAAATAGGGACAGCGCAGCCGCGAGGAAAACTGTACGACCTGGGCTGCTCGGGAATATGGATATGTTTTGTGCACGTTTGACTCGACCTGGGCCATCTGTCTTAAGGCCCGGTTACAGACTGAAGCTGTGGCTCATTCCGTGGAGCAGCAGCCCGCGAACGGTGATTCGTACGTGCGTGACGGTCTGGACTACCAAAGCGAATCCGGTGCATTCGTACACATGATCCGATGGCTGAGAGGTCTAAATCGCTGTGGAGGCTCATAGGTAGATGAGTCTTACTGTTTAGTAATACCAATTCTCAATAAAATTCATATGCATCAAGTGCCATTGTCATAGCTTTGGAATTAGCTATTTGGCTTGGTTGTATGTAATGCATCTATGTCCTTCCCATGGATGTAAATATTGATTTGTTGCAATAAAAAAATTCTTCTCTTGCCCATTTTTGTGGAACCTACTAAGTTATTTTACTACTAACTAAATGCCCGTGCGCTGCCATAGAAAAAAAATATAACTTAAAAATGGTATATATGAAAATAAGTTATGTATTACAACCCCACCCGTCGTTTTGTAATGACGGTTACCCTCAAGTGTTTGCTCGCTTCTTTCTTGTTCCCTCCCCATCCCGCCCCATGTCTCCATGGAAAGCATGTGCTATTGAGCCTCTAGGCGAGGTCTCTCTAGCACTTTTTTTTCATTGTTGGACTGAGAGCATCTCTAGCAGATCCTGTAAAGGTCCATACCTCAAAAGAGGTTTCCCATATACCCTAAAACGTGGGTGAGACTATGTCTGGCTGCAAGCGAGATAGAGCTCTCTCTGAAGGGAGTGACTTAAATAGGCCGGCACAGCTCGCGCGAGGCCACTGCATCTTTTTTTGTTTGTTACCTTTTGTTTTCTTTTTTATTTCTATTTTTTTCTTTTATTTACACTTCCAAAAATTGTAAACATGTATATTACAAAATATATTTTGCACAATGTTTTGAAAATTGTTAAATATGTATAGGGAAAAACCATGTATACAAAAAATATACAATGACTGCAAAAAAATTGATCATGTATTTAAAATATGTTACACAAGTATTTGAAAAATGTTAATCAAGTGTTTGAAAAATGTTAAATGTGTATAGAAAAAATGTTGACCAGGTATTAAAAAATATAAAATCTTTTGATCATGTATATGAAAATAATAATCAAGCATTTCGAAAATTTTGAACAAGTATTTCAAAAATGTTAATCAAGCATTTGGAAAATATTAAATGTGTAATAGACAAAATGTTGACCATGCATTAATAATGTAATATTGCATTTGAAAAATGTTGATAAAGCATTTAAAAGTGTTAAATGTTCATACAAAAAAAGTTGACGATGTATTAGAAAAATGCCAATCTTGTGTTTGGAAAAAGTTTGTATAGGAAAAATGTTGACCATCTATACAAAAAATGTTCATCTTGTATTTTAAAAATGTTAATCAAGCATTTAAAAACTGTTTAAAATTTGTATAGAAAAAATATTGATTATATATAAAAGCAGTTTGTATTTGGAAAAAAAATTAATGTGTATTAGAAAAATGGTGTTGACATATAAAAAATATAGAGTGAAAACCAAAAGAAACTAGGAAAACCAAAAAAATAAACCCGAAAAGAAACCAAATAAACTAAAAGAAAAACGAAAATGAAAAATAAAATCAAAGAAACAAATGAATAATGAATAAAAACAAAAAAACATAGAAAATAAAAGAAGGAACGTGAGAAAGAAAAGAAAAATGATAAAACCATGAAAAAAGATGAAGAGAAACCAAAATAAAATGAAAATAAAAAATGAAGTATAATGACGAAAGAAACCGGAGAAGAAATAAGAAAACCTAACAAAGAACCAGAGAAACCAAAAAAAGAAGAGATAAAAAACTCCTGTCTTTTCCTCAAGTAATGTACACCTCCTATGCAAACACGCAGTCAACAATGACGCAGTGACTTGCGGCTCCATGCACAATCGAAGCGACCGGGGAACGAATCCCCACGAGCCAATCTTTAATTGAGGAGTACTCCTTTCAAAGATCACTTTCACCTCCTCATGTTACCGACAAGTGGTGCACATGCGTCAAAATCCTGAACCGTTTTTGCCGTTGAATTTCTCACGTCGAGATTTTCAAAACAAGATCTCATGTCGATAAGTTTTAATGAAATTTTTTCCACAAAAAAGAGACGAAAAAACCACACTAGGGAGCGCTTTTTTTCCTCTCCGAAAGCTGTTTCCAAGAGGCACGGCCGTACCTCTCGCGAAAGCAAATCCGTGCCTCTCGCGGAATCAAAACCGTGCCTCTCGCGAAAGGAAAAAGAAAATGAAAACATGTTTTTTTTGTTTCCGAGAGGCATGGTCGTTCCTCTCGCGAAAACAAAACCGTGTCAGTCGTGAAAGCAAAATCATGCCTCTTGCGAAAGAAAAAAATGTGTGTTCGAAGAGGCACGGTCTCTCATGAAAGCAAAATCGTAATTTCTTTTCTCGCTCTGCATACACAGGCTGGTTTGAGGGGTCGTCGCGTTTTCTAACCGCTAAGATGTAAGTTGTTTGTCTGCCTTGCGGTTAGAAAGGGAATTTGGACTGCTGATGGACTCGCTAAACGTGGTATCTCCCATGTTGACAATTGTGTTCTTGGCTCGAGTGACTCAGAAGATGCAGATCATCTTCTAGTTGGTTGTTCAATCTATAATATCATTTGGAGCAGGGTGTTGACCTAGGCTGGAATTACCGCGATCACTCCTAGTCTCCTACCATCAACACCTTCCTCTGTGAGTGGAGGTCATTCGCCAGAAGCGGAAGCAGACCTGAGGACAGGAAGAAGCTCAACTGTTGCATATGTCTTGTTGCTTGGTCTGTTTTTTGAGGGAAAAACCATCATGGTGGTTTATATTTCATGCGGAAACAGGGCTACATCGTTGGAGAGTACATCAAGCAGAAAGTCCGGAGCCTCGGTCTGCCAAACAATAGTTCTCGAGGGCTCCGACTTTGTAGCCAACAAATCAGCCGCCATATTGGCCTTCCTAGGGCAATGACAGAATTTAACAGAAATAAAATTACGACATAAAAGGCACATTCTTCATAGATAGCAGCCGCTGGTCCCAAGGAATTTCCTCCCTGTTGCATGGTTTGAATTACGTCCATGCAATCAGCTTGGATCTCCACCTTATTGCATCCAGCATTGTTCGCCAAAATCAATCCGTCCATGAGGCCCCTTGCTTCTGCGGTTTCCGCGTCCTCCACAAATGGAATGATGCACGCCGACGCCGCAATGAAAGCTCCCAAGGGGTCTCTAATGATAGCCCCCGTACTGCCAGTTCCGCTGTCTGAGTCGAAAGAAGCGTCGACATTTAGGCAAACGAAACCTTCAGGTGGCCTAGTCCATCCATCCCTTTTGATCCGCATCATCCCTTGCTTCCTTGATCTCATGAAGTTCCTTGTCAAGGTGACAATAGCTTGGGCCGACCGAGCCGGATCTCGCAAGGCCTTGCCATGGGTAAAGCCCCGACGCTCCCACCAGATATACCACACTGCCACCGCCACAAGTTCCCTCCTGGTGACGCCCGGGAGCGATGGGACGACGGCATTGGGCATCAATAACAAATCTCCCAGGACCGACGAGCCTTCTAACTCAGCTTCACATAGCTCGCTTATAGTGGGATTTAAGCCAAGCTTTGTCCAGATTTCTTGCACCCTGTTGCATCTGAAAAACAAAATGGCGAACACTTTCACAGTCTGATTCACAAATTGGACAGTCCGAAGTTGTGATCATATGTCGGTTTGCAAGCACACCCCGACACGGAATTGCACCATACATGGCTCGCCAAACATGCACTTTAATTTTTGCCAGTACTCGAAGCTTCCATAGAATGCGCCAAACAGGACTAGTACTTGATGACAATACCGAATTCGTTTGTCTCAACTTTCGTCCGTGTTGATGATCCCACTCCATGTGATAAGCCGTCTTGACCGAGAAAACTCCAGATTTGTTGTAGTGCCATGAAACAAAATCCTCCATCATCCCCATACCAGGGGTATATTCAAAATACGATTTGCATCAATGGGCCAGAATATATGTCTAATAAGTTGTTCATCCCAACACCCATTCTCCTCATCTATGAGTTCAGAGAGTTTTGTAAGTAAGATATTACCTCGTGGAGTCATTACCTTCCTGTTTGGGCTGCTGGGTACCCAAGGATCACTCCAAATACTTATTTGTGTGCCATCTCCCACTCTCCATATATAACCTTTTTTGAAGGTCTGAATGCCACTCCACAAGCTCTGCCATGTATAAGAGCTACATTTTTTGAGTGAACAATTTAGTAAATCACCGTCCGGGAAATACTTTGCCCTCAAAACTCTGGCACATAAGGATTCTGGCTCCGCTGGCAGCCTCCAGCATTGCTTTGCTAGGAGCGCCAGGTTAAAACAATGTACATCTCTAAAGCCCATACCTCCATTGCTCTTTGGCACACTCATCTTCCACCACGCGAACCAGTGCATATGCTTCTTCTCGTCCTCATATCCCCACCAGTACTGTGACATAGCGGTTGTTATCGCATTACAAATCTGTTTTGGGAGCTTAAAAACTAGCATAGCATATGAAGGAATAGCCTGAATGACAGCCTTCAACAACACTTCTCTTCCTCCAAACGACAACTTCTTTTCCTTCCAACCTCTGATCCTGTTCAGGATTCTATCAACAATATGTTGGAAGCAGTCCGTTCTCTCCAGCCCAACGATCGGGGGCAAACCCAAATATTTGTCAGTAATTGCCTCAGCCATAATGCTCAAAGTTGTACAAACCTCAGCCCGCACTTCCACCGCCGTACAGGGGCTGAAGAAGATGCTTGACTTAGCCTCGCTCACTAGTTGCCCCGAGGCAGCATAATAGTCATCAAATGTTCACTCAAAAAACCGACTGTCTTGTTGCTTGGTCTGTTTGGAAGGAGAGAAATAACCGAGTGTTTGTAGCAAATGTAGATCAATTGACACATACTTGTGATGTCAACCAACCGTTCAGAGCGGGAGCCAAGTGCTTGGAGTCCTTGTTCCTCTAGGTCGCTAGGTTTTGTTTTTAGTAGTCTTTTCTGGTCGTCGTTGAAGTCGCTGTAGGGGGTCGCTTCTTGTGGTTGTGTTGGTTGAGTCACGCTTCCTGTACTGTTAAAAGATTACGTTTTTCTGCTCCTTTTCTCCTACAATGATCACATGCAGTTCTTATGCATTGTTAGACACAGTGTTGTTCGCCCCTACGATGTTCCAAATTTTGTAAAAACTAGACCCACCCGAGGCAAGTTGGTAACCGTAAACCTTTGATCTACGAATTCAGGTGAATAACAGTGTAGATAAACGTTTGGTGTAATAGACTGTAATTTGATAAGAACATCAGCCCCCCACCCGCACCTCCCAATTCCCTCCTAAATGTGCAGACCATAATACCCAAATCTTACGGAACACAGAATGCACACACCCTCCGACCGAACAGGCTGGCTCACTTAGGACTATAGCGGTAGCCTAAAAAAAAAAACTTAGGACTATAGCGGTAGTGCGGTTCTTCTAGCGTTTTTTTTTGGCCGGTTCTTTTGTATTTTGTTTCTGCCTGTTTTGTTTTAATTTTCATAATCTTTTTTATTTTTCCAATTTGTAATTTTCTTTTCAAATTCGTGGATTTATTAAATTGTCGAACTTTCTCTAATTCGCAAAAGTTTTTCAAATTCATTAAAAAAATTAAAAAATTGTGTACTTTTACAAATTCATGAAAAACATCTTCTGAACTTTATAATAATTGGAAAACTTTTTCAAAATTTTGAACTTTCTAAAATCATGAACTCTTTGTAAATTTATGAACTTTTTAAAATTCAGTCAGCGATCAATGGTCAAACGGTTAACTGTCGACGGGTCAAATGGTCAGTGGTTAAAAAAATTCAAACTCTCATCCTATGCAAGCCGGTTTGAGCGAGGCACCGAGCCGGTGAAGGGACCGATCGATAAAGAGTTGCTTTTAATGGGCTGGTCCAACCGCGCATTACGCATTAGCGCGGCTTCCCCTTACTAGCGCAAATTCCTTTAAAAAACTAGCGCAAATGGCGTTGTTTAGGAGGTCTCCGAAAACATAACATACCCAGCTCATATGTGAGGCGGGGTCCGGACGCGTCCGGACGTGGCGGCCAAGTCGGAAAATACACCCTGAGTCCACAAAATTATTTGTGCCTGGTGCCACATACGGTATGCATGATAGAACTTCGCAAATCGTAAGTACACACGAACATGTACGTACGTCTTGTCAGGTGCCGTGCTGCGCTCGAGCAATGCTACACTTACCTACTCCCTTCGTTCGGAATTACTTGTCGTAGAAATGAATGTATCTAAATGTATTTTAGTTCTAGATACATCCATTTTCGAGACAAGTAATTCCGAACGGAGGGAGTACGTCATTATGCGGGATTTACGTAGGGTTTTAAGAAGGAAGGTTTCCTAATGATTACGTAAACGGACGACCGTAAGTCTAGCATTTTTGTGTGCCTTCTGTTATGATCCTAGATAATCCAATCTTATTCGCAAAAAAAATGATCCTAGCTAATCAAGTACTCCCTCTGTCCTAAAATATAAAAACGTATAGTATAAAAAACGTTTTTATATTTTAGGACGAAGGGAGTATAATAATCCCGTGCCGAAGACACAACCAACACGCCCTCTTTTGAGGGCAATTTGACCAGAAGAAACACAATCCCGCTTACGAGAGTCGATTGATATCCATGCATGGCGGGCGCCGAAGGGCTCCCCTTGGACCTCCTCGCGGCGATCTACCGCAGGTGCGCCACGGCGTACGACCGCGCTCGCTTCGCCGCCGTCAGCACGTCGTGGCGTGCCGTCGCGTCGTGGCACCCGAAGCTACCGGCTATCCCGCTGTTGCTTCCGTCGACCGCCAATGGCCGGCGCGACCGGATGACGCGGGCGTACAGCCCGGAGGACGGCAGGGTCCTGCGTGCCCCGCTGCCCGGGCTCCCCAAGTGCAGGCAGATCGTGGGGTCGCACGACGGCGGCTGGGTCGCCGCCGCCACCGGCTCCCGGATCGTGGTCGTGAACCTCTTCGCCCGCGGCCGCGTGCTGCTCTCCCGGGACTTTATCATCTTCTCGGAGGATCCTGTCTCAAAAGGCTGCATCCTTGCCGCGATAACCACCACAGAGTGCAAGATAGGTCTTTATAGGCGTGGCAGCCTCAGCCTGGAGGACGGTGGTGCGGATGGTGGGTGGATCACACGAGGGTGCGGGTGGGTGGACCACGGATTCCCTACACTCAAAGACATCGCCTTCTGAAACGGCGAGTTGTACGGTCTTTCGTGGATTAAAATGTTATACAGGTTCATCATCGGGCAGAACAAATCCGGCGCACCGGTGATTCAAGATGGCAATGGGGCCCCGAAACCTGCGTCCCCGTGGGTTTTTACCCTATTAGGGGACGGGGATGGGCGTATTTTCATCTCCGCGGGGCTGTTGTTGGGCACATTATACAACCCGACACGTTTCGTGGGTCTGCACCCGTTTCGGTAGTCCCCGAATCCGAAACCCGGCAAACCCGGCAAAATACATTTTTTTTACCAAGCACTGATCCGGCGTGGCCCAAACCAAAGCTACCGAGCCTGAGCGACTGAGCCCCCCACACCCCAGCATCGAAGGCCAAACCAAGAATTCTATTTTAAAACTTACGTAATTGCACATCTTGTTGAACCATGTATGGCTGAAATCTGATCATCTTTGTTGCTGAAATCTGATCATTTTTGTTGCTGAAATGTGGTATCAAGCTGTGGAAATACACTCTATATAACTGTTGAACCATCTACTATTTTTTTTGTTGAAATTTGCTCAAGTTATGCTATTGAAATGTGCTTGTTTTGCTGCTGAAATGTTACTCTTTGTCGTCACTATGTTTGTTTAAATATTTTGATTTTCTCATGGGTTCCCCGTGGGTTCCCCGAAACCCGATGAGTTTAGGGGACGGGCAGAAAACTAGCCCCGCGCACGGTGATGGGGATGGGGACGGGTTTACGATTTTCTCATGGGGATGGGTTTGGAAAGGCAAAACCCGGTGGATTTCATCCCCGTTGCCATCTTGACCGGTGATCACCTCAGTCGACCAGGTAACCATGGTACCAATCGGCTACGGGGATGCCAAGTACATCTTCGAGCTACGCGGGAAGCTTGCAATAGCATTGGAGATCTCAAACCATTGCAAGGGTAAAAGATTTACGGTGTTCGAACTCGCCGTCAACCATAACAAAACAACAGGATCGTCCTCATACGTATGGGTGAAGGTGGTGAACCTGGGAGATCATGCCCTGTTCCTGGGGGCAGGATGCTGCAAGGCGGTGCACGTGTCGACCGCGGACAAGCGCGGCATAGTGGAAGCAAACTGTATCTACTACTCCCTCCGTTCGGAATTACTTGTCTCGGAAATGGATGTATCTAGAACTAAAATACGTCTAGATACATCCATTTTCATGACAAATAATTTCGAACGGAGGGAGTACTCCTCTAACAACGACTATCCAAGCAACTTGGTGAGGTTGGACCTCGGCAGCTGTTTTCTGTATTGCTGTGAAAGCAACTTGCACCACTCACAAAGGATCGTGTCACGGGGATACTATTGCTACACGAAGGATGACCGTAGTGGTAACTATAGTTGTACGTGGGTTTTGCCTCCACAATTCTAGCTCCTCTGACAGTATTATCTTATGTAGGAGTAAATTTCATATTCATATCTGTACGAAGAACTTCAACATTCTACTGTGCCTACAAAAAGGAATTGCAATACTATCGTTGAAAGTATATGCCAGTGATGTATGTATGTCGCATAGCTAAGGTGAGTATAGGCTCCTTTGTTTTCAAGTTATCTACTAGTATTACGATGATACACTGATTGTTTGCTATGTTTAATAATCTACCAGTAAATGCGTACGTGCATTGTTGATATTGAAGAGGAAATTGATCGTGTCTAAACCCTAGTACGTGTTAGTTATGTGATTAACATAGAAGTTCATATTTGGTACTCCCTCTGTCCGGAAATACTTGTCGGAGGAATGGATGTATCTAGACATATTTTAGTTCTAAATACATCCATTTTTATGCATTTCTCCGGTAAATATTTCCGGACGGAGGGAGTATATGATATTAATTGCACGTTAAACATGTTGAGCACTCGCCATTGAAATAATGTAGGTCGTTGTTGACATAGTTTGATGCCGAGATTTTGGTTTGCCTCTTCGGATCCTTTTATACTGGTACTAGCACACATACCTATGTGCTGCAACGGAAAAGAAAATTAGCGTGTCCATCAAAACGTTCATCAGCGTGTTATGACAATATCTAACAGTGACACTCAACGACGACATGTAGGCGGACTCCAAGTTCTAGAGTTTTTTTTCTCATAAAAAACAAAAATTGAATTAATAATCCAACACTTAGACTCCGAAAGAATTATTTTTAAACACAAATTTGGCAGCCCGCATGTAGTCGGACACCGAAATCTGGTAGTCGGACTCCGAAAGAATAAAAAATCAATTAATAATTGACTAAGGAAGAAATGATTTTGAAGATAAATTTGGCAGCCTGTTTGGACCCCCGAAGGATTTATTGAGTCGCGCCTCTTTGAAGCGGCAGTTGAACCGGGTCATGTGTACTCCTAGCTTGCCTCCATCGAGGACACGCACCTTTAAAAAAACATCAACTTTATTAATTAGAGATAATGGTTACATCGTCTATAAGAAAAGATACAATATTTTTCATGAGCTCCTCAAACCAATCCCTAGTCATGAAACATTTTGCCATTCTATCAAGCTCATGGGCAATTTTATTCGCTTCTCTATTACAATGCTCAAAACTAATAAGAAGAAAATCACAAGCCATAAGAAAGCAAATCCTCAAAAATTGCAGTCGCCGCTCCAGCAGAATGACCTCCGTTCTTCATTGTGTCAATGACTTTTAAGTTGTCAAAACTGATTATGAGACGATTACACCCCGCCTTTTGAGCCGGCAATAATCCAAACCTAAGTGCTAACGCCTCCGCTGTCAGAGCATCCGCGCACCACTCGATCTTGCAGTTTCCACCTACAATGAAAGTTCCTTTATCATCCCTGATAACAGCACCCGTCGTGCCCCTTAGCTGATCCTGGTCAAAAGAGGCGTCCACATTCAATTTAACGAAACCTCTGCGGGGGCTTCATCCTTCCTCTTTGCCTTCGGTGAGTAGGCATTTACATAATTTGATGTTATAGCCCGAATCCCAATCGATGTTTGGAATGCCTCTTGCGATTTTCCCTCATGAACTAGCTTCCTTCTATTCCACCATAAATACCACACAGTTATAGCAATCAGCTCCCGTGCATTTTGGGAAACCAAAGTAACTGATCATCATGCATAAGGAGTAATGCTTCCAGTATTGCCTCTCCCGCTCGGTCCGCAACACCACTTTTTTAAATCACTTCATATATCCCCAAAAAATTTCACACTTCTTTAGCCTCTTGGCATAGAAACAACACATGTTTAGTATCCTCTGGCCCATTTGGACATGCTGGGCAAACGGGCGAAGTTTTAATGTGTCTATTCGCCAGCATAACATGGCACGGTAGAGTCCCACGAAGCGTACGCCAGATAAATTTTTTGGCCTTCGCTGGACAAGCTAATTTCCAGATCTTGCCCCAAATAAGGTTAATGTGACTTCTACCCATGTCATTTCTGTATTCTAATTTTCTCCCATGTTGCTTATTCCATTCCTCTAAATAAGCTGATCGTACAGAGAATAGACCATTTTTAGTGTAGCTCCAGGCATAGGGAGAGGGATCGCCAGGACTCTTCGAGGTTTGAGCATCAACTGGCCACAAAGTTTGTCTTACCAAATCTTCATCCCAACTATTTATAACTGGATAAATAAGATCAGAAACCTTCGTGTCGGGGTAATGGGCCACGGGTAGGCTAACCCGACGCCCATAACCTTTCAAGACATCGGGGCTGATTGCGCCTCTCAAGACGCCAAGATGAAGAGCCGCCTTCTGGAAGCCGGATGATGAAATAGCCGGCTGCCCGTAGACGGCCGAGTCCAGAAGGCGAGGACAAGACAAGCCGACTCCTTCCTGGCGACTTCCAGAGAAGCCGGCCTCGGGGAGTCGGCCCGTGGCACCGACGAGGCCCATGCCCTCATCAAGGAGGATGGGACGGGAAGTGGAAACAGTGAAGCCCACTCCAGGGGATGGCTCGGCCACAGTGCGCCGTACCACGGAGATCTCCATCCGGCATGGCACTGTTGCCATGCCATCACAGACATCAGCACCAGTGGGCGGAGTCCTGCACCCACGACGGCCTGTCAGTACGGCCCAGGGATGATGGGCCCTACCGGTCAACGAGAGTCCAGAAGACGGCAAGAGCGCCACCAGTCGGACCCGACGGGAATCGGCTCCCAGGAGTCGGCCTGCCCCTCCCACGGGTCCCACGCGCCATTAACCAAACGAGACGGGGAGTGGCTACAGTAATCGCCCGCCAGGCGGCGGGGCTGTAGCCACGACCCCATGACCAAGCATGCGTCATTAGAGGCACGGCTACAATAATCAGCAGCCGGCAAGACCCGCAAGCAACGGACACGGCCTGTCAGCTCCGTACCAGACCAGTCGGTGGGCCCCAACAGTCGGCGAGAAGCCGGCGGCCGAAGAGACTGACGACTGGGCCCGCGCCCAGTCATATTACCTTTGTACCCCTGGGGGTAGGCCTATATAAACCCCCAGGGCGCCCGTGCAAAGGGGTCCAACCCATTAGGTCTAGACCAGATCATATAGAGAGGGAGAGAGCTAACCTGGCCTTCTCCTACCACTAGCATACAGCTCGAGGAGCAACCTTGTACTCACTTTGCCTTAGTGATCATCCGGAGACCCCGCAGAACAGGACTAAGGGTGTTATCTCCTAGGAGAGCCCCGAACCTGGGTAAAGTACGCCAGCGTTCGTATCTACGCCTCATCCCGCTTCCGGGCACCGGCGACGTTCTACTCGCTCCCACCATGATAAGCCATCCTTTGGCGTATGTCGCACCCAACCCCCGACATTTGGCACCCACCATGGGGCGAGGTGCACCGTCGTCCGGAGACCTGTTCTGGACGGGAACCCTTTTCCTTACTGGCGAGCGCAGCCAGCCCGGCATGCCCGACGGAGTCTGCGCCGATGCGCTGCATGGCGCTGAAATCGCCTGCGCGGCCAGTTGCCTTGCCGATCTTGTCAGCGAGGTCCGCCTCTCCGACGAGCCCGCATCCGACGCGGGCACAGGCGGCCCCGAGAGCCTCCTCGCGGGCCTCCTCAACCAACTCCACGTCGCCGGCGAGGCAGCTGTGGACCTGGAGTCTGTAGGCTCCACCGACCCGATGCTGGTCGACTCCGACACCGCGTCGCTCGACGCGTTCCCCACCAATGTGCTGGTCTACGACGAGCCGCTCCCTTGCGCGGAGAGCGGCGGAAGCACCGTCACGGAGGTGCTTGTCATTGATCATGGCGAGCACTCCGGAGGAGGTGCTCACGACCGGCTCGACGCGGCGCTGCAAGGGAGGTGCTCACGACCCGCTCGACGCGGCGCTGCAAGACCTGGCAGCGCCCATTCCCGAAGACGCCAACGCCAAGACGCTGGAGGCGCGCCGCCTTCAGCTAGTCGAAGGCGCCAAGACGTTGGCCAGCATGAGATGCCTATCAGAGGCCTACCAGCGCGAGATGGACCGCGCTGTGGGCGGCACGCCGGCTCCAGCTGGGCCTAGCCGCCTTGGCATGGTCCGGCAGCGCGGTGTGGCCATCGCCAACCTGTTCGGGGCGGATCGCCCCGTCTACGCCACGCCTGCGGAGAACATCCGAGCCGCCCAGGCGGCGGATGAACTGGACAAGTTCGAGGGCGAAGAGCGTCGCCTGATGACGGAGCACGTCCAGCGGCTCCTCGATGCGGCTGCCAAGCAAAACGAAGCCGGCTGCTGAACCGATGCGCTGCATCGGCAGAATGACGACTTACATCCTCGCCGAGACCAATGCGCGACATCTCGGACGCCGACTAGTGGCGTCCGCGGAAGAAAAGACAAGGAGCCGGCTGCCAGCCGCAGTCGGACTCGCATCACCATAGAGCGCGACCAAGACGGCCGCCCAAGAGCAGTGGAATGGCTGGACGACTGCCCGCCTCCTCCCCCACGCAGGGAAAGGCGAGTCTCCCCGCCGCCTATTGATCACCCAACACTCGGCGACCGCCTTGGCCGCCGAGAGGGAGTCGGAGAGAACGACGCCCGCCACCGGATCGACCGTCTCCACCGATCCCTGGCGCTTGAAGAAGAATATGAGTTGGGTCTGCCGTGTTTCGGTCCCCGCATTCGAGACGAGCCCTTCCCCCAGAGGGTTCACGCTCCCAAGAGACACGCCCAAATACACCGGCTCCGTGAAGCCGGAATATTGGTTGGTTGACTACTCCACCGTCGTCAGCATAGCAAACGGCAACAAGCGTGTTGCCGTGAAGTACGTTCCGTTCATGCTCCAGGGCATGGCCCGGACTTGGCTGAACAGCTTGAAGCCCCGTAGCATCAACAGTTGGGTCGACTTCACCGACGCCTTCGTCCGCAACTTCACCAGCACATACAAGCGGCCTCCCAAACCTCGCCAGCTTTCCTTGTGCGTGCAAGGCCCCAACGAGTCAACTCGTGACTACCTCACGCACTGGGCCGAGCTCCGAAACTCCTACGAGGGCGTGCACGAGGTGCAGGCCATCGAATACTTCACCGCTGGGTGCCGAGAGGGCACCCTCCTCAAGCACAAGCTCCTCTGCGATGAACCAGAGACCCTCGACGAGTTGCTGATCATAGCAGACAAATATGCCACGGGCGACTCCTCCATGAAGGGAGAAATCCAAGTTAGTGCGTCTAGCAAAGTGGCTCCCCAGGCGCCCCGAACCCCGGCTGGTGACACCAGTCGGCGTCAACAACAGAACGACCACAAGCGCAAGGCCACACAGCCGGCTTCCACCAGCCGGCAGGTGGCAACAGTCGAAGACCAACAGCCGGAAGGGCAGCCTCCGCCCAAGCGTCAGAAGGGCGGCAAACCCAACTGGTTGCCGGCTTTCTCATATGAGCAGACTTTGGATGCTCCCTGCAAATTCCATAGTGGTGCGAAGCCGTCCAACCACACCACTTGGAAGTGCCACTGGCTCACCAGGATCGCCAAGGGAGACGGCCTCGTGCCTTCCCCGCCTGTTGGGCAGCCGCCTTCTCCTCCGCCCCAGCAGCCGGCAGTCAGACCAGTTGGCGCAATACAAGACGAATACCCAGAAGAGCATGGAGCCTACGTCGTGTTCACCAGCGTGGCCGATGATCGACGCAGCAGGCGGCTGCAGCAGCAAGAGGTGAATGCAGTAGCATCAGAGACACCAAAGTTCATGCATTGGTCTGAAAAGCCCATCAGCTGGAGCAGAGCTGACCACCCAGAAGTAATGCCCAAACCCGGCTCCTATGCCTTGGATTTGGACGCCACCTTTGCCACGGACAAGCGAGCTGCTCGCTTCTCCCGAGTCCTGATAGACGGCGGCAGCGGCATCAACATCCTGTACAAGGATACCATGGAAAAGTTAGGAATCAGACAGAGGCAGTTTGAGTCCAGTCGGACAGTATTCCACGGCATAGTACCTGGCCTTTCCTGGTCACCAATCGGCAAGATTCTGATAGACGTCCTCTTTGGATACAA
This sequence comes from Aegilops umbellulata, assembly GCA_032464435.1. Taxonomy (NCBI): domain Eukaryota; kingdom Viridiplantae; phylum Streptophyta; class Magnoliopsida; order Poales; family Poaceae; genus Aegilops; species Aegilops umbellulata. The sequence goes on along the minus strand of CP136060.1, from coordinate 16,433,378 downwards.
AGATCATTTTCGCCGAGAGTCAGTATGGTTTGAAGTGGTGGACCTTGAGAGCCCATATCATGCGTTACTTGGCCGGCCTGCCCTGGCCAAGTTCATGGCTGTCCCCCATTATGCCTACCTCAAGATGAAGATGCCGAGTTCCAAGGGGATTCTGACCATAGCTGGCGACTACAAGAAGTCGTCCGCCTATGCAGTAGAGAGCAGTCGGCTGGCTGAGTCCCTCATGATCGCAGCTGAGAAGCGGCTCCTTGACCGGGTTGTGGCGATGGCAGGCAAGCGGCCGGAGATGTCGCCCGATCCCAAGGAGTCAGAAGCTGAGGGCTCGTTCAAGCCGGCCAAAGAGACGAAGAAGATACCCTTGGACCCGGAACACCCGGAGAGGTACGCTGTCATAGGTGCAAATCTTGACAGCAAATAGGAAGGCGAGCTCGTCGATTTCCTCCGTGAGAATCGGGACATCTTTGCATGGTCCCCCAAAGACATGCCAGGTGTCCCGACGGATTTCGCCGAGCACAAATTACATGTCCGGTCTGATGCCAAACCAGTCAGGCAGCCCTTGCGCCGCCTGTCAAAAGAGAAGAGAAGAGTTATTGGAGAAGAGATAGCCCGGCTGCTGGCAGCCGGCTTCATCATGGAAGTGTTCTTTCCAGAATGGCTAGTCAACCCGGTCCTGGTATTGAACAAGAACAAGCAGTGGCGAATGTGTATTGACTACACTAGCCTCAACAAAGCATGCCCCAAGGACCCGTTCGCTTTGCCAAGGATCGACCAAGCGATAGACTCCACAGCCCGATGCGAGCTGTTGTGTTTCTTAGATGCATATTCAGGATATCACCAGATCAAGTTGAACCCAGCTAACAGACTGAAGACCGCCTTCATCACGCCGTTTGGAGCCTTCTACTACTTGACCATGACGTTCGGCTTGAGGAATGCCGGCGCCACCTTCCAACGTTGCATGCAGAAGTGCCTCCTCAAGCAACTCGGCAGAAATGCCCATATTTACGTGGACGATGTGGTGGTGAAGACGGAGAAGCGTGGAACACTGCTGGAAGACCTCAAGGAGACCTTTGAGAACTTGCGCCGATTTCAGATCAAGCTCAACCCAGAGAAATGCGTTTTCGGAGTACCAGCCGGCCAGCTTCTTGGCTTCCTGGTCTCTGAACGCGGCATAGAGTGCAACCCTGTGAAGATCAAGGCCATTGAGAGGATGGAAGTACCCAGCCGACTGTTGGACGTACAGAAGTTCACCGGCTATTTGGCATCCATCAGCCGATTCATCAGTTGACTGGGCAAGAAGGCCCTCCCCCTATACCAACTCATGAAGAAGACCACCTTTTTCGAGTGGAACCACAAGGCGGACGAAGCTTTTCTCCAGTTGAAGAAGATGTTGACTACTCCACCTGTTCTGGCGGCTCCGACTCCTAAGGATCCCATGCTCCTATACATCGCCGCCACCAGCCGAGTAGTCAGCACGGTTATCGTGGTAGAGCGCAAGGAGGAAGGCAAGGCACTACCAGTCCAGAGACTGGTGTATTACTTGACTGAAGTACTGTCGACCTCCAAGCAAAACTACCCCCACTACCAGAAGATGTGCTACGGTGTGCACTTTGCCGCCAAGAAACTGAAGCCGTACTTTCAAGAGAACCCAATCACTGTGGTCTGCACAGCTCCGTTGGCCGAGATCATTGGAAGCCGAGATGCTTCGGGCCGGGTGGCCAAATGGGCCATAGATTTGGCCCCCTACACCATCTACTACCAGCCTCGCACCGCCATCAAGTCACAAGCACTAGCCGACTTCCTCGTCGACTGGGCCGAGACCCAGTACTTGCTTGGGAGCCGACACCGTCCTCACCTCTCCCAAAGGCGACAAGCTCAAATATGTGCACTGGCTTGGGAGCCGACACCCAGATGCGCACTGGCTTGGGAGCCGACACCGTCCTCACCTCTCCCAAAGGCGAAAAGCTCAAATATGTGCTGCAAATCCATTTTGCCGCCTCCAACAACGTCGCCGAATACGAGGCACTCATTCACGGGCTCTGGCTTGCCAAAGAGCTCGGCATTCGCCGGATCCTGTGTTATGGGGTCTCCGATTTGGTGGTCCAGCAGTCGTCCGACAACTGGGACGCCAAAGATGCAAACATGGCGAGCTACCGCTTCCTCGTACAGCAACTCAGCGGATATTTTGAGGGATGCGAGTTTCTCCACGTACCAAGAAACGACAATGACCAAGCAGACGCCCTGGCACGAATCGGCTCCACCCGTCAAGCAATACCAACCGGCGTCGCCCTTCAACGGCTCCTCAAGCCGTCTGTCAAGCCATTGCTAGAGTCAGACTCTATCTTCGTGTCGGCTCCTCCAGAAGCAGTCCGATCCGACTTAAGAGCCCAGTCGGCCGGCACGGGGGTTCTGACAGATGGCCCGGGGGTTGCGGCAGTCGCACCCGACCCGGGGACTGCCGCAACTGGCCCGGGGACTTCAGAACTCGGCCCAGGGACTGCACCAGTCGGACCGGGGACTTCATCGACACAGCAAGCGGCTGCCGACTCCAACCCGCCGCCTCCCGGCCCAGCCACCCTTGTCCAAGTTGCAGTCTTGACAGTTGTAGAAGTCACAGCACCTTCATGGGCCTAGCCCATCCTCAGTTTCCTGGTGAACAAAGAGCTGCCAACTGATGAGATCTCGGCCCGGCAAGTGCAACGCCGGGCAGCAGCCTACATCATAGTCAACAGAGAGCTCGTGAGGCGCAGTGTCACTGGTGTCTACCAGCGCTGCGTGGAGCCGGAGCAAGGCCAAGCGATTCTCAAAGACATCCACCAAGGCGAGTGTGGCCACCACGCGGCTTCAAGAGCACTCGTCGCCAAAGCCTTCCGCCATGGTTTCTTTTGGCCGACTGCTCTTGAAGACGCTAAGGATCTGGTCTAAAAATGAAAAGGGTGCCAGAAGTTCCGCTCCAAGCCGCATCAGCCGGCTTCTGCACTCAAGACTATTCCCATTGCCTGGCCCTTTGCTGTTTGGGGCCTGGACATGGTGGGACCATTCAAGATGGCATGAGGCGGCCTGACTCACTTACTTGTCGTGGTGGACAAGTTCACCAAGTGGATAGAAGCAAAGCCAATCAAGAGGCTGAATGGTTCGACTGCTGTGGCTTTCATCTCCGACATCACAATTCGGTATGGCATACCACACAGCATCATCACCGACAATGGCACAAACTTTGCCAAAGGTGCCTTGGCCCATTTCTGCGCGACGCAGGGCATCCGACTGGACTTAGCGTCCGTTGCCCATCCACAGTCAAACGACCAGGTAGAGCGAGCGAACGGCCTCATCCTGTCTGGCATCAAACCTCGACTCATCGAGCCTCTGGAGCATTCGGCCGGCTGCTGGCTCGACAAGCTGCCGACCGTCCTCTAGAGCCTGCGCACAACTCCAAACAGGTCAACCGGCTTCACGCCCTTCTTCCTCGTCTACGGTGCCGAAGCCGTCATCCCAACGGGCATAGAATTCGACTCCCCTCGAGTCACCATGTACACCAAAGAGGAGGCAGAAGAAGCACGTCAAGACGGCGTCGATCTGCTGGAAGAGGGCCGGCTGTTGGCACTCAGTCGGTCCAACATCTACCAGCAGAGCCTGTGCCAATACTACAACCAGAAGGTCAAGCCGAGATCTTTCCAAGAAGGAGACCTTGTGTTCCGGCTGATCCAGCGAATAGCCGGCCAGCACAAGCTCTCAGCACCTTGGGAAGGCCCCTTCATCATCAGCAAAGTGTTGGACAATGACTCCTGCTACCTTGTCGACGCTCAGAAGCCCCGAGCACGCAAGAGGTATGACTCTGACAAAGAGACGGAGCGGCCATGGAATGCAAACCTCCTCCGAAGATTTTACAGTTAATGCAGTATGTACCACACTACCTTTTGTATTAAAGTACGAAAACTTCGGGGCCCCCGAGAAGAACTCGGGGACCTCTTTTATCTATATGATAAGGAATATGCCTATGAGTATGTTATTTTTCGTTATGCCGCTTGGCACCGGGTTCGATTAGTCGGCCCGGGGACTTGCCGTCTTGTACTATGAAATGCTTCCTGCAGCCGGACAAGTAGTGTGTGTTGGAAATATGCCCTAGAGGCAATAATAAAAGCATTATTATTATATTTCCTTGTTCATGATAATTGTCTTTATTCGTGCTATAATTGTGTTATCCGGAAATCGTAATACATGTGTGAATAATAGACAACAACGTGTCCCTAGTAAGCCTCTAGTTGACTAGCTCGTTGATCAACAGATAGTCATGGTTTCCTGACTATGGGCATTGGATGTCAATGATAACGAGATCACATCATTAGGAGAATGATGTGATGGACAAGACCCAATCCTAAACATAGCATAAGATCGCATAGTTCGTTTGCTAGAGTTTTCCAATGTTAAGTATCCTTTCCTTAGACCATGAGATCGTGTAACTCCCGGATACCGTAGGAGTGCTTTGGGTGTACCAAACGTCACAACGTAACTGGGTGACTATAAAGGTATACTATGGGTATCTCTGAAAGTGTCTGTTGGGTTGACACGGATCGAGACTGGGATTTGTCACTCCGCTTGACGGAGAGGTATCACCGGGCCCTCTCGGTAATGCATCATCATAATGAGCTCAATGTGATCAAAGTGTTTGATCACGGGATCATGCATTACGGTACGAGAAAAGTGACTTGCCGGTAACGAGATTGAACGAGGTATTGGGATACCGACGATCGAATCTCGGGCAAGTAAAATACCGATTGACAAAGGGAATCGTATACGGGATTAATTGAATCCTCGACATCGTGGTTCATCCAATGAGATCGTCGTGGAGCATGTGGGAGCCAACATGGGTATCCAGATCCCGCTGTTGGTTATTGCCCGAGAGCCGTCTCGGTCATGTCTGCATGTCTCCCGAACCCGTAGGGTCTACACACTTAAGGTTCGGTGACGCTAGGGTTGTGAAGATATGTATATGCAGTAACCCGAATGTTGTTCGGAGTCCCGGATGAGATCCCAGACGTCACGAGGAGTTTCGGAATGGTCCGGAGGTAAAGAATTATATATAGAAAGTGCTGTTTCGGCCATCGGGACAAGTTTCAGGGTTATCGGTATTGTACCGGGACTACCGGAGGGTTCCGGGGGTTCCACTGGGTGGGGCCACCTGCCTCGGGGGGCCACATGGGCTCTAGGGGGTGCGCCTTGGCCTGCATGGGCCAAGGGGAACAAGCCCCTAGAGGCCCATGCGCCTAAGGGGGGGGAACCCTAAAGAGGGGGGGCGCCCCCTTGCTTGGGGGGCAAGCCCCACCCTTGGCCGCCGCCCCCCTAGGATATTGCATCTCCTAGGGCCGGCGCCCCCCCTAGGGGGCTATATAAAAGTGGGGAGGGGAGGGGGCAGCGCACCCTTGCTCCTGGCGCCTCCCTCTCCCTCTCCAACACCTCCTCCTCCTCCGTAGAGCTCGGCGAAGCCCTGCCGGAGTACTGCAACTCCACCATCACCACGCCGTCGTGCTGCTGCTGGAGACATCTTCCTCAACCTCTCCTTTGCCTTGCTGGATCAAGAAGAAGGAGACGTTACGCTGACCGTACGTGTGTTGAACGCGGAGGTGCCGTCCTTTCGGTGCTAGGATCTCCGGTGATTTGGATCACGTCGTGTACGACTACCTCATCCCCGTTCGTTGAACGCTTCCGCTCGCGATCTACAAAGTGGTATGTAGATGCAATCTCTCTCCCATGACTCGTTGCTAGATGAACTCATAGATGGATCTTGGTGAAACCGTAGGAAAAAATTTAATTTTCTGCAACGTTCCCCAATAGTGGCATCATGAGCTAGGTCTATGCGTAGTTCTCTATTGCACGAGTAGAACACAATTTGTTGTGGGCGTAGATGTTGTCAACTTTCTTGCCGCTACTAGTCTTATCTTGCTTCGACGGTATTGTGGGATGAAGCGGCCCGGACCAACCTTACACGTACTCTTACGTGAGACCGGTTCCACCGACTAACATGCACTAGTTGCATAAGGTGGTTGGCGGGTGTCTGTCTCTCCCACTTTAGTTGGAGCGGATTCGATGAAAAGGGTCCTTATGAAGGGTAAATAGAAGTTGACAAATCACGTTGTGGCTTTCACGTAGGTAAGAAAACGTTCTTGCTAGAACCCTAATTCAGCCACGTAAAACTTGCAACAACAATTAGAGGACGTCTAACTTGTTTTTGCAGCAAGTGCTTTGTGATATGATATGGCCAAAGTTGTGATGAATGATGAATGATCTATATGTGATGTATGAGATGTTCATGCTATTTTAATAGGAATCACGACTTGCATGTCGATGAGTATGACAACCGGCAGGAGCCATAGGAGTTGTCTTTATTTTTTGTATGACCTGCGTGTCATTGAGAAACGCCATGTAAATTACTTTACTTTATTGCTAAACGCGTTAGCCATAGTAGTAGAAGTAATAGTTGGCGAGCAACTTCATGGAGACACGATGATGGAGATCATGATGATGGAGATCATGGTGTCAAGCCGGTGACAAGATGATCATGGAGCCCCAAGATGGAGATCAAAGGAGCTATGTGATATTGGCCATATCATGTCACGTTTATTATTTGATTGCATGTGATGTTTATCATGTTTTGCATCTTGTTTACTTAGAACGACGGTAGTAAATAAGATGATCCCTCATAATAATTTCAAGAAGTGTTCCCCCTAACTGTGCACCGTTGCGACAGTTCGTTGTTTCGAAGCACCACGTGATGATCGGGTGTGATAGATTCTAACGTTCACATACAACGGGTGTAAGACAGATTTACACACGCAAAACACTTAGGTTGACTTGACGAGCCTAGCATGTACAGACATGGCCTCGGAACGCAGAAGACCGAAAGGTCGAGCATGAGTCGTATACAAGATACGATCAACATGAAGATGTTCACCGATGTTGACTAGTCCGTCTCACGTGATGATCGGACACGGCCTAGTTGGCTCGGATCATGTAATACTTAGATGACTAGAAGAGGGATGTCTATCTAAGTGGGAGTTCATTAAATAATTTGATTAAATGAACTTTATTATCATGAACTTAGTCTAAAATATTTACAATATGTCTTGTAGATCAAATGGCCAACGTAGTCCTCAACTTCAACGCGTTCCTAGAGAAAACCAAGCTGAAAGACGATGGCAGCAACTATATGGACTGGATCCGGAACCTGAGGATCATCCTAATAGCTGCCAAGAAAGATTATGTCCTACGAGCACCGCTGGGTGACGCACCTATTCTCCCTGCAGAACAAGACGTTATGAACGCTTGGCAGTCACACTTCGATGATTACTCCCTCGTTCAGTGCGGCATGCTTTACAGCTTAGAGCCGGGGCTCCAAAAGCGTTTTGAGAGACATGGAGCATATGAGATGTTCGAAGAGCTGAAAATGGTTTTCCAAGCTCATGCCCGGGTCGAGAGATATGAAGTCTCCGACAAATTCTTTAGCTGTAAGATGGAGGAAAATAGCTCTGTCAGTGAACACATACTCAAAATGTCTGGGTTGCACAACCGCTTGACTCAACTGGAAGTTAATCTCCCGGATGAAGCGGTCATTGACAGAATCCTCCAGTCGCTTCCACCTAGCTACAAGAGCTTTGTGATGAACTACAATATGCAGGGGATGGTAAAGACCATTCCTGAGGTATATGCTATGCTGAAATCAGCAGAGGTAGAAATCAAGAAGGAGCATCAAGTGTTGATGGTGAATAAAACCACTAAGTTCAAGAAGGGCAAGGGTAAAAAGAACTTCAAGAAGGACGGCAAGGAAGTTGCCGCGTCCGGTAAGCAAGTTGCCGGGAAGAAGCCAAAGAATGGACCCAAGCCCGAGACTGAGTGTTTTTATTGCAAGGGAAGTGGTCACTGGAAGCGGAACTGCCCCAAATACTTAGCGGACAAGAAGGCCGGCAAAACCAAAGGTATATGTGATATACATGTAATTGATGTGTACCTTACCAGTACTCGTAGTAGCTCTTGGGTATTTGATACCGGTGCAGTTGCTCACATTTGTAACTCAAAGCAGGAGCTGCGGAATAAACGGAGACTGGCGAAGGACGAGGTGACGATGCGCGCCGGGAATGGTTCCAAGGTCGATGTGATCGCCGTCGGCACGTTACCTCTACATTTACCTACGGGATTAGTTTTAAACCTCAATAATTGTTATTTAGTGCCAAGTTTGAGCATGAACATTGTATCTGGATCTCATTTAATTCGAGATGGCTACTCATTTAAATCCGAGAATAATGGTTGTTCTATTTATATGAGAGATATGTTTTATGGTCATGCTCCGATGGTTAATGGTTTATTCTTAATGAATCTCGTACGTGATGATACACATATTAATAGTGTGAATACCAAAAGAGTTAAAGTTGATAACAATAGTCCCACATATTTGTGGCACTGCCGCCTTGGTCACATAGGTGTCAAACGCATGAAGAAGCTCCATGCAGATGGACTTTTAGAGTCTCTTGATTATGAATCATTTGACACGTGCGAACCATGCCTCATGGGTAAAATGACCAAGACTCCGTTCTCAGGAACAATGGAGCGAGCAACCAACTTATTGGAAATCATACATACCGATGTGTGCGGTCCAATGAGTGTTGAGGCTCGCGGTGGCTATCGTTATGTTCTCACCCTCACTGATGACTTGAGTAGATATGGGTATATCTACTTAATGAAACACAAGTCTGAAACCTTTGAAAAGTTCAAGGAATTTCAGAGTGAGGTTGAAAATCAACGTGATAAAAAGATCAAGTTTCTACGATCAGATCGTGGAGGAGAATACTTGAGTCATGAATTTGGCACACACTTAAGAAAATGTGGAATAGTTTCACAACTCACGCCGCCTGGAACACCTCAGCGTAATGGTGTGTCCGAACGTCGTAATCGCACTCTATTAGATATGGTGCGATCTATGATGTCTCTTACCGACTTACCGCTACCTTTTTGGGGCTATGCTTTAGAGACTGCCGCATTCACTTTAAATAGGGCTCCGTCGAAATCCGTTGAGACGACACCGTATGAATTATGGTTTGGGAAGAAACCTAAGCTGTCGTTTCTAAAAGTTTGGGGATGCGATGCTTATGTCAAGAAACTTCAACCTGAAAAGCTCGAACCCAAGTCGGAAAAATGCGTCTTCATAGGATACCCTAAAGAAACTATTGGGTATACCTTCTACCTCAGATCCGAAGGCAAGATCTTTGTTGCCAAGAATGGATCCTTTCTAGAGAAAGAGTTTCTCTCGAAAGAAGTAAGTGGGAGGAAAGTAGAACTTGATGAAGTGTTACCTCTTGAACCGGAAAATGGCGAAACTCAAGAAAACGTTCCTGAGGTGCCTGCACCGACTAGAGAGGAAATTAATGATGATGATCAAGATACTTCTAATCAAGCTCCTACTGAAATTCGAAGGTCCACAAGGACACGTTCCGCACCAGAATGGTACGGCAACCCTGTCTTGGAAATCATGTTGTTAGATAACGGTGAACCTTCGAACTATGAGGAAGCAATGGCGGGCCCGGATTCCGACAAATGGCTAGAAGCCATGAAATCCGAGATAGGATCCATGTATGAAAACGAAGTATGGACTTTGACTGACTTGCCCGTTGAGCGGCGAGCCATAGAAAATAAATGGATCTTTAAGAAGAAGACAGACGCTGATGGTAATGTGACCATCTATAAGGCTCGACTTGTCGCTAAGGGTTATCGACAAGTTCAAGGGGTTGACTACGATGAGACTTTCTCACCCGTAGCGAAGCTGAAGTCCGTCCGAATCATGTTAGCAATTGCCGCATTCTATGATTATGAGATATGGCAAATGGACGTCAAAACGGCATTCCTTAACGGCTTTCTTAAGGAAGAATTGTATATGATGCAGCCGGAAGGTTTTGTCGATCCTAAGAATGCTAACAAAGTATGCAAGCTCCAGCGCTCTATCTATGGGCTGGTGCAAGCATCTCGGAGTTGGAACATTCGCTTTGATGAGATGATCAAAGCGTTTGGGTTTATGCAGACTTATGGAGAAGCCTGCGTTTACAAGAAAGTGAGTGCGAGCTCCGTAGCATTTCTCATATTATATGTGGATGACATACTATTGATGGGAAATGATATAGAATTCTTGGAAAGCATAAAGGCCTATTTGAACAAGTCTTTTTCAATGAAGGACCTTGGAGAAGCTGCTTATATATTAGGCATCAAGATCTATAGAGATAGATCGAGACGCCTCATAGGTCTTTCACAAAGCACATACCTTGATAAGATATTGAAGAAGTTCAATATGGATCAATCTAAGAAGGGGTTCTTACCTGTGTTACAAGGTGTGAAATTGAGCTCAGCTCAATGTCTGACCACGGCCGAAGATATAGAAGAGATGAGTGTCATCCCCTATGCCTCAGCCATAGGGTCTATTATGTATGCCATGCTGTGTACCAGACCTGATGTAAACCTTGCCGTAAGTTTGGTAGGAAGGTACCAAAGTAATCCCGGCAAGGAACACTGGACAGCGGTCAAGAATATCCTGAAGTACCTGAAAAGGACTAAGGAAATGTTTCTCGTTTATGGAGGTGACGAAGAGCTCGTCGTAAAGGGTTACGTCGACGCTAGTTTCGACACAGATCTGGATGACTCTAAGTCACAAACCGGATACGTGTATATTTTGAATGGTGGGGCAGTAAGCTGGTGCAGTTGCAAGCAGAGCGTTGTGAAGGGATCTACATGTGAAGCGGAGTACATGGCAGCCTCGGAGGCAGCACATGAAGCAATTTGGGTGAAGGAGTTCATCACCGACCTCGGAGTCATACCCAATGCGTCGGGGCCAATCAAACTCTTCTGTGACAACACTGGAGCTATTGCACTTGCTAAGGAGCCCAGGTTTCACAAGAAGACCAGGCACATCAAGCGCCGCTTCAACTCCATTCGTGAAAATGTTCAAGATGGAGACATAGAAATTTGTAAAGTGCACACGGATCTGAATGTCGCAGATCCATTGACTAAACCTCTCCCTAAGGCAAAACATGATCAGCACCAGAACTCTATGGGTGTTCGATTCATCACAATGTAACTAGATTATTGACTCTAGTGCAAGTGGGAGGCTGTTGGAAATATGCCCTAGAGGCAATAATAAAAGCATTATTATTATATTTCCTTGTTCATGATAATTGTCTTTATTCGTGCTATAATTGTGTTATCCGAAAATCGTAATACATGTGTGAATAATAGACAACAACGTGTCCCTAGTAAGCCTCTAGTTGACTAGCTCGTTGATCAACAGATAGTCATGGTTTCCTGACTATGGGCATTGGATGTCAATGATAACGAGATCACATCATTAGGAGAATGATGTGATGGACAAGACCCAATCCTAAACATAGCATAAGATCGCATAGTTCGTTTGCTAGAGTTTTCCAATGTCAAGTATCCTTTCCTTAGACCATGAGATCGTGTAACTCCCGGATACCGTAGGAGTGCTTTGGGTGTAACAAACGTCACAACGTAACTGGGTGACTATAAAGGTATACTACGGGTATCTCTGAAAGTGTCTGTTGGGTTGACACGGATCGAGACTGGGATTTGTCACTCCGCTTGACGGAGAGGTATCACCGGGCCCTCTCGGTAATGCATCATCATAATGAGCTCAATGTGATCAAAGTGTTTGATCACGGGATCATGCATTACGGTACGAGAAAAGTGACTTGCCAGTAACGAGATTGAACGAGGTATTTGGGATACCGACGATCGAATCTCGGGCAAGTAAAATACCGATTGACAAAGGGAATCGTATACGGGATTAATTGAATCCTCGACATCGTGGTTCATCCGATGAGATCGTCGTGGAGCATGTGGGAGCCAACATGGGTATCCAGATCCCGCTGTTGGTTATTGCCCGAGAGCCGTCTCGGTCATGTCTGCATGTCTCCCGAACCCGTAGGGTCTACACACTTAAGGTTCGATGACGCTAGGGTTGTGAAGATATGTATATGCAGTAACCCGAATGTTGTTCGGAGTCCCGGATGAGATCCCGGACGTCGCGAGGAGTTTCGGAATGGTCCGGAGGTAAAGAATTATATATAGAAAGTGCTGTTTCGGCCATCGGGACAAGTTTCGGGGTTATCGGTATTGTACCGGGACCACCGGAGGGTCCCGGGGGGTCCACTGGGTGGGGCCACCTGCCTCGGGGGGCCACATGGGCTCTAGGGGGTGCGCCTTGGCCTGCATGGGCCAAGGGGAACCAGCCCCTAGAGGCCCATGCGCCTAAGGGGGGGAAACCCTAAAGAGGGGGGCGCCCCCTTGCTTGGGGGGCAAGCCCCACCCTTGGCCGCCGCCCCCCTAGGAGATTGCATCTCCTAGGGCCGGCACCCCCCCTAGGGGGCTATATAAAAGTGGGGAGGGGAGGGGGCAGCGCACCCTTGCTCCTGGCGCCTCCCTCTCCCTCTCCAACACCTCCTCCTCCTCCGTAGAGCTCGGCGAAGCCCTGCCGGAGTACTGCAACTCCACCATCACCACGCCGTCGTGCTGCTGCTGGAGACATCTTCCTCAACCTCTCCTTTGCCTTGCTGGATCAAGAAGAAGGAGACATTATGCTGACCGTACGTGTGTTGAACGCGGAGGTGCCGTCCTTTCGGTGCTAGGATCTCCGGTGATTTGGATCACGTCGTGTACGACTACCTCATCCCCGTTCGTTGAACGCTTCCGCTCGCGATCTACAAAGTGGTATGTAGATGCAATCTCTCTCCCATGACTCGTTGCTAGATGAACTCATAGATGGATCTTGGTGAAACCGTAGGAAAAATTTTAATTTTCTGCAACGTTCCCCAACAGTGTGTGGCACTTAAGCCGTCTCCTGTCAGAAGCCGCAGCTCGCAGAGCGACTGTCTGGTGGGCAGGAGTAAGGTAGAATGGGTGTCCACATGAAAAATGGCTAAGGACTCAAAGCGTGTACATAGTTTAAGCCGGCTTCCAGCCTTTTTTACAACCGACTCTTGAGCAGCCGGCTCGCCGTTTTTTACTCAACTTGCTAAAAAAACTCTAAACGACCAAGTACTTGCCTTCCCAAAGTAGCTAAATACTTGACCTAGCAGCAGTCCGCAGAGCGGCTGTCCGGCTGGCAAGACGGCAACCAAGGGAAGGCGGCAAAGGAAAAAGGCAAAGAGCAAGAGGCAAGAAGAGATAGAACTCGAAGCATAATTACATAGCAAAGGCCCTTGGCCGAATCTTCAAACAGAAGTTCAAAATACACCCCATGGGTGGAATTGCGCAAATTAACAAGTACATCGAGACTTTTAAGCAGATAAAAACTAAGATAAAGTGGCAAGTCTAGGAGACAGCAGACGAGTTCGAAGGATCGAGGAGTCGGCGGCGCCAGTTGCCGGAGTGGCTGGCTGGTCGGTCTCCGCTTGGTCGCCTCTGGCAGCAGCTGGCTCGGTTGGGCGCGGCTCGTTGCTAGAGGCACGGTCGAGCTAGGGCTGGCTATCCGCCCCGACCTCTTCGCCTCCTTCCGCCGCCTCGCCTTCTTCCTCGCCACTGGAGTCAATCACCTCCGCCGAGTCCCCGCCGTCGTTCGGGTTCAGCCCGAACCACTCCGACGGTGCTTCGTCGCCGTTCTCAGCCTGCTCTGGGACGAAGATGCTGGTGTCGGTGTACTCGGCGATCGACACCGCGCGCTTGACGAGATCGTATTCCACGACCGCCAACTCCGCCTGAGCTTCTAGCCGGAACGTGGCCAGCTGGTCCAGACTCAGCCCGGGGTACCACGCCTTGACGAACTCTAAGGCCCGACGCGCTCCAGCCCGGGCCAAAGAGCCCTTCCAGGCATCAAGGCGACCAGCCGCTACCTCCAGCCAGTCGGCAGTCCGGCTGGGGGTACGCGGTGCCTGCATGTCCAGCCACAAGGCGGTGATCGCCTAGGCACCGACACGTTGAAGTCGGCGCAGCATCCGGTGTGCCGGCCGAAGGCGGGCCTCGATGCTCAGGATCTGCTCGTCAAGAGTTCGGGGGGCGTCGGCAGCGATCTTCGCGCCATCCGCCCTCCGCCCTTTACGATCAACTTCGATGGCTTGGTTGGCAGCGTTCGAGTGGCCGGGGAAGAAGTCTGCCCAGACAAAAGAATGAAGAGCAAGTCAAAAAACTAGAAGTCGGCTCGACCAACAGCCGACAGCTCCAAAAAGAAAAGTAAGGGAAGGCTCACCGTCGACGAGATCCTCGATCTCATGGAAGCCAGAGGTCAGCATCGCCTCCTTGTCGGTCCAGGAGGAGCGCTCGGACGCGAACTCAGCAAGGAGGGCGGTCTCCTTGTCCTCCGCCTCCTTCTGGGTCTTCTTGAGCAGCTCCTTCTGTTCTGCCAGTTGCGTGACCAGCAGATCGCGCTCTGCGGCCAGCTTGCCACACTCCTCCTCCTTGGTGCGCAGGGCGGTGTTGGCCTCGCCCAGCTGCTGCTGCAGGGTGGCATTGGCTTCTGCAGAAGAAAGAAGAAGACAAGGTGTCAGTTACTAGCAAGGAAAAATAGTCGGCCGGGAGATCCGGCCCGACTGCTCAGCAGTCGGCCCGAATCTCAGGGACTACAACCCGCGGATGCGCCAGCGTGCCCCCGCAGAGAAGGAAGAAAACTCACTCCGGCTTTCCGACAAGTCGGCGGTCCGCTTGGCCAGCTCCTTGACGTTGGCATTGAAGGTGGTCATGCGGAGATTGTGGAAGTCCTGTAACAAAATTGTAGACAAACGTTAGTACTTGGAACTCGCCGATTAGAGTTCCGAGCCACCTGCTCAGCAGCCGGCCCAAAACTCGGGGACTACACCCAGTGGGTGCACTGGCGCGCCCCCACGAAGAAGAACAAGAAACAGAAACGAAGGAGGAAACGTACCCGGATGGCTGCTCGCGACGCCAGATGCGCCTTGGTGCACTCCTTGATGGCATTGCCCTCGGCTCGGATCTTGGCCTAGACGTCCAAAAGCGCCCGGTTCAACGGGCTCGTCCCGCCTCCTCGCACCCACCCGGTGGGCGCAGCGCTCGACACCTCGGTGTCCGGGATCGTGGAGCTCGCGGCGCCGGTCTCCAGAGGGCGCGGCGCCGAAGCCGCCTTCGCAAGACAGCGACGCATCGGCGTGCCAACCTGAAGAACTAGGCCCGCCACCACCTTGTCTTCAATAGGTGGCATCGGCGGGTCCGCCGGCTGCTCGCCTTGCGCGCCTCCAGATGGCAGCGGTGGCGGCACGATCATGTCCGGCATAGAAGTGTCGCAGTCGTCCCTCTCCATGGTCGGGTTCTCGCCGCCGGCTTCCCCAGTCTGCCCCGTGAACTCCGGGGGCGGCGGCGCGGAGTTCAGTGGAGTGAAAAAACCGCCGATTGGCGGTGCACGGCTTCTTCAGCCTGCTTCTTCGTCGCGTCGGTGGCCTCGGCCTCTGCCAGTTTCTTCTTGGCGGCGGCCTCCGCCTTCTCCAGGCGGGCGGCGTTCTGCTCCTCGCACACCTCTCGCGCGTTTTGCTCCCTCACCTCCCGGAGATCGGCGGCGGGGTCGATCAGCCGAGTGGTGGCGGAAGTCTCTACCAACCCCACGATGGAGGCGGCAGCGACCTTATCAAGAGAGAGGGGAGCCCTAGACCAAGGGAAAACAAGCAAAAACTCAGACAAGATCAACAAAGAAAAAATGAAGGCGAAAGGAAGGAGCACTTACGCGGTGACCAGCGGCGGTTTCATCGCCTCCTTGCGGAAGCGGTTGGCCTTCGCGGCCGCCTCGTCCCACTTGGTCGCTGCGGCCGAGCCCTTGGGTTTCTTCGGCCAGCTGCCAAACATGCTCGGCGCGGCCCTACGCTTCTTCGCGCCGCCTTGGGCACCCGGCGCGGCAGAAGAGCTCGTGCCGGGCTGGTCAGCTCCTGGCTGGTGGTGTGGGACGACCTCCTCCGCGTCATCGTCGGACCAGTCCTCGAGACTGGTCCCGAGCCTTGGGCCGCCCACTTCGCCGCCTCCTCCCTCGCCGTCATCCTCCAAGGCCGCCGCCCCCAAGTCTGGGTCGTCGACGTCGCTCTCCGCTCGGTCGGGGAGGAATTCACGGGCCGGCCCCGCGGTGCCCGCTGCTGGATGGAGGGGGGTTCTGACCAAAGCCGACTGGTCAGGTTGAACAAGACGTACTCGGCGGCAAAGAAGTCAAAGAAAAAGAGAAAAAGAAAACAACTCACCACGGGCGGAGGGTTGGCGCGTGAATACGGTTCCTTGCCGAACTGCCACTTCCAAAAGCTTGCAGTCCGCAAGGTAGTTCATCATGTAGGCTACCTCCTCATGAGGCATCTCCTTGGTACACATCCGACTCGGGTCCTGATGCCCGCTCATCTGACAAATCATGTGGGGGCCACCTTGGAGTGGGAGAACTCGGCGCGCCACGAAGGCGGCCAGCAAATCCGGCCCGGTCAGACCCTCCGACTGCGTCAGCACTCGGAGTCGCGCAACGGCGCCGGCTCCTACGGGCGTCAGCGTCCTGGCCCGATATGACCAGTTGGGCTGCCTCCCAGCCGGCGGGCCGGCTACGTAGGCCGGCAGATTGACCCAGTCGCCCTCCGCGAAGACGCTCTTCACATAGAAGTATGACCGCTGCCATATCTTCACCGACTTTATCAGCTTGATGGGGGGAATGGGTTGTCGGCCCCCGACCTCTGCACGGCGATGAAGGCGCCGCACTGAGCCGGCACGCCTGCGACTTGGGTGTCGAGCTTGGAGTAGAAGAACTCCCCCCAGAGCTCGAGGGTGGGGAGAACCCCCAGAAAGCGTTCGCACAAGGCGATGAAGGTGAACAGCAGCACCACCGTGTTGGGGGTGAGGTGGTGCGGCTGGAGACCGTAGAACTCGAGGAAGGCACGGAAGAAGCCGCTCGTCAGTAGGCGTAGGCCGCATAGGTGGTGCGAGCGAAAGACGACCCGCTCGCCCTCCTTCGGCGCCGGCGAGATTTCCTTCTTCGGTGCGAGGCGGACCCTCACAAAGTCCTTGCCAGGCAGCCGCCGTGTCTTGCGGAGGAAATCAATGTGATCATCGTGGACCTCCGAACCGTCCCAGGTGCCGGAGTGCACCGAGGGGGGCGCGGCGGCGGAAGAAGAACTCATCGGGAACGGACCATTGTAGTGCTCGACGCAGCTTGGGGCGCAGCGGCGAGAGGAAGAAGAAGAGGAAGCAATGAGGAGGAGGGACGCGCGTGCTCTGCCGCTCCCCCTCCTCCCGTACTTATAGACTCATGGGCTGCGAAGCCGAGGGGGCGGTCGTGGGATTTACTGCGCCCACTACCCCACGCCCCCCACGTTTGTCGCGCAAAGTTACTGCACGCAGTAACTCCGCGGGAACCTCAACCGTCCACCCCGGCCGCAGCGGATCCGCTCGCGCGCCGAGGTGCGGTAGTGGCGGGCCCCGCCTGTAGGCCTGTCCCGTTGCGCGCGTGGGTGGGCAGACTGGCCCGACCGCATGTTGCCACGTGACAGGCCCGAAACGAGCGGCGGCCTGGAAGCTTAGCTAGCACGCCACTTGGATCCCGCAGAGGCGTTCGAAAATTTTGGACAAGTCAATTTGGGCGAGTCCGACTCCTACCAGTCGGCCCGGCAGAAGTCGAACGAGGTTTCGCCTCAAGCACTCGGAGGAAGAAAACTGCTGAGGCTCCTCGGCTGATCATCCGCGGCGCCTCACCAGCTTCGGGGACTACTGTCGGGGTAATGGGCCACGGGTAGGCTAACTCGACGCCCATAACCTTTCAAGACATCGGGGCTGATTGCGCCCCTCAAGACGCCAAGATGAAGAGCCGCCTTCTGGGAGCCGGATGGTGAAATAGCTGGCTGCCCATAGACGGCCGAGTCTAGAAGGCGAGGAGAAGACAAGCCGACTCCTGCCTGGCGACTTCCAGAGAAGCCGGCCTCGGGGAGTCGGCCCATGGCACCAACGAGGCCCATGCCCTCATCAAGGAGGATGGGACCGGAAGTGGCAACAGTGAAGCCCACTCCAGGGGATGGCTCGGCCACAGTGCGCCGTACCACGGAGATCTCCCTCCGGCGTGGCACTGTTGCCATGCCATCACAGACATCAGCACCAGTGGGCAGAGTCCTGCATCCACGACGGCCTGTCAGTACGGCCCAGGGATGATGGGCCCTACCGGTCAGCGAGAGTCCAAAAGACGGCAAGAGCGCCACTAGTCAGATCCGATGGGAATCGGCCCCCAGGAGTCGGCCTGCCCCTCCCATGGGTCCCACGCGCCATTAACTAGACGAGACGGGGAGTGGCTACAGTAATCGCCCGCCAGGCGGCGGGGCTGTAGCCACGACCCCATGACCAAGCATGTGTCATTAGAGGCACGACTACATTAATCAGCAGCCGGCAAGACCCGCAAGCGGCGGACACGGCCTGTCGGCTCCGTACCAAACCAGTCGGCGGGCCCCAACAGTCGGCGGAGAAGTCGGCGGCCGAAGAGACTGACGGCTGGGCCCGCGCCCAGTCATATTACCTTTGTACCCCTGGGGGTAGGCTTATATAAACCCCCCAGGGCACCCATGCAAAGGGTTCCGACCCATTAGGTCTAGACCAGATCATATAGAGAGGGAGAGAGCTAACCTGGCCTTCTTCTACCTCTAGCATACAGCTCGAGGAGCAACCTTGTACTCACTTTGCCTTAGTGATCATGCGGAGACCCCGCAGAGCAGGACTAGGGGTGTTATCTCCTAGGAGAGCCCCGAACCTGGGTAAAGTACGCTGGCGTTTGTATCTACGCCTCATCCCGCTTTCGGGCACCGGCGACGTTCTACTCGCTCCCATCATGATAAGCCATCCTTTGGCATATGTCGCACCCAACCCCCGACACTTTGTTAGTAGATTCCCTCCTTTAGGTGTAATAATTCTCTTATTTGCATAATTTGGGATCCATGCATCTCTCCATATATCAATATTTTCTCCATTACCAACTCTTCATATATAACCATTTTTGAGAGAGTCCACTCCAGCCATAATGCTTTGCCAAGTAAAGGAGGAATTCTTCTTCAACCTTGTGTTCATCAGATCCCCCTGTGGGAAATATTTGGCTCTTAAAATTGTGGCACATAACGATTCAGGGTTATCTAGTAGACGCCAAGCTTGTTTAGCTAATAATGCCAGATTAAAATAGTGAATATCCCGGAATCCCATTCCGCCTTGGCCTTTTGGAACACACATCTTTCACCACGCCATCAAGTGCATCCTTTTCTGATTGTCCTCGTCACCCCACCAAAATTACGACATCGCGTCAATGATTCCTTTGCAAAAAAAATTAGGAATTCTAAAGACTGACATTGCATATGTTGGAATAGCTTGAACGACAGATTTAAGCAAAATTTCCTTTCCTTCGGTAGACAACAACTTTTCCTTCCAACCACTAATCTTCATAATAATTTGATCAATTAGAAACTGAAAACAGTCGCTTTTGTCCATCCCCATGTTGGCAGGTAACCTCAAATATTTGTCACTGGGAGCCTCGGTCATAATATTCAAAATGGTACATATCTGCATTTTTTCTTCTACTTTTGTATTTGGGCTAAAAAATATGTTGGATTTTTCGACACTCACCATTTGCCCCGATGCTGTTGGGGATCGTAGCAGAAATTAAAATTTTCCTACGCATCACCAAGATCTATCCATGGAGTATTCTAGCAACGAGGGGATAGGAGAGCATCTACATACCACTTGTAGATCGCAACGGAAGCGTTCAAGAAGAACATGGATGATGGAGTCGTACTCGTCGTGATCCAAATCACCGATGACCAGCGCCGAACGGACGGCACCTCCGCGTTCAACACACGTATGGTCGGGATGACATCTCCTCCTTCTTGATCCAGCAAGGGGTAAGGAGAGGTTGATGAAGTTCCAGCAGCACGGCGGCGTGGTGGTGGATGCAGCACAATTCCAGCAGGGCTTCGCCAAGCGTCTACGGAGAGACGGAGAGGTGTAACAGGGGAGAGGGAGGCGCCAAGGCTGCAGGGGTTCGGCTGCCCTCCCTCCCCCCTTTATATAGGCCCCCTAGGGGGGCGCCAGCCCTGGAGATGCATCTCCAAGGGGGGCGGCGGCCAAGGGGGGAGCCTTGCCCCCCAAGGCAAGTGGGGCACCCCCTACCCTAGGGTTTCCAACCCTAGGCGCAGGGGGAAGGCCCATGGGGGGGCGCACCAGCCCACTATGGGCTGGTTCCCTCCCCACTTCAGCCCACGGGGCCCTCCGGGATGGGTGGCCCCACCCGGTGGACCCCCGGGACCCATCCGGTGGTCCCGGTACAATACCGGTCACCCCCGAATCCTTCCCGATGGCCGAAACGGCACTTCCTATATATAATTCTTTACCTCCGGACCATTCCGGAACCTCTCGTGACGTCCGGATCTCATCCGGGACTCCGAACAACCTTCGGTTTGCTGCACACTAATATCTTTACAACCCTAGCATCACCGAACCTTAAGTGTGTAGACCCTACGGGTTCGGGAGACATGCAGACATGACCGAGACGATCTCCGGTCAATAACCAACAGCGGGATCTGGATACCTGTGATAGCCTGGCTTATTAGGGATGATAGACTACTCATATCAATAAGGAATTCCTTGTTTTCCGGGAGCCCATTCGGACAGAACTCCAAAGTTAAGCGTGCTCAGCTTGGAGTAGTGTCAGGATGGGTGACCGACCGGGAAGTTGCTCCCGGGTGCGCACGAGTGAGGACAAAGTGCGCAGAAAAGACTAGTATTGATCTGTGGGGCCAGTCTAGATCCCGCCAGGAGTAACGACCACCAGCGGGTGTGTCCGGGGCGTTACAAGTTGGTATCAGAGCCGACCCTCGCGGTTACACGGATGGTTACGGACAGGTGCGTGGTCATGTTGTTCATGACGTTTGTGACCCGTCGTGGCACCCGGCATGGCACATGTACCGGACTGGAAGCACAGACGTTTGTGCCAAGAGGGAACGTTCCTGTGGCCCGACGAGGACGTCGGTTCCTCTGAGTGGGGGTGTATGTGATAGCCTGGCTTATTAGGGATGATAGACTACTCATATCAATAAGGAATTCCTTCTTTTCCGGGAGCCCATTCGGACAGAACTCCAAAGTTAAGCGTGCTCAGCTTGGAGTAGTGTCAGGATGGGTGACCGACCGGGAAGTTGCTCCCGGGTGCGCACGAGTGAGGACAAAGTGCGCAGAAAAGACTAGTATTGATCTGTGGGGCCAGTCTAGATCCCGCCAGGAGTAACGACCACCGGCGGGTGTGTCCGGGGTGTTACAATACCCATGTTGGCTCCCACATGCTCCTCGATGATCTCATCGGATGAACCACGATGTCGAGGACTTAATCAATCCCGTACTCAATTCCCTTCGTCTATCGGTACGATACTTGCCCGAGATTCGATCGTCGGTATACCGATACCTTGTTCAATCTCGTTACCGGCAAGTCTCTTTACTCGTTCCCGTAACACATCATCCCGTGAACAACACCTTGATCACATTGAGCTCATTATGATGATGTCTTACCGAGTGGGCCCAGAGATACCTCTCCGTCATACGGAGTGACAAATCCCAGTCTCGATTCATGCCAACCCAACAAACACTTTCGGAGATACCTGTAGTGCACCTTTATAGTCACCCAGTTACGTTGTGACGTTTGATACACCCAAAGCACTCCTACGGCATCCGGGAGTTGCATAATCTCATGGTCTAAGGAATGATACTTGACATCCAGAAAAGCTCTAGCAAACGAACTATACGATCTTTGTGCTATGCTTAGGTTTGGGTCTTGTCCATCACATCATTCTCCTAATGATGTGATCCCGTTATCAATGACATCCCCATGTCCATAGTCAGGAAACCATGACTATCTATTGATCAACGAGCTAGTCAACTAGAGGCTTACTAGGGACACATTGTGGTCTATGTATTCACACATGTATTATGATTTCCGGACAATACAATTATAGCATGAACAATAGACGATTATCATGAACAAGGAAATATAATAATCCTTTTATTATTGCCTCTAGGGCATATTTCCAACAGTCTCCCACTTGCACTAGAGACAATAGTCTAGTTACATTGTGATGAATCGCACACCCATGGAATTTTGGTGTTGATCATGTTTTGCTCTAGGGAGAGGTTTAGTCAACGGATCTGCCACATTCAGGTCCGTATGTACTTTACAAATCTCTATGTCTCCATTTTGAACACTTTCACGAATGGAGTTGAAGCGACGCTTGATATGTCTGGTCTTCCTGTGAAACTTGGGCTCCTTCGCAAGGGCAATTGCTCCAGTGTTGTCACAGAAGAGAGTCATCGGGTCCGACGCATTGGGTATGACTCCTAGGTCGGTAATGAACTCCTTCACCCAGACTGCTTCTTGTGTTGCCTCCGAGGCTGCCATATACTCTGCTTCACATGTAGATCCCGCCACGACGCTTTGCTTGCAACTGCACCAGCTTACTGCCCCTCCATTCAAAATATACACGTATCCGGTTTGTGACTTGGAGTCATCCAGATCTGTGTCGAAGCTGGCGTCGACGTAACCCTTTACGACGAGCTCTTCGGCACCTCCATAAACGAGAAACATATCCTTAGTCCTTTTCAGGTACTTCAGGATGTTTTTGACCGCTGTCTAGTGTTCCTTGCCGGGATTACTTTGGTACCTACCTACCAAACTTACGACAAGGTTTACATCGGGTCTGGTACACAGCATGGCACACATAATAGACCCTATGGCTGAGGCATAGGGGATGACACTCATCTCTTCTATATCTTTTGCCGTGGTCGGGCATTGAGCCGTGCTCAATCGCACACCTTGCAATATAGGCAAGAACCCCTTCTTGGACTGATCCATTTTGAACTTCTTCAAAATCTTGTCAAGGTATGTACTTTGTGAAAGACCGATGAGGCGTCTCGATCTATCTCTATAGATCTTGATGCCTAATATATAAGCAGCTTCTCCAAGGTCCTTCATTGAAAAACACTTGTTCAAATAGGCCTTTATGCTTTCCAAGAATTCTATATCATTTCCCATCAATAGTATGTCATCCACATATAATATGAGAAATGCTACGGAGCTCGCACTCACTTTCTTGTAAACGCAGGCTTCTCCATAAGTCTGCATAAACCCAAACGCTTTGATCATCTCATCAAAGCGAATGTTCCAACTCCGAGATGCTTGCACCAGCCCATAGATAGAGCGCTGGAGCTTGCATACTTTGTTAGCATTCTTAGGATCGACAAAACCTTCCGGCTGCATCATATACAATTCTTCCTTAAGAAAGCCGTTAAGGAATGCCGTTTTGACGTCCATTTGCCATATCTCATAATCATAGAATGCGGCAATTGCTAACATGATTCGGACGGACTTCAGCTTCGCTACGGGTGAGAAAGTCTCATCGTAGTCAACCCCTTGAACTTGTCGATAACCCTTAGCGACAAGTCGAGCCTTATAGATGGTCACATTACCATCAGCGTCTGTCTTCTTCTTAAAGATCCATTTATTTTCTATGGCTCGCCGATCATCGGGCAAGTCATTCAAAGTCCATACTTTGTTTTCATACATGGATTCTATCTCGGATTTCATGGCTTCTAGCCATTTGTCGGAATTTGGGCCCGCCATCGCTTCTTCATAGTTCGAAGGTTCACCGTTGTCCAACAACATGATTTCCAGGACAGGGTTGCCGTACCACTCTGGTGCGGAACGTGTCCTTGTGGACCTACGAAGTTTAGTAGGAGCTTGATCAGAAGTATCTTGATCATCATCATTAACCTCCTCTCTAATCGGTGCAGGCACCACAGGAACATTTTCCTGAGCTGCGCTACTCTGATTTTCAAGAGGTAGTACTTCATCAAGCTCTACTTTCCTCCCACTTACTTCTTTCGCGAGAAACTCTTTCTCTAGAAAGGACCCGTTCTTGGCAACAAAGATCTTGCCTTCGGATCTGAGGTAGAAGGTATACCCAACTGTTTCTTTGGGATATCCTATGAAGGCGCATTTTTCCGATTTGGGTTCGAGCTTTTCAGGTTGAAGTTTCTTGACATAAGCATCGCAACCCCAAACTTTCAGAAACGACAGCTTGGGTTTCTTGCCAAACCATAATTCATACGGTGTCGTCTCAACGGATTTTGACGGAGCCCTATTTAAAGTGAATACGGCAGTCTCTAAAGCATAGCCCCAAAATGAGAGCGGTAGATCGGTAAGAGACATCATAGATCGCACCATATCCAATAGAGTGCGATTACGACGTTCGGACACACCGTTACGCTGAGGTGTTCCAGGCGGCGTGAGTTGTGAAACGATTCCACATTTTCTTAAGTGTGTGCCAAATTCATGACTTAAATATTCTCCCCCACGATCTGATCGTAAGAACTTTATTTTTCTGTCACGTTGATTCTCGACCTCACTCTGAAACTCCTTGAACTTTTCAAAGGTCTCAGACTTGTGTTTCATTAAGTAGACATACCCATATCGACTCAGATCATCAGTGAGAGTGAGAACGTAACGATAGCCTCCGCGAGCCTCAACGCTCATTTGACCACACACATATCTATGTATGATTTCCAACAAGTTGGTTGCTCGCTCCATTGTCCCTGAGAATGGAGTCTTGGTCATTTTGCCCATGAGGCATGGTTCGCATGTGTCAAATGACTCATAATCGAGAGACTCTAAAAGTCCATCAGCATGGAGCTTCTTCATGCGCTTGATACCAATGTGACCAAGGCGGCAGTGCCACAAGTATGTGGGACTATCGTTATTAACTTTACATCTTTTGGTATTCACACTATGAATATGTGTATCATCACGTACGAGATTCATTAAGAATAAACCATTAACCATCGGAGCATGACCATAAAACATATCACTCATATAAATAGAACAACCATTATTCTCAGATTTAAATGAGTAGCCATCTCGAATTAATCAAGATCCAGATACAATGTTCATGCTCAAACTTGGCACTAAATAACAATTATTGAGGTTCAAAACTAATCCCGTAGGTAAATGTAGAGGTAGCATGCCAACGGCGATCACATCGACCCTGGAACCATTCCCGACGCGCATCGTCACCTCATCCTTCGCCTGTCTCCGTTTATTCCGCAGCTCCTGCTTTGAGTTACAAATATGAGCAACCGCACCGGTATCAAATACCCAGGAGCTACTGCGAGTGCTGGTAAGGTACACATCAATAACATGTATATCACATATACCTTTGGTGTTGCCGGCCTTCTTATCCGCTAAGTACTTGGGGCAATTCCGCTTCCAGTGACCATTTCCCTTGCAATAAAAGCACTCAGTTTCAGGTTTGGGTCCATTCTTTGACTTCTTCCTGGCAACTGATTTACCAGGCGCGGCAACCTCCTTGCCGTCCTTCTTGAAGTTCTTCTTACCCTTGCCTTTCTTGAACTTAGTGGTTTTATTCACCATCAACACTTGATGTTCCTTTTTGATCTCCACCTCCGCAGATTTCAGCATTGAATACAACTCGGGAATGGTCTTTTCCATCCCCTGCATATTGTAGTTCATCACGAAGCTCTTGTAGCTAGGTGGGAGCGACTGAAGGATTCTCTCAATGACCGCCTCATCCGGGAGATTAACTTCCAGTTGAGTCAAGCAGTTGTGCAACCCAGACATCTTGAGTATGTGTTCACTGACAGAGCTATTTTCCTCCATCTTGCAGCTAAAGAACTTGTCGGAGACATCATATCTCTCGACCCGGGCATGAGCTTGGAAAATCAATTTCAGCTCCTCGAACATCGCATATGCTCCGTGTTGCTCAAAACGCTTTTGGAGCCCCGATTCTAAGCTGTAAAGCATGCCGCACTGAACGAGGGAGTAATCATCAGCACGTGACTGATGGGCGTTCATAACGTCCTGGTTTTCTGGGAATGGTGCTTCACCTAGCGGTGCTTCTAGGACATAATCTTTCTTGGCAGCTATGAGGATGACCCTCAGGTTCTGGACCCAGTCCGCATAGTTGCTGCCATCATCTTTCAGCTTGGTTTTCTCTAGGAACGCGTTGAAGTTGAGGGTGACATTAGCGTGGGCCATTTGATCTACAAGACATATTGTAAAGATTTAGACTAAGTTCATGATAATTAAGTTCATCTAATCAAATTAATGAATGAACTCCCACTCAGATTTGACATCCCTCTAGTCATCTAAGTGATACATGATCCGAGTCAACTAGGCCGTGTCCGATCATCACGTGAGACGGACTAGTTATCATCGGTGAACATCTCCATGTTGATCGTATCTTCTATACGACTCATGTTTGACCTTTCGGTCCTCCGTGTTTCGAGGTCATGTATGTACATGCTAGGCTCGTCAATCCAACCTAAGTGTATTGCGTGTGTAAATCTGGCTTACACCCGTTGTATGCGAACGTAAGAACCTATCACACCCGATCATCACGTGGTGCTTCGGAACGACGAACCTTAGCAACGGTGCACAGTTAGGGAGAACACATTTTTGATATTTTAATGAGCGAGAATCTTATTTATGCTACCGTCGTTCTAAGCAAATAAGATGTGAAAACATGATAAACATCACATGCAATCAAATAGTGACATGATATGGCCAACATCATTTCGCTCCTTTGATCTCCATCTTCGGGGCGCCATGTTCATCGTCGTCACCGGCATGACACCATGATCTCCATCATCATGATCTCCATCATCGTGTCTTCTTGAAGTTGTCACGTCAACTATTACTTCTACTACTATGGCTAACGCTTTAGCAATAAAGTAAAGTAATTACATGACGATTTAAGTTGACACGCAGGTCATAAATAAATAAAGACAACTCCTATGGCTCCTGCCGGTTGTCATACTCATCGACATGCAAGTCGGGATTCCTATTACAATAACAAGATCATCTCATACATCACATACATGATTCATCACAACTTCTGGCCATATCACATCACAAAGCACTTGCTGCAAAAACAAGTTAGACGTCCTCTAATTGTTGTTGCA
The DNA here is from genome assembly GCA_032464435.1 of Aegilops umbellulata. Classification (NCBI taxonomy): domain Eukaryota; kingdom Viridiplantae; phylum Streptophyta; class Magnoliopsida; order Poales; family Poaceae; genus Aegilops; species Aegilops umbellulata. Next base: position 16,406,390 of record CP136060.1, on the reverse strand, counting down.
AGTTTTTACGTGGCTGCTATAGGTTGCTAGCAAGAACGTTTCTTACCTACGTTAAAACCACAACGTGAATTGTCAATCTCTATTTACCCTTCATAAGGACCCTGTTCATCGAATCCGATCCAACTAAAGTGGGAGAGACAGACACCCGCCAGCCACCTTATGCAACTAGTGCATGTCAGTCGGTGGAACCGGTCTCACGTAAGCGTGCGTGTAAGGTTGGTCCAGGCCGCTTCATCCCACAATACCGCTGAATCAAGATACGACTAGTAACGGCAAGAAGACTTGACAATTCGACGCCCACAACTACTTTGTGTTCTACTCGTGCATAGAAACTACGCATAGACCTAGCTCACGATGCCACTGTTGGGGATCGTAGCAGAAATTAAATTTTTCCTACACATCACCAAGATCTATCCATGGAGTATTCTAGCAACGAGGGGATAGGAGAGCATCTACATACCACTTGTAGATCGCAACGGAAGCGTTCAAGAAGAACGTGGATGATGGAGTCGTCCTCGTCGTGATCTAAATCACCGATGACCAGCGCCGAACGGACGGCACCTCCGCGTTCAACACACGTATGGTCGGGATGACGTATCCTCCTTCTTGATCCAGCAAGGGGGAAGGAGAGGTTGATGAAGTTCCAGCAGCACGACGGCGTGGTGGTGGATGCAGCAGAATTCCAGCAGGGCTTCGCCAAGCGTCTACGAAGAGAGGGAGAGGTGTAACAGGGGAGAGGGAGGCGCCAAGGCTGCAGGGGTTCGGCTGCCCTCCCTCCCCCCCTTTATATAGGCCCCCTAGGGGGGGCGCCGGCCCTGGAGATGCATCTCCAAGGGGGGGCGGCGGCCAAGGGGGGAGCCTTGCCCCCCAAGGCAAGTGGGGCGCCCCCTGCCACAGGGTTTCCAACCCTAGGCGCAGGGGGAAGGCCCATGGGGGGCGCACCAGCCCACTATGGGCTGGTTCCCTCCCCACTTCAGCCCACGGGGCCCTCCGGGATGGGTGGCCCCACCCGGTGGACCCCCGGGACCCATCCGGTGGTCCCAGTATAATACCGGTGACCCCCGAATCCTTCCCGATGGCCGAAACGGCACTTCCTATATATAATTCTTTACCTCCGGACCATTCCGGAACCTCTCGTGACGTCCGGGATCTCATCCGGGACTCCGAACAACCTTCGGTTTGCTGCACACTAATATCTTTACAACCCTAGCGTCACCGAACCTTAAGTGTGTAGACCCTACGGGTTCGGGAGACATGCAGACATGACCGAGACGATCTCCGGTCAATAACCAACAGCGGAATCTGGATACCCATGTTGGCTCCCACATGCTCCTCGATGATCTCATCGGATGAATCACGATGTCGAGGACTTAATCAATCCTGTACTCAATTCCCTTCGTCTATCGGTACGATACTTGCCCGAGATTCGATCGTCGGTATACCGATACCTTGTTTAATCTCGTTACCGGCAAGTCTCTTTACTCGTTCCCGTAACAATCATCCCGTGAACAACACCTTGACCACATTGAGCTCATTATGATGATGTCTTACCGAGTGGGCCCAGAGATACCTCTCCGTCATACGGAGTGACAAATCCCAGTCTCGATTCATGCCAACCCAACAAACACTTTCGGAGATACCTGTAGTGCACCTTTATAGTCACCCAGTTATGTTGTGACGTTTGATACACCCAAAGCACTCCTACGGCATCCGGGAGTTGCATAATCTCATGGTCTAAGGAATGATACTTGACATTTAGAAAAGCTCTAGCAAACGAACTATACGATCTTTGTGCTATGCTTAGGTTTGGGTCTTGTCCATCACATCATTCTCCTAATGATGTGATCCCGTTATCAATGACATCCCCATGTCCATAGTCAGGAAACCATGACTATCTATTGATCAAGGAGCTAGTCAACTAGAGGCTTACTAGGGACACATTGTGGTCTATGTATTCACACATGTATTATGATTTCCGGACAATACAATTATAGCATGAACAATAGACGGTTATCATGAACAAGGAAATATAATAATCCTTTTATTATTGCCTCTAGGGCATATTTCCAACAGATGCAGCACAGTAAGAATCCAGAACTACCTCTTTGATTGTTATGCATGCGGCATGCACGCTTTTTCTTGCTTCTAGCTTTTCCACTTTGAAGTTATTTATATGCAGGCATTCTCTCTGGTTAGATTCCCATGAAATATTTCTTTTCTTTTGCAGGACCTGTTGGAGTTGTGTCGAATATTGTGTACAAGGTAGGTTACAATTGGACTATGAGTGGTATTATGTTTACATAGGATGTGGGGTCGTGTCCTACTAGGACACTTGTATCCTAGGCCTCTCATAGCGAGGGTAGACACACGATGTAATATATGTCAACATAATAGCACAGGCACGTAGGGGAAGTCGGCGGCGTGTGCCGGCGCCCGGGTGGCGGGTGTGCGGTATTGTAGCGGTGTCATGGGGAGGAGCGTCCATAGTCAGGCCCCGGGACGTAGCTATATCGGTGAACCACGTTAACAAATCCCGATGTCGTGCCTCGTGTGATTGCTTGGTCCTCGGATTATGATCCCCATCATTTTTTAGTGAAAAAAGAAAATATTAATGTACATTAACACATCATTTTAAGAAGAGAAATTAAGATCTCTCAGCTAATGGGCAACTATTTAAAGAGATCAAAGGGTTACTTCAGTCTTTGGATGATTTTAAGGTTGCTCGGGTGCGGGTCAGCGAATAAGGTCGCACATATCTTAGCTAGGAATGGTTGCTGTAATGCCTTATGTAAATCATGGCTCCATGTTCCTCGAGTGTATTCGCTCGGAGGTAACATATGAGGGAGCTGCAAACTATGAATAAATTAACAACATTTCCCTCAAAAAAAAGAAAAATTAAGAATAGCATGGATCACCTCGCACACCCTTGCCTTAACTTTTGCTGCTTTGTTTTGCCCTCTTTTTGCTCATGATCGGTGTTACAAAAGAGGCGACGGCATCCACCATTACCGCACCAACATGGGTGCTCACTGACACCGCATAGGTACGGGGTGTGGCCATCGGCACCACCCCTACGCGTCAGATCATCATCGTTTTCAACGTATACAACACATGCTCAATGCAACACCTTGGTCCGAGCGCTCCGGTACCAAGCACCCCAGCCGTCACCAGCACTAGGAGCTGGTGGATGCTTTGGCTGCCACGTCCTTCCCCATTCGGCTGCTCGTCGGACTAAACATGTCATGGCTTGCCGGCAACACTAACGCTCACGCCACCATGCTGCTTGGTGCTTGCGAGACACGTCATCGATGAAGTACCTGTTGGAAATACTGTAATACGTCATGTAACGTACGTGGCAGCCTTGAGCTTCACGTATATGATTAGGAGAGTAGTTAGAGGAGTCTCCTTTATCTTTCTATCCTTTCTTCTCTCTCATGTAATCCCCTCCACGGTTGGAGATCTCAACCGCACCATCGTGGTGGCTATGGCGGCGACAACAACTTCCAAAGTTATGATGAGTGGCAAATGCCAAATTTGTAAAAAGACTAACCACATAGCAAAAAATTGTCTTTGGCGCTATGAAGAAAATTCACAAAAAAAGAAAGTTGCAGCCGACGCAGATGTGTCCTATGGTGTGGACACGAATTGGTATGCCGATACCGATGCCACTGAACACATCACCCCCAACATGGAAAGGTTGACCATGCAAGAGAAGTACCATGGCCATGATCAAATCAACACTGCAGCAAACAGTCAAGGTATGATGATAAGCCACGTTGGTCAATCTACTATTAAAACCCCTCATAGCGATATTTGTCTCAATGATGTCCTACTTGTTCCACATGCATCAAAAAGTCTTGCTTCTGTTCATAAAATCACTCTTGATAATGGGGTCGTCATAGAGTTTCATCCGTTTTTCTTTTTGATCAAGGATCAGGTAACATGGAAGGTCCTCTATCGCGGTAGATGCGTGGATGGTCTCTACCCATTGATTCCTACACTTTGCAAGTTCAATAAACAAGCCTTTGGAGCCATTAGAGTTTCTTCAGAAAGGTGGCATAATCGCTTAGGACACCCGTCTTTTTCCATTGTTTATCAAATTCTTAGCAAGAATAAACTCCCATTTGTTGGTGAGCGCAATTGTGAAACTATTTGTGATTCATGCCAGCGTGCAAAAAGTCATCAATTACCATATTCTATTTCTACTAGTGTGTCTGTTAAACCCTTGCAATTGATCTTTTCTGATGTGTGGGGTCCAGCAGCCTCTTCCGTTGGTAGACAGACTTATTATGTGAGCTTTATTGATGACTACAGTAAATACACGTGGATTTATCTCCTTAAGAAGCGTTCCGATGTCTTTCAAGTTTTCCATAACTTTCAAGCTCTTGTCGAGAGAAAATTTGATTGTAAAATTATTGCCATGCAATCAGACAGGGGTGGTGAGTATGAGAAACTAAACTCGTTTTTCCAAAAGATAGGCATCTCTCACCAAGTCTCTTGTCCACATGCTCACCTGTTGAGGAACGTAGCAGAAATTCAAAATTTTCTACGCAACACCAAGATCAATCTATGGAGGAATCTAGCAACGAGGGAAGGAGACTGCATCTGCATACCCTTGTAGATCGCTAAGCAGAAGCATTCAAGTGAACGGGATTGATGGAGTCGAACTCGTCGTGATCCAAATCACCGATGATCCTAGTGCCGAACGGATGGCACCTCCGCGTTCAACACACGTGCAGCCCGGTGACGTCTCCCATGCCTTGATCCAGCAAGGGGAGAGGGAGAGGTTGGGGAAGACTCCGTCCAGCAGCAGCACGACGGCATGGTGGTGGTGGAGGAGCGTGGCAATCCTGCAGGGCTTCGCCAAGCACCGCGGGAGAGGAGGAGGGAAAGAGGCAGGGCTGCGCCATGGAGAGGTCAAAACTCGTGTGTTGGCATCCCCAAAGTCCTCAAGTATATATAGGGGAGAGGGAGGGGGGTGCGCCCCCATTAGGGTTTCCACCCCAAGGGGTGCGGCATGTAGCGCCCTCGATGCGGCTATATCTCCCACGTGTCGAAGCACGACTTAGAGGCATAACCGCATAGAAAGCAATGTCGCAAGTGAGGTAATCTTCACACAACCCATGTAATACATAAGGGAAAGAGATACATAGTTGGCTTACAGTCGCCACTTCACACAATACATAAATAAACATCCATCATCCAGACTACACTCAAGGTCCGACTACGGAACCAAAATGAAAGAAGACTACCCCAAATGCTACACAGATCCCCGATCGTCCCAACTGGGCTCCACTACTGATCATCAGGAAAAGACACATAGTAACGACCACGTTCCTCGTCGAACTCCCACTTGAGCTCGGTTGCGTCATCTGCACTGGCATCGTTGGCACCTGCAACTGTTTTGGTAGAATCTGTGAGTCACGGGGACTCAGCAATCTCACACCCACGAGATCAAGACTATTTAAGCTTAAAGGTAGGATAGGGTTGTGAGGTGGAGCTGCAGCAAGCGACTAGCATATATGGTGGCTAACAACGCAAAAGAGAGCGAGAAGAGAAGCAAGGCACGGTCGTGAAGCTAGAAGTGATCAAGAAGTGATCCTAGAACAACCTACGTCAAACATAACTCCAACACCGTGTTCACTTCCCGGACTCCGTCGAGAAGAGACCATCACGGTTACACACGCGGTTGATGTGTTTTAATTAAGGTCAACTTCGGGTTTTCTACAACCGGACATTAACAAATTCCCATCTGCCTCATAACCGCGGGCACGGCTTTCGAAAGATAATACCCTACAGGGGTGTCCCAACTTAGCCCATTATAAGCTCTCACGGTCAACGAAGGATATTCCTTCTACCGGGAAGACCCGATCAGTCTCGGAATCCCGGACTACAAGACATTTCGACAGTAATAAAACAAGTCCAGCAAAGCCGCCCGATTGTGCCGACAAATCCTGATAGGAGCTGCACATATCTCGGTCTCAGGGCACATCCGGATGAGCAGTCCGTACAACTAAAACCAGACCTCAAGTTGCCCCAAGGTGGCGCTACAAAGGGCTCTAGTTTGGACCAGCAATCGAAGGAGAACTGGCCCGGGGGGGTTAAAATAAAGATGACCCTCGGGCTCGCGAAAACTCAGGGGAAAAAGGCTTAGGTGGCAAATGGTAAAACCAAAGTTGGGCCTTGCTGGAGGAGTCTTATTCAAAGCGAACTGTCAAGGGGGTCCCATAAATCACCCAACCGTGTAAGAAACGCAAAATCAAGGAACATAACACCGGTATGACGGAAACTAGGGTGGCAAGAGTGGAACAAAACACCAGGCATAAGGACGAGCCTTCCACCCTTTACCAAGTATATAGATGCATTAATTAAATAAGAGATATTGTGATATCCCAAAATAATCATGTTCCAACATGGAACCAACTTCATCTTCACCTGCAACTAACAACGCTATAAGAGGGGCTGAGCAAAGCGGTAACATAGCCGATCAACGGTTTGCTAGGAAAGGATGGTTAGAGGTTTGACATGGCAATATGGGTGGCATGATATAGCAAGTGGTAGGTATCGCAGCATAGGCATAGCAAAAGAGCGAGCATCTAGCAAGCAAAGATAGAAGTGATTTCGAGGGTATGGTCATCTTGCCTGCAAAGTTCTCAGAGTTGTCGAAAGCTTGATCCTCGTAAGTGTTCTCAACAGGTTCCTCGTTCATGTACTCGTCTCCCAGCTCTACCCAAAACAAGAACACAAGCAAAGGAACAACTATCAACCACGATGCAATGTGCAAGCAACATGATGCAAAACATGGCATGATATGCGAGATGTGGTATGCAATGCATATGCGTGCTCCGGAAGGAAAAAGATGAACAAGGCATAATCTTGGCAAACCAAGTATGCCACTGGAAAGGTGAGGTGATTTCGGTTGAAATCGATATAAAGATCACCGGAATCGGATGCACGGTTTGCAAATGACAAGCAAAACAAGAATGACATATTTCTGCGTTTAACAGCATGATGCCACTTAGCATGCAATAAGAAGTTAAGCTACTACATCCAAACATATCAGCAAAGCGTATGGCAGTGATCTACTCAAAATGCTCGACAAAATATGAACACTGAGCTACGGCTAAATCACACCGCAACAGGTTCAAACAAGCATGGCAAAAGTGCAAAACATATCAGCTTCACAGACTTGGTGAAAATACTATCATGCCAGAAATTAACATCAGGATGACATGTTTATAGCAAGGAAACAACCTGCTAAAGGAACAGGACATAGCAAAATATGGCATGGCATGAATCTACTCAAAGCATTGAAAAAAAGTCTCTTAATGACCATGAGCCAAAAAGGACCAGAGAATATAATAGCACCCATGTCAATTAAGCAAGTTTCGTTACAGTTTTCAGACTTAGCAGAAAACTGGACATGTCAAAAACAGATAACAAGTAGGCATGTTTACGAGCTCGATGCACTCACTACAGAGAATTTCATGATAAACTAAGCATACATCCATCAAGAAGACTTGGCATAGAAGCTATAAATGGCAAGAACAACATCATAGCATGTAAGAATCAACTACAACAAGCTTGGAAAAATCGAATAACATGTAAACAATCTGCCAATAACATTTTATAGCAAAAGTAGAGCTCCATTGACTCAAGATATGGCACTCCATAATTACAAACAAAGATATGGATGGATAGAGAAAATCCATATGTTCAAAACACCCTTAGTGATCATGCTCAAAAGAGGCATAGATATCTCTGAAACAACATGAACACATGGCATAAAAATAACAGCAGGGAATGACTTAGTGAAATTACTAAGTCCCTGAAATCAGCAACAATATGATCCCTAGTTTGCATGCTTGTGCTAGTCACCTCAAAGATCACAAAAATACATGGCATACACCCCTGGAAATATAGCATGGCATATTACAAAACACATGTAGGACTCCAGTCCATAGGATGCACACATCAATCATGGCAAAAATGACAAAAGTGCATCTACTGAAACAGATCTGAAACTAACATCACATAGTCCTCTTCTAACAGCATTTCGGGCATCAAGATGAGCTCAAATGAAAATGATGCAATGAGATGAAATGATGAACTCATCAAAAGGAACAATTTGATATGCTATACGCCCAAAACGGAGCCACGGGTGCAAAGTTATGATGCGATGAACATGCAACAATTATGCAACAATATTTCAGGACTTAGGGAAAATTCAACCTCCGAAAAAACTCAGATCTAGGGTTCCTCCGCGGCACGCGAACCGAGGCGGCCGGAATCTCGCCGGAGAGAGACAGGGATGGCCAGAGATGGCGGATCCGGGCCGGATCTCGCCGGATCCGGCCGGATCCCGGCGCGGGGAGGCGGAGGAGGTCGCCGACGGGCGCGGGGAGGCGCGGCGGCGCGCGGCGCGGGCGGCGACGGCGCAGAGCGCGGAGCGGCGGCGGCGCGGGAAGGCGAGGCGCGGGCGGGGCGCGGCCCGAACGGCGGCGGGGAGGGCCGGCTACGGGCCTGGCGGGCCCGCGGTGGAGGAGGCGGCGAAGTGGGCGCGGGTGCCCACGTGGCAGCGCGCGGTTGGCTGCGGGCGCGGCAGCGGACGCGTCCGGCGGTGCGGAGGGGAGCGGGGCTAGGGTTAGGGGCGGATTGGACCTGCGATTTCGAAGGGGGAGGTGTTTTTATAGGTAGAAGGAGCTAGGAAGCTCCAAATGGAGAGCTGTTTGCGGCCACACGATCGTGATCGAACGACGATGGACATGAGAGTGGCTTAGATGGGTTATTGGGCTGTTTGGAGGGGTTTTGGGCTGCAACCCAAAAAAGGCCTTTGCGGTTACCCGGTTAACCGTTGGAGTATCAAACAACCTCCAAATAACCCGAAACTTGACAGGCGGTCTACCGGTGCTATACCAAGGCCGCTTGGCAAACCTCGGTTCATTCCGAGAAAGTTTAATACACGCTCACGGAAAAAGGTAAAAGGGGACGCCGGGGAACATAGGAGCGCCGGATTGCAAAACGGACAACGAGGAAAATGCTCGGATTCATGAAACGAACACGTATGCGAATGCGATGCACATGATGACATGATATGAAATGCATGACAAGGACAAAATGCAAAATGAAGGGAACCCCAACCACGGAGGGAATATCATATCACATTGCTGAAAATGGCAAGAGTTGGAGTACAAATATGGCAAGTTACACCCGGGGTGTTACACGGCAGCCCCAAACCCATCTAGGGTGGCGGCCAAGGGGGGGGAGAGGGGAAACTTGCCCCCCAAGCTAGGTGGAGGCGCCCCCTTCCCAAACCCTAGGCGCCTTGGGACCTTGTGGGGGGCGCATCAGCCCACCTGGGGCTGGTCCCCTCCCACACTTGGCCCATGCAGCCCTCCGGGGCTGGTGGCCCCACTTGGTGGACCACCGGGACCCTCCCGGTGGTCCCGGTACATTACCGATATAACCCGAAACCTTTCCAGTGACCAAAACAGGACTTCCCATATATAATTCTTTACCTCAGGACCATTCCGAAACTCCTCGTGACATCCGGGATCTCATCCGGGACTCCGAACAACATTCGGTAACCACATACAAACTTCCTTCATAACCCTAGCGTCATCGAACCTTAAGTGTGTAGACCCTACGGGTTCGGGAACCATGCAGACATGACCGAGACGTTCTCCAGTCAATAACCAACAGCGGGATCTGGATACCCATGTTGGTTCCCACATGTTCCACGATGATCTCATCGGATGAACCACGATGTCGAGGATTCGATCAATCCCGTATGCAATTCCCTTTGTCTATCGGTATAGTACTTGCCCGAGATTCGATCGTCGGTATCTCGATACCTTGTTCAATCTCATTACCGGCAAGTCTCTTTACTCGTTCCGCAACACATCATCCCGTGATCAACTCCTTGATCACATTGTGCACATTATGATGATGTCCTACCGAGTGGGCCCAGAGATACCTCTCCGTCACACGGAGTGACAAATCCCAGTCTCGATTCGTGCCAACCCAACAGACACTTTCGGAGATACCTGTAGTGTACCTTTATAGCCACCCAGTTACGTTGTGACGTTTGGTACACCCAAAGCATTCCTACGGTATCCAGGAGTTGCACAATATCATGGTCTAAGGAAATGATACTTGACATTAGAAAAGCTTTAGCATACGAACTACACGATCTTGTGCTAGGCTTAGGATTGGGTCTTGTCCATCACATCATTCTCCTAATGATGTGATCCCGTCATCAACGACATCCAATGTCCATGGTCAGGAAACCGTAACCATCTATTGATCAACGAGCTAGTCAACTAGAGGCTTACTAGGGACATGGTGTTGTCTATGTATCCACACATGTATCTGAGTTTCCTATCAATACAATTATAGCATGGATAATAAACGATTATCATGAACAAGTAAATATAATAATAACTAATTTATTATTGCCTCTAGGGCATATTTCCAACATCACCAACAAAACGGTAGTGCCGAACGCAAGCATCGCCATATTGTTGAAGTAGGCCTTGCCCTACTTGCTGCTGCCTCCATGCCACTAAAGTTTTGGGATGAAGCCTTCTTAACTGCCGTTCATCTCATTAATATCTTGCCCAACCGTGTCATTAACAATGAAACACCCACAGAACGTCTTCTTCATCTCAAACCAGACTACACTCCTCTTCGTGTCTTTGGTTGTGCGTGTTGGCCAAATCTCCGTCCATACAACAATCGGAAACTTATGTTTCGCTCCAAGCAATGTGTTTTAATTGGCTATAGCGCTCAACATAAAGGAGTTAAGTGTCTCGATGTAGCTACTGGTCGAGTCTGCATCTCTAGAGATGTTGTTTTCGATGAGACTCAATTCCCTTTTGAGAAACTTCACCCCAATGTCGGTGCCCTTCTTCGTCAAGAAATCCTTCGCTTGCCACCATCTCTTTCTGGTCTTGATCATGAGGGTGCTAATAGTAGTTCTGACCTATTTGTGACTAATCATCATACTATGTCTAAGTCTACTGCTGCAGGAACAATTATTCCCGGTGAAAACAGAGTACAAAATGCTGAACCAGGTGGTCATTTTATGTGCCCCCCTTCAGGAGACAACACAACCCGAGGAGGATCCGCCTCGGGATCAACTTCGCTGCAGACGGCAGCGCGCCCAATTTCGGGATCCGCCCCTGGCGTTGATTCCGCCGGGCCCGCCTCTGGTGCCCCTGGCGCTGATTCACCTGGGCCCGCGCCCCCGCTTGACGACACCAGCGGCGACAGTGATGTCGCCTCACCGCGCCAATCCTCGGGTGATGCGGGGCGCGCCTCCACTCTCACGGGTGGACGCGGTCGCCTGCCTCGCCCGGGCCCGCCACGGTCTCCCCTGCGCGTTCCCCTGGTTGGGTCGCCCCGCCCGCCTCTGCCTCGAGATCGGGTGCGGCTGCTCCTGGCGCCGAAGCTGCTGGGGGATCGGCATCAGCTGTTCCTGCTGGATCTTCTGCGCCGGATCCTTCCGTGGTCATTCCTGCAGAACCACGCACACGTCTACAAAAAGGGAGTTTTTGCCCGAATTAATTACAAAAACTTCTCCAAATATGGATTATCTTGCATGGCAGGTGAACCTAAAAATCTAATGGATGCACTTGGTGATGATAGGTGGAAAACAACCATGAATGATGAATTTGTGGCTTTACAGAGGAATAAAACTCGGCACTTGGTTCCTCCTCAACAAGGCAGAAACCTAATTGATTGCAAATGGGTATATCGCATTGAAAAAAGTCAGATGGCACCATAGATCGCTACAAGGCCAGACTTGTGGCAAAAGGTTTCAAGCAAAGGTATAGGCTAGATTATGGGGACACTTTTAGTCCTGTCGTTAAAGCTGCAACCATCCGTCTTGTGCTGTCAATTGCTATTTTTAGGGGGTGGAGCCTTAGACAGCTAGATGTGCAAAATGCGTTTCTGCATGGCGTTCTGGAAGAAGATGTGTATATGAAACAGCCTCCTGGGTTTGAGGACAAAAACAAGCCGTTCCATATATGCAAACTTGATAAAGCGTTGTATGGTCTGAAGCAAGCCCCGAGAGCATGGTACTCAAGACTCAGTATGAAGCTTCAGGCACTTGGGTTTGCTCCTTCAAAATCTGACACCTCGCTATTTATCTTCACTAAGCCACAAATATCCATGTTTGTTCTCATATACGTTGATGACATAATTGTTACTAGCTCCTCCAATGATGCAGTGGCAAAGTTACTTAAGAGTTTGGGTTCTGAGTTTGCTCCCAAGGATTTGGGAGATTTGCATTTCTTTTTGGGTATTGAGGTTCAGAAGAATGGTGATAGTCTTCATCTATCTCAAGCTAAATATGCAACTGGGTTGTTGAAGAGAATTGGCATGCAAAACTGTAAACCATCACCAACACCATTATCCAGTTCGGAACCTTTATCTTTGACAACAGGAGAACTTCTGGACAGGGAGGATATCACTAGTTACAGAAGCATTGTTGGTGGTCTTCAGTACTTGACTCTCACGCGACCTGACATTTCCTTCGCAGTTAATAAAGTTTGTCAATTCCTTCATGCACCAACCACCGCACATTGGACAACGGCTAAGAGAATTTTGAGGTATGTGAAGAATACAATGACTGTTGGTCTCACATTTAGAAAATCATCATCTACTCTTATAAGTGCATTTTCTGATGCGGATTGGGCTGGTTGCTTAGATGATAGGAGATCCACTGGTGGGTTTGCCATTTTCTATGGGTCTAATTTAATTTCTTGGTGTGCAAAGAAACAAGTAACTATGTCTAGATCAAGTACAGAAGCAAAGTATAAAGCATTAGCTAATGCCACAGCAGAAGTCATTTGGGTTCAGTCTATGTTGAAGGAACTTGGCATTTCAGAAGTTCATCCTCCATGTCTGTGGTGTGATAACCTTGATGCAACTTATTTGTCTGCTAATCCAGTTTTCCATGCCAGGACTAAACATATTGAGATAGATTTTTACTTTGTCAGAGAACGAGTTGCAAATAAACAATTAGAGGTCAGATTTATTCCCTCAAAAGATCAGCTTGTATATGATTTTACAAAGGCAATACCCACAAAAGGTTTTTACAAAGGCATTATCCACAAAAGGTTTTGAAGAATTTCGACGTAATCTCAACTTAGTGTCGTTGTGATTAAGGGGGAGTGTTGGAAACACTGTAATACGTCATGTAACGTACGTGGTAGAATTGAGCTTCACGTATAGGATTAGGAGAGTAGTTAGAGGATTCTCCTTTATCTTTCTATCCTTTCTTCTCTCTCATGTAATCCCCTCCACGGTTCGAGATCTCAACCGCACCATGTACTCCTACGAGACTCATCCTCTCGTCACAATCAATAAATACCTCGCGGGCTCTCTGTATGAGGGTTGAGACGCTTCACCAATTCTAACAGTACCTACCCCACCACAACCATATTTCTTCCATGTGATCGGTTTCAGACGGTACCCAACTCCATCACCACCAGGAACACCATACATAACCTCATCAAGGAAGGAGGGTCATTTCGTCCCGTCAGCCTTTCCTCTGCCTATTCATCCAGACTAGCCACTACATCCTGATCTCCAGCTAGATTTTCATTGACTTCCGATTGGTTTGAGGAGCCTTTAAATGAAATTGTAATGATCCTCACAAACGATGTATTACTTATTACAAATGAATAAAGTCTGAGTTTTTTCAAAAAATAAAAAAGGCACTACATCACCCTGTAGAGGCTCGCCATCAACCTTAACAACCCCCGCAGAGTGGCGAGCGAGATTGCGGCTCCTACAATCCATCTGGATCTAGCGAGGCCCTCGGCACCTACACCGAAAGTGTGCGATCTCTTATGCTACTGCAGTGGCAAATCGCCAACTTAGCCTCCGCCTGAGAGCATGGATTCCACGAGGTCTCAACCTCCCCATCAGCACAGCGAAGACACCTCCCCATCAACGCCGCGAAGACTGCTGCCTGCTAATCTCCACCACCTCAACATGGCAATGGATGATGGTGCAGCGGCATATGGAAACAGAGGAATGGAAGAACCTTGTTTAGTGAATATATGTACCGCTAACACAATACTTGGGGAAAAAAATTTATTCCATAACCTTACGAAAGAGAAAAAAGAAAATGTCAACATGACTTCACATGATGCATCAATTGTAGGTTCTGGTAGACACATAATTGTTCTTCCCGTGGATACAACCATTGCAACTTAGGATGCACTCTTGTATCCTTAATCCACTAGTACTCTTTTAAGTATAGAGACATCCGATTAAAGTTTTACATCTGGAACCAAGTTCTGAAAATAACATTGAATATTTACTTTTAATCGAAAACAACGGATATGATAAACTAATACTTGAAAATTAAACCTCATTACCATTTGGATCAGATTATATATATTAAATCTCTACCAAACGTTGCACATAAATGATTTTTAAATAAGAAAATTATAAATCCAACTTACCTCAAAATTAAGAATACATTCCCAATTTCCTTGAACATATTTAAGAAGACATAAGTGGCCCAATTCAGCCATTTACTGGATCATTTAGGCATTTCCTGGTGATCATAGATGCATGTAGTAGTTGGTCACTTGTGTGTTTATTATCCTCACGGAAATTATAAAATTACGAGCAAATCAAAAACATGATAAAAATAAAACAATACAAATGAATAACTTTTCTGAATTCACTTCAAGTACATTTAATGATTATATTACACATACTAATTTGATACAAATCAGACCAACAATCAGCCAAGTATGTCCCATCCACAAAAATATGGCAGTGCATTATATGTATGATATCATCACCGCAACGTGCATGCATGCCATCCCACTTAAAGTTAGCTTTCTATGCGGGCTGTAACTTAGAGCAACTCTAGCAGACCCTGCATCCCGCCCCGGCCCGCAAAATAACCGCCAAATTGCGGGTCGGGGCGGGAAAACATGCCCGATCAGACCCCGCATCCCGCCTCGGCCCGCAAATATTTTTGCGGGGCGCGGCAATCTTCTCCCTCAACCTCTATCTTCACGGGCTGGGAGGCCGACCCGAGCTCAACCCCTATCCGCAGCGAGATTTGGCGGGAGGGACATTTCCGCGCGCCCTTTCCCGCTCCCCCCACCCTCCGCCACCATTGCCCCGCCTCCGCACGCTCTGGTGCTTCCTCCCCGGCCGTCCCTCGCCACCATGGACGACCCCATGCTGTCCCCCGTCACCGTCGAGGTCGCGCACGCTCCTTCCCCATGGGCGGATCTCGTCGCCGGCCATGTTGGCCCCGCCGCCGTCGCCCAAGCAAACGCCGCGCCTGCACACAAGCAGCAGGGCAACGTGGTCGTGCAGGGCGGGAATCCGGCTGCCCCCGCCGCGATGGCCCGTGCTCCGGGCGCCAACGCGGCAGCGCGATCCCGGCCGGCGGCGGAAAAGGTCGGCAAGGTCGCGGGCGTAAAGCGGAGGAAGACTCCGGCTACAAAGAAGCCACCTTCTTCATCGTCTCACTCCGTCCCCCCGCAAGGAGGTGCTCCAACGATGCCGTTCAATGGTGCCGCTCCCCCCGCAAGCAAGGTGTTCGACAAAATGGCCGGGAGGTATGCGTCTTGGGTCATGGCGATTTCCTTTCATTTTTACCATTATCCTAGATAGCTCGTGACTTGTTATTGTTCGCTATAGCGGTGGTTCAAACAATAAAACAACAAAGTTTGTGAACTTGTTGGACACGAACGCGGTTGACATTGATCAAGCCATGTTCGCCGCATTCGACTACAATGAAACGGAGGGCGGCGTGGATGATCATGGTTGTGAGGACGAATTGGAGGAGATCGAAGCGGAAGCGTATGAGCAATCGCAAACGAAAACTGGGAAAAGCATAAGATCAAAGAACTACACGATCTTGGAAGATCAAGCTTTGATCAAAGCATGGAGTGCAGTGTCTCTTGATGCATGCACGGGAACTTCTCAAACCGCCAAGAGATATTGGCAAAGGATCGAAGATCAATACTTCCGCATTATGGCAAAGCATCCCAATAGGACTCCACGCACATTTCGGTCGCTTCAAGGGCGTTGGGAGAATATCAAACCAATGTGCAGCTTACTTGGAGCAAGTACGCAATGCACCTCCAAGTGGCACCGTGGAGTCCGACTATGTGAGTTTGTTTTGCCTTTGTTCAAGTTGTGCATCATCATATTTGCATCATGGGAAATGATTGCATCACTTTGTTCACATTTTGTAGGACAAGATTGCTCAGCATAGATACAAGGACATGGAAGCTTCGGAAGGCAAATTCTTCAAACTAGAGCATTGTTGAGAGTTGCTCCAAAAGTGCGAGAAGTGGAAGTTGATCGACAAAGAGTCCCAACCAAAGAGAGGCTCACTTACAAACATGGATGAAGATGAGGATGATGATGGCCCAAGAAATTTGTACAACAAGAAGACCAAGGAGAAGATGAAGAGAGAGCAAGAAGCATCGAGCTTGAGGGAGAAGATTGATGCCCATGGTGCAATCAAACGAGTCGATGTTGTTGAAGTCGTTGGAGATCAAGAAAGAGTTAGCCGAGAAGAAGGCAAAGGAGAAGCAAGAAAAGTGGCAATTGCTCAAAGAAGAGGGGCTGTGCAAAGCTGCCATCGAGGAGAGAAGAGCACGCGCTGCAGAAAACAAAGCCATGTCCAAGCTGCTCGCCGAAGAGAACAGGATCATGTCAATGAACCGCAATGACATGGACGATCTCACCAAAACATGGCATGATATGGCAAGGAGAGAAATCTTGAAGAGAAGAATGGTTGCGTCGGCCGGTGCGTGCTACAGTTCCGAAGATGTTTTCTCCGCTCCATATGGTGGCAACGTTGATGATTTCGGTGCGGGAGTTGGAACAAGCGCAGGAGGTGGATTCGGTGGTGGCGATGAACTTCAAGATGGACTCGATGGCGCGGAGTAAAGATCGACCAAGATGATGCCGGACATGGGCGCAAACTTTTGCAGGGCCCTCTTTTTGCGTTTGCCGTAATGAACTTGGCTTTTATTTGCGCGTAAAACTGTGTTACGTCGTTTGAATTTGAACTTGTTTGTGAAACCCTATGTCAAATGCGAGATTTGCAGTTTTTCTATTTGCGGGTCGTCGCGGTGGTGCCCGAGCAGAACCCGCACAAGCCGACCCGTAAAAAGCATATTCCCCGAATATACTTTTATGCGGGTCTGTTTGAAGGGTCTACATCTGTGGCCGTCCGCGCCGGCCCGCAAAAGCGGTTTTGCGCGAACTGCAAACGCGTTTTGCGGGCTAGCGGGATGCGGGGTCTGCTAGAGTTGCTCTTGCTCGGTTATAAAATACCTTGAGACCCTTAAGGGGGACTTGCTCATAGCCCGATATGTTGATTCTATTTTGATGAGGAAACTCCAGCATCAGTGAGAAAATCAAACCACAAAGAATGTAAAGAAATATATTCAAATGTTACATGTATCTAGTAGTACCTAGATCCACTTAATAAAAATCTGGGTTTAAGAGAATCATAGATTTGCGTCACATTGTGAATAAGCTACCAGGGGTGTTTAGTGGCCATAAAGGTGCCACTAAATCTCACATCAATCACTAGAACACGTGGAGGCACCAAATAAAATCACTAATCTTCCAAATGCAAACAACCATGGTCATTTTGTGTTCACCTTGTTTACAAAACAGGAAGGTCTAGCTAGAATGGCGAAAAATTTGATGTTGGTAGGAATTGGTAGTTTAATGTTATAGTACTTGTGTTTTATGACAGCTTCAATAGTTTCTTTTTGGCAGATGTCTTCTGAATGATTAAGCATAAATGCAAATGTAGTACACTATATGTTACAATGTTACAAATAAAGCTATGTTGCTTTTCCCGCAAAAAAGTAAAAAGAAAAAAACTATGTAGTTGCCAGCACGGCTGCGGGGCCAGCCAGTTGAGCTAGACATGAGTTTTTTTTAATATTTAACATCTATTAAAAATTTGGTCACATATGACATGAAGGGCAAAAGTGTCTTTTTACATGCAATTTAACGGCGTTAGATGGGAAAATGGACTGAAGTGTCATAAAGGGCACAAAATTTAGACTTGTTGTTGAGATAGGAAAAAGAAGTTTTCAGTGTCAAATAAGAAACAAAATTTAGGGGTGCTAAATAAGGAATTATCTCGCCTTTATATTTGACGGTAAGCCAAATGAAAGAGAATGGTTAGTGGCAAAAAAATGGCTGACATTTTTGTGGCTAACCAGGTGCTATGCTAAGTTGCTTTACCAAAATTTGGATTCGGTAGGCTACAAATCAAATCCAACTTGTTTTGCCACATTATTTGCATTACGCTATCTTGATGAGTTAACCTTGGCGTTAAATCAAACAAGCCGTAACTAGGGACAAAATTATATGGACAATGCCAAAATTTGGTAACAACAAATTGTATCAAACCAAAGGGTGGTTAGTAAACTGTGGGAGTAGAAGGACAGAACCAAAACACGTTGCTTGCTTTAGTACATTATATACAGCTAAGGGTGGTTAACAAACTGTGGCAGTAGAAGACCAGAACTAAAGAGTTAAACATGATGCTGTACTTACAAGAGTGAATAGTTTAGAGTCGAATGTTTCCTCAAACTTATTTATATGATCATTCATTCGCTAAAACTGGAGTAGGTTTAACCAAAAACATAATAGGGAGGGTTAAAAAGGGACCTCTGCCATCAAACATTATGTTCATGTAGTTACCTACTCCCTCCGTCCGGAAATACTTGTCTTAGAAATTGATAAAATGGATGTATCTATAACTAAATTAAGTCTAGATACAACCATTTCTAGGACAAGTATTTCCGGACGGAGGGGGTAGTTATTAATGCATCTGAAAATTGATTTATTGGTAAAGAGAGAGAACCTGACTAAATTTCCTATTTCACATTGCGGTCTGGCAAACGGAGTCAGCAAGCTTGAGACATCAACTGCACAACTTGCAAGAAAGTCACGATTATGATGACCCATAGATTCTGCAAAGAGTCAAATGGCATATTAGTGTAAAGCAAATGGTTTTCAAAGTTGCCTATTTATTTAGATATGACAACAAAATCACATAAGCACTATCTCAAACAAAACTGAAATATTGCAACCAGGCCACGGACAAAACCTTTTCATTTCAAATGACAAGTGCATTCAGCATCGGAAAGCAAAGCAGTTTTCCTTACAGAATCAATCAGTGGTTTCTAGATAGGATGCTACAATGGTTTTTTTTTAACTAGCTTGAATGTTTTGTCAAATCAATTTATACCAAGGAATAACTTTGTTCTACGCATACAGTACAGGCAACTGATGGTAGAAAAAAATCTGGCCTAACTGAAAGTGATCTCCAAACTTTGGTGAACCAAATTGAAATGGGCCTCCATGGTGTCAGAATGAAGGTGGTAGCTCATAGGTTCCTGCAACTTCATTTTCAAGAGTGGGTTTTCTATCCTAGGGGGTAGCTTCCCCCTATGATCCAACGCCTATTCGTACATACGGATCTCCGTGAACCGCCACCACATGGTACCATTATACGTGCTGATTAGTATCATTGATTCACCATTAGCATCGTATGTGGATAGGGACCTTTCTCAAGATACATTGTGCTGCAAATAGTCAATGGTATATTGGCTACAGATGTTTACAGGCATGCCGTATCTTCCAGTACAAACCAAAACAAAACTACAAAAGGCTATGATATCTTAGCTACGGATGCTTATGTTACGAAAGCAACTTGTATTATTGGGAAGCCAAAGCCAGCATATATACACATACATGAGGATGCCAAAAGGCTACAAAAGGATGCCAAGAGACTAGAATGCAAAAGGCCAAAAGACATCACTACTATAACTCTACCCCCCCCCCCTCCCTTAAACTCATTGTGGAACCACAAGAGGTAAAATTTATGTTGTGCTCTAGTCTGGGCCTTCGTGAAGAAGTCTGCTAGCTCTAACTCAGAGGGCACATATACTGAAGAGCGATAACATGATCCTGCACAGCAACGCGCACATAAGAAGCATCAACACCAATATGCTTGGTAAGTTCATGCTTCACAGGATCCTGCGCAATACTAATAGCACATGTACTGTCTGACAAAAGGGTGGTAGATGTAGTAACAGAAACGCCTAAATCCTTGAGTAACCATTGTAACCAAGTCACCTCTGCAGTCAGAAGAGCCATAGCTCGTAACTCCGTCTTTGCACTCGAAAGGGAACTGCAGTCTGTTTCCTCGTCTTCTAGGCAATGAGAGAACCTCCAAGAAAAACACAGTAAGCAGAAAGTGAATGGCGATCAATAGGATCACTAGCCCACGTAGCATCCGAATAGGCCTAGAGTTGTAACGAGCTGGAACGGGGAATAAGAGATGATGAGAGATCGTGCCATGATGATATCGTAGAACACGTAGAAGGTGACTAGAGTGAACTGAAGTGGGAGCAGAAACAAACTGACTTAGAATATGGACAGGATAGGAGATATCCGGGATGAGTGACAACAAGGTAGACAAGACTCCCAACAAGATAACGAGAACGCGTCGGATCAAACAAGGGCTCACCATCAGAAGCACGAAGGTGAACATTGAGCTCCATAGGAGTCTCAACGATGCGCTCATTACTAAGAGCCACCAAGCAAGAAGATTCTGGATATACTTTTCTTGGGAAATAAAAAAGCCATCAGAGGTGGAGGAAACCTCAATCCCAAGAAAGTAATGAAGAGGACCAAGATCAGACATTAGGAACTGCTCACTGGGACGGGCCTTAACAAAGGCAATGTACTCAAAATCGTCGCCAGTGATGATCATGTCATCAACATATAGAAGAAGAGTCCTACCACGAGCAGAAAGGTGGACAAACAATGTTGGATCATGAGCACTGGGGAAAAACCAGCTGCGGTCACCATAGAGGCGAAGCGCTCAAACCAGGCACGGGGGGCTTGCTTAAGGCCATAGAGAGAGCGACGAAGACGACAAACCATGCCATTAGGAACAAAATACCCAAGTGGTGGCTGCATATAAACCTCCTCACACAACTCACCATTTAGGAAGGCATTCTTCACATCAAGCTGAGACATAGACCAATGGCGAATAGAGGCCACAGCGAGAAGTGTGTGGACAGTGGTCATATAGGCCATAGGAGCAAAAGTTTCATCGTAATCACAACCATGCTCCTGTTGAAAGCCACAAGCCACAAGACGAGCTTTATAACGCTCAAGAGAACCATCAGAGCAAGTCTTTATCTTGTAGACCCACTTACAAGTGATCAAACAAACAACGGGAGGAAGAGAAACTAGATCCCACGTGTCGGTGCGCTCAAGGGCAACAACCTCCTCAGCCATCGCAAACTGCCATTCAAGATGAATAACAGCATCTCGATAAGAAGTTGGCTCAAGAATGGTCGAAAGACCATAGCGAGAAGGTGAATATTTGTTAGGGGGTGGACAAGGCCGAGAACGAAGACCATAAGACGGTTGAGAGGAGGAAGACGACACACTAGAAGTAGAGGGGACATCAGTAGACTCATCCACAATACGTGGACGACGAGTATAATGGAAAGGAAAGGAGGGAAGAGGTGGAACCACTGGAGGTGGTGACAAAGAATGTATCCGTGATGAAGGTGGAGAAGGGGAAGGTGTCGGTGATGAAGGTGGAGAGTCATGCGATGTGGGAGGAGAAGAAACTGTAGGAGAGGACAGGGTCGGATCTGCAACAGCTGGACGAGGAGTGGGAATACTGGGCACAGAGTGAGGTGTATCCGGAAACATAAGAAAAGATATGTCCTCTGTGGAGAAGGCCAAGGAGCATGGACGCAGGTAGAAAGGGCGGGACTCATCAAAGGTCACATCCCGGGAAATACGCATCCGACGACCGACAGGATCCCAACACCGATAGACCTAAGCGGTGAGTTTGGTGCGTTCACGAGGGGCAAGCAAAACATAGCAACGCAACCAAACAAACGAAGCGCCGAATAATCGGGAGAACGACCAGAAAGACGCTCGAGAGGAATACCAGCCTGTAGAGCAGCAAATGGCCGAATGTTGATGAGATAAGTGGAAGTGGTAATAGCCTCAGCCTAGAAGTGAGGCGGAGGAGAGGCGGCGATCATTACGGCACTCGTGGTCTCGAGAAGGTGACGATGCTTGCGCTCAGCCACACCATTCTGAGTATGAGCACCAGGGCAAGAGAACTGAGTAAGGGTACCCTGCTCAGCAAGGAATCCTCGCAGCGCATGGGAGATATACTCACCAGCTGAATCTGCACGAAAAATCCGAATAGGGGTGGACTGGGTATGAACCATGGCAGCAAAAAAAATTGTATATCAGCAAGACCTCACTACGAGAAGACATGAAATATATCCAAGTGTACAGAGAAAAATCGTCTATAAAGATAATATAGTAGCGATGACCCCCTTTCAAAGTGAAGGGAGCCGGACCCCAAACATCATAGTGAACGAGATAAAAAGAGCGCTAGGACACTGACTCACTGACAACCCAACGAAGCGTTACCGGAGGCAGACCCTGGAACACCACGATGAACCAAAGACGAGAGACGAGAACCACATAAATGGCCAAGACGATGATGCCACTGCTGTAAAGAGTGTCGCCATGGTTCATACCCGCCGTCCTACTGTAACATCCCGAGTTTCGGAATGTTTTAAGAAAAAGTTTACCAAAAATCAGGGCGAGAAAATTTCATTTGTTTATTTGGTAACAAAGCTTAAATTGGACTTTTATAATTTGGAGGATTTAACTTGATCTAATGCGTACCTAAATTAAAATTTGAGTTACTTCTTTTATTTTAGTCCGGCTTTATTTTTCTCTTTGGCATATTCAAATATGCGCCTTTGGATTTTTCTTGGTTTATCTAAAATTCGTTTCATAGTTATTTTAGCTTCTCTTCCTTTTCCAAGATTTTCCTAAAATGAAAATCTAATTATTTTCTCTCATAGACAGTGGCCAAATTCCCTAGCAGAACATCTCCTTTCTATTTTCCCTGTGTGCAGCCAAACCATTTTTCCTCTCAAACGAATGGGACAAAGGCCAACTCATATTTTTTTTATCTTTTCTTTCTCTCTCACATGGGCCTGCCCAACTTGGCCCAATACCCACTAGAGCGAACCCCTCTTCTCCTTTTCCTCATCTGTACGTTCCTAACCTACAGAAACTAAACAGCCATGTGCGGTTGATTGTTGCCTTCCTTTAATTTCTACCCCTGCCTATTTCTCTTCACTTGCCATCTCTCATATCCAGATAAACCTCTTCTCCTTCCCAGCGAGCGCTTCTTCTCCACGACTTCACCCACGTGTACACGTACATGCGCACACCAGCAGAGAGAAAAGGAAACGTACAAGCACTATGCACCTGTCCTCATTCTCCCTTTAATTGCTACAGTTTCCATATCCAAATATATGAGGATGTGTTCCTCGATCTCCTCTTCCACCCCGGGAGAAACTCCTGCCTCTCCCTTCCTCGTTCTCTTGAGAACTCTCCAGAACACTATGCAAAGAAACGGTGCTCTTTGGACACCGGTGTTCGACCCCGATGAAGGAGGCCATTCCCATCCGTTTCCTTGCGCCAGGAACTTCCCCTCCATGCCATGAATCCATTCAGAGAAGAAAGAACGCGATCCATTGACCACACACGAAGAATTCTGCATGTCCGCGTACACTGTTCATCAAGTTCGTCGCATCCTTCCATCAAACTCGGTGAGCCTTTATCAAATTCCTTTTGCACGTGTACTCATCATCATCTACTCTATCCCGTAGACATCATCGTTCATCCTATCTATACCGTTGCTTGCGTCGATGCATGAATGGATGCCATTAACATGTCGGCGTGTTTTTTTTAGTTCCTCGGATGATCTTGTGTTCAACATATGATTTGTTTCTCATGCCCATAGTAACTTTACGGTGGAGTTAGATCGCTAGTTTTATCAATAGGATTTAGTATAAATTTTGTTATAGTGGTTCTTGCCCAAGAATGAATGGGGTTTGTTCATCGGTTAATTTTTTGTATTAATTAATATGTTATTGTTCATTTTTTTTGCGTTATGCCTAGAAGTGTATCTTATTGGTTTCATAATTTTGTGGGTGACATGTGACTTCTTAGATTTATTTGTTTATCGATAGTAGTTATTTAAAATAAGTGTTGCATGTCGTTTCATGATGATAATGTTGATGCGTCAAGTAACCCTCTTTTGTGCATGCGTACATAAGTTGGTGAACATTGGATAAGCTTATAATTTCATAGAATTATTCTAAGCTTTGCTTTCTTTATCGAGTCATGGAATAGTTCATGTTTTGATTAGTTCCTTTTGTTTAGCATGAATATATCTTAGATATGTTTTATATATTTGTTCTCACCCATGTTACGTGTGTATTTTATTGATTTGAATCATGCCATATCTATGATAGTTCTTCAGGTAATTATTGTGTGTGTTTCTATGTAGTTTCTTTATGTTAGACGTCAAATGAAATGCTTTACTATGGGGAACTAGTATATTGTAGTTTGTTGTGTAGCTCGCGATTGTCTAGTTGTTCCTCTAATTTTGAAGATGTTTGTTATCCAAGATTGTATGGATAGATGATTTATGTCATGGCTTGGTCGCTTAGATTTGTATTGGTATGTATGGTTTATGCTTCTAGCATATAACCTTGTTTAATATTTATTATTACCCTAGGAGTTTTGTTTATCTAGGATGATAGTTATGCATGCTTAGTTGATTGCTAGGTTGTGTTAGTACTTACTCGAAGTAGAATGCATGTTTCCGTGGTATGCCTACCATGTGTTACATGATTGCTACTTTATATCGTATGACCAATCATATGGTTAATAATTGTTTGGTAGAAGTACATGTTAGTACTTTATGATCTCATATATTTTAATTAAGTAGGATTCTTGCTTCAATAATGTGCCATGATATTGTGATTGTATAACTAGATGGCATAGAATGTGTGTGTGTGTGTGTATGTATGCATGTATTAGATCATGCCTAGTTGTCCACTACGCATTTGCAAGTGCAGGTTGTACAACATAGGAATGCATGTCATCTTGTTATTCATGCTTCTATAACACATGTTGATTTGGTTGATGAGATGATCTAGTTGTATACTTTCCTACGTTCTTAGTATGCTTCCATGTTCTCATTTATCATAACTAGCATGGTAGTGTTGTATGCTAACATCGTGCTTGATCTTTAGGTCACTTGTTATCAACTAGGTTATCTCATAGTTACAAGTTGTATTCTGTTAGTAGCATATTTTGACATCTTTTGTCATGATCATCCATGCTTAGCATCATATCTGGTTTAGCTTACTGTTGCATTTGTGGTATGCCTAAGTCTAGACATCAAGTCATGCTAGTTATCTTTCATGTGTTATTATATTCCATGTGTTATAGTTGTACTTATGTTGCTCATATATGCTTGACTTGTCTCATGTTAGTGTTATGAGTGTTTGGCACATGTTGCATTAGCTCATCACATGATTAGGATAGTTCACCTTTCAATAGTTGAGTTGTGTCTTTCTCATATGCTTAGTGCACATTGTTGCTTTGTTGTTAATCATGTTGTGGTAATATTTTTGCTAGAGGTCATTTGAATATTAGTTGTTTCCTTTTATTATAAAGAGAATGTCCTAGTTTAGTATCTTCTCATGGTCACTCATATGTTTAGTGCTTGTGTTATTAGATAAGACCTCTTCACGATTCTATACTCACATGACTTGTATGATGTGTCTGATTATTTAATTGTCCAATTAGTTTTGTGATAAGCATTGGTTTGTCTCTTGTTATAGAAATGCTTGCTAATAGTTGTTATGATTGGTGTTTAGTCTTTGCTTATTGTTAACCATTATAAATATTTGGATACATCCAAATATTTACTTTTGGTTGATTATTAATCTTAATCATATCATGTCTGGATAGTAGTTCACTCTTTTGTTCCATGTCTTGTATAGTTTCTTGTTAATTGTTTGACAAATGAATTGGTTTGATATAATGGAGTTGATTCTATTTCCTTTTAATAGTATTCTAGGGCTAGACATAGATCATTTCAATTGTTGAATGGTGTTTGATTGCTTAACTTGTATGGTTTATAATGTTGGTTTGGTTGTCTTATGCAACACTTGCTATTCAACTATTATATAGTTGATGTATATGTTTGACTGCTATTAATCATTATAAATATTTAGATTCTATCTAAATATTTATTTGTGGTTAACTTTTACCTTCATCGTGCCATCTTGTGATTATGCACTTAAATGCATATGTTGGTTCCATTCCATCTGTGTTGTTGCCATTGTGTTGGTGTTATAGTACTTCCATAGTCAAGATGTGTAGTGGGCACTACTAGTTCAAATCAGAACTTCAGTCTTCATCGCAAAGCCTCCTTTTGAAGTTTCAATCTAAACCCTGGCACTTCATTGAATCCTATCTCTTATCTCCCTATCATGCTAACTCATTTCAGAATCTCCATCTTCATCAATATCTTGTTATCCATCCACTCTTAATTTGTTTTGGATGTTATTTGGATTCACTATTGTTTTGGTATTTACTTATTTCCATTTGCTATCGTTACGACGAGTAGGGAGTGATGACGATGTTGGACAAGGACAGAATCAGGTTACCGAAGAAGGACTCAACAACGAAGGCATGCCTCCTTCTTTGATCATACTTATCCTATGGTTTACAAAATTGCATTGAGTTTTATTGTTGCTATGTGCATGCTATTTTAAATCCCGTAGCTAGCGTATCGATTGACACATTACCTTGATCCGCTTGTCGCCTAATTACTTGACATCTGAGTAGAAGTATATGATTCCGGTAGAGTAGAAATGCTTAGCCATGCTTATCACCCTATAGGTCCTTTGTTGAATGACCTCTGAATCATTGACAGTTGAAAACTTAACGTTGAGCTAGGCCTGTTGGCCCTTGTTGACCTTCTCTATCCTCTTCTACTCTGGGTGAAACTTACCATCTAAATATTGGTGCGGGCGACAGATGAATCAAGGATTGAAGGAGCGATTGGCTGCCCTTCACAAGTTGAAGGGGGCAATCAGTCGTCCGTGCCGCATGAGGCCTAATAAGTCTTGGATTTGAAGATTGTGATAACAGTACAGCCGCATGAGGCCTAATAAGTCTTGGATTTGAAGATTGTGATAACAGTACAGCCACATGCTATATGGGCACTGGCTTGGTTAATTAGTTATTTCACTCTTATTGTCGTCATCGCCGTACCGCAGATGGGATAGCTGCCTTGCGAGGAGTATCCTTGGCACAAAAGGGGGGCCCGGACTGTGAACTGCGGTTACTTCCGTGTTGAAACCTAGTGGGCTTGGCACAGTAAGTTTGGTCTAATGAAAGACCTCGCACAATCTCCCTGCCGGTATACCAAATGGTGTACTACGCCAGCGGCCACTGGTGGCAACAAGTCGGGATTGTGTCGTGTGGGTAAAGTGTACAACCTCTGCAGAGTGTAAAACTATTCGAATAGCCGTGTCCACGGTCATGGACGACACATGAATCTTTCTTGACATACGGGACCTGTCCTGCTTATTCCCTCTTTACCCCTATTCTTGGAACCTATGAAGAGTGTGAGTTGATCGAGGATCCTCACTTTGATGAAAGTTATTCTGGAGATAAAAAAACATTCCCATCAAAAACTGCTTTTATCCAACTACTTTATTTGTCAAACAAAATTAGCTTTATGCAAATGAGCCATACAGCCTTCCTTTAAAGCCACATGTAGTTATGAATACCTTTCCCGTGGGAGGCATGTTGAGTACGTAATGTACTCATGGCAATAATTTTGTTGACAACAGAGTTCCATGAAGACGAAGGTGATGACTACGACTACTATGGCGATCTGTAGGAGTGAGGTCACGTGGACTACATCGACTCGACTGCCTGTGGCTGAGATGGAGTCACTACGCATTTTACTTTTCGCTGTTTTCTGATTGTAAATGTCATGAGACATCTCACTAGGTATGTCTTGTGACAAATATACTACTTGTAATGCTTTTACGTATTCTGCAATGATATCATTTCACTGTGTTGTCAACAATGATCCTGGGGTTGACAACTATACACAGGAGGATCCGGAAGTTGATTCCAGGTTCTCACACCTACTACCTTCTACTGCAAAGTAAAAAGACAAAACAAACAATCGACGACTTCTTAGATACAGATGCACACCCAACATAGGTATTTTGTTTGCTGGACATTATGTGAGCTTTTGATGTTTGACTATACTTAAGAGCAACTCCAACCGGGCGACCCATTTTGTCCGTCCATGTCCGTTTGGCTCAAAATGGTCACAAATGTCGGCCCAATGCGCCGACCCAAACGGACGCAGTCAGCTTTTCGTCCGCCTGTCGACCCATTCCCGGCCCAAATTTGAGCCTCATTTGCTTCGGCGCGGACACGAAACGAACGCATGCGACGCCCGCCTACTGCTCCCTCTGGCCCGCCTGTGGTGGCTTCATTCTCTTCCTCCCACCGAAAGCACGCCCCCGGCCATCCCGCCCCGCCACCACCCAGTTCTGGTGCCCTCGCCAGCAGTCCTCACCCACATACATCCCCCGCAGCAAGCCAGCTTCCCACGTCACCGCCACCAACTCCCCCCCCCCCCCCCGGTCGGCGCGAGGACCTCCTCAGACCCCCCCGGTCGGCGCGAGGACCTCCTCAGACCCCCCCCCCCCCCGCCAGCTCCTTCGACAACGCAGGCACACTCGCCGGACGCCGCCAAGGCAGCCACTGATACAGGGCAGGCGCACGTCTCTTTGCGGGCCTGCTTCTTCGACGACGCTCGCAAGTTGTTCGAAGGTTTGCCCGCAAGGTACAAATGGACTCCGCCGACAAGTTCTTTTTCCACAAATTTCTTTGCGACTCGGTTGATTCTTCATCCAACAAGATGGTGGCTGCTGTGTTGGTCGTCCATGACTACCTTAGTAGTCAGTGGCCGTTGTTTCGGGGCTCGATCCCGGGGCACTCTGGCGTTGAATCGCAACCGAGAGAGCGGCCATTTCCTTCTTTGGAAGGACTACTTCGAGACACCCAACCCTCTCTTCAAACATCACCAATTCGGCGGTGTTTCCGCATGGCTAAGCACCTTTTCAACCGTATTCGAGAGGGGGTGGTCGGGTACGATAAGCATTTCGAGTGTAAGGAGGATGCCCTTGGAAAGATTGGATTCTCCTCCTATCAAAAATGCACCGTAGCTATTCAGATGCTTGCATCCGGAGTTTCGGGTGATCTCATTGATGAGTACGTCCGTATGAGCGAGTCCACGTGCCAAGAGTCCATGTACAGGTTCTACAAGGCTGTGATTGCAATGTTTGGCCCTGAGTACTTGAGAGAGCCAAATGTTGCAGATACAGCCCACTTGTTGGAGATGAATGCCAGCAGGGGCTTCTCGAGGATGCTTGGTAGCATAGACTGTATGCACTGGGAGTGGAAGAACTACCCTTCTGCTTGGCAGGGGCAATATAGGAGCCATGTCAAGGCGGCATGGCCGGATCGCACAATGATATCAACGTGCTTCAACGCTCTCCGATGTTTGCAAGGCTTGCCGAAGGCAACTGCCCGCCGGTGAATGTTAACATCAACGGCCACAACTACAACAAAGGATACTACCTAGCTGACGGTATCTATCCTTAGTGGACTACTATTGTGAAGACAATCTCCAACCCTGTAGGAGAGAAGAGAAGATTTGCACAAGAGCAAGAGAGTGCTACGAAGGATGTGGAGCATGCCTTTGGTGTTCTCCAATCTCGGTGGGGCATCGTTCGGTATCCTGCTAGAACTTGGAGCACCAAGAAGTTGTGGGAGGTGATGACTGCTTGTGTGATGATGCACAATATGATTGTAGAATATTAGCACCCAGAACGTATCTATGACCAAGGGTTTCAGTTTCAGGGTGACAATGTTGTGCCTGAGCATGGAGGAGCGGCAACGTTTGCACAGTTCACCCAATTTCATCATCAAATGCGTAATTTGGAAACTCACATTCAGCTGCAAGATGATTTGGTTGACCATATGTGGGCTCACGCTGGCAACCATAAGTGTATCTTTTTTTTAAGTATTTGAGACAATTTAATTTTTATTTGACTTGTAAACTTTGACATATTTATTTGGCTTGTGAACTATGCTATATTTATTTGGCTTGTGAACTATGCTATGTTTGTTTGCTTGTGTAACCATGTGAAATGTTTGTATTTTGTTTGAATTTATGTTTGCGGAACGACGGCAAGCCAGCTGCGCGGGCGAAAATGGGTCCATGCGTTGGGCGCACTGCCGACCAAACGAAAAACAGGGTGGACGACGAGCAGACAGTCGACCCAAACGGACAAAAGGCGGACAAAGCGCGCGTCCGTTTGGGTCGGCGCGTTGGAGTTGCTCTAAGAGACTTTATTAAATCTATAGTTTACTATACACCTCCATGATGGCAGATGCTAAACAATGCTGGCACATATCCCCAAGCAATCAATCCTGTAGTGGGATTAGAGGGGTAGCTATCCCCAGGGTCAGTTCAATATGCCATGGAGGACTAGCAGAACCTAAGTAGAAGGGTCAACCCTGCTGTTGATGCACTTCGATACATGGTATCATACATAAAAATGCTGCTATCTTTATATGTCAATTCCTTACCAAGAAACCTTATTCACAAGGAAAATATGGAAGTCGGAGGGAAAATAAACATCACACTGAAGAAAACATATGACTACGCAACAAGGTATTATGTTGTGACTGACTCCCAAACTTCCAGAAGAATTCGCATGATATCAGAAAAATAGTTAATTGACATTTTTTTTAAAGCTACAGATCTGTGGATCAAGAGGTGCCAGTGATATTAATGTGATAGCGCCCTACAATTTCATGCCAAATATCCGCATTAATCTTTAACTTAGCCCACTACATCAAAAGGATGGAATGCAGAGCAGCACAAGAGGTCCAGAACTAGAAAAACTAACTGCTCCAATATAAACACAGCCAAATGATTCGCTCTCTAAAGACAATTTGAACCTTAAAATGATGTACAGAGAAAAGGAAAATGCAAATGGGAAGGCAACATATATGTAAAGTGAGACCCAACTCAACAAGAGATTTAAACACACTTTCTCTCAAGCTCTTAGTGCTTCAGCTGTTCAGAGGAACTAAATATGCAAGAATACACGGATGTATGATGAATTGATTATTCCACCATGTTAAGGAAAGTGACACATATCTTATCATATTAGGTGCCATGTTTGTAAGGGCTTTTGTAAAATCTTGATTGCCAATATCTCTTCAGAGGAGGTCAAGAGGACCATACAGCAATTATAATTGTTCGCTTATAACAAGGAAACCACAAGGCGTCAGGATCTCACCCAAAGTAAAAGGTGTAAGCAATTGGAGTGTTCGACAGGATTAGACACTAGGGTACTGTTCAGACCTAGATTCTTGTATAGGGCAAGGATCTAAGAGTTCTTACAGGTTCCGGAGTTCTTAGTGATCCCTTAGTGTATTCCGGTTGTACGTAAGGAATTTATGGTCAGGTTTCACCACTTCGTTCTTGATTCAGTTTCGCAATATTTGACACAGAACTATGATATCCAACCTACATAGTCTCCAGCAAGATTCTCAGCTTATATAACATTTGGGAATACAGTAGCTAATAATCAGTTGTCCAGAAATTTTTAGTAAACCGCAAATATGAACTAGAATAAAGAACAATCTCATCATGTACAATATAACAGTATGTATTTCTTACTTGTAACTTCCTTGCAAGTAATGCAGTTGTCGCCTCATGCTTGGTGCCACCACATGCAATAACTGCGCAAAAATATTACAACGATCAAAATATTTCACAATGATCAAAAGATGCAAAGTGTATATATAAGGCATCTAGATAACTTAACACCCTGTTTTTGCTGGCCAAGAAATATCTTTTCTCGACACAAATTAGCGAATAAAGTAATAAGCATTACACAAATCGACGGCAGCTTCTGACCTTTGTTTGTAGTCCCTCCATACCAAAATATAAAACGTCATATATTTTGGTACAGAGGTAGTATATAAGAAGCTATTGACACAAACTAGGCTCTATTTAGAACAAATAATTCCCAGCAGAAAAAGACACCATCACCTTCTTCTGATTGGCAGAACTTGCATCTAGAAAAGCGTACCACAACAATGTACACAATGTATAAACTAAATGCTCCCTAGGCGCCTCTGCGCTATCCAGGGGCGCCTTAGGGCTCCCTCTGAAGGAGCCACCACCACATCCTCTCACCCCGCAACCATTGGCGTGGCCTACGATCTGCTCCCTACGTCGACGAGAGGCTTCTCCTCTCTCGCCTTGGTCCAGTTCAATGTCTTCCCCTCGCGTCACAACTCGTTAAGAGGAAATCCTGGTGGTTTTGGTTGAGGCGTGTGGGTGGCACAGCTCACAGAACACAATCTGGTATTAATCAATTGGATATGATGTCGTGTTTTTGCCTTTTTGGTGCTTCAAATACCGATCCATGGTTTTTCCAGGTTGAAACCCATGATCAGACCCTTCACTGGTCGGATCCAACAACGACGGACACACGCCATCTCTTTCCCTTAAGGCATCTTCTTCAAGGTTGACAGTCTGGTCTTCACTGGTTGGACTCGAGAAGAATGGTATGTGCACTCAGGTTGACGTGTTTAGCTTCCACTTTAGGTGTGTCCTCTAGATGTAGCGTCACTTCCTCATTCGTGCGGCCTAAGGTATGACAACGAGTTCATCCAACATGGCAGAACAGGGTGTGCCTGCACACGAGATTAGTTTTTGCATTGTACCTTTGAGGATGAAAATCCTTCATTGGCTGGATCAGGCAACAACGTCGCATGACATGTGTCATTTCATTGTTGAAGGCATTGCTTTGGAAGATGAAGGTGTTGACTTGCTTCCGAGGTGTTTTTGCTGTTTCTGTTCTGGCCTTACTGGTTTGGTTTGACTAATTATCGTTCTTAGGCGTTTGCTGACACTTTGTTCTCATAGTCATGGTTGCTTCCGCCGATGGTTGCCACATCCAGTACTCCAAATGTAACTCTTTTTTTTTAGGTAACACATGTAATGAATTATGGTTGCGTGAATCATCTAGATGCAAAATAAAACCCTTCCGTTTCCAAAAAATAGCAATATATAGTGTTGACGAACTCATATCAACCTACCCATGAAATGTCGGCCGATGTCTCTACTTTCTATCCCACGAAAACACAGATCCATGTCGAACGATTAACGGATGTGCAAACACGAGCGAGATCTGGTAGATACAGGAAATTCTCCACGAAAATAAGCGCTAAATTCCAGCATCTTCCGCTCACCTCAAACCCTCGGCGCAGGCGGCCAGACGCGCCCGAGACCAAGCACTCCCGGCTGCGGGAGACGAGGCAGTCCAAGAAGGCGGCTGGTGAAGGATCTACAGGCGGCCGCGGATTCCATGGAGGCGGCTGGAGCCCTAGCGGGAGCAATACTATAATGGAAAATTGAAGGTTGCCTGCTGCCGGAGCATGGAATTGGTTTTTCGGCGAGGGAAAAGTCGGAGGGAAGGCGGAGGCGGAGGCGAAAGGGGAGGGTACAGAATGGCAGATTTGTTTACTCTCGGTTAATTGGGGATTTGGTGAGGGTTTGTGGCTGCCAAGGCGGCACGTCACAGGGCAGGTCATTTTAAGAAGAAACAGCTGTCGGCAAGAGCAAAGGCAGTGGGATCCATTTTATAAAAAAAAAAAACAAGGATAGTCTATTTCAACTTGCCTGGTTTATCTTTTTAGGATAGTAGTATACTTTTTGGAAAATATTATGGATTTATATTAAAAACTCTCGCGGTACAAGACAACTTAAGAAAAAGTATAACCAAGTTCACGGAGAGCGAAACAAAACTCAAACACTGGCATGAGCCGAACGCGTCACCGACATCGCTCCTTCACCGAAACCAGTGGGACATTTTATCATATGGTCGTAAGTTGGCGTGCTAAGGTCCAGCTAGACCAACGCCCTAGACAAGAAGTCGTTATTGTAAAAGCCATGTAAAGATTGGAAATCCTAAAGCGAAATAATATCCTGAACAAAACTTTCGTCGGCCTCTCAACAATGATGGAAAGGGAGCACGAATCACCAAAGGGCAATGTTGTCGCATCAGAGAGACCCCCCCCCCCTACCTCCAAGGGAAGAAACGAAGGCCATAGCCTTTCCGTTGGCCTAAAAAATGTTCGAAGGAACATCACCCGAACCCCAAGTGTCGGCCTCGCTGCTGCCTGCACTGCCGGCAAAAGAGCGGGGCGAAGGAGACCATTACCTTAATATCAACAGGAATACACACAAAAGACTTGTTTGAATCCAAAGGACCTGAGATGACATAGACACCTCCTCCTGGATCAACAATAGCCGAGAGAACGACTGCCCTAGTGAGAGATCTGGGAGAAATTTATTTGACAATGTCATCGTCAAAGCCAAAACCATGGACAAGCAAAGACCTAACTAAGACACTGGAGTACTGAACACACCCGAAAACAAAGTCCAAAGATCCCTTCCCTCCCGCCGTCGCCAGAGTAGCGGGTGGAAGTGAAGAAATCCCGGTGACACGTAACCAGGATGCTTGTTCCTTGCTATGACGAATATTTCACACCTTTTGGGGGAAATGATTCGCGTACGCAAGTACCAAATCATAGATCGATGTATAATCATCAACGTCCCCATTTACACATCACACAAAACCTATGGAATGAAAATGCAGTACTAAGATTCTTTTAAAGTACACATTTTCAAGTGATCGAGGCCCCAACCAAAATTAATTTCAAATACAAAAGATGTGAGATCCAGTTAAATAGAATAATCTATTTGCAAATTGTGTCGTTAATTTTTTCACATTTATAAGCATGCATATCGATATCTTTAATCATCTTCGTCCCCATTTACATAGAATAAAAATAATCACATTTGTACACCACACCAGGCCTATTGATAGAAGATTGCATGATGACATTGCACGATTTCTAGAATGTGATCCTAATATTAGTAGCGGCAATTTCAAATCACTAAGACCACATAGTTTCAAAGTTTAAGCAAACAACATGTGAATAAAGTATTGCATGCTTTTGGGACGCGGAGTTTCTGCTTCTGGGCTCATCTGCACCCCCTGTCAGAAAAAAATTCAAAACAAATACTAAAAAATCAAAAAATTCCAAATGTTTTTTGGATGGTAGATAATTTTATGCGTGAGGTCCACTCCAAACTCATTTGAACATCTGAGCAGCTCTCGAAAAAAAAGACAAAATCGGGGTCCGTGAAAATGTTTACTGTTCACGCAATGTTTTGACCCGATTTCTCTTTTTTACCGAGAACTACTCAGATGTCCAAATGAGTTGAAATTTAGAACGGACCTCACGCATCAAATTATATACCATCCTAAAAGAAATTGGATTTTTTTGAATTTTTCTAGTATTTATTTTGAATTTTTTCTGAGCGGGAGCAGATGAGCCTGGGCACCGAGTTGGATTTCCGATGCTTTTGTTGTTTTCCCCCTATGACTGTAAACAATGGTGACAATCGGAAGTAGATTGACGACGGTCCCAAATGATGTATAGGGTAGATATCAAGTAATACCGCGTTCCCGAGGGCACCCCTCTCTTTCAAGAGGATTCGTGGCATGTCAAGCCCTGGTAAGGTTCTTCGCTTTGTCATGTCAAAGTAACTTCCAAAGCACTATGGACGGGACGAAATCCGGCAGCCAGTTGCTGGCTCTGAATAACCAGCCCAGCAAGAAGCTACCCTTCACATGCTCCCATGGTCTCAATTTTAGAACTTCACATTTAGATGTTTCAAAAGATACTGAAAATATTTTGTGGATGTTCACAAGACATATGTTTATAACTCCTAAAAATCTCATATCAAAATTCGAAATACACATTGATCCAATACCTACTACTATGGCATGTGATCCAACACACTACCCTCTCGAACGAGCTGGAACAGCTCGTGTGGAGATGGAGTGCGAGCGGGAAGTACACTGCCCAATGATGCTATCTTGCTACTTTCCAGGGATCCACTAGCTGCAACGCCTCGACACTGGTCTGGAAGACCTGGGTGCCGCCAAAAGTGAAGTTCTTCCATTGGCTCGACAACCTGGACACATGTTGGACTACCGAAAGACGACAACGTCGTGGCCTGCAGCACCACCCCCGTTGCATCCTTTGCGACCACGAACCAAAGAAGATGCAACACCTACTCGTCACATGCCCCTTCTCAAGGCAGGTATGGCACGATACCCTTTCCTGGCCAAGGATGATGTGCAGACCACCTGACCAAGACGCTTCCATCTTCGAATGGTAGCTTGCTGCCAAGGCAATAACCCCCAAGCCACTTCGCAAGGGACTGGCATCCGCAACACTGTTGGGGGGATGACCCCCGAGTAGGTAGCGGAACCCGGATCCCGTTTTAAAACATCGGGGCAGGCCAAGCCTCTCAGTCCGGCTCGCCAACCCGCCGGCCCCCCAGCGCGAGTCGTCCGGGTGCCGCGACCCGACCCAGCCGACTACTGCCCACAAGAGGACAACCCCTACGACAAGGCATGTGTGGCTACATAACTCCCCTTTTACGCCGGCCCAGGCGGGCATGGCTAGACTGCGCCCTGTGCCCCCGCCCGGGGCGGGCGGTGTCCAGGCAGCGCAACCCTATAGCTGGGCGGCGCCAGCCGCCCCGTGAAGCAGGGCGAGGCATGCCAAAGTCCCCCGCAGCCGGCCGGACCCGTGCCCGGCGGCCCCGGCACAGCCCGCGCCTGACAGACCCGGCGAGACCCATGCCCGACGGACCTGGCGGCCCCCTCCTCCGGCTCCCAGAGGATGACACTAGGGCCCCACGCTTATGTAATTTTACCAATGTAACCCTGGGGGTCGGCCTATAAGACCCCCCAGGAGCCATCCCTTCACACGGGCGAACACTTAGCCAATCATCCGTAGCACACACACATTTCCACCCAATGGAGAGACAAGACA
This sequence comes from Aegilops umbellulata, assembly GCA_032464435.1. Classification (NCBI taxonomy): domain Eukaryota; kingdom Viridiplantae; phylum Streptophyta; class Magnoliopsida; order Poales; family Poaceae; genus Aegilops; species Aegilops umbellulata. The sequence goes on along the minus strand of CP136060.1, from coordinate 16,369,388 downwards.
GAGGCCTAGCCATTCTTCCTTCTCCACACAAACAGCTCCAGGAGCAACTCTGTAACCGAGTGCATATCATCCATTCGGCAGGATTAGGGGTGTTACCTCCCCAGAGGACCCCGAACCTGTGTACGTCTCGTGTCGCACACTTGCGCGTGCCAACCTCGCCTCTGGAGCCCACCGGCATTCTCATGTAGCCCCCCACTTTTAGCCATCCAATGGCATCTGTCGTGAGATCACCACGACAGCAACACTCTTGACGGGATGGTTGATGTGGAAACAACAAAACACTCGTGTCTTTGAAAGGGGATCAACCATCAGTGCACCACCTAACAGAGAGAATTAAAGCAGAGGCCGCCTTATGGGTCTGGGCTGGGGCTTCAAGCCTCCGATTGGTGATCCCTAGCACCCGGGATGTCCACTAAGATCATTGTAATATAAACTACAAACCACTCCTAGGAGGCATGTAGTATCCCCCCCCACACACACTTTTCAATGAAAAGAAACACAAAGTCTTTGTGTTTTCTCAAAAAAAGAAAAAAAGACAAATCCATATGTTTTTTTGAGAATTTTTTTCATTCATATCACGAAATGGTACAAAGTAGTTGACCCTTACAAGCACACTGAAATGCAAACACAAAGGACCATGAACACCTAGAGTACCCTAAGACAACCATAACACAAGAAGATCTCCGGAGCCCTGTGTCATCATCCCTGAATCTTGAGAGAAGACCCCTGCAGTAGAAGGATCTGCAACCAATCGCAAGCAGGTATCTTTGACCATGGTACAATCGCCGCCCCGCTGCTTCCTCCTTTCCTGACACCAGCACTGAGAGGGCATGGACATCAATCCAACACACCTGCAACAGCCGTTGCCATCCATAGCTTTAAGTACCGCGAAAAGTGTCCCTTCCAGAAGGAAGAGAACTCGAGTCATTCGACCGGTCCAACACCGCTGCCGGGTCATCCGCCCAGACAAAGCAGGATCTCCCACCGGCATCAGCGCAAAGGAAGGAGAAGAACAGCAACAACAAATCATACTGACAAGGAAGAAGAAGGGTCTTCGTCTCCCTTCATCCATCGCGCATCTAAGAACCCAAATAGCCAGTGTCGATGGACCTCCAGCCACCATAACCCGCGACCTCGACGAGATCCGGGGATCCCGCACCCCGCTAGCTCCTAGACGAAGGCAAAAGCCTCGCCTGACCACGAACGGAGCCCGGAGAAACTTATTCTGACGCGACACCACTGCAATGGCCTCGGCAGCGTCTCCGTCAACCCTAACCCTACCACACACCCACCTAGCGAACAGACTCGAGGTTCCCCCTCCCTCCCGTCGCTGGAGTGGCTGATGGAGAGAGAGGGAACCAGCGGCGTCACCGACGGCGCGCAAGGGAACCCTCATCGCCTCCCTTGATCGTCTCGTGCGATCCTAATTTTCCGGGAGTAGGTTAGGATTGATAAAACTGTAAACATGGAGGGTAATATCCTTTTACAAATCCATATGTGAATAGTGTCATTTCTGACACTATTTATGTTTTGTCATCGTTTGGCATTATTCATTCTAGATTTGTCTTTTTTCTACTTAATGTGTGTTTCGAATTTTTGAGGGGTTATAGACATATGTCTTGTGAACATGCATATTTTTTCATAATTTTTTGAAACATACAAATGTGACTTTTGAAAAGTTGTAGCATGGTAGCATGTGAAGGATGGTATTATTTGATATTTTCCCGTGACGTATAGAACCTGTGCCTTTGCATATTGTTGCTTTTCGAATAAAAATAAAAGGTGATTCATTTGCACCTTTCATCTGGTGCTCCCAATATTCATAAATATAGTGCCTAATACATATTTCGATATTTATGTTCTTCTTGCATTGATATTGTTTTTCGCAATTGACTTCCGTGACTTGGCAAGATATTATGCATGGCCTTGATTTACTCAAGAAGGGTGTCATTTGGAGGGTCTAAGATGACTTTATTATAAATATTTAGAGAGATAGCTGGCTCCCCATGAACTCTGGCATTAATATTTCTGTTAAGAAGAATAGAACTAGACTAAATGGATGGCTGATATATTCTTGAATGGGACGAGAATTTGGTCAGACATCTCTACTGATACGATGTTGAAGAGATCTCGAAGTTGCATTTATGATACGTCTCCAACGTATCTATAATTTATGAAGTATTCATGCCATGTTTACTATTGTTTTATATGATTTTGGTATGATTTGATTAGAACTAACCCGAACCGACGTTGTTTTCAGCAGAACTACCGTGGTGTTGTTTTTGTGCAGAAATAAAAGTTCTCGGAATGCGCTGAAAATCAACGAAGAATTTTTCTAGAAAATATAAAAAATAATGGAACAAAGAGTTACTGGAGGGGAGTACCGTGGGCCCCACGAGTATGAAGGGCGCGCCCCTGTGCCTCGTGGACTTCCCGTGGGGCCCCCTGACTTGTTCTCGATGCTAACCTCTCCTATGCCCAAACCTCCATAAAATAACCTAGATCAGAAGTTCCGCCGCCGCAAGCCTCTGTAGCCACAAGAAATATTTCTAGGCCCTCTCTGGCACCCTGCCGGAGGGGGCCATCATCACCGGAGGCCATGGAGGAGGATCCCGGAGGGGCCATCATCACCATGAAGACCAAGATCCAGAGGGAGAACCTCTCCCCATCTAGGGGGAGGCCATGGAGGAGGAAGCACAAGGGGGAGAACCTCTCCTCCTCTCTCTCGGTGGCGCCGGAGTGCCATCGAGAGGGGAATCATCGCCGTGGTGATCGTCTTCATCAACGTCACCATCATCATCACCATCCTCATCTCTTTTAAGCGGTCCGCTCTCCCGCAGACCACTGTAATCCCTATTTGAACATGGTGCTTCATGCCACATATTTACGATCCAATGATGTGTTGCCATCCTATGATGTTTTGAGTAGATATCCTTTGTCTTTGGGTTGATTGATGATCTAGATTGGTATGAGTTGTATGTTTTATTTTGGTGCTGTCTTATTGTGCCCTCCGTGTCGTGCAAGCGTGAGGGATTCCCGCTGTAGGGTGTTGTAATACGTTCATGATTCGCTTATAGTGGGTTGCTTGAGTGACAGAAGCATAAACCCGAGTAAGGGGGTTGTTGCGTATGGGATAAAGGGGACTTGATATGTTAATGCTATGGTTGGGTTTTACCTTAATGATCTTTAGTAGTTGCGGATGCTTGCTAGAGTTCCAATCACAAGTGCATATGATCCAAGAAGAGAAAGTATGTTAGCTTATGCCTCTCCCTCATATGAAATTGCAATGACGACCACCGATCTTGTTAACGATTGCGTAGGATAATTCTGCACACCGACCCATCATTATTCCACACTCGCTATTTATAATATTTAGTAATATATTCTAACTTTATGATAATAGCACCTACTTTTATATTTTAGCTCTCTGATACCATGCAAAGTTATCCTCTTCATACCCACAACGTAGTTTTATTTCTCGTTTCTAGTTGGAAGCAAACGTTCGGTGTACGTAGAGTCATATCAGTGGCAGATAGGACTTGAGAGAATATTGATCTTACCTTTAGCTCCTTGTGGGTTCGACACTCCATACTTATCACTTCCACCTTTGGGAATTTCTATGATGATTCCCTGGGGATTATCAAGCTCTTTTCTGGCGCTGTTGCCGGAGAGCAATAGCGTGGGGTTGATATTTTCGTGTATGCTTATTTGCTTTCTTCACTAAGTAGATTTTGTTTTTCCTTTTTGTTTATGTTTAGTTGTGGGTGAAACATACAAAAAAATAAAAGAATGAAAATAGAAAAAAAATTACTTGCCTCTCATGCCTAAAAAGTTTTTCAATAAGAGGAGTGATTGGAAGGTTATGCATTGGAGAAGTGAGGGTCGACCTTGAACACTTGTGTTCATGCTCATGGAAACAATGTAAAAAATTTCATGGAAGCTTCTCTGAAAAATTATCCCCTTGTATATATCCATTGTATTATAAAAATAATGTGCCAAGCTTCGGTTTTAGGATGATTAGATTGCTTGTTTACTATGTGCAGTACAAAAACAGAAACTTTGGCTATAGCGCATGAATTTACATTTTTTACTAGAAAGTCAAATGGGTCTGAAACTTTTTGCACATTACTTCTGTACAATTTTTTAAAAATTTCATATTTTTTAGAATTTTTTGGAGTTACAGAAGTTTACTAAACTTCCAGATTACTATAGATTGTCCTGTTTTTGACAGATTCTGTTTTCTATGTGTTTTTCGCTTATTTTGATGAATCTATGGGTAGTATCGGGGGGTATGAACCATGGTGAAGTTGGAATACAGTAGATATAGTTCTAATATGAAATTGGAATAAGTTTGCAACAGTAACTAAAGGTAGTGATTTGCTTTATTATACTAACGGATCTCACAAAGTTTTTGTTACAGTTTTGTGTGGATGAAGTGTTTGAAGATCGAGGAGCTATCAATATGAGAAGAATAAAGAGAGGCAAGAGTTCAAGATTGGGGATGCCCAAGGCACCCCAAGTAAATATTTCAAGGATACTCAAGCATCTAAGCTTGGGGATGCCCCGGTTGGCATCCCATCTTTCTTCTTCAATAATTATCGGTATACCTTGGTTTTTGTTTTGTTCACATGATTTGTGCCCTTTGTGTTTTTTTCCTTTAAGAACCATGCTGGTATGAGATAGCCTTCATTGATTTATAGAATACTTTGTGTGCTTCACTTATATATTTTGAGCTTGGATATTGGTTAGTCTATATTAATTGTAGAATGCTCCATGAACTTCACTTATATCTTTTGGAGTATGAATAATACTATAATCTAAAGTGGGGTTGGAAGAGTGTCAACTTTAGGAATTAGTGATCCCACTATTTTGGAGGGACTTGAATCTTAGTGTGATATTTATGAAAGTAGATTTGGAAGAGTGTCAACTTTAGTTAGTAATGATTCCACTATCTCGGAAGAGGTTCCAATTGTTTATGAGAATAAAGCTGCTATCTATGATGATTATTGTGATGACATGTATGCTATAAAGAATAATGTTAACCAGGAAACTTGTCAGCATGATTTTAATTTTCAATTGGATTATGCCTCACATGACCGTTATTCTGCTGAGTTTGCTCCCATTATTCTGAATGAGAAGAATTTTGCTTATGTGGAGAGTAGAAAATTTTCTATGCTTGTAGATCATGAAAAGAATGCTTTATGTGAAGGTTATATTGTTGAATTCATTCATGATGCTACTGAAAATTATTATAAGGGAGGAATATATGCTTGTAGGAGTTCCAATAATATCAAGTTTCCTCTCTATGTGCTTAAAGTTTTGAAGTTATACTTGTTTTGCCTTCCTATGCTAGTTGATTCTTGTTCCTATAAATTATGTGCTCACAAAATCCCTAGTCATAGGAAGTGGGTTAGATTTAAATGTGCTAGTCATATTTTCCATGATGCTCTCTTTACGTTTCAATTCTTATCTTCTATGTGAGCATCATTGAAATCATCATGCCTAGCTAAAAGGCATTAAAGAAAAGCGCTTGTTGGGAGACAACCCAATATTTACCCTTACTGCTTTTGTGTGTTTACATGATTAATCTACTATAGTAATCATGTTTTATAGCTTTTGTTTCAATAAAGTGCCAAGTAAGACCTTTGGGAAGACTTGGGTGAAAGTTAATGTAATCTTGTTGTAAAAAACATAAACTCTACGCTCACGAGATTAGCTGACATTTTTTACAGAAGAGCGCTTTTGAGTTGCTTCTTTTTGCAGAAGATTAATAGACAAATTCCTCATGTACACCAATTTATTTCATAATTTTTGGAGTAGCAGAAGTATGGTTGCTGTTCAGATCATTATAGATCATTCTGTTTTTGACAGATTCTGTTTTCATTGCATAGTTTGCTTGTTTTCTAGTTTCTATGGCTTATATTTCTCAATATAAATTGTAGAAATGATATGATACAGTAGGTTTTGTGTGAGAAAAATTATGAACCTTGTCTTTGACAGTACCAAAGTGAATGGTTTACTCTTTATCATACTAACCTATCTCACGAAGTTCCGTTAAGTTTTGTGTGATTGAAGTTTTCAAGCTTTGGGTGAGATATCTGTTGGGGAACGTAGTAATTTCAAAAAAAATCCTACACACACGCAAGATCATGGTGATGCATAGCAACGAGAGGGTAGAGTGTGTCCACATACACTCGTAGACCGAAAGCGGAAGCGTTAGCACAACGCGGTTGATGTAGTCGTACGTCTTCACGATCCGACCGATCAAGTACCGAACGCACTGCACCTCCGAGTTCAGCACACGTTCAACCCGACGACGTCCCTTGAACTCCGATCCAGCCGAGTGTTGAGGGAGAGTTTCGTCAACACGATGGCGTGGTGACGATGATGATGTTCTACGGACGCAGGGCTTCGCCTAAGCACCGCTACAGTATTATCGAGGTGGACTATGGTGGAGGGGGCACCACACACGGCTAAAAGATCAAACGATCAATTGTTGTGTCTCTAGGGTGCCCCCTGTCCCCGTATATAAAGGAGCAAGGGCGGGTGCGGCCGACCAGGAGAGGGGACGCGCCAGGAGGAGTCCTACTCCTACCGGGAGTAGGACTCCCCCCTTTTCCTTGTTGGACTAGGAGAGAGAGGGGAAAGAGGTGGAGGAGAAGAAGGAAAGGGGGGGGGCGCCGCCCCCTCTCCTTGTCCTATTCGGACTAGGGGGGAGGGGCGCGCGGCCCTTTCCTTGGCCGCCTCTCCTCTCTTCCACTAAGGCCCACTATGGCCCATTAACCTCCCGGGGGGTTCCGGTAACCTCCCGGTACTCCGAAAAAATCCCGATTTCATCCGGAACACTTCCGATATCCAAACATAGGCTTCCAATATATTAATCTTCATGTATCGACCATTTTGAGACTCCTCGTCATGTCCGTGATCACATCCGGGACTCCGAACAACCTTCGATACATCAAAACATATAAACTCATAATATAACTGTCATCGAAACGTTAAGCGTGCGGACCCTAAGGGTTCGAGAACTATGTAGACATGACCGAGACAAGTCTCCGGTCAATAACCTATAGCGGAACGTGGATGCTCATATTGGCTCCCACGTATCTTATGAAGATCTTTATTGGTCAGACCGCATAACAACATACGTTGTTCCCTTTGTCATCGGTATGTTACTTGCCCGACATTCAATCGTCGGTATCTCAATACCTAGTTCAATCTCGTTACCGGCAAGTCTCTTTACTTGTTTCGTAATACATCATCCCGCAACTAACTCATTAGTTGCAATGCTTGCAAGGCTTAAGTGATGTGCATTACCGAGAGGGCCTAGAGATACCTCTCCGACAATCGGAGTGACAAATCCTAATCTCGAAATACGCCAACCCAACAAGTACCTTCGGAGACACCTGTAGAGCACCTTTATAATCACCCATTTACGTTGTGACGTTTGGTAGCACACAAAGTGTTCCTTCGGTAGACGAGAGTTGCATAATCTCATAGTCATAAGAACATGTATAAGTCATGAAGAAAGCAATAGCAACATACTAGACGATCGTGTGCTAAGCTAACGGAATGGGTCGTGTCAATCATTTCATTCTCCTAATGATGTGATCCCGTTAATCAAATGACAACTCATGTCTATGGCTAGGAAACATAACCATCTTTGATCAACGAGCTAGTCAAGTAGAGGCATACTAGTGACACTCTGTTTGTCTATGTATTCACACATGTATTATGTTTTCGGTTAATACAATTCTAGCATGAATAATAAACATTTATCATGATATAAGGAAATAAATATTAACTTTATTATTGCCTCTAGGGCATATTTCCTTCAATATCGATATGACGAGAATAAGGAGTGGAAAGACCCTAAGCTTGTGGATGCCCAAGGCACCCCAAGGTAATATTCAAGGAAGACTCAAGCACCTAAGCTTGGGGATGCCCCAGAAGGCATCCCCTCTTTAGTCTTCAAAACTATCGGTATACCTTACTTGGAGCTATATTTTTATTTGTCACATGATTTGTGTTTTGCTTGGAGCGTGTTTTCAATTTTACTTGCTGTTGAATAAAATCATTGGATCTGAAATCTTGAATGAAAAAGAATCCTCCCATGGCCAGTTAATTATTTGACTACTCAGTGTTCTTCACTTATATCTCTGTGGAGTAGTTTGTCATTTACTCACGTGCTTCACGTATATCCTATGAGTAAATGGTTGAATGAATTGAATATCATAAATCTGAATTTATATACGTTTCATATGCTTATAACATGGGGAGTAATGACTTCACACATAATAAGTATAGGTAGTAAACTTATTGAAAGTTAGCAAACACAGAATTGGTCACTTGAACAATTCATGAAAGAATATTGAAGGAAGAGAGATTTCACATATAAATACACTATCTTGGACATCTTTTGTAATTGTGAGCACTCATTAAAATATGACATGCTAAAAAGTTGATGTTGGACAAGGAAGACAACTTAATGGGTTATGTTTTCCTATATCCGAAACGTTATATTATCTTGGATCATCCAACATGTTGAGCTTGCCTTTCCCTCTCATGCTAGCCAAATTCTTTGCACCAAGTAGAGATACTACGTGTGCTTCCAAACATTCCTTAACCCAGTTTTGCCATGAGAGTCCACCATACCTACATATGGATTGAGTAAGATCATTCAAGTAAGTTGTCATCGGTGCATGCAATAAAAAATTGCTCCTTAAATATGTACGATCTATTAATGCGAAGAAAATAAGCTTTATACGAACTTGTGATAGGGAAGAAATAAAAGTGATGGACTGCATAATAAAGGCCTTTATCACAAGCGGCAATTTAAAGTGGCGTTCTTTTGCATTAAGATTTTGTGCATCCAACCATAAAAGCGCATGACAACCTCTGCTTCCCTCTACGAATGGCCTATCTTTTACTTTTACCTTCTACCCTTATACAAGAGTCATGGTGATTTTCACCTTTCCTTTTTACACTTTTTCCTTTGGAAGCACTTTGTGTTGGAGCGATCCGGATATATATATCCACTTGGATGTAGGTTTTCATAAAGTATTATTGTTGACATTACCCTTAAGGTAAAAGGTTGGGAGGCGAAACTATAAGCCCCTATCTTTCTCTGTGTCTGATTAAAAATTTGAACCCATAAATATCACGTGAGTGTTAGCAATTGTGAAATATTAAATGATAGTTGAGTATGTGGAGTTTGCTGAATCAAAGCTCTTACGTAGACCCTTCCCGAAATAAGATGAATTGCAATTGTTTGTTGACTAAGAGCATGGTTTGTTAGTTTCATAGAAGTTTATGATCTATACTTTAACATGCGAATAGCTTGTTACTTGATCATGAGAAGTTTTATGAGTTGAGCTACTGTTATGATATATAATGATGCTAGAAAAAGTGATTGAAACTATCATTGATCAAACTTAAGCACTTGCTAGCATTCACACTTCATAAATTATTTCTTTTATCATTTACCTACTCGAGGACGAGCAGGAATTAAGCTTGGGCATGCTGATACGTCTCCAACGTATCTATAATTTATGAAGTATTCATGCCATGTTTACTATTGTTTTATATGATTTTGGTATGATTTGATTAGAACTAACCCGGACTGACGCTGTTTTCAGAAGAACTACCATGGTGTTGTTTTTGTGCAGAAATAAAAGTTCTCGAAATGCGCTGAAAATCAACGGAGATTTTTTCTGGAAAATATAAAAATAATGGAATAAAGAGTTACTGGAGGGGAGTCCCATGGGCCCCACGAGGGTGGGGGCGCACCCTGTGCCTCGTAGACTTCCCGTGGGCCCCCCTAACTTGTTCTCGACCCCAACCTCTCCTATAAATGCCCAAACCTCTAAAAAATAACCTAGATCGGAAGTTCCGCCACCGCAAGCCTCTGTAGCCACGAGAAATCAATCTAGGCCCTCTCTGGCACCCTGCCGGAGGGGGCCATCATCACCGGAGGCCATGGAGGAGGATCCCGGAGGGGCCATCATCGCCATGAAGGCCAAGATCCAGAGGGAGAACCTCTCCCCATCCAGGGGGGAGGCCATGGAGGAGGAAGCACAAGGGGGATAACCTCTCCTCCTCTCTCTCGGTGGCGCTGGAGTGCCATCGCAAGGGGAATCATCGCCGCGGTGATTGTCTTCATCAACATCACCGTCATCATCACATCCTCAACTCTTTTATGCGGTCCACTCTCCCGCACCCTGCTGTAATCCCTACTTGAACATGGTGCTTTATGCCACATATTATGATCCAATGATGTGTTGCCATCCTATGATGTTTTGAGTAGATATCCTTTGTCTTTGGGTTGATTGATGATCTAGATTGGTATGAGTTGTATGTTTTATTTTGGTGTTGTCCTATTGTGCCCTCCGTGTCGCGCAAGCGTGAGGGATTCCCGTTGTAGGGTGTTGCAATACGTTCATGATTCGCTTATAGTGGGTTGATTGAGTGACAGAAGCATAAACCCGAGTAAGGGGGTTGCTGCGTATGGGATAAAGGGGACTTGATATGTTAATGCTATGGTTGGATTTTACCTTAATGATCTTTAGTAGTTGTGGATGCTTGCTAGAGTTCCAATCATAAGTGCATATGATCCAAGAAGAGAAAGTATGTTAGCTTATGCCTCTCCCTCATATGAAATTGCAATGACGACCACCGGTCTTGTTAATGACTGCCTAGGATAATTCCGCACACCGACCCATCATTATTCCACACTCGCTATTTATAATATTTAGTAATATATTCTAACTTTATGATAACAACACCTACTTTTATATTTTAGCTCTCCGATACCATGCAAAGTTATCCTCTTCATACCCACAACATAGTTTTATTTCTCGTTTCTAGTTGGAAGCAAACATTCGGTGTACGTAGAGTCGTATCAGTGGCAGATAGGACTTGAGAGAATATTGATCTTACCTTTAGCTCCTTGTGGGCTCGATACTCCATACTTATCACTTCCACCTTTGGGAATTGCTACGATGATTCCCTGCATTATGAGAAGAATTGTCAGTTTTCTATTAAAAACGTGTACAAACTGACACTAATTCTTAAGGAGCGTAAGGATGTCGTTTTGGACTCTAGTACTATTGTTAATGGCGCGACAGGACACTTTGGGATATTATTGTTGGGGAATGTAGTAATTCAAAAAAAATCTACGATCACGCAAGATCTATCTAGGAGAAGCATAACAACGAGACGGGAGAGTATGTCGACGTACCCTCGTAGACCGAAAGCGAAAGCTTTTAGTAACGCGGTTGTTGTAGTCGAACGTATTCACGATCCAACATATCCAAGTATCGAATGTATGGCACCTCCGTGTTCAGCACACGTTCAGCATATGATGTCCCTCGAGCTCTTGATCCAGTAGAGGGACGAGGGAGAGTTCCATCAGCACGACGGCGTGGCGACGGTGATGATGAAGTTACCAGCGCAGGGCTTTGCCTAAGCACTACGATGATATGACCGAGGTGTTAAACTGTGGAGGGGGGCACCGCGCACGGCTAAGTGATTGTCTGTTGTGTTTTGGGGTGCCCTCTGGCCACGTATATAAAGGAGGGGGAGGAGGAGGCCGGCGGCCAAGGAGGGCGCGCCAAGGGGGGAGTCCTACTTGGACTCCTTGTCCAAGTAGGATTCGGCCCCCCTCCTTCCTTCCACCTAAGAGGGAAAGGGGAAGGGAGAGAGGGAGAAGGAGAAGGAAAAAGGGGGGTCGCTAAAGGAAATATGCCCTAGAGGCAATAATAAAGTTGTTATTTATATTTCCCTATATCATGATAAATGTTTATCATTCATGCTAGAACTTTATTAACCAGAAACTTAGTACATGTGTGAATACATAGACAAACAGAGTGCCCCTAGTATGCCTCTACTTGACTAGCTCGTTAATAAAAAATGGCTAAGTTTCCTAGCCATTGACATGTGTGTCATTTGATGAATGTGATCACATCATTAGAGACTGATGTGATGGACAAGACCCATCCGTTAGCTTATCATTATGATCGTTTAGTTTTATTGCTATTGCTTTCTTCATGACTTATACATGTTCCTCTGACTGTGAGATTATGCAACTCCCGAATACCGGAGGAACACCTGGTGTGCTATAAAACATCACAACGTAACTGGGTGATTATAAAGATTCTCTACAGGTGTCTCCGATGGTGTTTGTTGAGTTGGCATAGATCGAGATTAGGATTTGTCACTCCGTGTTTCGGAGAGGTATCTCTAGGCCCTCTCGGTAATGCTCATCACTATAAGCCTTGCAAGCAATGTGACTAATGAGTTAGTTGCGGGATGATGCATTACGGAATGAGTAAAGAGACTTGCCGGTAATGAGATTGAACTAGGTATGATGATACCGACGATCGAATCTCGGGCAAGTAACATACCGATGACAAAGGGAACAACGTATGTTGTTATGCGGTTTGACCGATAAAAGATCTCCGTAGAATATGTAGGAACCAATATGAGCATCCAGGTTCCGCTATTGGTTATTGACCGGAGAGGTGTCTTGGTCATGTCTACATAGTTCTCAAACCCGTAGGGTCCGCACGCTTAACATTCGATGACGATTTATATTATGAATTTATGTGATTTGATGACCAAAGGTTGTTCGGAGTCTCGGATGAGATCACGGACATGACGAGGAGCCTTGAAATGGTCAAGAGGTAAAGATTCATATATTGTAAGGTTGCATTCGGACATCGGCATGGTTCCGAGTGATTCGGGCATTTTTCCGGAGTACTTGGAGGTTACCGGAACCCCCCGGGAGAAGTTATGGGCCTTACAGGCCATAAGAGGGAAGCACACCAGCCCACAAGGGGCTGGTGCGCCCCCCCTTGGGCAGGAGGCCGATTAGGACTAGGAGAAGGGGGTCGGCCCCCCTTTCATTCTCCTTCTCCCTTCCCCCTTTCCTACTCCATGTGGGAGGTGGAATCCTACTAGGACTAGGGAGTCCTAGTAGGACTTCACACCTTGGCGCGCCCCCCTAGGGCTGGCTGCCTCTCCCTCTCCCTCCTTTATATACGGGGGCAGGGGGCACCCTAGAACACACAAGTTGATCTTTTAGCCGTGTGCGGTGCCCCCCTCCACAGTTACACACCTCAGCCATATCATGGTAGTGCTTAGGCGAAGCCCTGCACCGGTAACTTCATCATCACCGTCACCATGCCGTCATGCTGACGAAACTCTCCCTCGGCCTCAACTGGATCAAGAGTATGAGGGACGTCATCGAGCTGAACGTGTGTTGAACATGGAGGTGCCGTACGTTCGGTAATAGGATCGGTTGGATCGCGAAGACGTTCGACTACATCAACCGTTTTACTAAACGCTTCCGCTTTCGGTCTACGTGGGTACATGGACGCACTCTCCCGTCTCGTTGCTATGCATCTCCTAGATAGATCTTGCGTGATCGTTGGAAGTTTTTTGAAATACTGTGTTCCCCAACAGTGGCATCCGAGCCAGGTCTATGCGTAGATGTTATATGCACGAGTAGAACACAAAGCATTGTGGGCGATAATAGTCATACTGCTTTCCAGCATGTCATACTTTGATTCGGCGGTATTGTTGGATGAAGCTGCCTAGACCGACATTACATGACGACGTTCATGAGACTGGTTCTACCGCCGTGCTTTGCACACAGGTGGCTAGTGGGTGTTTGTTTCTCTAACTTTAGTTGAATCGAGGGTGACTACGCCCGGTCCTTGTTGAAGGTTAAAACAACACACTTGATGAAAAATCGTTGTGGTTTTGATGCGTAGGTAAGAACGGTTCCTTCTAAGCCCGTAGCAGCCACGTAAAACTTGCAACAACAAAGTAGAGGACGTCTAACTTGTTTTTGTAGGGCTTGCTGTGGTGTGATATGGTCAAGACGTGATAATATATAAATTTCTGTATGAGATGATCATGTTTTGTAACAGTTATCGGCAATTGGCAGGAGCCATATGGTTGTCGATTTATTGTATGAAATGTAATCGCCATGTAATTGCTTTACTTTATCACTAGGTGGTAGTGATAGTCATAGAAGCAATAGTTGGCGAGACAACAATGATGCTTCGATGGAGATCAAGGTGTCAAGCCGGTGACGACGGTGATCATGACGGTGCTTTGGAGATGGAGATCAAAGGCACAAGATGATGATGGCCATATCATATCACTTATATTGATTGCATGTGATGTTTATCCTTTATGCATCTTATTTTGCTTAGTACGGCGGTAGCATTATAAGATGATCTATCACTAAATTTCAAGGTACAAGTGTTCTCTTTGAGTATGCACCGTTGCTACAGTTTGTCGTGCCAAGACACCACGTGATGATCGGGTGTGATAAGCTCTACGTTCACATACAACGGGTGCAAGCCAGTTTCGCACACGCAGAATACTTAGGTTAAACTTGACGAGCCTAGCATATGCAGATATGGCCTTGGAACACTGAGACTGAAAGGTCGAGCGTGAAATATATAGTAGATATGGTCAACATAGTGATGTTCACCATTGAAAACTACTCCATCTCACGTGATGATCGGACATGGTTTAGTTGATATGGATCACGTGATCACTTAGATGATTAGAGGGATGTCTATCTAAGTGTGAGTTCATAAGTAATATGATTAATTAAACTTTAATTTATCATGAACTTAGTACCTGATAGTATTTTGCATGTCTATGCACTACAAAAAAAAAAGACACATCCGTGACATTTTGGGCGGAACGAATTTTTTTTCTGTCATACATATGACACTTCTATGACGATAATTGTGACAAAACCCGGTATCATCATAGATGTGGCGGGCTCCTACTTCTATGACAAAAAATCATGACAGAAAATGGGCTTTTCGTCCTGGGCGGGCCGGAGACGCAGCTGCATGACATTCTTTGGGCCGTCCATGATGGAAAAAACCGTGGTAGAAGTGAGGGGAAGGAAAATTTCGGGGAGTTCCCAGTTACGGTGGGAGGTCGGGGGACGAGCGATGCGCGTTTCTCTCGTACACGTACGCGTGTGTGTGCAAGGCGTTGGCTCTAACTGAACCTGAGCGAGGCGTTGGGCTCTAACTAAACCCGAGCGATTGCACTGCAGGCTACGTGTTACTGAACCCGAGCGATCGATCGATGGCTGTTAACTGAACCCGATCAAGCGATTCCTTCGCTACTGCTGCTAACTGAAGCCGATCGATTGGATGAACAGTGAGCGTTGCGGGGGGGGGGGGGGGTTGGATGAACAGTGAGCGGTGGCGTTGCCTCTGGATGAACAGGACCCCGTGGTGTGGTGGAGGGCTGGATGAACAGTAGACGGTGGAGGGGTGGTTGAACAGGACCCCGTGGTGTGGAGGCCTGGATGAACAGTAGACGGTGGAGGGGGGCCCGTGGAGGGGTTGTTGAACAGGACCCCATGGTGTGGAGGGCTGGATGAACAGTAGATGGTGGAGGGGTGGTTGAACAGTAGCCGGTGGAGTAGCGCGCGGTGGAGGCTGGATGAACAGGAGCCCGTGGAGGCTGGAGGAGGTCGACGGTAGCCCGTGGAGGCTGGAGGAGGTCGACGGTGGAGATGAACAGTATCCCGTGGAGTCCCGTTTTACGGTACGCCACACCCCTCCCGATGAACAGGACCCCCGTTTCGACCGTAGGAGGTCCGTTTCGTCTGTTTTGCTGTACGCCACACCCCTCCCGATCAACAGGACCCCCGTTTCGACCGTAGGAGGTCCGTTTCGTCCATTTTGCGGTACGCCACAACCCTCCCGATCAACAGGACCCCCGTTTCGACCGTAGGAGGTCCGTTTCGTCCGTTTTGCGGTACGCCAGACCCCTCCCGATGAACAGGATCCCGTTTGGAACGTGGCCGGTCGAACACAAGGCCGTTTCCTCCATTTTGCGGTACGCCAGGCCTCCCGATGAACACGACCACGCATTCTGTTCCGACCTAGCCGGTTGGCTCCCACGCGTTCTGTTGCCTCCCGATGAACACGACGCATTCCGTTGCCTTCCCATGAACACGACGACGACGCTGTTTCTCCGTTTCGACCCAGCCATGTACACGAGCCCTGGCCGTACGTATGTGCGAGTAGGCGTTCGAGACCTCGCCCGTATGTACACATACGTGGCCGTATTTTCTTTCTTGCACCCTGGACGTTGTACGTACGTGTACATGCTACATGCGCGCCTCTACTACGACACGTGTGCGCCTCTACTACGACACGTGCACGCCTCTACTACGACACATGCGCGCCTCTACATCCACCAGTATGTACGTACATGTTCGCGACCAGAATGACAATGCTACGTACGCTTCGACCAGGTGGGTCCCGACTGTCAGGCACTTCCTTGCGCGCGAAGATGTAGCTGGTGGGTCCCAGCAGTCAGGGGGGTGAATCGTTTTGTTTTTTTGCTCGGACGCACTTCCTTGCGTGCGAAGGTGTAGTTGGTGGGTCCCAGCAGTCAGGGGGGAACGTTTTTTTCACGAAATACGGTGGCCCATCCGGTGGGTCCCTGCTGTCAGGTGGAGGAATAATTATTTTGCGCGTAATAAGGAGGCACTTCCTTGCTGCGGCCATGGACCCAGCTGTCAGCGTCTCCACGCACAGTACTCTTCCGATGGAAGTCGGTCGTTGACCACATTGACCACGCTGCGCCGAGAGCACCACGGCGGTGGACGACAGTGAGGCCTAGGAAGGGGGCGACACGAAGGCAGGGAAGACTCGGCAGTTGTTTCCCACGCGGAGGGGAGTACGACTGTACGAGGGTTTACTGGTTCGTCTGCCGTCGCCGGAGAATAACAGCAGGTGTGGGTGAGTAGAGGGATGGCTAGGCCAGCTATGGGAGTACGGTGGGGCGGTGAGGCCTGCGCGGCAGCATAACCGACCATGGGGAGGAGGGAGCAGGCAGTCCCGTCGGCACTTGTTTGAGTGGCTGGAGCAGGAAGAGCAGAGATTGAAGAAGCACGACGGCCGTTGGATGGACATCCAACAGTTAGTGCTTGTGCGTCAACCTTTTTTTAGGAAAGCTTCAAATCTGTGGAAAATAGCATACAACCCATCTGTCATTATTTCTAATAATTTAAAGCCCATTTGCTAATTCTTAAGGATTTTTTGGAGCCCATATTCTTTTTGTTAGCATTACAGCCCATATTGTGGCCACGGTTAAAAAAATATACGAAATTTTTCATATTTCGGTGCGGTCCGAACTGTTTTTAATCCCGAAATTTCGACTCACATTCAAACTGATTTTAAAAACAAATGTATATCAATATAAAATCCAACAAATTCTCCACACATAAAAATTAATGTAATTTAATATCTTGAAATGAAAAAAAGATATTTGAAACTAATTGCCGGTTTGATGTGTTTTAAAAATATACAACCCATTTCTCATTACTGATGGGCCATTTTCTCGGCCAGCCGAATGAAAGCTCTCCTCGTCTTGAAAGATTTGCAGCCCAACAGGCCTGATGATGTCTACTACACAACCTTCTTCTCGTAGACGTTGTTGGGCCTCCAAGTGCAGAGGTTTGTAGGACAGTAGCAAATTTTCCTCAAGTGGATGACCTAAGGTTTATCAATCCGTGGGAGGCGTAGGATGAAGATGTTCTCTCTCAAGCAACCCTGCAACTAAATAACAAAGAGTCTCTTGTGTCCCAACACAGCCAATACAATGGTAAATTTTATAGGTGCACCAGTTCGGCGAAGAGATAGTGATACAAGTGCAATATGGATGATAGATATAGGTTTTTGTAAACTGAAAATATAAAAACAGCAAGGTAGCAAGCGGTAAAAGTGAGCGTAAACGGTATTGCAATGATAGGAAACAAGGCCTAGGGTTCATACTTTCACTAGTGCAAGTCCTCTCAACAATAATAACATAGTTGGATCATATAACTATCCCTCAACATGCAACAAAGAGTCACTCTAAAGTCACTAATAGCGGAGAACAAACGAAGAGATTATGGTAGGGTACGAAACCACCTCAAAGTTATTCTTTCCAATCAATCCGTTGGGCTATTCCTATAAGTGTCAGAAACAACCCTAGAGTTGTACTAGAATAACATCTTAAGACACAAATCAACCAAAACCCTAATGTCACCTAGATACTCCGACGTCACCTCAATTATCCGTGGGCATGATTATACGATATGCATCACACAATCTCAATTCATCTACTCAACCAACACATAGAACCTCAAAGAGTGCCCCAAAATTTCTACCAGAGAATCACGACGAAAACGTGTGCCAACCCCTATGCATAGGTTCATGGGCGGAACCCGCAAGTTGATCACCAAAACATACATCAAGTGGCACATGGTATCCCATTGTCACCACAGATACGCACGGCAAGACATACATCAAGTGTTCTCAAATCTTTAAAGACTCAATCCGATAAGATTACTTCAAAGGGAAAACTCAATCCATTACAAGAGAGAAGAGGGGAAGAAGAAACATAAGATCCAACTATAATAGCAAAGCTCGCGATACATCAAGATCGTGCCAAATCAAGAACACGAGAGAGAGAGAGAGATCAAACACATAGCTACTGGTACATACCCTCAGCCCCGAGGGTGAACTACTCCCTCCTCGTCATGGAGAGCGCCGGGATGATGAAGATGGCCACCGGTGAGGGATCCCCCCTCCGGCAGGGTGCCGGAACAGGGTCCCGATTGGTTTTTGGTGGCTACAGAGGCTTGCGGCGGCGGAACTCCTGATCTATGTTCTGTTCTGGAAGTTTTAGGGTACGGCGGTATATATGGGTGAAAGAGGTACGTCGGGGGAGCCACGGGGGCCCCACGAGGCAGGGGGCATGCCCCAGGGGGGTGGGCGCGCCCCCACCCTCGTGGGCAGCTCCCGTATCTTCTGACGTAGATTCCAAGTCTCCTGGGTCATAATCGGGAAGAAAATCACGTTCCAAAGAGGATTTTTTTGTTTGGACTCCGTTTGATATTCCATTTCTTTGAAACACTGAAATAGGCATAAAACAGCAAATCTGGGCTGGGCCTCCGGTTAATAGGTTAGTCCCAAAAATAATATAAAAGTGGATAATAAAGCCCAATATTGCCTAAAACAGTAGATAATATAGCATGGAGCAATCAAAAATTATAGATACGTTGGAGACGTATCAAGCATCCCCAAGATTATTTCCTGCTCGTCCTCGAGTAGGTAAATGATAAATAAGATAATTTTTGATGTGGAATGCTAATTGGCATAGTTTCATTGTAATTCTTCTTACTTGTGATATGAATATTCAAATCCATAAGATTCAAGATAAAAGTTCATATTGACATAAAAGTGATAATACTTCAAGCATACTAACAAAGCAATCATGTCTTCTCAAAATAACATGGCCAAGGAAAGTTATCCCTACAAAATCATATAGTCTGGCTATGCTCTATCTTCACCACACAAAGTATTTAAATCATGCACAACCTCGATGACAAGCCAAGCAATTGTTTCATACTTTTGACATTCTCAAAACTTTTTCAATCTTCACGCACTACATGAGCGTGAGCCATGGATATAGCACTATATGTGGAATAGAATGGTGGTTGTGGAGAAGACAAAAAGGAGAAGATAGTCTCACATCAACTAGGTGTATCAACGGGCTATGGAGATGCCCATCAATAGATATCAATGTGAGTGAGTAGGGATTGCCATGCAACGGATGCACTAGAGCTATAAGTATATGAAAGCTCAACAAAAGAAGCTATGTGGGTGTGCATCCAACTCGCTTGCTCACGAAGACCTAGGGCATTTGTGGAAGCCCATCATTGGAATATACAAGCCAAGTTCTATAATGTAAAATTCCCACTAGTATATGGAAGTGACAAAATGAGAGACTCTCTATCATGAAGATCTTGGTGCTACTTTGAAGCACAAGTGTGGTAAAAGGATAGTAGCATTGTCCCTTCTCTCTTTTTCTCTCATTTTTTTTATTTTTTTATTTTTTTATTTGGGCCTTTTCTCTTTTTTATGGACTCTTTTTTTTCAATCTTTTTTTTCGTCCGGAGTCTCATCCCGACTTGTGGGGGAATCATAGTCTCCATCATCCTTTCCTCACTGGGACAATGCTCTAAAAATGATGATCATCACACTTTTATTTACTTACAACTCAAGAATTACAACTCGATACTTATAACAAAATATGACTCTTATGTGAATGCCTCCGGCGTTGTACCGGGATATGCAATGACTCATGAGTGACATGTATGACAGAATTATGAACGGTGGCTTTGCCACAAATACTATGTCAACTACATGATCATGCTAGCAATATGACAATGATGGAGTGTGTCATAATAATTGGAACGGTGGAGAGTTGCATGGCAATATATCTCGGAATGGCTATGGAAATGCCATTATAGGTAGGTATGGTGGCTGTTTTGAGGAAGATATATGGTGGGTGTATGATACCGGCGAAAAGTGCGCGGTATTAGAGAGGCTAGCAATGGTGGAAGGGTGTGAAAAGTGCGTATAATCCATGGACTCAACATTAGTCATAAATAACTCATATACTTATTGCAAAAATCTAGAAGTTATCAAAGCAAAGTATTACGCGCATGCTCCTAGGGGGATAGATTGGTAGGAAAAGACCATCACTCGTCCCTGACCGCCACTCATAAGGAAGACAATCAATAAATAAATCATGCTCCGACTTCATCACATAATGGTTCACCATACGTGCATGCTACGGGAATCACAAACTTCAACTGAAGCATTTCTCAAATTCACAACTACTCAACTAGCACAACTTTAATATCACTACCTCCATATCTCAAAACAATCATCAAGCATCAAACTTCTCTTAGTATTCAACACACTTATAAGAATTTTTACAAATCTTGTATGCTTAGCATATTAGGATTTTAAGCAAATTAACATGCTATTTAAGACTCTCAAAATAATATAAGTGAAGCACTAGAGCAAACAACAAACTACTCCGAAAGATATAAGTGAAGATCAATGAGTAGTCGAATAATTATGCAACTATGTGAAGACTCTCCCATTTAATAATTTCAAATCTTAGTACTTTATTCAAACAGCAAGCAAAGCTAAATAAAAACAAAATGACACTCCAAGCAAAACACATATCATGTGGTGAATAAAAATATAGCTCCAAGTAAAGTTACCGATGAACGAAGACGAAAGAGGGGATGCCACCCGGGCATCCCCAAGCTTAGACGCTTGGTTATCCTTGAATATTACCTTGGGGTGCCTTGGGCATCCCCAAGCTTAGGCTCTTTCCACTCCTTATTCCATAGTCCATCGAATCTTTACTCAAAACTTGAAAACTTCACAACACAAAACTTAACAGAAAACTCGTAAGCTCCGTTAGCGAAAGAAAACAAAACACCACTTCAAGGTACTGTAATGAACTAATTATTTATTTATATTGGTGTTAAACCTACTGTATTCCAACTTATCTATGGTTTATAAACTATTTTACTAGCCATAGATTCATCAAAATAAGCAAACAACACACAAAAAACAGAATCTGTCAAAAACAGAACAGTCTGTAGTAATCTGTAACTAACACAAACTTCTGGAACTCCAAAAATTCTAAAATAAATTGGTGGACCTGAGGAATTTGTCTAGTAATCATCTGCAAAAATAATCAACTAAATATCACTCTCCATTAAAAAGTTCTAGCTAATCTCGTGAGAGCTAAAGTTTCTGTTTTCTACAGCATGATCATAAAGACTTCACCCAAGTCTTCCAAAAGGTTCTACTTGGCACAAACACAAATTAAAACACAAAACCACATCTAAACAGAAGCTAGATGGATTATTTATTCCTAAACATAACCAAAAAGCAAGAAACTAAAATAAAATTGGGTTGCCTCCCAACAAGCGCTATCGTTTAACGCCCCTAGCTAGGCATGATGATTTCAATGATGCTCACAAAAAACATAAGAATTGAAACATAAAGAGAGCATCATGAAGAATATGACTAGCACATTTAAGTCTAACCCACTTCCTATGCATAGGGATTTTGTGAGCAAACAACTTATGGGAACAAGAATCAACTTGCATAGGAAGGTAAAACAAACATAACTTCAAGATTTTAAGCACATAGAGAGGAAACTTGATATTATTGCAATTCCTACAAGCATATATTCCTCCCTCATAATAATTTTCAGTAGCATCATGAATGAATTCAACAATAGAACCAGCACCTATAGCATTCTTTTCATGATCTACAAGCATAGAATTTTTATTACTTCCCACATAAGCAAATTTCTTCTCATTCGAAATAGTGGGAGTATCATAAGAGACTTGAATACTGTAAATTGTTTCCACATTAAAAGAGTAATGTTCAGAGAAAGGGTACTCATAATAATGAAAAGTTTTATAAATATAATCATCACTACTCTTTATAGCATAAGTTTTATCACAATAATCATCATAAGTAGCAACTTTGTTCTCATCATAATCGATTGAAACCTCTTCCGAAATAGTGGATACATCACTAAATAAAGTCATGGCTTCTCCAAATCCACTTTCATACATATTATAAGATTCAACATCCTCCAATATTGTGGGATCATTACTTCCTAAAATTGACACTCTTCCAAACCCACTTTCATCAATATAATCATCATATGTAGAAGGCATGCTATCATCATAACAACTTTGCATATCAAAACTTGGGAGGCTAAAAATATTATCATTATTAAACATAGCATCCCCAAGCTTGGGACAAACATTAATTGCAGCAAATATAGTCTCAAATATGTCATCCTCATCAAGCATAGCTTCCCCAAGCTTGGGCCTTTTCATATCATAAGCATAATCACTCTCATCATTAATAGTATGGATAGCACCAATAGTATAGCAATTATTATATTCTTCCAAGCAAGTGCCAAAAGGATTTTCAAGATCATAAGGAGTATCATTATCTTCCCAATCGTAATCATCACAACAAGCAATAGGCATAACGAGATCATCATCAAGTGTATCATTTTCATGAGGCACAACAATAATAGGAGCAACTTTATTTGGGAGAGATACCTTTTTACCTCTCTTCCTTTTTCTTTTCTTCTTCTTCACCACATCATGTGTGGGTGCAATCCTCTTTTTGGAGCTCCTTATTAGTGAGATTGGTTGAATAGAAGGCTCCTCCTCGTTACTTGATTCATCATAAGAAATAATAGGAGGATATTGGGAAGTCTCTTCCCTTTCATTAGTATTATCTTCATCTTCTATTTGTTTTCTTTTCTTTTATGTAATTGGCAATATAAGGATTTTCAATACAATTCACCGCACAATACATATAAATCTTTTCTAGATCAAAATCAAGAATTCTATCAAGATTAAATTTTGGAATACCCTCAGTTATACGTTTCATTTCTTCATACCCCAAAAGAGGGCTAAGCTCTTTATGATGCTCAAGGGTAATCGAATTATCACAATATTTGGACATGACTTGATCATGAAACAAATAGCATTGGAGCTTTAAATGACCATGTTCATTGCAAAGTTCACAAGGAGCACGAAAAATATTAAATCTTTCAGCACATTCATCTAGCTCTTCTTGCAACCATTTGGTTTCTAAGTACTTATGCCTCTTGCAATATATATCTTCCCTATCTGGTGTGTACTTGCAAACATGCACTCCACAAAAATTTACATGTTTATAGGAGGCATTTTCATCATAACTAGTGCAATCATCATTTGCATCATGGATATTCAAAGAATTCGTACTAACAACATTGCAATCATGCTCATCATTCAAATATTTAGTGCCAGACATTTTAGAGATTTCTTCTTCTAGCATTTGAGCACAATTATCCTTTCCATCATACTCACGAAAGATATTAAAAAGGTGAAGCGTGTGAGACAAACTCAATTCCATTTTTTTGTAATTTTCTTTTATAAACTAGACTAGTGCTAAAAAAAGAAACAGAAAGATTCGATTGCAAGATCTAAAGATATACCTTCACTTACCTAGCCTCCCCGGCAATGGCGCCAGAAAAGAGCTTGATGTCTACTACACAACCTTCTTCTTGTAGACGTTGTTGGGCCTCCAAGTGAAGAGGTTTGTAGGACAGTAGCAAATTTCCCTCAAGTGGATGACCTAAGGTTTATCAATCCGTGGGAGGCGTAGGATGAAGATGGTCTCTCTCAAGCAACCCTGCAACCAAATAACAAAGAGTCTCTTGTGTCCCCAACACACCCAATACAATGGTAAATTGTATAGGTGCACCAGTTCGGCGAAGAGATAGTGATACAAGTGCAATATGGATGATAGATATAGGTTTTTGTAAACTGAAGATATAAAAACAGCAAGGTAGAAAGCGGTAAAAGTGAGCGTAAATGGTATTGCAATGATAGGAAACAAGGCCTAGGGTTCATACTTTCACTAGTGCAAGTCCTCTCAACAATAATAACATAGTTGGATCATATAACTATCCCTCAACATGCAACAAAGAGTCACTCCAAAGTCACAATAGCGGAGAACAAACGAAGAGATTATGGTAGGGTACGAAACCACCTCAAAGTTATTCTTTCCAATCAATCTGTTGGGCTATTCCTATAAGTGTCACAAACAGCCCTAGAGTTCGTACTAGAATAACACCTTAAGACACAAATCAACCAAAACCCTAATGTCACCTAGATACTCCAACGTCACCTCAAGTATCCGTGGGCATGATTATACGATATGCATCACACAATCTCAATTCATCTACTCAACCAACACATAGAACCTCAAAGAGTGCCCCAAAGTTTCTACCGGAGAATCATGACAAAAACGTGTGCCAACCCCTATGCATAGGTTCATGGGCGGAACCCGTAAGTTGATCACCAAAACATACATCAAGTGGCACATGGTATCCCATTGTCACCACAGATACGCACGGCAAGACATACATCAAGTGTTCTCAAATCTTTAAAGACTCAGTCCGATAAGATTACTTCAAAGGGAAAACTCAATCCATTACAAGAGAGAAGAGGGGGAGAAGAAACATAAGATCCAACTATAATAGCAAAGCTCACGATACATCAAGATCGTGCCAAATCAAGAACACGAGAGAGAGATCAAACACATAGCTACTGGTACATACCCTCAGCCCCGAGGGTGAACTACTCCCTCCTCGTCATGGAGAGCGCCGGGATGATGAAGATGGCCACCGGTGAGGGATCCCCCCTCCGGCAGGGTGCCGGAACAGGGTCCCGATTGGTTTTTGGTGGCTACAGAGGCTTGCGGCGGCGGAACTCCCGATCTATGTTCTGTTCTGGAAGTTTTAGGGTACAGCGGTATATATGGGTGAAAGAGGTACGTCGAGGGAGCCACGGGGGCCCCACGAGGCAGGGGGCGTGCCCCAGGGGGGTGGGCGCGCCCCCACCCTCGTGGGAAGCTCCCGTATCTTCTGACGTAGAGTCCAAGTCTCCTGGGTCATAATCGGGAAGAAAATCACGTTCCAAAGAGGATTTTTTTTCTTTTGGACTCCGTTTGATATCTGGGCTGGGCCTCCGGTTAATAGGTTAGTCCCAAAAATAATATAAAAGTGGATAATAAAGCCCAATATTGCCTAAAACAGTAGATAATATAGCATGGAGCAATCAAAAATTATAGACACGTTGGAGACGTATCACCTGACAAAGCGACTTACTTGGCAAATCACAAAAAAACTGTGGGCTGTGGCCGTTGTCGGTGTCAAAACCAGCGGATCTCGGGTAGGGGGTCCCGAACTATGCGTCTAGGCGGATGGTAACAGGAGACAAGGGACACGATGTTTTTACCTAGGTTCGGGCCCTCTCGATGGAGGTAAAACCCTACTCCTGCTTGATTGATCTTGATGATATGGGTATTACAAGAGTTGATCTACCACGAGACCAGAGAGGCTAAACCCTAGAAACTAGCCTATGGTATGATTGTTGTTGTTGTGTCCTACGGACTAAACCCTTCGGTTTATATAGACACCTGAGGGGGCTAGGGTTACATAGAGTCGGTTACAAGGAAGGAGATCTACATATCCGTATTGCCAAGCTTGCCTTCCATGCCAAGGAGAGTTCCATTCGGACACGGGACGAAGTCTTCAATCTTGTATCTTCATAGTCCAACAGTCCGGCCAGAGGTTATAGTCCGGCTAGCCGGATACCCCCTAATCTAGGACTCCCTCAGTAGCCCCTGAACCAGGCTTCAATGACGATGAGTCCGGCGCACAGATTGTCTTCGACATTGCAAGGCGGGTTCCTCCTCCGAATACTTCATAGAAGATTTTGAACACGAGGATCGTGTCCGGCTCTGCAAAACAAGTTCCACATACCACCATAGAGAGAATAATATTTCCACAAATCTAATCTGCTGACGTATCCCGTAGTGCGACATCACACCACGACCAAGCTATTATTCGAATCATTTTTACAGCCAACCTTAGCGTGTTTCGCGAGGCGGTTTCCTTGGCACGTCTTGTCGAAGCAGAGATCGTGTCCCCTTATTGCGGGATTCCCATCAATACAGACGTGGGTAACCCAACCGCACCATTGATTACGGCGCTTGGGGGATAAGCGAGTTTTACGTACCAGGCTGGTGGGGACGCATAGTTTCGTCCGCCCATATAAAGGGATAAGGATTCACCTTTTTCTACCCACGCCTTCTTCCTCCTTGCCCATCCATTCTTGCGTACTCGAGCTCCAGTGCCCAAGTCCACATTTTCTTCCTCAACCTTCTCCAATCATGTCTGGAGCGCGAGGCAAGTGGATGGTCTCCTCCTTCACGGAGGGACACATCAAAAAGCTGCGCGGGGCCGGATACTTAGCCGCGGATATCGCGCACCGGCTGTCCGCCGAGGGCAGATCGTCCCCACCCCGGAACCTTACGAAAGGGTGGTCTTCCTCACCCACTTCGCCCGCGGACTGGGGTTTCCCCTCCATCCATTCGTTCGCGGCCTTATGTTCTATTATGGGCTGGACTTTCATGATCTGGCCCCAAATTTCATTCTCAACATCTCGACGTTTATCGTCATGTGTGAGGCCTTCCTCCGCATCAAGCTGCACTTCGGCCTATGGCTAAAAACCTTCAACGTCAAACCGAAGGTGGTGAGCGGCCAGCAGGCGGAGTGCGGAGGCGCCATGGTGGGCAAGATGCCCAACGTCACATGGCTTGAGGGCTCCTACATGGAGACCATTAAGGGGTGGCAATCGGGGTGGTTCTACATCACCGAGCCGCGAGACACCGAGTGGGTTGCAGCCCTCGAATTCCGATCCGGAATCCCCACGCGGCTCACCTCCTGGAAAGAGAAGGGCCTGCTCTGGGGTAATCCGGTAGAGCTGACCGGACTCCAGACCTGCATACAGAATATGATAAACAGGAAGCTTAAGCTTGTCAACATAGTCCAGGTCATGCTCATCCGCCGGATCCTCCCGTGTCAACAACAGGCATTCAATCTGTGGGAGTTCGACCCGGTCCAGCACCAGACTCTGAGCAAGCTCTTTGACACGACGTACAAGGACGTCTGGAAGGTGCTGTTTAAGAGTGCCGAGGTTCCTCCTCCCCTCACCGAAGATCGCGGGCTCAACGCGCAGCGCCAAGTCGGCGAGGTAAGTTCTTCTATTACTTACAGGGTATTTATTTCCCCCAGTATAATCATGTGCGGGATCTAAGCTCCCATACCTTTGACAGGAATGGCTGGAGATGGCCGAACAAATTGACTGTCCGGCTCCTCTGCCCGAAGACCCAGCAGACGCTCGCTTAGCGGAGATGCTGGTTCCGGCACCTTACGTGGTGCTAGAGAAGAAGGCCAAGAAGAAGGCCACGGGAACCCGTAAGAGTTCTCGACGTCTGGTGGTATCGGACTCATCGTTCGATGACTCCGAGATGCACTCCTCCCACGAAGATGGGGAGGAGGAAAAAGAAGCTTCTTCCCCTCCAGCTGGGGGAGAAAATAAAAGGAAGGCCGCCCCAACCGGGGAGGCTGGAGGGTCCAAAAAGGGATGGACTCTCCTTCCGGACCATTCTACCACCGCCGCCGACAGTGAAGACGAGTGGCCACCCAGGGCCAAGCCCCTGGCGAAGTCGTAAGTATTCGGATGCTAGAGTAACTCACAGCGTTCCTTTATTGCACAACTTCTCCTAACGTCGAATATAATCATGCAGTCTGGCCCGAGCCCGTAACGACGTATCGTCGAGCGGCTCCTTAGATTCGTCGGATGTGAATAGCTTTTCACTTCGACCGCCTCCTCTCCTCGCCCTACGGACAATGCTGAGGTATTGTCTCAAGGGGTTCCAAACCGAGGGGAGGTAGTCCTGGGGGCGCCTCAAGGCGACATCCCAGACTCCAGGCGCAAAGGGAGCAAGTCTCCCAAGGGCTCCAAGTCCGGCCCTCAGCCGAACATCGCGCCGGAACCTCCAGTGGTTCCGGACTCTGCCAGGCGACCCCCTTCCAAGAGGGGCAAGCCGCCCGTGCCGGTGAACTCCGTCCATCCGGAGGCACCGGACAATTTGCTGGAAGTGCTTGGAGGCGCTTCCATCGACGAGGAGTACCGCACTATTATGAGTGCGGTGATCAAGAAGGTTCAGTCCGCCAAGAGCGGGCTGACTGAAGCCTGTGCCAGCCTTCTAACAGGCTTTGAGGTAAGTATTTAAAATATAGGAAGATATTACCGCATAGACAGTAGCCCCTGATGCTCTGTTTGGTGTTCACAAAGAAAATCCGAATAGAGGATCTAATAATATCTGCAGGAGTCTAACACAAGTATGTCTATATGCGTATGCAGGCTTCGCTGCTGACCTCTGCCGCACTGACTGCGGAGGTCGCCGCACTGAAGCAGAACCTCGAGCGGTTCGAGAAAGAGCTCAACCTTGCCAAGAAGCAGCTCGAGGAGGACAAAGGTAAGAAATACCTCGTCTATATGTTAAAAAAAGAAAGATGCGGGTGCAAAATGACAGGATCATCATGAATGTGCCAGGGGCCACGACCGAAGTGGCGGCCCTGAAGCAAGCGCTGTCCGAGGCCGAGAACAAAGCGGCCATGGAGCGCACCGAGCGGGAGAAGCACGAGGCGCGGGTGGACGAAGTGCAGCAAGAGCTCTAGGCTCTCGTGAAGAAGCACGAGACCTTGGAGCTTGACTCGAAGACGCGAGAATCCGAGCTTGCCGGGGCCCTCGAGAGCACAAAGCATGCCAAGGCTGAAGCTCAAAAGGCCCTCCAGGAAATTGAGGCGATGGGGAAGATAGCGGCGGGTAAGGCATTCATTATGCAAAGCAAGCATGTGAAAGTAAATTACTTGTTACTTACCCGAGTCCGGAGCTCTCCAGGAGCATTCGCAGATTTTCTCTGCAGCGTGTCAGATGCCGCAAAGCACTACCGAGCCGAGGAAGGGAGCTCGACAGAGAAGGTGTTCTAGTCTTAGTATACTGAGGCCGAACACCCGATGCCCCTAAGAGACCAGCTGAAGCAAATGGTCGAGCTCCATAAGGCGTCCGAACAGGCCATGAAGGGCCTTATAGTCCGGCTGTGGCCTGGAGAGGCCATGCCAGAGAGCTACTTCGGGCTGGTGAGACGGCTTGTGGATGCCTGTCCTCAGCTTGAGGTCATCAAGCGCTCCGTCTGCATCGAGGGTGCCCGCAGGGCGCTTGCCCGTGTTAAAGTACACTGGGGCAAGATGGACGTTGAGAAGCTGGTGAAGGAGGGGCCGCCCTAGGGCAAGGAGCATCGCCACCCCGAGATGTATTATGAGGGTGTCTCGAAGGGTGCCCGCCTTATGGCGGATGAGTGTTCAAAAGATGTAATATTTGAGTGAATTTGCTCGTGTGATCCTGTATGATGAAAACTTGTTCATATGCGCTATGCAACGCTTGTTTGAATTTAAAATATTACCTTCTGTGCGGCCGTTTATCAAATGTGAGAGATGGCGAGTCGTCGGCTTCTGCCCCCATGCCACGAGTGCTGGGGTGTTCGGGGTAAATCTGAGCACTCTTTTTCCCATTCTTGGGTCCTTCGAGGGAGGTGCTCAGTGCGACGAACAAGGCAATCGGACTATAATGCTTTATCACTCTCACTTAGCCAGAGAATTCTATAATTTTAAATTTTTGCGAAGCCCCTGGTATTCGGAAGGCCGAATTCAGGGCGCTATACACGCCTAGGCCGGACAAAGCCGGCTCCTCGCTCTAAGCGGCATAAGTCTTTAGGGACTCGAAACCTCTCGAACAGCGACCAACTCTCACCTTATCATGACAGTCAGTTTTAGCTTTCTCTACTGAGGTGCTTAGCCCAGCTAAACCGGGGCATAATCGCAGTAGTTCTCCCAGTGCTACCTTAGCCGATATAATGGTACGTAAGGTACCAAAACATGGGAGCCGGGCAAACCCAACTATTGACCCAAGACATGAGTCGGAGCTGATGCATATAATGCTATAAGTTCGGGGTGCCGCACTGTCAAAAGTGTCCGGACTTCTCACGCC
Source organism: Aegilops umbellulata (assembly GCA_032464435.1). NCBI lineage: Eukaryota > Viridiplantae > Streptophyta > Magnoliopsida > Poales > Poaceae > Aegilops > Aegilops umbellulata. The sequence goes on along the minus strand of CP136060.1, from coordinate 16,338,991 downwards.
GTGTTATGGGGTACGTAAGCCCCTGGCGTATCGGCCGTACCAAAGTGTACGGGTGCTGAATGTCATAAATGAACGTATATATATATAGAAATAAAGAATAGATAATGCAGTAATAGGCTAGAGCTATGCATTGTTTATTCAAAAAGATGCATTGAAGCAGAATGATACAAGAAGTGCGATAAGCAAGAACAGGACTATTTGACATGGCCCCTCCAAGGGCAAGCTACGAAACGATATTTAAAGCAGGTATTTTACTCGCTATAAGAGACCACCTCGGAATTCCATAATGCGACGTAGCTTTCTGCCTCCTTGGTTGTTGTATCATGTGTTCTGCAATTATACTACCGGACAGGGCTTCCAGAGAGTGAAGTCCTGAAAGAGAGAAAAAATAACAAAGTACGAAACCCCTAGCGCGATTGAGCCGCGTTTTGGGGCGTGACGTAGTCGTGCCCCTCCCACTATGCCCATGGTATTTTCATGCGTAATTATGTACGCGTGGTACGGTTTTCGCCATTTGGCTGGGGCTGGGGTAGGGGCCGCATTGCTATGCGAGCTCGGAACGTGCCAGGCAGTCTTGTTGCAGATTACTCTGGGCGCGCTTGACGGCGTCCGGGCGTTTGATCGCCGGACTGGAGAATTGCCTTGAGAGGCAGCTTTGTGCTTGTGCTGCGAGGGCCGCAGTGTCCTCCTCCGATCGGAGAGAGCGCTCTGTGTTTCCGTTGACTGTGATGACCCCCCGAGATCCTGGCATCTTGAGCTTGAGGTATGCATAGTGTGGTACCGCGTAGAATCTTGCGAATGCGGTTTGCCCGAGCAGTGCATGATAGCCGCTGCGGAACGGGACTATATCGAAGATTAATTCCTCGCTTCGGAAGTTATCCAGGGATCCGAAGACCACTTCTAGTGTGACTGAGCCTGTGCAATGGGCCTCTACACCAGGTATGACGCCTTTAAAGGTCGTTCGTTTTTGTGGGTTAAATCCTTGAGGGATATATACCCATTTTGCGCACTGTGTCCTGATAAAGCAGGTTTAGGCAGCTGCCGCCGTCCATAAGGCCTCGAGTTAGGTGGAATCCGTCGATCATTAGGTCTAGGACCAATGCGGCGAATCCGCCATGGCTGATACTAGTGGGATGGTCCCTGCAATCGAAAGTGATCAGACAGGAGGACCATGGGTTGAACTTTGGGGCGAATGGCTCCAATGCATATACGTCCCTTAGCGCACGCTTCCGCTCCTTCTTGGGGATGTGGGTTGCGTATATCATGTTCACCGTCCGCACTTGTGGGGGGAACCTCTTCTGTCCTCCGGTGTTCGGCGGTCGGGGCTCCTCCTCGTCATCGCTATGTAGCCCCTTGTCCTTGCTTTCGGCATTTAACTTGCCGGCCTGCTTGAACACCCAACAATCCATGTTCGTGTGGTTGGCTGGCTTGTCAGGGGTGCCGTGTATTTGGCACGAGCAATCGAGTATACGGTCCAAGCTGGACGGGCCCGGAGTACTTCTTTTAAATGGTTTTTTCCACTGACCGGGCTTAGAGCCTCTGAATCCGGCATTAACTGCCGTATCCTCTGTATTGTTGCTGTTAATGCGGCGCTTGTGTTTGTTGCGACGTGACCTGCCATTGTTGTCCCTGGTGTCCGAAGTACCGGGGTTCTTGGATATGTTATTGCTGCGAGCCAGCCAGCTGTCTTCTCCTGCGCAAAAGCGGGTCGTTAGTGTCATGAGGGCTGCCATAGATTTTGGCTTTTCCTGGCCAAGGTGCCGAGCTAGCCACTCGTCGCGGATGTTATGCTTAAAAGCTGCTAGGGCCTCTGCATCCGGACAGTCGACGATTTGATTTTTCTTGGTTAGGAACCGTGTCCAGAATTTCCTGGCCGATTCCTCTGGCTGCTGAATTATGTGGCTCAAGTCATCGACATCTGGTGGTCGCACATAAGTGCCCTGGAAGTTGTCGAGGAATGCGGCTTCCAGATCTTCCCAGCAGCCAATGGATTCTGCTGGCAGGCTGTTGAGCCAATGCCGAGTTGGTCCTTTAAGCTTGAGTGGGACGCATTTGATGGCGTGTAGATCGTCACCACGGGCCATGTGGATATGCAGGAGGTAGTCCTCGATCCATACCGCAGGATCTGTTGTACCATCATATGATTCAATATTTACGGGTTTGAAACCCTCTGGGATTTGATGATCCATTACTTCATCTGTGAAGCATAGGGTGTGTGCGGCACCTCTGTACTAGGCTATATCATGACGCAGCTCGAATGAGTCTTGTCTGCTGTGTTCGGCCCGGCCGGATTTACTTTTACTGTATCCGGCGTGACGGTTATCGTCTCTTGTAGTGGGGCGCCCTCGCAATCCGTAGATCGATCTTGCTTGCTTTTCTTTGTCCTCCAATATGTCTCGCAGGTCTAGCGTATTTCCCCGTGCCTTGACATTTTTCTTTGAGTGGCGTCGGGGTGCGGCCTGAGCTTTTGGCTGAAATGCCTCTCTGTCGCGGCCACGAGGTGGCCGATCAGCCGCGTCATACGCTGGGGACGTAGGTTTTAAGGCTTCCTCCTCTAATCGGGGTAGCAGCCTACGCTTTGGGTAACTCTTGGAGGGGCGTTCGAGTTCATATTCCTCGGCCGCAAGGACTTCAGTCCATCTGTCAGCTAGCAAGTCTTGATCAGCTCTAAGCTGCTGTTGCTTTTTCTTAAGGCTATTCGCCGTGGCCATAAGCCGGCGCTTGAAGCGCTCTTGCTCTACGGGATCCTCAGGCACGACAAATTCGTCGTCGTCGAGGCTTGCCTCGTCTTCGGAGGGAGGCATGTAATCATCCTCTACCTCTCTATCTGCCGCTCTCTCAGGAGGGCTGGCTTCTCCGTCCTCCTACGCTGAATCTTGCTGGAGGGAGTTGTCGTTGTCTTCGGCACTGTCCGGAGTGTTATTATCTCCTGTGCCGGTATCACCGCTTTTGCTTTGGCGAAACTTAGAGCGGTGCCGCTGACGTCGGCGCTCGGGTTGCTTCTTGGAGGGGTCATCCCCCGCTGTCCCGTCGCCATTGCCTTCTTTGGGTGTGTCCACCATGTATATATCATATGATGAGGTGGCTGTCCAGTGCCCTGTGGGCAGTGGTTCCTGTTCGTCTCCCGCATCGTCGTCCATACCGTCGATGTCTTTGGAGTCGAAATCGAGCATGTCGTTTAAATCATCGACAATGGCTACTAAGTGGGTGGTGGGTGGGCGGAGAATTTCTTCGTCATCCGCATCCCAATCCTGCCGGACATAGTCCGGCCAGGACTCTCCTGACAAGGAGAGAGACCTTAGAGAGTTCAGTATGTCGCCAAAGGGAGAGCACTAAAAGATATCTGCGGAGGTGAATTCCATGATCGGCGCCCAGTCGGATTCGATTGGCACGGGCGCAGGCAGTTCGGAGTCCGTGGCCGGAGAAGAATCCGGCAGCTTGGATTCGCGGCTCTCATGAAGGGTAAGGTCGGTATTCGGCTCGATCGCCGCTGAGACTGCGGCCTCCGGTGCGGGGTCTAGCCACTCGTCCATGGATGGCGCAGTTGGTTCTGAATTGAAGGTCGGAGCGGCTGCAGGTGCGATCTCCTGAACACTGTCCGACGGCAGAGCTAAATCATGTTCATCGTGACAGCGCGGCGCACTCGGCAGGGGCTCAAATCCGTTGAAGATCAAGTCTCCGCGGATGTCGGCCATGTAGTTTAAGCTTCCAAACCTGACCTGGTGGCCAGGGGCGTAACTCTCAATATGCTCCAGATGGCCAAGCGAGTTGGCCTGCAGTACGAAGCCACCGAATACGAAGATCTGTTCGGGGAGAAAAGTCTCACCCTGGACTGCATCACTATCGATGATCGAAGGAGCCATAAAGCCTAATGATGATGACACAGAAGAACTCCCAATGAAAGCACCAATGTCGGTGTCAAAACCGGCGGATCTCGGGTAGGGGGTCCCGAACTATGCGTCTAGGCGAATGGTAATAGGAGACAAGGGACACGATGTTTTTACCCAGGTTTGGGCCCTCTCGATGGAGGTAAGACCCTACTCCTGCTTGATTGATCTTGATGATATGGGTATTACAAGATTTGATCTACCACGAGACCAGAGAGGCTAAACCCTAGAAGCTAGCCTATGGTATGATTGTTGTTGTTGTGTCCTATGGACTAAACCACCCGGTTTATATATACACCGGAGGGGGCTAGGGTTACACAGAGTCGGTTACAAGGAAGGAGATCTACATATCCGTATTGCCAAGACTGCCTTCCACGCCAAGGAGAGTCCCATCCGGACACGGGACGAAGTCTTCAATCTTGTATCTTCATAGTCCAACAGTTCGGCCAGAGGTTATAGTCCCACTACTAGGGAAAAGGCTAGGAGCAGCGCGAGTTTTAGGTCTATCAGCAGCGCGGGTGCCCGCGCTACCAATAAGGCGCTACAGCTAACTCTTAGTAGTAGCGCTGCCTGTACCCGCGCTACCACTATTGACTGTAGCAGCAGCGCTTTTCAGGAACGCGCTGCTATTACTTAGCTGTAGCGATTTCCTGGTCCCGCGCTACTGTTATATATTCCACCAATTCCCCATTCCAGCTTCGATAAACTACAATTTCCAGATACTAGGTACTACTAGATATCAATTTCATAAAGCATTATAGGTACTAGGTAGTACTCCCTCGGTTCGAAATTACTCGTCGTGGTTTTAGTTCAAATTTGAACTCAAACCACGATGAGTAATTTGGAACCAAGGGAGTACTAGATAACAATTTCATATATACTCAACATGCATCGTCAAGCAGTACAAGGTGACATCGACGACAATCATCATATTTAGTTCTAGATGATATCGACGACGATCATCATATGTAGTTCTACATGATATCGACGACGATCATCATATGTAGTTCTAGATGATATAGCCACACACACATATGTAGTTCTAGATGATATCGATGACGATCATCATCCTCAAGCCTGGGCGTTGGGTGTTCCTGATAGTAATTAGGATGGCCTGTCCAGCACGAAGATTCTTGCCAACGAGGAATCTCTTCCACCCAACCGAGTTCAACTGTGTGCGACCATGTGTGCCCATGCGGTAAGTACATGTGGTGGCGGAGCCCCTTGCGGTAAGGCGTAGTCCAACTGAGCCTACTTCATCAGGCTCGATACCACAACTCACAGATAGGTTATTTGGCAATCTCTGAATAAGAAAAACATATCGATTAATAAATAGCCTCAAACATACTCTTGCAAATATATTTCTATTAAGTCTAGATGTCTACACTATCAAAAGACACGGTACTACGCATTTGTACTAATTAATCATGAATTCTACTAATAAGTATATATATATGGATTATCTACACTATTAATAGTTCCTTCGATTCTACACTAATAAGCATATGATCAGACTCTACACTAAAGTATATCATCGACTAGATTCCACAAAGCATATCATTGGACTCTACACTAAGCATATCATCGGATTCACTAAGCATATACGTATAACATACCATTTCATGCCGATCGACCATGGTACTTGTCAGGCGGGTCACGAATGGCACCCCGACAAAGTCATCACGTGGCGGAATTATGTCCCATAGGTTCCACACCTCCTCCTCGCTCAGCCTCATTCTTTGAGCTATGATGGCTTCATGAAGTGGGTTCTCATCATCTTCATTGGGTGGGTCCTCATTATCTTCATCATCTTCGTCATCTCCATCATCTTCCACCAGGTTGATATAAATGACAACCAGTTTGGGTCTTTCTGCTCTGAAGGAGAATCTGATCAACTCACCACCAGTAAGACGCATGCGAGCGAGGAAACATGCCCATCCATCTCCTCCAATCTGCGACATATTGCGTCTTGTCTCGACCTCCATAGTGTACGCCCCCAGGAGCCCCAAATGTCACAGTGTCTCCTGTCAGCTTGTTGAATTTCAACCTCACATTGCATGGGACGATCTGTGTAAGAAAAGCACAATGACACAATGCAGTAATGCCAACACTAAAAATAAAATAGTTGTTACATTTCATCTAATTTCTTACCGCCGCATGATGAAAACTCGGATGGAAGTAGATGCCGAACAGCTTGCCAGTTGCAAGGCTGCTGGCACACATTGACTTGCACAGACGACATAGTGGTGCTGGTGGTGGCGCCATTTTCCTAAAGCAATATGAGCAAAGGATTAACAATTCACTTCACAGGAAACAAGTGGCAAATTTAACTACATTGGCACCTACATTTTGCCAAAAATAACTTATTACAAAAAAACTAAATCGAGCATACTCAATCAACTAAATCAACTAGCATACTAAATCCACTAGCATACTAAATCAACTACATCAAAATGTTCTAAATCAACTAGCCTACTAAATCAACTAAATCAACTAAATCAACTAAATCAACTAGCCTACTAAATAAACTAAATCAAAATGTTCTAAATCAACTAAATCAACTAGCCTACTAAATCAACTGAATCATATCAACTAAATCAAAATGTTACATATGAAAGCATACTAAATCAAAATGTATCAGGGAGGAGGGACAAGGATGGGCGACTCGAGGGTGGAGAAGATAGTAGGACGGAGGAGGAAGGCGGAGCGAGGAGGGGTCGGCTGGCAGCGAGTGGAGGGAGGACGGATCGAGGAGGAAGGCGGACCGAGGAGGGGGTGGCCAGCGGTGAGTGGAGGGAGGACGGAGGAGGAGGCCGGTACCGAGTCTAGCTAGGAGGATGAAGCGATAGCGGCGCAGATCGGGGGAGGGGCGACGGGGGAGGACCGGCGGCGCGGGGGGTGGAGGAGACCATGATCGAGTGTGTGTGAGTGTGCTGTGGATGAGGCTAGCTAGGAGGAGACTAAATTTTTGTAGTTAATTTAGCAGTAGCGATTATTGCCAGAATGCGCTGCTGCTACGTTACGTAGCAGCAGCGCTGCTTATTTCAAAGCGCTACTGCTATAACTAGCCTCACGGCGGCGTCGTGGGAATTTTAGCAGTAGCGCTTCTTGGAGTGCACGCGCTGCTGATAAACTTGTTTCAGCAGCGAGTTTCTATGGAACGCGCTGCTGCTAGTTAGCAGCAGTGCCTGATTTTAAAGCGCGCTGCTGGTAAGATTATGTGTATAGGCTTTTCCCTAGTAGTGTCCGGCTAGCCGGATACCCCATAATCCAGGACTCCCTCAGCTGTGGACCCAGTTGTCAGCCTCTCCACGTACAGTACTCTTCCGATGGAAGTCATTCCTTGACCACGTTGACCACGCCGCACGGAGAGTACCACGGCGGTGGACGAAGGCGAGGCCTAGGAAGGGGACGTCGCGGAGCCAGGGAAGACGCGGCAGTGGAAGCCCGCGCGGAGAGGAGTACGAGGGTTCACTGGTTCGGCTGCGGTCTGAGGCTGTCGTCGCCGCAGGGCCTGGCCAGCGGTGGGAATAGTAGGGGGCGGTGAGGCCTCCGCGGCAGCACAGCCGGCCACGGGAGGCAGGAGCATGTGGCACGACCGGCGCTGCTTTGGGCGGCTGGAGCAAGAAGACCAGAGGTTGAAGAAGCACTACGACCGTTGGATGGACATCGTACAGTTACTGTAGCTAGAATCGTTCATATTGACTAAGTTGACAAAACCCTCCGTCCCCGTCAACTTAGTTGGCCCACAAGTCATCCTCCCACTATGGTGGGTCCAAGCTAGCAGGGGGTATTCATTTTTTTTGTGCGTAATAAGGAGGTACTTCCTTGCGTGCGAAGATATAGCTGGTGGGTCCGACATGTCAGCGGGGGGAACGTTTTTTTTGCAAAATACAGAGGCCCTTCTGGTGGGTCCTAGCTGTCAGGTGGAGGAATCATTATTTTGCGCGTACAACCCACGGTCGATGGATGTCGTTCGTTGACCAAGTTGACCAGGCCGCGCCGAGAGCACCATGGCGGTGGACGACGAGGAGGCCTAGGAAGGGAACGACACAGAGCCGGGGAAGACTCGGCAATGGTTGCCCACGCGGTGGGGAGTACGAGGGTTTACTAGTCCGTCTGCCGTTGCCGAAAAATAACAGGAGGTGTGGGTGAGTAGAGGAATGGCCTGGCCAGCAATGAAGTAGGGTGGGGCGGTGCGGCCTGTGCGGCAGCACAGCTGGCCACGGGAGGCGGGAGCAGGCAGTCCCTCCAGAGCTGGTTTGGGCGGCTGGAGCAAGAAGATCAGATATTGAAGAAGCAGCACGGCCGTTGGATTAACATCCAACGGTCACTGCTGCTAGAATCGTTTGTGGACTAAGTTGACAAAGCCAAAGTACACGTCAACCTAGTAGACCCACAAGTCAGCCTCCAAATCTGTCCCAAACAGCATACAACCCGAAATTTCTAGCCAGATTCAAATTAATTTTAAATCTAAATATACCTTAATTTAAATTCAATGAAATTTTACCCGCACAAAAACAATGAAATTTAAAATATCAAAATCCGAAAGAAAACAGTATTTTGGAACTAATTGCCTGTTTGCTGTATTTTTTCATTTTACAACCCATTTATCATTACTTATAGCCCATTTCTTATTACTTATAGCCCATTTTCTGGGCAAAATGCATCCCTCCTCGTCTTGAAAGATTTCCGGCCCAGCAGGGCGTAGAAAAGCAAGTAGGCCTACGTTGGTTATTCTGCAAAAAATAAAATAGCTGGCTAGCCATTTTCAAAAAGGAAAAATACAAACTGGGCTGGTCATGTGCTAAACATATGAAATAAAAGCCTGGCTAGACGGGCCACGGGTCCCGCACAACCCAGTTGATACCCTTCTCCGTCCCGAAAAAACAAAATTACTGCGTGCGCTGCTGGGTCCCTACTGTCATCCTCACCATTAGGGGTGGGCATAAAAACCGATAAACCAAACACCGGACCGAAGCTGAAACCGAAAAAACCGAAAGTTCGGTTTTTGGTGTTTCTATAGAAAAATTCAGTTTTTCACTTTGCTAACCGAACTTGATTCCTTCGGTTCGGTAGTATCAGGGTTAACCGAACCGGAAACCGAACATACGCGAGGGCACGTGAACCTACAGCGAAAGGAGCTGCTACCACGCTATTTTTTTTAGAATCTGCTCCCGCGCTAGGCAGCTTCGAGAGGTGCGAGCGCTCACGACAAAAGAAAATCATGGGCTAAACCAAGGACATACAAGCAAGGTCCAAGCTGACTAGCTGTTGTGGGCTTCTTTTTCAGTTGTGAGGCAGTAGTATACTTGCACGCACGTAATTACCAAAGCAGCATCGGCGCTCCCGTGTTGTAGTTTAGTCCCACCTCGGCGAGGAGCAAACAAGGATGTGGTTAGCTAGGCTATATAAGAGTGCTGGTGAAGAGGAAACAAGGCACGCAGCTGAATCTTTTGCATGTTCAGCAAATACGGTATAAACTGACTACCGAACCGAAAAACTCGGTTAACCGAATTTTCAGTTAGCTAGTTTTGGATGTATTTTTCGGTTTTCATCTTTGCTAACCGATTTTATAAAAATACCGAATGGTAGAAACCATATTTTCGGTTTATACCGAATGCCCAGGCCTGCTCACCATGTACAGTCATCTCCTTATTCCTCTCGGTTGTTGACCATGTTGACAACACCGGAGGGCGGCGCCGCGGCAAGCGAACCAAGGCAGAGGACGATGGTGAGGCCTCGGACGGGAATGCACAGGAGCCGGGGAAGATCACAACCAGCCGTGGGAGGCGGGAGCAGGCAGTCCTGCCGGTGCTGGTTTGGCTTTGGCAGCTCAAGGAAGAAGAGACTGAAGAAACGCGACAAACGTTGAATGTCAATCCAACGGTCAAGGTTGGCACAATCGTTTGTTGACTAAGCGGACACCAAGTACCATACTTTTTTATATATAGGAAGAAAACTGCGAGGAAAATGCGTTCGTCTGCCGTCCTCCTCACAGGGAACGTTCGCCACATAAGTGACTAGCACCCTTGGTTTTCAACCGAGAGGTCTTGGGTTTGAGTCCTAGGAACTCTCAATTTTGTCCTCCTTCCTTCCTCGCAAAAAAGGGAAAGAAAATCAAAGACTTGTGAAGGCGTACAGAACAAGCTAGTGTACCAGTAAAGAGACGTTGCCGAGTTTTAGAAAAAAGAAAGACGTGCTCCTGTAGCTGGTTCGAATCCAAACCTAGACTATGGCTATATATGGTGCTATGCTACTCTGCAAGTAATGAAACTGGCATATCCAACATTCGCTTCTCCTCTTCTGTACTTACTCTGCCTAGCATCAGAAGCTCTGGCCGCAGCAACCATGTCCGTTGGCTGCTCGTCCACCTGCTCTTCAGCAGGCAACAACCAGATATGCGCCAAGTCGCCACCCGTACCATCGCCTGTGGGTCTCATCACACCCCCGCCGGCATGCGCACCGCAGCCGATTGCTCATCGCAACCCGCTGCCGTTGGTGTGGTGCCACTGCTGCAAATCACACAGAGTCATCCGTCGCGTCTCAACCACAATCCGCAACCCTGGCCGAGTCTTCTACAAATGCCCGAATCATGGGGTAATAATATGTTTAAGTGTTGTTCTGCTGCTTTCAGTTGCTGATTTTTTTAATAGTTTGGTTGATGATCTTCCAATTTGATTCGTGCAGAAAAGGGAAGATTCGTGTGATTTGTATTTCTGGGAAGTTGCTGATGCGGGGGAATGCAACTATGCTGATTATTTGGTTAGCCGAGGAATCCCAATACCAGCAGGTTGGGGTGTTGGACAAGTAACTGAAGGAACGGCAGAAGAGGAAGATGCAGAGCAGAAGGTTAAAGATGTAGTTCCTCTGATCATGGCCAAGGAACAGCTGCTGAACGGCCTTGACAACAATGAGGAGATGAAAGAGCTTGTGAAGATAATGGGCAAAATTGATGTTCTCTGTAGGATGATTGTCTCTTTATTTGCAGTGTATGTAGCACTCGTGATGTATTCAGTGGCTACGACATGAGCACTTTGCTGAAACTAGTAATGAATGAGACCTGTGTAGCAGGCTGGGCGTAGTGTTGTGAACATCTAATGATTTCTATTAACAGAAATCAGGGGGTATCCCCTTTTGCTCATATAAATAAATAAATAAATAGCAGAGGCCCTGTCGGGTCAGCTTTGTTCTCATTCGAAGATGTCGAGCAAATTGCAGTCCAACAACAAACTATGTCATCAAATTCAAGTTTCACAACCAAATAGGAGTACAACTAAACAACAATGTCATCATGTTTTAGTTGTCATACAATCACCAAACACAAATCACCATACATAACAAGTGATGTTCCCACAGCAAAATACTAAACAACATGTTCATCAGGTTTCAGTTGTCATAGCAAACACAATTTCACATAGTAGATAAAAAACGTCTTCTAACAGGCAAATACGACAAAAGCAATGTAATCATCATCCGCAGCAGCAGCGTCAACATCTTCGTCATGTGTATCAGTCTGAATCATAATTCCCCACGGTGTCATCCTCTTCTTCGTCCTCAACGGCCTCGAACGTTGGCTTCTTCTTGATCAACTCTTGTATGTCCACAGCACCACAGGCAATCTTTTCGCCGGCGTCATTGACGTGATGGTTCTCAAAGATATTAGGAACATCTGTGTTACCTTGTACATCAGGAGCAGTGTAAGCATCATCTTGTTGTGCAACTTCATTAAACGAATTCCTCTACTCAAACCTTTGCAATAATCTCCAGTCATCGCTACGTGCAAATGTGTCTTCCAAGAAAAATATCTGTGTTTCTTGATTTGCCAAAATAAAAGGCTCGTTGGTCTGCTACGCCGCCTTGACATTGATGGATTTGAAATAATCATCAGCTCTGGGTTTTGCGATCCTGGAAAACAGGTTATACCAACGACAGCACAACAGAACCACACACCGATGATCCTCGAAACTGGAGATATACTACAACTGAACAATGTCTGTTATGTTAGCATACATTTCAGTTGTCTCTTTGTCATACATATCCGTGCTCATGATGGCACTGTTTTGTGTCTTCCTGCCTTCGTCTCGTGCAAGGGTGTTGTAGCGCACATCTCCAACAACGCAAGATTCATAATGTCTTACCCGAGTATTAGGACCCATTGCTAGTGAGTAAAGGGCATCATCAACTGCCTGCCCATCCTCCCGCGTCTTCTTAACCTATGGTTAGAAAATAGACAAGCTGATCATCTTATGTACTCAATATATTAAAAAACTGACAGTGCACTTCAAAAGCTTACACGGTTCTTGAACCATTTCGCAAATCCTGCCATAACCAGTTTGTCAATGTTTCTTGGATTTTGCGGCAGTAACTCCTCTTTGTAGATGCTGCACAACATAGTGATCGCATCAAACATCTAAATATATAAGAATGTGCTGCAAGTTTAGTAGATTACGATGTATAAGCTGCAGTACTGCACTTACTTGATATAAGGTAGTATCTCAGGACAGTTATTCAACACATACCAAACCATTTTGTCCAAATCTTTAGGTTTGTCCTCTTGTCGACTCTTCCCTGTAACTCGAACAGAATAATCGAAAACATTGAGCCCAGGATTGTCTTCACCCACCTCTTTGCTAAGCTGATCAGCTGTTTCAATGTATTTTGAGCAGAATGTCAACGCTTCTGTAGCAATGTAGGCCTCTGCAATGGAACCCTCGGGTCTAGCTCTGTTCCTAACATAGCCCTTGAAAGTGCCTAGCCGCCTTTCAATAGGGTACATCCAGCCATACTGTACTAGACCTCTAAGTAGTGCCTCATCAGGTAGATGAACATCCAAATGCACCATCACATCAAAGAAAGCTGGAGGATATATCTTCTCAAGGTCGCATAGGATAGTTGGTATCTTGTCTCTAAGATGCTCCAAAGCATCTATCCTGATATTCCTACTAGAGAGTTCCTTGAAGAATTGTCCCAACTCTGCAACTGCTCTGTATAAGTCAGGGCGGCCCAATCCTCTAAGGATAACAGGTAAAACCCTTTCAAGTAGGACGTGGCAGTCATGAGTTTTCAACCCTTGTACCTTGTTTCCATTTGCACTGACTCTCCTTTCAAGGTTGGAAGCAAATCCATGTGGGAATCTCACACGTGACAGGACCTCGCAGAATTCTTTTCTTTTTACCTTGTCCAAGACGTACACAACTGGTGCCATATCCCGTGGTTTACCTTCATCTTGCACCTGCAAATCCTTTATGATACCCAAGTGTGTCAAATTAATCCTAGATTTTAAGGTATCTTTCGTCTTGCCTTCAATATTAAGAAGTGTGTCGATAATGCTGTCACATATATTTTTCTCGATGTGCATCACATCAAGATTATGCCGCAGATCCAAATCTTTCCAATACTCCAAGTCCCACAAAGTGGACCTACGGGTAAACAATAATCTCTCTTCTACCCTGCCACGCTTCCTTTTCCCGCTACCATTACCAGGATGGTTTCCTGGTGTTATATGCCTGACCTTCTCTAATTCCACTTGCGACTCATCGGCGGTGAGCCTCTTTGGCGCATCACGGTTTTGATGCTTTGCATTGAACACATGTCTTCGGTATTCTCTAGGATGCGGCTTGTCCTTGGCAAGGAAACGGTGGTGTCCAATGTAACATATCTTGCTAAGTATTGCGTATGACAGCGGATTCCTGTCGCAGCGAACACATGCATTGTAACCATGTGTCGTTCGCCCTGACATAGTGCCCAAAGCCGGATAATCATGGATGCACCAAATTATAACAGCACGCAGAAAGAAATCAGCTGGTGGCCTGCTATATAGGTCTCGAGTGAGAACACCCTTCCATAGCTGTTGAAGTTCCTCCACAAGAGGCTCCATGAACAAATCAAAATCCTTTCCAGGACTTTTTGGACCTGGGATGAGCAAGGCCATCATGTAGTTTGATTCTTTGGTGCAGACATTTGGAGGCATGTTGTAAGGGATAACAAGCACTGGCCACATGCTATATGTGGCGCTCTGGTGGCCAAATGGGTTCAATCCATCTGAAGCTAAGCCAAGTCTAATGTTTCTTGGGTCAGCAGCAAACTCTTTGTGTTTATCATTGAAGCTTTTCCACTCACTACCATGAGATGGATGGCTCATTACATTCTGATCTCTGTACTCCTAGTTCCTAGAATGCCACAGTACATCCTCTCTTGTTTCAGCATCATGAAACAACCTCTGCAATCTTGGTGTAATTGGAAAATGTCTCAGAACATTATGAGGAATCCTCTTCACAACATCGCCATCTTTCCATCTTGATGATTTTCATTTCGGGCATTTACTTAAGTTGGCATAATCCTTCCGGAACAGAACACAATTATTCTTACAAACATGGATCATATGACATCCAATTCCAACTGCATGAAGGAAATTCTTCATTTTACTATAGGTGTGTGGCAGCTCAGACGCATCTGGGAAAGATTCGTGGAAACCAGCAAACATCGCATCGAATGATTTGTTGGTCATCCGCTCAGATGTCTTCACCTGAAGAAAGGTGACCATAACTGACAATACTGACAGCTTATTTCCTGGGGTGACAACAACGTTGCATTGTTCCAACATGCGGGCCCACCGTTTTTCTTCTGCAGGTGAAAGTTCACGGAATGCACGAGCATTTCGTAGCATTGTTTCAATGTTGGTCAAACTCATTGGCTCCGCCACCACCACCTCCTCCTCCTCTTCCACCTGAGCATCATGCAGATCAAGATGGTGATCTGCTGCTTCCATGTAGTCAGTAACATTGACGTTCACAGCTTCACCATGATGAACCCACCTAGTATATGTGACCGACATCCCATACAAGTGTAGATGATTTTGCACAGTTGACTGGGGTCTTGTAACTGAATTCATACAACTGCTACACGGGCAGAGCACATCTGATTTCAGACCACCGTACTCAGCTCTGATAAAGTTCATGAAGTTTTCAACCCCCCTCGACATATGCAGCAGAGAATCTTCGAGAAGAAGTTATCCAAGTCCTGTCCATATGTTAGACATACAAATTAGTTCTTCTACTAGATATTACAGGAAAAACATATATGCTTTTTTATGAAGTCCAGAAAAAAATACCTAGGTCGATGTCTAAAGTTATGGCAAGATATTTGGATGAGCAGATCTAAGTAAGGAAATATATGTAAAGCTAATTCAGCAAATAGATTTGAGTGCCAAATTATGGCAGGCTGTTTCAGCAGTCAATGAGGCCGAGCACACAGCCATCGAACTATCGAAGGCCATCGCAACAACAAAGATCGAGTATAAAACGGTGTAGAGCTATTTCACCTAACATATTGGCTACTAGACCATGGCAATCTACGTCACAATAAGTATATGGCAGGATATTTTAGCAACTAATCGACCTTGGCATGCTATCTCAGCTAAGCAGATTGAGTGCAGAACAGGGCAATGAAGCTTCTTAAGCAGAGCATGTTGACAGTAAACTACTTTGGCAAACAGTGAGATTAACAACGTCTATCAGCTAACATTCAGTGCTACACCGACATGAACGGGGCCTCAGTCTAGAATGCGCCTACCATGGGAGAAGCTAACCGCCGTGCTCTCCACACAAATGTCACCAGCGGTGGCGGCGCTGACCGCCGTGCGCCTCCACAAGAACGTAGCCAGAGGTGGCGGCGCGGCTAGAGGACGGCAGTCTACGAGAGCGTACTGTGGGAGCGAGAGGATCGCCGAACCGCGGCGCCGACGTATCGGCGCGGCAGGGAGGGCGGCTTTGGCAGAGCAAATGGAGTGGAGGGGGACAGGGGGAGGGGGGGTTTGGGGAATATTATTGGCTAGTTGGCCGAAGGGCGGTTGAATCGGATTTGGGGGGAATTTTTGGGTGTGTGTGGGGGGGGGGGAGGATTTTTGCGCGGTGGGCGCGGGGAGTTTGGCGCATGGTCGGTTTCTCCAAGTACAGTCCCATGTGTCAGTGAAGAGGCAAGCCGAAGCTCGTTCCGTTTGCGTGAGCCGTGTGCAGGACCGAACGTGTGTGGGGTGCAATGCGACCGCGACAGGAGTGCTGTGAGTGTACCGCCTTTTTTCCGTTTAAACTAGGTGCTTCGCCCCCTCAAAAAAATTTGTTGCTTCATGCGATCCATCAATACTACTACTAGTAATCCGGTAATCCCGACTAAAACGGCGCGACCAGGTCTTTTCCCGCGCGATATGCTGGGAGGTTGGCTTAGTTGGGTTTTTTAGGACGAGTAATGCTACACCTACGTAATCCCAGTTACGTAATTAACGTAATGTGAAACGTGTGAGATGTTGATTATAGATTGGGGGGAGGGAGGGGCCCACCACCATGAAAATCAGGGGAGGAGAGAGAGAGGCAATTTACGTTAACCCTTTCATAGGTTCCCGTAGATGTAGAAAGATGTGAAATGCGTGAATGTGTAGTGGACGTACTATTGGAGTGCCTAAGATAATTTGTGTATGTATAGACCCTATGTGTTTATTTTACTTCTCATGTTAGATTTGTCTCGGTTCAATAAAAAGCAGAGTTGGTGATGATGGTGTGCCTGTCATCCTACAATATAGGCCGTCCGATCTATATCTAACGGATAGGAAGGAAACTATGACAATTTACCCGCACTCCTCTCCACATTTGTAGATAAGGCTTTCCCTCGTTCATCCTTTTTCTCCCACAAGATCTTGATCTTCCGTGCAACGCACGGGCATCTTGCTAGTACTCCTACAATATGTATATTATTGTGAAAGTTCATATACATCGGCCGAGATTAATGCAAACATGGCAGATTTTCATTACATTTCGAACTTCTATAGGACAAAAAAAATAAAAGAAACCCGACCCTAAACCTATTCTACGGCGGCGACCGACGTCCTCCATCTGTGATCTCCATGTACGGGGGCGGGGTTCAAGATCCGTGAAGTGAAGGTGCGGTCTCCGGCGAGGAAAAGTAGAACACGGGAGACGGACCGGCCAGTTGGCACACCATGCCCTGCCGCTTCCCATGCCCTACTCATCCTCAGAGGAGTCCCCGACCTCGGCGGTGCCAGACATTGGACGGCGGCAAGTAGGACGCATGGCTGACGGTGCTCCCATCGTCGGCCGCCAGCGTGGCCACCGCTTGTGCGGCGAATTGAGCGAGGGCGGCGACCTCGAGCTCCATCCCCGAAGACAAGCTCTCCCGTAGAGCGTTCACGCTTGCAGTCATGGCGGATGTGGTTCTAGGTAGGAGGACGATGCGCTATGGTGTGGAGGTTAGCTAGGCGTTGCTGCATTAAGTAGCGCATTCCGGTGAGGCCAAGCATCCTGGTGCGTCATTATGTCGCCGGAGTTGGTTCCTCGGGCACCAAGCCTCTTAACGACGGCATACGGACGGACGACATGAATGCAGGCAGCTGGCGCCGGCTGGGAACGCACCGCGCGACTGCGCGAGGGACGAGGGTTTTTGGTGTGCCCGGGTAGTCAGCTGCGGTCGTGGCAACGTTGGAGATGCCCTTTGCTCACATGCGACCGACGCATGTCATTGAAAAAGCAAGATGACCCGGCATGGTCTCAGGTCCAGAGGATGCAGTTGGCCGCGCTACACCACTCCGCGGACGCGTCGCGGCGCCCCATGCATCCTCGACGAGCCGGGTGTTGGGGTGTGTTTGGATTGTGGCCAAAGTGCACCTTACCAAAATTTTGGTCATGACCCAAAGATTGGTCTTTGTTTGGATGGTTGCCATTTTTTGGCATGCCAATGAACTCTATCCAACTCTAGTTCATTTTTATTGCCAATGTCGGCCAAATCATGGGCAACCAATACCTCAACCAAAATTTTGGTCATGACTCAAAGATTGGTCTTTGTTTGGATGGTTGCCATTTCTTTGGCATGCCAATGAACTCTAGCCAACTCTAGTTCATTTTTCTTGCCAATGTCGGCCAAATCATGGGCAACCAATACCTCAACCAAAATTTTGGCTACCCAATGCTTTGATGGGGCAACCTTGGGCACAAGCCAAACATACCGTTGGTCGTGCCACAGCACTAACGCCACCCTCGGCACACTGAAACTGACCGTGTCTAGCAACGATATGAGCGTGTCGCTTACCGCGGTCGCCGTGTCCAGAGGCGGTGCTGGAGCTGCGCCCCGTTGTTGGCCCCAACGACCCACATGAACGGTTGTTGGTGGCGAGGAGGTCGTGGGCCAGCTCCTCCATTGGACTAGTCTGCGCTACGTCGTCCCGACGGGTGTGCCCCACATGTCGGTTTCCCTATTTTACCGACCATATTCGAGCGTCAGTGCTCCGCGTTGCGCATTAGGCCTTTCACTATGTAGGCCAAGCGAGACAATTTATTGTTTATTTGAGCCGTTCAAGTATAATCATGTGGCGTTTGCTTATTTCTCATTCCTCTCCAACCCTCTTCTCCATCGATCATGTCGCCCTCCAGTCGAGTCCATCCTCCCGCATGCCTCATTTGAACATTCCGCCGAGTATCATTCGCATGTACCCACCATAGTCCTCTTTCAATAGATCTCCGGACCCCGAGATGAAATCGAGAGGCAACGAGTGGGGGCACGTGATACCTAAGGCGGATTCAAAATTTTGAACCGGTGATCATAGCATCCGCAAATCATATATAAAGGGTATTCAATGTTCGTTTCGTTTTTGAACGTACAATATACTCCCTC
Source organism: Aegilops umbellulata (assembly GCA_032464435.1). Lineage (NCBI taxonomy): Eukaryota > Viridiplantae > Streptophyta > Magnoliopsida > Poales > Poaceae > Aegilops > Aegilops umbellulata. The sequence goes on along the minus strand of CP136060.1, from coordinate 16,320,425 downwards.
CTATACTTTCTAGTTTACGTATAAGTTTTATGTGTAGTCAAAGTATCTCTACTTTGATCAAAAAGGTATCAACATTCAATAACGCCCAATCAATATTGTTAGATTCGTACGTACTCCTAGATTTGTACTCGAGAAGGTTTCCAATTTGACTATTGACAAGATTAATAGTACATGAGATGTATAATGTGAAAATTATATCATTGGAAACTCCTTTCACATACGAATTTGACCGTATGCTTTGTGTAAGTTGCATGTCATATATTATTACTCTAACATTTGGTCAAAGTTAGCCTCGAAAAACGCATTAGACTATGTATGCTTTGTGTAAGTTGCATGTCATATATTATTACTCTAACATTTGTGTAAGTTGCATGTCATATATTATTACTCTAACATTTGGTCAAAGTAGTATAGTGGAAGTGGATCCTCTGACGTAGGTATCCGTGCCTTACCCTCCCTTTCGGTCGCTTACTGGCGGACCCCATGCTTGTTAGGCCCCGCATGTCAGTTACTCAATGGGTTCGGCCACGTCAGGGGATCCTCATCCGTAGTATACTCCCTCTGTTTTTATTTACTCCGCATAAAACAGAGGGAGTGGTGGTATAATGAATGACGCGGGCGAGGGAGGGGGAGGGACGTCGGTTTGCTCTCAACTGCGGTCCCACAAGCGAGCGAAAACGCAAGACGAAGCGTGTTCCATTCGGTGAGCGACGTGGAGGGTCCAGCGTGCCGGGCTGCAACACGAACGCGACAAGAGCGATGTACAGTCAAAACCGACTGACCGGTCGTCACCGGAACCACTATTCACACCAGAACCTTCACTGCTCGGCCTACGCCATCCACTGCCCTAAAACCACACCAAATCTCCAACCCATTCCCCCACCTTTCAATCCCCTAGCCCGCATCAAGCGTCCCCTAGTTCACCGGAAAGCCATGGTGTGCCGCAAGATCACTTACTACAAGATGTTGACGCCGGAGCGCCGCGCAGAAATCACGGCGGCGGTCGGCGCCACAGACCTCCGTTCCCAAGCTCGCTTTGCGGCGGGCCAATCCCCGAGTTCTCTGGAGCCAAGCTACGAGGAGGAGGAAGCCGATCCAATGTTCATGGCAGAGGTCGCGGCGTAGAAGGCCCCCGATGGGTATGAGACGATGGACGTCGACTTCGTGCCGGCGTCCGAGTCCCCCATGGTGCAGGCGGACCAGCGGTTCAACATGGCGATACTAAAGGAGGACCGGAAGGCAGAGGCTCAACTCGACGCGGAGCCCGCGCATGCCGCTGCCATCGAGGCTCTCCTGCAGGCGGAACCGGATGTCGTGGATGTGAACCGGGCGGAGGAGGCTCAACTTGAGGCGGAGCGCGCGGATGCCGCTGCCATCGAGGCCCTCCTGCAGGCGGAACCGAACGTCCTGGACTTGAACCAGGCGACAGAGGCTCGACTGGACACAGAGCGTGCGGATGCCGCTCTCATCGACGCCCTCCTGCAGGCGGAACCGGATGTCTTGGACTTGAACCAGGCGGCGAAGGCTCGACTCGACACGGAGCGCGCAGATGCCGCTGCCATCAAGGCCCTCCTACAGGCGGAACCGGACGTCCTCGACTTGAACCGGGCTGTGCTCTCGTCCGTGCAGAGCGCTCGCACGCTCCGCTTGAACGAGTAGCTGGAGGCCGAGGACAACCACGGTGCGGAGACACACGTCGGCAGCGACGGCTGGTTCGCGCCGGCAGCTAAAGAGGACGAGGCCGTCTCTTTCCGCGAGCAGTGATAGTTTTTCTTTATGTTGTTGTTTTTATGGATCTTTTGCTGTGTAAAAACATATATTTGTTATGCAAGTCGCCTAACTTGGGCCTGTCTACCATTTCAGGCGGTTGGATGAATATCCTACGTCTCCTAACCCTTCTTTCCTTCTTCCTCACCTCTTCTTCTTCCCCAATAGACCACCGCACTGGCCGTACGGATACTCCCCAACATGCGGTTGGATAAACATACTCTATGAATGAAAATTATGTGTCAGCGATAGGATGGCTGAGTTTGGTCTGTTCACATGTGACATCACGTGTCAGTGAGGATGCGTTCCCTTGGTTGGGTTTGCGGCGTGCAGGAGCGACTGTGTGAGGGTGCGGTGCGACCGCGGCGTGTAGGAGCAACCGTGTGAGGGTGCGGTGCGACCGCGACAGCCGTGCGCAAGTGTACCTCCTTCTCATTTTGAAAACTTTAGGCAAGCTTGGCAAAAATGTGTGGCGAAGTTTGGCAATGCAAGGCCTAGACCCAAACAGGATAAGTATGTACGTACTAGGAGTACTAGTGTTAAAAAAGAAAGGCGGGGTTTTCCTTCGCGGGATTTAATCAATACAAATCCTCGTTTCACGTGTCAATTAAAGCGTATTTTTTTCCAAAGACCAAAGAGCTAACCATCTCACTCCTCATCGCTTGATTAATGCAGCGACATGCAAACCAACCTTCTCACTTCCGCATGCATGCAGGGGATATTAATGTCCTTGGTTGCTAACCCCATCAATTTTGCCTCGATTAGTGTTAGTGGCCCTTTGCAAATTGTAATTTTGATATACTGGCCTTGTGTACAAAAAAATGGAGGTAGTAACTATATTTGACTTCCTTCCCCATTGCTGTGACGTCGACGATATCTTTTTTTGGGTGGTTTGGCGAAGTGCGTTCGACGGAGAACACCATTGAGGGAGACCACGGTAAGTCGTTTGCAAGTGCCGCCTGCACGCCGAGACAACCGCCTTATTTGCATCCAGGAAGTCCTTTACTAGTACTACTAGGAGTACTAGTGCGGTGAGATGGTTTCTCGAAGAAGACGATGGAGAAGCGGAGTCAGCGAAGAGTGAAATGATGGTTGCTTCGTCCGTGCTTTTGTGATTTGACGCCTCACTGCTTTGTGATTTGTGATAGAAGGGACAGGGAAGTAGACTCTATGCTCTATACTGTACTACATGCGTCCAAGCATGGGAGAAAGAGGAGAGACGTTGCATTTTTCTATTCCTTCAATCAATCAATCAGGGAGCTTTGGTTCCATCTTTTTGGCTTTGGCAACACCATCCACAATGGTTCCCACGATGCCAAAAGCTATTTTCACATTTGGCTACACATTGTGGATGCCCTTAACCGTACCACTTGGTTTTGCTCCTGTGTGCTATCTATAAAAATCTCAATTATATTGATCTAAAAAATTATAGAATCAATATTAGTAAAAAGGAGGTGATTTTGCCGCGCGGATGGCGGGGGAGGGTTCTTATTTGAGCAATGCTACATCCACGTAATGGTTTACGTAAAGTTACGAACTGATGTGATGTGGGACTATTTGATTGGATTAAAGGAGAGGATTAGGCCCACCCCACCTGAAAATCAGGGGGGCATATATAGATTAGATGGAAAGTATACGTAGCAGCTACGTAGCCCTTTGTAAGTCTAGGATTAGGCTTCTTATTTTCGGAGGACGTTGTCCTGGCGGTTTGCTAACATGTGGTCCCACATGTCAGTGCTTTACCAAGCCGATCCGCGTCCCACATGAGGCAGAACAATGGCAGAAGCAACATGTGGTTAAGTTGAAGAAGATGAGGGAGAAGTGGATTCAGCAACGAGTGAAATGATGGTTGCTTCGTCCCTCCAACTTAACTGCGGGAAAGGTGCAGCTTTGTGATTTGATGCCTCATTGCTCATTACTACGCCGGCGCCATGACTGGGGTGCTTCACCCCGGCTGCTCTGCACTGTATTCCGGTATGGCACGTGGACCTGGTAGCTTGATGTCCCACATGTCGGTGAAAGGGACTAGAAGATTTATGAAAGCGAGCGCTCCACTCTTACGACGGAGGAGTAGACGACACGACGGCCCAGTGAACTGTCACTTGTACTGTATAGTACTATAGTTTTGCTGTTCCGCACTATCCATCAATACAAACCTGATTAAACAGGAAAGGGCGGTATTTTTCCCGCGCGGTAGATGATACTGGCCATACATTTCAAAGGCAATTTTAATGTATGCAAACTGAATAATTATAAGTAACAATATGATATCTAGTAAAACTAAAAACACATATGATTTATTGTGTTAGAGTGTAGTAGTAGTGCTGTATTGCATAGTTGTTAGATGTAACATGCGAGAACGTGTAGAGATGTAGTTTTGGAGGGCCTACAGAGAGAAAAGCATAATACGGTCATCGAACTTCAGAATAAGCTGATTACGGCCACTATATACGTTTTGCGGTGATTATACGGTCACTTGCTCACAGTTCAACATCGGATTGCACTCTGTTGACCGGCCGAATAGTCTGCGTGGAGCCATGTTGACTAGTTAAATTGACCATGTTCCTTGTGGGTCCCACCTGTCAGTTCACATAGGCAAAAGGTCAGATAAACACAAATTTACGCAGGCGCGACAAGGCTCCAACCCGTGCGCGGGAATCACCTGGTTGTGTATGTGTCTGTCAGGGCCTGATGTGTGCGCATGCACGTGTAGGTTGAGCACTTGAGCGTGAGAGTGTGTGTTGGTCGTGTGGTGTACTGGTGTGTGCATGCATGCGTGCGTGTGTGCGTGTGAGTGTTGCATGCGTGCGTGTGAGTGTTGCATGCATGCGTGTGAGTGTTGCGTGTGTGCGTGGCTGCGTGTGTATGTGTGAGTGTTGCGTGCGTGGGTGCATGTGTTTGTGTGAGTGTTGCGTGGATGCAGTTCGTGTGCATGCGTGCGTGCGTGTATAATCACCACACCAGCTCCTATGTGTTAAAACAGACAGCTCAGCATACCAATACAAGGCCACCTTGTCCGCTGTGCCCGCGGTCATGACTTCGAACCATCGTCCAAATATTTTTTTGTCGTTTGTTTTCATTCTTACTAGCAAGATGCCCGTGCGTTGCACGTAACATCAAGATGCATTTGTATGACTTGTTTATCTTGTGAGAGAAAAGGATGAACGAGGGAAGGCCTTATTTGCAAATGTGGAGAGGTGTGCGGGTACCTTTTTGCAAATTGCCATAGTTTCTTTCCTATCCGTCAGATATAAATCGGACGACCTATATTGCAGGATGGCAGGCACACCATCATCACCAACTCTGTTTTTTTATAAGAGTGTATTTTATGTAGTGTAGATGTAGAGTAGATACAAGTCGACAGGTGGGCACAATGGTAGTGAGATAATGTGATGCAACACTAGAGGTGCCACGTGGAGCGTTTAACTGGTCAACTAGTCATGTCATGAGCAAATACAGAGTTGTACGGTGAGCCCGTGACTGTATAATAACCACTAAATGTAAATGGTGACCGTAATGAGTGGATTCTGAAGTCCAATGTATGTATCGTGCTTTTGCTTCAAATACAATGATCGTCATTGCATATATCGCGAGAGAAAGATGAAACATGCGTGAATTTTCTGGGGGCTTAATTTTAGAGGACCTGGAGATAGTTTTGTGTGCATACATGAAAGGGGCGTACTGGGGGGGTATGCAATGGAGAGAGAGATGCTCTTCGTTTCTCTTTATTATGACTAACTTTGTATATAGTATAAAAATATACAAATTCACAATGCGGAATAAATATCATTGTGGGCACCATGCAATGCAAATTAGCGTTCGTACTCCTCCATATAACTTTGTAATGTTGTATATATGTAGAAACTCTAAAATAATTTCTTGGCCACACTTTATTCAAAAGGAATGTTCTATGCGAAATAAACATGAAGAGAGGGCTTTTTAGATCAATGGGGTACGTGATGTAACATGTGTGAATGTGTAGTTGATGCATTTGGCGGGGCCTAGAGAGGTATGTGTGTGTATTACGTATTCGAGAGAGGCATCGATAGAGGGGCCGACGGGGGGGGGGGCGTGGGAGAGATAGCACGAGAAATGAGAGTGGTCTAGGGAGAGTGAGAGACGAATATGATGTCACGACAAGAGATTCCATTCCCTTGAGTGTGTATATGCAAGGGGGGGGGAATAAAGGCACCAGGAGAAATTTTCTGTGTGTGTGGTGTTTGTGTTGGTATGTGTGGGTGTGAGAAGATGATGAGACGTGGGGGCAAAGGGTGTGTCACCGCGTGAGGTCCGACGGGTCAAGGTGAGGCCCTTCGTTCGGTTCCGTCCTGCGCCACATTGGTCGGCCCGTGATGCATTTAGGAAGACCCATGGATGACTAGTCGTACAAGACAAAGATAGCAGAATTGTGAAGGACTCTATGTCCACTAACAAAGCCAGCTAGGATTTGTAACCCTAGGTTCTCGGACTAAGGTAACCCCTTTACCTCTGATATTACTATTCATCCAACCTAACTTTAAGGGGCATCCTACAGAATGCTCTGCTAGAATCATACTCGTCGATTAGGAAGAGAGGTGTGAGACAATGCGTGAGAGACAGGCGTAAAGATAATGTGCGTACATGAGACACGTAGGCAGGTCCATGTATATAGAAAGGGTCGATGAGGATTGTGTGTGTGTATGTTTGTGAGAGGAAGAGTGCTTGTGATAAAGGTTAGTGAAAACAGTTGTAAATGGTTACGAGAGGGAGGGAGGGTTATATCTAGAGCATGTGTGCGAGAAAGACACCTTGGGAGAGTGTGTGAGCATGTGTGAGAGACCACCGATGGAGAGTGAAACTACACGTAAAAGACTGCTCTACACATTGATTAAAGATATAAATTGTATCCAAATATTAGGATGGGATCATGACATTTGCAATTCGCATAAGGAGCGGTCATTGATCCATCAGACATCTAAATTATATCAAATTTGAGCATGTCTATGTTATTATTCGACACAATTGATCCACATAGTTAGTATTTTGAACTCTAGACAATGCATCGCTTTAGCAATCGAATATAAACGTGAGTATAGTTCATGTTGTGTGTGTAAAGCACATTATACATACGAAAGTTACACAATGGACATTATAAATAGCTAACTATGAACTAGCATACATTTGAATTCAACTTAAGGTGGTTTAAAAAAATCGAATTCAACATGAAGTCCATTCAATTATTTGAATTTGATATCATGGCATTTGTAAACCATACCTAAATTATGGGGGCACCAATCTTTGCTCTGATTTTGTACATAATAGCATATGTAGTCGTGTACAAAATAGATTCAAATTTAGCTCCTCCATTCCAAAATAATCATAGTTATAGGATTTTCAAGTGTCAAAATTTCAAAAAGAAGCGGATAATTTAATGAGGTTTTCAAACATACAAGGTCAAATATAACGTTGTCTATTTAGGTCAATCCTCATAGTTCAAGAGTACTCTAAACGTGAATGCTTGTGTTTCAAAATTTCGAACGAAGCGCCAAAAGAGCCTCTACTCGCCCGAAACCGCGTGAGACCAATGTTTGGTAGTACAAGGAAATTACTTTTCTAATAACTCCGACCCGTGAAACCTACCGGCCCGACGTCCAAAGGTCTAAACCGGGGTAGGTTTGTAGCTTCATCTAGACGCCACGCAACCACATCTGAAAAACATTCATACACAATGGCCGCCTAAGCACACATGCGCGTGGCCAAAATCGCTCCCGCCCACTATTTGGGACACCTGGGATTACCATCCTACCCCCGACCCGCAGTAGGTCCAAATTTAAGAGGGGGGTAAAGTTTGTACTTTACCCAAATTTCAAACAAGTGCGTCCCATCTTCTGTTCAAAAAAGCCAAAAACAAGCGCGTCCCAGACCGAAACATGGTTCCCCCACCCGTCCGGTTCCCCATTCGTACTCCGTGGGCGCCAAAACTACCTCTCCACCAGCCGCGAAACCCCGACGTCCTCCGTCCGCCACCCCATCCCACCCATCAACCGCCGCCCTCCTCCATCACGCCGGAGCCGATACCCCGACGTCGTCGTCCACCGCAACCTCAACCGCAACGCCCTCCACGGCTAGTAGTTGAAGCCGAGGCCGAGCCGTCCGTACCCGAGCAAATTCAACCACGTCGTCCTGCGCCTCACCGCTGTCGCTCCAACTTCTCCACCCTCCACCGCACCGGAGCTGTTCCTGCTACGCCGTCCTTCGCCGCCTCGGATCTGCTTCCCCTCTGCCGACATACGGCCACGGCAACACAGTCAACAATTTGGCCATGGGTTCATCCAAGCCTGCACCCTCCAGAACATCGGTTTCCCCGGTAAAAAGAAGAAAATCGGCACGACATGTGGAGAGAACATCGGTTTCCCCGGTAAAAAGAAGAAAATCGGCGCGACATGTGGGGGTGACCACACCGGCAACCGAAAAAGGTACTCCTCTTCCCTTATTCGTGCAAATCTTACGTCTCTGCTTGCATGGTATTCATCCCACAGAAGACACTAGTTGACCGCTTCTTCTTGATACTAGATGTTCCTAGTAACTCGCGATACACAAGGTTTCTCCTCATATATTATTTCACCTTAGCTAGAGGTTCGTCGCCCCCCTGAATTTCAATTTTCGTCCAGTTGATTCCCAATTAACGGAAGCATTCCCCGGTGTAACAGGCGCTAGTACGCCTATTATGCCGGGGAAGCAGCGCCTTGGTGTTTATCTTAGGGGCGTGTGCGGCCTAGAGCTACTGGCGCCCGATCTGGAGGTCGGCCGGGATTAAAGGGATGGCCTGGGGGCGCTGCCAAGCACGGCGGTGGTGTGAGGTCGATGGGAGGGCAGGGCGGCGGAGGCAGGGGTCTGGGCCGATGGTCGCTGGTGGTTCGAGAAAGATCGTCAATAGTGACTAGCGGGAGGTAGACGAAGGCCATCTGCCCGTTCCTTATAGATCGAACGGTTCATTAAAAAAATTGACTGACCTATTTATTTTTAGTCGACTGTTATCTTAGATATGACCACATGTGGTGGTGTGCTGGAGGAGTACCTGCATTTCCTGTGCTCATATATTACAAAATCGTACAGAGTAGGATCTAATTTTGTTTGCCATGCAATGTTGTAGAGCTGTCATATGTCTCCTGTCATTTATTTTTCAGCCACCTCCTATCTGCTACTTTTACATTGCACTAGTTCTGCACACACTTCACCCTTACTCTCACTATTGTGTTTTTATGCAAGGGTATTTTAGACTCTGCTGCCATGAGAGAAGCCAAAAAGAAAAGAGAGAAGTCGCTCCAGCTTTGTATGCTGGTAGGCAAGACGCGTTACAACGCTACAAAGGGTGCAGTGTTAGCAGATGGAGACGGTAAACGTAGCTCTGGAGTTGATGACCTCGCTCGCAATGAACCACCATCCCAGGTGCTTGCTTTAACTTCGCGGTGTCATATGTGGTTGCATGTTCCATATGGTTTCTAGCTTGTATTCGAAAGGCCGAAGTCGGTAAGATAAGGAAAGATATTTTTTTACATGAACCACCATCCCGTGAGCACCAGAAGACAAATAGCTAACCAGGGCACTGGCCGAGTGAGGGAGTCCTGGATTAGGGGGTGTCCGGATGGCCGGACTATACCTTCAGCCGGACTCCTGGACTATGAAGATACAAGATTGAAGACTTCGTCCCGTGTCCGGACGGGACTTTCCTTGCCGTGGAAGGCAAGCTTGGCGATGCGGATATTTAGATCTCCTACCATTGTAACCGACTTTGTGTAACCCTAACCCTCTCCGGTGTCTATATAAACCGGAGGGTTTTGGTCCGTAGGACAACCGAACACAACATACAACCATCATACCATAGGCTAGCTTCTAGGGTTTAGCCTCCTTGATCTCGTGGTAGATCTACTCTTGTACTACCCATATCATCAATATTAATCAAGCATGATGTGGGGTTTTACCTCCATCGAGAGGGCCTGAACCTGGGTAAAACTTCGTGTCCCTTGTCTCCTGTTACCATCCGCCTAGACGCACAGTTCGGGACCCCCTACACGAGATCCGCCGGTTTTGACACTGACATTGGTGCTTTCATTGAGAGTTCCTCTGTGGCGTCGCTTTTAGGCCCGATGGCTCCTTCGATCATCAACAACGATGAAGTCCAGGGTGAGACTCTTCTCCCCTGACAGATCTTCGTTTTCGGCGGCTTCGCACCGCGGGCCAATTCGCTTGGCCATTTGGAGCAGATCGAAAGCTACGCCCCTGTCCATCAGGTCAGATTTGGAAGTTTAAACTACACGGCTAACATCCGCGGGGACTTGATCTTCGACGGATTCGAGCCACAGCCGAGCACGCGGCACTGTCTCGATGGGCATGATCTAGCTCTGCTGCCGAATAGTGCCCTGGGGGCCGCACACGCTTCGGTTCCGACCCTTAATTCGGAGCCGGCTGCGCCGATCGAGGATGAGCGGTTAGACGCAGCCTCGGGGGCTGCGATCTCAAAGGCGATTGGGCCGAACACCAGCCCCGCACTCCGCAAGGCCCGTGACTCCGAGGGGCCGGATTCCTCTCCGGACTCCAAGCCCTCCGCGCGCCTGCCGATCGAATCCGATTGGGCACCGCTGCGGACATCTTCCAGCACTTGCCCTTCGGCAACATCCTGAAGTCACTAAAGTCTCTCTCTTTATCAGGAGAGCCCTGGCCGGACTACGGTCAGCAAGGTTGGGATACGGACAATGAAGAAACTCAAATCCCACCCACCACCCACTTCGTAGCCACTGTCGATGACTTAACCGACATGCTCGACTTTGACTCCGAAGACATCGACGGTATGGATGACGATGCAGGAGACGACCAAGAACCAGCACCTATAGGGCATTGGAAGGCCACCTCGTTGTACGACATATATATGGTGGACACTCCAAAAGATGGAGATGGCGATGGAACACTGGGGGATGACACCTCCAGGAAACAACCCAAGCGTCGGCATCAGCGGCGCCGCTCTAAATCCCGCCAAAGCAAAAACGGTGATTCCGGCACGGGAGATAATAATACTCCGGATAGCGCCGAAGAACACCCCCTCCAGCAAGATTCGGCACAGGAGGATGGAGAAGCCAACCCTCACGAGAGAGCGGCAGACAGAGAGGTTGAGGATGATAATTATATGCCTCCTCCGAAGATGAGGCAAGCCTCGACGACGACGAATTTGTCGTGCCATAGGATCCCGCCGAACAAGAGCATTTTAAACGCAGGCTTATGGCCACGGCAAGCGGACTCAAGAAAAAGCAGCAACAGCTTAGAGCTGATCAAGATTTGCTAGCCGACAGATGGACTGAAATCCTTGCGGCCGAAGAGTATGAACTCGAACGCCCCTCCAAGAGTTAACCAAAGCGCATGCTGCTACCCCGATTAGAGGAGGAAGCACCTAAACCTACATCACCAGCGCATGACATGGCCGACCGGCCACCTCATGGCCGTGACAGAGAGGCCTCTCGGCCCTCCACTCAAGCCATGCCCCGGCGCCGCTCCAAACATACTAAGGCACGGGAAAATGCGCCGGACCTGCGAGAGATACTGGAGGACAAGGCAAGACAAACAAGATCGATCTACGGATCGCGTGGGAGCCCCACGGCACGTGACGGAGATCGTCACTCCGGACATAATAAATCCAGCCGGACCGAACACAATAGACAAAGCTCATTCGAGCTGCATCGTGATATAGCCCAATACAGAGGTGCTGCACACCCACTATGCTTCACAGATGAAGTAATGGATCATAAAATCCCTGAGGGTTTCAAACCCGTGAACATCGAATCATATGATGGCACAACAGATCCTGCGGTATGGATCAAGGATTATCTCCTTCATATCCACATGGCCCGCGGCGATGATCTACACGCCATCAAATACCTCCCGCTCAAACTTAAGGGACCGGCCCGACATTGGCTTAACAGCTTGCCAGCAGATTCAATCGGTTCTTGGGAGGACCTGGAAGCCGCATTCCTTGACAATTTCTAGGGTACCTATGTGCGACCACCAGACGCCGATGACCTAAGCCACATAATTCAGCAGCTAGAGGAATCGGCCAGGCAATTCTGGACACGGTTCCTAACAAAGAAAAACCAAATAGTCGACTGTCCGGACGCAGACGCCCTAGCAGCCTTCAAGCATAATATCCGCGACGAGTGGCTTGCCCGGCACCTTGGACAGGAAAAGCCGAAATCTATGGCAGCCCTCACGACACTCATGACCCGCTTCTGCGCGGGAGAAGACATCTGGCTAGCTCGCAGCAACAACTTACCCAAGAACCTTGGTAATTCGGATACCAAGGACAAAAGTGGCAGGTCGCGTCGGAACAAGCAAAAGAGCCGCGTTAACAGCGACATCAACGAGGATACGGCAGTCAATGCCGGATTCAGAGGCTACAAATCCGGTCAGCGGAAAAAGCCATTCAAAAGAAATACTCAGGGCTCGTCCAGTTTGGATCGAATACTCGACCGCTTGTGCCAGATACATGGCACCCCCGAAAAGCCAGCCAATCACACCAACAGGGATTGTTGGGTGTTCAAGCAGGCAGGCAAGTTAAATGCCGAAAATAGAGACAAGGGGCTGCGTAGCGACGACGAAGAGGAGCCCAGGCCGCCGAACAACAGTGGACAGAAGGGTTTTCCCCCACAAGTGCGGACGGTGAACATGATATACGCAACCCACATCCCCAAGAGGGAACGGAAGCGTGCGTTACGGGACGTATACGCGAAAGAGCCAGTCGCCCCAAAGTTCAACCCATGGTCCTCCTGCCCGATCACTTTTGATCGAAGGGACCACCCCACTAGAATCCATCATGGCGGGTTCGCCGCATTGGTTCTAGACCCAATTATCGACGGATTTCATCTCACAAGAGTCCTTATGGACGGCGGCAGCAGCCTGAACCTGCTTTACCAGGACACAGTGCAGAAAATGGGCATAGATCCCTCGAGGATTAAGCCCACCAAAATGACCTTTAAAGGCGTCATACCAGGTGTAGAGGCCAACTGCACAGGCTCAGTCACACTTGAAGTTTCGGATCTCCGGATAATTTCCGAAGCAAAGAGTTAATCTTTGACATAGTCCGATTCCGCAGTGGCTATCACGCACTGCTTGGGCGAACCGCATTCGCAAAGTTCAATGCGGTACCACACTACGCATACCTCAAGCTCAAGATGCCAGGCCCTCGAGGAGTAATCACGGTCAATGGAAACACCGAACGCTCCCTCCGAACGGAGGAGCACACGGCAGCCCTCGCAGCGGAAGTACAAAGCAGCCTCTCTAGGCAGTTCTCCAGTCCGGCCGTTAAAAGGCCGGACACTGTCAAGCGCGCCCGGAGGAACCTACAACAAGGCCGCCTGGCACGTTCTGAGCAGGCGTAGCAATGCGGCCCCAACCCCAGCCCCCACGAAATAGCAAAACCAGTGCTTCGCGTACATAACTACGCTCTCAAAATACCATGGGCGCAGGGGAAGGGGCACCATCACGGCACGCCCAAAACACGGCTTAAACCGTACTAGGGGCTTCCGAATTCTTTCTTTATCTTCTCTTACTTTCAGGACTCCATACTTCCGATGACCTGTTCAGCAATTCAACTGCCGCACAAACGATGCAAGAACCAGGGAAGCAGACAAGCCATGCCGCATTATGGACTCCCAGGTGGTGTCTGTCACGAACAGTGTACCTGTTTTGCATATAAATTCCGCGGCCCGCCCCTGGACCGGACATGTTAAATAGTCCAACTTTTTGCTTATCGCGCTATTTGTATCGTTCTGCTTTGATCGCAACCCTTTTAGACAATGCATAGTCTTTATCTATTTTTTGCATTACCTTTTTTACAAATATATGTTCATTAATGACATGTTGCACCCGTACACTGTGGTACGACAAATCCGCCAGGGGCTTCAGTACCCCTCAATATGGTGTGAGAAGTCCGAACACTTTAACAAGTGCGGCACCCCGAACTTATAGCATTATATGCATCGGCTCCGAATCATGTCTTGGGTCAGTAGTTGGGTTTGCCCGGCTCCTATGTTTTGGTACCTTACGTTCCGCTATATTGGCTAAGGTAGCACTAGGAGAACTATTGCGATTGTGCCCCAGTTGAGCTGGGCTGAGAACCTCAGTAGAGAAAGCTAAAACTGACTGTCATGATGAAGCGAGAGACCGGTCGCTGTTCGAGAGGTTTTTCGAGTCCCTAAAGACTTATGCCGCTTAGAGCGAGGAACCGGCTTTGTCCGGCCAAGGCGTGGATAGCGCCCCGAACTCGGTCTTCCGAATACTAGGGGCTTCGCCGAAATTTAAAATTATAGAGTTCTATGGCTAAGTGAGAGTGTTCAAGCATTATAGTCCAATTGCCTTGTTCGTTGTGTTGAGCGCCTCCCTCGAAGGACCCAAACATGGGAAAAAGAGCGCTCAGGTTTATCCCCAACACCCCAGCACTAGTGGCATGGGGGCAGAAGCCGACGACTGGCCATATCTCAATTTCTGATAAACGGCCGCACAGAAAGTAATATTTTAAATTCAAAAAGCATTGCTTAGCGCACATGAACAAGTTTTCAGCGCACAGGACAACACGAGCGAGTTCATTCAAAAATTACATCCTTGGTACATTCATCCGCCATAAGGCGGGCACCCTTCAGAACATCCTTATAATAGTTCTCGGGTTTGCGATGCTCCTTCCCCGGCGGTGGCCCGTCCTTCACAAGCTTCTCACCGTCCAACTTGCCCCAGTGCACCTTAGCACGGGCAAGGGCCCTCCGGGCACCTTCGATGCAGACGGAGCACTTGATGACTTCAAGCCTTGGACAGGCCGCCACCAGCCGCTGAGCCAGTCCGAAGTAGCTCCCAGGCAGGGCCTCTCCAGGCCACAGCCGAACTATGAGGCCCTTCATGGCATGTTCGACCGCCTTGTGGAGCTCGACCAGCTGCTTCAGCTGGTCGCTCAAGGGCACAGGGTGTCCGGCCTCAGCATATTGAGACCAGAACACCTTCTCCGTCGAGCTGCCTTCTTCGGCTCGGTAGAATGCGACGGCATCAGACACGGTACGAGGAAGATCTGTGAATGCTTCCGGAGAGCTCCGGATTCGGGTAAGTAACAAGTAGTTCACCTTTATATGTTTGCTTTGCATAAAGAATGCCTTACCCGCCGCTATCTTTTTCACCGCATCCAACTCCTGGAGGGCCTTCTGGGATTCGGCCTTGGCAGACTTGGTAGTTTCGATGGCCGCCGCGAGCTCGGACACTTGCGTCTTCGAGTCAAGCTCCAAACTCTCATGTTTTTTCATGAGAGCCTGAAGCTCTTGCCACACCTCGCCGACCTGCGCCTCAGATTTCTCTCGCTCGATGCGCTCCGAGGCCGCTCTCTTCTCGGCCTCGGACAGTGCCCGCTTGAGGGTAGCCACCTCAGTTGTGGCCCCTGCAATAAGCAGCACAATCCTGTCATTTTTGCAATTGCATCTTTTTATATATTTTTCTATAAGGTATCTCTTACCTTCTTTATCCTCGAGCTGCCGCTTGGCAAGGCCGAACTCTTGCTCGGACCGCTCAAGACCCTGCTTCAGGGTGCCTACCTCCGCAGTCAGTGC
Source organism: Aegilops umbellulata (assembly GCA_032464435.1). Lineage (NCBI taxonomy): Eukaryota > Viridiplantae > Streptophyta > Magnoliopsida > Poales > Poaceae > Aegilops > Aegilops umbellulata. The sequence goes on along the minus strand of CP136060.1, from coordinate 16,305,051 downwards.
GGCGGTCGCAAGCAGCGAAGCCTGCATACGAATATTGACTCATTTTTTGTTAGACTCCTGCGAAATTTATTAGATCCTCTATTCGGCTTTTCTTTCTGAACGCCAAACAGAGCATCAGGGGCTACTGTCTATGCGGTAATATTTTTACATATTTTTACTTACCTCGAAGCCTGTTAGAAGGCTAGCACAAGCTTCAGTCAGTCCGCTCTTGGCGGACTGAACCTTCTGGAGCACCGTACTCATGATAGTACGGTGCTCCTCGTCGATGGAGGCGCCGTTAAGCACCTCCAGCAGATTGTCCGGCACCTCCGGTTGGACGGGGGCCGCCGGCTCAGAAGGCTTGCTCCTCTTAGAAGGAGTTCGCCTATCGCAGTCCGGAACCGTTGAATATTCCGGTGCGGTGTCCGACTCAAAGCCGGACTTGGAGCCCTGGGGGGTCTTGTCCCCTTTACTCCCGGAGTCTGGGAGGTCGCCTCGCGGCTCCTCCAGGACCACCTCCTCTTGGCCCGGAGCTTGTCGCGACGCCACTTCGGCGTCGTCCGCAGTGCGGGGGGAGGCAGCGGGCGGAACTGAATTCACGTCCGATGAATCCAGGGAGCCGCTCGACGACTCGTCGAGCCCGGCCTTGGGCGGACTGCATAATTATATTCAACATAAGGAAAAGTTGTGCAACAAAGGAATGCTATGAGTTACTCTAGTGTCCGAATACTTACGATGCCACCGGGCGCCTGGCCCTGTGCGGCCACTCCTCTTCGCCCTCGGTGGCGTCGGTGGAGTAGTCCAGAGGGAGGGTCTTCCCCTTCTTGGACCCTTCGGCCTCCCCTGTTGGGGCGGCCTTCCTCTTCTTTCCTCCCCCCGCTGGAGGGGGAGAGGTTTCTCCTTCCTCCTCCTCGTTTTCACGGGAGGAGCGCGTCTCGGATTCGTCGGATGAAGAATCCGACACCTCCTGGCGCCAAGAACTCTTTCGAGTCCCCGTGGCCCTCTTCTTGGCCTTCTTCTCCGGCACCACGTAAGGTGCCGGAGCCAGCAGCTTTGCTAAGCGAGCGTCAGTTGGGTCTTCGGGCAAAGGGGCCGGACAGTCGATCTGTCCGGACTTCACCAGCCAATCCTGTCAAATGAAAGGGAGTTTAGATCCCGCATAGAGTCAAACTATGGAAAACCGAAATGCTGTAAAAGGTAAAAATAGCTTACCGCACTAGCGGGAAGCTGTGTGCTGAATCCGCGGTCCTCGGAAGCGGATGCGGGAGCCTCGGCACCTTTGAATAGCACCTTCCAGGCATCTTCGTATGTTGTGTCGAAGAGCCTGCTCAGGGTTGGGTGCTGCACCGGGTCGAACTCCCACAAATTGAAGCCTCGTTGCTGACACGGGAGGATCCGGCGGACGAGCATAACCTGGACTACGTTAACAAGCTTAAGCTGCTTGTTCACCAAGGTTTGGATGCATTTTTGCAGTCCGGTTACCTCTCCTTTATTGCCCCACGACAGGCCCGTCTCTTTCCAAGACGTGAGCCGTGTAGGGGGTCCGGACCGGAACTCAGGGGCTGCGACCCATCTGGGATCGCGCGGCTCGGTGATGTAAAACCACCCCGATTGCCACCCCTTCAGGGTCTCCACAAAGGAGCCCTAGAGCCATAGGACGTTGGCTATCTTGGCCGCCATGGCACCTCCGCACTCCGCCTGGTTGCCGCGCACCACCTTGGGCTTGACATTGAAAGTCTTGAGCCATAGGCCGAAATGGGGGCGGACGCAGAGGAAAGCCTCACACACAACGATAAACGCCGAGATGTTGAGGACGAAGTTCGGGGCCAGATCGTGGAAATCTAGTCCATAGTAGAACATGAGCCCCCAGACGAACAGGTGGAGAGGAAAGCCCAGTCTGCGGAGGAAATGGGGAAGGAATACTACCCTCTCATGGGGCCTTGGGGTGGGGAGGAGCTGCCCCTCTTCGGGAAGCTGGTGCGCGATGTCGTTAGACAAGTATCCGGCCTTCCTCAGCTTTTTGATATGGCCCTCCGTGATGGAGGAGACCATCCACTTGCCTCCCGCTCCGGACATGGCTGGAGAAGGTTGAGGTGGGAAGTGCGGGCTTGGGCGCTGGAGCTGGAGTGCGCGGACGATGGATAGGCAAAGGAGGAAGAAGGCATAGGTAAAAAGGTGGATCCTTATCCCCTTATATGGGCGGATGCGACTATGCGTCCCCACCAGCCTGGTAAAACTCGCTTATCTCCCAAGCGCCGTGATAAATGGCGCGGTTGGGTTACCCACGTCCGTATTGACGAGAATCCCGTAAATAAAGGGGACACGATCTCTGCTTTGACAAGACGTGCCAAGGAAACCGCCTCGCAAAATGCGCTGAGGTGGGGAAGTGAAAACAATTCGAACAGAGGCTTGGCCGTAGTGTGGTGTCACGCTACGGAATACGTCAGCAGATTAGATTTGTGTAAATATTATTCTCTCTATGGCAATATGTGGAAACTTATTTTGCAGAGCCGGACACTATCCTTAGTGATTAACAATCTTTTATGAAGTACTTGGAGGAGGAACCCGCCTTGCAATGCTGAAGACAATCTGTGCGCCGGACTTGTCGTCATTGAAGCCTGGTTCAGGGGCTACTGAGGGAGTCCTGGATTAGGAGTGTCCGGATGGCCGGACTATACCTTCAGCCGGACTCCTGGACTATGAAGATACAAGATTGAAGACTTCGTCCCGTGTCCGGATGGGACTTTCCTTGGCGTGGAAGGCAAGCTTGGCGATGCGGATTTAGATCTCCTACCATTGTAACCGACTTTGTGTAACCCTAACCCTCTCCGGTGTCTATATAAACCGGAGGGTTTTGGTCCGTAGGACAACCGAACACAACATACAACCATCATACCATAGGCTAGCTTCTAGGGTTTAGCCTCCTTGATCTCGTGGTAGATCTACTCTTGTACTACCCATATCATCAATATTAATCAAGCAGGACGTAGGGTTTTACCTCCATTGAGAGGGCCCGAACCTGGGTAAAACTTCGTGTCCCTTGTCTCCTGTTACCATCCGCCTAGACGCACAATTCGGGACCCCCTACCTGAGATCTGCCGGTTTTGACACCGACACCGACCCAGTGACAAGCCTAGCAAAGATAGGCATCACCTGGAAGCCAACTAAAAAGCTGTGATGGTGGCAAAGTAGCCCGCCTCCCACCAGGCTCTCAGGTCCTAGATGATCATGCTCACAACTCCAGCCGGATGTCTAGCTTGTATTGCTTCCAATTTGGTTAAATTGCATGTGCTTAGCTTACACAATATACCTTTGAATATGACATGCCTTTCTGTTTTTGGTACATACTAGTACATCTGTGTATTAACCATGTTCTTACATCAAACTAATGTTCTTGTGTATCCCTCATCAATCACTTATGTCGAGGCAGGCAGGCAAGGGGACTACTCCTCATTTAAAGAATGCAGCGTCAGCCTCCCGACATGATTCTCAAGAAACAGAAATGCTAGATGAAGATAGTGAACGTAGCTCTGTAGTTGATTACAACATTTCCCCTACACTAGCATCACAGGTGCTCTAACTTGGCAGCGTGATATGTGGTTGCATGTTGCATATGGTGTCTAGATTGTAATTCTTCCAATCTGGTTAAACTGCATGTGCTAGTCTGCTTAGCTTATACATTATACCTGTTAATGTGACATGCCTTCCTGTATTTAGTACATAGTACATCTGTCTATTAAGCATGTCCTTACATAAAACTATTTTTTTGTATCCCGCATCAATCAACATGACGAGACACCTTTAGTATATGCAGTGCGATATTAGTTGCATCTTTCATATGATTTATAGCATGCGCTGCTTCTAATTTTTTGAAATTCCATTTATGATGGGACGCTTTTAACTTGGCAGAGTCATATTGGTTGCATCTTTCATGTGGTGTCTAGCTTGCATTGCTTCTTATTTGCTGGAATGGTTTCTGCTTAGTTTACACAAACAGTTGTGAACATGCCATGCCGTCCTGTTTTTCATACATATTCCATCCTGGTATCATGTGTTTGCCTTACATCAAAGTAGTTTTTGTCAGTATCATGCATGAATGAGTTCTGAAGAGAGAATTTTATTGCTTTTTCTTGTCGGTTTTACTTGACAATTCAAAATCAATAAAGCGGAAGGAAGTTAGCAAGACAGCAGATAAATGTGCTCCTTCCGAATGGAGGGCCTCTACAGTTTCTACTCCTCCACACCCCCAAGATGATTTCCAAGACAACACATGCATAGACACTCAACAAAGTTGTGTTTATGATGAGCTCGTCTCCCCTAGTGCAGCATCACCGGTGCTCCCTCTAACTTGGCACTGCTATATGTGGTTGCATGTTATGTGTGATGTCTAGCTTGTATTGCTTCTAATTTTGTTGAACTCCATCTGCTTACTTTACACATTATACTTGAATAAGAAACGTGTTCCTGTTTCTAGAACATACAATATCTGTCTATCACACCATGTTCTTACATCAAATTACTACTGTTGTGTAACCTGCAACAATCACTTATCATGAGACATGTTTGACTTCGGAGTGTGATATAGGTTACATCTCACATTCTTTTCTAGCTTGTACTACTAATTTGTTGAAATGACACTTATGACGAGACAGTTTTAACTTGGTAGAGTGATATTCGTTGCATCTTTCATATGGTGTCTAGCTTTCATTGCTTCTAATTTGTTAAAATGCCTTCTCCTTAGTTTACACATCATAAGCTATGAATATGCAATGTTGTGAATATGCAATGGCACTAATGACGAGAGACCTCTAACATGGTAGTGTGATGTTGTTTGCATCTTGCATATGATTTATTTCTTGTACTGCTTCACATTTGTTTAAACGCCATTTATGATGAGACACTGTTAACTTGGTAGAGCGATATTTGTAGCATCTTTCATATGGTGTCTACCTTCTATTGCATTGCTTCTAATTTGGTGAAATGTCTTCTTCTTAGTTTACACATCATAGTTCTGGTTATCTCTTCCGTCCTGTTTTTCATACATATTACATCCTCCTATCATGTGGTTGTCTAACATCAAAGTTCAGTTCGTCTGCATCACACATCAATTTGTTCTGAAGAACTAAATTGTTATTCATTTTTCTTGTCGGCTTGACTTAACATGGCACAGAGAAAGAGGAAGAAACACAGAATGGCAGGGAATGAGAAGCGGATGAATCCTGCAGATTCTGCTGGTACTGATGGTGCAATAGAAGGTCAAAGTCCAGCAGAAAATTATACAAACACGGCATCCCATGCTACACGAGTTGCAAAAAAAGCCAAAAAGAAACAAATAGCTGCCACCAAACAAGCAGAGACAACCCTAGTTCTTGCAACACCTACCATAGTACTACCAGCTGCACGACTTACTCGTGCGTCAACTGAGCTAGCACCACGTTCCCAAGCTCCCTTGCCACCTGACACTACTTCCCAAGAACTCTTGACACAAGACGAGTTGGCAATATCAGATGAACCTTGTGAGCTTCAACAACAAGAAGGTAGTTGCTGGAGTCAAGTTACAGTTGCATGCTTCTTTATATGTAGTCTCACTGTTTGATGTACACTAACACTTCCTATGTTCGTTGTTGGACTAGAACCTAGGCGCAAGAGGAAACAAACATCAGGGATAATGATCGATAGGTTAACTAAATCTAGAGGAGGAAGAATGGAGATCCATTTTGAGGCAGGTTTAAAAAGGCCACATGATGCTACAGAGTCAGCCAAGTTAGTATCAGAGGCAGCGGTTGCCGTTAGGTGTCATGTACGTATCCTCCCAACATGGATTCAGTACAGGAATGACAAAGACGAAACCCAGTTCAACACATTCCTCGACCATTTATCTGTGAAGGAAAATATGCCCTAGAGGCAATAATAAAGTTATTATTTATTTCCTTATTTCATGATAAATGTTTATTATTCATGCTAGAATTGTATCAACCGGAAACATGATACATGTGTGAATACATAGACAAACAGAGTGTCACTAGTATGCCTCTACTTGACTAGCTCGTTGATCAAAGATGGTTATGTTTCCTAGCCATAGACATGAGTTGTCATTTGATTAACGGGATCACATCATTAGGAGAATGATGTGATTGACATGACCCATTCCGTTAGCTTAGCACTCGATCGTTTAGCATGTTGCTATTGCTTTCTTCATGACTTATACATGTTCCTATGACTATGAGATTATGCAACTCCCGTTTACCGGAGGAACACTTTGTGTGCTACCAAACGTCACAACGTAACGGGGTGATTATAAAGGAGCTCTACAGGTGTCTCCAAAGGTACATGTTGGGTTGGCGTATTTCGAGATTAGGATTTGTCACTCCGATAGTCGGAAAAGTATCTCTGGGCCCTCTCGGTAATGCACATCACATAAGCCTTGCAAGCATTACAACTAATATGTTAGTTGTGAGATGATGTATTACGGAACGAGTAAAGAGACTTGCCGGCAACGAGATTGAACTAGGTATTGGATACCGACGATCGAATCCCGGGCAAGTAACATACCGATGACAAAGGGAACAACATATGTTGTTATGCGGTCTGACCGATAAAGATCTTCGTAGAATATGTAGGAGCCAATATGAGCATCCAGGTTCCGCTATTGGTTATTGACCGGAGACATGTCTCGGTCATGTCTACATTGTTCTCGAACCGTAGGGTCCGCACGCTTAAGGTTTCGATGACAGTTATATTATGAGTTTATGAGTTTTGATGTACCGAAGGAGTTCGGAGTCCCGGATGAGATCGGGGACATGACGAGGAGTCTCGAAATGGTCGAGACGTAAAGATCGATATATTGGACGACTATATTCGAACATCGGAAAGGTTCTGAGTGATTCGGGTATTTTCGGAGGTACCGGGGAGTTACGGGAATACGAGGAAGAAGCAATGGGCCTTGATGGGCCTTAGTGGGAAGGACCAGGAGGTGGCGCGCGCCCCTCCCAAGCCCAGTCCGAATTGGACAAGGGGTTTGGGGCGCGGCCCCTCTCTCCCTTCCTTCCCCTCTTCCCCCCTTTCCCCCCTTCTCCTAGTTGGACTAGGAAAGGAGGAAACCTACTCCAACTAGGAGTAGGAATCCTACTCCTTGGCGCGCCTCTCCTAGGCCGGCCGCCCCCTCCCCCTTGCTCCTTTATATACGGGGGTAGGGGGACACCCCATGACACACAAGTTGATCTTCGTGGTCGTTCCTTAGCCGTGTGCGGTGCCCCCTCCACCATATTCCACCTCGGTCATATCGTTGCAGTGCTTAGGCGAAGCCCTGCGTCGGTAGAACATCATCATCATCATCACGCCATCGTGCTGACGGAACTCATCCCCGAAGCTTTGCTGGATCGAAGCCCGGGGAGCGTCATCGAGCTGAACGTGTGCTAAGAACTCGGAGGTGCCGGATGTTGGGAACGTAGTAATTTCAAAAAAAAAATTCCTACGCACACACAAGATCATGGTGATGCATAGCAACGAGCGGGGAGAGTGTTTGTCTACGTACCCTCGTAGACCGAAGCGGAAGCGTTGACACAACGTAGAGGAAGTAGTCGTACGTTCTCCTCGCGATCCAACCGATCACAGCACCGTTACTCCGGCACCTCCGAGTTTTAGCACACGTACAGCTCGATGACGATCCCCGGGCTCCGATCCAGCAAAGCGTCGAGGAAGAGTTCCGTCAGCACGACGGCGTGGTGACGATCTTGATGTGTTACCGGCGCAGGGCTTCGCCTAAGCACTGCAACAATATGATCGAGGTGGAATTTGGTGGAAGGGGGCACCGCACATGGCTAAGGAACGATCCGTAGATCAACTTGTGTGTCTTTTTGGGGTGCCCCCTGCCCCCGTATATAAAGGAGACAAGGGGGAGGGGCTGGCCGGCCAAGCTAGGCGCGCCAGGAGAGTCCTACTCCCTCTGGGAGTAGGATTCCCCCCCCCCCCAATCCTAGTTGGACTAGGATTCTCCAAGGGGGAGAGAGAAAGAGAGGGGGGCGCCCACCTCTCCTAGTCCTAATAGGACTAGGGGAAGGGGGGAGGCGCGCAGCCCCTAGGGCTGCCCTCTCACTTCTCCTCCAAGGCCCATGTTGGCCCATTATGCTCCCGGGGGGTTCCGGTAACCCTCCCGGTATTCCGGTAAAATCCTGATTTCACCTGGAATGCATCCGATGTCCAAACATAGGCTTCCAATATATAATTCTTTATGTCTCGACCATTTCGAGACTCCTCGTCACGTCCGTGATCACATCCGGGACTCCGAACTCCTTCGGTACATCAAAATGCATAAACTCATAATAACTGTCATCGTAACGTTAAGCGTGCGGACCCTACGGTTCGAGAACAATGTAGACATGACCGAGACACGTCTCCGGTTAATAACCAATAGCGGGACCTGGATGCCCATATTGGCTCCTACATATTCTACGAAGATCTTTATCGGTCAGACCGCATAACAACATACGTTGTTCCCTTTGTCATCGGTATGTTACTTGCCCGAGATTCGATCGTCGGTATCCAATACCTAGTTCAATCTCGTTACCGGCAAGTCTCTTTTCTCGTTCTGTAATACATCATCTCGCAACTAACTCATTGGTTGCAATGCTTGCAAGGCTTTATGTGATGTGCATTACCGAGAAGGCCCTGAGATACCTCTCCGACAATCGGAGTGACAAATCCTAATCTCGAAATACGCCAACTCAACATGTACCTTCGGAGACACCTGTAGAGCACCTTTATAATCACCCAGTTACGTTGTGACGTTTGGTAGCACACAAAGTGTTCCTACGGTAAATGGGAGTTGCATAGTCTCATAGTTAAAGGAACATGTATAAGTCATGGATAAAAGCAATAGCAACATACTAAACGATCGGGTGCTATGCTAATGGAATGGGTCATGTCAATCAGATCATTCAACTAATGATGTGATCTCGTTAATCAAATAACAACTCTTTGTTCATGGCTAGGAAACATAACCATCTTTGATTAATGAGCTAGTCAAGTAGAGGCATACTAGTGACACTCTGTTTGTCTATATATTCACACATGTATTATGTTTCCAGTTAATACAATTCTAGCATGAATAATAAACATTTATCATGATATAAGGAAATAAATAATAACTTTATTATTGCCTCTAGGGCATATTTCCTTCAGTCTCCCACTTGCACTAGAGTCAATAATCTAGATTACAAAGTAATGATTCTAACACCCATGGAGTCTTGGTGCTGATCATGTTTTGCTCGTGGAAGAGGCTTAGTCAACGGGTCTGCAACATTCAGATCCGTATGTATCTTGCATATCTCTATGTCTCCCACCTGGACCAAATCCCGGATGGAGTTGAAGCGTCTTTTGATGTGTTTGGTTCTTTTGTGAAATCTGGATTCCTTTGCCAAGGCAATTGCACCAGTATTGTCACAAAAGATTTTCATTGGACCCGTTACGCTAGGTACAACACCTAGGTCGGATATGAACTCCTTCATCCAGACTCCTTCATTAGCTGCTTCCGAAGCGGCTATGTACTCAGCTTCACATGTAGATCCCGCCACGACGCTTTGTTTAGAACTGCACCAACTGACAGCTCCACCGTTTAATGTAAATACGTATCCGGTTTGCGATTTAGAATCGTCCGGATCAGTGTCAAAGCTCGCATCGACATAACCGTTTACGACGAGCTCTTTGTCACCTCCATAAATGAGAAACATATCCTTAGTCCTTCTTAAGTACTTAAGGATGTTCTTGACCGCTGTCCAGTGATCCACTCCTGGATTACTTTGGTACCTTCCTGCTAAACTTACAGCAAGGCACACATCAGGTCTGGTACACAGCATTGCATACATGATAGAGCCTATGGCTGAAGCATAGGGAACATTTTTCATTTCCTCTCTATCTTCTGCGGTGGTCGGGCATTGAGTCTAACTCAACTTCACACCTTGTGCCACAGGCAAGAACCCTTTCTTTGCCTGATCCATTTTGAACTTTTTCAAAACTTTGTCAAGGTATGTGCTTTGTGAAAGTCCTATTAAGCGTTTTGATCTATCTCTATAGATCTTAATGCCCAATATATAAGCAGCTTCACCGAGGTCTTTCATTGAAAAACTCTTATTCAAGTATCCCTTTATGCTATCCAGAAATTCTATATTATTTCCGATCAGCAATATGTCATCCACATATAATATCAGAAATGCTACAGAGCTCCCACTCACTTTCTTGTAAATACAGGCTTCTCCAAAAGTCTGTTTAAATCCATATGCTTTGATCATACTATCAAAGCGTTTATTCCAACTCCGAGAAGCTTGCACCAGTCCATAAATGGATCGCTGGAGCTTGCACACTTTGTTAGCTCCCTTCGGATCGACAAAACCTTCTGGTTGCATCATATACAACTCTTCTTCCAGAAATCCATTCAGGAATGCAGTTTTGACATCCATTTGCCAAATTTCATAATCATAAAATGCGGCAATTGCTAACATGATTCGGACAAACTTAAGCATCGCTACGGGTGAGAAAGTCTCATCGTAGTCAATCCCTTGAACTTGTCGAAAACCTTTTGCAACAAGTCGAGCTTTATAGACAGTAACATTACCATCAGCGTCAGTCTTCTTCTTAAAAATCCATTTATTCTCAATTGCTTGCCGATCATCGGGCAAGTCAACCAAAGTCCACACTTTGTTTTCATACATGGATCCCATCTCAGATTTCATGGCCTCAAGCCACTTTGCGGAATCTGGGCTCACCATTGCTTCTTCATAGTTCGTAGGTTCACCATGGTCTAGTAACATGACTTCCAAAATAGGATTACCGTACCATTCTGGTGCGGATCTTACTCTGGCTGATCTACGAAGTTCAGTAGAAACTTGATCTGAAGTTTCATGATCATTATCATTAGCTTCCTCCCTATTTGATGTAGGTGTCACAGGAACAGATTTCTGTGACGTACTACTTCTCAATAAGGGAGTAGATACTGTTATCTCATCAAGTTCTACTTTCCTCCCACTCACTTCTTTCGAGAGAAACTCCTTCTCCAGAAAGTTTCCGATTTTAGCAACAAAAATTTTGCCTTCGGATCTGTGATAGAAGGTATACCCAATAGTCTCCTTTGGGTATCCTATGAAGACACATTTTTCCGATTTGGGTTCGAGCTTATCAGGTTGAAGCTTTTTCACATAAGCATCGCAGCCCCAAACTTTAAGAAACGACAACTTTGGTTTCTTGCCAAACCACAGTTCATAAGGCGTCGTCTCAACGGATTTTGATGGTGCCCTATTTAACGTGAATGCGGCCGTCTCTAGAGCATAACCCCAAAAAGATAGCGGTAAATCGGTAAGAGACATCATAGATCGCACCATATCTAGTAAAGTACGATTACGACGTTCGGACACACCATTACGTTGTGGTGTTCCGGGTGGCGTGAGTTGCGAAACTATTCCGCATTGTTTCAAATGTAGACCAAACTCGTAACTCAAATATTCTCCTCCACGATCAGATCGTAGAAACTTTATTTTCTTGTTACAATGATTTTCCACTTCACTCTGAAATTCTTTGAACTTTTCAAATGTTTCAGACTTGTGTTTCATTAAGTAGATATACCCATATCTGCTTAAATCATCAGTGAAGGTGAGAAAATAACGATATCCGCCACGAGCCTCAACATTCATTGGACCACATACATCAGTATGTATGATTTCCAATAAATCTGTTGCTCTCTCCACAGTACCGGAGAACGGTGTTTTAGTCATCTTGCCCATAAGGCACGGTTCGCAAGTGCCAAGTGATTCATAATCAAGTGACTCCAAAAGTCCATCAGTATGGAGTTTCTTCATGCGCTTTACACCGATATGACCTAAACGGCAGTGCCACAAATAAGTTGCACTATCATTATCAACTCTGCATCTTTTGGCTTCAACATTATAAATATGTGTATTACTACTATCGAGATTAAGTAAGAACAAACCACTCTTTAATGGCGCATGACCATAAAAGATATTACTCATATAAATAGAACAACCATTATTCTCTGATTTAAATGAATAACCGTCTCGCATCAAACAAGATCCAGATATAATGTTCATGCTCAACGCTGGTACTAAATAACAATTATTTAGATCTAATATTAATCCCGAAGGTAGATGTAGAGGTAGCGTGCCGACCGCGATCACATCGACTTTGGAACCATTTCCCACGCGCATGGTCACCTCGTCCTTAGCCAATCTTCGCTTAATCCGTAGCTCCTGTTTTGAGTTGCAAATATTAGCAACAGAACCAGTATCAAATACCCAGGTGCTACTGCGAGAATTAGTAAGGTACACATCAATAACATGTATATCATATATACCTTTGTTAACCTTGCCATCCTTCTTATCCGCCAAATACTTGGGGCAGTTCCGCTTCCAGTGACCAGTCTGCTTGCAATAGAAGCACTCAGTTTCAGGCTTAGGTCCAGACTTGGGTTTCTTCTCTTGAGTAGCAACTTGCTTGCTGTTCTTTTTGAAGTTCCCCTTTTTCTTCCCTTTGCCCTTTTTCTTGAAACTAGTGGTTTTGTTAACCATCAACACTTGATGCTCCTTTTGATTTCTACCTCCGCGGCTTTTAGCATCGCGAAGAGCTCGGGCATAGATTTGGTCATCCCTTGCATATTATAGTTCATCACGAAGCTCTTGTAGCTTGGTGGCAGTGATTGGAGAATTCTGTCAATGACGCAATCATCCGGAAGATTAACTCCCAGTTGAATCAAGTGATTGTTATACCCAGACATTCTGAGTATATGCTCACTGACAGAACCGTTCTCCTCCATTTTACAACTATAGAACTTATTGGAGACTTCATATCTCTCAATCCGGGCATTTGCTTGAAATATTAACTTCAACTCCTGGAACATCTCATATGCTCCATGGTGTTCAAAACGTCGTTGAAGTCCCGGTTCTAAGCCGTAAAGCATGGCACACTGAACTATAGAGTAGTCATCAGCTTTGCTTTGCCAGACGTTCACAACATCTGGCGTAGCTCTTGCACCAGGCCTGGCACCCAGCGGTGCTTCCAGGACGTAATTCTTCTGTGCAGCAATGAGGATAATCCTCAAGTTACGGACCCAGTCCGTGTAATTGCTACCATCATCTTTCAACTTTGCTTTCTCAAGGAACGCATTAAAATTCAACGGAACAACAGCACGAGCCATCTATCTACACAACATAGACAAGCAAGATACTATCAGGTACTAAGTTCATGATAAATTAAAGTTCAATTAATCATATTACTTAAGAACTCCCACTTAGATAGACATCTCTCTAATCCTCTAAGTGATCACGTGATCCAAATCAACTAAACCATGTCCGATCATCACGTGAGATGGAGTAGTTTCAATGGTGAACATCATTATGTTGATCATATCTACTATATGATTCACGCTCGACCTTTCGGTCTCTGTGTTCCGAGGCCATATCTGTATATGCTAGGCTCGTCAAGTTAAACCTGAGTATTCCGCGTGTGCAACTGTTTTGCACCCGTTGTATTTGAACGTAGAGCCTATCACACCCGATCATCACGTGGTGTCTCAGCACGAAGAACTTTCGCAACGGTGCATACTCAGGGAGAACACTTCTTGATAATTTAGTGAGAGATCATCTTATAATGCTACCGTCAATCAAAGCAAGATAAGATGCATAAAAGGATAAACATCACATGCAATCAATATAAGTGATATGATATGGCCATCATCATCTTGTGCTTGTGATCTCCATCTTCGAAGCACCGTCATGATCACCATCGTCACCGGCGCGACACCTTGATCTTCATCGCAGCATCGTTGTCGTCTCGCCAATCTTATGCTTCTACGACTATCACTACCGCTTAGTAATAAAGTAAAGCATTACATCGCGATTGCATTGCATACAATAAAGCGACAACCATATGGCTCCTGCCAGTTGTCGATAACTCGGTTACAAAACATGATCATCTCATACAATAAAATTTAGCATCACGTCTTGACCATATCACATCACAACATGCCCTGCAAAAACAAGTTAGACGTCCTCTATTTTGTTGTTGCAAGTTTTTACGTGGCTGCTACGGGCTTTAAGCAAGAACTCATCTTACCTACGCATCAAAACCACAACGATAGTTTGTCAAATAGACTCCGTTTTAACCTTCTCAAGGACCGGGCGTAGCCACACTCGGTTCAACTAAAGTTGGAGAGACAGTCTTCCGCAAGCCATCTATGTGCAAAGCACGTCGAGGGAACCGGTCTCGCGTAAGCGTACGCGTAAGGTTGGTCCGGATCGTCTCGTCCAACAATACCGCTGAACCAAAGTATGACATGCTGGTAGGCAGTATGACTTGTATCGTCCACAACTCACTTGTGTTCTACTCGTGCAAATAACATCAAACCATAAAACCTCGGCTCGGATGCCACTGTTGGGAACGTAGTAATTTCAAAAAAAAAATTCCTACGCACACACAAGATCATGGTGATGCATAGCAACGAGCGGGGAGAGTGTTTGTCTACGTACCCTTGTAGACCGAAGCGGAAGCGTTGACACAACGTAGAGGAAGTAGTCGTACGTTCTCCTCGCGATCCAACCGATCACAGCACCGTTACTCCGGCACCTCCGAGTTTTAGCACACGTACAGCTCGATGACGATCCCCGGGCTCCGATCCAGCAAAGCGTCGAGGAAGAGTTCCGTCAGCACGACGGCGTGGTGACGATCTTGATGTGTTACCGGCGCAGGGCTTCGCCTAAGCACTGCAACAATATGATCGAGGTGGAATTTGGTGGAAGGGGGCACCGCACACGGCTAAGGAACGATCCGTAGATCAACTTGTGTGTCTTTTTGGGGTGCCCCCTGCCCCCGTATATAAAGGAGCCAAGGGGGAGGGGCTGGCCGGCCAAGCTAGGCGCGCCAGGAGAGTCCTACTCCCTCTGGGAGTAGGATTCCCCCCCCCCCCAATCCTAGTTGGACTAGGATTCTCCAAGGGGGAGAGAGAAAGAGAGGGGGCGCCCACCTCTCCTAGTCCTAATAGGACTAGGGGAAGGGGGGAGGTGCGCAGCCCCTAGGGCTGCCCTCTCACTTCTCCTCCAAGGCCCATGTTGGCCCATTATGCTCCCGGGGGGTTCCGGTAACCCTCCCGGTATTCCGGTAAAATCCTGATTTCACCTGGAATGCATCCGATGTCCAAACATAGGCTTCCAATATATAATTCTTTATGTCTCGACCATTTCGAGACTCCTCGTCACGTCCGTGATCACATCCGGGACTCCGAACTCCTTCGGTACATCAAAATGCATAAACTCATAATAACTGTCATCGTAACGTTAAGCGTGCGGACCCTACGGTTCGAGAACAATGTAGACATGACCGAGACACGTCTCCGGTCAATAACCAATAGCGGGACCTGGATGCCCATATTGGCTCCTACATATTCTACGAAGATCTTTATCGGTCAGACCGCATAACAACATACGTTGTTCCCTTTGTCATCGGTATGTTACTTGCCCGAGATTCGATCGTCGGTATCCAATACCTAGTTCAATCTCGTTACCGGCAAGTCTCTTTTCTCGTTCTGTAATACATCATCTCGCAACTAACTCATTGGTTGCAATGCTTGCAAGGCTTTATGTGATGTGCATTACCGAGAAGGCCCTGAGATACCTCTCCGACAATCGGAGTGACAAATCCTAATCTCGAAATACGCCAACTCAACATGTACCTTCGGAGACACCTGTAGAGCACCTTTATAATCACCCAGTTACGTTGTGACGTTTGGTAGCACACAAAGTGTTCCTACGGTAAATGGGAGTTGCATAGTCTCATAGTTAAAGGAACATGTATAAGTCATGGATAAAAGCAATAGCAACATACTAAACGATCGGGTGCTATGCTAATGGAATGGGTCATGTCAATCAGATCATTCAACTAATGATGTGATCTCGTTAATCAAATAACAACTCTTTGTTCATGGCTAGGAAACATAACCATCTTTGATTAATGAGCTAGTCAAGTAGAGGCATACTAGTGACACTCTGTTTGTCTATGTATTCACACATGTATTATGTTTCCAGTTAATACAATTCTAGCATGAATAATAAACATTTATCATGATATAAGGAAATAAATAATAACTTTATTATTGCCTCTAGGGCATATTTCCTTCACCGGAGTAACGGTGCTTGGATCGGTCGGATCGGGAAGACGTACGACTACTTCCTCTATGTTGCGTCAATGCTTCCGCTTCGGTCTACGAGGGTACGTAGACAACACTCTCCCCTCTCGTTGCTATGCATCACCATGATCTTGCGTGTGCGTAGGAATTTTTTTGAAATTACTACGTTCCCCAACAGTGGCATCCGAGCCTAGGTTTTTATGGTTTGATGTTATATGCACGAGTAGAACACAAGTGAGTTGTGGACGATATAAGTCATACTGCCTACCAGCATGTCATACTTTGGTTCGGCGGTATTGTTGGATGAAGCGGCCCGGACCGACATTACGCGTACGCTTACGCGAGACTGGTTCTACCGACGTGCTTTGCACACAGGTGGCTGGCGGGTGTCAGTTTCTCCAACTTTAGTTGAACCAAGTATGGCTACGCCCGGTCCTTGCGAAGGTTAAAACAGAGTCTATTTGACAAACTATCGTTGTGGTTTTGATGCGTAGGTGAGATTGGTTCTTGCTTAAGCCCGTAGCAGCCACGTAAAACTTGCAACAAACAAAGTAGAGGACGTCTAACTTGTTTTTGCAGGGCATGTTGTGATGTGATATGGTCAAGACATGATGCTAAATTTTATTGTATGAGATGATCATGTTTTGTAACCGAGTTATCGGCAACTGGCAGGAGCCATATGGTTGTCGCTTTATTGTATGCAATGCAATCGCCCTGTAATGCTTTACTTTATCACTAAGCGGTAGCGATAGTCGTAGAAGCATAAGATTGGCGAGACGACAACGATGCTACGATGGAGATCAAGGTGTCGTGCCGGTGACGATGATGATCATGATGGTGCTGCAGAGATGGAGATCATGAAGCACAAGATGATGATGACCATATCATATCACTTATATTGATTTGCATGTGATCTTTATCTTTTATGCATCTTATCTTGCTTTGATTGACGGTAGCATTATAAGATGATCTCTCACTAAATTATCAAGAAGTGTTCTCCCCGAGTATGCACCGTTGCCAAAGTTCGTCGTGCCCAGACACCACGTGATGATCGGGTGTGATAAGCTCTACGTCCATCTACAACGGGTGCAAGCCAGTTTTGCACACGCAGAATACTCGGGTTATACTTGACGAGCCTAGCATATGCAGATATGGCCTCGGAACACGGAGACCGAAAGGTCGAGCGTGAATCATATAGTAGATATGATCAACATAATGATGTTCACCATTGAAGATTAATCCATTTCACGTGATGATCGGTTATGGTTTAGTTGATTTGGATCACGTGATCACTTAGAGGATTACATGGATGTCTATCTAAGTGGGAGTTCTTAAGTAATATGATTAATTGAACTTTAATTTATCATGAACTTAGTCCTGGTAGTATTAGCATATCTATGTTGTAGATCAATAGCTCGCATTGTCGCTTTCATATGTTTATTTTGATATGTTCCTAGAGAAAATTGTGTTGAAAGATGTTAGTAGCAATGATGCGGATTGGATCCGTGATCTGAGGTTTATCCTCATTGCTATACAGAAGAATTATGTCCTTGATGCACCGCTAGGTGACAGACCTATTGCAGGAGCAGATGCAGACGTTATGAACGTTTGGCTAGCTCAATATGATGACTATTTGATAGTTTAGTGCATCGTGCTTAACGGCTTAGAATCGGGACTTCAAAGACGTTTTGAACGTCATGGACCATATGAGATGTTCCAGGAGTTGAAGTTAATATTTCAAGCAAATACCCGAGTTGAGAGATATGAAGTCTCCAACAAGTTCTATAGCTAAAAGATGGAGGAGAATAGCTTAAGCAGTGAGCATGTGCTCAGATTGTCTGGGTACTACAATCGCTTGAATCAAGTGGGAGTTAATCTTCCAGATAAAATAGTGATTGACAGAATTCTCTAGTCACCATCACCAAGTTAGTAGAACTTCGTGATGAACTATAATATGCAAGGGATGACGAAAGTAATTCCCAAGCTCTTCGTGATGCTGAAAATCGACGAAGGTAGAAATCAAGAAAAACATCAAGTGTTGATGGTTAACAAGACCACTAGTTCCAAGAAAAGGGCAAAGGGAAGAAGGGGAACTTCAAAAAGAACGGCAAGCAAGTTGTTGCTCAAGTGAAGAAGCCCAAGTCTGGACCTAAGCCTTAGACTAAGTGCTTCTACTGCAAAGGGACTGGTCACTAGGAGCGGAACTACCCCAAGTATTTGGCGGATAAGAAGGATGGCAAAGTGAACAAAGGTATATTGGATATACAGATTATTGATGTGTATTTTACTAGTGTTCGTAGCAACCCCTCAGTATTTGATACTGGTTCAGATGCTAAGAGTAGTAACTCAAAACGGGAGTTGCAGAATGAACAGAGACTAGTTAAGGATGAAGTGACGATGTGTTGGAAGTGGTTCCAAGATTGATATGATCATCATCGCGCACTCCCTATACTTTCGGGATTAGTGTTGAACCTAAATAAGTGTTATTTGGTGTTTGCGTTGAGCATGAATATGATTCGATCATGTTTATTGCAATACAGTTATTCATTTAAGTAAGAGAATAAATTGTTATTCTGTTTACATGAATAAAACATTATATGGTTACACACCCAATGAAAATGGTTCGTTGGATCTCGATCAAAGAGATACACATATTCATAATATTGAAGCCAAAATATGCAAAGTTAATAATGATAGTGCAACTTATTTGTGGCACTGCCGTTTAAGTCATATTGGTGTAAAGCGCATGAAGAAACTCCATGCTGATGGGATTTTGGAATCACTTGATTATGAATCACTTGATGCTTGCGAACCATGTCTCTTGGGCAAGATGACTAAAACGCCGTTCTCTAGAACAATGGAGCAAGCAACAGATTTGTTGGAAATCATACATACTGATGTATGAGGTCCGATGAATATCAAGGCTTGCAGCAGGTATCATTATCTTCTGACTTTCACAGATGATTTAAGCAGATATGGGTATATCTACTTGATGAAATAGAAGTCTGAAACATTTGAAAAGTTCATATAATTTCAGAGTGAAGTGGAAAATCATCGTAACAAGAAAATAAAGTTTCTACGATCTGATCGTGGAGAAGTGTATTTGAGTTACGAGTTTGGTCTTCAGTTAAAACAATGTGAAATAGTTTCACTACTCACGCCACCTGGAACACCACAGTGTAATAGTGTGTCCGAGCGTCATAGCCGTACTTTATTGGATATAGTGCAATCTATGATGTTTCTTACCGATTCACCATTATCGTTTTGGGGTTATGCATTAGAGACAGCTGCATTCACGTTAAATAGGGCACCATCTAAATCCGTTGAGACGACACTATATGAACTGTGGTTTAGCAAGAAACCAAAGTTGTTGTTTCTTAAAGTTTGGGGTTGTGATGCTTATATGAAAAACTCCTGATAAGCTCAAACCAAAATCGGAGAAATATGTCTTCATAGGATACCCAAAGGAGATTGGTGGGTACACCTTCTATCACAGATCCGAAGGCAAGACATTCATTGCTAAGAATGGTTCCTTTCTAGAGAAGGAGTTTCTCTCGAAAGAAGTGAGTAGGAGGAAAGTAGAACTTGATAAGGTGATTGTACCTTCTCCCTTATTGGAAAGTAGTTCATCACAGAAATCTGTTCTTGTGTCTACTACACCAATTAGTGAGGAAGATAATGATGATGATCATGTAACTTCGGATCAAGTTACTACCGAACCTCGTAGGTCAACCAGAGTGAGATCCGCACCAGAGTGGTACGGTAATCCTATTCTGGAGGTCATGTTACTTGACCATGACGAACCTACGAACTATGAGGAAGCGATGATGAGCCCAGATTCCGCAAAATGGTTTGAGACCATGAAATCTGAGATGAGATCCATGTATGAGAACAAAGTATGGACTTTGATGGATTTGCCCGATGATCGGCAAGCCATAGAAAATAAATGGATCTTCAAGAGGAAGACAGACGCTGATAGTAGTGTTACTATCTACAAAGCTAGAATTGTCGCAAAAGGTTTTCGACAAGTTCAAGGTGTTGACTACGATGAGAGTTTCTCACTCGTATCTATGCTTAAGTCTGTCCGAGTCATGTTAGCAATTGCCGCATTTTATGAAATCCGGCAAATGGATAAACAAAAATGCATTACTTAATGGATTTATTAAATAAGAGTTGTATACGATGCAACTAGAAGGTTTTGTCGATCCTAAAGGTGTTAACAAAATATGCAAGCTCCAGCGATCCATCTATGGACTGGTGCAAGCATCTCGGAGTTGGAATATACGCTTTGATAAGTTGATCAAAGCATATAGTTTTATACAGACTTGTGGTGAAGCCTGTATTTACAAGAAAGTGAGTGGGAGCACTACAACATTTCTGATAAGTATATGTAAATGACATATTGTTGATCGGAAATAATGTAGAATTATTCTGCGAAGCACAAAGGAGTATTTGAAAGGAGTTTTTCGAAGAAGGACCTCGATAAAGCTGCTTACATATTGAGCATCAAGATCTATAAAGATAGATCAAGACGCTTGATAAGTTTTTTCAATGAGTACATACCTTGACAAGATTTTGAAGTAGTTCAAAATGGAACAGTCAAAGAAAGAGTTCTAGCCTATGTTACAAGGTGTGAAATTGAGTAAGACTCAAAACCAGACCACGGCAGAAGATAGAAAGAGAATGAAAGTCATTCCCTATGCCTTGGACATAGGTTCTATAAAGTATGCCATGCTGTGTACCAGATCTATTGTATACCCTACACTGATTTTGGCAAGGGAGTACAATAGTGATCTAGGAGTAGATCACTGGACAACGGTCAAAATTATCCTTAGTGGAATAAGGATATGTTTCTCGATTATGGACGTGACAAAAAGGTTTGTCATAAAGGGTTACGTCGATGCAAATTTTGACACTGATCTAGATGACTCTAAGTCTCAATCTGGATACATATTGAAAGTGGGAGCAATTAGCTAGAGTAGCTCCGTGCAGAGCATTGTTGACATAGAAATTTGCAAAATACATACGGATCTGAATATGGTAGACCCGTTGACTAAACTTCTCTCACAAGCAAAACATGAATCACACCTTAGTACTCTTTGGGTGTTAATCACATAGCGATGTGAACTAGATTACTGACTCTAGTAAACCCTTTGGGTGTTGATCACATGGTGATGTGAACTATGGGTGTTAATCACATGGTGATGTGAACTATTGCTGGTAAATCACATGGCGATGTGAACTAGATTATTGACTCTAGTGCAAGTGGGAGACTGAAGGAAAATATGCCCTAGAGGCAATAATAAAGTTATTATTTATTTCCTTATTTCATGATAAATGTTTATTATTCATGCTAGAATTGTATCAACCAGAAACATGATACATGTGTGAATACATAGACAAATAGAGTGTCACTAGTATGCCTCTACTTGACTAGCTCGTTGATCAAAGATGGTTATGTTTCCTAGCCATAGACATGAGTTGTCATTTGATTAACGGGATCACATCATTAGGAGAATGATGTGATTGACATGACCCATTCCGTTAGCTTAGAACTCGATCGTTTAGCATGTTGCTATTGCTTTCTTCATGACTTATACATGTTCCTATGACTATGAGATTATGCAACTCCCGTTTGCCGGAGGAACACTTTGTGTGCTACCAAACGTCACAACGTAACGGGGTGATTATAAAGGAGCTCTACAGATGTCTCCAAAGGTACATGTTGGGTTGGCGTATTTCGAGATTAGGATTTGTCACTCCGATAGTCGGAGAGGTATCTCTGGGCCCTCTCGGTAATGCACATCACATAAGCCTTGCAAGCATTACAACTAATATGTTAGTTGTGAGATGATGTATTACGGAACGAGTAAAGAGACTTGCCGGCAACGAGATTGAACTAGGTATTGGATACCGACGATCGAATATCGGGCAAGTAACATACCGATGACAAAGGGAACAACGTATGTTGTTATGCGGTCTGACTGATAAAGATCTTCGTAGAATATGTAGGAGCCAATATGAGCATCCAGGTTCCGCTATTGGTTATTGACCAGAGACATGTCTCGGTCATGTCTACATTGTTCTCGAACCGTAGGGTCCGCACGCTTAAGGTTTCGATGACAGTTATATTATGAGTTTATGAGTTTTGATGTACCGAAGGAGTTCGGAGTCCCGGATGAGATCGGGGACATGACGAGGAGTCTCAAAATGGTCGAGACATAAAGATCGATGTATTGGACGACTATATTCGGACATCAGAAAGGTTCCGAGTGATTCGGGTATTTTCGGAGGTACCGGGGAGTTACGGGAATACGAGGAAGAAGCAATGGGCCTTGATGGGCCTTAGTGGGAAGGACCAGGAGGTGGCGCGCGCCCCTCCCAAGCCCAGTCCGAATTGGACAAGGGGTTTGGGGCGCGGCCCCTCTCTCCCTTCCTTCCCCTCTTCCCCCCTTTCCCCCTTCTCCTAGTTGGACTAGGAAAGGAGGAAACCTACTCCAACTAGGAGTAGGAATCCTACTCCTTGGTGCGCCCCTCCTAGGCCGGCCGCCCCTCCCCCTTGCTCCTTTAAATACGGGGGCAGGGGGGCACCCCATGACACACAAGTTGATCTTCGTGATCGTTCCTTAGCCGTGTGCGGTGCCCCCCTCCACCATATTCCACCTCGGTCATATCGTTGCAGTGCTTAGGCGAACCCCTGCGTCGGTAGAACATCATCATCGTCATCACACCATCGTGCTGACGGAACTCATCCCCGAAGCTTTGCTGGATCGAAGCCCGGGGAGCGTCATCGAGCTGAACGTGTGCTAAGAACTCGAAGGTGCTAGAGTAACGGTGCTTGGATCGGTCGGATCGGGAAGACGTACGACTACTTCCTCTACGTTGCGTCAACGCTTCCGCTTCGGTCTACGAGGGTACGTAGACAACACTCTACCCTCTCGTTGCTATGCATCACCATGATCTTGCGTGTGCGTAGGAATTTTTTTGAAATTACTACGTTCCCCAACAATCTATAAGTATGGTTATGTATGGAAAGTAGTAATATCGTCTTGCTCTGTCCCATACTTTCTAGGTTGCTGATAATGAGACTCCCATAATTTTCAACAGATGAGGTTCAAGTTGGATAGCCAAGATGATGCAACCAAACAAGCCTGCACCCATGTTTTCAAGTCTGCTCTGCGATAGTATCGGTATAACTTGAGGAAAACTCACTTTGAAGGCAAGGCTAACAGTGAACTTTCCCAAACATCTCCAGTGGAAAATATATCGGATGAAGACTGGAGGGGCCTTGTTAAACACTGGCCCGATCCGAAGTATCAGGTACATTATATATATGTGATCAGATCACATGTTGAAGTCCTATTTACGCATGTGCCACACAAATCTATCTTCGTGTAGGTGAACTGTTCAAAGAACAAGGCCAACCGTACAAAAGTGAAATTCCAACGGATGACAGGATCTCGTAGTTATATTGCACACTGCGAGGCTCTTGTAATTAGCTGCTATTTCACTCTGTTCGTTGTACCATATTATCATATCTATATTGACTTGTTTTAAATGCGGAGGAAAGCCCGCAAGGACCAAAAAGTACCTGAACCAAATGCTGTGGAAATCTTCAAGGACTGTCACACCAGCAAGAAGAAGGGCATGACTACAGCAGTCAAAGCCGCTGTTGTAAGTCCTTAATCCTCATGCCTTTTAACTACTACTTACTCTGACTTGTGCCTTGAACTGCATGGTTTGCAGCCAATGTCTATTACTCTTTTTAATTTTATACACAATTGTCTTAGCGTATCATTGCACCTTACAAGGTTTAAAAGAGAGGAGTGATGTACCTTTGATCTTGACCCGTAATCTAGTTCCGTGCTGGACTTGCCCACACAACGTTGCAATTGCATGTTTGTCTGTTCTCAGTTGTTTTGTGATATGAATGATGTCATACTATGCTTACCGTATTATAAACTTCGTCTCTTTATCCTTAGCCCTCAATACAATGTGAAGAAATAGATAATACATTAGCGATGGTACATGGTCATATGTTTGGAACCTGGTTTTATTATGTACTTTGCAATAAAATACAACTAATATTTTACATGGGTTCACCAGAATAAGTTCTGTATATAGACCAAAGCTATTTTGTTTGGTTTTGCTGCCTCCTTAATATCTTCTATTCTGGCACTACTAATGTAAAACCTCAACTTTTCAGCGAGCTATGGAAAAAATGGTGGAACCGCCACCTTCTGAAGGTGGCAAGGCAACTATAACCGCAATGTCAGCTCTTGCTGCAGCGGGTCAGTACCTGTCCACTAACAGTGCCAAAAGCATGTTCCTACGTAATACTGGGTTGGTTGTTAAGGCAATATCGTCCAAACTGCCTCATGATCAAGATATGCAAGCTCAAAGCAATGTTGTATCTGCGCTCCAGACACAAGTCCATTCCCTAACAGAGACCCTTTGTGAAACAAGGAGAAACATTGCTCAATGTCATTAGCATATGCATGGTTTTGAAACCAGACTATCAGACATTTGCTATGTTGTTCAGGAGCCTAGGGGAAATGAAGGCGAGGGTTATGGTGCTCCATCCGACAATACAGCATGAAAACGTAACAGTCAGGTCAAATGAACTGAGCTTCTGAACTTCTGGTGGTGCATTTATCTGCTAGACTGTTAAGTTTTATGCCAACCTTCCTTTTGTTATATAGTTGTAATTTGTTTTGGTGCGATACAAAATTTATTCTTAACGTGCAGCCACTGGATGAAGAAAACAACAAGCCATTTTTGTATAGTGTAGGGTGTTCCCTATATTTGCACTGGTGGCGATCTTTGATACCGAGTGGATGTAATCTGTGCAATCGCCTTAATAGCCTAGCGTTAGTTTCGGCCTTATTTATTTCCTAGTCTTCTTTTTCCCTGGTTTGCTAGTGGCCGCAACTACCATGGGCCATATACGGGCCGTATGATCCATGGGTCTCCTACGGGCCGTCGATAAATGGGCCTGTAATCGGTGGGCCTCGGGCCGTCGGATAAATGGGTCTACATGGGCTGTAATCGGGCGTAATTGGTATCGGCCCAGCACTGTAACAGGCCATTAAAAGGTCGTAGGACAGCAAAGGCTTAATTATGTCACAGGCATAACGGGTCGTTAATGGGCCAGAATATAGGACGGGCTGGAAACGGCGCAACCGGTTAATAGGCCAGAAACGAGCCGACTCTTGCCATGGGCCGAATTTGGCCCATTAGGGTAACAGGCCAGTAACGTGCCGACTCTTGCCATCGGCCGAATTTGGCCCATTAGGGGAACAGGCCAGTAACGGGCCGACCCTTGCCATGGGCCGAATTTGGCCCATTAGGGGAGCAGGCCAGTAACGGGCCGGAAGTAATCGAGGGCCGGAAAGGAGCCCAAGAACGTATGGGCCGTCAATAGGTCGAAAGCTAACACGGGCTGGAAATGGCCCATGTAAATAACGGGCCGTTAACGGGTATAAAGAAAATCACTATTCATTATGGGCTAGAGTCACCATGGGCCTGTAAAGGGCCAAAAGATACGAAGGCCTCATATGGGCCGACAGACGTCGTGGGCCATACATGGGCCGAAAGTGAAATGGGCTGGTGTTATATTCGACGGCACACATGACGTTGTTGGGCCGATTTCCTTTAGGGCCTAACGGGCCGTGAGTTAACGGGTCGTAAAATGGGCTATTTGCGAAGAGACCATTAACAGGCTTTTAATGGGCCAGCCCGTTAACTTTTGACCAAGTCAAACGGGTCGGCTTTGTAAGCTAAATGGGCCAGTGGTGGGTTGTGGCACATGTCAACTTATCATAGGCGCCTATCTGACCCACTAACGAGCTGACACGTGTTTCGTCCGGCCAATAAGAATTTTACACATGGAAATTTCCCATTGGTCGGGGCTGTTAATGGGTTATCGGATCCAAAACCCGACCCGATAGCTTAACAACATTCTGTTACGGTGGATGCCACATGTCGGTCACCCTTGACGAAAGCACTTCTATGACGTGCGATTTATCGTCATGGAAGTGGACACTTTCGTGATGATAATTTTGGTAATGTCATGGAACACTTCTACGACAACACAGGTATGACTATCTTGATTCTGTCATAAATTTGTCATGGATGTACATGCATGACAAAAAAATGTGACCTACTGTGACAAACACGTATCATCACGGAAGTGTATTTTTTTTGTAGTGATGTTGTTGTAGATAAATGGCCCGTGCTACTGTTCCGTTGAATTTTAATGCGTTCCTAGAGAAAGCTAAGTTGAAAGATGATGGTAGCAACTACACAGATTGGGTCCGTAACTTGAGGATTATTCTCATTGCTGCACAGAAGAATTACGTCCTGGAAGCACCGCTAGGTGCAAGACCCGCTGCCGGAGCAACGCCGGACATTGTGAATGCCTGGCAGAGCAAAGTTGATGACTACTCAATAGTTTAGTGTGCCATACTTTACGGCTTAGAACCGGGACTTCAACGACGTTTTGAACGTCATGGAGCATATGAGATGTTCCAGGATTTGAAGTTAACATTTCAAGCAAATGCCCAGATTGAGAGATATGAAGTCTCCAATAAGTTCTACAACTGCAAAATGGAGGAGAATAGTTCTGTCAGTGAGCATATACTCAGAATGTCTGGTTACCACAATCACTTGACTCAGCTGGGAGTTAATCTTCCGGTTGATAGTGTCATTGACAGAGTTCTTCAATCACTGTCACCAAGCTATAAAAGCTTCATGATGAACTATAATATGCAAAGGATGGATAAGACAATTCCCGAGCTTTTCGCGATGCTAAAGGCAGTGGAGGTAGAGATCAAGAAGGAGCATCAAGTGTTGATGGTCAACAAGACCACTAGTTTCAAGAAGAAGGGCAAAGGAAAGAAGGGGAACTTCAAGAAGAACGGCAACCAAGTTGCTGCTCAAGTGAAGAAACCCAAGTCTGGACCTAAGCCTGAGACTGAGTGCTTCTACTGCAAAGGGACTGGTCACTGGAAGCGGAACTGCCCCAAGTATTTGGCGGATAAGAAGGATGGCAAAGTGAAAGGTATATTTGATATACATGTTATTGACGTGTACCTTACTAATGCTCGCGATACTGGTTCTGTTGCTCATATTTGCAACTCAAAACAGGGGCTACGGATTAAGCAAAGATTGGCTAAGGACGAGGTGACTATGCGCCTGGGAAATGGTTCCAAAGTCTATGTGATCGCCGTCGACATGCTACCTCTACATCTACCTTCGGGATTAGTTTTAGACCTG
The DNA here is from genome assembly GCA_032464435.1 of Aegilops umbellulata. Classification (NCBI taxonomy): domain Eukaryota; kingdom Viridiplantae; phylum Streptophyta; class Magnoliopsida; order Poales; family Poaceae; genus Aegilops; species Aegilops umbellulata. The sequence continues at coordinate 16,277,615 of CP136060.1, read as the reverse complement.
AATAATTGTTATTTGGTGCCACCGTTAAGCATGAACATTATATCTGGATCTTGTTTGATGCGAGACGGTTATTCATTTAAATTAGAGAATAATGGTTGTTCTATTTATATGAGTAATATCTTTTATGGTCATGCACCCTTGATGAGTGGTCTATTTTTGTTGAATCTCGATAGTAGTGATACACATATTCATAGTATTGAAGCCAAAAGATATAAGTTTAATAATGATAGTGCAACTTATTTGTGGCACTATCGTTTAGATCATATTGGTGTAAAGCGCATGAAGAAACTCCATGCTGATGGGCTTTTGGAATCACTTGATACTTGCGAACCATGCCTCATGGGCAAGATGACTAAAACTCCGTTCTCCGGAACAATGGAGCGAGCAACAGACTTATTGGAAATAATACATACTGATGTATGCGGTCCGATGAGTGTTGATGCTCGCGGCGGGTATCGTTATTTTCTAACCTTCACAGATGATTTGAGCAGATATGGGTATATCTACTTGATGAAACATAAGTCTGAAACATTTGAAAATTTCAAACAATTTCAGAGTGAAGTGGAAAATCATCGTAAAGATCGTGGAGGTGAATATTTGAGTTATGAGTTTGGTCTTCATTTGAAAAAATGCAGAATAGTTTCGCAACTCATGCCACCTGGAACACCACAACGTAATGGTGTGTCCGAACGTCGTAACCACACTTTATTAGATATGGTGCGATCTATGATGTCTCTTACTGATTTACCGCTATCGTTTTGGGGTTATGCTTTAGAGACGGCTGCATTCATGTTAAATAGGGCACCATCTAAATCCGTTGAGACGACACCATATGAACTGTGGTTTGGCAAGAAATCTAAGCTGTCGTTTCTTAAAGTTTGGGGTTGCGATGCTTACTGATTTACCCGCCACGAGTTTCAACACTCATCAGACCGCATACATTAGTATTTATTATTTCCAACAAGTCAGTTGCTCGCTCCATTGTTCCAGAGAATGGAGTTTTAGTCATCTTGCCCATGAGGCATGGTTTGCAAGCATCAAGTGATTCCAAAAGCCCATCGGCATGGATTTTCTTCATGCGCTTTACACCAATATGACCTAAACGGCAGTGCCACAAATAAGTTGCACTATCCTTATTAACGTTGCATCTTTTGGCTTCAATAGTTCAATATTACTAATATGTGCATCACTACAATCGAGATTCAACAAAAATACACCGCTCATCAAGGGTGCATGACCATAAAAGATATTAATCATATAAATAGAACAACCATTATGCTCTGATTTAAATGAATAACCGTCTCGCATCAAACAAGATCCATATATAATGTTCATGCTCAACGCTGACACCAAATAACAATTATTCAGGCCTAAAACTAATCCCGACGGTAGATGTAGAGGTAGCGTGCCGACGACGATCACATCGACTTTGGAACCATTTCCCACGCGCATCGTCAACTCGTCCTTAGCCAATCTTCATTTAATTTGTAGCCCCTGTTTCGAGTTGCAAATACGAGCAACAGAACCAGTATCAAATACCCAGGCGCTACTACAAGCATTAGTAAGGTACACGTCAATAACATGTATATCAAATATACCTTTCACTTTGCCATCCTTCTTATCCTCCAAATACTTGGGGCAGTTCCGCTTCCAGTGACTAGTCCCTTTGCAGTAGAAGCACTCAATTTCATGCTTAGGTCCAGACTTGGGCTTCTTCCCTTGAGCAGCAACTTGCTTGCTGTTCTTCTTGAAGTTCCCCTTCTTCCCTTTCCCCTTTTTCTTGAAATTAGTGGTCTTGTTGACCATCAACACTTGATGCTCCTTCTTGATTTCTACCTCCGCAGCCTTTTGTTGGGGAACGTAGTAATTCAAAAAAAATCCTACGATCACGCCAGATCTATCTAGGAGTAGTATAGCAACGAGACGGGAGAGTGTGTCCACGTACCCTCGTAGACCGAAAGCGGAAGCGTTTAGTAACACGGTTGATGTAGTCGAACGTCTTCACGATCCAACCAATCCAAGTACCGAACGTACGGCACCTCCATGTTCAGCACACATTCAGTACGATGACGTCCCTCGAGCTCTTGTTCCAGTAGAGGGACGAGGGAAAGTTCCGTCAGCACGACGGCGTGGCAACGGTGATGATGAAGTTACCGGCGTAGGGCTTCGCCTAAGCACTACGATGATATGACCGAGGTGTTAAACTGTGGAGGGGGGCACCACACATGGCTAAGAGATTGTCTGTTGTGCTTTGTGGCGCTGATACGTCTCCAATGTATCTATAATTTTTTATTGTTCCATGCTATTATATTATTTGTTTTAGATGTTTAATGGGCTTTAATATGCTCTTTTATATTATTTTTGGGACTAACCTATTAACCGGAGGCCCAGTGCTAATTTCTGATTTTTTTGCCTATTTTAGAGTTTCATAGAAAAGGAATACCAAACTGAGTCCAAACCAAATGAAACCTTCGCGAGGATATTCCTTGGACCGAAAGTAGTCCAGAAGACTTGGAGTAGAAGTCTCGAACGCCCCGAGGAAGCCATGAGGCAGGAGGGCGCGCCCCGGGGGTAGGCTCGCCCCCCACCCTTGTGGGCCCCTTGTAGCTCCACCGATGTACTTTTTTTTGCCTATATATACTCTTATACCCTATAAACATCAGGGGGGCCACGAAACCACTTTTCCACCGCCGCAACCTTCTGTACCCGTGAGATCCCATCTTGGGGCCTTTTCCGTCGATCTGCCGGAGGGGGATTCGATCATGGAGGGCTTCTACATCAACACCATAGGCTCTCCGATGATGTGTGAGTAGTTTACCATAGACCTTCGGGTCCATAGTTATTAGCTAGATGTTTTCTTCTCTCTCTTTGATTCTCAATACAAAGTTCTCCTCGATGTTCTTGGAGATCTATTTGATGTAATAATCTTTTGCGGTGTGTTTGCCGAGATCTGATGAATTGTGGATTTATGAATAAGATTATCTAAGAATATTATTTGGTTCTTCTCTGAATTCTTATATGCATGATTTGATATCTTTGCAAGTCTCTTTGAATTATCGGTTTAGTTTGGCCTACTAGATTGATCTTTCTTGTAATGGGAGAAGTGCTTAGCTTTGGGTTCAATCTTGCGGTGTCCTTTCCCAGTGACAGTAGGGACAGCAAGGCACGTATTGTATTGTTGCCATCGAGGATAAAAAGATGGGATTTATATCATATTGCTTGAGTTTGTCCCTCTACATCATGTCATCTTGCTTAATGCGTTACTCCGTTCTTATGAACTTAATACTCTAGATGCATGCTGGATAGCGGTCGATGTGTGGAGTAATAGTAGTAGATGCAGAATCGTTTTGGTCTACTTGACACGGACGTGATGCCTATATTCGTGACCATTGCCTTAGATATCTTTATAATTATGCGCTTTTCTACCAATTGCTCGGCAGTAATTTGTTCACCCACCGTAATACATGCTATCCTTAGAGAAGCCACTAGTGAAACCTATGGCCCCCGGGTCTCTTTCTTATTATATTACATCTCTTTTATTTACATCGCATCTCATTTACTATTTTTCAATCTTTACTTTCCAATCTACACAAAAAAATACCAAAAATATTTACTTTACTATCTCTATTAGATCTCACTTTTGCGAGTGACTGTGAAGGGATTGACAACCCCTTTATCGCATTGGTTGCAAGGTTCTTGATTGTTTGTGCAGGTACTAGGTGACTTGTGTGTTGTCTCCTACTGGATTGATACCTTGGTTCTCAAAAACTGAGGGAAATAATTACGCTACTTTGCTGCATCACCCTTTCCTCTTCAAGGGAAAACCAACGCATGCTCAAGAGGTAGCAAGAAGGATTTCTAGCGCCGTTGCCGGGCAGATCTACACCAAGTCAAGACATACCAAGTACCCATCATAAACTATTCTCCCTCGCATTACATTATTTGCCATTTGCCTCTCGTTTTCCTCTCCCCCACTTCTAAAACGATTTTTGAAAACCTTTGCCTTTTCTTCGCCCCTCTTCCGTTCATCTCTTTTCGCTTGCTTCTTGTTTGCTTGTGTGCTGGATTGATTGTTTGTCAGGATGGCTCAAGATAATACTAAATTGTGTGACTTTTCCAATACCAACAACAATGATTTTATTAGCACTCCGATTGGTCCTACTACCGATGCTGAATCTTGTGAAATTAATACCGCTTTGTTGAATCTTGTTATGAAAGATCAATTTTCTGGCCTTCCTAGCGAAGATGCCGCTACCCATCTTAACAACTTTGTTGATTTATGTGATATGCAAAAGAAGAAAGATGTGGATAATGATATTGTTAAATTGAAGCTATTTCCGTTTTTGCTTAGAGATCATGCTAAAACTTGGTTCTCTTCTTTGCCTAAAAATAGTATTGATTCATGGAATAAGTGCAAAGATGCTTTTATCTCTAAGTATTTCCCTCCTGCTAAGATCATCTCTCTTAGGAACGATATTATGAATTTTAAGCAACTTGATCATGAGCATGTTGCACAAGCTTGGGAAAGGATGAAATTAATTATATGTAATTGCCCTACACATGGTTTGAATTTGTGGATGATTATACAAAAATTTTATGCCGGATTGAATTTTGCTTCTAGACATCTTTTAGATTCGGCCGCGGGAGGCACTTCTATGGAAATCACTTTAGGAGAAGCTACTAAACTCCTAGACAATATTATGGTTAATTATTCTCAATGGCACACCGAAAGATCCACTAGTAAAAAAAGTTCATGCGGTTGAAGATATTAATGTTTTAAGTGGAAAGATGGATGAACTTATGAAATTGTTTTCTAATAAAAGTGTTTCTTCTGATCCTAATTATATTCCTTTGTCCACTTTAATTGAGAATAATAATGAATCTATAGATGTGAATTTTGTTGGTAGGAACAATTTTGGTAACAACGCGTATAGAGGAAACTTTAATTCTAGGCCATTTCCTAGTAATTCCTCTAATAATTATGGTAATTCCTACAACAACTCTTATGGAAATTTTAATAAGATGCCCTCTGATTTTGATACTAGTGTTAAAGAATTTATGAATTCGTAAAAGTATTTCAATGCTTTGATTGAAGAAAAAATGCTTAAGATTGATGAGTTGGCTAGGAACGTGGAGAGAATTTCTCTTGATGTTGATTCTTTTGAACTTAGATCTATTCCAATTCCTATGAAAATCAAGATTAAGATCTAAAAGTTATTGATATATCCCCTATTAAATCTTTGTTTTGCAATATGAATCTTGATGAAACTGATTATGATCTTCCTTTACCTAGAAGGCGTTCCAAAAATTCGGAGTATTTAGATCTTGATGATGAAATTAATAAAAGTGGGATTGAAAGAAATGAAACCCTAGATGTTGCTAAACCCACTATATTGGATTTCAAGGAATTTAATTATGAAACTTGCTCTTTAATTGATTGTATTTCCTTGTTACAATCCATGCTAAATTCTCCTCATCCTTATAGTCAAAATAAAGCTTTTACCGAACATATCGTTGATGCCTTGATGAAATCTTATGAAGAAAAACTTGAGTTGAAAGTTTCTATCCCTAGAAAACTTTATGATGAGTGGGAACCTACTATTAAAACTAATATTAAATATTATGAATGCTATGCTTTGTGTGATTTGGGTGCTAGTGTTTCCACGATTCCAAAAAGTTTGTGTGATGTGCTAGGTTTCCATGAATTTGATGATTGTTCTTTAAACTTGCATCTTGTGTATTCCACCATTAAGAAATCTATGGGAAGGATTAATGATATTCTTATTGTTGCAAATAGGAATTATGTGCCTGTAGATTTCATTTTTCTTGATATAGATTGCAATCCTACATGTCCTATTATTCTTTGTAGACCTTTCCTTAGGACGATTGGTGCAATTATTGACATGAAAGAAGGAAATATTAGATTCCAAATTCCGTTAAGGAAAGGCATGGAACACTTTCCTAGGAAGAAAATTAAATTACCTTATGAAACTATTATGTGGATTGCATATCGAAGATGGCAATACCTAGATCTATTCTTGTTCTAATGCCTAGCTAGGAGCGTTAAACGATATCGCTTGTTCGGAGGCAACCCAATTTTATTTTTGTTCTTTGCTTTTTGCTACTATTTAGTAATAAATAATTCATCATGCTACTGTTATGATTGTGTTTTTTGTGTTTTAATTAGTGTTTGTGACAAGTAGAACCTTTAGGATCTTCTTGGATGATAGTTGTTTGATCTTGCTGAAAAAGACAAAAACTTTGCGCTCACGAAAATAATTTTCATAAATCACAGAAAAGATCTTTTGCCCTGATTCTTTTTGCAGAAGATTAATATACAAATTACCCTTGTCGTCCTAATTTGGTAGAATTTGGGAGTTCCATAAGTATTTAGAAGTTACGGATTGCTACAAACCGTTCTGTTTTTGACAGATTCTGTTTTTCATGTGTTGTTTGCTTATTTTGATGAATCTATGAGTAGTATCGGGGGGTATGAACCATAGAGAAGTTGGAATACAGTATGTTTAACACCACTATAAATAAAGAATGAGTTCATTACAGTACCTTAAAGTGGTGGGTTTTTTCTTATACTAACGGCGCTCACGAGTTTTCTGTTGAGTTCTGTGTTGTGGAGTTTTCAAGTTTTTGGGTAAAGATTTGATGGATTTTGGAATAAGGAGTGGAAAGATCCTAAGCTTGGGGATGCCCAAGGCGCCCCAAGGTAAAATTCAAGGACAAACAAAAGTCTAAGCTTGGGGATGCCCCGGAAGGCATCCCCTCTTTCGTCTTCGTTTATCGGTAACTTTACTTGAGGCTATATTTTTATTCACCACATGATATGTGTTTTGCTTGGAGCGTCTTGTATGATTTGAGTCTTTGCTTTTTAGTTTACCACAATCACCTTTCTGTACACACCTTTTGGGAGAGACACGCATGAACCGGAATTTATTAGAATACTCTTGTGCTTCACTTATGTCTTTTGAGCTAGATAATTTTGCTCTAGTGCTTCACTTATATCTTTTTAGAGCACGGTGGTGGTTTTTATTTTATAGAATTATTAATCTCTCATGCTTCACTTATATTATTTTGAGAGTCTTTTATAACAGCATGGTAATTTGCTTTGGCTATAAAACTAGTCCTAATATAATAGGCATCCAAGATGGGTATAATAAAAACTTTCATATAAAGTGCATTGAATACTATGAGAAGTTTGATTCTTTATGATTGTTTTGAGATATGAAGATGGTGATATTAGAGTCATGCTAGTAGAGTAGTTGTGAATTTGAGAGATACTTGTGTTAAAGTTTGTGATTCCCGTAGCATGCACGTATGGTGAACCGTTATGTGATGAAGTCGGAGCATGATTTATTTTTTGATTGTCTTCCTTATGAGTGGCGGTCGGGGACGAGCAATGGTCTTTTCCTACCAAACTATCCCCCTAGGATCATGCGTGTAATACTTTGTTTTGATGACTAATAGATTTTTGCAATAAGTATGTGAGCTCTTTATGACTAATGTTGAGTCCATGGATTATATGCACTCTCACCCTTCCACCATTGCTAGCCTCTCTAGTATCGCGCAACTTTCGCAGGTACCATAAAACCACCATTTACCTTCCTCAAAACAGCCACCATATCTACCTATTATGGCATTTCCATAGCCATTCCGAGATATATTGCCATGCAACTTTCCACCGTTTCGTTTATTATGACACGCTCCATCATTGTCATATTGCCTTGCATGATCATGTAGTTGACATTGTATTTGTGGCAAAGCCACCATACATAATTCTTACATACATGTTACTCTTGATTCATTGCAGATCCCGGTACACCGCCGGAGGCATTCACATAGAGTCATATTTTGTTCTAAGTATCGAGTTGTAAATTCTTGAGTTGTAAGTAAATAAAAGTGTGATGATCATCATTATTAGAGCATTGTCCAAGTGAGGAAAGGATCATGGAGACTATGATTCCCCCACAAGTCGGGATGAGACTCCGGACGAAAAAAAAGAAAAAAAGAGGCCATAAAAAAAGGCCAAATAAAAAAAGAGAAAAAGAGAGAAGGGGCAATGCTACTATCCTTTTACCACACTTGTGCTTCAAAGTAGCACCATGATCTTCATGATAGAGAGTCTCCTATGTTGTCACTTTCATATACTAGTGGGAATCGTTCATTATAGAACTTGGCTTGTATATTCCAATGATGGACTTCCTCAAATTTCCTAGGTCTTCGTGAGCAAGCGAGTTGGATTCACACCCACTTAGTGTTTTGTTGAGCTTTCATACACTTATAGCTCTAGTGCGTCTGTTGCATGGCAATCCCTACTCACTCACATTGATACCTATTGATGGGCATCTCCATAGCTCGTTGATACGCCTAGTTGATGTGATACTATCTTCCTCCTTTTTGTCTTCTCCACAATCACCATTCTATTCCACCTATAGTGCTATGTCCATGGCTCACGCTCATGTATTGCGTGAAGATTGAAAAAGTTTGAGGACATCAAAAGTATGAAACAATTGCTTGGCTTGTCATCGGGTTTGTGCATGATTTAAATATTTTGTGTGATGAAGATAGAGCATAGCCAGACTATATGATTTTGTAGGGATAGCTTTCTTTGGCCATGTTATTTTGAGAAGACATGATTGCTTTGTTAGTATGCTTGAAGTATTATTGTTTTTATGTCAATATTAAACTTTTGTCTTGAATCTTTCAGATCTCAACATTCATGCCACAATAAAGAAAATTACATTGATAATTATGTTAGGTAGCATTCTACATAAAAATTTCTGTTTTTATCGATTTACCTACTCGAGGACGAGTAGGAATTAAGCATGGGGATGCTTGATACGTCTCCAACGTATCTATAATTTTTGATTGTTCCATGCTATTACATTATCTGTTTTGGATGTTTAATGGGATTTAATATGCTCTTCTATATTATTTTTGGGACTAACCTCTTAACTGAAGGCCCAGTGCCAATTTCTGTTTTTTTGCCTATTTTAGAGTTTTGCATAAAAGGAATACCAAACGGAGTCAAAACAGAATGAAACCTTCCCGGGGATCTTTCTTGGACCGAAAGCAATCCAGAAGACTTGGAGTAGAAGTCTGGAACAACACGAGGAAGCCACGAGGCGGGAGGGCGCGCCCAGGGGGGTAATGACCCACAAGTATAGGGGATCTATCATTGTCCTGTCGATAAGTAAGAGTGTCGAACCCAACGAGGAGCAGAAGGAAATGACAAGCGGTTTTCAGTAAGGTATTCTCTGCAAGCACTGAAATTATCGGTAACAGATAGTTTTGTGATAAGGTAATTTGTAACGGGTAACAAGTAATGAAAGTAAATAAGGTGCAGCAAGATGGACCAATCCTTTTAGTAGCAAAGGACAAGCCTGGACAAACTCTTATATAAAGGAAAACGCTCCCGAGGACACATGGGAATTATCGTCAAGCTAGTTTTCATCACGCTCATATGATTCGCGTTCGTTACTTTGATAATTTGATATGTGGGTGGACCGGTGCTTGGGTACTGCCTTTCCTTGGACAAGCATCCCACTTATGATTAACCCCTATTGCAAGCATCCGCAACTACAAAAGAAGTATTAAGGTAAACCTAACCATAGCATGAAACATATGGGATACAAATCAGCCCCTTACGAAGCAACGCATAAACTAGGGTTTAAGCTTCTGTCACTCTAGCAACCCATCATCTACTTATTACTTCCCAATGCCTTCCCCTAGGCCCAAACAATGGTGAAGTGTCATGTAGTCGACGTTCACATAACACCACTAGAGAAAGACAACATACATCTCATCAAAATATCGAACGAATACCAAATTCACATGACTACTTATAGCAAGACTTCTCCCATGTCCTCAGGAACAAACGTAACTACTCACAAATCATATTCATGTTCATAATCAGAGGGGTATTAATATGCATAAAGGATCTGAACATATGATCTTCCACCAAATAAACCAACTAGCATCAACTACAAGGAGTAATCAACACTATTAGCAACCCAGAGGTACCAATCTGAGGTTTTGGGACAAAGATTGGATACAAGAGATGAACTAGGGTTTGAGAGGAGATGGTGCTGGTGAAGATGTTGACGGAGATTGACCCCCTCCCGATGAGAGGATCGTTGGTGATGATGATGGTGATGATTTCCCCCTCACGGAGGGATGTTTCCCCGGCAGAACAGCACCGCCGAAGCCCTAGATTGGTTTCGCCAGGTTCCGCCTCGTGGCGGCTGTGCTTTGTCCCGAAAGCTTGCTTATCATTTTTTATCGGACGACAGACTTCATATAGCAGAAGATGGGCATCGGAGGCCTGCCAGGGGGCCCACGAGACAGGGGGCGCGCCCCACCCTCGTGGCCAGGGTGTGGGCTCCCTCTGGTTAATTCTTTCGCCAGTATTTTTATATATTCCAAAACGTGCCTCCGTGAAGTTTCAGGACTTTTGGAGTTGTGCAGAATTGGTCTCTAATATTTGCTCCTTTTCCAGCCCAGAATTCCAGCTGCCGGCATTCTCCCTCTTCATGTAAACCTTGTAAAATAAGAGAGAAAAGGCATAAGTATCGTGACATAATGTGCAGTAACAGCCCATAATGCAATAAATATCAATACAAAAGCATGATGCAAAATGGACGTATCAACTCCCCAAGCTTAGACCTCGCTTGTCCAAGCGGAAGCCGATAACGAAAAATATGTCCACATGTTTAGAGATAGAGGTGTCGATAAAATAAAATACGGACATGAGGGCATCATGATCATTCTTATAACAGCAACATATATATATATATATATATATATATATATATATATATATATATATATATATATATTGTCATATGATTTCTTATGGTAAAGTAAAAATCTATTCATAATGTCGAGTATGAATCAGAAACTTCATTGAGAACTAACAAACTATGATCTCAGTCATTGAAGCAATTGCAATTAATCATAACATCAGAAAGAGTCAATGTAAGAGCTTTTCAGCAAGTCCACATACTCAACTATCATTTAGTATTTCACAATTGCTAACACTCACGCAATACTTATGGGTATGGAGTTTTAGTCGGACACAGAGAAAAATAGGGGCTTATTTGCCTCCCAACTGTTTAACTCAAGGGTAATGTCAACAATAATAGTTAAAGATAACATACATCCAATTGGATATATATATCAGGATCTTTACAACACAATGTACTTGCCAAAGGATAAAACGTAAAAAGGAAAGGTGAAGATCACCATGACTCTTGTATAAGGTATAAGACAAGAATAAAAGATAGGCCCTTCACAGAGGGAAGCAGAGGTTGTCATGTGCTTTTATGGTTGGGTGCACAAAATCTTAATGCAAAAGAACGTCACTTTATATTGCCACTTGTGATATGGACCTTTATTATACAATCCGTCTCTTTTATTGCTTCCATATCACAAGATCGTATAAAGCTTATTTTCTCCACACTAAAAAATCATACATATTTAGAGAGAAATTTTTATTGCATGCAACAATGACAACTTATTTGAAGGATCTTACTCAATCCATAGGTAGATATGGTGGACTCTCATGGCAAAACCGGGTTTAAGGATATTTGGAAGCACAAGTATTATCTCTACTTGGTGCAAAGAATTTGGGTAGCATGAGGGGGAAAGGCAAGATCAACATGTTGGATGATCCATGACAATATACTTTATTTTGGATATAAGAAAACATAACCCATTACGTTGTCTTCCTTGTCCAACATCAACTTTTTAGCATGTCATATTTTAATGAGTGCTCACAATCATAAAAGATGTCCAAGATAGTGTATTTATATGTGAAAACCTCTCTTTCTTTATTATTTACTATTAATTGCAACGATGACCTAAATTATGTTTGTCAACTCTCAACAACTTTTGTTCATCATACTCTTTTATATGTGAAGTCATTACTCTCCATAAGATCAATATGATCTCTTTTTCTTCTTCTTTTTCTTTATTTTATTCCCTCAAGATCATAGTAAGATAATCAAGCCCTTGACTCAAAACTAATCTTTATTATATATAGCTCACAGACTCGATTACATAGAAGGATCATAAAGCAAAACTCAAAACTAGATCATACTAAAACTTTATTCTACTAGATCAAGATATTACCAAAAGGATTGCACTAAGAAAAACGGTAAAGATAGGAGTGATGGTGATACGATACCGGGGCAACTCCCCCAAGCTTGACAATTTCCAAGGGGAGTGCCCATACCCGATACTCAGTTCTCCTTCCTCGGAGGTAGTGATGATGGAGTTGTTGATGATGTGGGTTTGTCGTCCCTCTTCCAAGGCATAGGCTCACCATCATAGAAAGACGATCGAGTCTCCGGGATCCTCAAATCTACAGCCAAACTCATCCTCTTGAATCTATATTCATACTCACAGTTTTGGTTTTGCAGGTCATAGATCTAGGCTTGGAGGTGCTCGATTTTCTCGTGAAGCTTGAAGATGGCCTCCCCAATGTTCTTGGCATCCATCTTGTGGTTGTTGGTGAACTCCGCGATCATCATGTGGTTGGTGTTGAGTCCGCATTCCACCATCCCTTGGCACTTGAAAACTTGCTGCTCCATTACTTCGAGTCTTGTCTCCACGCTTCCGGTCCTCCGTGGTCCCTCTACATCACGTATGTGCAGCATGCCCTCATGCATCTCAATGGTTTGAGGGTGTCGCAGCACCTCCGCGAGGTAGGGGTTGATGACCTTCTCGAAAAACTTGTCCTTGGGTGTGCTCGAAGACGTCATGGTGATCTAGATCTGTTAGAAAAACAGCTCGAAACAAAAACAGGAGATATTTGCGTGGTACGGTGGTCAAAACCTTCCAGAGATTATATAATGAATTTTTTACCGACCACAAGAAGTATCGTGCAAGAAACAGAGTCTAGCGGGCACACGAGGTTCCCACGTGGCAGGGGGCGCGCCCAGGGGGTAGGGCGCACCCTCCACCCTCGTGGATGCCTTGTGTCCCTTTCGGACTACTTCTTATTTTCCTATTTTCTTAAATATTCCAAAATGGAGAAAAATTACCATTAAAACTGTTTTGGAGTCGGTTTACTTACCGTACCACATACATATTCCTTTTCGGAGTCTGAAACGTTCTGGAAAGTGTCCCTTATGTATTCCTCCGGGCTTACGGTTTCAATAACATTGGTTTCAACATTTATGGGATTTTACCTGAGATATAATGTTTGATTCTTTAACCGTTCACCACCTTCGGATTTGTGCCTTCAAAGTTGTTGATTTTTATGGCACTGGAACGATAGACCTCCTCGATGACGTAAGGACCTTCCCATTTAGAGAGGAGTTTTCCTACAAAAAATCTTAAACGAGAGTTGTATAGCAAAACATAATCACCTACATTACACTCACACTTTTGTATTCTTTTGTCATGCCATCTTTTAACTTTTTCTTTAAACAGTTTGGCATTCTCATAGGCTTGGGTTCTCCATTCATCAAGTGAGCTAATGTCAAATAGCCTCTTCTCAGTGGCAGGTTTGAAATCATAATTGAGCTCTTTAATGACCCAATATGCCTTATGTTCTAGTTCGAGAGGTAAGTGACATGCTTTTCCATATACCATTTTATACGGAGACATACCCATAGGATTTTTATTGCATTTCTATAGGCCCATAATGCATCATCAAGTTTTTTGGACCAATTCTTTCTAGATCTATTAACAGTCTTTTGCAAAATTAATTTAATCTCTCTATTACTCAATTCTACTTGACCACTAGATTGTGGATGATATGGAGATGCAATTCTATGATTAACATCAACTTAGCAAGCATCTTACGAAAAGCACCATGAATAAAATGTGAACCACCATCAGTCATTAAATATCTAGGGACTCCAGACCTCAGAACAATAACTTCTTTCAGCATCTTAATAGAGGTGTTATGATCAGCACTACTAGTTGGAATAGCTTCTACCCACTTAGTAACGTAATCAACAACAACTAAAATATGTGTATACCCATTAGAGGAAGGAAACGGTCCCATATAATCAAAGCCCCAAACATCAAATGGTTCAATAACAAGTGAATAGTTCATAGGCATTTCTTCACGTATGCTAATATTACCAACTCTTTGACATTCATCACAAGACAAAACAAACTTACGAGCATCTTTTAAAAGAGTAGGCTAATAAAAACCGGATTGCAATACCTTATGCGCAGTTCTATCTCCAGCATGGTGTCCTCCATAAGCCTCGGAGTGACACTTGCGTAGGATCTGTTCCTGTTCATGCTCAGGTACACAACGTCTAATAACACCATCTACTCCTTCTTTATAAAGGTGTGGGTCATCCCAGAAGTAATGTCTTAAATCATAGTTAAACTTTTCTTTTGCTGGTATGTGAAACTAGGTGGTATAAATTTAGCAACAATGTAATTAGCATAATCATCATACCAAGGAGCGGTACGAGAAGCATTTATGACAGCTAATTGTTCATCGGGGAAGCTATCATCAATAGGTAGTGGGTCATCGAGAATATTCTCTAACCTAGACAAGTTGTCTGCAACGAGGTTCTCAGCTCCCTTTCTATCTATAATATGCAAATAAAATTCTTGTAGTAGGAGAACCCATCTAACAAGTCTAGGTTTAGCATCTTTCTTTTCCATAAGATATTTAATAGCACCATGATCGGTGTGAACAGTTACTTTAGAATCAACAATGTAAGGTCTGAACTTATCACAAGAGAATACAACTGCTAAAAATTCTTTTTCAGTAGTAGCATAATTTCTCTAGGCACTGTCTAGAGTTTTACTAGCATATTTGTAGCGACCAGACCTCAAACAGTCTGATCTCTGTGCATCAGTGTCATCCCTGGATTAGTAATGCTGACACGCACAGTACCTGAAGGATTTATAACAGAGTAGCAATCACACACTTATTACAACGAATGTCTCAAAAGAGAACTTATTACGATAAATATGGCTTAAGGCCATCTAATAACGATAACAACGGAAGGCTTGGAAGATAAGCGAGTCCATCAACTCCAACGTCATCACTGAGTATAGAACCACGACCTAAAGGCACCTTACCGTCGTCTAAAAAGTCTGCAACATGAAATGTTGCAGCCCGAAAACGGGTCAGCACATGGAATATGCTGGCAATGTAACACATAGAGGGTAATGAAAGGATAAAGCTATACTACATGCATATGTGGCTGGTGGAAAGCTCTATGGGAACAATTTCTGCGTAAAGCCAATTTTTCTCTACTGCAAAGGAATAAATTTTATTTAACTATCATGGTGGTTGTTAAACATTGAAAATGGTTGACAGCATCCTCAATCCCAATTAAGCATCATCATTAAGACCCAACAAAATTAATTAAAAGTAACATGATGAGATTCACATGAAAATCCAAGTACTAGATACTCAAAACATCCATAACCGGGGACACGGCTAATCATGATTAGTTTATACACTCTGCAGAGGTTGCGCACTTTTCCCCACAAGACTCGATCTCCTCCGTTGAGATTTTCGCACTACATGGTGTTTGAGAAACGGATGACCGAGACATAGTCTTTCAGAACCGGTAGCACCTTACGATCGGGTAGACCATACCAACCTACATCCCCTACATCAACTAGTCTACCACTGTAAGAGTTTGCACAACTTAATCAACTATGCTAGAGCCCATAGTAGCTTGTGGCTGCACACGGAAGTTTCTAGTATGAATAATCTTATGATCCCTTTGAGCCTGGGTGGCGGTCCATAAAGAAAAACAACGGGCAATCCTGGGATACCCAGGTACCTCAATCCACCCAGATGTGTGTTTAAGTTGCCACCTTAAATAAACCATTAATTAACAATCTCACATCTGTCATGGATATCACTCACCCAATCCACGTCTACTAGCATAGCATGGCATAGTAAGCAAACGTAGAAGTAACTCCCAAAGGTTCGATAATAAAACAGGTAATAGGTACTACCTCAACTACTTCCCATCCCACAAATGTATTCGATCCTAATCATGCAATGTTTGAGGATTGATCTAATGCAATAAAACTTGGTAGTAAGGAGGTATGATCAAAGTGTTACTTGCCTTGCTGACGATCCGCGAAACCTAGAGATTCGAAGTAACAGGCGGCGCACTCCAGGTACTCTATCACAGACAAACAAACAAGCATACAATAAGTACCCATCTAATGCACAGGTAAAACTCAAATAAGAGATCTAACCAGAAGGTTCAACTTAAGAACTCCGGTTTGCAAAAAGAATCAAATCAAACGAAGCAACGAAAGTCAAACGGCGAAAGAAACAAACTTTGTTTCACTAATCTGGACCTAAGTCAAATTTTACAGAAGCAAAAACTTGTTTGAGTTGCTTTAACGGAAAGAGGGTTTCGAAACGAAACTCCACGCGCTTGAATCGCCTGATTCCGATAAACGAGCGAAAAGTTATACTAAAACGAAAATCGGATTAGAAATCACGATCAGAAATAATCGCGGAAATATCCGAGAAAAGAAAAACGACAAACAGACTAACGAACGAACGTTCGTTATCTGGATCTAAACGATGAACGCGTTCGTTAAAACGAACGAACGCTCGCTAATTAACCTAAACCGAAAAAGACAAAACTAAAAAAGGAAACTAAAAAACCGACGAAAACCGACGGAAAAACCGAACGGTTTTCCTAACAAAAAAACAGCGGCGGGGCGGCGGCTACCTCCGGCGAAGTCGGCGGGGTCGGCAGCGGCGGCGGTGACAGCGTCCGGCGGGCGGGGCGGCGGCGGATCGAGGGCGGCGCCGCGGCGGCGAGGCGAGGGGCGGCGGCGGGCGGCGCGCGGATCGAGGGCGGCGGCTAGGGTTTTGGGGGCTGGGCGGCTGGCTGCGGCTCGGGCCCTCGCGGCTTTAAAGGCCGGCCGGGCCAAGTGTCCTAGTCGGACACGGCCCGGTTAGGTCGGTTCGTTTTTTTTAAATAATACGCGCGCAGAAAAACAAACAAAAGAAATACTAAACGGACTCCAAAAATCCAGAAATAAATTTTCCCCGACTTCTAAAATAGATCCGGACAAAGTGAACATTTATTTGGGGCCTAAATGCAATTTTGAAAAATGCACATTTTTCCTAAATTCAAATAAAATAGCGAAAAATTCCGAAATAAAATCTTATTTGATTTTATTATTAAATACTCAATATTTCTTTATTTTGGGAAAGTCATTTTATTCCCTCTCTCATATTTTTGTAATAGAAATAATTGAAGATAAAATAATTAAAATCAACTGATCCTATTCTCAAAATTTGAGAAAACTCAAATATGAAAATAACGAAATCCCCAACTCTCTCCGTGGGTCCTTGAGTTGCGTAGAATTTCTAGGATCAAAACCAAAATCAAATAAAATATGATATGTAATGATTATCTAAGGTATAACATTCCAAATTGAAAATTTGGGATGTTACAATATTGGATAACATTTAATTTTTCTTATCAACTCTTTGTCCCAGAACAGCGCCTACAACATAATCACTAGCATCACACATAATTTCAAAGGGTAAATTCCAATCAGGTGGCTGAACAATAGGTGCAGAAATCAAAGATTTCTTAAGTATTTCAAATGCTTCTACACAATCATAATTAAAGACAAAAGGAACACATTTAATGAACCTCCTATGAAAACCGGCGTGACCAAGGAAACTTCTTATACCTTTAATGTCCTTAGGACACGACATCTTTTCAATAGCATCAACTTTAGCTTTATCAACTTCAATACCTCTTTCAGAAATTTTATGGCCCAAGACAATACCTTCATTGACCATAAAGTGACACTTCTCCCAATTCAAGACAAGATTAGTTTCTTCACATCTCTACAAAACTCGGTTAAGATTGCTTAAGCAATCATCAAAAGAAGTTCCATATACAGAAAAATTATCCATGAAAACCTCAACAATCTTTTCACAAAAGTCAGAGAATATAGCAGTCATACATCTTTGAAAGGTAGCAGGTGCATTGCATAAACTAAAAGGCATACGTCTATAAGAAAAGGTACCGAAAGGGCAAGTAAAAGTGGTATGTTCTTGATCCTCTTTTGACACAGGTATTTGAGAGAAACCAGAATAACCATCTAGAAAGCAAAAATGTGTATGTTTGGATAATCTTTCTAGCATTTGATCAATAAAAGGTAAAGGGTAATGATCGTTTTTAGTAGCTTTATTCAATTTGGGGAAATCAATTACCATTCTATAACCTGTAACAATTCTTTGTGGGATCAATTCATCTTTATCATTAGGAACAACAGTAATACCTCCCTTCTTATGGACACAATGGACATGACTTACCCACTGAGTATCAGTAATGGGATAAATTATACCTGCCTCCAGAAGCTTTAGTATTTCTTTTCTTACTACTTATTTCATCTTACGATTTAACCGTCGTTGGTGATCAACAACCAGTTTAGCGTCTTTCTCCAATTTTATTTTGTGCTGGCATAGAGTGGGACTAATGCCCTTAAGATCATCAAGAGTATATCCAATAGCAGCACGATGCTTCTTCAAAGTTTTCAATAATTTCTCTTCTTCCTACTCTGAAAGGTTAACACTAATAATAACGGGATATATCTTCTTTTCATCAAGATAAGCATATTTAAGAGTATCAGGTAATGGTTTAAGCTCAAACACGGGATCACCCTTGGGTGGAGGAGGATCCCCTAGAATTTCAACAGGCAGGTTGTGTTTCAAAATAGGTCCCTGTTTAAATAATACTTCATCTATTTCCCTTCTTTCATTCATAAACATATCATTTTCATGGTCTAGCAAATATTGTTCTAAAGTATCGTTACGAGGCACGGCAATAGAAGCAAGACCAATAATTTCATCTTTACTAGGCAATTATTTATCATGGGGTTGTCCACGAAATTTAGCAAAATTAAAATCATGAGACATATCCCCTAATCCAATAGTAACAACATCCTTTTTGCAATCTATCTTAGCATTAACAGTATTCAAGAAGGGTGTACCAAATATAATGGGACAAAAGTCATCTTGTGGGGAACCAAGAACAAGAAAATCAATAGGATATTTAACTTTCCCACACAAGACCTCAACATCTCTAACAATCCCAACTGGTGAAATAGTATCTCTATTGGTAAGCTTAATTGTAACATCAATTTCTTCTATCTCAGCAGGTGCAATATCATGCATAATTTCTTTGTATAAGGAATGAGGTATTGCACTTGCACTAGAATCCATATCACATAAGCCATGATAACAATGATCTCCTAATTTAATGGAAATAACAGGCATGCCAATAACAGGTATATGTTTACCCTTATTATCGGGTCTAGCAATTCTAGCAACTTCATTACGGAAATAAATAACATGCCCATCAATATTATCGACCAAGAGATCTTTAGCCATAGAAATACTAGGTTCAACTTTAATTTGCTCACGGGGTGTAGGTGTTCTAGTATTACTCTTACGAACCACAATTGAAGCTTTAGCATGATCCTTTATTCTAACAGGGAAAGGTGGTTTCTCAATATAAGCGGTAGGAACAATAGGATCAACATTATAAGTGATAGTCTTTTCTTCAACTTTAATAGGTTCAACTACTTTTAATTCAATGGGAGGATTATATTTAAACCACTTCTCCTTAGGGATATCAACGTGAGTAGCAAAGGATTCATAGAAAGAAGCTACTATCTCTGAGTCAAGTCCATATTTAGTGCTAAATTCACGGAAAACATCGGTATCCATAAAAGATTTAACACAATCAAACTTAGGTGTTATACCTAACTCCTTACCTTCGTCGAGGTCCCAGTCTTCAGAGCTGCATTTAATTCTTTCCAATAAATCCCATTTGAATTCAATAGTCTTCATCATAAAAGAATCAGTACAAGAAGTATCGAGCATGGAGCGATTATTGAGAGAAAGCCAAGCATAAATTTTTTGAATAATAATTTCTCTTGAGAGCTCATGATTGGGGCATGAATATAAAATTGACTTAAGCCTCCCCCAAGCTTGAGTGATGCTTTCTCCTTCGCGAGCCAAAAATTATATATATAATTACGATCACGATGAACCAGATGCATAGGATAAAACTTCTGATGAAATTCCAGTTCAATCGGTTGTAGTTCCATGATCCCATATCATCACATAGCCTAAACCATGTAAATGCCTTTCCCTTCAAAGATAAAGGGAAGACCTTCTTCTTGATAACATCCTCGGGCATACCTGCAAGCTTAAATAATCCACAAACTTCATCCACATAGATTAGGTGCAAATCGGGATGCAATGTTCCATCTCCTGTAAAAGGATTAGCTAGCAGTTTCTCTATCATACCCGAAGGAATTTCAAAGTAAACATTTTCAGTAGGTTCAGGAGCAACTCTTTGCTCTACTGGGCGGGATGAAGATACCCTGAACAAGCCCCTCAAAGGATTATGTTCCATAGTAACAAGTGACAGGTAAATTTCAGCACACTATATAAATTTCTCCTTACCAAATTCCACCTACCAAAGGCGCTTCACTCCCCGGCAACGGCGCCAGAAAAGAGTCTTGATGACCCACAAGTATAGGGGATCTATCGCATTCCTTTTGATAAGTAAGAGTGTGAAACCCAACGGGGAGCAGAAGGAAATGACAAGCGGTTTTCAATAAGGTATTCTCTGTAGGCACTGAAATTATCGGTAACAGATAGTTTTGTGATAAGGTAATTTGTAACGGGTAACAAGTAATGAAAGTAAATAAGGTGCAGCAAGATGGCCCAATCCTTTTAGTAGCAAAGGATAAGCCTGGACAAACTCTTATATAAAGAAAAATGCTCCCGAGGACACATGGGAATTATCGTCAAGCTAGTTTTCATCACGCTCATATGATTCGCGTTCGTTACTTTGATAATTTGATATGTGGGTGGACCGGTGCTTGGGTACTGCCATTCCTTGGACAAGCATCCCACTTATGATTAACCCCTATTTCAAGCATCCGCAACTACAAAATAAGTATTAAGGTAAACCTAACCATAGCAAGAAGCATATGGGATCCAAATCAGCCCCTTACGAAGCAACGCATAAACTAGGGTTTAAGCTTCTGTCACTCTAGCAACCCATCATCTACTTATTACTTCCCAATGCCTTCCTCTAGGCCCAAACAATGGTGAACTGTGATGTAGTCGACATTCAGATAACACCACTAGAGGAAAGACAACATACATCTCATCAAAATATCGAATGAATACCAAATTCACATGACTACTTATAGCAAGACTTCTCCCATGTCCTCAGGAACAAACGTTACTACTCACAAATCATATTCATGTTCATAATCAGAGGGGTATTAATATGCATAAAGGATCTGAACATATGATCTTCCACCAAATAAACCAACTAGCATCAACTACAAGGAGTAATCAACACTACTAGCAACCCACAGGTACCAATCTGTGGTTTTGGGACAAAGATTGGATACAAGAGATGAACTAGGGTTTGAGAGGAGATGGTGTTGGTGAAGATGTTGATGGAGATTGACCCCCTCCCGATGAGAGGATCTTTGGTGATGACGATGGTGATGATTTCCCCCTCCCGGAGGGATGTTTCCCCGGCAGAACAGCTCCGCCGGAGCCCTAGATTGGTTTCGCCAGGTTCCGCCTCGTGGCGGCGGTGCTTCATCCCGAAAGCTTGCTTATCATTTTTTCTCGGACGAAAGACTTCATATTGCAGAAGATGGGCACCGGAGGCCTGCCAGGGGGCCCACGAGACAGGGGGCGCGCCCAGGGGGTAGGGCGCGCCCCCCACCCTCGTGGCCAGGGTGTGGGCCCCCTCTGGTTAATTCTTTTGCTAGTATTTTTATATATTCCAAAACATGCCTTCGTGAAGTTTTAGGACTTTTGGAGTTGTGCAGCATTGGTCTCTAATATTTGCTCCTTTTTCCAGCTGCCAACATTCTCCCTCTTCATGTAAACCTTGTAAAATAAGAGAGAAAAGGCATAAGTATTGTGACATAATGTGTAGTAACATCCCATAATGCAATAGATATCGGTATAAAAGCATGATGTAAAATGGACGTATCAGGGGGTAGGCGCGCCCCCCACCCTCGTGGGCCCCTCGTAGCTCCACCGGCGTACTTCTTTCGCCTATATATACTCTTATACCTTAGAAACATCAAGGGAGCCACGAAACCACTTTTCCACCGCCGCAACCTTCTGTACCCGTGAGATCCCATCTTGGGGCCTTTTCCGGCGATCTGCCGGAGGGGGAATCGATCACGGAAGGCTTCTACATCAACACCATAGCCTCTTCGATGAAGCGTGAGTAGTTTACCACACACCTTATGGTCCATAGTTATTAGCTAGATGGCTTCTTCTTTCTCTTTGATTCTCAATACGAAGTTCTCCTCGATGTTCTTGGAGATGTATTCGATGTAATACTCTTTTGCGGTGTGTTTGCCGAGATCCAATGAATCGTGGATTTATGAATAAGATTATCTAAGAATATTATTTGGTTCTTCTCTGAATTCTTATATGCATGATTTGATATCTTTGCAAGTCTCTTCGAATTATCGGTTTAGTTTGGCCTACTAGATTGATCTTTCTTCCAATGGGAGAAGTGCTTAGCTTTGGGTTCAATCTTGAGGTGTACTTTCCCAGTGACAGTAGGGGCAGCAAGGCACGTATTGTATTGTTGCCATCGAGGATAAAAAGATGGGGTTTATATCATATTGCTTGAGTTTATCCCTCTACATCATGTCATCTTGCTTAATGCGTTACTCCGTTCTTATGAACTTAATACTCTAGATGCATGCTGGATAGCGGTCGATGTGTGGAGTAATAGTAGTAGATGCATAATCGTTTTGGTCTACTTGACACGGACGTGATGCCTATATTCATGATCATTGCCTTAGATATATTTATAATTATGCGCTTTTCTATCAATTGCTTGCCAGTAATTTGTTCGCCCACCGTAATACATGCTATCTTGATAGAAGCCACTAGTGAAACCTATGGCCCCCGACTCTCTTTCTTATTATATTACATCTCTTTTATTTACATCGCATCTTGTTTACTATTTTGCAATCTTTACTTTCCAATCTATACAACAAAAATATTTACTTTACTATCTCTATTAAATCTCACTTTTGCGAGTGACCGTGTAGGGATTGACAACCCCTTTATCGCGTTGGTTGCAAGGTTCTTGATTGTTTGTGCAGGTACTAGGTGACTTGCGCGTTGCCTCCTACTGGATTGATACCTTGGTTCTCAAAAACTGAGGGAAATACTTACGCTACGTTGCTGCGTCACCCTTTCCTCTTCAAGGGAAAACCAAGGCATGCTCAAGAGGTAGCAGGTGCCCCCTGCCCACGTAGATAAAGGAGGGGGGAGGAGGAGGCCGGCCAAGGGGGAGGCGTGCCAAGGGGGGAGTCCTACTAGGACTCCAAACCTAGTCGGATTCGCCCCCCCCCCTTTCCTTCCAACGGAGAGGGGGAAAGGGGAAAGGAGGGAGAGAGACAAGGAAAGAGGGGGGGCCTGATACGTCCATTTTGCATCATGCTTTTATATCAATATTTATTGCATTATGGGCTGTCATTACACGTTATGTCACAATACTTATGCCTTTTCTCTCTTATTTTACAAGGTTTACATGAAGAGGGAGAATACCGGCAGTTGGAATTCTGGGCTGGAAAAGGAGCAAATATTAGAGACCTATTCTGCACAACTCCAAAAGTCCTGAAACTTCACGGAGGCATGTTCTGAAATAAATAAAAAATTACTGGTGATAGAATCAACCAGAGGGGGGCCACCCACCATCCACGAGGGTGGGGGCGCGCCCTACCCCCTTGGGCGTGCCCCCTGCCTCGTGGGCCCCTGGTAGGCCTCTGGTGCCCATCTTCTGCTATATGAAGTCTTTTACCATGAAAAAAAATCATAAGCAAGCTTTCGGGACGAAACACCACCTCCACAAGGCGGAACCAATCTAGGGCTCCGGTGGAGCTGTTCTGCCGGGGAAACATCCCTCCGGGAGGGGGAAATCATCACCATCGATCCTCTCATCGGGAGGGGGGTCAATCTCCATCAACATCTTCACCAGCACCATCCCCTCTAAAACCCTAGTTCATCTCTTGTATCCAATCTTTGTCCCAAAACCTCAGATTGGTACCTGTGGGTTGCTAGTAGTGTTGATTACTCCTTGTAGTTGATGCTAGTTGGTTTATTTGGTGGAAGATCATATGTTCAGATCCTCTATGCATATTAATACCCCTCTGATTATGAACATGAATATGATTTGTGAGTAGTTACGTTTGTTCCTGAGGACATGGGAGAAGTCTTGCTATAAGTAGTCATGTGAATTTGGTATTCGTTCAATATTTTGATGAGATGTATGTTGTCTTTCCTCTAGTGGTGTTATGTGAACGTCGACTACATGACACTTCACCATTGTTTGGGCCTAGAGGAAGGCATTGGGAATTAATAAGTAGATGAAGGGTTTCTAGAGTGACAGAAGCTTAAACCCTAGTTTATGAGTTGCTTCGTAAGGGGCTGATTTGGATCCATTTGTTTCATGCTATGGTTAGGTTTTCCTTAATACTTATTTTGTAGTTGTGGATGCTTGCAATAGGGGTTAATCATAAGTGGGATGCTTGTCAAAGGAAGGGCAGCACCCAAGCACCGGTCCACCCACATACCAAATTATCAAAGTAACGAACGCGAATCATATGTGCGTGATGAAAACTAGCTTGACGATAATTCCCATGTGTCCTCGGGAGCGCTTTTCTCTATATAAGAGTTTGTCCAGGCTTTTCCTTTGCTACCAAAAGGATTGGTCCATCTTGCTGCACCTTGTTTACTTTCATTACTGGTTACCCGTTACAAATTACCTTATCACAAAACTATCTGTTATCGATAATTTCAGTGCTTGCAGAGAATACCTTACTGAAAATCGCTTGTCATTTCCTTCTGCTCCTCGTTGGGTTCGACACTCTTACTTATCGAAAGGACTATGATAGATCCCCTACACTTGTGGGTCATCAAGACTCTTTTCTGGCGCCGTTTCCGGGGAGTGAAGCGCCTTTGGTAGGTGGAATTTGGTAAGGGAAAATTTATATAGTGTGCTGAAATTTACTGTCACTTGTTACTATGGAACATAATCCTTTGAGGGGCTTGTTCGGGGTATCTTCACCCCGGCCAGTAGAGAAAAGAGTTGCTCCTCAACCTACTGAACCTAATGAAAATGTTTACTTTGAAATTCCTTCGGGTATGATAGAGAAACTGCTAGCTAATCCTTTTATATGAGATGGAACATTACATCCCGATTTGCACCTAATCTATGTGGATGAAGTTTGTGGACTATTTAAGCTTGCAGGTATGCCCGAGGATGTTATCAAGAAGAAGGTCTTCCCTTTATCTTTGAAGGGAAAGGCATTGACATGGTTTAGGCTATGTGATGATATGGGATCATGGAACTACAACCGATTGAAATTGGAATTTTATCAAAAGTTTTATCCTATGCATCTTGTTCATCGTGATCGTAATTATATATATAATTTTTGGCCTCGCGAAGGAGAAAAAATTGCTCAAGCTTGGGGGAGGCTTAAGTCAATGTTATATTCATGCCCCAATCATGAGGTCTCAAGAGAAATTATTATTCAAAAAATTTATGCTCGGCTTTCTCTCAATAATCGCTCCATGCTCGATACTTCTTGTACTGGATCTTTTATGATGAAGACTATTGAATTCAAATGGGATTTATTGGAGAGAATTAAATGCAACTCTGAAGATTGGGACCTCAACGAAGGTAAGGAGTCAGGTATAACACCTAAGTTTGATTGTGTTAAATCTTTTATGGATACCGATGTTTTTCGTGAATTTAGCACTAAATATGGACTTGACTCAGAGATAGTAGCTTCTTTCTGTGAATCCTTTGCTAATCATGTTGATCTCCCTAAGGAGAAGTGTTTTAAATATAATACTCCCATTGAAGTAAAAGTAGTTGCACCTATTAAAGTTGAAGAAAAGACTATCACTTATAATGTTGATCCTATTGTTCCTACTGCTTATATTGAGAAACCACCTTTCCCTATTAGAATAAAGGACCATGCTAAAGCTTCAATTGTGGTTCGTAAGAGTAATACTAGAACACCTACACCCCCTAAGCAAATTAAAGTTTAACCTAGTATTGCTATGGTTAAAGATCTCTTGGCTGATAATATTGATGGGCATGTTATTTACTTCTGTGATGAAGCTGCTAGAATTGCTAGACCCGATACTAAAAATAAACATAGACCTGTTGTAGGCATGCCTGTTATTTATGTTAAAATAGGAGATCATGGCTTATGTGATATGGGTGCTAGTGCAAGTGCAATACCTCATTCCTTATACAAAGAAATTATGCATGATATTGCACGTGCTGAGATAGAGGAAATTGATGTTACAATTAAGCTTGCCAATAGAGAAACTATTTCACCAGTTGGGATTGTTAGAGATGTTGAAGTCTTGTGTGGGAAAGTTAAATATCTTGCTGATTTTCTTGTTCTTGGTTCCCCACAAGATAACTTTTGTCCCATCATATTTGGTAGACCCTTCTTGAATACTGTTAATGCTAGGATAGATTGCAAAAAGAATGTTGTTACTATTGGTTTGGGGGATATGTCTCATGAGTTTAATTTTGCTAAATTTTGTAGACAAACCCATGATAAAGAATTGCCTAGTAAAGATGAATCTATTGGTCTTGCTTCTATTTTCGTGCCTCCTGATGATGAAGTTACCGGCACAGGGCTTCGCCTAAGCACTACGACGATATGACCGAGGTGTTAAACTGTGGAGGGGGCACCACACACGGCTAAGAGATTGTCTGTTGTGTTTTGGGGTGCCCCTGGCCACATATATAAAGGAGTAGGAGGAGGAGGCCAGCGGAGAAGGAGGGCGCGCCAAGGGGAGTCCTACTTGGACTCCTAGTCAGAGTAGGATTCGCCCCCCCCCCCCCTCCTTGCTTCCACCGAAGAGGGAAAGGGGAAGGGAGAGAGAGGGAGAAGGAAAAGGGGGGGCCGCGCCCCCTCCCCTAGTCCAATTCGGTTTGGGCAAGGGGGCGTGTGCCTCCTCACGTGGTCTACCTCCTCTCCTCCACTATGGCCCAATAGGCCCAATAACTTTCCCAGGGGGTTCCGATAGCCTCCCTGTACTCCGATAAATCCCCGAACCTTATCGAAACCATTCTGATGTCCGTATATAACCTTCCAATATATCAATCTTTACCTCTCGACCATTTCGAGACTCCTCGTCATGTCTGTGATCTCATCTGGGACTCCTGACAAACTTCGGTCATCAAATCACATAACTCATAATACAAATCGTCATCGAACGTTAAGCATGCGGACCCTACGGGTTTGAGAACTATGTAGACATGACCGAGACACATCTCTGGTCAATAACCAATAGCGGAAACTGGATGCTCATATTGGCTCCTACATATTCTACAACAATCTTTATCGGTCAAACCGCATAACAACATACATCATTCCCTTTGTCATCGGTATGTTACTTGCCCGAGATTCGATCGTTGGTATCTTCATACCTAGTTCAATCTCATTATCGGCAAGTCTCTTTACTCGTTCCGTAATGCATCATCCTGTAACTAACTCATTAGTCACATTGCTTGCAAGGCTTATAGTGATGTGCTTTACCGAGAGGGCCCAGAGATACCTCTCCGATACTCGGAGTGACAAATCCTAATCTCGATCTATGCCAACCCAACAAACACCTTCGGAGACACCTGTAGAGCATCTTTATAATCACCCAGTTACGTTATGACGTTTGATAGCACACAAGGTGTTCCTCCAGTATTCGGGAGTTGCATAGTCTCATAGTCAGAGGAATATGTATAAGTCATGAAGAAAGCAATGGCAATAAAAATTAACGATCATTATGATAAGCTAACGGGTGGATCCCGTTCATCAAATGACAACACATGTGTATGGTCAGGAAACTTAACCATCTTTGATTAACGAGATAGTCAAGTAGAGGCATACTAGGGACATTCTGTTTTGTCTATGTATTCACACATGTACTAAGTTTCCAGTTAATACAATTCTAGCATGAATAATAAACATTTATCGTGATATAAGGAAATATAAAACAACTTTATTATTGCCTCTAGGGCATATTTCCTTCAATTATTTGGAAGGCCAATGTACCCTAGAAGATTAGAATTTTCACAAGGCATGCCACTTCTTATAGCCTGGCGGTTAGAGTTACGCATCACCACACTACTTCAGGTATGTGCTCGATTTGTGGCATGGAAGAGGAAATTAAATTTCACACTCTGGTGTTTTGTCCAAAGGCTCGTGCACTATGGATGGCTACACAGGATGTTTGGAATATTCTTGGGGAAGAGTTATTCACATTTTCTGGGTCGGATTGGTTGCTTATTTTGCTGGATCAGCTAAATTCGACTATACATGATCAAATTTTATTTATCTTTTGGAGAGCTTGACATTTAATAAATGATTTAGTTTTTGGCAAGGGTTGGAAATTCATATCCGGCTCTATTTAATTTTCTGGATAGCTATTGGCCATCCTTCGTCCTGCCACATCACGACTCATCAGTTGGATTCTAATAACAAGGGTACAGGGGTTGTGTCGGTGTCAAAACCGGCGGATCTTGGGTAGGGGGTCCCGAACTGTGCGACTAGGCAGATGGTAACAGGAGACAAGGGACACAATGTTTTTACCCAGGTTCGGGCCCTCTCGATGGAGGTAAAACCCTACTCCTGCTTGATTAATATTGATGATATGGGTAGTACAAGAGTAGATCTACCACGAGATCAAGGAGGCTAAACCCTAGAAGCTAGCCTATGGTATGATTGTTGTTCTGTCCTACGGACTAAAACCCTCCGGTTTATATAGACACCAGAGAGGGTTAGGGTTACACAGAGTCGGTTACAATGGTAGGAGATCTACATATCCGCATCGCCAAGCTTGCCTTCCACGCCAAGGAAAGTCCCTTTCGGACACGGGACGAAGTCTTCAATCTTGTATCTTCATAGTCCAGGAGTCCGGCTGAAGGTATAGTCCGGCTATCCGGACACCCCCTAATCCAGGACTCCCTCAGTAGCCCCTGAACCAGGCTTCAATGATGACGAGTTCGGCGCGCAGATTGTCTTCGGCATTGCAAGGCGGGTTCCTCCTCCAAGTACTTCACAAAGGATAGTGTCCGGCTCTGCAAAATAAGTTTCCACATATTGCCGTAGAGAGAATAATATTTACACAAATATAATCTGCTGACGTATTCCGTAGCGTGATATCACACTACGGCCAAGCCTTTATTCGAATCGTTTTTACTCCCCCACCTTGGTGCGTTTCGCGAGGCGGTTTCCTTGGCACGTCTTGTCAAAGCAGAGATCGTGTCCCCTTTATTTACGGGATTCTCATCAATACGGACGTGGGTAACCCAATCATGCCCGTTGGCATGTTTTCTCGATTAAAGGCGAGTCCCAAACGGTTACGGGGAGGGCCCTTGGTATTCAACCTCTTATAAAGAGACCAAGGCCTTACTCCTTCTTTTAAATCTCAAACGAGTTCGCCCTTCGCCTCGAGTTCCAACACCCAAGGCTCCAGATTTCAGGCGCTTCGGATCTTCGACAATGTCCGGTTCCGACCTTTGAGGCCGATGGATGCCCTCCTCCGTTATGGAGGAGGACGTGCTAAAGCTGAGAGAGGACAGGTTTTTGACCGGCGAAATCTCACATAGGTTGCCTGCTCAAGGGCAGGCCATTCCCACTCCCAAGCCTGGTGAGAGCGTGGTGTTCGTGTCTCACTTCCGTCGGGGGCTAGGCTTCCAGACGGATCCCTTCGTGAGGGGGCTCATGTTTTATTATGTGTTGGAATTTCACGACTTAGCTCCGGAGTCCATCCTCCACATTTCGTCATTCATCATCGTGTGTGAAGCCTTCCTCCGTGTTACTCCTCACTTCGGACTATGGCTCAAGACCTTCAAAGTTGAGCCGAAGATGATCGAGGGACGACACGCGGAGTGTGGAGGCGCCGTTATAAGCAAGAATGCTGATGCTCCATGGCCCGAGGGCTCTTTTCAAGAGGAGCTCGGCTTATGGCAACGAGAGTGGTTCTATATCACCGCTCCCAAGGGCACCAAGTGGGTGGCGCCACCTGCCTTTCGCTCGGGTCCCCCACCACAGCTAGCGTCATGGGTCAATAAAGGACTAGACTGGGGGCCATCCAAGGACGTGCCCTTGTTGCAGGGCCGCATCAGGGATCTCTTAGAAAGAGACCTCAGCCTGGTCAAAGTGACACAGGTCATGCTAATCCGCCGAACCCTGCCCAGCAAACGTCGCCCCCTTCGCCTGTGGGAGTTTAATCCGGAGGGACCGCGAGCTCTCCAGCATTTCATGGGCGCAACGCCCGCGGAGATGTATGAATTGTTCTTTGGATCACAAGCAACGTGTCCGGACTTGACCGGGGACGCAGGTCTGAGCTGCAATCGCCCGTATACTCAAGTAAGTAGCCTTGTGCCCGGACTCGCTATCCGTATATTTGTCATAAACTTGCCCCTAAAAGAGTTGTCCTTTAAACATGAGTGGATAGCGAAAGCAAAGCTTATCAGGTGTCCAGCTCCCCTCCCCGAGACCACGCCGGATCCCGTGCTGGTCAGGATGTTGAAGATTGTGCCTTTGGAGGAAAGCAAGGGAGGGGACAAGGAAACTACGGCCTCCTCGAAGGAGGCTGTTCGGAAGGGAGGAATCGAAAATTCCTCTCCTTAGGGGAAGAAGAGGACCGCCTCTGAAGACCCACAGACCATGGCCTCAAAGCGGGGGAAGAAATCCTCGTTAGGGGGTCCTGCGCCGGGGGATACCTTGGCCGAATTATGCCCTCAAGGGGACCAGCCCTTCACCGAGTCGTAAGTAGAGAGAGGTTTTATTTTTAAGAGATAAGTTAAACCCTTGCCTTATATCTGAGAAAAGTAACCAAAATTTTACCTTGTAGCTCGAACCTCAGCCCTTCTCAGCAGGGCTCGTCTTCGGGGGACCTTCTTCCGGAGATGATGGAGAGCGGAACGCCTTCCCCTGTCGTACCGCCTAGCGAGGCGGGCGACCCTGAGGTATCGTCGTGGAGGGTTTCTCCGAATCTGGCAGGTCCGGACGGTAGTCATCTGGGCCCCCAAAGCCCTCCGCGTCCGGCCTTCGAAAAGGGCCATCGGACGAGTCCGGCACCGTCCGGTGCATGGTCGGAGGAGCTGAAAGATCTGCTAGGGCGAGCGTCTATCTCAGAGGAGCACCGTGCCTTGATGGGTACGGTGGTTGAGAGGACTTCATCCGCGGAGAGCAGATTGCATGAGGCCGTCAGGAGTTTACTGACAGGTTTTGAGGTATACGGTTGCGCATGAACAAGATGCACCATGTGTAGATAGTAGCCCCTGAGACTCTGTGCGTTGTCAAAAGTGACGGCACGCAGAGGATCATAACCCCAGGTCTAAAATGCCCGCCTTCATGTGTAGGTGGCGAAGTATCCGGCGTCCAGCCGGACTGATGAATTTGCCGAGCTAAAGCGACAACTTGACGTGGCAGATGCCGACATCACGCTTGTTAACAGGCGGCTTGACGAGGCACAAGGTATGTAGTTCCTCCGGTGGCACCTAGTAAGAGGAGCTTTATGCCAGTATCTTACAATGTGTGTATGTAATGTAGATGGTGCTGCTGCCATGGAGAATCTTCGGGCGGAACTTGCCCGAGCCAAGGAGCAAGCCAGAAAAAGTGATGCGACTGCCGGAAAGGCAATTGAAGAGCTGAAAGCCGAACAGGATGCTCACTGCCGAAGCAAGAAGGAAATGGCCGATATGGCCGTGAAGCTGAAGAGCGCTGCTTACCGTTGCAAGCTTCTTGAAAAAGAAGACCGGGCGGAATAGACGGACCTGGAGAAGGCCGTTGCCGATGCCAAGGATGCTCGCTCTGCGATGAGAGCTATGAAGGAGGAGTTGCATCAGGCCGGAGAGATCGCGGCTGGGAAGCCCTTTATGCTGCGGAGGAAGTTTTGTGATCCTAAACATGCTCCGCTAGACCGAATGTGGAGTACGGCGGACACCTATCTGGATTTGGCAGCGAGTGGTGCGGATGCGACCGAACACTTTCGAGATCAGGAAGATCGCGAAGTGGAGAAGCTCTTCTGGTCGCAGTTCCATAATCCAGAGCGTCCGCTGCCCGTAGCCGATCGTCTGGCCGAATGGGCTGAGCTGAATAGGTTGTCCGGACTCGCCATGAAGTGTGTCATGAGCCACCTGTGGCCGGAGAGGCCGGAGCCGAAAAGTTATTTCAACTTGGTGCAGCAGTTCCTTGGTGCGGTGCCGCATATTAATGTGATGAAGAGGTCAGCATGCATAGAGGGTGCATGGATGGCTCTTGCCCGTGTCAAAACATACTGGGCGGAGATGGAGACCACCGCTGTTGCATCCCGAGATTCGCACGAAAGCCGAGTACTTGCCGAGCACTATTTTCAGGAAGTTCTTCAAGGTGCTCGTGTGATAGAGACGTAGTGCTCGAAGGATGTTATGTTTAAATAGCATATGTTATTGTAAAACAATTTTTGATAAATTGTAGAAGCTTTTTATACTTGCGCCTTCAAGTATTGTAACACCTCCTGTGCGGCCGTTTAGGATATATGTATATTTAATCTGACAGATGGCAGTCGTCGGCTTCAGCCCCCACGCAAATATTGCGGGGGTGTTTGCAGAAGGCGCGTTTTCACACTTGATCCAACGTCTTGGTCCTACAAAGGAGGTGATAGCGCAGCGAACTAGGCAATCGGACTATAATGCTTTAACACTTTCACTTAGCCATAGGAGTTTGACAGTGAGGCTACTTATATAGCCCCTGGTGGCGCCTGCGCTCGCCCGAACTCGGGGCGCGTATGTGCCTGGCCAGGAAACGGCCCTTCGTTAATTCGGAGGAATCCTAAAGATTCCGGTGAGTCATCGAGTGGTTAACCAGTCTCTCGCTATATCATGACAGTCAGTTTTCGGCTTTCTCTACTGAGGTGCTCGCCTGGCCGAACCGGGGCACAATCGCAGTAGTTCTCCTGGTGCCGCCTTAGCCGATAGAGTGGAACGTAAGGCAGCAAAACACAGGAGCCGGGCAACCCAACATTTGACCAAAGACATGATTCGGAGCTGATGCATATAAGGCCAAACTCGCGACGCCGAACACTCCCTAAGGTATTCGGTCTTTATGAAGGCGGGCAGGACAACGCCCTTAATTATAAGCCCCTAGTGTCCAGGTACGCGCAAAATTCTGACGTGGCCACATGCCAAGACGCCAGCCTCCTCCTTGGTTATACCAAAAAACCAGGGGATGTGTATCAACAAGAGACAGTAAAAAAAAGGTTTACGCAGGGTCTTAATCTGAAAAGAATCCTTGGAACGGGTCCCTGCTGCACATCTGCGCATGTGTCTCCGTTGTGTCATATCCTGGACGGGCGCAGCACGGTGTTCATCTGTAAAAGATAGGAACTTAGTTGAAGAAAGGTCGTGCCGAACAGAAGTTATACTAAATAAACAAAGTATAAATTGAAACGGGTAAAATTGAGCTTGATTGTCTCTTTCTTTATATGCGCGGAGCCCCTAGTACAGGGGTGTATGGCTATTAAGCCTTTATCAATTGTATTTTTATGCCGGACTCGTCTAGCCGTGTCCATGGTCTTAATGACCTGTTTAAATGTTGTTAGCTGGTGAAGCCATTTTATCGTGGGGCTGTTAAGGCAGCCGCACAATCTTCCGTGCGGGAGGCGTACTCAATGCTTTCCCTTTAATGAGATGATGCCTCATGGACCGGGCATCTTAAGCGTAAGATATGCATAGTGCGGAATTGCGTTAAAGCAGGTGAAAGCTTCGCGTCCCATTAGTGCTTGATAGCTGCTTGAGAATGGGGCGATATGGAAGGTTAGCCTTTCGCGACGGAAGTTGTCGGGGGAGCCGAATTTAACTTCTAGCTGGAGAGAACCCGTGCAATGGGCGTCCAGGCCTGGTGTTACCCCTTGAAAGGAGGTTTCGCTATGGCGAATTTTTGCTGGGTCTATCCCCATGTGGCGGATTGTGTCCTGATATATCAGGTTTAGACCACTGACGCCATCCATCAGGACATTTGTAAAGTGGAGTCCGCCGATTATTGGATCTAATACCAAGGCAGTCCAGCCTGCGTTCCGGATACTTCTAGAGTAATCCAGATGATTGAAGGTGATCGGTTTTAACAACCAGTGGCGAGACTCCTTTGGGATAGGCCATATGGTGCGTACCTCTATGGGCGCCGCTTGTTTTGTTATGTGAAGTAAGTTTACTGTTTTGACTTCTCGCGGAAAATTCTTTTGTTTCTTGGTGCTCTGCTTTTGGGGTTCGTCATCGTCTTTGCTTGGTGTGTCGAGCCCCTTGTGTTCGGCGTTGAGTTTGCCGGATTGCTTGAAAACCCAACAATCTCTGTGGGTATGGTTTGCAGGCTTCCCGGGAGTACTATGTATTTGACATATCTTGTCCAAGATTTTGTTTAAGTTGGATAGCTCGTCCCTGTTATCCTTGAGGGGCGGCTTTTTCTGATTTTGCCGAGAGCTTTTGAATCCGGCATTGACTGTCGTGCTCTTCGGACTGCTTTCCTTAGCCCGGCGCTGGTCCTTGTTGCGTCGCGTTTTCCATTTCCATCCCTAATTTCGGATGTACTTGGGTCGTTGGTGCTACATCTTGCCAACCAGCTGTCCTCTCCTGCACAAAAGCGGGTCATGAGGCTTGTTAATGCGGCCATTGTTCTTGGCTTTTCTTGGCCGAGGTGTCTGGTGAGCCATTTGTCTTGAACGTTATGCTTAAAAGCTGCTAGGGCTTCAGCGTCCGGACAGTCGACTATCTGATTCTTTTTAGTAAGGAATTTGTTCCGGAATTTCCGGGCTGACTCTCCGGGCTGTTGAGTTATGTGACTTAGATCGTCTGCATCCGGAGGGCGGACATAGGTCCCTTGAAAATTTGCCCGGAAAGCGTCTTCGAGCTCTCCCCAACTTCCAATGGTGTTTTCGGGAAGGCTTTTGAGCCAATGCCGAGCTGGCCCTTTAAGCTTGAGGGGTAAGTATTTTATGGCGTGGAGGTCATCTCCTCTTGCCATGTGTATGTGGAGGATATAATCCTCAATCCAGACTCCAGGGTCTGTTGTTCCGTCATACGCCTCTATGTTTACGGGCTTGAATCCCGCTGGAAATTCATGGTCCAGAACCTCATCGGTGAAACATAGGGGGTGTGCGGCACCCCTGTATTTGGGTGTGTCGTGATGTTCAGATATTGGTTGTGTTGCACTGCTTACGAGAGCTTGCTTTCTTGGCCCATAGATAGATCTAGCTGGGCCATCTTTTTTATGTGAATCCTTGAGTGGGTCGCGTGCCGGCTTGTATGCGGCGCCGCTTGCCGCTTTATGCTGGCCATGGGGTCGTCTATCCGACCGGGTGGCTTTCTTAGTTTTTGATTGCGGGGGCTCTAAGGCCTCCTCATCAAATTCTGGCAGTAGCTTTCGCTTCGGATAGCTTTTGGTGTGGCGACTGCCGCCGTATTTGTCTGCGGTGTTGAGTACTTTGCTCCATCTGATTCTGAGTGCATCTTCCGCAGTTTTGAGCTTCTGCTTCTGCTTTTTTTAGGCTACGCGCAGTGGCAATGAGCCTTCGGTGGAGGTTCTTCTGCTCCATTAGCTTGTCCAGCGTAAGGTCGTCCGGAATGCTGTTCTCGCCGGGGACAGGTTGTTTGGTTTGTTTATTCAAGTTGCCCTGTTCGTCCTGCTCTATGGTTGGGTCTGTATGACTGTTGTCTCTGTCGAGGCGGGGCTTGGAGTAGCGTTTATGTCACCGCTTTGATTGCTTTTCGAGAGAACGATCCCTCGTTGCATCCATGTGTTCCTCGTCGTCGCTTCCTTTAGGTGTGTCCACCATGTAAACATCATGAGATGAGGTGGCTGTCCAGTGCCCTATAGGCGTTGGTTCATGTTCGTCTCCTACATCGTCATCCATACTGTCGATGTCTTCGGAATCGAAATCGAGCATGTCATTTAAATTATCGACAGTGGCTACCAAGTGGGTGGTGGGTGGGATTCGAATTGCTTCGTCGTCCGCATCCCAATCCTGCCGGTCATAGTCCGGCCAGGACTCTCCTGATAAAGAGAGAGACTTTAGTGATTTCAGAATATCGTCGACGGGCGAGTGCTGAAAGATGTCCGCGGTGGTGAACTCCATGATCGGCGCCCAATCGGATTCGATCTGCAGGGGCGCGGAGGGCTCGGAGTCCAGAGAGGAGTCCGGCTCCTTGGAGTCACGAGCCTCGCGGAGGGCAGGGCTGGTGTTCGGCTTGATCGTCATAGAGATTGCAGCCCCCGAGGCGGTGTCTAACCACCCGCCCTCGATTGGTGTG
This sequence comes from Aegilops umbellulata, assembly GCA_032464435.1. Classification (NCBI taxonomy): domain Eukaryota; kingdom Viridiplantae; phylum Streptophyta; class Magnoliopsida; order Poales; family Poaceae; genus Aegilops; species Aegilops umbellulata. The sequence continues at coordinate 16,241,226 of CP136060.1, read as the reverse complement.
GTCGGCTCTGAGTTAAGGGTCGGGGCGGACACAGGTGCGGCCTCCAGGGCACTGTTCGGCGGCAGAGCTAGATCATGCCCATCGTGACAGTGCGGCGCGCTCGGCAGTGGCTCGAATCCGTCGAAGATCAAGTCCCCGCGGATGTCAGACGTGTAGTTTAAGCTTCCAAATCTGACCTGATGGCCAGGGGCGTAGCTTTCGATCTGCTCTAGATGGCCAAGCGAATTGGCCCGTAGTGCGAAGCCGCCGAAGACGAAGATCTGTCCGGGGAGAAAGATCTCACCCTGGATTGCATCACTATGGATGATCAGAGGAGCCATCGGGCCTAAAAGTGACGACACAGAGGAACTCGCAATGAAAGCACCAATGTCGGTGTCAAAACCGGCGGATCTCGGGTAGGGGGTCCCGAACTGTGCGTCTAGGCGGATGGTAACAGGAGACAAGGGACACAATGTTTTTACCCAGGTTCGGGCCCTCTCGATGGAGGTAAAACCCTACTCCTGCTTGATTAATATTGATGATATGGGTAGTACAAGAGTAGATCTACCACGAGATCAAGGAGGCTAAACCCTAGAAGCTAGCCTATGGTATGATTGTTGTTCTGTCCTACGGACTAAAACCCTCCGGTTTATATAGACACCAGAGAGGGTTAGGGTTACACAGAGTCGGTTACAATGGTAGGAGATCTACATATCCGCATCGCCAAGCTTGCCTTCCACGCCAAGGAAAGTCCCTTTCGGACACGGGACGAAGTCTTCAATCTTGTATCTTCATAGTCCAGGAGTCCGGCTGAAGGTATAGTCCGGCTATCCGGACACCCCCTAATCCAGGACTCCCTCAGGTTGGATTAAGGGCTAACACTAATTCTGAAAGGAAGCATGAGGTGTGGCAGTGCTCAAATACTGAGTGTATAAAGATCAATGATGCTAACTCTATGGAGTGCATGAATGTTGCAAGCGCGGGGGTCATTGCCAGGAACTCCTCAGATGATGTCATTATTTCTTCTTGGGATTTTAGTGGGCTTTGTTCTAGTGGATGAAGTGGAGCTTCAGGTGTGCCTTGTCGGCTTCTATATCGGCATTATTCTTCACAGGTATGTTATTTTGGAAACCGATTTGTTTTTTTATGGCATATTTTCTTGGAAATGATACACTTGACAAGTCCAACCTCATTGACCTGAAAAGGGAAGGAAAGGTCTTGATTGGATTTCTCGAAGTCTTTAAGCTGTCCAAAATCGACTGTCGGGGAAATTTGGTGGCATGTGAGATTGCAAATTTTAGTTTCGGTAATAGATCAGACGGTGTAGTTCTTAATTATGTTCCGCTCTGCGCGGCGTATGTTGTAATGAAATATTGTAATAACTTGTTTTAATTAAGTAATTTATGGGAAGGTGTTTTCAAAAATAAAGATGTATATGCTATAAAAAATATAACATTAGAAACTCATTCAAATACGAATTCGATGATAAGTGACATTCGATGTATAAGAGGATGTATTCAATGCTTCCCGAACATTGAAGAAGACATCAAGGAAAGAAAATTACACAAATGATGAAGATGAAGCTTTTGTTTTGGCATGGGAGAGTCACATTCGATGCGGTTGCCCAGGGACCAGTATGGTGCAAAGCATTACAAGGTATATATCGAGTAAAGCTACAATCAAAATGTGAAGACATCGTCTAATCGGTTACTCGTGTGCATGATTCTTGAGTCTTGTATCGGGTGGGCGGGTTGTTTGCAACAAATAGAGAACATGCCTCCTAGTAATGCCGCAATTGATGAATATGTGAGTGCTCTTATCATATGTGTGCACAACTTGTTTATCATTTTTTGTAACTATCTTTGTTAATGAAAGCATCATCTTCCTTTTGTGTGTCGTAGGACAAGTACTCTCAAGCGAGGTACAAACAAAATGTCAAGACAAAAGGCACACAATTTGTCCTTCAACATTGTTGCGCATTGCTCAAAAACACTGAGAAAGTGGAAGACGGGGAATGATGAGGCTCCACCAAAGAAACCAAGGTCAAGTACCTCGTCAGTTTCGGGGATTGAAGAAGATGATGATTATTATGATGAAAGGGGAGCTAGGAGTCCAACTCTAGGGTCAAGAATGGGGCGAGCCAATGGGAGGAAGAGGGTGAAAGTGATGCTCAAGAGAAATGGTGATGCGGAGCATCCCACGATCATCCCCATGGACGCATCTACACCTCCAACGATACCACTTGGACCAATGACAAGAGCCCAAGCCAAGGCTATTGAAGATAAGGTGAACTCGCTCCTTTCCGAACTACCACTTTCGACACATGAGACATGGCTACTACCTCAAACGGAAACACTATGTGTGATCAGGTACTTGGAGGAAAGCCATGGAACACCTACATCCAATGGAAAAGACGGTGAGGACACCAAGTACGATGGACAAGAGGAAGAGCTTTCACGGAAGCTACAGGCTCCGGACGACCGGCCCAGCCTGGACGTCTGACCCCTGAAGGCCACAACAGCCCAAGGAAGCCAGGCCACCAAATGCTATAGCGGCCGGACGACCGACCAGGCCCGGACGTCCGACAACTCCCAGGCTCCGGGCGACCGACGCTACACCAACAGAACTGAATCTACGGAAATCCGAGGAAGACCGGACGACTGGCGACCGGACACCTACGGACATTCGACGTCGTGGCAACAGAACATAATTTGCGGACATCCGAAGATCTACGGACGTCCGGACCCCTGCGAGCCTCCGGACGACCGGCGCCTCACGGACGTCCGGACCCTGGCTGCGTCCAGTTTCGGGCCGAAGCCCATGTACCCCTTCACTTCGGCCCTCTTTGCACTAAGAATATAAATAGACCTCTCCCTCCTCCTAGTTAGGTTAGCAAAGGATTAGCTCATGTTTGTGTGAGAGCTTTGCTCATCCACTTGGTTACCTTCTCCTCGGAGATCGCACCTCCATCGGAGAAGATCCTTCCAAGTGGATTCTAGACCCCCTCTTGGGTGGCCCCATCAAGACCTCCTCACGGAGAAGAACCGGTTACCCTTTGTATCGTCCGTTGTTGACTTTGGATCGTGTATCCCCCTTTGTGTCTCGAGGATCTAGCATATGTGTGACTATATCTTGTTGGTTTGAGAGTCCCTCTTGTGTTTTCACCCGTTTTTCTGTCGTGTTCTTCGTGTTCTTGGACGGGATTCGCTCCTTTTGTGAAAGATCGGCCATTTAGGGTCTCACCCTACATCATCTTGGTGTCATGAGCCACGTTGATCACGATTTTGGAGCCTCCCCTCTTCGTTTTCTAGCTTGATTTTGTTGTCTTCTTCCCTAATTCAAAAATTCCTTGCCAAAATAGCCCCAATTTTTTTTGTGATTTGTTGGTGTGATGAAGTTTTGTTGGATTTGGTCCATGGATTTGCTTTGCCTTGAGTGGATCTAGCTTTCCCCCATCATCTCCACCATTTCCATCCACAAAATCGCCCGGATTTGACCAATTTCACCATTTCCACGACGAACCCTAGTAGTTCATCCCGTGCCCGAAATCGCCCAGGCACCGGACGTCCGACGACCGGACGACCGTAAACCCCCGGACGTCCGTACTTCTCTGACGAAACTGAATTTTCCGACAAAAAATTCAGCCACATCCACCACTTCCGCATACACCTTCCTATACCACCACCTACTTTCCGCAAATCCTTTCGATACACCAAACCCTACCACCACTTGACCGCTACCAACTCCGACACATCTGGCCGCATTTGGTTTTAAGAATTTGAGTTGTGGTTCATCGTTTCCTAGGGTGTTTTGGCTAACTAGGAACGGTTTGACATCGACATCACCGCCACTCATCTTTGCCAAGGACTACTACGAACGGCTACATCATTTTGGTAACATCATCTTGGTATTGTGATATCATCATACTTTCTTGCATTTGCATTGATAACCCCATAGCCTTACTTTTGCGTCACTTATCCGTCGAGACTAGCCTTTGAGTATTGCCGGCAACGTGACTTGTGCACATTAGTGATCATACTTCCCATAGCATACACACCATAGTATCGTGGTGCATATCTTGGTATCATCTCTTGTGTCACAAAGTTGTCATCGCATACACAATTGCTATCTTGGTTCGTGAAGCATTGCATGAGAAAAGAGCTCAAACACAAAGAGCCAAACAAGCTTTTAAGCAAAAGGGAAAGATAAGCAAAGAGCTTATAAGCAAGAACCATAGCATCATACACCATTAAGATTGTCATACTCGATCATCTTGGATCATAGCATAGAAATACCATACATATAGCATACTTGGGACTAGAAGTCGTTGCATTTTTTCTTAGTAAGTTGTGCACAAGTTCGTATCCGCCTATTGTGCAATCGTGCTAGCGTCTCTCTAGTGTTGTGCAACACGAGCATCTTTGTGGATTCCACATTTTGGCTCACCCTTGGTTGCACGACCCCACTTATCTATTTGCGTGTGTGTTTCCGTGTACCTTATCTTGCTATTGGTCTACTTGTTGCATTTGCAAATTTGTGAATCTTTTCCAACATTATTGAGTCTCACTTACAATTGCATCAAATTTTGTGCCACCATCCTAACCAAGCTCCACCATAAGCTTTTACTTGTGTAGGTGTGAGAAACCGACAAGAATTGGTACCAATTGTGCTATTTCCTTGTTACACATTGGAGTGGTCTTTGATCCATCTTCAACATCGGTTAAGGTACATTTGGTATTGGTTCTTCTCTTTCTCCAACTCACATATCTTTGTTTGGAATGATGAATATGCCTAGTACTTCTACCAACCCACTCTTCCTTGAGCAAGACGACGACCCGACCAACTACGTCACCAAGCTACACCTCTTTGGTACACAACGAGCCTTGCATGAAGAGCAACTAGCAATGAGCGACCGCATCGACAACCTCGCCACCGACTTGCGACTCTCCGAGCAACGTACAAGAGACTACTTTGACAACAAGATCGATGAACACAAGCACGAGAATGACGCAAGAATGGACGAGATTCGTGCCTTGTTGGTCAACCGTTCTTCGACCACTTCGTCCTGCTTAAGACGGAGCCGCTCAAGTCGACACTCCGACTACACCATCTCCGGCTCAAGTACCCCGACATCGAATACTCTTCGTCGTGCCGCGCATCAAGATCATCAAGCCAACCGCAATCCACTACACGACACCGACTCTCAAGAGCACCGACGTCGTCAAATCCAAGCTACATTCACGCAAGCACAAGAACGGCAAAGCCAACGACAACAAGAACAAGAGGAACGAGCGCGACAACATCAAGATGCACAAGACGTCAAGGCACAACGCCAAGAACAACAACTTCGTGAAGCTCAAGCACTTGAGGCGCAACGTGCCCTTCGAGATTCAAGTCGAGTCGTAGCCAACCGAGGCCGACAAGCTCGCCTACAACAAGAAGCGCTTCGTGATGAAGTCCCAGAGAGGATTTTCCAAGCACGTGTGCATCGACAAGCTCCTCCTCAAGCTCGACAAGCTCCTCCACAAGCTCGCCAAGAACATCAAGTTCAACAAGAGCAAGAAGACAATGGACCTCCTCCAAGACAAGAGCAACATGAGGTCGACAACCCTCCTCGCCAAGAGCAACATGAGTTTGTCAATCCTCAACGACATGGATGTCATCATCCTCGACCCCAACACAATGAAGATCAACGATACGACAAGCTAAAGTTCACCATGCCCAAGTTCACCAGAAGCAATGACCCCGAAGAGTACATATCATGGGCATTGAAGGTTGACAAAATCTTCCGCTTGCACAACTACGAAGAAGAGAAGAAGATCGCGATGGCATCCCTTGAATTCCAAGACTATGTCCTCATTTGGTGGGAACAAGTCATTGAGCACCGAGAGGCCAAAGGTGAACCGCCAATAACCACTTGGGCGCAAATGAAGGATGTCATGAGAGCATGATTCATGCCTAACAACTACAACCGCGACCTCTTCAAGAAACTCCAACTCCTCAAGCAAGGTACCAAGAGCATTGAAGACTACTACAAGGAAATGGAGATTGCCATGATAAGGGCCAATGTCACGGAAGATGATGAGCAAACTATGGCACGTTTCTTGAATGGACTCAATCACCCTATCAAGAAGATTGCCGACTTCCAACCATACTCGAACCTCATCGAGCTAGTGCACCAAGCCACCAAAGCGGAACGCCAAGTGCAAGATGACTTCAAGTATGCCAAGTTCTCATCCAAGTCCTATGGTTTCTCCAACACCCAAGATTCAACGACTCAAATACCTTCTACCTCAACCAAGCCATCTACCAGCAACGGCGAAAAGTCAAGTTACAAGAAAACTTTGACAAGCTCAAGTCGTCCTCCTACTACAAGCAACTTCAAGAAGAAAGCTTCTTCATCATCTACCCCAACCGATGAGACCATCAAGACAAGTTCCTTCAAATGCTTCACATGCGGCGGCCGAGGCCACAAGTCCTTTGAGTGTACAAACAAGCGCACCATGATCCTCAACGACGACGGAACCTACGACTCCATGACTGAAGAGGAGATGGAAGCCCTTGAGCAAGTGGCCATGCACCGGCAAGTGAATGAAGATGAAGATAATCAAGTCTTTTGTGACGAAGATTCAAGTCCCGCTCTCGTTGTCTCCAAGGTCTTGACTCTTCAACATCAACAAGAAGAAGACCAAAGATGCCATATCTTCCACACCAAGGTCGGCATCAATGGAAGGTCCGTCAAGGTCATCATCGATGGAGGGAGTTGCCATAACTTAGCAAGTGAAGAACTATGCTCCAAGCTCCAATTGGTCAAGATGAAGCACCCGCACCCTTACAAAGTTCAATGGCTAAGCGACACTGGCACCATCCAAGTCGAGCATAGGGTACAAGTCTCCTTCAAGATCGGATCTTACGAAGACACCGAGTGTGATGTCATTCCAATGACCATTTGCCACCTCCTTCTTGGATGACCATGGCAATATGACCGAGGCGTCATCCACAATGGTCGTACAAACCACTATAGCTTCAAGATAAAGGAAAGGAGTATGTGCTACGCCCTATGTCTCCAAGCCAAGTGATCACCGAAAAACAAGCCATCCATCATGGAGAGAAGAGTGAGAGAGCGAACCACCAAAAAGAGAGTGAGCGCCACAAGCCCAAATTGAGTGCCTCCACCATGAGCGACAAGAAAAACTTAGTTCTATTCGCCACCAAACGCAAGATCAGAGAAGTGTGTGAGAACCCATCAAGTGTCCTACACTATGTCCTATTGTGCAAGGACGAGGCACCAAAAACTAACACCTCTCACAATCTACCTTTGGTGTTATCTTCTCTCTTACAGGAATTCCAAGATGTTTTCCCCGACAAGCTACCTCCGGGTCTACCTCCACTACGAGGCATCGAGCACCGCATCGACCTCATCCCCGGAGCGCCACTTCCAAACAAGGATCCCTACCGAGTCAACCCCGAAGAAACCAAAGAAATACAAAGGCAAGTAAAGCATCTCATAGAACATGGACATGTGCGTGAAAGTTTAAGTCCTTGTGTTGTACCGGTCATTCTTGTGCCAAAAAAAGACGGTAGCTTTCGCATGTGTTCCGATTATAGACCCATCAATGCTATCACCGTTAGATATAGGTACCCCATTCCACGCCTTGATGATATGATTGATGAACTTAGCGGTGCCACTATCTTTTCCAAAATTGATCTTAAAAGTGGTTACTATCAAATACGCATACAAGAGGGTGATGAATGGAAGACCGGTTTCAAAACAAAGTTTGGTTTGTATGAGTGGTTAGTCATGCCTATGGGTTTATCGGAAGCACCCGGTACTTTCATGCGTCTTATGCATCATGTGGTTCGCCCTTATATTGGTGAATTTGTTATTGTCTACTTTGATGATATCCTTGTGTTTAGAAAATCTCGCAAAGAACATCTCACCCACCTTCGCACCGTGCTACAAACTCTTCGAAAAGAGCAACTTTATGCTAATATGGAAAAATGCCTCTTTGGTGTTGATAAGCTTGTTTTCTTGGGTTTTGTAGTATCTTCAAAGGGTGTTCATGTTGATGACTCTAGGATCAATGCTATTAAAACTTGGCCCCAACCAACCAATTTGCAACAAGTGCGTAGTTTTCTTGGTTTAGCCAGTTTCTACCGTCAATTTGTGAAGGACTTTAGCACTATTGCATCTCCTTTACATGCTTTGAGTAAGAAAAATGCACCGTTTGTTTGGGGATCATCCCAAGACACCGCTTTCAATGAGCTTACGAATTTTCTTACTCATGCTCCCGTGCTTGCATTACCCAACTTTGACAAACCTTTTGAAATTCATTGCGATGCTAGTGGTAATGGCATAGGAGGTGTGTTAACACAAGAGAAGCGCCCAATTGCTTATTTTAGTGAGAAACTTTCCGGAGCGCAACTCAATTATCCCATCTATGACAAAGAGCTATATGCTTTAGTGCGAGTTTTGCGTGAATGGGAACATTATCTCCGCCCTCATGAATTTATCATCCATACCGATCATGAAACACTTAAATACCTTAAGGGTCAAACTAAGTTGAACAAGCGTCATGCTAAGTGGAGTGAATTTATTGAGTCTTTTCCTTATGTCGTCAAGTATATTAAAGGTAAGGAAAATGTTGTGGCGGATGCGCTTTCCCGTATATGCATGCTTGTTACTCAACTTGAATTGAATGTCATTGGCCTTAAGCACATAAAATACTTATATGAGCATGACCCTACTTTTGCTATTCCTTATGCAAAGTGCTTGACGCATCCATCTTGGGAATGGTATTACATCAAGGATGGTTATCTTATGAGAGCTAACAAACTTTGCATCCCCGAGTCTTCTCTTCGTTTGTTGCTTTTGCAGGAATCTCCTAAAGGAGGACTAATGGAACATTCTGGTCGCGACAAGACACTTGCTACGCTCTCCAAGAACTATTTTTGGCCCAAGATGTTTCGCGACGTTAACCGCTTCACCAACCGATGCTCTACATGTCGCAAAGCTAAGTCTAAAGCTCAATCTCATGGCCTTTACATGCCACTTCCAATTCCATATCAACCATGGGAAGATATTAGCATGGTTTTTGTGCTTGGTTTGCCTAGAACTAGAAATGGCAAGGATTCCGTTTTTCTTGTTGTGGACCGATTCTCCAAAATGGCTCATTTCATTCCTTGCAACAAGATAGACGATGCTTCACATGTTGCCAATCTCTTTTGTAGGGAAATCTTGCGACTTCATGGAGTGCCAAAGACGATTGTCTCAGACCGCGACGTCAAGTTCTTGAGTTACTTTTGGAAGACCTTATGCGCCAAGCTCGGAATCAAGCTACTATTCTTCACGGCATACCATCCACAAACCGACGGCCAAACGAAGGTGACGAACCGCACGCTCTCCACTCTTCTCCGCGTGCTAATCAAGAAGAACATCAAGGAGTGGGAGGAGTGCCTACCGATCGCCGAGTACGCCTAAAACCGTGCAAGACACTCAACAACCGGCAAGTCCCCTTTCGAGGTCGTCTACGGATTCAACCCGTTGTCCCTTTTGGACATCCTTCCTCTACCACTACAAGAGCGCATCAACATGGACGCGAGCACCCGAGTGAACTACCTCAAGAGGATGCATGAAGATACAAGGCACACCATCGAGCGACAAGTTCAACGACTCACAACCAAGCTCAACGTCAACAAGCAACCCATGATATTCAACATTGGAGATCTTGTGTGGCTACACCTTCGCAAGGACCGCTTCCCCAACGAACGCAAGTCCAAACTTCTACCACGAGCCGATGGACCCTTCAAGGTGTTGGGGAACGTAGTAATTTCAAAAAAAAATCCTACGCACACCCAAGATCATGGTGATGCATAGCAACGAGAGGGTAGAGTGTTGTCTACGTACCCTCGTAGACCGTAAGCGGAAGCGTTATATGAACGCGATTGATGTAGTCGTACGTCTTCACGATCCGACCGATCCAAGCACCGAAAGCACGGCACCTCCGAGTTCTGCACACGTTCGGCTCGATGACGTCCTCGCCTTCTTGATCCAGCAAGAGGGGCGAAGTAGTAGCTGAGTTCCGGCAGCACGACGGCGTGGTGACGGTGTTGGTGAAGAACAATCTTCGCAGGGCTTCGCCTAAGCACTACGAAAACTATGACGGAGGATAAACTAGAGGAAACGGGGTTGCCGGCACACGGCTTGGTGTTTCTTGATGTGTCTTGGGTGCTAGCCCTACCCCTCTATTTATATGTTGAGCCCTGGGGTCGAAACTTGGAGCAAAAACCTCCTCAAAGTCGGTTTCACCCGAAAGGCAAGAGTCCTTCTCGGACTCCAGGGCTAGACGCCAGGGTTCCCGGCGTCTACCCCCTAGACGCCAGGGTTCCTGGCGTCTAGCCTCTGGTCTCCGCAAAACTTCCTTTTGCACCTTCCAAAAGCCTCGTGGGCTTTTCCCTTTTGCCCAGATAAAGTGTTCTCGTACCCAAACATTTCGGGAAACATCCGGAACCCCTTCCGATGGATTCCAGAACCCTTCTGGAGATCAAACACTACTATCCACATATCAATCTTTACTTCCGGACCATTCCGGAGTTCCTCGTCATATCCGTGATCTCATCCAAAACTCCGAGCAACATTCGGTCACCAACATACATAACTCATAGTACTATATCGTCAACGAACGTTAAGTGTGCGGACCCTACGGGTTCGAGAACTATGTAGACATGACCTAGAACCATTCTCGGTCAATAACCAATAGCGGAACCTGGATGCTCATATTGGCTCCCACATATTCTACGAAGATCTTTTATCGGTCAGACCGCATAACAACATACGTTGTTCCCTTTGTCATCGGTATGTTACTTGCCCGAGATTCGATCGTCGGTATCCAATACCTAGTTCAATCTCGTTACCGGCAAGTCTCTTTACTCGTTCTGTAATACATCATCTCGCAACTAACTCATTAGTTGCAATGCTTGCAAGGCTTAAGTGATGTGCATTACCGAGAGGGCCCAGAGATACCTCTCCGACATTCGGAGTGACAAATCCTAATCTCGAAATACGCCAACCCAACAAGTACCTTCGGAGACACCTGTAGAGCACCTTTATAATCACCCAGTTACGTTGTGACGTTTGGTAGCACACAAAGTGTTCTTCCGGTAAACGGGAGTAGCATAATCTCATAGTCATAGGAACATGTATAAGTCATGAAGAAAGCAATAGCAACAAACTAAACGATCAAGTGCTAAGCTAATGGAATGGGTCAAGTCAATCAGATCATTCACCTAATGATGTGATCTCATTAATCAAATAACAACTCTTTGTCTATGGTTAGGAAACATAACCATCTTTGATTAACGAGCTAGTTAAGTAGAGGCATACTAGTGACACTCTGTTTGTTTATGTATTCACACATGTATTATGTTTCCGGTTAATACAATTCTAGCATGAATAATAAACATTTATCATGATATAAGGAAATAAATAGTAACTTTATTATTGCCTCTAGGGCATATTTCCTTCAGTCTCCCACTTGCACTAGAGTCAATAATCTAGTTCACATCGCCATGTGATTTAACAGCAATAGTTCACATCACCATGTGATTAACACCCATAGTTCACATCGATATGTGATCAACACCCAAAGGGTTTACTATAGTCAGTAATCTAGGTCACATTGCTATGTGATTAATACCCAAAGAGTACTAAGGTGTGATCATGTTTTGCTTGTGAGATAATTTTAGTCAACGGGTCTGTCACATTCAGATCCGTAAGTATTTTTGCAAATTTCTATGTCAACAATACTCTGCACGGAGCTACTCTAGCTAATTGCTCCCACTTTCAATATGTATCTAGATCGAGACTTAGAGTCATCTAGATCGCTGTCAAAACTTGCATCGACGTAACCCTTTACGACGAACCTTTTGTCACCTCCATAATCGAGAAACATATCCTTATTCCACTAAGGATAATTTTGACCACTGTCTAGTGATCTACTCCTAGATCACTATTGTACTCCCTTGCCAAACTCAGTGGTAGGGTATGCAATAGATCTGGTACACAGCATGGCATACTTTATAGAACCTATGGCCAAGGCATAGGGAATGACTTTCATTCTCTTTCTATCTTCTGCCGTGGTCGGGTTTTGAGTCTTACTCAATTTCACACCTTGTAACACAGGCAAGAACTTCTTTCTTTGACTGTTCCATTTTGAACTACTTCAAAATCTTGTCAAGGTATGTACTCATTGAAAACTTATCAAGCGTCTTGATCTATCTCTATAGATCTTGATGCTTAATATGTAAGCAGCTTCACTGAGGTCCTTCTTCGAAAAACTCCTTTCAAATACTCCTTTATGCTTCGCAGAATAATTCTACATTATTTCCGATCAACAATATGTCATTTACATATACTTATCAGAAATGTTGTAGTGCTCCCACTCACTTTCTTGTAAATACAGGCTTCACCGCAAGTCTGTATAAAACTATATGCTTTGATCAACTTATCAAGGCGTATATTCCAACTCCGAGATGCTTGCACCAGTCCATAGATGGATCGCTGGAGCTTGCATATTTTGTTAACACCTTTAGGATCGACAAAACCTTCTAGTTGCATCGTATACAACTCTTCTTTAATAAATCCATTAAGGAATTCAGTTTTGTTTATCCATTTGCCGGATTTCATAAAATGCGGCAATTGCTAACATGATTCGGACAGACTTAAGCATAGATACGAGTGAGAAACTCTCATCGTAGTCAACACCTTGAACTTGTCGAAAACCTTTTGCGACAATTCTAGCTTTGTAGATAGTAACACTACTATCAGCGTCCGTCTTCCTCTTGAAGATCCATTTATTTTCTATGGCTTGCCGATCATCGGGCAAATCCATCAAAGTCCACACTTTGTTCTCATACATGGATCCCATCTCAGATTTCATGGCCTCAAACCATTTTGCGGAATCTGGGCTCATCATCGCTTCCTCATAGTTCGTAGGTTCGTCATGGTCAAGTAACATGACCTCCAGAATAGGATTACCGTACCACTCTGGTGCGGATCTCACTCTGGTTGACCTATGAGGTTTGGTAGTAACTTGATCTGAAGTTACATGATCATCATCATTAGCTTCCTCGCTAATTGGTGTAGTAGTCACAGGAACAGATTTCTGTGATGAACTACTTTCCAATAAGGAGAAGGTACAATTACCTTATCAAGTTCTACTTTCCTCCCACTCACTTCTTTTCGAGAGAAACTCCTTCTCAAGAAAGTTTCCGAATTTAGCAACAAAAGTCTTGCCTTCGGATCTGTGATAGAAGGTGTATCCAACAGTCTCCTTTGGATATCCTATGAAGACACATTTCTCCGATTTGGGTTCGAGCTTATCAGGTTGAAGCTTTTTCACATAAGCATCGCAGCCCCAAACTTTAAGAAACGACAACTTTGGTTTCTTGCCAAAACCATAGTTCATAAGGCGTCGTCTCAACGGATTTCGATGGTGCCCTATTTAATGTGAATGCGGCCGTCTCTAAAGCATAACCCCAAAACGATAGCGGTAAATCTGTAAGAGACATCATAGATCGCACCATATCAAGTAAAGTACGATTACGACGTTCGGACACACCATTGCGTTGTGGTGTTCCGGGTGGCGTGAGTTGCGAAACTATTCTGCATTGTTTCAAATGTACACCAAACTCGTAACTCAAATATTCTCCTCCACGATCAGATCGTAGAAACTTTATTTTCTTGTTACGATGATTTTCAACTTCACTCTGAAATTCTTTGAACTTTTCAAATGTTTCAGACTTATGCTTCATTAAGTAGATATACTCATATCTGCTCAAATCATCTGTGAAGGTCAGAAAATAATGATACCCGCCGCGAGCCTTAACACTCATTGGATCGCATACAACAGTATGTATTATTTCCAACAAGTCAGTTTCTCGCTCCATTGTTCCGGAGAACGGAGTTTTAGTCATCTTGTCCATATGGTACGCAAGCATCAAGTGATTCATAATCAAGTGATTCCAAAATCCCATCAGCATGGAGTTTCTTCATGCGCTTTACACCAATATGACCTAAACGGCGGTGCCACAAATAACTTGCACTATCATTATTAACTTTGCATCTTTTGTCTTCAATATCATGAATATGTGTATCACTACGATCGAGATCCAACGAACCATTTTCATTGGGTGTGTAACCATCTAAGGTTTTATTCATGTAAACAGAACAACAATTTATTCTCTTACTTAAATGAATAACCGTATTGTAATAAACATGATCAAATCATATTCATGCTCAACGCGAACACCAAATAACACTTATTTAGGTTCAACACTAATCTCGAAAGTATAGGGAGTGTACGATGATGATCATATCAATCTTGGAACCACTTCCAACTCTCATCGTCACTTCACCCTTAACTAGTCTCTGTTTATTCTGCAACTCCTGTTTCGAGTTACTACTCTTAGCAACTGAACCAGTATCAAATACCGAGGGGTTGCTATAAACACTAGTAAAATACACATCAATAACATGTATATCAAATATACCTTTGTTTACTTTGCCATCCTTTCTTATCCACCAAATACTTGGGGTAGTTCCGTTTCCAGTGACCAATCCCTTTGCAGTAGAAGCACTTAGTCTCAGGCTTAGGACCAGACTTGGGTTTCTTCACTTGAGCAGCAACTTCCTTGCCGTTCTTCTTGAAGTTCCCCTTCTTCCTTTTGCCCTTTTCTTGAAACTAGTGGTCTTGTCTACCATCAACACTTGATGTTTTTCTTTATTTCTACCTTCGTCGATTTTAGCTTCACGAAGAGCTTGGGAATCGTTTCCGTTATCCCTTGCAAATTATAGTTCATCATGAAGTTCTACTAACTTGGTGATGGTGACTAGAGAATTCTGTCAATCACTATCTTATCTGGAAGATTAACTCCCACTTGATTCAAGCGATTGTAGTACCCAGACAATCTGAGCACATGCTCACTAGTTGAGCGATTCTCCTCCATCTTTTAGCTATAGAACTTGTTGGAGACTTCATATCTCTCAACTCGGGTATCTGCTTGAAATATTAATTTCAACTCCTGGAACATCTCATATGGTCCATGACGTTCAAAACATCTTTGAAGTCCCGATTCTAAGCCGTTAAGCATAGTGCACTAAACTATCAAGTAGTCATCATATTGAGCTAGCCAAACGTTCATAACGTCTGCATCTGCTCCTGCAATAGGTCTGTCACCTAGCGGTGCATCAAGGACATAAATCTTCTGTGCAGCAATGAGGATAAACCTCAGATCACGGATTCAATCCGCATCATTGCTACTAACATCTTTTCAACACAATTTTCTCTAGGAACATATCAAAATAAACACAGGGAAGCAACAAGGCGAGCTATTGATCTACAACATAGATATGCTAATACTACCAGGACTAAGTTCATGATAAATTAAAGTTCAATTAATCATATTACTTAAGAACTCCCACTTAGATAGACATCCCTCTAATCCTCTAAGTGATCACGTGATCCATATCAACTAAACCATGTCCGATCATCACGTGAGATGGAGTAGTTTCAATGGTGAACATCATTATGTTGATCATATCTACTATATGATTCACGCTCGACCTTTCGGTCTCCGTGTTCCGAGGCCATATCTGTTATATGCTAGGCTCGTCAAGTTAAACCTGAGTATTCTGCGTGTGCAACTGTTTTGCACCCGTTGTATTTGAACGTAGAGCCTATCACACCCTATCATCACGTGGTGTCTCAGCACGAAGAACTTTCGCAACGGTGCATACTCATGGAGAACACTTTTACTATGATAATTTAATGAGGGATCATCTTATAATGCTACCGTCAATCAAAGCAAGATAAGATGCATAAAAGATAAACATCACATGCAATCAATATAAGTGATATGATATGGCCATCATTATCTTGTGCTTGTGATCTTTATCTCTGAAGCACCGTCATGATCACCATCGTCACCGGCACGACACCTTGATCTCCATCGTAGCATCGTTGTCGTCTCGCCAATCTTATGCTTCTACGACTATCGCTACCGCTTAGTGATAAAGTAAAGCATTACAGGGCGATTGCATTGCATACAATAAAGCGACAACCATATGGCTCCTGCCAGTTGCCGATAACTCAGTTACAAAACATGATCATCTCATACAATAAAATTTAGCATCATGTCTTGGTCATATCACATCACAACATGCCCTGCAAAAACAAGTTAGACGTCCTCTACTTTGTTGTTGCAAGTTTTACGTGGCTGCTACGGGCTTAGCAAGAACCAATCTTACCTACGCATCAAACCACAACGATAGTTTGTCAAGTTGGTGCTGTTTTAACCTTCGCAAGGACCGGGCGTAGCCACACTCGGTTCAACTAAAGTTGGAGAAACTGACACCCGCCAGCCACCTGTGTGCAAAGCACGGTGGTAGAACCAGTCTCGCGTAAGCGTACGCGTAATGTCGGTCCGGGCCGCTTCATCCAACAATACCGCCGAACCAAAGTATGACATGCTGGTAAGCAGTATGACTTACATCGCCCACAACTCACTTGTGTTCTACTCGTGCAAATAACATCAAACCATAAAACCTAGGCTCGGATGCCACTGTTGGGGAACGTAGTAATTTCAAAAAAAAATCCTACGCACATGCAAGATCATGGTGATGCATAGCAACGAGAGGGGAGAGTGTTGTCTACGTACCCTCGTAGACCGTAAGCGGAAGCGTTATATGAACGCGGTTGATGTAGTCGTACGTCTTCACGATCCGACCGATCCAAGCACCGAAAGCACGGCACCTCCGAGTTCTGCACACGTTTGGCTCGGTGACGTCCTCGCCTTCTCGATCCAGCAAGAGGGGCGAAGTAGTAGATGAGTTCCGGCAGCACGACGGCGTGGTGACGGTGTTGGTGAAGAACAATCTTCGCAGGGCTTCGCCTAAGCACTACGAAAACTATGATGGAGGATAAACTAGAGGAAACGGGGTTGCCGGCACACGGCTTGGTGTTTCTTGATGTGTCTTGGGTGCTAGCCCTACCCCTCTATTTATATGTTGAGCCCTGGGGTCGAAACTTGGAGCAAAAACCTCCTCAAAGTCGGTTTCACCTGAAAGGCAAGAGTCCTTCTCGGACTCCAGGGCTAGACGCCAGGGTTCCTGGCATCTAGCCTCTGGTCTCCGCAAAACTTCCTTTTGCACCTTCCAAAAGCCTCGTGGGCTTTCCCCTTTGGCCCAGATAAAGTGTTCTCGTACCCAAACATTTCGGGAAACATCCGGAACCCCTTCCGATGGAATCCAGAACCCTTCTGGAGATCAAACACTACTATCCACATATCAATCTTTACTTCCGGACCATTCCGGAGTTCCTCGTCATATCCGTGATCTCATCCAAAACTCCAAACAAGATTCGGTCACCAACATACATAACTCATAGTACTATATCGTCAACGAACGTTAAGTGTGCGGACCCTACGGGTTCGAGAACTATGTAGATATGACCTAGAACCATTCTCGGTCAATAACCAATAGCGGAACCTGGATGCTCATATTGGCTCCCACATATTCTACGAAGATCTTTTATCGGTCAGACCGCATAACAACATACGTTGTTCCCTTTGTCATCGGTATGTTACTTGCCCGAGATTCGATCGTCGGTATCCAATACCTAGTTCAATCTCGTTACCAGCAAGTCTCTTTACTCGTTCCATAATACATCATCTCGCAACTAACTCATTAGTTGCAATGCTTGCAAGGCTTAAGTGATGTGCATTACCGAGAGGGCCCAGAGATACCTCTCCGACATTCGGAGTGACAAATCCTAATCTCGAAATACGCCAACCCAACAAGTACCTTCGGAGACACCTGTAGAGCACCTTTATAATCACCCAGTTACGTTGTGACGTTTGGTAGCACACAAAGTGTTCCTCCGGTAAACGGGAGTTGCATAATCTCATAGTCATAGGAACATGTATAAGTCATGAAGAAAGCAATAGCAACAAACTAAATGATCAAGTGCTAAGCTAACGAAATGGGTCAAGTCAATCAGATCATTCACCTAATGATGTGATCTCATTAATCAAATAACAACTCTTTGTCTATGGTTAGGAAACATAACCATCTTTGATTAACGAGCTAGTTAAGTAGAGGCATACTAGTGACACTCTGTTTGTTTATGTATTCACACATGTATTATGTTTCCGGTTAATACAATTCTAGCATGAATAATAAACATTTATCATGATATAAGGAAATAAATAATAACTTTATTATTGCCTCTAGGGCATATTTCCTTCACAAGGTGCTAGCACGCTACAACAACAACGCTTACAAGATCGACCTCCCGCGCGACAAGTACAACGTGAGCGACGTCTTCAACATCAAGGATCTTTCTCCCTACCATGGTGATGAGGATTTCGATCCGAGGTCGGATCTTTCCCAAGGGAGGGGAGATGATGCGGAGCATCCCACGATCATCCCATGGACGCATCTACACCTCCAACGACACCACTTGGACCAATGACAAGAGCCCGAGCCAAGGCTATTGAAGATAAGGTGAACTCGCTCCTTTCGGAACTACCACTTTCAACACATGAGACATGGCTACTACCTCAAACGGAAACACTATGTGTGATCAGGTACTTGGAGGAAAGCCATGGAACACCTACATCCAATGGACAAGACGGCGAGGGCACCAAGTACGATGGACAAGAGGAAGAGCTGTCACGGAAGCTACAGGCTCCGGACGACCGGCCCCTAAAGGCCACAACAGCCCAAGGAAGCCAGGCCACCGAATGCTACAGCGGCCGGACGACCGACCAGGCTCGGACGTCCGACAATTCCCAGGCTTCGGATGACCGATGCTATGCCAACAGAACTGAATCTACGGAAATCCGAGGAAGACCGGACGACTGGCGACTAGACACCTACGGACGTCCGACGCCGTGGCAACAGACCATAATTTGCGGACATCCAAAGATCTACGGACGTCCGGACCCCCGCGAGCCTCCGGATGACCGGCGCCTCACGGACGTCCGGACCCTGTGTGCGTCTAGTTTTGGGCCGAAGCCCATATACCCCTTCACTTCGCCCCTCTTTGCACTAAGATTATAAATAGACCTCTCCCTCCTCCTAGTTAGGGTTAGCAAAGGATTAGCTCATGTTTGTGTGAGAGCTTTGCTCATCCACTTGGTTACCTTCTCGGAGATCGCGCCTCCATCGGAGAAGATCCTTCCAAGCAGATTCAAGACCCCCTCTTGGGTGGCCCCATGAAGACCTCCTAACGGAGAAGAACCGGTTACCCTTTGTATCATCCGTTGTTGACTTTGGATCGTGTATCCCCCTTTGTGTCTCGAGGATCTAGCATATGTGTGACTATATCTTGTTGGTTTGAGAGTTCCTCTTGTGTTTTCACCCGTTTTCCCCTCGTGTTCTTCGTGTTCTTGGACGGGATTCGCTCCTTTCATGAAAGACCGGCCGTTTAGGGTCTCACCCTACATCAAATGGTGAGATTGAGGTCATGAGATACAAGATTGATGGATTAATCAATGCAAATGAGATGGCATCTTAAGCAATGCAGGCAAGCTGGCGTTGGCGAATAAGAAACAACAAGAGAAGATGGTGATGTGGCAAGATATGAAAGAGAATGAGAAACGCAAGGTTGACATGGAGTCGTAGGCTTCTTCTTGAGGAGAAGCGGCTGTGATGATGGACAAGGAGAGCTCACAATGATGAACCCAAATGGGATGGATGAAATACCTAGAGCCTTCTTGGAGATAAGGTGGGCGAAGATCTTGCGATCTAGGATGCAATCCAGTGGCAGACACTTGGGAGAAGGGAGTGGTACTGGCGGCATGCAATGATCTTTGTGTTTGAGAAATGTGCATGATGTTGCTTGTTGCTGAACTTTAGTTTTGGATGAAGATTACCATGTTTTGTCCATGCATTTTGAGCCTATGCTATGTTTTGATGTTTGGTTTCTATCTTTGTGACATGAAGTTCAATTAGAGTGTAATTCACACACATAGGAGAACCGCGAGAGGAAATTTTATGAAGGTTGTAACTAGCAAAAAAGCCTGTGCGTTGCAACGGGAGAGAAAACATAACACGCGCTCTTAACTCAACAACCATCACTCAAGACCACAATAGGTCCATCTCCTTTATTTTTGCGAGGCATCATATTTGTGTTGCCGCTTATCCTCCTTCTCACCGGCGATGGCCTCGGTGTTCACAAAAACAACAAAAAACGTGTGTTGAATATGGTTAATCCTAAGGCGTCTCTCTCTCTCCCTCTCTCCTCCCTCTCCCTCTCTCTCTCTCTCTCCCTCTCGCTCGCTCGCTTTCTCTCACTCTCGCGATGAGAAATCTGTTGTTTTCCCCTGCGACATTTTTCAGAGGTATGCATGTGTAGTTATCGATGTTTTCTTTTCCCTATATGGTTATAGTGGGGTGTTTATTTGTAATCTGGATCGCTGCTGGTATGAAAAAAAAAAAGATCTTGCGCTATAAATTATAAGTTTGCTTCCGTAACAATATTTTAAAAATATTTAACAGTTAAAATTAACATCATATTTAGATTCGACATATTTTTCTAATAAAATTTCATATATAATATGTCAAAATCGAAGTTACGGTTTAAAAGATACAGATAATTTAGAAAATCATTTGGTTTGACTCAAATATATTCCAAAATAATATTTAAAAATACTTATCAGGTAAAAATAATCTTATATTCATATTCTACATATTTTTCTAATCAAATTTCATATATAACATGTTCAAATCAGAGTTACAGTTTAAAAGATATGGATGATTTTAAAAAGCATTTGTTTGACATAAATATGATCCGCGGATGAATTACCTAAATCATCAGGGGGGGTTTCAAAAAATGTAAAATAACGGTTTAGGTATGACTTAAATCCGGACGGCGAGTTGAATTCTCTGAAATAGAAGGACTTTTCTGAAAAATACCATGACGGACGAGAGAAACCCAATTTGCTTTATTATTATTTTAGGGAATCTGACTTAGCACACTTGCCTTTAAAAAGGTGACAGTTTTAAAAGACCAACCTTCAGGAAATCTGCTAGTTACTCTTAAGATCACATTCAGAAATGCAAAACAAGTAGAGCATGTAGCCAATTTGCAAACCGCACTTTGACCTCCCCTGTGCCAAAATGAACGAATTTAATTATAAATACTTAGAAAAATGAGAAGATTGCCATCTGATAAGGCATTAACCAAGCAAATGCATTGCAGAACACAAAAGAACCGGTCAGCGACGCTACACTTTCGCCAGGTAAATAATTGAAGGACATCGAGAGTATAAAAAGAGCCGAGGAAGCAACCACCTGGCAGAAACATGTTTTCCGAGCTCACTGCAACAGTACAAAATCTGGTAGTAGTAACAATATTTACAGTTGCAAAGCAAAATAACACATTATCAGCGGTTTAGCGAGCCGACAAACATATTGGCAACCAAAACAGAAGAGTTATTTACATCTGCACAACTCAGAAAGCAACCAAATTATGTACAAAATTGGAGCCATCCCCCCTGATCCCCTCCCTCGACCTTAGTCAATGCCTAGGCTAGGAGTTTACAAAATTTCCACCCGAGGTGGAAAAGGTGCGGTGACTACAATCATGGTGCGTATATATTAATTTATACATACTATAGAAGGGCTTTGACGCCACATACAACCTATCCTACAACTGTACAGCTGCACAGTCGTATTAGAAACTCCAGTAAGAGCAGGCCAGCTGATGCCAATTGATTCTTCGGGTTAAGGATCTCTAGCAGTACAGAATTCTCACTTCACTGTACAAGTTTGCGGACAACCAGTTTTCTTCCATAAATACTGTAGATGATAGGCCACACAAGAATGAAGAGACCATAGCTAGGCAACCTCCTCCACACTGAAGTCTACTATTGAGAAGGCCCGGAATATTTGTACGCAGATTCTTTCTTGTGTTCAGGATCAAGGCTGTGAAAAATAAGTTCAGTACACAAAGTAAGAACCAGGTACCAATAATGATAAAAGTTGGGATAAATTGCGGGAGGTAAACATGTTTGAAGCATATCAATCCTGCATATAACCTCAGATTCACTAATTCACTGACCAGCAGAACTCGAGCACATCATGTTAAATCAAGATAGAACTCAAGGGAACCCAAAAATGTTACACAGCTACACTGGTAATTAGTGAGTTTAGTCAGATTACTTAGCAAGACCCTGAGTAACAAAATATTAGGAATTCCTAGGATAAACATTTGTCAAGATCCAAGAACCTTAAGACCCCTATTCATTATTACATCAACAAATTGTAATAATTGTTAAAACAAATTTATATACAGCAACTCAGCAACAGCTAGCTTGGTAAGTGCAAAACCAGGTAATACTATGTGTGAAGGGACAAATTAGCTGCATTATTTTTCTTCCAGCCCGAAATATACTGTTAGGACTTCCACAAAACATCGAATGCATCCCTCACTTTTGTTCATTGGCCTCTCAACACTCTCCCATTATATTATCTTTGTTACTTGGTAGGTAACTTTGAAAAGTACAACACTACATATGGGATGTCCAATAAATTACAGGCTTGCCTCATAAAATTCAATTGCATAGTTCTTGTAGGGTTTATCTTCACCACAAATCAGTGTCTTACCAACAATACAAATATTTTATTTAGCAATTAAAGGAGACATAAAATACGGATTTTTATTTTATGTCTTCTGAAAGGCTGCGTACAAAAGACCCAAAGTGGTCCCACCCTTCCCTGGACTCTGCAAGCGGGAGCTACGTGCACTGGGCTGCCCTTTTAGTGTTAAAATCTTAAGTGGCAAATGCAAGCTGTTTAGTACTGATTATACATGCGACTAAAGAGGAAATTGCGTACTTAACCACTTGACGTACTACATAGAAGAAAATGATAGGAAACGACAGTTGGTTGCGGACAGACATGAACAAATTTAAGAATTCAGGAAGACATGAACCAAACTAATAGCCCCTTATGGTGAATTGGATATTGTAACTAATGGTGTATCCATAGACTGTTTTCCACCAATATTTGAAAATGAGCAAAAAACTCACCTGTTCCTTAGCCCAAGAAGTGCATAGTGCATAGCACGAGCAGAAGCTGATACTGGAGCTACTGCAGCAGCTGGAGCTCCACAGATTGCAGTAGCCAGTATTGATCCAGTGCTACCCCCACGATTATAAACCTTGATAGGATTCCCAATCAAAGCAGAAGCTGTCCTTCCAAGCCCATCAGTTAAACTTTCATAGGCCTGGACAAGTTTCATGTTAATCTTAATAACACTATGCAAGACATGAAAAGATTAAAGGCGTATGTAGGCTTGAGCACTACTCCAGTTCAGAGAAATTAACAGGAAGCAAGGTCTATTCCAAACAAACAAAACAAAAATAAAGGGAATCAGCAATGCAGGTTCTGGACATTGAATTATCTTTAACTGGCAGAAAAGGAGATGCTTTTATCATACAAATCAGACAAACTGAATACCTGCTTCAACCCTTGTTGTGCACCTTCAGGCTGGTTAGCTCTTATATTTTCTTTGGGTTTTTTTGCTTCACGTGAGGTTAAAGGCGGTGGAACAGCTGTAAGGGCATGCTCTGTCTTCAAAAGCATATCATGAGCTCCTGCTGCCAAATGGACACCAAGGCCTACAGCTTCGATGGATACACTTCTGATGAAAGCAACAGCACCTGCCAAACAGCGTGTAAGAATCATGTCATCATTCAACTACTGATTAATAATACTGTACCATCACATATTATTAACACTCCAACAGAAATGTTAGCTAATTACTGATATCAGTGTCATGTACAGTGAACCAAATTACCTCTTTGCATTCCCTTGAGCAACTTCCGGTCCTTCTTGTAGCTTTTGATTGGTAAGGAAACCAATTTCTTAGTGCCTGAACCGACGGCAACTAATGACTTTATAGGAGGAAGCCCTTTTAACACTTTATGGACCTGCACAAGCAGCATATTGTGAATTCAGGTGCGAACAGGAATTCGTGTAAGACAAGGCAGATTTACAATATTCTCTACGCTTTCGCGTGGAGAAGTGCATATTTTAATCTCTGTTTCTTTCTGATATTGCTTGTATTAAATATGTATGTTTTTGTGTGCATAAAACAACAAGCATGTCTAAATGTACAGTCGTGCATGGAGAGATCAGAACCTGATTCTTGGAGATGTCCTCCAGCCACTCTGCAGCTACTGTTTCACATATACTATTCCACCCATAAACACCCATTGCAGAAACATTCTTAAGCTTTAAATCGATTCCCTGCACACAAAAAAAAATCATCGTCAGTGTTGCCTATTGATCTTAAGATAATCAGCAGTGAACTGACTGCTCTAACGTATTTCCTTTTTCAACAAAGAATTACCTTCCATGGAAGGATGTTGAGAAGCTCTGCGTAATTTCCTTTACCTAGTGCAATAGGATCAAACTGGCGAGGAATATAATTGATATGCAGAACCAGAGGCTTCACATCGAATTTCTGGCACCACAGAAAAAGAAGATCAGATTCAACAAATGTTTACTGAAGACTAACAGAGCCCAGCTCACTGCTGCCTACCAGTGCAAATAAGATGAGAAAGGAAAAGAATTCGATGACTGTTAATGCACACAATTTCAAAATTTTGAATATGTCAGGTTAAATAGGTGCAAAGAGTTCTTATGTTCCCAATCAAGTCCCACAATTAAGAGGAAAACAAGAATTGTAAATCCAAAATACCTGGAAAAAGGGAAGTAATGCCTCATCCACAATTGTAGTGCTTCCGTAGGTTGTGCTGTCCATACCAACAATCTCATTTTCACAAGGCACATGAGGGTTGTTGTTACTTGAGTCATTCTGGAAGAAACTGATGAGGAAGTTCAGTTGCCCTTGATCAAGATGCAATTGAAGAGGCAAAATCTCAAGGCATAACCTGAAGAAGGATGCAAGAGAAGAGGGTCAGACGACAGACTGAGAGAGCATAAAAAGTGTCAGAAACGAGAAGGTGAAAAAAAGGCAGCACTATTCTTTCAGATTACAATTTAAGATTCAAACAGACACAAATTAGTGGCAAGAACAAAGGTGTAAAGAGCAAGAATGCATAAACAACCAACCATACCGTACAAGCACAAATCATGAATATGGATCTGCCATACAAAATTTTCTTCAGAATTCCCATATCATTAACATAAGCAAACCTAATACTGGAATAGGATGAAAACAACTATTGCACCAGGATACGGTTACTACATGAAACTATGTCTCTGCTATTTAACTGTGCAAACTCCATATTCCATATACCCCTCAAAACTGAGGCAAAAAGATAAATTAGTCAAGTACATTAAGACTTAAGTCTTGCAATGTTCTGAAACCAATATATAGCTTATTTTTTACTACAATCTACCAGGTCAAAGGATGTCTTCTATGTATGGATGGATGATGTAGATAGGATATCCTTACAGTAATCTTTATCTTTAACCATTTGAAGCTATATAGCATCAAGCGAACACAGTACAGAGTATAAGAAACAAGCAGGTATCTTTTCCAATAGATTAATCCACTGTGTGTGCAACTTAATGCTGTATATACCTGTAGTCTTCTAGAGGAGCATGTGGTTCAGGTCTTACAGACTCTAGTTCTAACTTGAATGCAGTTGAGCAAGATTCTCTTGGGTAATCCTTTGAGTTGTAGCATCCAAGAACCTATTAAAATGAATGATAGAAGTTAAAAGGCGTTAATCGGTGATGAAAGCAAGTGCTCAATGAAATTTAGAAAGAAAAAGGAATATGTACCATTTTCCATGGAGCATGCATATTTTGGTCACAAAGATTTAGGTCCTGTGCGGAGATGGATAACCTAGAAACAGAAACGGCCCCATCTGGATACATATCAAATTGCACACCGAGTCCTGACACGATGAATTCCAAAGAAGAACTCCTATCTCTTCCATTTGAGCATGGGTGGCTAGTTGAATCATTGTGAGCCAATGGCCAGTCATCACCAGCATACATTCGCCACTTAACATCTATATCATGAATAAGAATCTTGCCTTTCAGATTGCAAGATTCATCAGAATTCAAGCTGCAAACAGCAGGCTTGCCTTCTTGTTGGAACACATGTTCTCCATGTGGGCTGTTCCTTTTGTAAACATGGTTTTCAACTATCGTCAAGGGGCTATTGTTGTACCATCCACCATCATCACAGTCCATGGTTTTACGAGCATCATCGCCAGATGACTGATGGTTTATATTACAAGGAGATGATGACAATGATGAATTGAGAAGATCAGGCATATAATAAGAGTCAATGATCTGCTCAGGACAGGAATTCTGCTTAATTGGTATTTGGGCAGTATTCGCTTCTGGGGTGACTATGTGTGAAACACCGACATCAGCTGCCTCAGGGTTAGCCATATTCATCTCATATTCAGCGTTCATTTCACTGCTGCTCAATGAGTTATGACAATTTTTGTCCCAAAAATTGTAGTCTGTGTAGGCCTGGTCAGTGTAAAAAGCATCCTCAATTATGTCATCAAGCAGACCATCTGACTTGCACTCTCCAGAATCTGCCAAGTTGTCAGTGCTCTCTGACATATCTGATGCATCACTGGGCATATTTTGTGTGTTTGCCTGTTGGACAATATTCCACCTAGATTGAAGATGAGCTAAAGCATCCCGCATATCCGGAGCATATAGCTTTTGTAGTTGGGAAACCAAACGAACAAGACCATGTGTTGTATCACGACATGTCCCAATATCAAACTGCGACTCGGATATTTCAAGTTTCCAAAAGGAAGTATCAGTTCTTAGAGCAGCTTCAATGAATGTGTTATGACCGATCTTAGCATAGCCCAATTGACGAAGGTAATCAACATCATAACCACAAGTGACATTTTTGGAACCAGACGATTCACAAATGAGAAGCCCGAGATCTCGCAGTTGGATATCAAAATCAGTAGCTGCAGAATCTGATGCAGATTTATTATGAAGTTTAAATGATGATGCAGCTAAAAGGCATGAGAAAAACTTGCAGTCCGGAGCGTCAGCATTGAATGAGGAATTTTTCAGGTGAGGTTCATAGCTCAGAGCAACATCGGTTAACTCAAGAAAAAAAGAGGACCAAAATGGTTCACCAGCCTGTGAAATATTTGTGCTACTACTGTTATCGGATTGTTCAGTTCCACTTGAACCTGAAGTGAACAGCGAAGATATTCCACTGATCCAATCCATACGTCCACCAGGTGCCACAATTGTCCCAGAACGAACATTGACAGAAGTATAATTCTCTTGTAGGTTTGGGTTCCTGATGTGGGTCACGGAACAGCCAGCAGTACCAAAAGACAATACATTGTTACCTTCACCATCACCCCGCCTGCTAGCAGAATCCTTGCAAATAACTAGAAGAAAATCTTTGCTTTCTTCACAGGTTTTATCATCTGTACCGGTAACCGAACCCCAAAGCTCACCTTCACCATGATTCACCCAAAGAAAACTGGTATTGTTGACCCCACCAACATTAGAGAAGGAGCACAGAGACAATTTTGAAACAGATAACTTGAGACGATTCCAAGAACCTTCTAGTTCTGTCTGCAACGATGGACCAACTTCCACAGTTTCATCCAACTCAGTACAAATATCCAACATGCTGCATTCAAAAATGACAGATGTTTGAATGGCAATTTCGTTGTTTTTGTCCTTGCCATTTTCAGAACTGCCTGGTGCTCCATCTGAAAGCCCATCGAGTACGTGATCTAGCAGCTGATTAAGTAGTCCACAATCCTTCTTATTGAGATGAACCGAAACACAAGGAAGTTGAACATGTAGCAAGAATTCAGTGCTCCGAATGAGTTCCTGGCGAATACTGAGACTTGACTCTACAAGATCTTGTGAAGTTGTAGAAGAGGCAACGCCGACCCATTTGTTATTTTCTTTCTGAGTAATCTTCTGATCATGTAGGCTCGGCAAACTCCAAACTTTGTCCACCATCTCAGGGCAAGTTACAGGGTGGTTTTTTCGGATCATTCTAATGCTGGAGTCATTATAATCGGATCTAGTCACAGATAAAATCTTCAGAGCAGAGAAAGTTTGCCTACTCAAAGCACATATGCCATCCAATGCACTGGAGGGTTTAACCAAGTAGATGTCAAAGTTCCCGGTAGCCAAATGGAGTGAAGTAGATTGTGTGCTTGGATGAACATCATTAAACCTTTCATTTCGAAGTGGGGAAGAGGCTTCTGCTGAGTTATGAGATGTTGTGTGGTCGATGACAAGGAACTTATCCAGGATGGACGGGCGACTTAAATCCCATGAGGGCTCAGAAGGAAAGCAAAAGACGATTCTTGCATGTGATGGAGCTATTTGAACCTTCAGAGAGTCACTTGAGGAAGTATTAGCCAGTTTGCTGTTTCTTTCATCCTCATCCCTATTAAGTTTATGCTCTCCATGGAACACATCAGACTCGACTTTACTGATAAAATTCAGTATCATGTATACTGTATGGAAGTGCACCCACAAAGTCAAAGGAGCCAAATATATAGACAGTGAAGTTGTGCTTACTGACTTGCCATCTTGATCTGTGCTACTGACATCATAATGGAATGTGGACTCACCAAATGTTTTTAGCAGCTCAACCTTAATGAATTTTTCTGAACGGCGGGAAGAGCTTCCAACTGTTTCCACCCAATAATCTTGAGCAGCAAATGGGAATTGAGGGAGAGCAGCTTGAACTTCTCTACAGAAATTATTATTTAAGAAAGCAGTGCCAAGGTGTGAGTGATTTGAATCATGGTTAGTACTGTAGTATTCGTCAAGCTTCATGTGGGCAATCAATGCCTTGAACCCTAATTTTTTGGGATATGTCTGCAGACATCAGAAGAAAAAAGATCAGTATTAAGCTCTGACTTCACCAATGCATGAACTCAGAACAAGTGCTGCAGAGGAAAACAATACCTCGAGTTCAAGATGAATGTTCTGACACTTGGCTTCAAGATGATGCATATTTAAGCTGGAAGCAGTAGCAGGATACATCATCGATTGTTCAAACTGCGGGGGGGAGGAAAGGCAGCTCGAGAACATTTCGGAATTTCTCATATCATTGACGAGACTGACAGGAACACTGGAATCGCCAGTATCCATTTCATCACTGAACAAGAGAATAACAGATATCTCAGCGATGGAAGCCCGTAACGTTTTCTCAATCGGCGGTTCTGTTAGAATGAAAAGGAAAGCAAGTCCTGAGATTTAGAAGATCAGACGATAATTAACTGGGAAAAAAGAAATAACACGTTACAGCCACTTGGTTCGATTCAATACTGGAACACATTCGATGGTGTTTTACATGCTCACAATGCTATAGCTTATAGCCATGGCAAGAGATTGGATAGAAGCTATTATACAAACTCACGCCTGTGGTGGAACTCATAGGTGTGGATACCAGCATGGAATGCTCTTAGAGCATCATATACGTCTGCTGTTATTCACAAGTCAACATAATGTATCCATGTTTTTTACCAGGATGTTTCATTTGCATGCTGACTAACAGTCGGTGTAATATTTTTCCTTACAAGTGTGAAACACTATGAACTTAGCATGGATGGCATTCAGAGCGAGCCAAGTTATATTCAAGACAAATGTGGGCAGGTTTGGTTCATGACTAACTTTGCCACAACTAACCAAGGGAAATGTGGCTGCCACAAAAAGTGTGGAGAACGAAATAGCCATCACATGTGTGGTGATTTGGCAAAAAACCAAGCCTATGGCATGTGAACCATATGGCTAAAAAGCGTGGCTATGAACCAACACATGCATAAGGTGTTTGTGGCACGACTAAGGTTAGGTGTGGCAACCTTAGGCTACAAAGTACTCCCTCTGTAAATAAATATAAGAGCGTTTAGTTTAGATCACTACTTTAGTGATCTAAACGCTTTTATATTTCTTTACGTAGGGAGTACAAACTATGCCCTGAATCCGCAAGAAAGTGTGTCATAAGAAAAACTCGATTATGGAAGTCAATGTTATCGCGTTTATTGCCATTCCACTGTTCATACAACACAAACAAATTAAATATGAAGCATAAATCCATAACAAAATAAGCATTATATACCTTTAGGAACCTGATCTGATCCAGAAGCTAAAGTGGATGCAAAAGTAATTGCGTTGAATACTGAACACGTCCAGTCCCATATGCCGCTATTTCCTAAATTAGTCTGGGAGTTCCTCAGTTCTTCAAAACATTCAAAGAACTGATCAATGCTGTCGAAGATAAGAACGAATCAGTAATCCACTTAGGCTAGTCCAAATCTGCTTTCTTCTTTGGCTCAAATGACCTGCTTCTCTTAATAAATGTAAATGCAAACACACGTAGCAAGAGATAGACTCTTACTGTCTTACAGGATAACAACGTAAATAAAGACAAAGCAAAGGAAAAAATATGCTAGTCAATGAAGAGTTATATTTGGTCACCGAAACCCCAGGGAACATACCAATTGCAGAGAACTATTCTCTAGCCCAATGGGCAGTGATACTCGGTAAGTTGCAACTATGAGACAACAGAACATCTAAAAGACAGCTGAAGTAAAGGACAGGACAGGAGCAACAAGTGCATGCTGCAATGACCACTATTAACTGTAACTCCCAAAGCATGCACATTTTAGTTCAAATTGATGACCAAAAATTATATGTAAAATCATACATCTGGTCGATCATTCATAAGCCAAAGAAATGGATGCAATATGACATAGCAACAACATATTTTAATGTTTCTAAAATGATCTCATAACAGCTATGTCAAACATATACTTCTTTAAGGGATTAATCATTAATCATGTGAAGTAAGTAAACTGAAGCTGATGGAAACACGGGTGCAACGAATGTCATTAGGAAAGAAACAAACCTTTCGTCACAATCTGAATCAGGGTCACCTTGATCCTCGTGGACAACGAGCTCCGGAATCCAGTCTTGAATAACATGTGCCTTAGTTAGGAAAGAATCCTGATATTTGTCTTGCCTGTTTTGTGAAAGTGCAATCTGGTCTGTGTCTTCCCTCCGGATCATCACTGAGTCTGAACCTGATTTCAAAGTGCTTAAGGCAGATCTGGAGGTGCTCAAGGACATATCTGCCGTATTATGGGGACGAATCTGTTCACGTGCTTGATTTCTATGGAGAGAATCCCACACATCCATGAACCACTGGATACTACTGATTTGTAACAGCAATTCTAATGAATCAACAGATACATCCGCGTCGATTTTCTTAAGGTTCAAGCATCCATTACTCCACGGGATGCTTAAGTTCAATGTCCCTGAGAATCCACCAATAGGACCTGTCAAGACCGAGGTAGTACAATGACCTGATGAGATGTCAGCTGTTGCCTTATCCAAATCATTCTGAAGAAGTACATCAACATCATCCATTTTCAAGAACTCAATCACCGCCTCATGGAACGTTACGAAATTATTCAGCTTGACAAGACCATCTGTTGAAAGATTAGTTCCAAATTCTATCTCTTTAACCCGGAAAACTAGTGATCGATTAAATTCTGAGATCTTGTTATCCAAAATGGTCTGAGGATCAAATACAACATATGTATTTTTAAACTTGATTTTGAAGTTTGTAAGAAACCACTTGACAGCATTGGCTATTCTCTTGACACCCTCATCCACATCTCGAGATGCAGATGTAGAACAGTATTTCTCAGATTCATTTCTTTTGGTGTTGACTGATGTCTGTGTGGAACTGCTATTACCAGAAACAGAGCATTCAGCATCTACAGGTGGAATTTCACTAGCAACAGATGGAGCGAGCACAAGCTCCAAGTCTTCCACTACGATCTCACAACTCTTTAACTGTAGAGGAAATTTAACCAGCAGAGATTTTATTGATCCTTCTTTCACCATGATAGATAAACCTGATAGCTGAAATGGAGAGGGATATTAACTTCAAAAATCTGAAGTAAAGGCCCAATTGAACAGTTCGAAATATAACAAACTACAAATTCAGTTTTCACAGTGGGTGGTGGGAGGAGCATGCCCATAAGATCTTTATATGCTACGCAGTAAGTATCACAACAAATCGGGTATCGGTTGGTAGAAAAGGATTAAACACTGAACTGTAGATGCTTGAAGATTATCATCCAGCTTAATACCCTAACTGACAGTTGCGCAGCATATGATTGCAAATGCTCCATTAAGTCCAATGTGACAATATTTAAAGTTACTATGATTCAAATGCGGGAACTGCAGACAGGGACCAACACCCTACTGCTTCTCCCAAACCCTAATACCAGCTTGATCATACACTTCCAGATGCAAACTGCACTCCAACAGTCCTACTAAACTATAATGAGACCACGACCGCCACTTGGTTAAAATCCAGTCCCCCTGCGGTCTCACCAGCCTGATTAGTGAAAACGACTCCTTCCCCCGCCAATCCTTTTCCCCTGATATTCGCAAAAACCCGTCCGAAATTCTAACAAAACCGAGCCTATACACGTCGCCCCCAGTGTCCAATTGCAACCAAAATCAGAGGAAACTGATTTGGTCATCCCACCCCCGCCACCCCACCCTACAGTCAACCTGTCTATCATCACGCCACAATTCGATTCCCCTCAGCACGCGGGGACAACCAATCGCGACGGGGCGCATCCGAAAACCCGATTCCGCCGCGTCCGATCGAACACGAAAAAAGGCGCCCTAAACCCACACGGGACAGGGACGAAATCGCGAAGGAGCGGGCGAGGCGATAGGCGAGACGCACCTGGCTGTTGATGTAGTCGGCGTTGAGCGCGAGGTCGGTGAGCTCGAGCGTGCCGCGGGTGAGCTGCAGGTCGAGCTGGTCGAGGTCGAGCTCGCCGAGGAACAGATCCCCGAGCCCCTTCTTCAGCACCGCCTTGCACATCCGCTTCATCACGGCCCCCACCGAGAACCCCCGCAGCAGCCCCATCCCGCCCCTCCCTCCCGCCCGCGGCGAGCGCGAATCCGAGGCGCCCGCGCGGGGCCGGCCGGCGCGTGGCGGGGGTGGGGTCGCCGGAGACGGAAGGAAGCGAGGGCGTCCGGGGAGGGGGTTGCTTCGTTGGTGTGCCAAGTTTTTTCGGATTAAACCTTGCGGGGGGGCGAGTTGTTGCGTCCAGAACCCTGGGAAGGTCGGGTAATTACGTTTATATGCGCCGCCTTCACGTCCGTGTCGCCGTCCCGTGGGCCAGCCGGAGCGCATTAAACAACTTGTAGGGAGATTCCATTTGTTTTCTTCTATACTTTGTAGTAGTCCGTATCTTGTTTTGGCTTAAAAGTCTGTATAGGAGTCTTTCCTGTTGTTTATTTATTTATTACTAGTAGTATTATACTCCCTCCGATCATCCAAAACGCAGCTTTTCCTTTCTTAAAATACAAGGCGTGCTTTGACTTGTCTGGCCTTCATCATATAATTTTGAATATGATGTTATAGTTATTGTATGTCCTATAATTTAGTATAATATACATGAAATAAGACTATTTTGCAAGACAAATACGACGTTACGAGTTATACATGTTCAATCATGCATTTTTATATGTACTAGTGGTCAAATTTATGCATCAAAGACCGTGCAAAATAAACGCGCCTTGCATTTTGGAAAGAAGGGAGTACAATTATATATTGTTCAGAGCATGGTAGCCTCTTGCGTACACCGATTAGCTAACTCCCTTTGCTGAACAGAATAGAAAAGAAGTCATTTTATTTAGTGAATAACGTATTTCCATGGTTCACCAGGATAGTCGAGGAAGATGAATTTTTCCGACACATAACCATGTCTAAGACTTCAATGTTAGGGTTGACTGCTTAGTAACTTCCCACTTTGCCAACTTGCCAAGCAGATCAGCCACAAGCCCATAAGACCATCGACATCTTAGTGTTAATGAACCATTACCTTCGTTCCAGTGAGCAAGGCGTGCACGTATTATGATATCTAACTTTATCAGTCAATTTAACCAACAAAAATGTAGGTTATGTGCCACACAAGTCATGCCGTCGAAATCCTATTTGAAAATGGGTTTTAGTAGTATAATTTTAAGTCACATAGCTGAATATATTATTGGTCTAATTTTTGTTGCGGGCCATATTATTGGTTCAATTAATTGGCAGCTTAGATTCTGACCTTAATCACTAGTAAACACTAACATACACTGGCGGAGCTATGTGAGGGCAAAAGCATGCCATGGCCCGCCCAGCCCCAGGGGTAAACATGCATGTACTGTAGTATATACGCCCCTGCAAAAAGTAGTAGTACATACTCCATATACGAGTGGCCAAGCCCACGACTGCCTTGCTTGCCTGTAACCTCGTCACAAACTCACGATTTTGTTGCTCGATGCCTTCCTCGATTTCTCTTCCTATCCAACAGAATAGCAGACCGACACTAGGGCACGGGCCACGCGCACAGCCGCCGCACGGCCGCAAAGGAGGGCCAGAGAGGCAGAGAGGTGGTGCGGAGCCGCGGACGCATCAAGTAGCAGCACCGAGCGATGCAGAGGCCTGAGGGCGACCCATGCAGCGGCGGTGTGCTCCAGGAGGCAACTAGCAGCGGCGGTGGCCAGCCAGGCCAGTAGCGACCTAGATGACGAGGGCTGCTGCACAGGCACATGCGCACCCCCCAAAAATCTCATCTCTCAGTCAGTACTAATTTTCCTATAAAATGTAGGCTATAACACTCTGAAATTCAATCAATTGATAATACACACCTTAATTTGGTACTAGATAATTGTCATGTGCAGCAAGGCTAACCAATGCATAACCGATTTGGTTTTTAATAGAAAAAGAGGTGATACAATTACTGATGAAGTTGGGGAAGATTTTTCTGCAGCAGCTCTTCGTCCATTGCTTGAGTTGAATTTTGTGTGTGTTTTCGTTGCTTGAGTTGAATTTTGTGTGTGTTTTCGTTTAGTTTGGCCCGCCCAGGTTTTCCTTCCTAGCTCCGCCACTGCTAACATATGCACATATTTTTTCGCAAAAAAAAAAAACATAAGCACATATCTTGTCTTCTCCATTCATCTACTCCCTCCGTCCCATAATATAAAAGCGTTTTTGACACTATACTAGTGTAAAAAACACTTTTATATTATGGGACGGGGGGAGTATCTTTGACCTACGTCTTTGTGTTTTTTTGTTAGATTTATTCTCAACTAGCACCACGTATAAGTCATAAGGAATGTGGCGTAGTTGATTTATCTAGCATTCAATGCCAAGCCTTTTACCTCGACTTTTTGCATTGCCAACAAATCTCTCAATAGGGGGCAAAGTCAGTTGATCGAGCTCTGCTCAGCTGAACGGAAGTTGTTATATGTGTATCATGGGATGATTCGGTTCCTTGTTATACTATGAGTAATGTTAATGAAAAGGAAAGTAGAACTATGACCTTGCACTGGCCTCCAAATGCAGTCTATTTCAAGGGCTGATTGTAATGACATTGTGACTCAAGAATACAAGTGTTCGTCCTGAAGTAGCAAAAAAAAAGAGTAATACAAATGTTCATCCAGAAAAGAAAAAAAATCTAGACAGCCACTGGCCCTTTTTCTGTACCGTGCGGGCGAAGTATTCCGCGTCGCACTCGCAACGGTAGCCGCCGGCTCCGCGCTACACGGCCGGGCCGCTCCTTTTCCTAGTCTCGACGTGCACCGCCATGGGCCGCTAGGCGTGGGCCCGGCAGCTCTGGCCCCACCCCTAAAAGGAGTATTCGTGTTGTCGTTTGCCTGCACGTATGCGCGACGAGAACCGATCAAAACTGCAAATCAAGAAACTCTACTGCCGACGTCAGCAATATATCTATTGTAGAGTAAGCGTCACTGCTGGGTTTAGCAACGTGGTGAACACTGGTACTCGGACGGATCAGCACGTCAAAAAATGATTAATCGTGTCGGCCTGTACTCAGATGTTGATCCCGTTAATAATTAGACAGCCACACGTTTCTTCCCCGGTGTCCGATTAAAAGATGTGGGTGTTTTACATGAGTTGTACCGCAAAAATATAAAAACATGAGTTGTACCGACTGAGCCGACGTGGCAGATGGGGCTGCAGTCTTTTTTTCTTTTTGAGGGTATGGGGCTGCAGTCTAACATGTAGCGTCAACCATGACCTTAGGTGGTCGACGAAGTAATGTACGTCATTTTTTTTCGAATGGAGGAAAGCTCTCGGCTTTTGCATGGAACAATGCATGCAATCATTTTTATCAAGCTTAGAAAACTGAATTTGTATTGTATATATTATGTTTTTTTAACACGGTACAAACGGAAGCGCTCATACATATGCGCATTCACTCATCTCATAAACGCACATACGCACACCATATCCCTATAAGCATCTTTAAGAGACTGAGCCGGCATATCATCTTGAGATTTATGAAGTCACCGTAGGCGCCTCGTCGTCGACGGGAACATCTCCTCCCACTGAAAGCGCATCGCCGGAAATTTTGAAATAAATTTAAAAATAATGCGAGCATCAGTGCTTGAACTTGTCCGTAGGATTCCGAAAAATATGAAAAATATGAAGGGAATTTTATACGAGCCTTGACTCGTCTCTCTCTCTCTCTCCATAATCATGTACTGTATCATTAATATCATTAATTTGTGAAGCATCAAGTCGTCACAGTCAAACAACTTTTCTTCTGCATTAAAGAATTTGTAAGGATTTTAGCTTGACACACCACATGTGAAGTCGCTTATCTTATTTTCTACTCCGTGGTGTTCTATTCGGCCCTTCCAAACAGACCCTAAATCCAACCCACTCCGGACCTACCACCCAACATGGCTGTCAAGTGAGTCAAGTCCTGCCGGTTATAATCCATTCGAAACCATATACCGACTTATAGATATATATTATATACCAGACATTGAAAGGGAGTTGAAAAAGTTGGGGTTGGTTTCCATCTCTGTCATGTGATTATCACAAGATCAATCTTGCACGAAATTCTCACCCCAAACTTCACCAAGGTATTAATCCAGCACATGAAAGTGATTTTTTACATTTAATTGGTGGTACCATGATGGCCAACGTTGTCGATGCATCATCATTAGACAACTCAAATTCAGGATTTATAATTGTAACTGAAGAAAAACTCATCGGTACTTCAGCTAATCATTTGCCATTTCATTCAAGATTCCGAAAACGAGGCAGCTAACCGTTACAATTTACAAGCGCATGCTGCCAGACATAGCTAGTTCTAGGACCCAACAGTAACCAGCGCATAGCATCACACCTTCTGGACTTCTTCATAACTTACAGTTCCTATGCCTGAGAGCAATTCATCAGTGCATAAACACGCCGACTCATATACAGCACCAACTTGTTAAGCTGGCGGGTTACAGCTCGGATTCACCGAGACAAAATAGCCACATCACCACATAGCTGAAAACCACAATTGGTGATGCTTGCTTCATATTGCTCTAATATTGTCTCGCAAAAAGGGGTTTTGGATGTTTCTTCATGCGCAGGGTGCTGGCAGTGCATTCAAGGAGAGACGACGTCAATCAGCCGCCTGCCCAGTGAAAATTCCAATCGTAAAGCTGTCCTGTGAAAATTCCTGCAAGTAAGGCACGGATTAGCAAACCCAGGGTGGAAAGGGAAAACTGAACATGCCAACAAACTGCATGAGGGTCCAAGGTATCAAAATCTTACAAGTTGGCTCAACCGAAATTCAGCATTGTTTTCAGGCTCAAGATTTGCATTGTCTGAAGGGCCCAAGTCCTTGTATTCTTGCAGATCTTTCTTCAAGTCCTCTACTGGCAATTGGGCATAAACTGCCAGGCGAGGCTTGATCGAACCTGGTTCATCTCCATCGCCGCATGAGGTCTGACTCTGCAGGAACTCATCACAAATGGCCAAGTTTTCTGCTAGTTGTTGAGAATCTAACAGAAACTGGGAATCACCTTCCCACAAGTTTGGATCTTGTGATGGCGGATTGTCTCCATCCTCGGGTTTTTCAGAGGATGGATTGACGGCATTTTCATCAGCAGCTTTTTCTTCCATTTTTATTTCACAATCTCCGTTTTCCTGCATATCAGTTACCGACTTCATTATTCAGTTACCTTAAACACTTCTTATGTTTTGTTTGCTAACTCAACTTGACTAGAACGTGTAATGCATAGAAATACAGCGATATGAATAGGCAACTACCTGATAAGTATTATGTTCATGGCTATGAAGGGCTTCCTCGTCAGCATTATATTCATTATTAAGAAGAAACTCTTGGTTACTAATACTACTAATACGTTCATCTTCTTCTTCCGCGGTTGGTTCAGGGAGGTCAGTAAGATCTGCTTCAGCAACTGTAGTTTCCATCACATCTGTGTTAGTTAGCTCTAATGCACTCTTTTCCCCATTCTGTTGCTGGAAAAATAATTTGGAGACAACATATTCCCCATTCTGCTCATCTTCCCCAGTGCCTAGATGATATTGATGCATCACCCAGTTAGTCTTCTTGGGCTTCCCACCCTTCACAGTACTCATATATAGCACCATTATTTTCTTACAGCCAAGGTGCTGTCCATCAACCATTACTGGCTTTGTCTTGCCTGTCTTGTGCCAGCGAACATCGGCAAGATCACTAGTGTTGATCTTTCGACGCTTCCTAGTCCCAGTGTTATATGCTTTAAATGTTCTGTGGAAGAAGTGTGATACACTTCCATCTTGCTTAACGCCTGAAAAGGATGAAGTCAATTCAACAGTAATGCAAAGCAACAAAGCAGAGCAGAGAAAACAGATTAAATTTCTCAAAAGCACACTTCTATTGCCAAAGCTATGAAAAATGTGCTTTATAAAGAAAGTGAAGTCCCCATTTGAAAAAAAAAAGACCTGAACTGAACCAGTCTAGAGATGCCAGACGTCATAGCAGATTTGTAGAATGTTTCTGAGTGACATATGTGTAAAGGTAATATATTGAATGAAAAATAATAATGTTATTGCCAACACCGAAAATACTGCTAGATTTAGTGGAAATGCCGGGCCTTGGGTTTGACTGAAAAAGACCAGATAGCAAACACAGGAAGATATCTGGGTACTTCAAAGATTTAAACTGAGGGGAACCTGGAAGTTTCTGTGGATGAGTGTAGCAGATACCATCAGCTTCCTCGACTGTTGGAATAAATTCATCAATGAATGGGTGAGGTTGAGAACCTGCTTTGTCATGTTTTGCCAGCAAATGCCCAAGCAATTCCTGGTCAGACGGATCAAACTTCACACCCTTTGGCAAACCAGGCCACTGGTGAACAACCTGTAGAGAAACCTTAATTCATCAGAGGGTTGCAGTTTACAATACACCTTAGTACCTTACTGGGCATTACTAATTAACAATACTAATCCGAGTCTCAAAGTGGGAAAACTCAAAAACTTTAGAAACAATATATTCACACAACACTTGATCTGGAACATGAGAATCACAAAGTCACAGAATTATAACAGAATCTGTTCAGCTTTAGGAAGAAGTGATTGCCTTATTAACATAGACCAATGAGCAGAAGGCTGGATAAAGATTAACAGTAATCGCTCAAACATTAACTATATAGTTTTTTCTTTAAATCCTGTATTTAAAATAAGCATGAATCAGCCATTCAACCATACTAACAACAAAATGCTAATGATATACAGATGCACCACAGCTAGTTCAATTTTGATAATAGAAATGCAAATGCACAACTCTTACATCACTGTTATCAATGATGTGGCTGCAATTCGGGCACTCCTTAGTTGGGTTGCTCAACCATTTTTGTTTACTGAGATCCCGTGACCCAGGAACGTTTTTTATTTTCGAAGCAATTCTTTGGCTATCAATTAGCCAGGATGTCCTGCAGAAATTATCAGCAGTAGAGTTAAGACAGATGAATACAGAAAAGTTGCTCCACAACTCCAACAACATTACCACAACTTCAATGCATATTTATGCACCTATCAACAGCATTATAACCACAAAAAGGAAGAACCAAAGGCTGGCACAGGAAAGGGGATAATTTCATTAAACAGATCCAGTCAGTCTTGTACAGGTACAAAATGAATTTGATTTGGAATCTGACAAGCACACCGAAATACAAATATATGTACCACTAATGCATAGTTCCTCAATATATCTTTCGTGCTAATATTGATCAAGCATCTCGCTTAAAGAATACAGGACCAAATTCGACTGCACTACTGGCTTCTGGCTACGGCATAGATCCAAATTAAAGCGCTGCTACGCTGAAGTCAGTTCGAAAAAAACTTTTTTTCTTACCGAGGAACCATGACACTGGTAAAACTAACGACCAATAACAATGACTGAAGTCAAGTTTGCGTGCAATGCTAATCGGATAAATAGAAGGAACGTTGGAAAGTGATCTTTAATTAGTCATGCTGAAACGATGGCCATCCAAAAGTTTAAGATGGACACAACAGCAGAGTCGAGGGGCAAAAAATGCCTACCTGAATTGCCATCGAACAAAGTGCAAGTTCTTTAATTGCTATCGAACAAAGTGCATACATACTGCTAACCTGGAATAGAAACAAATGTCTCCATTCAACTAAAACTAAGTGTATGTTCTTTAATTGCTAAGGACAAAGTGCATACATAGTGCTAACCCGGTATAGAAAAAAAATGTCCCTCTCAACCATAACCAATGCAAAAACGTCATCTTTCTGCCGGGCAATTGCAAGCTTAACTGCAAAACTACAAAGTACTGACGCAATCCAACCATCCACGCGGCAGCGCCCAAACCGATCATGCCATTCATGCACATCCGAAGCAAGAACGTGCTACATTCAGATAATCGAGCCACGATCCTAACGCGGAGCTTCGCAAGCCAGAAAAGACGACGCCTTTCGATCCAAACCCTTAACAGAGTGATCGTTTTCAACTGTACAAAATCCCAACCTCCCGACGCCCAAATCGTGCATCCATTGAACCGCAAGAAAAAAGTGGTGAAAGGGGATATCGACCCCGCAAGCTCCCGGACCCCAAAGGGGCGCCACCTTCTAATCCCACCCGAGCACGACATGAGAAGGGGATAGAAAACAGCCGGCGCCTCCTATCCCGACCTAGGCAGATCGCATTCCCCCGCGGCGGGTCGAACCATCGGAGGGGCGCCGCGCGGGTGAAGGTCTACGCGATCGGATCGAGGAGGGGCGACGCACCCGGTCATGGCGGCGGCCGCGTGCCCGGCGACGGGCGGCGACTTCCTAGGGTTCCGGCGGGGGCGGGGCCGCGGGCGGCGTCTGGAGTCAGGAGTCGCAGCGGAGAGTGGTGGGATTGTTTTTTTTGAATCGGAGTTGACCACGGGGTGCACGCGGTATACTACTGCACCCTGGGCTGAGACACGGTGCGTGGACGTGGGTGGCTGGTCCTCGTCCGTCCGATGGTGCGTGGACGGCTCGGGTGGCGCGGGGTGCGTGGTCTTGGCCCACGGGGGTGGGTGCTCCGCGTGGGTCCTGCTTGACTGTGTTACTCTGCGGGGTTGACTCGGTCTTCGGACCAAGTCGGTTGCTCGGGTGGGACCGTGAAGTTGTGTTGGATGGGCTATGAGTTGTAGGGGTGAACCCATGGGCCTGATGAGCGGAAAATAAAAAAGGCGATTTTAAGCATATCACATCCCAAACGTTTTTTGTCTAAAAAAAAAACATCCCAAACGTTTTTTCATGATAATTTTAGTTGACGCGAGGTGGCAACTTTAGTTGTTAAAAACGTGGCAACTTTGTCACAGAAAATGGCCATATTTGCCAACTTCACGTGAAGTAAAGTTGCCATTAAAAAAGTTCAGATTGCCACGCATAAAATCCGAATGTTCAGGATTTATCATTCTTTTCTATATGACACTCTGTGCGTGCTCCAACAAAAAATGTTGACACTTTGTGCATCCAACAGCATAAAGACTATATCTTGCTTACAACGAGTCTTTCTTCGGTCTCACCTGAAGCAACTACAATTAAAGGCGGTCCATTCGCGCTAAAGGAAATAGGAATCGATCCTGGGATCTCCTGGTGACGCATAGCGCTGCTAAGAACTGGGCCACCATGCGGTTCGTGTGAAATTAGTAGGCCGCGACCTTGTTAAATAAAAAGATCCGGTTTTTCATAGGTTTTCTGTTTTGTTTTTTCTTGCTCTCAACAGATTTTTCGGGTTTCTTTTCTCTGTTTGTACATGGGTTTTCATTTTTTTTTCTTTATTTTTCTTCATTTTTTCATTTCTTTTTTCCTTGTTTTTATGTGTTTTCTCTCGAATTTTCATTGTTTTTCTAAACTCATTTTTGGTATACATCTAATGCATTTTTCTAATACACATATAATATTATTCAAATGTCAGATTAAGATTTATTGAATACGTGGTCACCATTTTTTCTATATACATTTTAATTTTTTCCAAATGCTTGATTAACATTTCTAAAAAAGTCATTAATTTATTCGAATACAGGGACAACCATTTTTCTATACATTTTTTTTTCAAATCCTTGATTAACATTTCTCAGATACAAGTATAACATTTTTCAATACATGGTCAACATTTTTATATACAAATTTCACACTTTATCAAATGCTTGATTAACATTTTTCAGATACTAGATTAACATTGTTTTACATGTTCAACATTTTTTGAAATGCTTGATTCAAAATTTTCAAATACAAATTTAATATTTTATAATACATGGTCAATATTTTTTTCCGTACACGCTTCATAGTTTTCAAATGATTGATTAACATTGTTTCAAATACAACTTTAACATTTTTTAGTACACATTTACTATTTTTCAAATACTTGTTCAACATTTTTTTCAAATGCTTGGATTAATTTTTTTTAAATACATGATCAACTTTTTTCACATACATTATATATTTTTTGTATACATGAGAAACATTTTATATATGTATATTTAACATTTTTCAAATGTTTGGTTAACATTTTTTAAATGTTTTTGTAATATATTATTTAGAATATTTGAAAGTATAAATGAAAGTCAAAAAACAAGAACATGAAAAAAGAACAAAACACGGCTGCAAGGCGCTTCAACAAATCGGAAGGTTGCCTCGCTATAAGCGAGGTATAGCTGCGCCCGTCCAACAGCCGCTTCGCAAAGAAGAACCCCTGACTAGGCAGTCCAAAGGAGGGATCAAATCCAAGATGCCCAAGAAAATCACCCAAAAAGTGGAGAGCAACTAACTCGAGGTTACCCCTTGTGGGAGACCTTCAAGGATCATTTTTGGTGCCTTGGGAGCACGCCAAGCTTTTTTTAAGCGATGAGCACGCCAAGTGGCATGTCTAGCCGCCACCACATGCTGCGGGCTGGGCGTTTCCGATCAATGTTCTTTTACGCAATTTCGTGTTTTAGATGGATTTTTCTGGGTTTGTTTTTTGCCTTTTCGGTTTTCGTTGGGTTTTTCTTATGTTTTGAAGAAAAAGTGCGCGAAAAAATTTGTGCTTCCGGCAGAAATACATATTTGCTTCCGCGAGAAAGCATAATTGTGCTACTCAAGAAAAAACATTGTGGTTCCACCAGAAGCAGATACTTGCTTTCTGTGGAAGCACATATTTGCTTCCGCGAAGGGCAGAACTATGCTTCTCGAAAAAATAAAAAATATATACTTCCATCAAAAGCACATATTTACTTCCGTGTGAAGCACAACTGTACTTATTTATGAAAAAAAAAGATGTGCTTGCACTAGAAGCACAAATTTGGTTCTCATGGAAGCACAATTTTCTTACATGAGAAGCTCCCAAGAAAAAGGAAATATAACAGGATGTGATTTTTTTGAAAAACCGCAACTGTGCTTTTGGGTTTCAATTCTCTCTTCCCTTGTTTGGTATTCACTTTTTTGCGC
Organism: Aegilops umbellulata; assembly: GCA_032464435.1. NCBI lineage: Eukaryota > Viridiplantae > Streptophyta > Magnoliopsida > Poales > Poaceae > Aegilops > Aegilops umbellulata. The sequence continues at coordinate 16,197,418 of CP136060.1, read as the reverse complement.
GAAACCGGTTTAATCTTTTCATTTTTATTTTTTTGGGGTTTAGTTTCTTTTCAATTTTTGGTTTTTTCTTGAAAAGAAGTTTGTCGAAACTTATTAACATGATATCTAGTTTTGAAGATCTCGACACTAGAAATCCAATAGCCAATACGGTTCAAGATTTGGACGCGCGATTCAAGAGATAAAATGTTTTAAATAAATAAATCTCTAAAAAAGGTTAAAAAAAGTTACGACAGGTGTTGCACATGCAGTGCACACTTGTCAGTGCCTGAGAAGATGGTGTGACCTTTGCAAGGGGTACCCTTAGTTATTCATTTCGTAAAAAGTGTTGTGCGCTAGCGAGGTATCAAACTCGCGACGCCCCGCTCGTGAACTAGGGTTTCAAGTCATTGGTGCTGATGAGTTTTTGATGACTAGTTCGCAACACAAACCTTTAAGAACCAACTAGAGCGGTAGAACCAATTTTTTTAATTTTTTTTGAACAAATCAAGAAAATTGTGAACAAAGTTGAAAATCCAAATAGTTTTTTACAAACGTTGACAATTTTGCAAATTATGAAACAATTGACAAGCGCGAATAGTTTTCTAATTCCAAACAATTTTTAAAAAATATATGATTTTTTAAAATATGTGCAATTTTTGGAAAAGGTGAACAAAATTTAAATTTCATATTTTTGAATATTTGAAAATTTATTGAAAATTGTGAACGAAATTTGAAATTTCAAATAATATTTTAATATGTAAAGAATTTTTTAAAAACATGAATTTTTTTTGAAACAATCACATTTTGAATATCTGTTTTTTCTCTTGAATATATGAAAGAACAAAAAGAGAAACAAAAATAACGGAAAAAGAAAAAAGGAAACCCATAAAGAAAACCCGGTCCAAGAACCTTTTGGATGGCTCCCAAAACCGCTCAGTGACCTTCCAGAAGGTTCCCAGAACTGAGGTTAACGCACATAATAAAACAATAAATGGCCGACCCAAGCGGAGAGTGTGCGACGCGTCGACAGTTTGTCGTACAATGCGACAAATAGGGTTTTCCATACGGAACCTCCTCCTATTTGGCAAGAGTCGTCCTGGATGGGACAGCCCCATTGCTGAGCTAGTGAATCGAGCCGACTATAGGAAAATGTAGTTGTTTTTAATTTGTTTTGTAATGTATATTTTTAAGCGAACATTTTTTATAAACTGAGCGCATTTATGTTACTCTGTTGTTTGTTCCATTGTACCATATTCGCACTAGGGCTTCCATAATACTAGGGTCGGCCCTGTCTCGAACTAACTGGTCGGTGAGATTCAGGGAACACACGTCGTCGAGAGCCGATGGGCATTTCCCATGTTGTTACACATTTCTGTCATTGTAAAATTTGATTTCAATCCTTATTAACAAATGGGTTTTCAAACCATCATCTGACTGCAAATCACACACACATGTGCGCACATGACACCTCGATGTTACAAAGGTTTTAAATCTCCCGTTGAGCCAATTGAGCGACCATCTCGTGCCAATTTCATACAAATCATGAAATCTAATGCATTCTTTTGTTCATATTATTATCTATCCACTAACGTGCTCATTTATGTTGTTGGCGTGTATGTTCACATCATGGCCTCTATGGTCATAGGGTAAAGAGATCAAACAAAAGAAAACATCATAGCCAAAACGATAAGAAGATTCAAGGAAATGAGAAAAAATTGTCTTTGTTTTACAATTTCAGTTTTTAAATATAATGTCCTCATGTTAATTCATTTATTTTTGTTCCATGTTGCATTGATTATTACACAACTATGCGAAATATTAGCGATGTCATCTATATGTGTCAAACGATTTTGTGAAATGATGTGGGTTTGGTGTGTAAGATGGTATTATGTACTTGTTATGTGCAAGGAATATAGTGATAGATTAAGTGTTTTCATGCCCCAAGCCGCCTAAAATTTGTTTTCATGGACAAGTAAAATTAAGATCGACCTCTAATTAATGTCGCCCTGATGATTCGAACAAAATACCCCAGCACTAGCGGGCCGAAGGGCGACACACCACACATGGGTCATATCATAGTTGCTTTCTTCCGACTCTAACGTCCTGATGATCACAAACTTATTATATTATCTAAATTTTTGCTTGGAAATAATGTCTGCAAGTTCATTTGCCGCTAGCTGACCTTCTCTTTTGGGAATCTGAAGCTGGAGCCAACAGGCAGGCAAAGAAGCATTTTCTCTACCTTGACAACCCATCTCTCCCGGAGCGTTGCTCTACAACCATTGGGTAAACAAAGGGGGGTGCTCGAGGTGGCTATGAAGTTACACGCATGATACTCCATGCAATGACCAATGTTGGATGGGGACTCCATGATTGTCTGGATTCGCGTCTTTGCACACAGCTTTACAGTGCAAACTGGGTGTTAAAAGACATACATATCTTGTGAGAAATGGAAAATCGATGACCGCTACAGAACCTATTGGGATCTCAATAACTCCCAAACAAACATTCACCTCCGGGTGATGTCACTCCACTTCACATCCTACTTGCTCATTCAAGTCTTATAGCTTGCGTCGCTCGGCAACCACGCACGGACAAACATGTATCACGACCTCCATGCCTTAACACGCGATTCAAACCAGAATAAACTTTGTTCTATTTTTTTTGAAGAAAACGCATATCCCACAAAACAGAAAGTGACATCGACAACGATATAATCAAATGTCGAGTATGCTTGTACATCTAAAATGTGAGACTAAAATTTCAAGATAAAAGACCAGCCCCGCATGGAAATGTCAAAAGAAATTCACAACGCACAACGAATAGTATTGTTTTCTCATTGCTATTTTTCTATGCTTATTGTAGAGAATGATTTGGTGCATCGATAATTGATTGATCGTGCATTAGGCACATATATATAGGTACAAGGGGTGCGATCGGTATCTTGTCTCCTAAGATACACGTACATACAGAGGGAGACAGATACAACAGGTATTGCATACAGGACCCGGACCTACGTACATGTACACATGTTCAACACCCCCCCCCTCCCGTGCAGTCGAAGCGTCGCCGGTGACGCAAAGACTGGACCGAAAGCCCTCAAAAGTCGAGGTGGGTAATCCCTTCGTCATCACATCGGCGAACTGCTGATCGGTGGCCACATGTAGAACACGAACACGACCAAGTGCAACGTGCTCCCGGACGAAGTGGATGTCGAGCTCGATGTGCTTCGTCCGTCGGTGATGGACAGGGTTGGCAGCGAGGTACACCGCGGAGACGTTATCGCAATAGACGAGCGTCGCCTTGGTGACCTCACATAGCAACTCCTGAAGTAGCTGTCGTAGCCATGAACACTCCGCGACGGCGTTGGCTACGACCCGATACTCGGCCTCGACGCTCGATCGTGAGACCGTGGGTTGTCGTTTAGACGACCACGAAATCAGAGAGGGCCCGAGGTAGACACAGTAGCCGGAAGTGGAGCGTCGAGTGTCGGGACACCCAGCCCAGTCGGCGTCGGAGTAGGCGACAAGGCTGGTGTCTGACGAGGCCGTCAGGGTGAGCCCCATGGCTGTGGTGCCACGTATGTACCGAACGTTTCACGAGAGCCCAATGGGTGTCACGAGGAGCGTGCATGTGAAGGCACACCGGCTGGACAGCGTACTGAATGTTCGGACGCGTCAGTGTGAGGTACTGAAGCGCACCGATGATGGAGCGGTAGAAGGGAGCGTCGGACGCCGGAGAGCCCTCAACGGCGGACACCTTAGCCTTCGTATCGACAGGCGTGGAAGCAGGCTTGCAGTAAAGAATGCCCGCTCGCTCCAGAAGCTCGTAGGCATACTTCTGCTGGTGCAGGAAGAAGCCAGTAGCCCGGCGCACGACCTCGATGCCGAGGAAGTAGTGGAGAGCCCCCAAGTCCTTGAGGGCGGACTCGGTGTCGAGGTGAGCTGTGATCTGCTGAAGAAGCGTTGGCGAGGACGCAGTCAGGATGATGTCGTCGACGTACAGTAGGAGGTACGCGGTGGCGGGGCCCTGGTGGTAGACAAACAGGGAGGCATCGGACCGTGTGGACCGGAACCCCTGCTGCTGGAGGAAGGCCATGATCCACTGGTACCAGGCCCGAGGCGCCTGCTTCAACCCGTAAAGAGAACGGGAGAGCAAGCACACGTGGTCCGGATAGGTGGTGTCGACGAAACCAGTCGGCTGCTGACGGAACACCTGCTCGTCGAGATGACCATGCAAAAAAGCATTAGACACGTCGAGCTGGTGAACAGGCCAAGCGCGAGAAACAGCAAGCTGGAGAACAGCGTGAATCGTGCCCGGTTTGACAACCGGGGCGAAGGTGTTGGTGAAGCCCACGCCGGCGCGCTGGCGAAAGCCGCACACCACCCAACGCGCCTTGTAGCGCTCGAGAGAACCGTCGGGGCGAGTCTTGTGGCGGAAGACCCACTTGCCAGTGATGACATTGGCACGGGGTGGCCGCGGGACAAGCTGCCAGGTACGGTTGCGCTGTAGGGCGTCAAACTCCTCACGCATCGCAGCTAGCCAGTTCGGATCCCGAAGGGCTGCGCGAGCGGAGGTGGGGAGCGGGGACGGTGTCGAGGTAGAAGTCGCGCACGCGTACTCGTCCGACGGGTAGCGCGTGCTGGGACACAGCGTCCCAGTCCGAGCCCGAGTGACCACACCGGTGAGGGGTGCGGCCGCGGTGTCGGGGGCCGCGGCGACGGAAGCCACGGCGGGGGCCGCGTCGGGGGCAGCCACGGGGACCACAGCGGGGGCGGCCGAGGGGGCCGCGGCGGGGGCGGCCGCGGAGCCGCAGCGGGGCCGGCCGAGGGGGCCGCGACGACGGGGGCCGTGACGGGGCCGCGGCGGGGACGGCAGAGGAGGCCGCTGCATCGGGAGCCGCGGTAGGAGCTGCAGCGCCAGGGGTCGCCCGCGCGGGGAGCGCGGGCAGGGCCGGACCCGGGCCGCGGTTGGGCGGTCCGCCAGAGGTGGGGGCAGGGACGAACCGCGCCGCAGAAGACTCCGAAGGTGACGGTACCTGCTGAAACGGGAACATGAGCTCATCAAAGTACACATGCCGCAAAGTGAAAACGCGGTGGGAGACTGGATCATAGCACCGGTAACCTTTGGTGTTGGGAGGGTATCCAAGAAAGATGCAACGAAGGGACCGGGGCACGAGTTTGTGAGGAGCAGTGGACGCGGTACTAGAATAACAGAGACACCCGAAAATGCGAAGACCATCATAAGATGGAACCGCACCAAAGAGGAGCTGGTGAGGGGTGTAGTTCCAGTGGGAACGACAGGGGCGAATGTTAATGAGTAGGCTGGCGGTCATGAGCGCGTCCGGCCAGAACCGAGGAGGCACGTAAGAGTGGAAGCGCAACGTGCGGGCACAGTCATTCAGCGTGCGAAGGACGCGCTCGGCGCGACCATTCTACTGAGACGTGTAGGGGCAGGTGAGGCGAAAGATGGTGCCGTGGGACGCAAGTAAATTGCGGACGGCGACGTTGTCAAACTCCTTGCCGTTGTCAGTTTGCAAGGCGAGAATAGGACGACCAAACTGTGTGGTGATGTATGAATAAAAAGCGGTGAGTGTGGCAAGAGCGCCAGACTTGCGACAAAGAGGGAAGGTCCACACATAATGAGTAAAATCATCCAATATCACCAGATAGTATAAATAGCCTGTGTTGCTAGCAACCGGGGACGTCCAAACATCACTATGCAATAACTGAAACGGAAAGGTGGAAATATTTATAGACTCGCTAAAGGGAAGATGAACGTGCTTGCCGATCATCGACCTTATTACATGAGAAGAAAAAACTCTGAAGAATCTGACGCATAACAGTGGAGTTGGGATGACCAAGACGGGCATGCCAAAGATCGACACTGGCGGCGAAGGCGGCGGGGCGACGAGTGGTGGTGGCGCCGGAGGGATGCAGTGGGTAAAGCTCGTCCGGGCTATCACATCGTGGAGCACCATCCGTGTACGGGCGTCCTTCACAGAAAAACCGATGTCGTCAAATTCAACAGTTATAGGATTTTCACAAGCAAGGTGACAAACAGAAATGAGATTGGTGACTAAGTCAGGAGACACAAGAACATTAGACATATGCACAGGAGTGGAAGTAGAAGGAAAAGACATATGACCAACGTGAGTAATGGGTAGGGAGGAACCATTACCAACGGTGATACAAGTGAAAATATGAATGGGAATGGCAAACGTGAGGTTACCAGGATGAGCAGTCATGTGAGCAGTGGCACCCGAGTCCATGTACCAGTCACCACCGCCATCATAGGAGCTCGGTGACGGGGCGGAGTGCAGGGCAGCGAGCAAGGCTGGGTCCCACGGCGGCGGCACCTGAGGAGGGTAGGACCCTCCGTAGGCCGGCGCGGGAGCGACCTCGAAGGCCGGAGCGGCGGCGCCATAGGCAGGGCGCGGCCCCATAAGCCGGCGCGGACCCGTAGGCCGGCGCTGGCGGGGGGACGACACCATAGCCACAGCAAGGAGCGGCGTTCTACGCGGCGAATAGGGCCTGGTGGCCCGCCGGGCGGGGCTCAAGGATGCCCGGAGCCGGAGCCCGAGGGACCAGCATGGAGTACGCGTGGACGATGCCGGTCCACAGGTTGGTGTCGTACGTCCATGGGGGAGTCACCTGCTGCTGCTGCTGACGAGGGGCCCCTACCCCGGCGCCTGTTGCTGCTTGCGGCCGCCCCCATGGCTGTTGCCGCGGCACCCGCCACCCGGCTGCTGGGGGGCAGCGGGAGGGGCGGGAGGCGCGGGCGGGAGGGGGAAGTACCCCGGAGGCGCAGGGGGCGGCGGCTGCTGGCGCGGCGCGGGTGGGGCGGCCGGTGGAGGGGCGTCGCGTGAGGTGCCAGCGGCGAGGGCGTGGTGCTGCACGCGCTTCTTGACCCCCTTCATCCGGCGCTCCTCCAACCTCAAGTATGCCACAAACTTGGGGAAGGAGGGCTCCGGCATCAAGGTGAGGTTGAAGGCGGCGTTACCGAAGTCCTCGTTGAGGCCGGCGGTGAGCGTGCTGAAGAGGAGGTCGTCGTCCACCTTGGCTCCAATGTCACGGAGCTCGTCCGCCAACGTCTTCAGGCGGCGGCAGTAGTCATCAATGGACTGTTCATCCTGGTAACAGTCAAAAAATTCCTGCTGCAAAAAAACACAGCGCTGAAGCTTGTTGTCGGTGAAGAGGCCGTTCAGCTTGACCCACAGGGCGCGGGCGTCGTCGCCGACGCTCACGACCGTGTGGAAGAAGTCCTTGGAGATGGTGGTGAAGAACCACCAGATGATCGTGGCGTCAATCGCGGTCCACTCGGCGTCATCCACCATGGCGCGGGAGTCCACGGTGCTATCCACGTGGTCCACGAGATTGTTCTCGCGAAAGAGCAGCGTAAAGTACGTCTTCCATGCGAAGTACGTGGAGTTGGAGGCGTCGAGGATGACGGGGACGCGTGCGTGGACGTTGATGTCGTGGATTTTGGCGGGGTCGACGGCGAAGGGGTTGGTGTAGGTGGAGGCGTTGGACGACATGGCGGCGGGTTCGTGGGAGGAAGGCGGCGGCGCGGCTGGAGAGGAGCGACGCGGCGGCGGGAGGTAGGCGACGCGGCGTGGGGAAGGAGGCGCGCGGTGGAGGGAAGGCGCGCGGGGAGGAGAGGTGGAGGCGGCGGCTTGGGGCGGCGGCCCGAGGCGACAGTTAGGGTTAGCGGAAGCTGGAGGATCGACTTGCAATAGATATCATGTAGAGAATGATTTGGTGCATCGATGATTCATTGATCATGCACTAGGCACATATATATAGGTACAAGGGGTGCGACCGGTATCTTGTCTCCTAAGATACACGTACATACAGAGGAAGACAGATACAACAGGTACTGCATACAAGACACGGACCTACGTACATGTATACATGTTTAACACTTATCTTCTGCATATATGTAAATTAACATAGTCCAATTAATTCTGAAATTTTAAATCAACCTGTGGCTGGATGGTTGACACTGGTATCCCAGTCCATTAGGGTTCAAGTCCTGGTGCTTGTATTATTTCAGGATTTTTGTGATACACTTTCAGTGGGAGGAGACATTTCTGTCCACGACAAGACGCCTACGGTGACTTTTTAAATTTTAAGATGATAAGCCGACTCGGTCTTTTGAAGGTGCTCATACGGGTAGGATGTGTGCGTTCATAGAGGTGGGTGTGTGCGCGTATAGATGAGCGCTTGCTTTCATACTGTGTTAAAAAAATTGATCTTAAAAACTTGCAATTTAGCAAAATATTATCGCTGGCAAGCTTCCCCGCAAGAAAGGAGAAAAAAATAATTACGAGTTCGAAGTTGGAGCCTAGGGTGAAGCTCAACTCAATTTTCCGCCCCACTACAAGGCTAGCTACAAGTCTACAACCATCGGGGTGTGCCGAGGTGGCTGTGAGCCTGTGAGGCTTCACGGTCATCCAATCAAGGCATATCACGCACCGGTGATAAATGCGCTGAATAGCCGGTGGAAACGGGAAGAACTCAAACGGGGAAACCCACCGGCGTCGGGGCCTCATCGCTCATCAATGACTCCCAACCTAACATTCGCCTCTCCTGGCCGCTGCCACTGCACTACACAGCACTCCCCATGTTACCTGCTCCTCCTGCAGCCCCATTGCTTTCACCGGCCGGCATTCGGCAACCACGGCACATGCACAGACGCAGACCGCCGCGTCCTCCTCTGACCTCCAGTTTGGCTCGTCGCCCGGCCATGATGGGTGGGGCTCTCCCATGTGAGACGGGAAGACCTCCGCGGCAGCTGCGGTCACATGCGGGGTGGTAATGGCGAGTGCCAAATACTCCACCAGCAACAACTACCAGCACAGCAGCACCGCAGCAGTTACAGCGCGCGCCGACGGGGACACCGCCGTGCTCCGTGCGACCGCGCAATGGACCGGTGCTTGCCCACTCGCCGCCGGGAACCGCGCGCGCTCTGCTCCAGACCTGACCCTCACCTGGGCGCGCCGCAGCGTCGCAGCTACGGCGTAGTAGGTCGTTGGGAAGGGTACGCCCTAGGCCAGTCCCGTCGCTGCTGATACTGCAGGACCTGCTCCAGTTCTATTCTGAGCTACAGTGGTAGCGCACATGATATTTTTCTCGGCTTCTTCCCCGGTGCGCTTTCCGCAGTGGACACGGCGCCTCCGTGTGGGCATGGGCTGCCGGCTGCGCCATGTGCTCCGGTCACTAGTTAGATTCTGGTGAAACTAAACAACGCATTAGGATATGACCACTGCACGGGAACCGGAATAATTTAATTAAGTGGAATGAGCGGCTGACTGTAAAAGTACACAACCGAAATGTGTTGCGGATTCGTTTGTAAGAAAATTTTCTACGTAGGGAAATTTTCTGAGGATCCGGATCCTCCAAAAAACAATATACTATACATCTACTTTGAATCAAAGGAGTCCTAATTAATTTCTACCCGGCAGCACCACTCTGTATTTATGGCTCATCCACTTTGGCTTGCAACTTGTTGGCAGCAAGAATAATAACACTACTCATCTACCAACATTCCATGTTAGTGTTAACATATGCGTAAACTATACGTCCGTTTGGTTTGTTATCCTCCTCATGAACTACAATAAAAAATTGGATGCCCACAAATTTAGCTACCATCAGTTTAATTTGTTTCCTGTCCAACTTTTGTATATTTACGAGAAAAAAAAACTTATGTATGTCTTTAGTTGGAAATAAACTTTTGAATATTTTCTCTCTCGATTTGTGCATGTCATCTTTGAGCAGGGCCCACTGCTCATCTACCAACACTGCTGTCAGAATTAGATTTACTCCTAGTAGGAGTAACAGTTATTGCCATATATATATGTACAAACACATGACAATTATATATCAACAACTAATAAATACTACTCTAGTAACTGAATCTTGCCCAGTAAAACTTTGCTACAGATCAAACTAAAACAAGCCCTATATGACTATGCAACCAGAGGTTATCTGCTAACGAACTGCGTCTTTATCTTATTTAATCTAACATAACACACCAAGTGCGGTTTAGTTACAGTACGACAGTCATTGTTCGCAAAACCAAACCAAAGATGAATGTTGGCGTCGCCAAGAGTCCAACTTCTTTTCTACCTTTTCGACAATAAGAAAAACCCTCCGATTCATAGTACTTGTCGCTCAAACGAACGTATGTAGAGAGTACTAAAAGAGATAGTACTGCTTTTGCTGATTGTAATCTCAGATATTTTATCAGAAATTTGCCTGTCTCACGGTTATATCACGTACCCTCGGCACGGCACAAATGCAAAAGCAAGAGCCTTCCCACGGGAGAAGAGAGCAGAGTCGCGGTGCACTGCAGGTCTGTAACGCATGCATGGTCTGAGCAGCCAGTGGAGCATCACATGCCGAGTACAGACAGCAGGAGCAGGCCCGTCCTCTCCACAGTAACGCTTCCATAACTGCACACCCCCCGCCACCGTCCACCGCCACCTCTCCCCCGCCTCATGCCCAGCTAGCTGCCCTTCCTGCCCTACATATACCCAGGCGACCCAACCAAAAGATCTCAACTCTCAAGTCCACAATTCACACCGCTCCTACCCAGCCACGCACGCGCGGAGAAGAGAAGCAGCAAGCGCCATGGCGAAGGTCTCCTTCCTCCTCGTGGCGCTCCTCGTCCTCGCCGTCGCGTTCCCAGTGGTAATCACCCATGCCACTTCGCCTCTCTCCTTCATCCTTCAGCCATGCATTTATGTTTTTTCCTTCACTCACCGGTGCTCTTCTCCCTCGGGTCGTGCCGTGCAGGAGGTGATGGGAGGAGGAGGAGGAGGAGTAGGAGGAGGAGGAGGCGGCGGCAATCTCAAGCCATGGGGTAAACCCACTCGCAGTCTTGCTACATTTTGCCTCGTTTCGTCTAGCTTAGTCATTTTTAACATTTTTTTTATGTTTTTTGCGGCGTTTTGTTGTGTGTGTGTGTGTGTGTGTGTGTGTGTGTGCAGAGTGCTCGTCCAAGTGCTCGTCGCGGTGCTCGGGGACGCAGTACAAGAAGGCGTGCCTGACCTACTGCAACAAGTGCTGCGCCACCTGCCTCTGCGTGCCGCCGGGCACCTACGGCAACAAGGGCGCCTGCCCCTGCTACAACAACTGGAAGACCAAGGAGGGAGGCCCCAAGTGCCCCTAGATTCTTGATTTTCTTTCTTCTTCTTCTTCTGGGGTGCCAGCTTGCGGTTCATGGCTATTCACTACTCGGCCATTTAGATCTGAATTATGTGATAGGCATTTAATTAGTGGCATGTGAATTGCCCTCCCAGTTATCTGTGCTTCTATCAGTATAAGATGTGGAAAAATGGAGGCGCCGTGCTTTCCCACATGATTATAGTGGGACCTATCGAGCTTTATTGTTCCTTGTGCGCCTGTGCACCGTGCTTTCTTGCCTCAAAAGTCAGATGAAGCTTTCTTGCCTCAAAAGTCAGATGAAGCATGCAGCGCCCGTACCATTCCGCATGAATGGTGAGCTATCACAATGAACAAAAGCATTCAACGCCCGTTCATTTTTCTTTCGTTTTCAGATGTGCGATGAGTCTTTTGTTGTTATTGATACTGAGGCCATCCAAATCGATCATGCAGACGCTAAAACGACCACTTACCGCAGTGTTTGTTTGTTAGGGGAGAAACAAATTCGTTTTGCATGTTTGGAGCGCTGCGCGCTTAATTGGATTATTAATTTCTTTACTTCTTTTTGCGGGGTATAAATTTCTTTAGTTATCTAACCGTTGCTAAAATAGTAGTGCTACAAATTAGCATTGCAGGCTGTGACCCTTATGTGTGCGCTTGTAATCAGAAAATCACCAGCTCAAAAAGAAAAGAAAATCAGAAAATCTGAAAAGCATCTAAATGCATGGAAAATAGAGGGTACACCTGGTTGTAGATGAACCCTATAAATCAATTTCAGGGATATTTTTTAACAATTCAGGAAAAAGTCAAAAATCTTTGAAACTTTTTTTGTACAAACTTGACTTATTGGTGTACTTGTAAGAAAAATTGACAATGAAAAACTGCCGTTGAAAAACCTAAGCATAAAAACAATTGTCGAGGACAATATAGAGTGGATAGTACTACCTCTAATATAGTGCCGATTCTGACTTTGTCCTGGACAATACCACGAAAGTCATTTCACCCTCAAACTTTTTACGCCAGTGTAACACGTTATCAAGTTTTTTGCCAACAAATTTCATGATTTTTCAACCATTTTTTAAATTACTATTTTTTTGGCAATTCGGGTGCAACAGCACCCAAGAGCCAAACGTTTCCCTCTCTAAATACACTCTCCTTTTTCTCCGGGAAAGGTGGAAGGCTATATACTACTATTAGATAAACCAGCCTTACATGAACTTTCATACCGGAAGAACAAATTACATGCATGTCCTTGAAAGCTTGTTGATGCCTTCGGATCTTCGTTCCAGCGGAGCAATTTTATTGAAACCCAGGAGCTTGAAAACCATCGACTGTGAAGTAGATGTAGATCAGAAGACGCCGACGATCATGATTTGGCTGAGCTTCATCGGATGGAGAAGGAACCGGAGAAAAAAAATAGTGTGACATCACCCACTCCACAGTGTGGTGCCCATCACCTAGGTATAATAATGACAATTTTACCCATGGACATTGGTAACCATGGGTACTAGACCCGAATGAGTAGGGCTTGGATATGTTTTTACGTCCATGGGCATTGCTGGAACCTGACCTGATTAGTTGTGGATAGAGCATGAGAATAATTATATACTCGTGGTTATGCCTGAACCCGACCTGATAGTCTAATTTGTTTTTTACCCTGAAACAGTGAGAGAGTCTTCCACTGTGAGCTTTTCAATTAAATAAAATAACATATGCACAACCAATCAATTTAATGGCTAGTCCAAAAGGAGGGGGGAGGGGGACACTGTTGTTCTGATCCCAAGCTCATGTAAGCTCGGGTGAACAGTAAAATGAATGTTGAGGATATCACTTACGTTAGCGTCTCGGTCAGCTGGATTTAGAGATTAATTGGAAATCAGCCGATTAATCGATTTTATCGGTCGACTATTAATCGACCATTTTTGCAAATCTCCGGTTCCCAACACTAAAATATGGCTATATTCAACACCAAAACAATATTAGACAGACGTGTTACCATGATTCCTATCTTTGAATCCTCGTATAATCACAAACAAAATAGGACAATACTACATATTGCATAACAAGGTCCACAAAACACAAATAAACATAGTTTTTGCAAATATAATGTTAGGTATAGGCCCGATTTATCGGTATATTCCTAATAAATCGTTTGTCAAAGTGATAAACCGGCCCAAACGATAAACGGTGAAGATAAGGCATAATCTTATCGGTCACCCCATGAGTAGCGATAAATCGGACGATAAATCGCTGAATCGGAAGATTTTTTGAACAGTAGTAAAACCAAAAGAAAATGAAAAAAAATCCAAACAATGTGTGAAACATTGACAAAAGTTTCAATGGCTTGCAAAATTTCAATACCAAATGACATTCGTGGAAAATCTAGCAAAAAAATCAAAATTGATGCTCCAAAATTTTATTTTCAAATGCATTTTGAAGCATCGATTTTGTTTTTTCGCCAGATTTTCCATGAATGTCATTTTGAGTTGAAATTTTGCAAGCTATTAAAACATTTGTCAACGTTTCACACACAAAAAAAGGATATTTTTGTTTCATTTTTTCATTTTACTGTTCACCCGAGCTCTCATGTGCTCGGGATTAGAACAACACTTTCGAGGGGAGAGTGGGAGTTCTATGTTAGGGAACTAACAAAAGCAGGGAAGTTTTTATGTTTCTCCTTGACCCTATAGGTGAAGAGGGAGAAGTCTTCAGAAAATTTGTGGGGGTAATATTCTTTGAGCCCTACCCATTATCCTTTTCCAATCATATTTTTAATCAGAAAAGCAAAGAAAAACCACCCTCGAGTAACTTACTTCATCGTCTTCTCAAGTTATGCTACATTTTTTGAGAGTCTAATAGTTTATGTTGTACTATGTCATTTCGCAGGAACTTAGATTGACACGTGTTGTGTACTTGTGTTGATTTTGATATTGTTGGAAATGCTAATCTTAGAGCATCTTCAACAGCCGCGCTACGCGCGGCACGCTAAAAGCATTTGCAGCGCGCGGTTCGCGAGTTTTTGCGAGGCGCGAAGCGCTTGCTCCAGCGGCCGCTGTAAAGTTTAGAGCGCGCGAGCCGTTCCAGCAGCCGCTGTAAAAAAATTGCGCGCGCTCTCGCACAAACAATATATGCACTCCAAACACAACCAAGAAGATCAAACACAAATAAAATAAATCAACAATAAATAGTCAATTTCATTATTAGAACTCAATCAAATAGTTTATCTTGCAATAGACCAAATAGTTCAACAATACAACATCAAACGCACAAATCATGATGCTCTTTGTCAGCCATTTCATGTCCACCACTCCTTAATGAGATCCTTCTGAAGATCATCATGCGTTTCGACACGTCGAATGACATGATAGGAGGCAACAAAATGGGCCACCCTGGCAGCCCTCCGCCGCACTCGCACAGGGTGTCTCAAGAGCTCATACTGAGAGTAGTCTAAATTTTGGCCACACTCATTCTCGATGAACATGTTGTGCATGATCACACAAGCGTGCATGATGTACAAAATCCGGGCATGGGCAGCCCGGCCCGGCGTCCCAGCCCGAGCCCGGCCCGGAAAACCCGGGTCGGGCTTTACATTCGGGTCGGACTCGGGCTTTGTTTTACAGCCCGAATGATAGTTTGGGCCGGGATTGGGCTTCAATTTTTTTGTATTTCAGGTCGGGCTTTTGGGCTTCGGGCCGGGCTTTCACATGCGCGTACTAAGAAACAACATTCGGGCTTGGCTTTCGGGCTTGGGGCTTGATTTCGGGCTGGGTCGGGCTTGAAAATAGGGAGTATTTCGGGCTTCCGGCCGGGCTCGGGCTTGAGAAATGAAGGTCGGGCTTTTACAAGCCCGGCCCGACATTTGCCCGGGTAACCAAAGCATCTTTTTGTTGGGGAACGTTGCAGAAAACAAAAATTTTCCTACGGTTTCACCAAGATCTATCTATGAGTTCATCTAGCAACGAGTATTCAGATTAGATAGCATCTACATACCACTTTGTAGATCGCAACGGAAGCGTTCGAGTGAACGTGGATGAGGTAGTCGTACTTGCCGTGATCCAATTCACTGATGATCTAGTGCCGAACGGACGACACCTCCGCGTTCAACACACGTACGGAAAGCGTGACGTCTCCTCCTTCTTGATCCAGCAAGGGGGAAGGAGAGGTTGATGAAGAAGACTCCAGCAGCAGCACGACGGCGTGGTGATGGTGGAACTACAGTACTCCGGCAGGGCTTCGCCGTGCACTTACGGAGGATGAGGAGGTGTTGGAGAGGGAGAGTGAGGCGCCAGGGCATAGGGTGCGCTGCCCCCTCCCCTCCCCCCTTTATATAGGCCTCTTGGGGGGGGGGCGCCGGCCTTGGGAGATCTAATCTCCCAAGGGGGGCGGCGGCCAGGGAGGTTTCCCTCCCCCCCAAGCCATCTAGGAGGTGCCTTCCACCACTAGGACTCCTCCTAGATGGAACCCTAGGCGCATGGGCCCTTTGGGGCTGGTTCCCCTTGGCCCAAGCAGGCCAAGGCGCACCCCCTAAGGCCCATGTGGCCCACCAGGGCAGGTGGCCCCACCTGGTGGACCCCCGGGACCCCTTCGGTGGTCCCGGTACAATACCGATAACCCCGAAACTTGTCCCGATGGCCGAAACAGCACTTCCTATATATAATTCTTTACCTCCGGACCATTCCGGAACTCCTCGTGACGTCCGGGATCTCATCCGGGACTCCGAACAACATTCAGGTTACTGCATATACATATCTTCACAACCCTAGCGTCACCGAACCTTAAGTGTGTAGACCCTACGGGTTCGGGAGACATGCAGACATGACCGAGACGACTCTCGGGCAATAACCAACAGCGGGATCTGGATACCCATGTTGGCTCCCACATACTCCACGATGATCTCATCGGATGAACCACGATGTCGAGGATTCAATTAATCCCGTATACGATTCCCTTTGTCAATCGGTATTTTACTTGCCCGAGATTCGATCGTCGGTATCCCAATACCTCGTTCAATCTCGTTACCGGCAAGTCACTTTTCTCGTACCGTAATGCATGATCCCGTGATCAAACAGTTTGATCACATTGAGCTCATTATGATGATGCATTACCGAGAGGGCCCGGTGATACCTCTCCGTCAAGCGGAGTGACAAATCCCAGTCTCGATCCATGTCAACCCAACAGACACTTTCAGAGATACCCGTAGTATACCTTTATAGTCACCCAGTTACGTTGTGACGTTTGGCACACCCAAAGCACTCCTACGGTATCCGGGAGTTACACGATCTCATGGTCTAAGGAAAGGATACTTGACATTGGAAAACTCTAGCAAACGAACTATGCGATCTTATGCTATGTTTAGGACTGGGTCTTGTCCATCACATCATTCTCCTAATGATGTGATCCCGTTATCGATGACATCAAATGTCCATAGTCAGGAAACCATGACTATCTGTCGATCAACGAGCTAGTCAACTAGAGGCTCACTAGGGACATGTTTGTTGTCTGTTATTCACACATGTATTACGATTTCCGGATAACACAATTATAGCACGAATAAAGACAATTATCATGAATAAGGAAATATAATAATAATGCTTTTATTATTGCCTCTAGGGCATATTTCCAACACTTTTGATCCCAAAATCTAGCCGGTCCTCTCACAATAGCAAATTGGGCTTGCAAAATCCCAAAAGCTCTCTCCAGATCTTTTCTAGCCGCCGCCTGAGCATTGTGGAAATCAAGATTTTTCTTACCTTCCAGTTTTTTCAATGGCTTCACAAATGTTTGCCACTTTGGGTAGATGGCATCCGCAAGATAGTAGCCATAGTTGCATGTATGGTCATTTGCTACAAACTGCACCGGTGGCAGTTCACCATTTGCAATCTTATTCATCAGTGGTGACCGATTAACAATGGTGATATCATTCAAAGATCCAGGCATTCCAAATAAAGCATGCAATCCAAGTCTCTTGATCGGCCACCGCTTCAAGGATTATAGTGGAACCCTTTTTTTGGCCGTCGAATTGCCCATGCCATGCCTTAGGACAATTCTTCCAACTCCAATGCATGCAATCTATTGAGCGAAGCATACCTGGAAGCCGCGAGCTTTGTTCATCTTCAATAGCCTTGCGACATCTTCAGCATTGGGAGATCTCAAATACTCCTGGCCAAACACCACAATTCTGACTGCGAAGCGCTTGACACACATGATGGCTTGACTCTCACCCATGGCCAAGTGGTCATCAACTAGATCAGCGGGAATACCATATGCCAACATACGCAAAGCGGCTGTCACCTTCTGAAAGGTGTTATGCCCGAGCTCTCCGGCGGCATTCCTCCTTTGCTGAAAAAACCGGTCATGGCTCGCTAGTTTTTCTGCAATGCGCCTGAACAAGTCGGTGCTCATCCTAAACCGGCGTCGGAAGTACGACTCGGGGTACATGGGATCATCCGCAAAATAGCACCTCATCAATCTGTTGTGGGCATCGATCCTATCCCTCTAAATTTTCTGCCGACCCATAACCGAACCACCGTGCTTCGGTTTTTTATTGATGTGCATAGCTAGGATCATTGCAAGATCCTCCTCCTCTTCAATATCAAATTCTTCTTCTAAAGAATCATATGACGAACTCATTTACAATGTTCAATTTAAACTAGGCTATAAAAACTACAAACATGCATCAAATTCATGTAAAAAATGTGAAGTTGAAGCAATACATACCTTCCAAGCATTTTGTCGAACACCTTGTGGGCGCCGAGCGGTAGTGGGCGGCCGAGCGCTGTTCGTCGGAGGAATGGCGCACGCGAGGGGCGGCGACGACTGGAGGGAGAAGGAGGAAGCGGTGGCGGCGCGGGGATAGGCCGGGGAAGCGCCGAAATGGTCGCCGGAACAAATGGGGTGGTGCGGGCGGCGGCGCCAGCGCCTGGGTCGGGGTAGGTGGAAATCGCGAGCGGGCGCCCGAGTGTGCAGTGCGCGGTAGCGGGCGCAGAAATAAACGGCACGTGATGGCGTTTTGGACCGCGCGCTGAACTCTTTACGCCGCGCGCGCGGTTATTGCGCGTTGATACGTCACCAACGTACCTATAATTTTTGATTGTTTCATGCTATTATATTATCTGTTTTGGATGTTTTATATGCATTAATATGCTATTTTATATTATTTTTGGGACTAACCTATTAACCTAGAGCCCAGTGTCAGTTCCTATTTTTTTCCTTGTTTTTGAGTTTCGCAGAAAAGGAATACCAAACAGAGTCCAAACGGAATGAGACTTTCGCGATGATTTTTCTTGGACCAGAAGACATCCAGAGGATTTGGAGTGCAAGTCAGAGAAGCCACGAGGCGTCCACAAGGATGGAGGGCACGCACGGGGGGGGGGGGGGGGGGTAGGGCGCGCCCCCACCCTTGTGGGCCCCTCATGACTCCACCGACCTATTTCTTCCGCCTATATATTCTCATATACCCCAAAACCTATCAGGGGAGCCACGAAAACACTTTTCCACCGCCGCAACCTTCTGTACCCGTGAGATCCCATCTAGGGGCCTTTTCTGGCGTCCTGTCGGAGGGGGATTCTATCATGGAGGGCTTCTACATCAACATCATTGCCCTACCGATGAAGCGTGAGTAGTTTACCACAGACGTACGGGTCCATAGCTAGTAGCTAGATGGTTTCTTCTCTCTCTTTGATTCTCAATACCATGTTCTCCTCGACGTTCTTGGAGATCTATTAGATGTAATACCTTTTTGCGGTGTGTTTACCGAGATCCGATGAATTGTGGATTTATGATCAGCTTATCTATGAATATTATTTGAATCTCATCTGAATTATTATATGCATGATTTGTTATCTTTGCAAATCTCTTTGAATTGTCGATTCGGTTTGGCCAACTAGATTGGTTTTTCTTGCAATTGGAGAAGTGCTTAGCTTTGGGTTCAATCTTGCAATGTCCTTTTCCAGCGACAATAGGTGCAGCAAGGCACGTATTGTATTGTTGCCATCGAGGATAAAAAGATGGGTTTTACATTGTATTGCTTGAGTTTTTTCCCTCTACATCATGTCATCTTACTTAATGCGTTACTCTGTTCTTCATGAACTTAATACTCTAGATGCGGGCAGGAGTCGGTCGATGTGTGGAGTAATAGTAGTAGATGCAGGCAGGAGTCGGTCTACTTGATACGGACGTGATGCCTATATTCATGATCACTGCCTTAGATATCATCATAACTTTGCGCTTTTCTATCAACTACTCGGCAATAATTTGTTCACCCACCGTAATATTTTCTATCTTGAGAAAAGCCTCTAGTGAAACCTATGGCCCCCGGGTCTACTTTTGATCATATAAGTTTCCAATCTACAATTTTAGTTTCCTATTTACTTCCTTTGCAATCTTTTACTTTCCGTTCCATAAACCAAAAATATTACTTTACCGTTTCTCTATCAGATCTCACTTTGCAAATAACCGTGAAGGGGTTGACAACCCCTTTATCGCGTTGGGTGCAAGTTGGTGTTTGTTTGTGCAGGTATTCGGTGACTTGTGTGTTGTCTCCTACTGGATTGATACCTTGGTTCTCAAAACTGAGGGAAATACTTACTCTACTTTGCTGCATCACCCTTTCCTCTTCAAGGGAAAAACCAACGCAAGCTCAAGAAGTAGCAGGAAGAATTGCTGGCGCCGATGCGGGGAGATATACGCCAAGTGAAGACATACCAAGTACCCATCATAAACTCTCATCTCTTGCATTACATTATTCGCCATTCGCCTCTCATTTTCCTCTGCCCCACTTCTAAAACAATTTTTGAAAAGATTTGTCTTTTCTTCGCCCCTCTTCCGTTCGTCTTCTTCGCTTGCCTTTTGTGTGCTCATGTGTTGGATTGCTTGTCACGACGACTCAAGGGAATACCAAACCGTGTGATTTTTCCAACACCAATAACAATGATTTTATTAGTACTCCGATTGCTCCCGCTACTAATGCGGAATCTTGTGAAATTAATGCTGCTTTGTTGAATCTTGTTATGAAAGATCAATTTTCCGGCCTTCCTAGTGAAGATGCCGCATCCCATCTAAACAATTTTCGTTGATTTGTGTGATATACAAAAGAAAAAAGATGTGGATAATGATATTGTTAAATTGAAGCTATTTCCATTCTCGCTTAGCTAAAACTTGGTTTTCATGTTTGCCTAAAAATAGGATTCATTCATGGAATAAGTGTAAAGATGCTTTTATTTTCAAGTATTTTCCTCTCGCTAAGATCATCTCTCTTAGGAACGATATTATGAATTTTAAGAAACTTGATCATGAGCATGTTGCACAATCTTGGGAGAGAATGAAATTGATGATCCGAAATTGCCCTACACATGGTTTGAATCTGTGGATGATTATACAAATTTTTTATGCTGGATTGAATTTTGCTTCTAGAAACCTTTTAGATTCGGGCGCGGGAGGTACTTTTATGGAAATTAATTTAGGAGAAGATACTAAACTTCTAGACAATATTATTGTTAATTATTCTCAATGGCATACTGAAAGATCTTCCACTAGTAAAAAGGTGTATACATTGAAGAGATTAATGTTTTGAGTGGAAAGATGGATGAGCTTATAAAATTGTTTGCTAGTAAGAATGCTCCTATTGATCCTAATGATATGCCTTTGTCTACTTTGGTTGAGAATAATAATGAATCTTTGGATGTGAATTTTTTTGGTAGGAACAATTTTGGTAATAACGCGTATAGAGGTAATCTTAATTCTAGGCTGTTTCCTAGTAATTTCTCTAATAATTATGGTAATTCATACAACAATTCTTATGGAAGTTATAATAAGATGCCCTCTGAATTTGAGAATAGTGTTAAAGAATTTATGAGTTTGCAAAAGAATTTAATGCTTTGATTGAAGAAAAAATGCTTAAGATAGATGATTTGGCTATGAACATGGATATAATTTCTCTTGATGTTGATTCTTTGAAACTTAGATCTATTCCACCCAAGCATGATATCAATGAGTCTCTCAAGGCTATGAGAATTTCCATTGATGATTGCAAAGAAAGAACCGCTAAGATGAATGCTAAAAAAGATTGGTTTATAAAAGCGTGTTCTTCTAGTTTCCGTGAAAATAATGATGAAGATCTTAAAGTGATTGATGTGACTCCTATTGAATCTTTGTTTTCCAATATAAATCTTGATAAAGATGGTACTGGAGATGAGTCAACTTTAGTTAAAAGGCGTCCCAATGATTCGGATTTTTAGATCTTTATGCAAAAATTGATAAAAGTGGGATTGGACAGGTCAAAACTTTAGGTAGCAATGAACCCACTCTTTTGGATTTAAGGGAATTTAACTATGATAATTGTTATTTAATAGATTGCATTTCCTTGTTGCAATCCATGTTTAATTCTCCTCATGCTTATAATCAAAACAAAGCTTTTACTAAACATATCGTTGATGCTATGATGCAATCTTTTGAAGAAAAGCTTGAATTGGAAGTTTCTGTTCCTAGAAAAGTTCATGATGAGTGGGAACCTACTATTAAGATTAAGATCAAAGATTGTGAGTGTCATGCTTTGTGTGATTTGGGTGGTAGTGTTTCCACGATTCCAAAAACTTTGTGTGATGTGTTAGGTTTCAATGAATTTGATGATTGTTCCTTAAATTTGCATCTTGCGGATTCCACTATTAAAGAAACCTATGGGAAGGATTAATGATATTCTTATTGTTGCAAATAGGAATTATGTGCCCGTAGATTTCATTGTTCTTGATATAGATTGCAATCTTACTTGTTCTATTATTCTTGGTAGACCTTTTCTTAGAACGATTGGTGCAATTATTGATATGAAAGAAGGAAACATTAGATTTCAATTTCCGTTAAGGAAAGGTATGCAACACTTTCCAAGAAAGAAAATTAAATTGCCTTATGAATTCATTATGAGAGCCACTTATGGATTGCATGCCAAATATGATAATACTTAGATCTATTTGTGTTTTATGCCTAGCTAAGGGCGTTAAACAATAGCGCTTGTTGGGAGGCAACCCAATTGTAATTTTGTTTTTGCTTTTTAGGTTCTGTTTTGCAATAAATATTTCATCTAGCCTTTGGTTAGATGTGGTTTTGTGTTTTAATTAGTGTTTGTGCCAAGTAAGACCTTTGGGATAGCTTACGGTGATAGTTGTTTTGATCTTGCTGAGAAACAAAAACTTTTGCGCCCAGGAAAATAATTTTCATAACTCACATAAGCGTGATTTTTGATCTGATTATTTTTGCACTGGATTGGTACACAAATTTCTTAGGTTGTCCTATTTTTTTTAGAATTTTTGGAGTTACAGAAGTATTCGAGAGTTACAGATTGCTACAGACTGTTTTGTTTTTGACAGATTCTATTTTCTATGTGTTGTTTGCTTATTTTGATGAATCTATGGCTCGTATCGAGGGTATGAACCATGGAAAAAAATTGTAATACATTAGATATTACACCAATATAAATAAAGAATGATTTCAAAACAGTACCAAAATTGTCCCATGTGAGGAAATAAAAGAAAGAAAAGAAAAAAAGGGAAAGAAAAAAGAGAATGTAAAAAGAAAAAAAAGAAAAAGAGAGAAAAAATAAGAGAAAAAGAGAGAGAAGGGGCAATGTCATTACCCTTTTCCATACTTGTGCTTCAAAGTAGCACCATGATTTTCATGATAGAGAGTCTCCTATGTTGTCACTTGTTGGAAATATGCCCTAGAGGCAATAATAAAAGGATTATTATATTTCCTTGTTCATGATAATTGTCTATTGTTCATGCTATAATTGTATTGTCCGGAAATCATAATACATGTGTGAATACATAGACCACAATGTGTCCCTAGTAAGCCTCTAGTTGACTAGCTCGTTAATCAATAGATAGTCATGGTTTCCTGACTATGGACATGGGGATGTCATTGATAACGGGATCACATCATTAGGAGAATGATGTGATGGACAAGACCCAAACCTAAGCATAGCACAAAAGATCGTATAGTTCGTTTGCTAGAGCTTTTCTGAATGTCAAGTATCATTCCTTGGACCATGAGATTATGCAACTCCCGGATGCCATAGGAATGCTTTGGGTGTATCAAACGTCACAACGTAACTGGGTGACTATAAAGGTGCACTACAGGTATCTCCGAAAGTATCTGTTGGGTTGGCATGAATCGAGACTGGGATTTGTCACTCCGTGTGACGGAGAGGTATCTCTGGGCCCACTCGGTAAGACATCATCATAATGAGCTCAATGTGATCAAGGTGTTGTTCACGGGATAATGTGTTACGGGAACGAGTAAAGAGACTTGCTGGTAACGAGATTGAACAAGGTATCGGTATACCGACGATCGAATCTCGGGCAAGTATCGTACCGATAGACAAAGGGAATTGAATACGGGATTGATTAAGTCCTCGACATCGTGGTTCATCCGATGAGATCATCGAGGAGCATGTGGGAGCCAACATGGGTATCCAGATCCCGCTGTTGGTTATTGACCGGAGATCGTCTCGGTCATGTCTGCATGTCTCACGAACCCGTAGGGTCTACACACTTAAGGTTCAGTGACGCTAGGGTTGTTAAAGATATTAGTATGCAGCAAACCAAAGGTTGTTCGGAGTCCCGGATGAGATCCCGGACGTCACGAGAGGTTCCAGAGTGGTCCGGAGGTAAAGAATTATATATAGGAAGTGTCGTTTCGGCCATCGGGAATGATCTGGGGGTCGCCGGTATTGTACCGGGACCACCAGATGGGTCCCGGGGGTGCACCGAGTGGGGCCACCCATCCCGGAGCGCCCCGTGGGCTGAAGTGGGGAGGGAACCAGCCCATAGTGGGCTGGTGCGCCCCCCCATGGGCCTCCCCCTGCGCCTAGGGTTGGAAACCCTAGGGCAGGGGGCGCACCACATGGCTTGGGGGGCAAGCCTCCCCCCCTGGCCGCCGCCCCCCCTGGAGATGGATCTCCAGGGCCGGCGCCCCCCCTAGGGGGCCTATATAAAGGGGGAGGGAGGGCAGCCACACCCTGCAGCCTTGGCGCCTACCTCTCCCCGTTACACCTCTCCCTCTCTCCGTAGTTGCTTGGCGAAGCCCTGCTGGAACTCTGCTGCATCCACCACCACGCCGTCGTGCTACTGGATCTTCTTCAACCTCTCCTTCCCCCTTGCTGGATCAAGAAGGAGGAGACGTCATCCCGACCGTACGTGTGTTGAACGCGGAGGTGCCGTCCGTTCGGCGCTGGTCATCGGTGATTTGGATCACGACGAGTACGACTCCATCATCCACGTTCTTCTTGAACGCTTCCGTTGCGATCTACAAGTGGTATGTAGATGCTCTCCTATCCCCTCGTTGCTAGAATACTCCATGGATAGATCTTGGTGATGCGTAGGAAAATTTTAATTTCTGCTATGATCCCCAACAGTGGCATCATGAGCTAGGTCTATGCGTAGTTTCTATGCACGAGTAGAACACAAAGTAGTTGTGGGCGTCGAATTGTCAATTCTTCTTGCCGTTACTAGTCCTATCTTGGTTCAACGGTATTGTGGGATGAAGCGGCCCGGACCAACCTTACACGTACGCTTACGTGAGACCGGTTCCACCGACTGACATGCACTAGTTGCATAAGGTGGCTGGTGGGTGTCTGTCTCTCCCACTTTAGTTGGATCGGATTCGATGAACAGGGTCCTTATGAAGGGTAAATAGAGATTGACAATTCACGTTGTGGTTTTAACGTAGGTAAGAAACGTTCTTGCTAGCAACCTATAACAGCCACGTAAAAACTTGCAACAACAATTAGAGGATGTCTAACTTGTTTTTGCAGCAAGTGCTTTGTGATGTGATATGGCCAGAAGTTGTGATGAATCATGTATGTGATGTATGAGATGATCTTGTTATTGTAATAGGAATCACGACTTGCATGTCGATGAGTATGACAACCGGCAGGAGCCATAGGAGTTGTCTTTATTTATTTATGACCTGCGTGTCAACTTAAATCGTCATGTAATTACTTTACTTTATTGCTAAAGCGTTAGCCATAGTAGTAGAAGTAATAGTTGACGTGACAACTTCAAGAAGACACGATGATGGAGATCATGGTGTCATGCCGGTGACGACGATGAACATGGCGCCCCGAAGATGGAGATCAAAGGAGCGAAATGATGTTGGCCATATCATGTCACTATTTGATTGCATGTGATGTTTATCATGTTTTCACATCTTATTTGCTTAGAACGACGGTAGCATAAATAAGATGAACCCTTATTAAAATATCAAAAATGTGTTCTCCCTAACTGTGCACCGTTGCTAAGGTTCGTCGTTCCGAAGCACCACGTGATGATCGGGTGTGATAGGTTCTTACGTTCGCATACAACGGGTGTAAGCCAGATTTACACACGCAATACACTTAGGTTGGATTGACGAGCCTAGCATGTACAAACATGGCCTCGGAACACGGAGGACCGAAAGGTCGAACATGAGTCGTATAGAAGATACGATCAACATGGAGATGTTCACCGATGATAACTAGTCCGTCTCACGTGATGATCGGACACGGCCTAGTTGACTCGGATCATGTATCACTTAGATGACTAGAGGGATGTCAAATCTGAGTGGGAGTTCATTCATTAATTTGATTAGATGAACCTAATTATCATGAACTTAGTCTAAATCTTTACAATATGTCTTGTAGATCAAATGGCCCACGGTAATGTCACCCTCAACTTCAACGCGTTCCTAGAGAAAACCAAGCTGAAAGATGATGGCAGCAACTATTCGGACTGGGTCCGGAACCTGGGGATCATCCTCATAGCAACCAAGAAAGATTATGTCCTAGAAGCACCGCTAGGTGAACCACCATTCCCAGAAAACCAGGACGTTATGAACGCCCATCAGTCACGTACTGATGATTACTCCCTCGTTCAGTGCGGCATGCTTTACAGCTTAGAACCGGGGCTCCAAAAGCGTTTTGAGCAACACGGAGCATATGAGATGTTCGAGGAGCTGAAATTGATTTTCCAAGCTCATGCCCGGGTCGAGAGATATGATGTCTCCGACAAGTTCTTTAGCTGTAAGATGGAGGAAAATAGCTCTGTCAGTGAACACATACTCAAGATGTCTGGGTTGCACAACCGCTTGACTCAGCTGGAAGTTAATCTCCCGGATGAGGCGGTCATTGACAGAATCCTTCAGTCGCTCCCACCTAGCTACAAGAGCTTCATGATGAACTACAATATGCAAGGGATGGAAAAGACCATTCCCGAGTTGTATTCAATGCTGAAATCTGCGGAGGTGGAGATCAAAAAGGAACATCAAGTGTTGATGGTGAATAAAACCACTAAGTTCAAGAAAGGCAAGGGTAAGAAGAACTTCAAGAAGGACGACAAGGAGGTTGCCGCGCCTGGTAAATCAGTTGCCAGGAAGAAGTCAAAGAATGGACCCAAACCTGAAACTGAGTGCTTTTATTGCAAGGGAACTGGTCACTCGAAGCGGAATTGCCCCAAGTACTTAGCGGATAAGAAGGCCGGCAACACTAAAGGTATATGTGATATACATGTAATTGATGTGTACCTTACCAGTGCTCGTATTAGCTCCTAGGTATTTGATACCGGTGTCGTTGCTCATATTTGTAACTCAAAACAGGAGCTGCGGAATAAACGGAGACTGGCGAAGGACGAGGTGACGATGCGCGTCGGGAATGGTTCCAGGGTCGATGTGATCGTCGTCGGCACGCTACCTCTACATTTACCTACGGGATTAGTTTTGAACCTCAATAATTGTTATTTAGTACCAAGTTTGAGCATGAACATTGTATCTGGATCTCGTTTAATGCGAGATGGCTACTCATTTAAATCCGAGAATAATGGTTGTTCTATTTATATGAGTGATATGTTTTATGGTCATGCTCCGATGGTCAATGGTTTATTCTTAATGAATCTCGTGCGTGATAATACACATATTCATAGTGTGAATACCAAAAGGTGTAAAGTTGATAACGATAGTCCCACATACTTGTGGCACTGCCGCCTTGGTCACATTGGTGTCAAGCGCATGAAGAAGCTCCATGCTGATGGACTTTTAGAGTCTCTCGATTATGAATCATTTGACACGTGCGAACCATGCCTCATGGGCAAAATGACCAAGACTCCATTCTCAGGAACAATGGAGCGAGCAACCAACTTGTTGGAAATCATACATACAGATGTGTGTGGTCCAATGAGTGTTGAGGCTCGCGGAGGCTATCGTTATGTTCTCACTCTCACTAATGATTTGAGTAGATATGGGTATGTCTACTTGATGAAACACAAGTCTGAGACCTTTGAAAAGTTCAAGGAGTTTCAGAGTGAGGATGAGAATCAACGTGACAGAAAAATAAAGTTCTTACGATCAGACCGTGGGGGAGAATATTTAAGTCACGAATTTGGCACACACTTAAGAAAATGTGGAATCGTTTCACAACTCACGCCGCCTGGAACACCTCAGCGTAAGGGTGTGTCCGAACGTCGTAATCGCACTCTATTGGATATGGTGCGGTCTATGATGTCTCTTACAGATCTACCGCTATCATTTTGGGGATACGCTCTGGAGATAGCCGCATTCACTTTAAATAGGGCACCGTCTAAATCCGTTGAGACGACACCGTATGAATTATGGTTTGGGAAGAAACCCAAGCTGTCGTTTCTGAAAGTTTGGGGTTGCGATGTTTATGTCAAGAAACTTCAACCTGAAAAACTCGAACCCAAATCGGAAAAATGCGTCTTCATAGGATATCCCAAGGAAACAGTTGGGTATACCTTCTACCTCAGATCCGAAGGCAAGATCTTTCTTGCCAAGAACGGGTCCTTTCTAGAGAAAGAGTTTCTCGCGAAAGAAGTAAGTGGGAGGAAAGTAGAGCTTGATGAAGTACTACCTCTTGAAAATCAGAGTAGCGCAGCTCAGGAAAATGTTCCTGTGGTGCCTACACCGATTAGAGAGGAGGTTAATGATGATGATCAAGATACTTCTGATCAAGCTCCTACTGAACTTCGTAGGTCCACAAGGACGCGTTCCGCACCAGAGTGGTACGGCAACCCTGTCCTGGAAATCATGTTGTTGGACAACGGTGAACCTACGAACTAAGAAGAAGCGATGGCGGGCCCAGATTTCGACAAATGGCTAGAAGCCATGAAATCCGAGATAGAATCCATGTATGAAAACAAAGTATGGACTTTGAATGACTTGCCCGATGATCGGCGAGCCATAGAAAATAAATGGATCTTTAAGAAGAAGACAGACGCGGATGGAAATGTGACCATCTATAAAGCTCGACTTGTCACTAAGGGTTATCGGCAAGTTCAAGGGGTTGACTACGATGAGACTTTCTCTCCCGTAGCGAAGCTGAAGTCCGTACGAATCATGTTAGCAATTGCCGCATACTATGATTATGAGATATGGCAAATGGACGTCAAAACGGCATTCCTTAACGGCTTTCTTAAGGAAGAATTGTATATGATGCAGCCGGAAGGTTTTGTCGATCCTAAGAATGCTAACAAAGTATGCAAGCTCCAGCGCTCTATCTATGGGCTGGTGCAAGCATCTCGGAGTTGGAACATTCGCTTTGATGAAATGATCAAAGCGTTTGGGTTTATGCAGACTTATGGAGAAGCCTGCATTTACAAGAAAGTGAGTGGGAGCTCCGTAGCATTTCTCATATTATATGTGGATGACATACTATTGATGGGAAATGATATAGAATTCTTGGAAAGCATAAAGGCCTATTTAAACAAATGTTTTTCAACGAAGGACCTTGGAGAAGCTGCTTATATATTAGGCATCAAGATCTATAGAGATAGATCGAGACGCCTCATCGGTCTTTCACAAAATACGTACCTTGACAAGATTTTGAAGAAGTTCAAAATGGATCAGTCCAAGAAGGGGTTCTTGCCTGTATTGCAAGGTGTGCGATTGAGCACGGCTCAATGCCCGACCATGGCAAAAGATATAGAAGAGATGAGTGTCATCCCCTATGCCTCAGCTATAGGGTCTATTATGTATGCCATGTTGTGTACCAGACCCGATGTAAACCTTGCCGTAAGTTTGGTAGGTAGGTACCAAAGTAATCCCGGCAAGGAACACTAGACAACGGTCAAAAACATCCTGAAGTACCTGAAAAGGACTAAGGATATG
The DNA here is from genome assembly GCA_032464435.1 of Aegilops umbellulata. Classification (NCBI taxonomy): domain Eukaryota; kingdom Viridiplantae; phylum Streptophyta; class Magnoliopsida; order Poales; family Poaceae; genus Aegilops; species Aegilops umbellulata. The sequence continues at coordinate 16,168,130 of CP136060.1, read as the reverse complement.
TTTCTCGTTTATGGAGGTGCCGAAGAGCTCGTCGTAAAGGGTTACGTCGATGCTAGCTTCGACATAGATCTGGATGACTCCAAGTCACAAACTGGATACGTGTATATTTTGAATGGAGGGGCAGTAAGCTGGTGCAGTTGCAAGCAAAGCGTTGTGGCGGGATCTACATGTGAAGCAGAGTATATGGCAGCCTCGGAGGCAGCACAAGAAGCAATCTGGGTGAAGGAGTTCATTACCGATCTAGGAGTCATACCCAATGCGTCGGACCCGATGACTCTCTTCTGTGACAACACTGGAGCAATTGCCCTTGCGAAGGAGCCCAGGTTTCACAGGAAGACCAGGCATATCAAGCGTCGCTTCAACTCCATTCGTGAAAGTGTTCAAAATGGAGACATAGAGATTTGTAAAGTACATACGGACCTGAATGTGGCAGATCCGTTGACTAAACCTCTCCCTAGAGCAAAACATGATCAACACCAAAATTCCATGGGTGTGCGATTCATCACAATGTAACCTGACTATTGTCTCTAGTGCAAGTGGGAGATTGTTGGAAATATGCCCTAGAGGCAATAATAAAAGGATTATTATATTTCCTTGTTCATGATAATTGTCTATTGTTCATGCTATAATTGTATTGTCCGGAAATCATAATACATGTGTGAATACATAGACCACAATGTGTCCCTAGTAAGCCTCTAGTTGACTAGCTCGTTGATCAATAGATAGTCATGGTTTCCTGACTATGGACATGGGGATGTCATTGATAACGGGATCACATCATTAGGAGAATGATGTGATGGACAAGACCCAAACCTAAGCATAGCACAAAATATCGTATAGTTCGTTTGCTAGAGCTTTTCTGAATGTCAAGTATCATTCCTTGGACCATGAGATTATGCAACTCCCGGATGCCGTAGGAATGCTTTGGGTGTATCAAACGTCACAACGTAACTGGGTGACTATAAAGGTGCACTACAGGTATCTCCGAAAGTATCTGTTGGGTTGGCATGAATCGAGACTGGGATTTGTCACTCCGTGTGACGGAGAGGTATCTCTGGGCCCACTCGGTAAGACATCATCATAATGAGCTCAATGTGATCAAGGTGTTGTTCACGGGATGATGTGTTACGGGAACGAGTAAAGAGACTTCCCGGTAACGAGATTGAACAAGGTATCGGTATACCGACGATCGAATCTCGGGCAAGTATCGTACCGATAGACAAAGGGAATTGAATACGGGATTGATTAAGTCCTCGACATCGTGGTTCATCCGATGAGATCATCGAGGAGCATGTGGGAGCCAACATGGGTATCCAGATCCCGCTGTTGGTTATTGACCGGAGATCGTCTCGGTCATGTCTGCATGTCTCCCGAACCCGTAGGGTCTACACACTTAAGGTTCGGTGACGCTAGGGTTGTTAAAGATATTAGTATGCAGCAAACCGAAGGTTGTTCGGAGTCCCGGATGAGATCCCGGACGTTACGAGAGGTTCCGGAGTGGTCCGGAGGTAAAGAATTATATATAGGAAGTGTCGTTTCGGCCATTGGGAATGATCTGGGGGTCGTCGGTATTGTACCGGGACCACCAGATGGGTCCCGGGGGTCCACCGGGTGGGGCCACCCATCCCGGAGGGCCCCGTGGGCTGAAGTGGGGAGGGAACCAGCCCATAGTGGGCTGGTGCGCCCCCCCATGGGCCTCCCCCCTGCGCCTAGGGTTGGAAACCCTAGGGCAGGGGGCGCACCACATGGCTTGGGGGGCAAGCCTCCCCCCTGGCCGCCGCCCCCCCTGGAGATGGATCTCCAGGGCCGGCGCCCCCCCTAGGGGGCCTATATAAAGGGGGGAGGGAGGGCAGCCACACCCTGCAGCCTTGGCGCCTCCCTCTCCCCGTTACACCTCTCCCTCTCTCCGTAGTTGCTTAGCGAAGCCCTGCTGGAACTCTGCTGCATCCACCACCATGCCGTCGTGCTACTGGATCTTCTTCAACCTCTCCTTCCCCCTTGCTGGATCAAGAAGGAGGAGACGTCATCCCGACCGTACGTGTGTTGAACGCGGAGGTGCCGTCCGTTCGGCGCTGGTCATCGGTGATTTGGATCACGACGAGTACGACTCCATCATCCACGTTCTTCTTGAACACTTCCGTTGCGATCTACAAGTGGTATGTAGATGCTCTCCTATCCCCTCGTTGCTAGAATACTCCATGGATAGATCTTGGTGATGCGTAGGAAAATTTTAATTTCTGCTACGATCCCCAACATCACTTTCATATACTAATGGGAATTTTCATTATAGAACTTGGCTTGTATATTCCAACGATGAGCTTCCTCAAATTGCCCTAGGTCTTCATGAGCAAGTAAGTTGGATGCACAACCACTTTGTTTTCTTTTTGAGCTTTCATAAACTTATTGCTCTAGTGCATCCGTTGCATGGCAATCCCTACTCACTCACATTGATATCTATTGATGGGCATCTCCATAGCCCGTTAATACGCCTAGTTGATGTGAGACTATCTCCCTCTCTTTGTCTTCTCCGCAACCACCTTCTACTCCACCTATAGTGCTATGTCCATGGATCGCACTCATGTATTGCGTGAAAGTTGAAAAGGTTTGAGAACATCAAAAGTATGAAACGATTGCTTGGCTTGTCATCGGGGTTGTGCATGATTTGAATATTTTGTGTGATGAAGATGGAGCATAGCAAAACTATATGGTTTTGTAGGGATAAGCTTTCTTTGGCCATGTTATTTTCAGAAGAAATAATTATCTTGTTAGTATGCTTGAAGTATTATTGTTTTTATGTCAATATTAAACTTTTGTTTTGAATCATACGGATCTGAACATTCATGCCACAATAAAGAAAATTACATGGATAAATATGTTAGGTAGCATTCCACATCAAAAATTATGTTTTTATCATTTACCTACTCGAGGACGAGGAGGAATTAAGCTTGGGATGCTTGATACGTCTCCAATGTATCTATAATTTTTTATTGTTCCATGCTATTATATTATCTATTTTAGATGTTTTATATGCATTAATATGCTATGTTATATTATTTTAGGGACTAACCTATTAACCTAGAGCCCAGTGCCAGTTCCTGTTTTATTCCTTGTTTTTGAGTTTCGCAGAAAATGAATACCAAACGAAGTCCAAACGGAATGAAACTTTCGCGATGATTTTTCTTGGACCAGAAGACATCTAGAGGACTTGGAGTGCAAGTCAGAGAAGCCACGAGGCGGCCACAAGGACGGAGGGCATGCCCAGGGGGGTTGGGCGCGCCCCCCACCCTTGTGGGCCCCTTGTGACTCCACCGACCTATTTCTTCCGCCTATATATTCTTATATACCCCAAAACCTATCAGGCGAGCCACGAAAACACTTTTCCACTGCCGCAACCTTCTGTACCCGTGAGATCCCATCTAGGGGCCTTTTCCGGCGTCTTGCCGGAGGGGGATTCGATCACGGAGGGCTTCTACATCAACACCATTGCCCTTCCGATGAAGCGTGAGTAGTTTACCACAGACCTACGGGTCCATAGCTAGTAGCTAGATGGTTTCTTCTCTCTTTTTGATTCTCAATACCATGTTCTCCTTGATGTTTTTGGAGATCTATTCGATGTAATACCTTTTTGCGGTGTGTTTCCCGAGATCCAATGAATTATGGATTTATGATCAGCTTATCTCTGAATATTATTTGAATCTCCTCTGAATTCTTATATGCATGATTTGATATCTTTGCAAGTCTCTTCGAATTATCGAATTGGTTCGGCCGACTAGATTGGTTTTTCTTGCAATGGGAGAAGTGCTTAGCTTCGGGTTCAATTTTGCGGTGCCCTTTCCCAGTAACAGTAGGGGTAGCAAGGCACGTATTGTATTGTTGCCATCAAGGATAAAAAGGTGGGGTTTACATCATATTTCTTGAGTTTATTCCTCTACATCATGTCATCTTACTTAATGCGTTACTCTGTTCTTCATGAACTTAATACTCTAGATGCAGGTAGGAGTCGGTCGACGTGTGGAGTAATAGTAGTAGATGCAGGCAGGAGTCGGTCTACTTGACACGGACGTGATGCCTATATTCATGATCATTGCCATAGATATGGTCATAATTTTGCGCTTTTCTATCAATTGCTCGGTAGTAATTTGTTCACCCACCGTAATATTTTCTATCTTGAGAGAAGCCTTTAGTGAAACCTATGGCCCCCGGGTCTACTTTCCATCATATAAGTTTCCGATCTACAAATTTAGTTTCCCGTTAACTTCCTTTGCAATCTTTTACTTTCCGTTCCATAAACCAAAAATATTACTTTACCGTTTATCCATCTCTATCAGATCTCACTTTGCAAATAACTGTGAAGGGATTGACAACCCCTTTATCGCGTTTTGGGTGCAAGTTGGTATTTGTTTGTGCAGGTATTCAGTGACTTGTGCGTTATCTCCTACTGGATTGATACCTTGGTTCTCAAAACTGAGGGAAATACTTACTTTGCTTTGCTGCATCACCCTTTCCTCTTCAAAGGAAAAACCAATGCAAGCTCAAGAAGTAGCACGCGTCTGCTGGAACTCGCTTAGCGATTGCGCGCGCGCTAAAAACCACAAATATCTGGCGCGACGCTTATATAGCGCGACTGTTGGAGATGCTCTTAGAAGTGGCATGTGTTTTTGTTATTTCCTAAGGTATGGCATACGTGTTGAAATGACCCGACGGATATCCATCAGTTGTAGACATAGGCACAATTTTCTTCCAATACTTTTTTTCGTGGGTTGGTAGAGAGTGCCTCCATGGATTTGGGTATGAATTTGATATTGTTCAACCGGACTTGAACCCCATCCATTGCCATCATACCTAGATAAAACAAAGACAAAAACAAGGCCAAAGATCTGGCTCTAGCTGAAGATCCATAAGCCGTCCGTCGATGACAAACAGCATCGCTAGAATGAGGACTTGATACTCCTCATGTGCAAGGAATTTTTATTGTAGCACTCTTCAATGTGGATGTGGAAGTATATATGTGTTGAACCCCGTGGGAGCTAAAGGTAGGCTTCCTATTCTTTCAAGTTTGTGTGTCACTCACAAAGCTATCTTTGCACTTTTAGTGTTTACCTTACTAAGTATCAAGTGGATTGATTGGTGTAGATTGCAGCACAGTAACACAAAACACAATAACAACCAACAAATACCTAGCAGTTGCCAAGTATCAAGTATTTGAAAGAGAGCAAGCAGTGATGGAAAATGTAGGCACACGGGTGGATATTGCCAAGACGGAATAAATCATTACATAGTGCATTATTTCTGGATTTTCTTGAACAATGTAGGCATGTATTCCTTAAACTGAGAAACATGCTTAAGAACACTTGTGTCTCATCTACAGACCACCACCTTTGCTTCGAGGTCCATAACGAAACTAAGGGTTATTAAGATGACCTTGCGGGTCAACCAAAATAATGCACTAACACTTCATGAATACATGCAATTCTCAAATTATAGCCAACCCCATTGATACTACGGTTTGTCACCCTCGAGGTCCATGGTTCAAAACTGTAATGGGTGCATATGTCTTGCAGGTCAGATCATGAACAAAAACACACAAAAGACAAATATGGTTCAGATCTGGAATCATATTACTCATGCCCTAATAATAAGCATTGGGCACAACAAAGTCATATCAACAATAATTCCGAAACACCAAGGTCAATACTACATCAATTTTAACAGTATTACATGATTTTCCATCACCCGGATCTGATCCACCCCATGTGCCTACAAGAACTAACTCACACATAGAGGAGGGGGGCATGATGGTGATGATGAAGGGGTTGTTGGTGGCCATAGTGATTATGGAGGTGTTGTTGGAAACGATAGTGCACTGAGGGGGGATCCAGTTCCAAGGACCTGATTGAATTGTTCATGAATGATGGTCTCTTGTTAGCATGGGCCATCGCCGTTTGGTTCGCCGCCTGGATGGAGGGATGAAGTTCTTGCATCGTCGCGAACACACTTTGGCGTGGACGAAGGACGTGTTCACTTCCTCCCCCGAAGCCAGGTGATCCTTGATGCCTACCTCTTCCTCGCCCGCTCACTCGCAGCGAGCCTGATTACGAGTTGCTTAAGAAGCCTTCTTAGGTTGAACTCTGCGGTTGTGAGCTGCCTCCTTTCCTGCACGACATGGAGACGCAAGAAGACCTCATTTGCAATATGGAATTGCACCCTCATTGTCCTCCGCATCTTAATCATCCAGGGCAAAGGCGCGGCTGTGCTGCCCAGGCGTTTCCATGCCTTGGTGACCGTCTTGTGGAAGTTGGGGAAGCACGGCCAAAAGGACTCAAAACGGAACCGCGTAAGCCGGTGGTGGCGGTAGCACTAGCTAGGAGGAAAGGGGAGTGGCCAGAGCATGATGTCCATGCCACCATCAGGAGGAAAGATGGAAACAACACCTCCCAACAAATGTTGCAAGAACTTATTGATGCTAACAAGCGTAGGATCCTCCCTCTCGTTAGTCCACGTGAATCTTCTATTCTTGCATTTGATTATCACACAGCCCTGCAGGGTATATCACAGCTCCAAATATACCCATAATTCGTTTGTTAGGTTTGTGGTTGTTTTTTCTCTAGCCTCATAGATCAAATTAAAGTCACCGTTGATCAGCCAAGGTCCAGCAAAGGGATGGAGCACTCCTAGCTAGCTCGGCGAGGAATTCGTCTTCGCGGACATCATCAGCCGGCCCATAAGGAGGCCGACGATTATGGACACGTTGTCGGTGATGGAGAAGCGCCCAACCGCGTGTGATGTCATGGTCAGGATCTCTTTGTCTCAGAAAATGGCCGCCCCACCACAACTGGCAAGGGATCTTGGTCTGCAGAGAATTGCAAGGTGATGCGCGCCGGCCACCTCACTAGGAAGGTATGCCGGCCTCTTGTGACTGTTTCTCTCAGTCACAGCACAACAATGAAAGGAAGAGAGGTTGAATATGCAATAGAACTACTGCTAACAAAGCAGAGTTAGGCACTCCACTACTCATATAATGTACAGAATTTGCACTTTGGTATCACAATTTACAAGCATCCTCACTCTCGAGTACACAGACTATAGCAGAACCTGCAGCCGACTGGCCGTTTCAAGTGGGTCCCCAACGGATGTGATTCCAGAGAAAAGGGCCCGGCAAACCGCGGATGGCCGGCGGGCTCTGCATTATCAACCCTACGCAGACACAGACAGCGGCAATGGCGACCAGGGATAGCACCGCAGGCCTGTTCGACAAGAACCTGTTTGGGCAGGGCCTGTAGGCAATGTGCTGGAGCTGGACACATTGCCTGCATCCCGGTGGGCTTTTCTCGCCATCAAATGCGGTCTGATCAGTTGATCTCGGCCGACCTGCATCTGCGTGCTTTTCGGCGATGCCAGTGGTGGTCATGGCAACGGACACATGGGCCGCAGGTAACCTGCTGTTGATTTTGTTCTCGACCATCTTGATGTAGGACGTGTGTCCTCTCCTCCGAGCGTAATCCTCTGGAGTGTACCCGGTAGCGTCGCGGGCATTCTTCCAGGTTTTGATCCCCAGCTGCCACATTTAGGCCGCATGAGTTCAGGAAAGAAAATAAAAGACAAGGAGAAAATGTTGCAAGCAGAAGCCACTCATTAACCATAGTTTCCATGTCTTTGATCCAACACAGATGTAGAACTCTGCTGTTACTACTCAACAAGGTTCTGATTTGCACACACACTTGGTACTTTTTGTTGTTGTAGTTGTTGAGAATTTATCAATTCAGGAAAAAAAAAGTTAGCATGGGAGTTCAGTGTAAGTACCTGTTGGGGATCATCAGTTAGAGCATCCAAAACGGCGGCAGCATTACTGATGGTAGCTGCAACATGAAGAGGTGTAATATCCGATGGACCAGTCATGTCAGGCGTGAACAAGAACCGAGCTGGTGTGGCCACGGCTCCACTGTCCACCGGTGCAGATTTCGTTGTGTATCTCAATAGGCAGGCAACCAAAGGCTTCGACCGCTTGTTGACAGCTGCGAATACTAAGCTCTCTCCCAGGACAAACTCAACTGGTGAGGCGACATCGATATTGCCCTGGAACAAGGTGTCTAGCAGCATCTTTACCACGCCGCACCATTCCTGGTCAACCGCAAAGGACAGGAGCCATCTGAATCTTGCAGCAGGAAAACCCACAACACGATGTTGTCGTGGAGCCTTGGATGATGTAGCCCGTGTGTGGCTCCTTTGAAGAAGCCATCCTATTTCATGTAGAAACTTCAAGGCTTGGCTGCGAGAAGCCATCAGATCTTCTCTTCCTTCCAAGGCATCACCAAATGCAATTATATTCAGTTTTTCCTCCAGCATTCGAATCTCACAACATATAGATTCTTCGGCGACAACAAAGGGAAAAGAAATGCTGCTCTGATCATAGTCTTCAACCTGGATAAGGAACCATTAAGTTGAGTAATTTTAGAAGGGAAATGATGATGTATAGAAAGAAACAACTCAAAGAATGTAAAAGATAAGAAGGAAAAATAATTCACCTCTATGAACCCCCTTCCACTCGTACTAGAGAAGGAGCAAGAAAAGGTCAGACATTGAGGGCCTTGCTGAACCATAGCATCATCATGTAGTATTTGTGTTGCTTCTTGGATTAAATATTTCCCACCAAATATACAAAGTAATCTGGAATGAATATCATCATTATTGTCAGTCAAATAAAATCCAGGTAAGGTCAGTGCAGACTGATGCGTGGTACCTACTTTGTGGTTGGTTGAGCTATGTTGAAGCCTCTTACTGAGAATTTTGCTGTCGAATTACAAGCAGCCGCAATAGGAGTTACACACAGTATCTGATGCTTGTCACCTATTACAGGTCGCCAGGGAGACACTAACATAAGCCTGCCTGCAAAGAAAGGGAAACCCCATATAAAATAAGAAAAAGAACAAGGGTGTAATATAAAGAGAGAAATAAGGCGAACAAACCATTGCAACTTAATGTGAGGCGGTCCTGCACCCTAGCATACAGCCATCCTGTCTCCCAGAAACCATTTGTGGATACGCTAATGAGATTTTCTATCCAAGGAGCTGGATCGACATTAAGCTTTAGAGGAATTCAGACAAAAGAAAAATAACAGTAAGTGAGGATTATGCTATCTATACAAGGTTGATAATTTAGGCAAAAGAAAAATAACAGTAGGTTTTGCTATTTGAATTCGTAAGCAGTTTATTCACTGGTAACAGATAAGCATGTTTAGAACGCTAGTACTAGCAGCGCTACCTTATCCCACATCCAGTTAGGAAGACGAAGGTAAATAGTTAGAATTACACAACCAGGCCTGATATAGCTTTCCATGTCACTTGGATAATGTGACAACCAGTTTAGGATCTGCAAATAAAAGACAATTTGATCCAAAAAGTTGAAGAGATAAATAGTCAAAAAAAAATTGAAGAGATAAAGTTGTCAAGAGAGGCACTATTCCCAATTTGCATATGGTAAATGACCTGTGCACGTAGATCAGCAGGAAAATCATTTGGCTGTTTACCAAAGAGCTTGAAGATGATCTTATCTGTTCGGCTCTGCAAATGTTTTGGGGCATCAGGGGTGCTGCAGCTAAAACACAATAGTCAGCAGGTACCCGAAGAGAATCAACCTAAATAATGTACCTCATCTTCCTCGACATAAGCATCATTCAGATCAAAATTCTGCGCACGTCTTTTCACAGGAGGCTCTTCTGGGGACACATGTCAAGTGGTGCACACATCATTTAATTTCAGAATGTGTACTTATTTGCCTTGTGCAACAGCAGCAGCAGCAGCAGTAGTTAATCAAAGGGCTATTTACCTGCAGGAACTGGTGGTCCACTTTGATTCCCAACATAGTTACCAGCATTTGATGATGTTGCATCCTTGAGCATATCTTGACATGCCTGCGTGCCAGCAACAGCAGCAAGGTTCTTCAAAAGACTAACCAAGAGATTGGGACCATTGATTTGCTCAGATGAGCTAGCAGCTGCGACGACATAACACTGAGGTTATATGAGCATGGATCGATCGATCGCATATGAACCAGTAAAAATCAAGGTATAACACTGCACCGTACATACGATCCGAGAAACTTACAATCTTGTCCAGCGAGTTGTCTCAATAAGAGGAGTAAGGTGTTGGTTAAGGACTGATTTTCACCCAAGGAATTCACAGCCTCGGCTGGGGCTTTCCTCCTCCTCCTATTATGTGTTGCCAGACGTGAGCGGCAGCTCTTCTTCCCTTCATCAAATTCTTGAACAAGATGAAACCTAGAAACAAAATGTCAAATGATTCCCTTTGTAACCATAAAAAGCTTAGACATGAAGAAATTAATTGCTGACTAACCTGCTGCACTGCTGGCAAAACCGATGCTCTATGTTTTTGATACGGACAAGAGTCGACTTGGTATGCATTTCACACACCTTGTGCCTCCTATGGTAGTCCCTATCGTCGCCGAGATCCGCGTGGCAGCCGTCGACTTGGCAAGATGGAGCAGAGCTGGAAGATGCACCTGCTGTTGCATTTGCAGGTCTCTCTTCTTCGCAGATCTGTCCTCTCCGAACAGCAATCCTTTCATGATGAAGAATCGCAGTGTTGCTGCACTCCTCGGGGTTATCCACTGTGGTGACTCTCTTCCTCCTCCTCCTCTTGTCAGCAGCAGCAGCACCAAAACTGCCCCCCTCCTCTGCTCGCCCAAGCTCCCTGCTGCCGCACCCCGACGGCGCGTCCGCGTTTGGCGACGGCGTGGCCAGGAACAGGTTGCCGTCCCATCTCCAGTCGTTCAAATCCCACTCGTGGCCCTTCTTCTTCTTGTTCTTGAGCCCACCAGACATTCTCCCCCAAACTCCCCTCCCCCCTGCTCTGTTCTAGGCACGAAACTGCCAAAGATCTCGAAATTCAACTAAATTCCCCAACTATACATATGCATCAGCGCTGCCGGGTTAATCATACACAGGCCACCATGCGCAACCGGACTATCTTGCTATCTTGGGACCGAATCTTGAGCTGAGAAAAATCACTCAAGAGTCACCCTGGGTAGGCGAAGAGTGAGGATTGGCGGAACCTGGGGCGAAGTATCCTGGGTAGGCAGGACCTCCCTGTGCCGGCCGGCATGTTCCCATCGGGGAAGGCCTCTTTTTGTTCCGCCTTAACTGGCGCTTGGCAGCTTCGTCTCGGCTCGCGAGTCGGACAGTGACACCACGCCATTTGAGCCTTGGAAGAGCAGGACACTCCTTTGTCTTCCACTCGGGGGTTGGAGGCGGGCCGGCAGGACGGCTGCCCGTGATGCTTCGGCCGAGGCCGTGCGCTCCTTGTGCTGACGCCGGTCTGGGCCAAAGCATGCCCTCTGCCGGCGGCGCCCTCTTCGGCAAGGGCAGGTACTCACAGGCACTGCAGGCGCCAGTTCGCCCGCTGGCGCTCACAGGCACTGCAAGCTGGCCCGGCCCATTAAGCGGGAAATCAGCCAGGTCGAAGTCAGATCGCTCGTCACGATTATTTTCCTGGCTCGGTCGTTTCGTTCAAGAATTTGCGAAAAGTACACAAATTTAAATAAAGTTCATCAATTTTGGAAAAAGAATCACCAATTATGGAAAAAAAATTCATTGATTTTGAAAAAATATCATTGAATTTTAAAAAAGTTCATCAAATTTGAAAAAAAGTTCATAAAATTTTAAAAAAATCATTGAGTTTGGAAAAATCCATTACATTTTTAAAAAGTTCATCAATTTTGAAAAAAAATCATATATTTCGTTAAAAAAATCATCTAATTTAAAAAGATCATCAATTTAAAAAAGGGAAAGGATTACCCTCGGTCGTCTGATAATCACCATGCATCCGCCCCGTCTCCGTTGCGTGCCACGCGTCCTCAGCATAAAGGCAATTCCACAACAACGGTGTTGTTGCAAATCTTGGCGGCGAACGACCACTGTGATGCGACGCGGCATTGCTTTGCTTCATTTTGTAGAAATATAATCCAGTAACAAGTCCTTTGTTGCAAAAAAAATAATCCGCAACAAGACAGTTGTTGCAGAAAAATTCTAAAAACACTGCATCATGACGTCTGTTGCAAAAAAAACTGCAATAAGATGTCTGTTGCAAAAAAATCTGCAACAAGATGTCTGTTGCAAGAAATTTTCGCAACAAAGCATGTGTTGCAATGGTGGATGGTAACACTTGACCGCTCGATGCGTTAAATCTGACGGCTCACGCCCGGCCAATCTTTTAAAAAGATCAATCGGTGGACGCGTAGCATGCCCCAAAAGGTTCACAAAGTTTAAAAAAATGCATTAAAAAAACAAAAAGTACAAAAAACAAAATGAACTAAATAACTAAATAAAAGGAGGAAGCGAAGTAATTTTTCACAAGTGGGGCGATGGCCTGATGGTCATATAACGTAGCACTCGCAACTAAGGGGGTGTGGGTTTGAACCCCCGTGCCCGTCGCCGCGCAGCCATCCAATTTAGTCATGTGTGGCCATTAGATTTGGTTCTCCCCCTGCATTGTCCTTTTCCCTCGCACCCAAATCCGTGTTCTCGCCATCTGCAGAGCACGGTTTGCAACCTTTCCCCTTGTCGTTTCCACACCTCAAAGCGAGTGTCTACCTCTGCCGTCGTGGCCATGGCCGATGAGCTCCGGTGAGGTCCTGCCCGTGGCCGCCAGGATTGCAGCACGGCTGCCAGTTGGTCCTAGCGCACGGTCACTATGGATGCATCTCTAACGTCTGGCGCTTTCAGAGCATCTCCAGTTGTTCGGCCCCCAGCGCACTCGGCGATAGCGGTCTGGTCAATGCGCCGGCAGTTTTTTCGCCCTGGGGGCGATGCAGTTCTCAGCCGCGTGCCCAGGTTTCAGCCCCAAGACGCACATAAATTCAAACTTGTCTTTTCCCGCTGCCAAAAAAATGCCACAAGTTTGGGATCAAGATCAACGGCGATCTGCCACAAAGTTCGGCAATCAAACGTAAAACGATAGTTCGGCGCTCAAAAAGGACACGTAGACAAAGGAACGCATCAAACAATGGGCTCCTCCAGCGTGGGACTGGCCGACTTCGGCGTGGCTTCTGTGCTCGGGCTGTTCGGCGCCGGCGTGGCTTCTGCGCTTGGGCTGCTCGGCGTCGGCGTGGCTTCACCACTCAGGCTGGGGGTTGGGGTTGGCGTGGGCGTGGGCGTAGGCGCAGTGGTCGAAGGCATCTGGTTCAAGATGAGGCCGCGCTTCGCCAAGTACCACGCCTTGACCTGCTCGTCCATCGTCGACATGTCCGCCCCCAGTAAGAAAGCCAGGTCGGTGTTCCTCTTCTTCGCGGTGATGTTGGTCTAGAGTGGGTTGAAATTGACAGCGCTATTCGTCATCAACGCTGACCATCGTGCCTCAGATTTCTCCTCCTTCTGGGCGGCGTGGTTCTTGGTGTCGGCGATGCACTGCTCGATCGACGATTGCAGCCGGTGCGGCATCCTTCGCCGTCTTGGCTCTTTTTTTGCCATTAGGGCGCCCATCTGCCGGCCCCAAGGTGGGCGCGTCCGGCTTGTATGTCTCCTTGGCCTTGGCGAGGGTGCGCCGGACATCCGTCCACTTCTCGCACTTCTTGATCCGGGTGAACACGTGGAGGAACTTGAACTCTTGGTCGCTGCTGTCCTTGCGGTACATGGTGAACATCTGAACCATCTGCGCAGCCGAAGAACTAGTGTCGGCGACGTGCACGGCGAAAAGAAGCGAGAGCCAGCGGCTATACATACCTGACCCTCGACATTGGCGCCACTTTTCGGGCGAGTCGCGATCTCCTCGGCGATCCCATGCCATTTGCTGCAGGCCGCCTGGATGAGCGCCCAATGATTCACCATGGGCTTTGCGCCACGCTGCATGTGGATGGTTGCGAAGTAGGGGTCGACAAGCTTGCGCTCATTGAACGTCAACTTGATACGCATCCAGTACGTGTCGGCGTCCTAGTTCGTGCCGGTGACCGGGTCCATGCTAACGGTTTGATACGTCTCCAACGTATCTATAATTTTTTATTGTTACATGTTGTTATATAATCAATCTTGGATATTTTATAATCATTTTATAGTCATTTTATATCATTTTTTGGTACTAACCTATTGACATAGTGCCAAGTGCCAGTTGCTGTTTTTTTGCATGTTTTTTAATCGCAGAAAATCAATACCAAACGGAGTCCAAATGTCACGAAACTTTACGGAGATTTTTTATGGACCAGAAGACACCTAATGGGCCAAGGTTGCGCCTGGGGGTGCTCCGAGGATAGCACAACCCACCAGGGCGCGCCAGGAGGCCCAGGCGCGCCTTGGTGGGTTGTGCCCACCTCGGGTGCCCCCGGACTGCCTCTTTGCTCTATAAATACCCCAATATTTCAGAAACCCTAGGGGAGTCGACGAAATATTCATCCAGCCTCCGCAAAGTCTAGAACCACCAGATCCAATCTAGACACCATCACGGATGGGGTTCACCACCTCCATTGGTGCCTCTCCGATATGCGTGAATAGTTCTTTGTAGACCTTCGGGTCCATAGTTAATAGCTAGATGGATTCCTCTCTCTCGTTTGATTCTCAAAACAATGGTCTCTTGAAGATCCATATGATGTAACTCTTTTTGCGGTGTGTTTGTTGGGATCGGATGAACTTTGAGTTTATGATCAGATCTATCTTTTTATATCCATGAAAGTATTTGAGTTTCTTTGATCTCTTTTGTGCATGATTGCTTATAGCCTCGTATTTTTTTTCCGATATTTGGGTTTTGTTTGGCCAACTTGATCTATTTATCTTGCAATGGAAAGAGGTGCTTTGTACTGGGTTCGATCTTACGGTGCTTGATCCCAGTGACAGAAGGGGAACCGACACGTATGTATCATTGCTACTAAGGAAAAACGACGGGGTCTATCTCTACATAGATAGATCTTGTCTACATCATGTCATCGTTCTTATTGCATTACTCCGTTTTTCGATGAACTTAATACACTAGATACATGCTGGATAGCGGTCGATATGTGGAGTAATAATAGTAGATGCAGGCAGGAGTCGGTCTACTAATCTTGGACGTGATGCGTATGTAATGATCATTGCCTGGATATCGTCATGGGTATTTGAAGTTCTATCAATTGCCCAACGGTAATTTGTTTATCCACCATTTGCTATTTTTCTCGAGAGAAACCACTAGTGAAACCTACGGCCCCCAGGTATCTTTCTCATATTATTTGCCTTTGCAATCTATTTTATTTGCCCTTATTTTTAGATCTATTTAATCCAAAAATACAAAAATACCTTGCTGCAATTTATTTATTTCGCGTTCGATATATCAATATTTACAACTCTCTCACGTCTGTTTGCCCATCTTGGGGCGCCGCTACCCGAAAGGGATTGACAACCCCTTTTACACGTCGAGTTGCGAGTAGTTGCTATTTGTGTGCAGGTGTTGTTTACGTTGTGTTGCTTGGTTCTCCTACTGGTTCGATAACCTTGGTTTCATATCTGAGGGAAACACCTACCGCCGTTGTGCTGCATCATCCCTTCCTCTTTGGGGAAATACCGACGTAGTTTCAAGCGACATCAAAAGGAATTTCTGGCGCCGTTGCCGGGTAGGATCTTCAACATATAGCAGGTTCCTAATCACAAATCTCATCTCCTTGCAATTTACATTATTTGCCATTTGCCTATCGTTTTCCTCTCCCCCACTTCACAAAAATTTGTCGTTTTATTCGTCCCTCTTTCTCGTTCGCCGTTTTCTTGCCGGATCTGTTTTTGAGTGCAATCTTGTTGTGTAGTCATCATGACTCAAGAGAACACCAAGTTGTGTGATTTCTCAAATACCAACAACAATGATTTTATTGGCACTCTGCTTGCTCCTCCCGCCACTAGTGCGGAGACTTGTGATATTAACACTGCTTTGCTGAATCTTGTTATGAAAGATCAATTTTCCAGTTCTCCAAATGAGGATGCCGCGCCCATCTTAATACCTTCGTGGAATTATGCGATATGCAAAATAAAAAAGATGTGGACAATGATGTCGTGAAGATGAAATTATTTCCGTTTTCTTTGCGTGATTCTGCAAAAATTTGGTTCCTTCTTTACCGCAATAGTATCGATTCTTGGAATAAGTGCAAAGATGTTTTTATCACTAAGTATTTTTCGCCCGCAAAAATTATTTCTCTTAGAACCCAGATCATGAATTTCAAGCAACTTGAACATGAGGATGTTGCACAATCTTGGGAAAGGATGAAAATGATGCTAAGGAATTGCCCAACTCATGGGTTAAATCTTTGGATGATCATACAAAAATTTTATGCGGGATTGAATTTTGTTTCTCGTAATCTTTTAGATTCCGCCGCGGGTGGTATTTTTATGGAAATTACTTTGGGTGACACCAAATTTCTTGATAATATCATGGCAAATTATTCACAATGCATACCGAAAGAGCTCCTACTGGTAAGAAAGTTAATTCGGTTGAAGAAATTTCTTATTTGAGTGAAAAAGTTGACGCTCTTACGAAAATGATTGCTAGTAGACATGCTCCTATTGACTTTAATGATATGCCTTTTTCTACTTTGACTGAGCAAAATAGTGATGCCGTAGATGTGAATTTTATCTCTCGAAATAATTTCAACAACAATGCTTATAGAGGTAATTTTAATCCTAGGTCTTTTCCTAGTAATTCCTCTAATAATTATGGTAATTCCTATGGAGATCAATCTTATAATAATAGGAACACCTCTGATCTTGAGAGTAATATTAAAGAATTTATCAACACGCAAAAAGTTTTCAAAACTTCCATACAAGAAAAGTTGAATAAGATTGATGATTTGTCTAGAAGTGTTGATAGAATTTCTCATGATGTGGAAAATCTCAAGATGGATTTTTTTGTGCCTAAGGTTGATGAATCAATTAAAGCTCTTTATGTTTCTATGGATGAAAGTAAGAAAAGAAGCGCTATGCTTAGAGCTAAAAGAGAATTTTTAGAAAAAACATTTTCTAGTGATTACTTTCGCAAAAGTGATGAAGATCTTAAAATGATTGGTGTTTCTTCTATTGATTCCTTGTTTAGTAAAGTTTTAGATTGATTAAAAAGGGACTGGAGAAGAGTAAACTTTAGCTAGAAGGCGTCCCGATATTTCGTAGGGTGAAAATCTTGTGGAGAAAATTGATAAAAGTGGGTTTGAAGAGGTCAAAACTTTAGCTAGTGATGTGCCCACTCTTTTGTATTACAAAGACTTTAATTACGATAGTTGCTCTTTGATTGATTGTATTTATTTTTTGCAATTCATGATAAACTCACCCCATGCTTATGAACAAAATAAAGCTTTTACTAAACATATTGTTGATGCTATGATGAAAGCTTTAGAAGAAAAGTTGGAATTAGAAGTTTCAATTCCTAGAATATTTCATGATGAATGGGAACCTACTATCAAATTCAAGATTAAAAATTATGAGTGTTTTGCTTTGTGTGACTTGGGTGCTAGTGTTTCTACTATTCTGAAATCTTTATGTGATGTGCTTGGTCTTACCAATATTGAATCATGTTCTTTAAATTTGCACTTGGCGGATTCTACTATTAAAAAACCTATGGGAGGAATTAATGATGTTCTTATTCTTGCAAATAGGAATTATGTGCCCAGAGATTTTATTGTTCTTGATATTGATTGCAATCCATCTTGTCCAATTATTCTTGGTAGACCGTTTTTACGCACTATCGGTGCCGTGATTGATATGAAAGGAGGCAATATCAAGTTCCAATTTTCTTTGACGAAGGGTATGAAACACTTTCCTAGAACAAGAATTAGGCCAACATATGAATCAATCATGAGGGCATCTTATGGATCTTGAAACAAAGAAGACAAAACTTAGATCCTTGTTTTATTCCTAGCTAAGGGTGTAAAACTATAGCGCTTGTTGGGAGGCAACCCAATGAATAAAATTCATTTTTGCTTTTTGCTTCCTGTTTTTGAGTGTTAACACAATTATGCTATTGTTATGATTGTTTTTTATGTTTTAATTAGTGTTTGTGCCAAATAAAGCCTTTAGGATCTTTTTGGGTGATAGTTGTTTGATCTTGCTGAAAAAACAGAAACTTTTACGCTCACGAAAATAATTCTCATTTTTAACCAGAGAGCGATAAAATACCCATTCTTTTGCAGTAGATCATTGAGAAAATTCCTTATTTGACACTGTCTTAAAATCTGGTTCCTTATTTGTCATTGGAAAAGTTTTTCTTTCCTATTTGACACTAGTCTTAAATTTTATTCCATATACGACACTTCCGTCCATTTTGAGCCTAAATGACACCTGAAAAGACGATTTTGCCCCTCATGTGGTATGTGTGTGCGCGCGTGTGTGCTGTTGCGTGTGTGGGTGCACGCGCACATGTGTGATGCTGCTGCTGCTGCATGTGTGTGTGCATGTGAGCTGATGCGTGTGTGTTTGCTACTGCGTGTGTATGTGCGCGCGCGTGTGTGTGTGCTGTTGCGTGCCTATGTGTTGCCTGCGTGTGTGCTGCTTCTGCGTGTGTGTGTGTGTACTGTGTGCGTGTGTGTGCGCGTGCATGTGTGTTGCTGCGTGTGTGTGCCTATGTGTGTGTGCACGCGCGCGCGCGTGTGTGTTGTGCATGTGTATGTGTTGCTGCGTGTGTGCACTATTGCCCCCCACACACATACCACATGAGGAGCAAAAGAGTCTTTTCAGGTATCATTTAGGCTTAAAATGGGCAAAAATGTAATATAGGGAATAAAATTTAAAACTTGCGTCAAACAGGGAAGAAAAACTTTTCCAGTATCAAATAAGGAAGCAGATTTTAAGATAGTGTCAAATAAGAAATTTTCTCTTGAAAAATACAGCATACGCTCCCGTCGTTTGCTAACCTTCTCTTCGTCTTTTCTGTTGGGTAACCGCACCAATTGAACACAAAGAATTCTGACTCATAGTTGTAGTAGATGGCTTTACGTGACATCAGGCAAAGGTGAAACTCAAACCGGATCCTTTTTTTCCTCATCCTTTTTTTCTAGACGATCTCGTTGGCCGTCGCAGAGGAGAAAATCAAACCGACAAGAGTTGACGTGTGTGGGCGCCGTTGCAGACTTTTCTTCTGTCCTTGATTTTTGAGATGAGAATTGATTTTATTTCCGATGATTGAACACGGAGTCATTGTAGATTCTTCTGACCGGTTTTTCTTCATCTGGCCGATCGTAAGCCTCTCGATCCTGAGTAAAGACCCCTTCACGGACTCATCACCACCGTGTGCGAGGCCTCAGGGTGGGCGCCAACTGTCGTGGAATTGTCACGGCAGATGTCCTAGTGTGAGGACTTAGTCGTGAGGCCAACGCATCTATGTGGTAGCTTGAGAGGGGTTGAGCGGAATCGAGAGACGCGACACAAGACAAGGGTTTAGACAGCTACGGGCCCCGGAAAACATTATCCGCTAACAACCCTACATGCTATTTATGGCTAGGTCTCATTACCATCATGAGGGAGTCGCCGGTAAACCGGCTCTTTGTGTCTAGCCCTAGAGATTATTTCTTCTTACTTGTCCCTCTTTGGGAAGTCCTGCCCCTCCTTATATATGTTGAAGGGATGGGTTGACTATTCCTAGTGGGATTAGGATTACTCTATTACAAGTGGAGTCCTAGTCTTGCTTCCTTTATAAGAAAATATTCCTTATGCCTTTCCTTATAAACCGGCCCACCATGCATAGTATGAATCGACCTTCTGTGCCTTGGGCCTTGTCATCCGTCTGTTCCCGCGCCGGGTTATCAGTGAGTCGCCAAGTCCAGCCGGGTTATACTTCATGTCGGGTTACGCCGCGGGGTATATCCCCGACAGGATGGCCAGTGTCGAGGAAGTCACCGTGGACCAGGAAGAAGAGCGGCGACGACGGCGGCGGCTAGGAGCGCGACGACGGCGGCGGCTAGGAGCGCGACGCCGGTGCTCGAAGTAGGCGAAGAAGTGTTGGAAATATGCCCTAGAGGCAATAATAAAAGGATTATTATTATATTTCCTTGTTCATGATAATTGTCTATTGTTCATGCTATAATTGTGTTATCAGGAAATCGTAATACATGTGTGAATACATAGACCACAACATGTCCCTAGTGAGCCTCTAGTTGACTAGCTCGTTGATCAACAGATAGTCATGGTTTCCTGACTATGGGCATTAGATGTCATTGATAACGGGATCACATCATTAGGAGAATGATGTGATGGACAAGACCCAATCCTAAGCCTAGCACAAGATCGTGCAATTCGTTTGCTAAAGCTTTTCCAATGTTAAGTATCATTTCCTTAGACCATGAGATCGTGTAACTCCCGGATGCCGTAGGAGTGCTTTGGGTGTGCCAAACGTCACAACGTAACTGGGTGACTATAAAGGTGTACTACAGGCATCACCGAAAGTATCTGTTGGGTTGACACGGATCGAGGCTGGGATTTGTCACTTTGTATGATAGAGAGGTATCTCTGGCCCCACTCGGTAATGCATCATCATAATGAGCTCAATGTGACCAAGTGGTTGGTCACGGGATCATGCATTACAGTACGAGTAAAGTGACTTGCCAGTGACGAGATTGAACGAGTTATTGGGATACCGACGATGAATCACGGGCAAGTAACGTACCGATTGACAAAGGGAATTGTATACGGGATTACCTGAATCCTCGACATCGTGGTTCATCCGATGAAATCATCGAGGAGCATGTGGGAGCCAACATGGGTATCCAGATCCCGCTGTTGGTTATTGACCGGAGAGTCGTCTCAGTCATGTTTGCGTGTCTCCCGAACCCGTAGGGTCTACACACTTAAGGTTCGGTGACGCTAGGGTTGTAGAGATATGAGTATGCAGTAACCCGAAAGTTGTTTGGAGTCCCGGATGAGATCTCGGACATCACGAGGAGTTCCGGAATGGTCCGGAGGTGAAGATTTATATATAGGAAGTCTAGTTTCGGCCATCGGGAAGGTTGCGGGGTTAATCGGTATTGTACCGGGACCACCGTAAGGGTCCCGGGGGTCCACCGGGTGGGGCCACCTATCCCGGAGGGCCCCATGGGCTGAAGTGGGAGGGGAACCAGCCCCTGGTGGGCTGGTGCGCCCCCCTTGGGCCTCCCCCTGCGCCTAGGGTTGGAAACCCTAGGGGTGGGGGCGCCCCACCTAACTTGGGGGGCAAGTTCCCCCCTTGGCCGCCGCCCCCCCTTGAGATGGATCTCTAGGGGGCCGGCGCCCCCCTGGACCCCTATATAAAGAGGGGGGAGGGAGGGCAGCCGCACCTAAGCCCTGGCGCCTCCCTCTCCCTCCCGTAACACCTCTCCCTCTCGCTGAGCTTGGCGAAGCCCTGCCGAGATCCTCGTTGCATCCACCACCACACCGTCGTGCTGCTGGATCTTCATCAACCTCTCCCTCCCCCTTGCTGGATCAAGAAGGAGGAGACGTCTTCCCCAACCGTACGTGTGTTGAACGCGGAGGTGCTGTCCGTTCGGCACTTGGTCATCGGATCACGGCGAGTACGACTCCATCATCCCCGTTCTCTTGAACGCTTCCGCTCGCAATCTATAAGGGTATGTAGATGCACTCCTATCCTTCTTGTTGCTAGAGAACTTCATAGATTGATCTTTGTGATGCGTAGAAAAGTTTGATTTCTGCTACGTTCCCCAACAATGGCATCATGAGCTAGGTCTATGCATAGTTACTATGCACGAGTAGAACACAAAGCAGTTGTGGGCGTCGATATTGTCAATTATCTTGCCGTTACTAGGCTTATCTTGATTCGGCGGCATTGTGGGATGAAGCGGCCCGGACCGACCTTACACGTACGCTTACGTGAGGCAGGTTCCATCGACTGACATGCACTAGTTGCATAAGGTGGCTAGCGGGTGTCTGTCTCTCCCACTTTAGTCGGATCGGATTCGATGAAAAGGGTCCTTATGAAAGGTAAATAGAAATTGGCATATCACGTTGTGGTTTTGACGTAGGTAAGAAACGTTCTTACTAGAACCCTAATGCAGCCACGTAAAAACATGCAACAATAATTAGAGGACGTCTAACTTGTTTTTGCAGCATGTGGCGTGTGATGTGATATGGCCAAAAGATGTGATGAATGATATATGTGATGTATGAGATTGATCATGTTCTTGTAATAGGAATCACGACTTGCATGTCGATGAGTATGACAACCGGCAGGAGCCATAGGAGTTGTCTTTATTTATTATATGACCTGCGTGTCATTGAATAACGCCATGTAATTACTTTACTTCTTTGCTAAACCGTTAGTCATAGTAGTAGAAGTAATAGTTGGCGAACAACTTCATGGAGACACGATGATGGAGATCATGGTGTCATGCCGGTGACGAAGATGATCATGGTGCCCCGAAGATGGAGATCGAAGGAGCAATATTATATTGGCCATATCATGTCACTATTTGATTGCATGTGATGTTTATCATGTTTTTGCTTCTTATTTGCTTAGTACGACGGTAGTAAATAAGATGATCCTTCATAATAATTTCAAGAAAGTGTTCCCTGTAAGCCAGATTTACACATGCAAAACACTTAGGTTGACTTGACGAGCCTAGCATGTACAGACATGGCCTCGGAACACAAGAGACCAAAAGGTCGAACATGAGTCGTATGGAAGATACGATCAACATGGAGATGTTCACCGATGATGACTAGTCCGTCTCACGTGATGATCGGACACGGTCTAGTTGAGTCGGATCATGTATCACTTAGATGACGAGAGGGATGTCTAATCTGAGTGGGAGTTCATTAAATAATTTGATTAGATGAACTTAATTATCATGAACTTAGTCTAAATAAACTTTGCAATATGTCTTGTAGACCAAATGGCCCACGCTAATGTCAACCTCAACTTCAACGCGTTCCTAGAGAAAACCAAGCTGAAAGATGATGGCAGCAACTATACGGACTGGGTCCAGAACCTGAGGATCATCCTCATAGCTGCCAGGAAACAATATGTACTAGAAGCACTGCTAGGTGAAGCACCCATCCCAGAGAACCAAGACGTTATGAACGCTTGGCAGCAGCGTGCTGATGATTACTCCCTCGTTCAGTGCGGCATGCTTTACAGCTTAGAACCGGGGCTCCAAAAGCGTTTTGAACAACACAGAGCATATGAGATGTTCGAAGAGCTGAAAATGGTTTTCCAAGCTCATGCCCGGGTCGAGAGATATGATGTCTCCGACAAATTCTATAGTTGTAAGATAGAGGAAAATAGTTCTGTCAGTGAGCACATACTCAAAATGTCTGGGTTGCACAACCGCTTGACTCAACTGGGAGTTAATCTCCCGGATGACGCGGTCGTTGACATAATCTTTCAGTCGCTCCCACCAAGCTACAAGAGCTTTGTGATGAACTTCAATATGCAGGGGATGGAAAAGACCATTCCTGAGGTATATTCAATGCTGAAATCAGCAGAGGTGGAGATCAAAAAGGAACATCAAGTGTTGATGGTGAATAAAACCACTAAGTTCAAGAAAGGCAAGGGTAAGAAGAAGGGCGGCAAGGGAGTTGCCGCACCCGGTAAGCCAGTTGCCGGGAAGAAGCCAAAGAATGGACCCAAGCCTGAAACTGAGTGCTTTTATTGCAAGGGAAAGGGACATTGGAAGCGGAATTGCCCAAATACTTAGCAGACAAGAAGGCATGCAACACTAAAGGTATATGTGATATACATGTAATTGATGTGTACATTATCAGTACTCGTAGTAGCTCCTGGGTATTTGATACCGGTGCGGTTGCTCATATTTGTAACTCAAAACAGGAGCTGCGGAATAAACGGAGACTGGCAAAGGACGAGGTGACGATGCGCGTCGGGAATGGTTCCAAGGTCGATGTGATCGCCGTCGGCACGCTACCTCTACATTTACCTACGTGATTAGTTTTAAACCTCAATAATTGTTATTTAGTGCCAGCTTTGAGCATGAACATTGTATCTTGATCTCGTTTAATGCGAGATGGCTACTCATTTAAATCCAAGAATAATGGTTGTTCTATTTATATGAGAGATATGTTTTATGGTCATGCCCCACTGGTGAATGGTTTATTCTTAATGAATCTCGAACATAATGTTACACATATTCATAGTGTGAATACCAAAAGATGTAAGGTTGATAATGATAGTCCCACATACTTGTGGCACTGCCGCCTTGGTCACATAGGTGTCAAACGCATGAAGAAGCTCCATACAAATGGACTTTTGGAGTCTCTTGATTTCGAATCATTTGACATGTGCGAACCAGGCCTCATGGGGAAGATGACCAAGACTCCATTCTCCGGAACAATGGAGCGAGCAACCAACTTATTGGATATCATACATACTGATGTGTGCGGTCCAATGAGTGTTGAGACTCGCGGTCGCTATCGTTATGTTCTCACTCTTATTGATGACTTGAGTAGATATGGGTATGTCTACTTAATGAAACACAAGTCTGAGACCTTTGAAAAGTTCAAGGAATTTTAGAGTGAGGTTGAGAATCAACGTGAAAGAAAAATCAAGTTCTTACGATCAGATCGTGGGGGAGAATATTTAAGTCACGAATTTGGTACGCACTTAAGGAAATGTGGAATCGTTTCACAACTCATGCCGCCTGGAACACCTCAGCGTAACGGTGTGTCCGAACATCGTAATCGCACTCTATTGGATATGGTGCGATCTATGATGTCACTCACTGATTTACCGCTATCATTTTGGGGATACGCTCTAGAGACAACTACATTCACTTTAAATAGGGCACCGTCTAAATCCGTTGAGACGACACCGTATGAATTATGGTTTGGGAAGAAACCTAAGCTGTCGTTTCTAAAAGTTTGGGGATGCGATGCTTATGTCAAGAAACTTCAACCTGAAAAGCTCGAACCCAAGTCGGAAAAGTGCGTCTTCATAGGATACCCTAAGAAAACCATTGGGTATACCTTTTACCTCAGATCCGAAGGCAAGATCTTTGTTGCCAAGAACGGGTCCTTTATGGAGAAAGAGTTTCTCTCGAAAGAAGTAAGTGGGAGGAAAGTGGAACTTGATGAAGTATTGCCTCTTGAATCGGAGAGTAGCGCAGCTCAAGAAAAATGTTTATGTGGTGCCTCCACCGACTGGAGAGGAGGTTAATGATGATGATCATGAAACTTCAGATCAAGTTGCTACTGAACTTCGTAGGTCCACAAGGACACGTTCCGCACCAGAGTGGTACGGCAACCCTGTCCTGGAAATCATGTTGTTAGACAACGGTGAACCTTCGAACCATGAAGAAGCAATGGCGGGCCCAGATTCCAACAAATGGCTTGAAGCCATGCAATCCGAGATAGGATCCATGTATGAAAACAAAGTATGGACTCTGACAGACTTGTCGGATGATCGGCGAGCGATAGAGAATAAATGGATCTTTAAGAAGAAGGCGGACGCGGATGACTTGTCGCTAAGGGTTATCGACAAGTTCAAGGGGTTGACTACGATGAGACCTTCTCACCCGTAGCGAAGCTGAAGTCCGTCCGAATCTTGTTAGCAATTGCCGCATACTATGATTATGAGATATGGCAAATGGACGTCAAAACGGCATTCCTCAACGGCTTTATTAAGGAAGAATTGTATATGATGCAACCGGAAGGTTTTGTCGATCCTCAGAATGCTAACAAGGTATGCAAGCTCCAGCGCTCCATTTATGGGCTGGTGCAAGCATCTCGGAGTTGGAACATTCGTTTTGATGAAATGATCAAAGCGTTTGGGTTTATGCAGACTTATGGAGAAGCCTGCGTTTACAAGAAAGTGAGTGGGAGCTCTGTAGCATTTCTCATATTATATGTGGATGACATACTTTTGATGGGAAATGATATAGAACTTTTGGACAGCATTAAGGACTATTTGAATAAGTGTTTTTCAATGAAGGACCTTGGAAAAGCTGCTTATATATTAGGCATCAAGATCTATAGAGATAGATCGAGACGCCTCATAGGTCTTTCACAAAGCACATACCTTGAAAAGATATTGAAGAAGTTCAATATGGATCCGTCCAAGAAGGGGTTCTTGCCTGTGTTGCAAGGTGTGAAATTGAGCTCAGCTCAATGTCCGACCACGACAGAAGATAGAGAAAAGATGAGTGTCGTCCCCTATGCCTCAGCCATAGGGTCTATCATATACGTCATGCTGTGTACCAGACCTGATGTAAACCTTGCCGTAAGTTTGGTAAGAAGGTACCAAAGTAATCCCGGCATGGAACACTGGACAACGGTTAAGAATATCCTGAAGTACCTGAAAAGGACTAAGGACATGTTTCTCGTATATGGAGGTGACGAAGAGCTCGTCGTAAAGGGTTACGTCGACGCTAGCTTCGACACAGATCTGGATGACTCCAAGTCACAAACTAGATACGTGTTTATTTTGAATGGTGGGGCAGTAAGCTGGTGCAGTTGCAAGCAAACCGTCGTGGCGGGATCTACATGTGAAGCGGAGTACATGGCAGCCTTAGAGGCAGCGCATGAAGCAATCTGGATGAAGGAGTTCATCACCGACCTAGGAGTCATACCCAATGCGTCGGGGTCGATCGCTCGCTTCTATGACAACACTGGAGCTATTGCCCTTACCAAGGAGCCCAGGTTTCACAAGAAGACCAGGCACATCAAGCGTCGCTTCAACTCCATTCGTGAAAATGTTCAAGATGGAGACATAGATATTTGTAAAGTACATACGGATCTGAATGTCGCAGATCCGTTGACTAAACCTCTCCCGAGGGCAAAACATGATCAACACCAGAACTCTATGGGTGTTCGATTCATCACAATGTAACTAGATTATTGACTCTAGTGCAAGTGGGAGACTGTTGGAAATATGCCCTAGAGGCAATAATAAAAGGATTATTATTATATTTCCTTGTTCATGATAATTGTCTATTGTTCATGCTATAATTGTGGTATCAGGAAATCGTAATAAATGTGTGAATACATAGGCCACAACATGTCCCTAGTGAGCCTCTAGTTGACTAGCTCGTTGATCAACAGATAGTCATGGTTTCCTGACTATGGGCATTAGATGTCATTGATAATGGGATCACATCATTAGGAGAATGATGTGATGGACAAGACCCAATCCTAAGCCTAGCACAAGATCGTGTAGTTCGTTTACTAAAGCTTTTCCAATGTTAAGTATCATTTCCTTAGACCATGAGATCGTGTAACTCCCGGATGCCGTAGGAGTGCTTTGGGTGTGCCAAACGTCACAACGTAACTGGGTGACTATAAAGGTATACTACAGGCATCCCCGAAAGTATCTGTTGGGTTAACACGGATCGAGGCTGGGATTTGTCACTCCGTATGACGGAGAGGTATCTCTGGGCCCACTCGGTAATGCATCATCATAATGAGCTCAATGTGACCAAGTGGTTGGTCACGGGATCATGCATTACGGTACGAGTCAAGTGACTTGCCGGTGACGAGATTGAACGAGGTATTGGGATACCGACGATCGAATCTTGGGCAAGTAACGTACCGATTGACAAAGGGAATTTTATACGGGATTACCTGAATCCTCGACATCGTGGTTCATCCGATGAGATCATCGAGGAGCATGTGGGAGCCAACATGGGTATCCAGATCCCGCTGTTGGTTATTGACCGGAGAGTCGTCTCGGTCATGTCTGCGTGTCTCCCGAACCCGTAGGGTCTACACACTTAAGGTCCGGTGACACTAGGGTTGTAGAGATATGAGTATGCAGTAACCCGAAAGTTGTTCGGAGTCCCGGATGAGATCCCGGACATCACGAGGAGTTCCAGAATGGTCCGCGGGTGAAGATTTATATATAGGAAGTCTAGTTTCGGCCATCGGGAAGGTTGCGGGGTTAATCGGTATTGTACCGGGACCACCGTAAGGGTCCCGGGGGTCCACCTGGTGGGGCCACCTATCCCGGAGGGCCCCATGGGCTGAAGTGGGAGGGGAACCAGCCCCTGGTGGGCTAGTGCACCCCCCTTGGGCCTCCCCCTGCGCCTAGGGTTGGAAACCCTAGGGGTGGGGGCGCCCCACCTGACTTGGGGGGCAAGTTCCCCCCCTTGGCTGCCGCCCCCCTTGAGATGGATCTCTAGGGGGCCGGCGCCTCCCCTGGACCCCTATATAAAGAGGGGGGGAGGGAGGGCAGCCGCACCTAAGCCCTGGCGCCTCCCTCTCCCTCCCGTAACACCTCTCCCTCTCGCTGAGCTTGGCGAAGCCCTGCCGAGATCCTCGTTGCATCCACCACCACGCCGTCGTGCTGCTGGATCTCCATCAACCTCTCCCTCCCCCTTGCTGGATCAAGAAGGAGGAGACGTCTTCCCCAACCGTACGTGTGTTGAACGCGGAGGTGCTGTCCGTTCGGCACTTGGTCATCGGTGATTTGGATCACGGCGAGTACGACTCCATCATCCCCGTTCTCTTGAACGCTTCCGCTCGCAATCTACAAGGGTATGTAGATGCACTCCTATCCCTCTCGTTGCTAGAGAACTTCATAGATTGATCTTGGTGATGCGTAGAAAATTTTGATTTCTGCTACGTTCCCCAACAAGAAGAACCCAACAACGTGACGAAGACTGGCGCAGACGGTGGCGTTCCCGCGCCTAGGAAGAAGGCACGACACATACCACACAGGAGTCGGCGCGCGTGGACAACGAAGTGGACCGCATGCCGCGGCGCTACGGCCTGAAGGGGCGACGGAGCGGCAGACCTCAGAGCGGAGGCAGGGACCGCGTGCCACGCTCGCTACGGCCTGATGGGGCGACGTAGCGGCAGTGCGAGGGTCGGTGCGGCCACAGGGACGACCTGAAGTGGACAGGCCTCGGGGCAGCGGTGGACCGCGGGCCACAACACTACGGCCCGAAGGGGCGACACAGCGGCAGCGCGCAGGTCGGTGCAACTGCAGGGTGAACCACGGGCGGCTACGAGGACCGCGTGCCACACTCGCTACGGCCCGAGGGGGCGATGCAACGACAACGCGAGGCTCGGTGCAGTCACGGGGACGGCCTGGAGTGGACGGCCTCAGGACGGCGGTGACCGCGGGCCGCGGCACTACGGTCCAAAGGAGCGACGCAGCGGCAGCGCGCGGGGCGATGTAGCCGCGGGGAAAACAATGGGGCGGCGACGCTGCGGTCTGAAGGAACGACACAACTGCAGCCCGTTGCTTATCGGTGGAGAAGTGCGGGTACTCGACAGAAATCTTCACATGAATTTGCGGAGCTGCACGTGTACGGTCGATCAAACCCGTTGATCAGATTAGACACACGTTGGGCAACCATGCAGATCCGTACTCACGCGTTTATGCAGGGAGAATCCATGCACACGCATGCCATGAATCAAGCATCAAGTGTAGCACGGTGCCATGCGCCATGCGGGATGCATCAGCGACCATGCACCGCGTCAGTCCACTGCGGCGCCGGACAAGGCCAGCGCGTTGCCGCCAACGCACGCGGACGGGAGGCGAGGCATACCTCGGGTCAGCGCAAGCATACGCGAGTGGCCGCCCCGCTAGCACTACTCGGTTGAAAAGATGAAGACACCTGCCAAGTACGCGTCGTTGACGACGGACGGCGGCGGACGACTCAAATCGATACTAGATCTAAAAACCAAAAAAAAACACCGATTAAATGAACGGTGAGAGTGAAAAAAAAATTACATCAAAGAATGAAAAAAAAGACTTTGACCGGCGGACGACTAGGTACAGGCAGCGCGGCCTCCGGCGGCGGTCATGAAGGCCGACCGCCCCGGGGGCGCTACGCAGGTGCGGAAGCGGCGGGCGGCGGCTAGGGTCTGGATCGGTTAGGATGATACCATATTCTCTACTCTTAATGTCTCGGTTAGTACTCAACCACAGGAGCGATGCCTCCAGTCCCCTCGCACGCCTCTCACTCGCATGCCTCAACCAAAAAAAACCAGTGAAAAAAATCTACCAAAAAAAACCTACAAAAAAAACAACAACTAAAAAGTCCACGACTCGACTGAGAGTGCCCTCGAGCGAGGCTATCGCCGCTGCCTGGCGCCGCCCGCCCCCAACCTCCTCCCCGGCTCCCGGCGCCGCCCGCCCCCATCTCTTCCCCGATCCCGGCGTCACCCCGCCCCCACCTTCTCCATCACTCCCGGTGCCACCGCCCCTGTTCCTCCCTCCTCCAGGAGGGATCTAGGTGTGGCCTCGTTATCTACGATGGAGGACGCGCTGCCTCCCTGGCGAATGGGATCGGAGGAGGGGCTCTGTGTCGTGAAGGTCGGCGAGGCAACGGCCGAAGGGGAGCCCGGCGTTGAACACGGGTGTTCGTCCCCAAGTAGGCGGCCGCAGAGGGCGTATTTGAGGCCACCCCAATCGCTGGTGGAGGAGGCTGCCCGTCCATGTCTTAGCATAGAGGTCAGCGATGTTCATCCCTTCATTTCTTGTATTTTTATTTGATTTTTTCAGGCATCGGACGACCTGATGCCGGTGATGAATGTTACTTGTGCAATTTCAGGTGGAATGCGAAGAACCGGAGTACGAGCTGAACCCCGACGAACTCCAGTTCCGCAAAAGGGATTAAGAGCTCCAGAACTGTAGTATGGACCTCATCTCCTCCCTGCCGAACCTGCAGGATTTGGCAGCAGAGTGTTGCCGGAAGTAGGAGAGAGAGGGCTGAGACATAGGTCCGCACTTGCACTCGATCCCTTTCTCTTGCAGCTCCTGCCGGGAACTGAAGGGATCTCGAGGAGGGGTTTCTCTCCTACTACATGCGGTGAAGTACAGGAAGTGGTGAATTGTGGGTGTCAACAGCAGGGGCAAGGGGTGATAGTTGAGGATGACATGCTGTTGTGGGTCCAAGAAGACGTTGTAGCAATAAAGGAGCAATGTGCCATCTCCGCTCATTGATTCTTCACATTCTGAAATCTTAGTGGAGTTACCCAGGGACGTGTATACCTTTCGATTGGATGCTCGAGGAAGCAGGATATGCTATGATGCAAGCGGATGGTTGAATCAAGTGTTACTTTTCCCTATTTTTCTATGCTGCAATTGTGATGGTTTTTGCTATACCCTGTATCTGAGCTGACATTGTTTTGCTTTCGAATTGCAGCTTTTGATCAGGCATTCAGGAATAAGCAGGAAAGAACCTGAACCCCGAGGTGAGGGGCATCCTATCAATTTCTTGCCTTTTCTGTGGTAGTTGATATGCTTGATTGTTCTGGTCTACTGGTCTGGATCTAATAATGTAAACTTGAAAGTGAGTTGAAACTGATGATGTTTTATTCAATGATCTATTTGGAAGCTAACACAGGGAAGGTGTTGTATGTTCACTAGCTTTTTGCAAACTTTGTATTTCCAATGCTACACATTCTTTGCATAGTTATTTTTATGTGTAACCAGAATTTATTTGTGGTTACTCATGATCAAATTTTAAGCTACCATGTTTAGAGATATTAAAACCTGCAAGGAACGTGCAGCCAAAGTTTTTTTTCCTCATTATTTGGTATCGAACAAATAAGGTGTTTTCCTGGAGGATAGTGCTCTTATCTAAGTATTAGGCAGTTGTTATATTTTGCTTTTAGTTACTGTTAGTTTTTTCAGACTCGGAGCATTACAAACTCTTAACTGAACTATGTAGGTTTGTTTATGAAGAATCATTATAATGGGAAGTAATACAAGGCAAGTGTTTATCAGATACATGCACTATTATTGTCTGACAAAGCTCAATACTAACATCTTTTTGTTGAGTGAAACTTGGCATTTCTTTCGAATAGGCATCCTGTGTGCAGACTACTTATTTGTAGCTAGATTCTTTTTCTCCTGGAAGATGAACCGGTAGTTGCGAGTGCAGTAGTTGCAATAGATTGAACTAAGGGTTAAAATTGTAGATGGCTCCAAATGGCCAACCCATCCCCCATGAGGCTGTAGATGCTAGACAGGAGTTGGCTACCCCACCGGCTACCGATACTGATCAGGAGTGGTTTACGCCAACGTCCTGAGGACTGTCGAAAGTACATCAAGATTCATAAGTCCATGTGGTCCTATTCCTTGGGGCTGGGCAAGTTCAGTCGCAAAGTGCTCATTGTCGGCATCCCACCACTCACAAGCTCCATCGCGAGGGGGCGGGGGGGGGGGGGGGGGGTAGGTATTTCTCTTGCACTTGATCCAACCTTTTTGTTGGGTTAAGAGATGTGATTGATCATTCCATAGATGACGAGGAGCTTGATCGAGGATCTTAATTACTCACACGAGATGTGATTGAGCATCTAATTTTCAATAATATGTCCGGCCGCCATCTTCAAGCAATATCGTGGTCGCTTCCCCCTCCAAGCATTGTGTCGCCTCTGCAATCTAGCATGTGGCCGCCGCCGTCGACGACTATGTAGCTGAAAGCAGGTGGCGTCGGCGGCAGCGATGATGGGGCGGAGGACGGCAGCGTGTTGCGGCTGGTGTTGTTCATGTTCCTGTTGCCAGCATGCTACTCTGCTCGTCTACCTCGCCATTCTAGCATGCGGCCGGACACCACCACATTCATGCATAGGTCGCCATCTCGACTGCTGCACCATAATGGTGAACCTGGTCGCGGGTACTATGGAGGGTGTAGGGCTAAGAGCATCTCCAGCCGTTGGCCCCCCAGGCAAACCGCGTGCTGGGGGCGTGATGCCGCCTAGTCGCGGCGTCCACGTTTTTTTTTTTAAAATTAAATTTCGGCACAAACACGGCGCACATTCAACCAAACTTCGGCGAGTTCATACATATTTAAAATATTTTACAAAAAAAACGCTACTAGGCCCGCTGTCTCCCTCGCCGCTCACCGCCCTTGCAGCTCTACATACTGAGGAGGCTGTAGAACCGCGTGTAGTCGCCGCCGCCACCGTCGTCGTCGTCGCCTCCTCCGCGGCCGCCGTCCCTGCTGCAACCCTCCCAGGTTGGTGCGGCGGGTTGGACGGTCCGAGGGCGTCCTCGTCCTCGTCGTTGTCGAGGATCACCACGCCGTGCTTGTCCTTGCGCCCACGCTTGCGGGCGGCTATCTCCTCCAAGGCCCAGCGCTGCCGGACCATCTCGTCGCGAAGGTAGTTGTCCCGTGCCCACTGTAGGGCGTCCTTGTCGAAGAAGCCGCGCCGGGCTATCTCCTCGTACTTCGCGGGGAGGCCGGGCTCCGGCTTCGGCCTGACGAGGACGAGGCGGCCAGAGGCGGGGGTGCAGTCGTCGATGCGGACGCCGGAGCAGCGGGTGCGCGCGCTGACAGGCGTGTCCTGGGGCTCCGGCTTGACGGGGCGGAGGCAGGGAGAGCCGGACGAGCGGCCGGACGAGGAGGAGGACGCCCCCGGGTCCATGCGCCTCGGCGTCCACGAGCTCCCACGTCGGTGAGAGAAGTACGGGGGAGCGGGGTACTCCAGCCTCGGTGTGTTGCCGGCCTCGATGTACTCAAGGGTGGCCTCCAGCGTGTGGCCGGGCACGCCCCACCATCGGCGCCGGCCTTCGGAGTTGAGCCTTCCGGAGGGCACGACGCCGTTGGTGGCCTCGAGCTGCTCGGCGTGGCGGCGGCGGAAGTAGGGCTCCAACAGCGGGTTGTCGGGGACGTATCGTGGACCTTCCCTCGCCGCCCGCGGCAGAGAGGTGCGGGTACGCGCGATCTCCGCATGCCGCGCCTCCCCGGTGGGCGGTGGTGGCACCGGGTGAAGGAAATATGCCCTAGAGGCAATAATAAAGTTATTATTTATTTCCTTACATATCATGATAAATGTTTATTATTCATGCTAGAATTGTATTAACTGGAAACATAATACATGTGTGGATACATAGACAAACAGAGTGTCACTAGTATGCCTCTACTTGACTAGCTTGTTAATCAAAGATGGTTAAGTTTCCTAACCATGGACAAAGGAGTTGTCATTTGATTAACAAGGTCACATCATTAGTTGAATGATCTGATTGACATGACCCATTCCATTAGCATAGCACCCGATCGTTTAGTATGTTGCTGTTGCTTTTATCCATGACTTATACATGTTCCTTTGACTATGAGATTATGCAACTCCCGTTTGCCGGAGGAACACTTTGGGTGCTACCAAACGTCACAACGTAACTGGGTGATTATAAAGGAGTACTACAGGTGTCACCAAAGGTAGATGTTGGGTTGGCGTATTTCGAGATTAGGATTTGTCACTCCAATTGTGGGAGAGGTATCTCTGGGCCCTCTCGGTAATGCACATCACTTAAGCCTTGCAAGCATTGCAACTAATGAGTTAGTTGCGGGATGATGTATTACGGAACGAGTAAAGAGACTTGCCGGTAACGAGATTGAACTAGGTATTGGATACCGACGATCGAATCTCGGGCAAGTAACATACCGATGGACAAAGGGAACAACGTATGTTGTTATGCGGTCTGACCGATAAAGATCTTCGTAAAATATGTAGGAGCCAATATGGGCATCCAGGTCCCGCTATTGGTTATTGACCGGAGATGTGTGTCGATCATGTCTACA
Source organism: Aegilops umbellulata (assembly GCA_032464435.1). Taxonomy (NCBI): domain Eukaryota; kingdom Viridiplantae; phylum Streptophyta; class Magnoliopsida; order Poales; family Poaceae; genus Aegilops; species Aegilops umbellulata. The sequence goes on along the minus strand of CP136060.1, from coordinate 16,133,717 downwards.
TTGTTCTCGAACCGTAGGGTCCGCACGCTTAAGGTTACGATGACAGTTATTATGAGTTTATGAGTTTTGATGTACCGAAGGAGTTCGGAGTCCCGGATGAGATCGGGGACATGACGAGGAGTCTCGAAATGGTCGAGACGTAAAGATCGATATATTGGACGACTAGATTCGGACATCGGAAGGGTTCTGAGTGGTTCGGGTATTTTCGGAGGTACCGGGGAGTTACGGGAATACGAGGAAGAAGCAATGGGCCTTGATGGGCCTTAGTGGGAAGGACCAGGAGGTGGCGCGCGCCCCTCCCAAGCCCAGTCCGAATTGGACAAGGGGTTTGGGGCGCGGCCCCTCTCTCCCTTCCTTCCCCTCTTCCCCTCTTTCCCCCCTTGACCTAGTTGGACTAGGAAATGTGGAATCCTACTCCCGGTGGGAGTAGGACTCCCCTGGCGCGCCCAAACCTAGGGCCGGCCTCCTCCCTCCCTTGCTCCTTTATATACGGGGGCAGGGGGCACCCCATGGACACACAAGTTGATCTTCGTGATCGTTCCTTAGCCGTGTGCGGTGCCCCCCTCCACCATATTCCACCTCGAATATATCGTTGCAGTGCTTAGGCGAAGCCCTGCGCCGGTAGAACATCAAGATTGTCACCACGCCGTCGTGCTGACGGAACTCCTCCCCGAAGCTTTGCTGGATCGGAGCTAGGGGTGCGTCATCGAGCTGAACGTGTGCCAAGAACTCGGAGGTGCCGGAGTAACGGTGCTTGGATCGGTCGGATCGTAAAGACGTACGACTACATCAACCGCGTTGATATAACGCTTCCGCTTTCGGTCTACGAGGGTACGTAGACAACACTCTCCCCTCTCGTTGCTATGCATCACCATGATCTTGCGTGTGCGTAGGAAATTTTTTGAAATTACTACGTTCCCCAACAGTGGCATCCGAGCCTAGGTTTTTATGGTTTGATGTTATTTGCACGAGTAGAACACAAGTGAGTTGTGGACGATACAAGTCATACTGCCTACCAGCATGTCATACTTTGGGTCAGCGGTATTGTTGGATGAGACGACCCGGACCAACCTTACGCGTACGCTTACGCGAGACCGGTTCCCTCGACGTGCTTTGCACACAGATGGCTTGCGGGAGACTGTCTCACCAACTTTAGTTGAACCGAGTATGGCTACGCCCGGTCCTTGAGAAGGTTAAACCGGAGTCTATTTGACGAAGTATCGTTGTGGTTTTGATGCGTAGGTGAGATTGGTTCTTGCTTCAGCCCGTAGCAGCCACATAAAATTTGCAACAAACAAAGTAGAGGACGTCTAACTTGTTTTTGCAGGGCATGTTGTGATGTGATATGGTCAAGACATGATGCTAAATTTTATTGTATGAGATGATCATGTTTTGTAATCGAGCTATCGGCAACCGGCAGGAGCCGTATGGTTGTCGCTTTATTGTATGCAATGCAATCGCCCTGTAATGCTTTACTTTATCACTAAGCGGTAGCGATAGTCATAGAAGCATAAGATTGGCGAGACGACAACGATGCTACGATGGAGATCAAGGTGTCGCGCCGGTGACGATGGTGATCATGACAGTGCTGCGGAGATGGAGATCACAAGCACAAGATGATGATGGCCATATCATATCACTTTTATTGATTGCATGTGATGTTTATCTTTTATGCATCTTATCTTGCTTTGATTGACGGTAGCATTATAAGATGATCTCTCACTAATTATCAAGAAGTGTTCTCCCTGAGTATGCACCGTTGCGAAAGTTCTTCGTGCTGAGACACCACGTGATGATCGGGTGTGATAGGCTCTACGTTCAAATACAACGGGTGCAAAACAGTTGCACACGCGGAATACTCAGGTTATACTTGACGAGCTATGCATATAAGATATGACCTCGGAACACGGAGACCGAAAGGTCGAGCGTGAATCATATAGTAGATATGATCAACATGATGATGTTCACCATTGAAAACTAATCCATTTCACGTGATGATCGGTTATGGTTTAGTTTGATTTGGATCACGTGATCACTTAGAGGATTAGAGGGATATCTATCTAAGTGGGAGTTCTTAAGTAATATGATTAATTGAACTTTAATTTATCATGAACTTAGTCCTAGTAGTATTAGCATATCTATGTTGTAGATCAATAGCTCGCGTTGTTGCTTCCCTATGTTTATTTTGATATGTTCCTAGAGAAAATTGTGTTGAAAAATATTAGTAGCAATGATGCGGATTGGATCCGTGATCTGAGGTTTATCCTCATTGCTGCACAGAAGAATTATGTCCTTAATGCACCGCTAGGTGACAGACCTATTGCAGGAGCAGATGCAGACGTTATGAACGTTTGGCTAGCTCAATATGATGACTACTTGATAGTTTAGTGCACCATGCTTAACGGCTTAGAATCGGGACTTCAAAGACGTTTTGAACGTCATGGACCATATGAGATGTTCCAGTAGTTGAAGTTAATATTTCAAGCAACTACCCGAGTTGAGGGATATGAAGTCTCCAACAAGTTCTATAGCTAAAAGATGGAGGAGAATCGCTCAACTAGTGAGCATGTGCTCAGATTGTCTGGGTACTACAATCGCTTGAATCAAGTGGGAGTTAATCTTCCAGATAAGATAGTGATTGACAGAATTCTCTAGTCACCATCACCAAGTTAGTAGAACTTCGTGATGAACTATAGTATGCAAGGGATGACGAAAACGACTCCCGAACTTTTTCATAATGATGAAATCGATGGAGGTAGAAATCAAGAAAGAGCATCAAGCGTTGATGGTTGACAAGATCACTAGTTTCAAGTAAAGGGCAAAGGGAAGAAGGGGAACTTCAAGAAGAACGGCAAGCAAGTTGCTGCTCAAGTGAAGAAGCCCAAGTCTGGACCTAAGCCTGAGACTGCGTGCGTTTACTGCAAAGGGACTGGTCACTGGAAGCGGAACTGCCCCAAGTATTTGGCGGATAAGGAGGATGACGAAGTGAACAAAGGTATATTTGATATACAGATTATTGATATGTATTTTACTAGTGTTCATAGCAACCCCTCGGTATTTGATACTGGTTCAGTTGCTAAGAGTAGTAACTCGAAACGGGAGTTGCAGAATGAACAAAGACTAGTTAAGGGTGAAGTGACGATGAAAGTTGGAAGTAGTTCCAAGATTGATATGATCATCATCGCACACTCCCTATACTTTCGGGATTAGTGATGAACCTAAATAAGTGTTATTTGGTGTTTGCGTTGAGCATAAATATGATTTGATCATGTTTATTGCAATACGATTATTCATTTAAGTTAGAGAACAATTGTTGTTCTGTTTACATGAATAGAACCTTTTATGGACATACACACCCAATGAAAATAGTTCATTGGATCTCGATCGTAGTGATACACATATTCATAATATTGAAACCAAAAGATGCGAAGTTAATAATGATAGTGCAACCTATTTGTGGCACTGCCATTTAGGTCATATTGGTGTAAAGCGCATGAAGAAACTCCATGCTGATGGGATTTTGGAATCACTTGATTATGAATCACTTGATGCTTGCGAACCATGCCTCTTGGGCAAGATGACTAAAACGCCGTTCTCCGGAACAATGGAGCAAGCAACAGATTTGTTGGAAATCATACATACTGATGTATGTGGTCCGATGAATATTAAGGCTCGCGACAAGTATCATTATTTTCTAACCTTCACAGTTGATTTGAGCAGATATGGGTATATATACTTGATGAAACATAAGTCTGAAACGTTTGAAAAGTTCAAAGAATTTCAGAGTGAAGTAGAGAATCATCGTAACAAGAAAATAGAAGTTACTACGATATGATCGCAGAGGTAAAACATTTGAGTTACGAGTTTGGCCTTCAGTTAAACAATGTGAAATAGTTTCACTACTCACGCCACCTGGAACACCACAACATAATGGTGTGTCCGAACGTCATAACCGTACTTTATTGATATAGTGCAATCTATGATGTTTCTTACCGATTTACCACTATTGTTTTGGGGTTATGCATTAGAGACAGCTGCATTCACGTTAAAAAAGGGCACCATCTAAATCCGTTGAAACAACACCGTATGAACTGTGGTTTGGCAAGAAACCAAAGTTGTTGTTTCTTAAAAATTTGGGGTTGCCATGCTTATATGAAAAAGTTTCATCCTGATAAGCTCAAACCCAAATCGGAGAAATGTGTCTTCATAGGATACCCAAAGGAGGCAGTTGGGTACACCTTCTATCAGAGATCTGAAGGCAAGATATTCATTGCTGAGAATGGATCCTTTCTATAGAAGGAGTTTCTCTCGAAAGAAGTGAGTGGGAGGAAAGTAGAACTTGATAAGGTAACTGTGTCTGCTCCCTTATTGGAAAGTGGTTCATCACAGAAATCTGTTCCTGTGACTACTACACCAATTAATGAGGAAGCTAATTATGATGATCATGTAACTTCAAATCAAGTTACTACCGAATCTCGTAGGTAAACCAGAGTGAGATCCGCACCAGAGTGGTACGGTAATCCTGTTCTGGAAGTCATGTTACTAGACCATGATGAACTTGCGAACTATGAGGAAGCGATGATGAGCCCAGATTCCGCGAAATGGTTTGAGGCCATGAAATCTGAGATGGGATCCATGTATGAGAACAAAGTATGGACTTTGATGGATTTGCCCGATGATCGGCAAGCCATAGAAAATAAATGGATCTTCAAGAGGAAGACAGAAGCTGATAGTAGTGTTACTATCTACAAAGCTAGAATTGTCGCAAAAGGTTTTCGACAAGTTCAAGGTGTTGACTATGATGAGAGTTTCTCACTCGTATCCATGCTTAAGTCTGTCCGAATCATGTTAGCAATTGCCACATTTTATGAAATCTGGCAAACGGATAAAACAAAACTGCATTCCTTAATGGATTTATTAAAGAAGAGTTGTATATGATGCAACCAGAAGGTTTTGTCAATCCTAAAGGTGCTAACAAAATGTGCAAGCTCCAGCGATCCGTCTATGGACTGGTGCAAGCATCTCGGAGTTGGAATATACGCTTTGATGAGTTGATCAAAGCATATAGTTTTATACAGACTTGCGGTGAAGCCTGTATTTACAAGAAAGTGAGTGGGAGCACTACAACATTTCTGATAAGTATATGTAAATGACATATTGTTGATCGGAAATAATGTAGAATTATTCTGCAAAGCATAAAGGAGTGTTTGAAAGAATTTTTTCAAAGAAGGACCTCGGTAAAGCTGCTTACATATTGAGCATCAAGATCTATAGAGATAGATCAAGACGCTTGATAAGTTTTCAATGAGTGCATACCTTGACAAGATTTTGAAGTAGTTCAAAATGGAACAGTCAAAGAAAGAGTTCTTTCCTGTGTTACAAGGTATGAAGTTGAGTAAAGACTCAAAACTCGACCACGACAGAAGATAGAAAGAGAATGAAAGTCATTCCCTATGCCTTGGCCATAGGTTCTATAAAGTATGCCATGCTGTGTACCAGATCTATTGTATACCCTACACTGAGTTTGGCAAGGGAGTACAATAGTGATCTAGGAGTAGATCACTGGACAGCAGTCAAAATTATCCTTAGTGGAATAAGGATATGTTTCTCGAGTATGGAAGTGACAAAAGGTTCGTCGTAAAGGGTTACGTCGATGCAAGTTTTGACACCGATCTGGATGACTCTAAGTCTCGATCTAGATACATATTGAAAGTGGGAGCAATTAGCTAGAGTAGCTCCGTGCAGAGCATTGTAGACATAGAAAATTGCAAAATACATAACGGATCTGAATGTGGCAGACCCGTTGACTAAACTTCTCTCACAAGCAAAACATGATCACACCGTAGTACTCTTTGGGTGTTAATCACATAGCGATGTGAACTAGATTACTGAATCTAGCAAACCCTTTGGGTGTTGGTCACATGGCGATGTGAACTATGGGTGTTAATCACATGATGATGTGAACTATCGAGTTAATCACATGGTGATGTGAGTTAATCACATGGTGATGTGACCTAGATTATTGACTCTAGTGCAAGTGGGAGACTGAAGGAAATATGCCCTAGAGGCAATAATAAAGTTATTATTTATTTCCTTACATATCATGATAAATGTTTATTATTCATGCTAGAATTGTATTAACTGGAAACATAATACATGTGTGGATACATAGACAAACAGAGTGTCACTAGTATGCCTCTACTTGACTAGCTTGTTAATCAAAGATGGTTAAGTTTCCTAACCATGGACAAAGGAGTTGTCATTTGATTAACAAGGTCACATCATTAGTTGAATGATCTGATTGACATGACCCATTCCATTAGCATAGCACCCGATCGTTTAGTATGTTGCTGTTGCTTTTATCCATGACTTATACATGTTCCTTTGACTATGAGATTATGCAACTCCCGTTTGCCGGAGGAACACTTTGGGTGCTACCAAACGTCACAACGTAACTGGGTGATTATAAAGGAGTACTACAGGTGTCACCAAAGGTAGATGTTGGGTTGGCGTATTTCGAGATTAGGATTTGTCACTCCAATTGTGGGAGAGGTATCTCTGGGCCCTCTCGGTAATGCACATCACTTAAGCCTTGCAAGCATTGCAACTAATGAGTTAGTTGCGGGATGATGTATTACGGAACGAGTAAAGAGACTTGCCGGTAACGAGATTGAACTAGGTATTGGATACCGACGATCGAATCTCGGGCAAGTAACATACCGATGGACAAAGGGAACAACGTATGTTGTTATGCGGTCTGACCGATAAAGATCTTCGTAAAATATGTAGGAGCCAATATGGGCATCCAGGTCCCGCTATTGGTTATTGACCGGAGATGTGTGTCGATCATGTCTACATTGTTCTCGAACCGTAGGGTCCGCACGCTTAAGGTTACGATGACAGTTATTATGAGTTTATGAGTTTTGATGTACCGAAGGAGTTCGGAGTCCCGGATGAGATCGGGGACATGACGAGGAGTCTCGAAATGGTCGAGACGTAAAGATCGATATATTGGACGACTAGATTCGGACATCGGAAGGGTTCTGAGTGGTTCGGGTATTTTCGGAGGTACCGGGGAGTTACGGGAATACGAGGAAGAAGCAATGGGCCTTGATGGGCCTTAGTGGGAAGGACCAGGAGGTGGCGCGCGCCCCTCCCAAGCCCAGTCCGAATTGGACAAGGGGTTTGGGGCGCGGCCCCTCTCTCCCTTCCTTCCCCTCTTCCCCTCTTTCCCCCCTTGACCTAGTTGGACTAGGAAATGTGGAATCCTACTCCCGGTGGGAGTAGGACTCCCCTGGCGCGCCCAAACCTAGGGCCGGCCTCCTCCCTCCCTTGCTCCTTTATATACGGGGGCAGGGGGCACCCCATGGACACACAAGTTGATCTTCGTGATCGTTCCTTAGCCGTGTGCGGTGCCCCCCTCCACCATATTCCACCTCGAATATATCGTTGCAGTGCTTAGGCGAAGCCCTGCGCCGGTAGAACATCAAGATTGTCACCACGCCGTCGTGCTGACGGAACTCCTCCCCGAAGCTTTGCTGGATCGGAGCTAGGGGTGCGTCATCGAGCTGAACGTGTGCCAAGAACTCGGAGGTGCCGGAGTAACGGTGCTTGGATCGGTCGGATCGTAAAGACGTACGACTACATCAACCGCGTTGATATAACGCTTCCGCTTTCGGTCTACGAGGGTACGTAGACAACACTCTCCCCTCTCGTTGCTATGCATCACCATGATCTTGCGTGTGCGTAGGAAATTTTTTGAAATTACTACGTTCCCCAACACCGGGACCCCACCGACGCTGATCCTCCACGACCCGGGCACCCGCATGTCCGGCAGGACCGGGTACTCGACCTCGTAGAGGAGCTGAGTTTCGTCCTCGTGAAGGTCGCGGCGGCCGAAGCCGTTCGACGCCGCGCCGTCACCTGGGAAGCGCTCGGCCATGGTTGAACTGGAGATGGCGAGAGGAGAGGGGGGAATGGGGGAGAAACGGCGCGTCGGCGGTGGAGAGTCTGTGCGTCACCGGCGCGCTGGGGGTCGGCTTATATAGGCGGGGGCGCCGTGCGTATGCGTGGCCGCCGTGTGTACGCGTGGCGGGCGAGGGACGCGCGTCGTCCGGTCTTCACTGCGCCGCCCGTGAGGCATCAGTGGAGGAGGCTGACCAGCGCGACAGCTTTGGCATTGATTCGTCGCGGGAAATGAGGCGACGAGGACGACGAAGCGGCGAGAAGAGAGACGAGTCGCTGTCAAGGAAGGCCCGCGACTCTTTCACGCCAAAAGCGATTCGCCCGGCGCCCCCGGGCGCCCCCCAGCGCGCCGGGTTCGGGCTGGGTCTGCCGGCGCCAATTTCGGCTCGAGCCGGCGAAAAAGGGCCTTTGGGACGCGACTGGGCCGATTTTTCGACGCCGGCGGCCGAAAAATCGCCTGGGGCCTTGTTGGGGGCGCTGCTGGAGATGCTCTAAGAGACGAGGACAGAGCATATGTGTAACGCCCCGAGACCGACGCTTCAGATGCCTTCCTTGTTCTTCGTTGTTGTCGTGTGTTTTATTTTGTTTGTTGCATTTCATCATCGCATCATTCGCATTGCATCGGCACTTCGTTGTCGTCATGTTTGAAAACTTGCATTCGTTCGTCGTTGCCGTTTCTCCCTTTGCCTTCATCACCTTCCCTCGGATCGCCTTGCCTGCATTGACCGTTCCAGACAAATCGGGTTTTCGCTTCCCTCTTGATCGCGACCGACTAACCCCTCTTTGCGTAGAGCATCGACCCCTCGCCCGTGTCCGAAACTGCCCCGAACCCGAATCGCTCAGTCATCACCGTTGCATTCAGATCATCTCCTAACATCTATAAAACATCTCCGTTTTCTTAATTGGACTTCCTAACCTATTTATTCTCGACCGCTCGATTTCGATCGGACGGACCGGATTAGTCCCTAACCTAATCCGCAAGCTATATATATAGGTCCAACCCTAGATCCTAGGGGCTTGTCCCATCCACCAAATTCCCTCACCCGCCGCCACTTTCTTTCTCGGGATCTCATCCCGATCCAATTCCACCAACCCAAGTCGCCTTCTCCTTCCTCATTTCCCCCATCGGGCCAACCATCTCCTCTCCCTCGATCCACCCATTCCTCGAGCTCCTCGCCCGCAGCTTCCCCGCCTCATGTGTCCTCCCGTCCCCGAGCACGCAAGCCGCCGGAGAGCTCCGGTGAGCAGCAGGTCAACTGCGTCGCCGCCCCAAGCCGCTTCCTCGCCATCCCTCGTCGTCCCGACCAGCAGCAGGGAACCAGGCCAGCCCCGCACCGCCCATCTCTCCTTCTTCCTCCCCGCGGCTCTCTCTTTTCTCTAATCTCTCTGTCACTCGTTCCACAGCCACCGCCATGGGAACCAAGCCCCAAGTTCCTGCTCGCCTGCGCTAAGTCCATCTAAGAGCAGCAGTCGCCCGCCTCCGGCGAGGACCGGCCGTCCCACGACCCAGATCCGCATCGCGCCCGGTTCCACGCCCTCCGTCCGTCGCCGCCGTGCCGGAGATCCCTGACGCCGCTGCTCTGCTCTGCTTCTTCTCGAGCAGAGGAGCGCGCCCGCAAACCTCTGCCTCGCCCGCTCGTCCAGACGCGTGTTGACCTCCAGCGTCGACCGCGCGAAGCCCAGCTCCAGGCCGCCTGCCTCCTGCGCGCGTGGGCCACAAGCAGGCCGGCCCAGCGCGCACCTTGCCGCCTCTCTCTCCATCGACCTGGGCCTCAGCCCATGGGTGAGCAGCCCCCCCAACAGCTCCTCTCGTATGCACTATTGGCCCTGCCAGATTCGGCCCATGTCATGTTTTTCCCAGATCTGCGGATTTAGCATTATCCAGAGACTGTAGTTTTTCAGAAAAAAACCCTTAATGTTCATGCATCTATAATTTACAAACCATGCATCAGAATTAAAAAAACTATATATGGAAAGTGCTTAGAATTTCATCTAGTTTCATAATATGCTAATTTCATCCATGTTTAAAATGTTTAAATTGCTGTTTGTTTAAATTTGCATAAATGCCATGTTAAAATGATTTATTTCATAACTAATTAACCGTAACTCGGAATTTAATAAACTTTATATGTAAATGGGGTAGAAAAATGCCTAGTTTATCATGGTGTATTTTATTTTGCTATTTAACAACATTAAAATATGGTTTAGGGTAGAACAGTACCAAATCTAAAATATGCACATGAGGATTTTCCGGAATTGTTGTTTCTTATTTCCGGCCTTATTTAAACTTGCCTAAATATTTAGTTTACTTTTGTTTCGCCTGTTGCCATGTTTAACAACATTTAATATTGTTGAGTAGCTTATAACGAGATCTAACTAAATAATTGCATGTGGTGTTTCGTCGATATGCAACTCGTTGCATATTGAGCTCCACTTAATTTGTAGTGTTGTTTGTTGCACTTTGCCATGCCATGCCTCATTAAATCGGACATGCATCATACTTGTTTGTGCATCATGCCATGTGTATGTGATGGTTGTTTACCATGTTGTTTGTTTCTTTCCGGGTTGTTTCTCTCGTTAGCTTCGGTTTCGTTCCGGAGTTGTGAGGATTCGTTCGACTGCGTCCGTTTGTCTTCTTCTTGGACTCGTTCTTCTTCCTTGCGGGATTTCAGGCAAGATGACCATACCCTCGAAATCACTTCTATCTTTGCTTGCTAAATGCTCGCTCTTTTGCTATGCCTATGCTGCGATACATACCACTTGCTTATCATGCCTCCCATATTGTCAAACCAAGCCTCTAACCCACCTTGTCCTAGCAAACCGTTGTTTGGCTATGTTACCGCTTTGCTCAGCCCCTCTTATAGCGTTGTTAGTTGCAGGTGAAGATGAAGATTGTTCCTTGTTGGAACATGGAGATGTTGTTCCTTGATTGGAACATGTTTACTTGTTGGGATATCACAATACCTTTTATATTATTAATGCATCTATATACTTGGTAAAGGGTGGAAGGCTCGGCCTTATGCCTGGTGTTTTGTTCCACTCATGCCGCCCTACTTTCCGTCATATCGGTATTATGTTCCCGGATTTTGCGTCCCTAACGCGGTTGGGTGATTTATGGGACCCCCTTGACAGTTCGCTTTGAATAAAGCTTTTCCAGCAAGGCCCAACATTGGTTTTACATTTGCCTCACAACCACCTACTTTTCCCTTGGGAGTCGCTCTCTCGAGGGTCATCTTTATTTAGCCCCCCGGGCCAATGCTTGTCTTAGTGTTGGTCCAAATTAGAGCCACTTGCGGTGCCGCCCCTAGGCAACTTGGGGTATCGTCGGTTGCCGTACGTAGTGTTCATCCGGTGTTGCCCTGAGAACGAGATATGTGCAGCTCCTATCGGGATTGTCGGCGCATCGGGCGGTCTTGCTGGTCTTGTTTTATTACTGTCGAAATGTCTTGTAGCCGGGATTCCGAGACTGATCGGGTCTTCCCGGGGAGAAGGAATATCCTTCGTTGATCGCGAGAGCTTATCATGGGCTAAGTTGGGACACCCCTGCAGGGTTTGAACTTTCGAAAGCCGTGCCCGCGGTTATGTGGCAGATGGGAATTTGTTAATGTCCGGTTGTAGAAAACCTGAAGTTGACCTTAACTAAAATACATCAACAGCGTGTGTAACCGTGATGGTCTCTTCTCGGTGGAGTCCGGGAAGTGAACACGGTGTTGGAGTTATGCTTGACGTAGGTTGTTCTAGGATCACTTCTTGATCATAGTTCATCGACCGTGCTTTTGCCTTCTCTTCTCGCTCTCTTTTGCGTATGTTAGCCACCATATATGCTAGTCGCTTGCTGCAGCTCCACCTCACTACCCTGTCCTACCTTTAAGCTTAAATAGACTTGATCTCGCGGGTGTGAGATTGCTGAGTCCCCGTGACTCACAGATACTTCCAAAACCAGTTTGCAGGTGCCGATGAAATCGTGCAGGCGACGCATCCGAGCTCAAGGAGGAGCTCGATGAAGATCTTGTTCATTGTGTTGTTTTGTTTCAGTTGATTAGTAGTGGAGCCCAGTTGGGACGATCGGGGATCTGTGTAGCATTTGGGGTAGTCTTCTTTTATTTTGGTTCTGTAGTCGGACCCTGATTGTATCTGTTTGATGTAATGCTTTATTCATGTTTTTGTGTGAAGTGGCGATTGTAAGCCAACTATGTATCTCTTTCCCTTATGTATTACATGGGTTGTGTGAAGATTACCTCACTTGCGACATTGCTTTCAATGCGGTTATGCCTCTAAGTCGTGCTTCGACACGTGGGAGATATAGCCGCATCGAGGGCGTTACAATATGTCATAGTTGGCAAGTACTGCAGGTCACCTCCATGTATAGCATGTAGACTCGTTGTTAGCATCTGCATGCATCAACAATACAACATCGTTTATTGTTTTTTGGAAGATCCGGGGTCACCGGCTTCATTGATTTAGAAGAAAGCAGCGGGAAATACATGAGTGATCAAGTGATCATGGTTTTAGGAGAGCTAAGAGTGGCCAAAACTAGGCCAGCTCCATGACCAGGGTGTTTTTTCTCACTACATCCTCCCCGAACGGGGCCTCAATGCATCGAGCTCCTGGTAGCCGCCAGAGCTCCATCGTGTTCTTGATGGCTCGCTGAACATCCTCCGTCTGAGGCGTTTTTCCTCTGAACACACACGCGTTCCTCTCTTTCCAAAGCTCCCTCGTGATCAGCAGCAACATCGTCCTTAGCCCCTTTCTGCAACTTTGAGGCGTTAAAGTAGTCAGTCTTTCCTAATGCCTGAGAGAACGGTGACCTGCTTCCCGCGCTTCATTGAGCATAGTGCAACCATATCTACGCGACGCTGCCTGCCAGACCGTTCGGGCGAAAGGGCAGTCCTAGAAAAGGTGGACTGAGCTTTCCAGATTTCTGTTGCAGCAAACGCAGAAATACCCATTGGGCCACCCTCGCCGTTGCAGGCGATCGTTGCACCAAAGCTTGTCTTGGTGGAGCAGCCAAGCGAAGATCTTCACCATACCTGGCGCCCAAGTTCTCCAAATCACAGTTTTTTCTCCTGAAGGAGGGATGTCACTGATTTGTAGATCGTAAGCAGCCTTTACCGAGTAGTTTCCTCCTCCTGTGGTTGCCACCCAGCTGATCGTGTCCTCGTCGGAGGAAAGAACGATGCCTGCGCCCTGAATCTTCCTCCACATTTGCAAAAACTGGTGAGCAATCTCTGCTGTGTTGCCATGCCGGAGGTCACGTACCCATGTATCATTTGCCAGCGCATCATGAACCGTCCTATTTTTCCTTCTGGAATGCTGAAACAAGGCAGGGAACTCGTGTTGCAGCGCCACCGGCCCGATCCATTTGCAAGTCCAGAAATGCGCTGTTTTTCCGTTGCCCAAGTGCACGTTGGTGGCAGATGCAAACAGCTCCAGATCCTCCTTGACACATGGGGCCGAGAAGTTCATCCAAGGCCGGCGTGGCTGTTTGCAGGAGAGCCACAACCAGCGCAGCCGGAGAGCTGTGCTGAAGCGATGGAGGTCCAGCAAACCTAGCCCCCCTTGTCCACCGGAAGACAGACTTTGCCCCAAGCCACCTTGCATTTGGCGCCAGTGACATTCTCATCATGAGTCCATAGAAACTGCCTCCTTGCTTTGTCCACCTCTTTTAGGATCTTCTTCGACACTTTGAGTACTGCCATTGCAAACACCGGCAGCGCCGTCAAAACGGCACGCACCAGTACCCTTCTACCTGCCATGTTCATCAGCTTGCTTTTCCACCCAGCCAACCTTGAGCGTATCCGGTCAATGATAAATTGGAAATGCACCAGCCTTAGCTTCCTTGGAGAGATTGGTAGTCCCAGGTATGTGGTTGGGAACGTGGACCGCAGCCCCTCAAAATTTTGCAGAACCACATCTAACTGAACATCAGCACAGTTAATTGGGATGGCTGTAGATTTTGCCTGGTTTAACTTCAGTCCTGTGGCCTCCCCAAATCGGCTGAGCAAGTGCAGCAGGGCATCCACTTCTTCCTTCACCGGGTTGGCGAAAATGACGGCGTCATCAGCGTATAAGCTAATTCGCATGCTGATGGCCCGGCCTGGCAGCCGAGCGATCATCTCTTCCTCTGCAGCAGCTTGAAGGAGGTGGTGAAGGGGGTCGATCGCCAGAATGAAAAGCAGTGGGGATAGTGGATGACCCTGCCTAAAACCACAGCCATGAGATATTGATTGGCCCTGCGTTTCGTTGAGCAAGCAGGAGGAGGTGGCAGAGGAGAGTAGCAGTGCTATCCAGTTTCTCCATCTCGGAGGGAAATCCATTTTTTGCTTGAGCTCGAGCAAGTACTCCCATGACACCGAATCAAAAGCCTTTGCTATGTCGAGCTTGAAGAAAAGTGCCTTTTTCTTCGTCCTATGCAACATCCGAACATAGCTTTGCACGTACTGATAACTCTCGTGGATGCATTTGCCTTTCTGAAAAGCAGTCTGTGCCGGTGAGATGATTTTATCTAGGGCCCTTGCCAGCCTTGTAGAGAGCACTTTGGAGATTAGTTTGGCAACTGAGTGGATCAAGCTGATTGGGCGATAATGATTGACCTCTGAAGCTCCATTTTTCTTTGGCAGCAACGTAATCAGGGCCGTGTTGATCTCTTGGAAATTTTGCCCAGCCACCTGATGGAACTTGTTAAACACTGCCATGATGTCATCCTGAATGATGTGCCAGCACGAGCGAAAGAATTGTCCCGTGAACCCGTCAGGGCTAGGAGCTTTTTCTGTTGGGGAGGAAACGATGGCTGTCCAAACCTCGGCCATGGAGAATGGCGAGTCCAAGCCTTGCGGATCAACAGTGGGAATGGCCAGTCGTTCCCAATTTATGGTGGCTTTTCTATCCTCCTACTTGCCCAGAAATCTGGTGAAGTGATCATGAATAATCCTCTCCTTTCTGTCGTGATCAAACACCTCCGAGCCATCCTCCTTGAGGGAGTGAATGAAGTTTTTCCTCCTTCTAGCTCTCACTCTTGCGTGGAAAAACTTCGTGTTTGCATCTCCTGCCTTTAGCCAGGTAATCCTAGAGGCTTGCCTTCTTCTTGCCCTCTCAATGGCTGCTAATCCGAGCACTTTCATCTTGAGTTGCTTTCTCAGATGAAATTCTGCAGGCGTGAGCACTCTGTTTTCTTGCGCCACGTCAAACAAACGTATGACCTCATTTGCGATGTGTAGCTGCATTTGTCCTTTACCAAAAGAGTCCTTGCTCCATATTCTCAGGTCAGCCGCTGTTCTGTCAAGCTTCTTCTTGATTCTGACGAAAGGGCAGTCGTGCTGAACCAGTCTTTGCCAGGCATGAGTGACCGTTTGGAAGAAATGTGGAAATTTAGGCTAAAAGTTTTCAAATATGAACCTAGCGCTTCTTCGCGGCGCATCCGCAGCAGTGAGAACCAGGGGGCAGTGATCTGAGAAAGAAGTTGAAGCAGCAACCAGCATGTGGTTTGGGTGCGATTCTTCCCAGCGCTCGTTGCAGAAAATCTTGTCAATGCTACACATGGTAGGGCTTTCTCTCTCATTGCTCCAAGTGAAACGCCGGTTTTTGCACTTGATTTCCTTGAGCCCTGCTAAATCAATGGCCCGACGAAACTTCTTGATCATCCTTCTGTTTATGTTTGAGTTGCTCTTGTCTCGCGATTGATATATCATGTTGAAATCACCGTTGATCATCCACGGCTCGTCAGCAGGAGGGGCGGCAACAGCTATCTCCGATAGGAATCTCTCTTTTTGTGCATCATCAGTTGGGCCGTAGACTGTGGTCATCCAAAAATCCTTCCCTGAACTCCTTTCGTGCACCCTAGCCGTAATGGAGAAACTACCCAGGTAGTGCGAAGCTACGTCGACTACATCCTTGTCCCAAAAAATCGATCCGCCCCCTCTAGTCTCGATCACCGGCAGCACCACACACCCATGCATTTGCTACCTCCTATCTCGCTAGCTACCGCAGTCGTCCAAGTATCGATCTTAGTTTCCTATAAACAGAGCACTGCTACTCTATGGGAGGAGGCTACATCGCTCACGACCGTGCGTTTTGCCGGGCAGTTCAAACCTCTAACGTTCCAGGTCATGAAGGTAAGATTGCCGTCATCCATCGAAGAAACTGAAACTTCTCCGCCAACTGAACCATCTACTTGAAATAAACAGATGCACCATACAACGAAACCAGGGGCGACGACGGCCACCAGTAGCCCCAAAAACCCGTCGTCGTCGAGCCGTCCACAACACCAGAGAACTAATCATAGAAACTAATCCTAACTCGAACTGGTTTAGGACTAGCCGCTGGCAGAGACTAGCTAATACTAAAACTACCAACATAATCAGCCTTGCATGATCTCCTCCGCATCGGCGATTCCTGCCATGCCCTCAGCGATCTTCAGAGCACCCTGGTCGAGCCCCGTGAGCTTGCCGATCGCAGCAATTTCGCCGTCGGAGAGTGGTTCCTGGAAGCACTTCATGATCCGCGCTGCAGCTCTTTCAGTCATCTTGTCCTTCGGGCCGAGATCTCCCAGCTCCTGAACGAGGCGCGGCACTGCCCTTTGCGCCACAGGGGTGGAGGTGCCCGCGGCCGCCTGCCGAGCGCTGCGGCGAGATGGGGCGGAGGTGGCCCTGGACTTGGGCGGGGCGGAGAGGCGAGGACGAGGAGGCTGGCTAGAGAGGATCGGGGGTGGCACCGGGGCGAACAGCTCCTCAACCTGCGCCTTCCCGTTATCGATGCGCATGGCGCCCACCTGGTGGGTGACCGCCTCCATCTGGAGACCCACCATCACCGCTGCAGGGGAGGCGATGTAGGGCAGCAGGCACGGCAGCATCTCCGGGCTCTCCAACTCGGGGGGAGGGAGGGTTTGCGGCTTGAGGGGGAGGGGAGCGACCACCGTCTTCGAAGGCTAGCGGGGTGACCAGGGCTTCCTGCATGGCGCTCTCAAGCTCCAACTGCATGCAGTCCGTGCGCGGGGGTGGAGACAGGGCGCGCCCATTGTCGGAGAAGGAGAAGAACTGGGCCACCGGGTCCGCCTCCGCCGCGGGGGGAGGAGGAGGTGCAGAGTGAAGGGGGAGCGGTGGTGTTGCGCGCAGGACTTGAGCACCCGCTGCCTTGCCGCCCGCCTGACGGCCACGTCGGTCCGCCCCGTGGCGACGCCCAGCAGGGGTTCTACTGCGGCGCTGATGCGCCTCCCTGACGACGTCCTCGTTGCAGCCCCTGGCGTGGCAGCCGCCGCCAAGCAGGCGATCCCTCCAGGAGCCGCTTGCCCCAGCGCCGCCACTTCCGCCGTCCTCCTCGCGGTCACGGGCACCACTTCCGAGCACTAGGCCGCAGACCGTAGCCCCGACGCGCGGCGCCCGGCTGCGGGCCTTGCCCTGCCCATCTTCGACGTGCGCCACCCATGTGCCAGGCTCGTAGCGCGGGAGGGGGCGGTCGTCGTCTTCATCCGAGGATGGCAGCCCACTCTGGCCGGATTGCGAGGAGCGCGGCGAGAGGGGGGTCCAGTCCTCCAACAGGTCGACGTGGATCAGGAGATCGTAGCGCCGAACGCCTGGCGGCGGGGGGATGCGGCGATCAGCGGGAGCGAGGTCGACGATCTCGTCTGCCCGGCCCGCACCCCGCTTGAGCACCCAGAGCGCGCACATGGTGGGGATGTGAGCAACATCCCACACCCAGAGCCAGAACGCGAACGTCTTGGTGTGCCCTCTCTCCAGGGTGCGCGAGTCGAGCCGGTCGACGCGGCCGATATCGCCGAGGGCCTCCTCCGCGCCCAGCAGTGACCAGAACTGCATGGGCAGGTCTTCAACGACGACGGGAACGTGGTGGTGGAACTTGAGTAGCGCGGCGTGGTCGTCTTCATTCCAAGCCCTGATGAAGTACTTGCATCCCTCCACCTTGATGACGCCCCGGCGCACGGCGTTGTCCCTGTGCGCAGGGAGGTCGAAGTGGACTAGGAAAGCTTCTGGCTGGAGGGCGGTGACGCGAATCAGGTCCGGAGGGGTGGAGAGCTGCTTGAGGATGACCCTGCCCACCGCGGCAGGGGCGGTGGAGTGCGAGCGGTCTGCGGCGGTGGGTGACCGCGTGCTGGCGCAACACGTGCTCCTTGATCTCCAACGTCGGGGAGGCCACGATGATCTTGCTGCTCTCCCGCGGCCTCCTGGCCGGGTCGCAGAGGGCGAGGCTTGCCATGGGGGCAGGGGGGCGGGGGGGGGGGTGCGCTGGCGTGAAGACGACGCGGTCGTGGACCGGAGCTTTTGTCACAGCTGAGAAGACCAAGCGAGCACGGGCAGCCCCTCCTGGGCCACCGTTTTGAGGGCACTCCTTGCCGAAATGACCCCCGCGCTTGCAAATGATGCAGCGGAGGGGATCCCGGCAATCTACACGGCGGTGGCGCTTACTGAGGCAACAGAAGCATTTACCTTTGAACTTGCTTAAAAAGGCCTACCTCCCCGCATCCGCATTGAATGATCTGCGGCGGTCCGAGCGCTGGATCGGAGCACGCCCGCCTCGATCCGCCGAGCGGGAGCCGGCCCTCCCCTTCTTCCGGGACATGACCTCCGTCCATCCCCCCCCCACCGGGCTGGCCTGGCCCGAAGAGGAAAGAATGGCCGGTGAGGAGGGGCGAACCACAACGGATTTAAGGCGCGCCTGGCCCCCATAGGGAGAGGCCCCCAGATCCGGCGGTCCGAGCCGCGCCCCGACCCCGGATAGCTCGCGGCGCCGCAGGATTCGCGGTGTCGAGTCCGGATCTGACGTAGCAGCCGTCGAGGCCGCAGACCGAGGGGAGGAGAGCTGGGAAGGTCCACTGGATCGAAGCGCGGCCCCAGCGGGCGGGGAGGGGCTCCGACGGGCCTGCGCGGGAAGCAGGAGGCGCAGCTGGCAGCCATAACGGCCGGGATTTGGTGGCCGCCGCGGCCGGAGCGGCCAGCGGCGCGGGCAGAAGAGAAGGGAGGTTCTCACTCACCACCGGACACAGTGGTGTCGGCCGTACAAATATTCAACTGCAGTTCCCTCCACTAACTCGTCTTAAATCTTCTAGCTTGCTTGCTGCATCATGTTTTGTTCACTTGGTCATTTTTAATTCGTAATAGGGTGTGTATTCCTTCAATCTAACATGATTAAGACCAAGGATAATGAGAGAATTTTTTATTTGGCCCTTTTTAAAATTTGCTTCCCTATTTGGCCCAACTAAAATTTTCTTCCCTATTTGACGCTCAAAGTACATTTCATTCCTTATATGACACTTCCGTCCATTTTAGACCCTAACGCTGTTAAGTGTGAGGTGAAACGATCATTTTGTCCCTAGTGCATTGTGTAACTATGCTGGATGTGTAATTAAAAAAAGCAATCAGTGCATCCATGTTCTAGGGATGTTTGAACCCAAGCTGCACATGTGTATGCTCCAATGTTTTGGTAGTTAACCACGTTCCAGATTACAGTATTACACAGTCACATACTACTAAATCCTCCAATTAACACATCGTTCTGATTACACATCAACAGCCCTAGACCTCACGCACAGCCGGCAGACAAGGATGACGACAATCGGACAGCACGTACCGTCGCCATGCGCCAACCCGGCCGTCCCCCGTCGATCCAATTGCGCACCTCCACCCGGGCCTCATTGCTACGCGCAGCACGCTCGCCCAGACTGAGGCGGAGAGCCACTTCCGCCGGTCGTCCGGCCCTCACAACTAATACCTCTGACTGCACTAAAACAATCACCCGAGTCGTCCGGTTAGCTTTGTACGTGACGATCGTGTATACGTGCATGTACTAGTACTTAGGTTGACGTGGAATAAATTCACCTGGTTGCCTGCCTCCTTTGGTGTGTATGTACCCCTCAACTCCGGCGGAATCAGCTAGCTCGTGTCTCGACGGAACAAAGTTACATGTACGTGCAGTCTTCCGCCGGAAAGTACTTCAGTTTGACAATCGCAACTCATGGCACCACCGTGGAACATACATATACATGCGCAGCATCCATTGCACTTCCCTAAACACATGGGTGAACTGATAGTTTTTTACTACATCTAGGATAGTCACACAATCCATTAGGGGCACAATGGTATTTTCACCACACACTTAACACCATCAGGGCCTAAAATGAACGGAAGTGTTATATAAGGAACAAAATTTAGTTTAGGTGTCAAATATGGAAGAAAATATTTTAGGCCAAATAGGGAAGTAAATTTTATGAAAGGGCCAAATAAGGAATTCTCTCATTTTTCAAAACCAGCCACTTCGCAGGAAAGAGTACGGAGCGGTAAAAAAAAAAGAGGAAAAAAGGGGCGATGACCCGGAAACGGAGCTGGCCGCGATCTGGACTACTGCGCCCGCCCACGTGACGCCCGGCTGCCAGATCAACCCGTCCTCGCTGAGCCGTCGCGTCTCCGCCTCCGCCGTCATCTCATCCCTAAAGCGCCGTGACTCGCCCCCGCTTTGCCAAGGCAACCCCTGCTGGTGTGATTTTGTCTTACTGATACAAAGCAAAAATAAAATAAAATTGGGGGATACTGGAGCACTTGGAACAGTGCATGCATGCATGTTGACTCGAAGACTAGTCTGCCAACAATAATAATGGGGTAGGAGTCCCAGTGGGCAAGGCATTATTCGTTACCAGCATCTGTGCTCATCTGATAATTACCAGGTGCTATATGTTCCATATATTTTATTAGCACGGGTTAAATTGTTTGAAAACGATTACTCTGGTTTGTGATATTTTTTCACCGGACGAATACGTGTGCAAGTCGTCATCCCTGTGGCCCGGTTTACATACACTTGCCGGGACCGTGCCCGCGATTGACTCACCGTCCGCGCAGTTTACCGTGCCCGCAATTAACTCACCCGATTATATGGAGCATTACTATCATCTACCGTTTACAAACATCAGGTGATATCGGTCTAAAATTATTTTATTAGCACTTATTGTTTTATCAAAGAAAAGTTTATTTTTACCTTGGTCTGCAATATTGTTTATGCAGGACAATCATTCACTGCAAAAGCTATGGATGTGTCATGGATGTATAACTCGCGCTTATAAGGCGCTAGTATCTTACCATGCCATCAAGCTCGATGAATATATGTGCAAGCCGCCATTCCGAAGACCGATTTACATCAATATGATGTGGTTAACTCGCCCGTCCGTGCCGGTTTACAACACTGGTGCCAATTTTTCCCGTCCGCACTGGCTCACAATGCCGCGACCGATTCATCTATCCGAGCTGCCTCTGATGCTGCGGTCGTCTTTGCTGTCCGTCTCTCGCGGCCTGGTCTACATCAACATACCGGGCCGCACCTGTCTGCATGAGCTATTTATTGAGTATGAGCAAGTCACAGCTTGGGTAGCCCGGTTTTCTTCCAACTAATTGGAGGCAAATTATCATCAGCCGACGTCTGCGCTGGATGGCTCAATGGACATGCGCACAAGTTGCCGCCGCTATAGTTTCGTCAACTTCAAACAGCCAGTTGGAAGGAACCATTGGCCGAGTTGCTGACACGGCTCATACGGGATCATTTATAACCCGCCGCAGTCACCTCAACCTTCTGTGGATTAACATCGCGTTGTCAACACCGATGATATACACCTTCTGTTATGGTTAAATACGGAGAATCTCAAGACAACTCCTCGAGTCGTCTTAAGACTCGGGGGCTACGATGACATGACTCAGCAAATCTTGCCAGTTTCAGCAAATTTAAGAACCCCAGGACAATGGAGGGAAAGATAAACCGGTCCCGGAGGCTACTGCTATATTGATGAAAATTTAAAGGCCTTCAGAAAATTCCCGGCTTAAAAAGTATATGACAATTACGAAATCTCTGCTCAATGAAGAAGTTTCGGGTCATCAGAAGGGATTCCGGTTCAAAATCCGGTTCAAGAGACATCTCCCTCTCATAAAGCATTGAAGCTCTCAAATATCCGGTTTAAAATCCAGCTCAAGGGAAGTCAGTATCACTGAAGCTCTCAAATATCCGGTTTAAAATCCGGCTCAAAGTAAAGTCAGTCTCACTGAAGCTCTCCAATATCCGGTTTACAATCCGGTTCAAGGAAAATCTGTCTCCCACAAAGCTCTGACGCTCTCAATATCCGGTTCAAAAATCCCGGTTCAAGAAGAATTTATCTCTTGCAAAAAGTTAAAGGTTGCCGAAGAGGACCTGTTGCCATGATGCGCGGTTCAAACATGGGTATCCTGCCTTATTAGTTTATCATATTATTGATCACGTGGAGGCTTCTGTTTATAAGCGGAGTTCTGTTTATCCCTTGATCCAGCTTATAAAGCCATACATAAAAAACACTTGGAGGCTTGGTCGTATTCGAACCATAGCTACACCTCTTGATCGGCTCAAGGCCAAAAGGAAATTACTTAGAGGCCAAAGAGAGTGTTGCAAAAGCACAACTCAAACATAGGCACCCACTGAGCGCAACTCAAAGTATTGCTTGGGGATTTTTTGTTATCGCAATGAACAAAGAATCTACACTTGTAATAGGCTATCAAGCCACGGCTTGGAAGCCTGGTGTATACACATAAAATCCCGGGTTAGCCTGCCTTTTTTAAGTAAGTCACTCCGTCCAGGTAAACCTGGTATGACCCGCCGAACTTTGACAAGTCAATCTCATAAGACCCTGAACTTGTCAAAGTTAAAACGACGATTGGTTAAATATTAAGGTCCATCTTAAAAGGCTTTGTAAAATGGTTTAACTCAGTGGCGTGGCAGCCCATGAAAAGCCTCGAATTTGGGGCCTGCCAGCCCGTGAAAATCCTCGACTACAAGTTTTCATATGCTTTTATTTGCCAAGTTTTTTCTCCTTTGATGAGATTTATAATGTTTTTTGATAAACCGGTTGTAACATCCCAAATTTTCAATTTGGAATGTTATACATTAGATCATCATGCATATCATATTTTATTTGCTTTGGTTTTGATCCTAGAAAATCCTAAGCAACTCAAGGACCCACGGAGAGAGTTGGGGATTTCGTTATTTTCATATTTGAGTTTCCTCAAATTTTGAGAATAGGATCATTTGATTTTATTTATTTTATCATCAATTATTTTTGTTACGAAAATATGAGAGAGGGAATAAAATGACTTTCCCAAAAATAAAGAAATATTGAGGATTTAATAATAAAATCAAATAAGATTTATTTAAGAGTTTCTTGGTATTTTTATTTGAATTTAGGAAAAATATGCGTTTTTCAAAATTGCATTTAGGCCCCAAATAAATGTTCACTTTTTCGGGCTTGATTTTAGAAGTCCGGGAAAATTTATTTCGGGATTTTTGGAGTCCGTTTAGTATTTCTTTTTATTTTTCTTCTGAGCGTAATTATTATAAAAAAATGAACCGACCTACGGGCCGTGTCCGACTAGGACTCCCGGCCCGTGGAGGCTTTATAAGCCGGCCCACCCGGGGCAAACCCTAGCCCCGCCCCGCACCCACGCCCGCCGCCGCCGCCCCGCTCGCGCCGCGCCGCCGCCCCGCTCGCGCCGCGCCGCCGCCCCGCTCGCGCCGCCGCCCCGCTCGCGCCGCGCCGCCCGCCGCCGACGACGACGCGCCGCCTCGCTGGAGCCGCCGCCCCGCCCGCACGCTCACCGAGGTTCGCCGCCGCCTCGATTTCCGTGCCATTTTTTTAGAAAACCGATCGGTTTTATTTTGGTTTTTCTAGTTACGTTTTTTTAAATAGATCGGTTTTATTTTTTTGATTTAGGTTAAATAGCGAGTGTTCGCTCGTTCGCTCTTTTAATGAACACGTTCATCGTTTAGATCTGGATAACGAACGTTAATCCGTTCGTCGTTTTTCTTTTTCTCGGATTTTCCGTGGTTATTTTCTGATCGTGATTTCTGATCCGATTTTCGTTTTAGTATAACTTTTCGCTCGTTTATCGGAATCAGGCGATTCAAGCGCTTGGAGTTTCGTCTCGAAACCCTATATCGTTTAACCAACTTAAACAAGTTTTTGCTTCTATAAAATTGACTTAGGTCCAGATTAGTAGAACGAAATTGTTTTCTTTCGCCGTTTGATTTTCGTTGCTTCGTTCGATTTGATTCTTTTTGCAAACCGGAGTTCTTAACTTGAACTTTCTGGTTAGATCTCTTATTTGAGTTTTACCTGTGCATTAGATGAGTACTTATTATATGCTTGTTTGTTTGTCTACGATAGAATACACGGAGTGCGCCGCCTGTTACTTCGAATCTCTAAGTTTCGTGGATCATCAGCAAGGCAAGTAACACTTTGATCATACCTTCCTATTACCCAATTTTTTTATTGCATTAGATCAATCCTCAAACATTGCATGATTAGGACCTAATTAAATTGTGGGATGGAAAGTAGTTGAGGTAGTACCTATTACCTGTTTTCTTGTCAAACCTTTGGGAGTTACTTCTACGTTTGCTTATTATGCCATGCTATGCTAGTAGACGTGGATTGGGTGAGTGATATCCATGACAGATGTGAGTTTTGTTAAATTAATGGTTCATCTAAGGTGGCAACTTAAACACACATCTGGGTGGATTGAGGTACCTGGGTATTCCAGGATTGCCTGTTTCTTTTTGGACCGCCACCCAGGCTCAAAGGGGTCATGAGATTATTCAAACTAGAAACTTTCGTGTGCAGCCACAAGCCATTATGGGCTCTGGCATAGTTGACTAAGTCGTGCGAACTCTTACAGTGGCAGACTAGCAGATGTAGGGGATGTAGGTTGGTACGGTCTATCACATCGTAAGGTGCTAGCGCTTCTGAAAGACTATGTCTCGGTCATCCGTTTCTCAAACATCATGTAGTGCGAGAAAATCAACGGAGGCGATCGAGTCTTGTGGGGAAAAGTGTGCAAACCTCTGCAGAGTGTACAAACTAATCATGGTTAGCCGTGTCCCCGGTTATGGACGTTTTGAGTATCTAGTACTTGGATATCATGTGAATCTCATCATGTTACTTTAAATTAATTTTGTTGGGTTTTAATGATGATTACTTTAATGGGATTGAGGATGCTGTCAACCATTCTTAATGTTTAACAACCACCATGATAGTTAAATAAATTTATTCCTTTGCAGTAGGGAAAAATTGACTTTACGCAAAACTGTAACCATAGAGCTTTCCACCAGCCATATATGCATGTAGTATAGGCTTGATCTTTCATTACTCTCTATGTGTTACATTGCCAGCATATTCCATGTGCTGACCTGTTTTCGGGCTGCAACGTTTCATGTTGCAGACTTTTCAGATGACGAGTAAGGTGCCTTTTAGGTCGTGGTTCTATACTCAGTGATGCCGTTGGAGTTGATGGACTCGCTTATCTTCCAAGCCTTCCGCTGTTATCGTTATTAGATGGCCTTAAGCCATATTTATTGTAATAAGTTCTCTTTGAGACTTTGATGTAATAAGTGTGGGATTGCTACTCTGTTATAAATCCTTCAAAGTACTGTGTGGTGTCAGTATTACTGATCTAGGGATGACACCTGAGCACAGAGGTCAGACTGTTTGAGGTCTGGTCGCTACACCGGTGTTCATTAACCCGGCTCGGCTTTCAACTACAAGTTGTCAGTACATGATCAGTTATAATCCGACGCTTATTAACCCAGTCTGGTTTCGACTACAAGTCGCCAGTATTATATATGGATAATCCGGTGTTTATTACTACCCGGTACGGTTTTACTATAAACCGGCAAGACATGGGAGGAGTTATTAGTACTCAAGATTTGGGTTATCACCCTTACTACAAAAAGTTGGTAAACCGACGATGTGATTTATGTTGGGGAACGTAGTAATTTCAAAAAAATTCCTACGCACACGCAAGATCATGGTGATGCATAGCAACGATAGGAGAGAGTGTTGTCCATGTACCCTCGTAGACCGAAAGCGGAAGCGTTATAACAACGCGGTTGATGTAGTCGTACGTCTTCACGGCCCGAACAATCAAGCACTGAAACTACGGCACCTCCGAGTTCTAGCACACGTTCAGCTCGATGAGGATCCCCGGACTCCGATCTAGCAAAGTGTCGGGGATGAGTTCCGTCAGCACGACGGCATGGTGACGATCTTGATGTTCTACCGTCGCAGGGCTTCGCCTATGCACCGCTACATATGACCGAGGTGGAATATGGTGGAAGGGGGCATCGCACACGGCTAAGGAACGATCATGAAGATCAACTTGTGTGTCCAGGGGTGCCCCCTTGCCCCCGTATATAAAGGAGGGAGGGGGGAGGTGCGGCCGGCCCCTAGAGGTGCGCCTGGAGGAGTCCTACTCCCACCGGGAGTAGGATTCCCCCTTCTTGCCTTGTTGGAGAAGGAAAGGGGGGGGCGCCGCCCCCCCTTCCTTGTCCTATTCGGACTAGGGGGGAGGGGGCGTGCGGCCTTCCCTGGCCGGCCCTCCTCTTCTCCCTTAGGGCCCATGTAGGCCCATTAACCCCCGGGGGGGGGGGGTTCCGGTACCCCCCCGGTACTCCGGTAAAATCCTGATTTCACCCAGAACGATTCCGATATCCAAATATAGGCTTCCAATATATCAATCTTTATGTCTCGACCATTTCGAGACTCCTCATCATGTCCGTGATCACATCTGGGACTCCGAACAACCTTTGGTACATCAAAACATATAAACTCATAATGAAACTGTCATCGTAACGTTTAAGCGTGCGGACCCTACGGGTTCGAGAGCAATGTAGACATGACCGCGACACGTCTCCGGTCAATAACCAATAGTGGAACTTGGATGCTCATATTGGCTCCCACATATTCTACGAAGATCTTTATCGGCCAGACCGCATAACAAACTATGTTGTTCCCTTTGTCATCGGTATGTTACTTGCCCGAGATTCGATCGTCGGTATCTCCATCCCTAGTTCAATCTCGTTACCGTCAAGTCTCTTTACTTGTTCCGTAATACATCATCTCACAACTAACTCATTAGTTGCAATGCCTGCAAGGCTTATGTGATGTGCATTACCGAGAGGGCCCAGAGATACCTCTCCGACAATCGGAGTGACAAATCCTAATCTCGAAATACGCCAACCCAACATGTACCTTCGAAGACACCTGTAGAGCTCCTTTATAATCACCCAGTTATGTTGTGACGTTTGGTAGCACACAAAGTGTTCCTCCGGCAAATGGGAGTTGCATAATCTCATAGTCATAGGAACATGTACAAGTCATGAAGAAAGCAATAGCAACATACTAAACGATCGGGTGCTAAGTTAATGGAATGGGTCATGTCAATCACATCATTCTCCTAATGATGTGATCCCGTTAATCAAATGACAACACATGTCTATGGTTAGGAAACACAACCATCTTTGATCAACGAGCTAGTCAAGTAGAGGCATACTAGTGACACTCTGTTTGTCTATGTATTCACACAAGTATTATGTTTCCAGTTAATACAATTCTAGCATGAATAATAAACATTTAACATGATATAAGGAAATAAATAATAACTTTATTATTGCCTCTAGGGCATATTTCCTTCAGTCTCCCACTTGCACTAGAGTCAGTAATCTAGATTACACAGTAATGATTCTAACACCCATGGAGCCTTGGTGTTGATCATGTTTTGCTCGTGGAAGAGGCTTAGTCAACGGGTCTGCAACATTCAGATCCGTATGTATCTTGCAAATCTCTATGTCTCCCACCTGGACTAGATCCCGGATGGAATTGAAGCGTCTCTTGATGTGCTTGGTTCTCTTGTGAAATCTGGATTCCTTCGCCAAGGCAATTGCACCAGTATTGTCACAAAAGATTTTCATTGGACCCGATGCACTAGGTATGACACCTAGATCGGATATGAACTCCTTCATCTAGACTCCTTCGTTTGCTGCTTCCGAAGCAGCTATGTACTCCGCTTCACATGTAGATCCCGCCACGACGCTTTTTTTAGAACTGCACCAACTGACAGCTCCATTGTTTAATGTAAACACGTATCTGGTTTGCGATTTAGAATCGTCCGGATCAGTGTCAAAGCTGTTGGGGAACGTTGCAGAAAACAAAAAATTTCCTACGGTTTCACCAAGATCCATCTATGAGTTCATCTAGCAACGAGTATTCAGATTCATCTACATACCTTTGTAGATCGCGAGCGGAAGCGTTCAAGGAACGAGATGAGGTAGTCGTACACGACGTGATCCAAATCACCGGAGATCCTAGCACCAAACGGACGGCACCTCCGCGTTCAACACACGTACGGTCAGCGTAACGTCTCCTTCTTCTTGATCCAGCAAGGGAAAGGAGAGGTTGAGGAAGATGGCTCCAGCAGCAGCACGACGGCGTGGTGATGGTGGAGCTGCAGTACTCCGGCAGGGCTTCGCCGAGCTCTATGGAGGAGGAGGAGGTGTTGGAGAGGGAGAGGGAGGCGCCAAGGCAAAGGGTGCGACTGCCCCCTTCCCCTCCCCTCTTTATATAGGAGGGCCAAGGGGGGCGCCGGCCCTAGGAGATCCAATCTCCTAGGGGGCGGCGGCCAAGGGAGGATTTCCTCCCCCCCAAGGCACCTAGGAGGTGCCTTCCCCTTGTGGGACTCTTTCCTTCTTGAACCCTAGGCGCATGGGCCTCTTGGGGCTGGTGCCCCTCGTCCCATGTAGGCCAAGGCGCACCCCCTACAGCCCATGTGCCCCCCGGGGCAGGTGGCCCCACCCGGTGGACCCTCGGGACCCTTCTAGTGGTCCCGGTACAATACCGGTGACCCCAAAACTTGTCCCGATGGCCAAAACAGCACTTCCTATATATAATTCTTTACCTCCGGACCATTCCGAAACTCCTCGTGACGTCCGGGATCTCATCCGGGACTCCGAACAACATTCGGGTTACTGCATATACTATCCCTACAACCCTAGCGTCACCGAACCTTAAGTGTGTAGACCCTACGGGTTCGGGAGACATGCAGACATGACCGAGACGGCTCTCGGGCAATAACCAACAGCGGGATCTGGATACCCATGTTGGCTCCCACATGCTCCATGATGATCTCATCGGATGAACCACGATGTTAAGGATTCAATTAATCCCGTATACGATTCCCTTTGTCAATCGGTATTTTACTTGCCCGAGATTCGATCGTCGGTATCCCAATACCTCGTTCAATCTCGTTACCGGCAAGTCACTTTACTCGTACCGTAATGCATGATCCCGTGATCAACCACTTTGATCACATTGAGCTCATTATGATGATGCATTACGGAGTGGGCCCGGTGATACCTCTCCGTCATGCGGAGTGACAAATCCCAGTCTCGATCCGTGTCAACCCAACAGACACTTTCGGAGATACCCGTAGTATACCTTTATAGTCACCCAGTTACGTTGTGACGTTTGGCACACCCAAAGCACTCCTACGGTATCCGGGAGTTACACGATCTCATGGTCTAAGGAAAGGACACTTGACATTGGAAAACTCTAGCAAACGAACTACACGATCTTATGCTATGTTTAGGATTCACTACAAGAAACCTGTTAATCTTTGACGGATTTCTGATGACGTTCCTATAAACCGTCACGAAAACCGTCACAGATCAGCAAGATGTGAATGAGCTACAAAATGGCAGCCCCTCCAGGACGGACATCAAGGGACTGTCACGGAAACCGTCATGAATCGACTAAGTGGGACTACTCAGGCCTACTTTTTCCCTTTATTAATACACCACTGGACCGTCACGGACGGGGCTCCTATCAATGTATCGTGGCATGCCTTTTATTTATCCCACATGTCAGTCGGATGTAATAATATACAGAGACTAAATAAACTAACATAGCGCGCGTGAGAGAAACAAAATTTTAAGTCCCCAATGCGGGGAGTCAAAATTTTCGATCCTACCCATTTTTAACCCTAATTCCCTTTCCCTTTCCCCTTCCCCTTCTCCCATCTCCTCCCATACCTACCATCAGCCACCGCCACCTATCCTCGCGTCGCTCAATGTCGGCACCGGCGGCGCCGACGCTAACCACCCCCCGCCAGGTCCCTCCTCATCTATCCCGCGCCGGGCACCTCCCCATCTATCCCGTGCCAGACCCCTCCCTGTCTACCCCACGCCATGCCCCTCCCCATTCAGATCGTGGCCTCGAGATACTGCGGCCCAGTGCTACACTTCGAGCTGAGGCGGCAGTGGTGGCGGCAGGACGGCCTGCCGGATCAAGTCCCCGAGGTCGCCAGCGGCGGGCACGGATCCAGCTCCATCCAGCTGCGGGCACAGACCCAGGTCCATCCGGCGGCGGGCACAGATCCAGATCCATTCGGCTGAGAGCCAACGTGAGTGAGGAATCTCCAAACCCCACACGCTTCTCCTCAGCTATTTTGTTCTTCGGGATTGAGTTCTTACACTACTTCTTATTTGGGCCGGGGGATCTGCAGGTTATTCTCGTGGGGATGTTCAGCTCTGCAGGTTTGCTTCATCATCTCAGATTGTTGTTGCGTGTACACATGCATCTTTTTATTTTCCTGTTAGTTTCGATTGCCTTGGATGGAACCATCTCAATATGCATGAATATTGTTTGGTATATACACTTCGGCTGTGTTCGGCAATCGCCCGCTCCTTCACCAAGGAGCGGAGCGCACGGAGCTACCTGTTGGCCGCTCCTTAAATTTGTCCTGTGTGCCACTCCGCTCCACGGAGGAGTTACAGAGCAGAGGGATTCCAAATGGAGCCTTCTTCTGTTCTTTTGCATTTACGAGTAATACGGGATGTTGCTGTGAAATGTTATGCTTGTTAATTACCTGAATATTTTATGTGAAATGTGATTGACCATGCCAGTGTCAGAGTCCAGTTGTCTTGGTGTGCATAGTGGTCCTTGGACCATAGTTGGCTGTAATGTTTGTTGACATGTCAAGGTTGTATAATGGACAGTAGCACCCTATTTTACCTGTCCTTATTTGTTTGATGACACGACTGTATTTTGGTATCTGCTTCTTGCTGCCTCCAGTGTACTCCCTCCATTCCAAAATAGATGATCCAACTTTGTACTAAAGTTAGTACAAAGTTGGGTCATCTATTTTGGAACGGAGGGAGTATTTACTATGGTTCTGTATATTTCTCAAAAAATTATGGTTCTGTATGTACTTCAGATCCATACTGCCTCTTTAGGCATCAAAAAATTTCTTCAGGTGTTGTAGATTTTAATGTTGAATATACATATTTATTATCGTCCTAATGGCTTTTTTGTTGTCTACTTGATAGATAATATAATAGCATGCATTTGAAACAAATCTGCACGTTATGAAAGTTCGGACATTAGAACTGGGAA
Source organism: Aegilops umbellulata (assembly GCA_032464435.1). NCBI lineage: Eukaryota > Viridiplantae > Streptophyta > Magnoliopsida > Poales > Poaceae > Aegilops > Aegilops umbellulata. The sequence goes on along the minus strand of CP136060.1, from coordinate 16,102,522 downwards.
GAAAGGTCAAGCCAATTTCATCACTAGCATGAGACTTGGCAATATTGCAAGGTGGAGCGGACGGCACCGGCCGCATTGATTTCATTAGATGGTGAGTGCATCTCGGCAAATGGCTTGCTTGTACTTGAGTTCTAGATGTATTTTAGGGGTACAGTTTTAGACTTTTATTTGGATTCCATTACTGGACGTTGGCTGTGGGGTTTCCAATGCTGCAACTTCAATCTTCACTAGGTTGAAATGTTGTTGGCTGTAGTACGACAGTGCAAGAAATCCAATAATGGGAATTAAACCTGCAGTTTCTTCACAATCTCCAATTAATTCAGTAATTGAGTTCCAAGCTGATTGTAGTCTCATACAGATTGGATAAACGGGTTGCCCTCCTGCCTGAAAACAAACGAGAAGAAGAAAAACTGCACACCACCGCCTGCTTGGCCTCGCACTCTTGCCTCCCAAGGTCGAGTTTTTTTTACCCTCCTGTCATGCTGCTGCTGTTGATGTTGTAGCCAGGAACCCACACGCCCCTAAAGAGCAACAAGTAAAACTGATGGATGTTGTGACATCGATGTTGCACTGCATGTTTGTTCAAAGTAATCACAGTAATATCTTGCACTACACATCTGTCCATTGGCTGGCCTGCGCGACGAGGGCGATTAGATTGATTTCTTCCTGGGTTTGTTACGCTTTGCTGTTTGCTGTCACTGGGATAGTGGGTTATTCCTCCCTTATTCTTCTGCTTTCTGATTGAATCTTTAAGTTTTGTATTAATATGTTGCAAACAATGTGGATGCAAGACTCGTGTGTTCTATGCAAACACTGGAGTTGTTACTTTGCAGTTCACTTCCTAACATTGATGAGAGTACATCTTCATCATGCTGTACTCATTGTTTCTCTAGCATACTAATCTTTGTCTGATTGCTTCTGCTTTGATCAAATAGGTGACACAAAGTGAAACCCTTGAAATGAACTTCATTACTGCCTTGATGTCTTATTCAATTTAAATATTACCCGACTTCTTAATATAGTTGTATAAATAATCCTTCTGTTTCCCTTCCTCTTTGGGTTTGCAAGCTAACAATTTAATTGATGCTGAGTTGTTTTCGCTTGTTACAGCAGAGGTGATGGATTTTATACTATTGTTTTTCTGGAAATGTGTGTGCACAGTTGCAATCTCAAGGACCGATGGAAAAGATGGTATATTATTGTCGCTTCAGATTTAGGAGTGTTCTATTTGCTACATATGTATGCTTTTTTCTTCCTTCCAACATATGTTACTGTTGTTCATAATTCTCAGGTGTGGTTAGTCTAGATGAGAAGGTTATGGTTTGAAAGCATCAGACTAAATCTGAACCATTATGTTCATCTTTATTCTAAAGTTCTTAGCTGAAGTTTTCTGATCCTCGGAAATGTTTCGTCTTTGTAAAGAATTGTACTGTTAGCATAATAAGATCACTAAGTGGATCATTCTATTGCCCGAAATGGCCTTGCCTTTGAATATTTTTATTTTAAATGCAGAAGGCAAGTTTATTGATAGAAATTAGCTTTAATTGATGAAGAAAGTATTCCTCTAGTATTACTACTTTTATGTTTTGTTAACTAGGAACTACATTGTATTGTACATAATCGTCCATTTTGATACACCAAGCCATGTCACGTGCATATAAATTTGATTTTTTGTTGTACTTGGCAAATATGAAATGATTTGTCCACCCTTTGTTTTAAAATGATGCTGACCTTTCTATGTTTGGATGATAAAATGTCACATTTATAGAACATTTTTTAACTTGTAACTAGCTAGTATGCTATTTTTTAGCGTGTGTTGTCCACATTTTCATGGTACCTTAATATAGTAGTGTTGCGTCCGTCGAATGATTGCTTGCAAAATCAACTAATATCATTACTCTCTAGATTAATTTGGGAGCTGGCTGTTATAACTTGTTATAATTATGTATGTTTTGGATTCTATGCAGGTTTGGCAGTTTGGAGATTGAAGTGGTCTGAATAAGCCGTCGGGAAGCGGTGGTGTAGTGTTGGATATTAAAAACCAGCTAATAGTGCATCTTTTTCTTTGAAGTCATGTTACTTGAAATATAATAAAAATGCTTATAGGCTTTCTAGATATGCTTCTGATGTTTTGATATTAAGCTTTGTTTTTTTGGAATCAGACTAGATTGCTGTAACTCCGTACTGTTATGTGAATAATTGCTATTTTTTGAATGAATATAATTTGATTGTATTGTTGTAAATTGGGATCCATTAAGGCTGGACTAAGAAAGGGGCTAATGCTAGTTGGACTAATAAATCAGGTGCGCTCATGGGCAGGACCAAAATAATCAAACTAATGGGTTGGACTGGACTGAAATTATTGGGCCAAAATCCTAATTGGGCGGGTTACTACATTGGCCATGCTGGCCTCCACGTCAGATCCACGTAAACGCCATGTTAGGTCCAGGTCATGTAAATCGATGACGGGGTTTTCCGTCATAGCCTAGTTTGGGTTGGGCGGGCCTGGGATAGGTCCATGACGGCCAAGAACCGTCATGGAAGGTACGCTGTTAAATTATCACGCGATATACATGACGGATTCCAAATCCGTCATGGACGAGCACGCATGACAGATTTTGGTCGATCTGTGACGGACGAGGACCGTCATGTATTAACAAGTTTCTTGTAGTGATTGGGTCTTGTCCATCACATCATTTTCCTAATGATGTGATCTCGTTATCAATGACATCCAATGTCCATAGTTAGGAAACCATGACTATCTGTCGATCAACGAGCTACTCAATTAGAGGCTTACTAGGGACATGTTGGTGTCTATTATTCACACATGTATTACGATTTCCGGATAACACAATTATAGCATGAATAAAGACAATTATCATGAACAAGGAAATATAATAATAATGCTTTTATTATTGCCTCTAGGGCATATTTCCAACAAAAGCTTGCATCAACGTAACCATTTACGATGAGCTCTTTGTCACCTCCATATACGAGAAACATATTCTTAGTCCTTTTCAGGTACTTCAGGATGTTCTTGACCGCTGTCCAGTGATCCACTCCTGGATTACTTTGGTACCTCCCTGCTAGACTTATAACAAGGCACACATCAGGTCTGGTACACAACATTGCATAAATGATAGAGCCTATGGCTGAAGCATAGGGAACATCTTTCATTTTCTCTCTATCTTCTGCAGTGGTCGGGCATTGAGTCTTACTCAACTTCACACCTTGTAACACAGGCAAGAATCCTTTCTTCGCCTGATCCATTTTGAACTTCTTCAAAACTTTGTCAAGGTATGTGCTTTGTGAAAGTCCAATTAAGTGTCTTGATCTATCTCTATAGATATTAATGCCCAATATGTAAGCAGCTTCACCGAGGTCTTTCATTGAAAAACTCTTATTCAAGTATCCCTTTATGCTATCCAGAAATTCTATATCATTTCCGATTAGTAATATGTCATCCACATATAATATCAGAAATGCTACAGAGCTCCCACTCACTTTCTTGTAAATACAGGCTTCTCCAAAAGTTTGTATAAAACCAAATGCTTTGATCACACTATCAAAGCGTTTATTCCAACTCCGAGAGGCTTGCACCAGTCCATAAATGGATCGCTGGAGCTTGCAAACTTTGTTAGCTCCCTTTGGATCGATAAAACCTTCCGGTTGCATCATATACAAATCTTCTTCCAGAAATCCATTCAGGAATGCAGTTTTGACATCCATCTGCCAAATTTTATAATCATAAAATGCGGCAATTGCTAACATGATTCGGACAGACTTAAGCATCGCTATGGGTGAGAAGGTCTCATCGTAGTCAATCCCTTAAACTTGTCGAAAACCTTTCGCAACAAGTCGAGCTTTGTAGACAGTAATATTACCGTCAGCGTCAGTCTTCTTCTTGAAGATCCATTTATTCTCAATTGCTTGCCGATCATCGGGCAAGTCAACCAAAGTCCACACTTTGTTCTCATACATGGATTCCATCTCAGATTTCATGGCTTCTAGCCATTTTGCGGAATATGGGCTCACCATCGCTTCTTCATAGTTCGTAGGTTCATCATGATCTAGTAGCATGACTTCCAGAACAGGATTACCGTACCACTCTGGTGCGGATCTTACTCTGGTTGATCTACGAGGTTCGGTAGTAACTTGATCTGAAGTTTCATGATCATCATCATTAGCTTCCTCACTAATTGGTGTAGGTGTCACAGAAACCGGTTTCTGTGATGTACTACTTTCCAATAAGGGAGCAGGTACAGTTACCTCATCAAGTTCCACTTTCCTCCCACTCACTTCTTTCGAGAGAAACTCCTTCTCTAGAAAGTTTCCGAATTTAGCAACAAAAATTTTGCCTTTGGATCTGTGATAGAAGGTGTATCCAATAGTCTCCTTTGGATATCCTATGAAGACACATTTCTCCGATTTGGGTTCGAGTTTATCAGGTTGAAGCTTTTTCACATAAGCATCGCATCCCCAAACTTTTCAGAAACGACAACTTTGGTTTCTTGCCAAACCACAGTTCATAAGGCGTCGTTTCAACGGATTTTGATGGTGCCCTATTTAACGTGAATGCGGCCGTCTCTAAAGCATAATCCTAAAACGATAGCGGTAAATCAGTAAGATACATCATAGATCGGACCATATCTAGTAAAGTACGATTACGACGTTCGGACACACCATTATGTTGTGGTGTTCCGGGTGGCGTGAGTTGCGAAACTATTCCGCATTGTTTCAAATATACACCAAACTCGTAACTCAAATATTCTCCTCCACAATTAGATCGTAGAAATTTTATTTTCTTGTTATGATGATTTTCAACTTCACTCTGAAATTCTTTGAACTTTTCAAATGTTTCAGACTTATGTTTCATTAAGTAGATATACCCATATCTGCTTAAGTCATCTGTGAAGGTGAGAAAATAACGATATCCGCCACGAGCCTCAACATTCATCGGACCACATACATCTATATGTATGATTTCCAACAAATCTGTTGCTCTCTCCATAGTACCAGAGAACGGCGTTTTAGTCATCTAGCCCATGAGGCACGGTTCGCAAGTACCAAGTTATTCATAATCAAGTGGTTCCAAAAGTCCATCAGTATGGAGTTTCTTCATGCGCTTTACACCGATATGACCTAAACGACAGTGCCACAAATAAGTTGCACTATCATTATCAACTTTGCATCTTTTGGCTTCAATATTATGAATATGTGTATCACTACTATCGAGATTCATCAAAAATAGACCACTCTTCAAGGGTGCATGACCATAAAGATATTACTCATATAAATAGAACAACCATTATTCTCTGATTTAAATGAATAACTGTCTCGCATTAAACAAGATCCAGATATAATGTTCCTGCTCAACACTGGCACCAAATAACAATTATTTAGGTCTAATACTAATCCCGAAGGTAGATGTAGAGGTAGCGTGCCGACCGCGATCACATCGACTTTGGAACCATTTCCTACGCGCATCGTCACCTCGTCCTTTGCCAATCTTCGCTTAATCCGTAGTCCCTGTTTCGAGTTGCAAATATTAGCAACAGAACCAGTATCAAATACCCAGGTGCTACTACGAGCATTAGTAAGGTACACATCAATAACATGTATATCACATATACCTTTGTTCACCTTGCCATCCTTCTTATCCGCCAAATACTTGGGGCAGTTCCGCTTCCAGTGACCAGTCTGCTTGCAGTAGAAGCATTCAGTTTCAGGCTTAGGTCCAGGCTTGGGTTTCTTCTCCTGGGCAGCAACTTGCTTGCTGTTCTTCTTGAAGTTTCCCTTCTTCTTCCCTTTGCCCTTTTTCTTGAAACTAGTGGTCTTGTTGACCATCAACACTTGATGCTCCTTCTTGATTTCTACCTCCGCAGCTTTTAGCATTGCGAAGAGCTCAGGAATCGTCTTATCCATCCCTTGCATGTTATAGTTCATCACGAAGCTCTTATAGCTTGGTGGTAGTGATTGGAGAACTCTGTCAATGACGCTATCATCCGGAAGATTAACTCCCAGCTGAATCAAGTGATTATTATACCCAGACATTTTGAGTATATGCTCACTGACAGAACTATGCTCCTCCATCTTGCAGCGGTAGAACTTATTGGAGACTTCATAGCTCTCAATCCGGGCATTTGCTTGAAATATTAACTTCAACTCCTGGAACATCTCATATGCTCCATGACGTTCAAAACGTCGTTGAAGACCCGGTTCTAAGCCGTAAAACATGGCACGTTGAACTATCGAGTAGTCATCAGCTTTGCTCTGCCTGACGTCCATAACATCTGGTGTTGCTCCAGCAGCAGGCCTGGCACCCAGCGGTGCTTTCAGGACGTAATTCTTCTATGCAGCAATGAGGATAATCCTCAAGTTACGGACTCACTCCGTGTAATTGCTACCATCATCTTTCAACTTTGCTTTCTCAAGGAACGCATTAAAATTCAACGGAACAACAACACGGGCCATCTATCTACAATCAAACATAGAGAAGCAAGATACTATCAGGTACTAAGTTCATGATAATTTTAAGTTCAATTAACCATATTACTAAAGAACTCCCACTTAGATAGACATCCCTCTAATCCTTCTAAGTGATCACGTGATCCATATCAACTACACCATGTTCGATCATCACGTGAGATGGAGTAGTTTCAACGGTGAACATCAATATGTTGATCATATCTACTATATGATTCACGCTCAACCTTTCGGTCTCCGTGTTCCGAGGCCATATCTGTTATATGCTAGGCTCGTCAAGTTTAACCTGAGCATTTCGTGTGTGCAACTGTTTTGCACCCGTTGTATTTGAACGTAGAGCCTATCACACCCGATCATCACGTGGTGTCTCAGCACGAAGAACTTTCACAACGGTGCATACTCAGGGAGAACACTTATACATTGATAATTTAGTGAGGGATCATCTTATAATGCTACCGTCAATCAAAGCAAGATAAGATGCATAAAAGATAAACATCACATGCAACCAATATAAGTGATATGATATGGCCATCATCATCTTGTGCTTGTGATCTCCATCTCCGAAGCAACGTCATGGTCACCATCGTCACCGGCGCGACACCTTGATCTCCATCGTAGCATCGTTGTCGTCTCACCAATCTTATGCTTCTACGACTATCGCTACCGCTTAGTGATAAAGTAAAGCATTACAGGGTGATTGCATTGCATACAATAAAGCGACAACCATATGGCTCCTGCCAGTTGCCGATAACTTGGTTACAAAACATGATCATCTCATACAATAAAATTTAGCATCATGTCTTGACCATATCACATCACAACATGCCCTGCAAAAACAAGTTAGACGTCCTCTACTTTGTTGTTGCAAGTTTTACCTGGCTGCTACGGGCTTAGCAAGAACCGTTCTTACCTACGCATCAAAACCACAATGATAGTTTGTCAAGTTAGTGCTGTTTTAACCTTTGCAAGGACCAGGCGTAGCCACACTCGGTTCAATTAAAGTTGGAGAAACTGACACCCGCCAGCCACCTGTGTGCAAAGCACGTCGGTGAACCAGTCTCGCGTAAGCGTACGCGTAATGTCGGTCCGGGCCGCTTCATCCCACAATACCGCCGAACCAAAGTATGACATGCTGGTAAGCAGTATGACTTATATCGCTCACAACTCACTTGTGTTCTACTCATGCATATGACATCTACGCATAAAACCTGGCTCGGATGCCACTGTTGGGGAACGTAGTAATTTCAAAAAAATTCCTATGCACACGCAAGATCATGGTGATGCATAGCAATGAGAGGGGAGAGTGTTGTCCACGTACCCTCGTAGATCGAAAGCGGAAGCGTTATAACAACGCGGTTGATGTAGTCGTACGTCTTCACGGCCCGACCAATCAAGCACTGAAACTACGGCACCTCCGAGTTCTAGCACACGTTCAGCTCGATGATGATCCCCGGACTCTGATCCAGCAAAGTGTCGGGGATGAGTTCCGTCAGCACGACGGCGTGGTGACGATCTTGATGTTCTACCGTCGCAGGGCTTCGCCTAAGCACCGCTACAATATGACCGAGGTGGAATATGGTGGAAGGGGGCACCGCACACGGCTAAGGAACGATCACGAAGATCAACTTGTGTGTCCAGGGGTGCCCCCTTGCCCCCATATATAAAGGAGGGAGGGGGGAGGTGCGGCCGGACCCTAGGGGTGCGCCTGGAGGAGTCCTACTCCCACCGGGAGTAGGACTCCCCCTTCTTGCCTTGTTGGAGAAGGAAAGGGGAAGGGGGAAAGAGGAAAGGGGGGCACCGCGCCCCCTTCCTTGTCCTATTCAGACTAGGGGGGAGGGGGTGCGCGGCCTTCCATGGCCGGCCCTCCTCTTCTCCCTTAGGGCCCATGTAGGCCCATTAACCCCCGGGGGGGTTCCGGTAACCCCCCGGTGCTCCGGTAAAATCCTGATTTCACCCAGAACGATTCCGATATCCAAATATAGGCTTCCGATATATCAATCTTTATGTCTCGACCATTTCGAGACTCCTCGTCATGTCCGTGATCACATATGGGACTCCGAACAACCTTCGGTACATCAAAACATATAAACTCATAATGAAACTGTCATCGTAACGTTTAAGCGTGCGGACCCTACGGGTTCGAGAACAATGTAGACATGACCGCGACACGTCTCCGGTCAATAACCAATAGCGGAACCTGGATGCTCATATTGGCTCCCACATATTCTACGAAGATCTTTATCGGTCAGACCGCATAACAAACTACGTTGTTCCCTTTGTCATCGGTATGTTACTTGCCCGAGATTCGATCGTCGGTATCTCAATACCTAGTTCAATCACGTTACCGACAAGTCTCTTTACTCGTTCCGTAATACATCATCTCACAACTAACTCATTAGTTGCAATGCTTGCAAGGCTTATGTGATGTGCATTACCGAGAGGGCCCAGAGATACCTCTCCGACAATCAGAGTGACAAATCCTAATCTCAAAATACGCCAACCCAACATGTACCTTCGGAGACACCTGTAGAGCTCCTTTATAATCACCAAGTTACGTTGTGACGTTTGGTAGCACACAAAGTGTTCCTCCGGCAAATGGGAGTTGCATAATCTCATAGTCATAGGAACATGTATAAGTCATGAAGAAAGCAATAGCGACATACTAAACGATCGGTTGCTAAGCTAATGGAATGGGTCATGTCAATCACATGATTCTCCTAATGATGTGATCCCATTAATCAAATGACAACACATGTCTATGGTTAAACACAACCATCTTTGATCAACAAGCTAGTCAAGTAGAGGCATACTAGTGACACTCTGTTTGTCTATGTATTCACACAAGTATTATGTTTCCGGTTAATACAATTCTAGCATGAATAATAAACATTTATCATGATATAAGGAAATAAATAATAACTTTATTATTGCCTCTAGGGCATATTTCCTTCAGACCCAACTCATCACATTGTAATGAGCCGGCCCTTGGGGGCTACCAATTGCTCCTGTCGACAATTCAAGGTACACAAGTCTTAATCCATTATATTGAAGGGTCCACTGCTCACTTGATAAAGCACACAGCTCTTAAACTTGTGGACGTGGGTTCAAGCCCCATGATGGGGGCTACATCATATGATGTTCTTTTCCAAGAAGTATATATAAAGTCCCAGCTCAATATTATCTTACTAAGCCGGCCCTTGGGGGCTACATTGGTTGAAGTTTTTATGAGTATAAGGCAATTACAAGTCCCAGGTTGCTGCAAGCATAACAATCCAGCACTTGGGGGCTACGTATGTGGAATATTCAGTTGTGACTAGTGACTAAGATGAACAATCTGGATTTCTTCAAGGTTGCAACATTTATATTAAAACAAGTCTTAAGCTATCACTATGTTCTCCTCTTAAGACTTGGGGGCTACAGGTAATATGCATATAAAGGAGGAACATCTTCAAATTCTCAGTTTTGGACAAATCAGGAAGATTAATTATGTGACTCGGTATTGGCAAAAATCATAACACGGTGTCTATAAACGGTCATGACCCGGGATCATCTGTTTTTTATAACCCGACAATTTTGGCAATGATAAACCAGCAAGTTTTACATTTTCAAACCGGCTGATATCAGTTGAATATTTGAAAACCAATATTTTTGTCAAATCAGAGCATTGAAGGCCGATTCAAATGGATTCTTTATTTACAAAATATCTTCTGCAAGCAAATTGATTATGAAGTTGGTATATTGACTCGGATTTTTCAGAAGGAAGAAATGAGAAGGACTTAAGGATGATCAAGTGCCGGTTTATAAGACTATTTTAACCGGAGCACAACCCGCCAAATTTGTTCTTGTGTTTATGTTGCAGATCAGTTTAACATGGATAAATCCAAATTAAACTGGGGGCTAATGTTGGGGATATACCCCGCGGCGTAACCCAGCATGAAGTATAACCCGACCGGACTTGGCGACTCACTGGTAACCCGGCGACGGGACAGACGGATGACAAGGCCCAAGGCCCAGAAGGCCGGTTCATACTATGGTGGGCCGGTTTACAAGGAAAGGCATAAGGAATATTCCCTTATAAAGGAAGCAAGGCTGCTCCACTTGTAATAGAGTAATCCTAATCCTACTAGCAGGGGCGGAGCTGGGCCCCGGGCACCCAGGGCCCAGGCCCGGGGCGTGGAAATTCGAACATGCTATTTTACACATATGTTTTTCAGCAGGCCCAGGGTGTGGAAATGAAGATGGCCCAAAGCCTGATGGGTTGCACGTGAAAGGCTGAAACGGACGCACGAGGCAACAACTCCACTCTCCCCACGAGGCCACGATCTAACTCGTAGCGTACATAGCTGTGTACGCACAGGAAATCGTTCGGCGCTGGCGGCCGCCTCCGACCTAACTCGCGTCATGCACGATCAATCTCGAGAGTTCAGACTCTAGTGCTCGCGGCGCCGCCATCCGCCGCCGCGGCGTCGTCCACTGGCCGCCTCCGCCCCCTCTTGTGCGTGGTTCATCTGCGTGGAACGTCATCCTCTGCTGGCTACTTGATTGCTGCATCTTGGTATTTTTTGTGTGATGATTTCCTGGTTTCCCCTGATGCTTTCCACTAGTAGTCCTATACCATGTTCTACAATGTTAATGTGAACTGAAATTTAATTGAACTACAATGCTAAGTATTGAGTTTAAATTTTGAAATTTTCGTACAATTCACTATATTTTGTATGGGGTATCTTTGGTGGTAGCTAAAACCCTTATGGGCGTTAAGTCTTTCCCTCATGGTGAATTTTTTTTTCGGCCCGGGGCTTGCTCCAATCCTGGCTCCGCCACTGCCTACTAGGACTAGTCATGTAACCCGCCCCTTCAACATATATAAGGAGGGGCAGGGCTCCCCAAAGAGGGACAAGCAAGAAGAAATAATCTCTAGGGATAGACACAAAGAGCAGGTTTACCAGCGACTCCCTCATGATGATAACGAGACCTAGCCACAAACAACATGTAGGGTTGTTACCGGATGATGTTTTCCGGGGCCCGAAGCTGTTTAAACCCTTGTCTTGCGTCACGTCTCTCGATTCCGCTCAACCCCTCTCAAGCTACCACATAGATGCGTTGGTCTCACGACTAAGTCCTCACACTAGGACATCTGCCGTGACAATTCCACGACACATCCCGACTCGACACCAACCACAACGTTTTTCGCACGGCTACCTCGACCACGGCTACACCATCCTACGCTCTCGGCTACTTCGACAAACGGCACAAAGGGTTATCGCCTTGCTTGAGCAACCTCATTGGCTTTCACTCCAGCCACAACTTCCGCGATGCGTTGACTGTTACGACTGTCGGGGGTGTCCGTCAGCTTGCCTTCGAATTCTTCTCCAGTCTCACCGTCTGTGTCGCTAATGTTGTGACTATGGAGGGATGTTGAGTATCGTGACTATTAGAAAGTATAGGATTTATCCCTACCTTGTCTTGTACTCCAAGTAGGTCATGTACTCACTATATATACGCCCACGAGGCTCAAGCAATACAACAATGATTCCATCAATTCCCTCTCTCCCTTCTAAAATAATTGCAGACGCTTTCTGACCGTGTGGCGTCTATGACGCCTCCTCCTCCGCCTCCAGAACCGTAGAGACAATGTCCGCTTCTAGGTTTATGCTTTCTGACCGTGTGGCGTCTATGACGCCTCCTCCTCCGCCTCCAGAACCGTAGAGGCCATGTCCGCTTTTAGGTTTATGGTATGTGATATGTGAACATATGCTTTTGTCTGATGCATATGATATCCCTACTTGTACTCTCTTATGTACTTCCGAACTTATAAACCTATATGCTTATGATATGATGTATGCTTATAACATCTAACATGTGATATGTGATGTTAATAGCTATGTGTCTGTGCAACTCATGGCAGCCTTTACTAAGTTTTGCCATGTGGCGCCCACTGGTAATTTCCGGAGGATGCATTTGTCGACTACGAAAGTGCAACACTAGAGCCACGTGGCGCCCGTGGAGGCTCTTGACTTTCTACATTTAGAAAATAATATGGTAAATATTTGCTGAGTTTCTGCCGAGGGCGCTCGACAAAAGGAGCTAATCGTCACAGAGCCGCCATCTGTTCTGGGTGGGGCCACATGGTCTGGTATTTGCCCAATAGTTTTTAGGAGGAAAAGGTTAGGTTTTGTCGAGTTTCGCTAATTTGCCGAGTTGTTTTTTCCATGTATTCTGCAAATCAGCTCTATTGCTAAGTTTTGTATCTTCGTCAAAATTTTATGGTGTTTCTTCTTCTTTGTCGAGCTTTTGATAAAAAACACTGGGCAAACTCCGAGCACTAGGCAAAATTACCTATTGCAGTAGTGACAGGCGGATCGTAAGCAAGGCGAGTTTTCAAGTACTAGTTAATGGGTGGTGCTTGTTCTAAAGGTTAATGATGACATATGTCATTATTTCTAGACGAAAAAGGGATTGAGACAGGATTATCCGATGTCTCCTATCCTTTTTAACGTGATTGCAGATATGCTAGCAGTTCTCGTTGGTAGAGCTAAGGAGGACGGCGAGGTGGGTGGGCTCATTCCTCATCTTGTTGATGGTGGAGTGTCTATCCTGCAATATATGGACGATACTATTATTTTCATGGAACATGATATGGCAAATTCTAAAAACATGAGTTGGTCATATGTCTTTTGGAACAACCGTGTGGGTTGAAAATTAACTTCAACAAAGTGAACTTTTCTACTTTGGGCCCAACAAGGATGAGCAGGCATACTACCAACAGTTGTTCGGGTGTGAGTTGGGGTCCCTTCTTTTTCGTTATCTGGGAATACCAATTTACCACCGCCAACTCACACACAAGGAGTGGGAATGTATGGAAGATAGATTTGAGAAGAAACTAAGCTGCAGGCCGGAAGGGCAAACTTATGACTTATGAAGGTCGGCTAATCCTTGTTGATTATGTACTCACAAGCATGCCGACGTACCTATTATCCTTCTTTGAAGTTCCTATAGGAGTATGAAAAATATTGTAGGGGTACGAAAAAGATTAGGCTTCTATCGATCTCGCTTCTTTCTGCAAAGTCATGAAAACAAAAAAAAACCGTTTGGCCAAATGGGATATCATTTGTAGGCGAAGGACCAAGGAGGTTTAGGCATAGAAAATCTTGAAGTAAAGAATATTTGCCTGCTGAGTAAATGGTTATATAGACTTTTTGTCGACATGGATGGGATTTGGATACAATTATTGCGTAATAAGTATCTACAATCCAAAACTCTTGCACAGGTCACGGCGCAACCGTGTGGCTCATCATTTTGGAAAGGGTTGGTGAGGTCGAAAGCAGCCTTTTTCAATAGGTGCAAGTTTATAGTAGGGAGTGGAAATACTACTAGTGTTTGGAGGGGTACTTGGCTGGGAGAGACGCCTCTGGTATTACAGTACCCTACCCTGTATAACAATATCTCTACACATAATATCTCAGTTGGTTGAATAGTACCACGGTTTATTTTTGTCTGGTTATATTTTGTCTGGTTTATTTTTGTCTGGTTATATTTCGTCTGGTTTATTTTCGTTCGGTTTATCTTCATATCACATCCCAAGCACCATATCTCCTCACGTTGATTTTTTTACCCTCACAATAAAAACTGTCCTAACTTTTTCAAAGTTTCTCTACTCCTAATGTCTCAGTTGGTTGAATAGTATCACGGTTTATTTTCGTCCGGTTATATTTCGTCTGGTTTATTTTCGTCCGTTTTATCTTCGTCTCACATCCCACCACCATATCTTCTCACATTGATTTTTACCCTCACAATACAAACTTCCCTAACTTTTTTAAAGTCTCCTAACTAGACACGTTATAAATAGGCAGGAACCGATAGCACGTTACCAATAAAAACTTTTCCAACCTTTTCACCTTTCCTAACTAGCCACGTTACAAACCGGCAGAAACCAATAGCACATTACCAAACAATAAAATCCAGTTTTCTGGTAATTAATTCCAAACTCAACTTTCCTAACGCAACGATACGTACTTTCCTAATAATTAAATAGAGTATGCGGTGACAATTTGTCTCGTTTTGTTCCTATCCATCCCAAAAAATCACCATCACCTACCGTGTTTCTCTACGGAAGATATCCTAGACAAATAGGATGTGATTGTGGTCTGATTTGATTGAACATGACGCGACACACTTTGTAAAAGGAGCGTCGCACGCATTCCCCGCCAGACTTCAGGGCGCCTCCCATCCTCCATGCTTACTTACTGCCAGACCACGTAATACCTTCTCCCATTCTCCAACGATTCCGCATCCCTGCAACACCAACAGGCTCGCAGCCTCCCGGCCGCTGATCTTCCGTCATAGTCTTCGACCCCTCCCTACACCCCGCCAGCGCGACATCCGCTGCCCCGCTCACACATGTCGGCGTTGGTCAGCGTCTATCTCGCTTATCCTGGTGCGGAGCTTGCCCCATCGTTGTTGGTGCCATGGCCATCTTGCACATGGAGCCACCTCCGCCGCCATCCGCCAGCGTCGACGACGAGCGCGACCCCGAGTACTGAGAGGCTATGCGAGGGCGATTAGGCCGAAGAGTCCAAGTTTGTCCCTTGGCCGCCACCCTTCCTCTCGCACGCGAACATTGCACCATCTCGCTCGCACAAGCACGACACCCCCGCTACCATCCCTCGAACGACGCCCTATCCTCGCCTCCGGCTGCCTCCTGAATCCCCCCACCATACCGCCTCACCTCACCCACTTGCACCTGGCAACCGCCGACGCCGGATCCCGTCTCCATGGTGAGCGTCATGGGTCGCCTCCCGCTGCCCGACCACTTCCATCTTCTCAAAGAAGCCGCCAGTCCTCCATCTTCTCAAAGAAGCCGACGGCACTGGGCTCTTGCTGCCGAGTACATACCTCCCCGTGTCCGGCCGGTGGCAGCATGTCGCATTGGTCGCCATACCACCGAGTAGCCAACGGTAACTGCCTGGAGTGCCTTTCTCTGCCCGAAGGTTGACTTAGCTAGGTCCTGCAGATGCTTTTGCCTGGAGTGCCTTTCCGATCTGGATTCCAGCAACTATGGGGCACAATAATCGCTGCTTTTGTCTGCATAACCTTGCCATTAATCCAAGTAAGCACTCCTTTTTTGCTTGCTGTATGTACCCTGTGATAGTTGCTTGATTGCTTTTGTTGTTGTTGGCACTGGTTATCATGGGAGAGTTGGAGAGAGCACATGGATAAGCAGCTCGCCCGCTTCCTGAACCAAAATTTCAATTTTGCATGAACGGTTGTTCTCTGTTCTCAGACTTTCTTTTGATTTTAGGTCTGTATGTATGAATGGTAGTGTTTGCTTGATGCTGATTGGTATAAGGACTAAAGGATGTATGTAGCTTTTTTATCTGTTGGACAATCGGATGTTCCACACTAAACGTAATTGAGTGAGGCTTGGTATTCAGGACAAAGTTATTAACGAAGGTTGACTTAGCTAGGTCCTGCAGATGCAAAATACAGTATGCGAGACGATTGGATTATCATTTGCGACAATGTTATTGTGATTAATGTTCTAGCGGCATTATTTATAGTCCCCAAGGCATTATTTATAGTTCATAATTTTTTACATAAATCATAAATCTGAAATGTTCAAGCAAAATCATATGACTTGTTTAGCTCGGAAACTGAGAGATGTAGGAAACTAAATTTTTCCATGTCCGAGACATTTCTTTTGAGTTCAGTTTTCTCCAACCCCTTATTCTTAGGGATATCTAAACTGATAGAGAGCAATTAACAGCAGAAATTGTCTCAAGAACCTTATGAGCTGAATGTGAGTGAGCTTTGCATGGAACCAAATTTTCAGTTATAATGGCACAAGATTTAGTTTCCTCCGGTATCTCACTCACGGGCATATCTCATGTACCGGAGCCATCCTCACTGACTGTATAGAACCAGGCCTCCACTGCTCCGGCACTTCACCAGGCAGGCGGCCACCAGGGTTATGTTCTACTCTCCATCCTTCCTTTCTTCCACATCCATTCCGCTCACTGCATTTTTTTGCTTGCAGTGCGAGGAAATTGGACTAAAGATGATGGATACTAATGAGGAAATGGGACAGTGGGAGGATTGCCGAAGCTGGCCAAGCAAAAGTAAGTGCTTCTCCTCTGTGTTTAAGAAATTAAAAAAATCGGTGTTTAAATGTTAGACCCAAGGCAGGTGCAAAGAATGCTAGCTTCTTCTGCTTGCGAGAATGATATGTGAGAATATATTCGTTTATTTCTTGAGGGAAGGAGAATATATAAAATTCATGCATAAAACATTGTTAAACATGTATAAAATAATGCTCCTGATGTATAAAAAATGTATAAAGTGTATGTAAAAAGTAGACATAAAAAACATATTTAAAGAAATGTTAATCATGTATTTGAAAAATGTTAATTATGTGCATAAAAATGTTCATGGTGTGCTACCTGATGTGCTAGAGCCTTATCCAGATGCTGCAAGGGCAGCAGTTGGACACCGTCATCAAGTAGGTAGTACAAATCCCCCCCGGCTCCCTTCATTGCTAGTCGTTGTTTCGATATGAGTGGAAACATTCTGGCTGGAGATCATTGTGATGTTTGATGCAGAATGATATTTGAGTTGATGTTGCTTTATGTAGTTATGATCATATGGTTGTCATTTCCTGCATGCCACGGTTTAAAAGGAGAAGAAAATGGATGCAATCATTTACATGTTGTGTATATTAACTTAAAGGATCCACGTATCATGGATGGAAATTGGATGCATGAACGTAATAAATAGTCCTAATAAGGGATTTCTCAGTGTGCTGACCATCTTCTTTCTGATAAGGTTCCATGTGAATCTGAGTTAGGGTAAGAGTTCAACAAGAGGGCGCATACAAGCACGCCAAATGTCATATTCAACAGTATACTTGGCTTCAAACACGAGTTCCATATACAGATCACACTGCCAAAATTTACAATCTTTAAATTATTATAAATTCAATAGTACTTTCAATTCACGTCGTTCTTTGTCTCTCGAGAAATGGTTAATTAGTTGATTATTATGATCAACAACAACCATGATCATACCACTTCCTTTTTACAGGGGCCCTGCATCGAGGTTGATGGAGACGATTGAGTTGCTCGCCGATTATTGGTAACAATGTAGAGCAGCTCTATCAAATTGCCTTGGTTGGAGCAGAACCATAGGGTTCAGGTTGCAGCTCACTGTGCACTTAAGATCACATGGTCAAAAATTCCACGTGAACTCTTTAGTTCATATCATCTTTACTACCAGCTTGGTTAAATTTTCTTTGGGATACCAGCCTGGTTAATTGTTGCCCTATCTTTCATATAATTGAGCCGATAGGTGGTACCGACAGTACTATAGATGTTTATTTTGTTACATGGATCCAATCTTTGAGCTCGTTTATGATCAGCTACGCTCAGTGCCATTTCCGTGTTCTTTTGCGATAGTCCATATTTTCTGCAGATTTATGTTATAAATAAAATGTGTTGTCATTTTACTTCTTTGAGAGAGACATGTGTTGAAGATGATCAACTCAATTTACTGGAAACAAAAGTATGGTGAGAAGCAGTTAATCTTATGTATGAATAGTAACTTGATGGAACTTGGTGCACTCAGCTGTAGGTGCACCCAATATACAAAAAAAGGACTTGAAAAAAATGTCGAAAAGACCAGAAGTTGTACACGTATAAAAAGTTTCATGAAGGCATACTTTCCAACACAACGAAAACAAAAATCACCACTATATACAAGTTACTGTTCATTAGGTTTCTACTAGGATTTCCTTTTTGTCTGAGGTCAACGAAAGTTTATTCCCGCGCTTAACTTTTTATACGGATACCAAGATATGTCAACTTTGTTTCAAAAATAATTTCATGATTTTTTTACTTTTTTCTGTAATTAATAGATTAATTTTTCCTTATCAGGCGCACTTTATATATACTATCCAAAAGCTTTTAGGACGATGGCTTTTTCTCTGATTTCAATAATGCCAGCTGTTGTCTCTAACTTGATGTATTATATTTATAGCTGAGACAAATGTAACCGAAAAAATGGTGGAGCCATTAAGAGTTAACTCGTATAAAGAATTGCTCTACTGGTGTTACAAGACTGGCGAGTTGAACTTTCATATTTTTTGGTTATTTGGCCTCTGAAAGAATCTTTGTTGAAAAGAGCCTCCTCAGCCCTGGGGTGATGAGAAAAGGAATCCGCTAAGAAAGGGTTGATTATGCCACACATGCATATGATGGCTTCCCCTCTATTGTTTTTGGAAAGATAGTGATGAGAAAGGGTGAATTTGTGTGCTTTTTGATAATTTTGTTGGTTTGTTAGTGTGAGAAAGTATCACATAGTTAGGATACTTGTGGAGGCCATGGCTGGTACATATGATCTAAAGTTTACCACATCACAACCTTACTATTGGAGATGTACCTGATGTGTACGAAAATGTAGACTTATGTGAGGTATTGGAGATGGAAAGTGAGGGGGTCTTTTTTATCTTCTCTAATGGATACATAAATTTGTACACGCGAGGGGGAGAAGAGGAGAGAGACATTGACATTTTTCATGCTTTGAACAAACATTTTATATTCGTAGCTCTCTTTTTTTGTGGCAGCGCGTGAGCGTGGCGCCTCGTGATAGAGCCCGGGATGAAGGGTGGGCCCAGTACAGAACCGGGAGGTACTTGCACTAAGATAAAAAGACGGTTGCCACCCTTGTCCCTTGTTGTCGGCATGCAATGGCATGTCGATCACTAGCTCACTTAGAACACGAGTTTCTGGATTTTGTTATGAGAGTGACGGTTGAGAGTGAGCGGGATGGGGGTTGGGGTTGCCTGTTCAATTGTGGCTGTCTGAGCGGAATAAGTTTTCTACTTTAGAAATTGTAGCAAATTGCATTTTATTAGAGACGACTTTGCAGCAAATTGCATGAGCAAGCGTTTTATTTTTTTCATCAAGTCGTATAGTTTGTGGTTAGGATAGAAAGACAAATGCATTAGTTCGTTGCTTCAAGAGTTTTTTTTGTGGGGTGGTTGCTTCAAGAGTTAATAACGGAAACATGGCGTATCAGTTGCATGCCCAACAATGGACATCATATTTTTGTTTTTTGGTAATGCGCGGCATTTAAATGTATGTTACAACGTGCAATGGCTCAAGAGACATTGCATCTTCCTTCTTGGCTCAAGGACGTTATGGTCGGTGCATAGCTCATCCCCCTTGACATCGATGGTGGATCAATGTGAACATTGGAGGGGATCGGGGCGGTTGGTTGGGGACTCCTCCTTGGCGGTCCGTGGGGAAGTACGGTCTGAAGGATAGAGGGCGTCATGGTGAAGGTGAGGTGGACATCATCTTGTTTTAAAGGAGAAGGCCCCAACGAGAAATGTCCCATTATGGTGCGTAATCAAGTGGAAGGGGAGGGCCCAGCAGAAAAAGAGAGGGGTGCGCCATGGGGTGGGGTTTTTATGAGACCACATATTGGAGATAACATGACGGGTAATACAGGGAACCACATTTCTTCCTCACATATAAACTAGATTTGGGAGAGTTTGGACTGTTCAGATGGTTGGATTTTGGTTGTGCGCCCGTTTGATGTCGGAACACGTCCGGACGTATGAGGAAGAAATGAGCTTTGACCTTCCAAACGACCTTAATCATTTGTTCGAATCATTTATATGGATTGTAGCCCGTAGCAACGCACGGGCATTCTACTGGTACAACGTAAAGGAGCCCTTCTTAGTACGATTCTCGGTTCCGTTCCACTAAATATTCAGTTTAGGCGGGCTCTGGTCGGCAATCGATGGGATAGATGGTTACATCTTGTGCGTAGGTTGATGAAAGTTAAACTTTCTGATGAATCAGATACCTTGCACTGGAGACTTTCAGTGCGTGGATTCTTTTCGGTGAAATCTATGTACATAGACTTGATAAACACCGGTCCGATCCCTAGGTCCCTGCACATCTACAAAATTAAAGTGCCATTGCAAATCAAGGTTTTTATGTGGCTTGTGCATAAGGGGATGATCTTGACCAAAGACAACTTGGTAAAATATACTCCCTCTGTCCCAAAATAACTGTCTCAAGTACAAAGTTGTACTAACGTTGAGACACTTATTTTAAGACGAAGAGAGTAGTTGAAAAAGGAGTAAATGGTGTTGTTTTTGTAATCATGATGAAACGATACAACGTTTATTTCTCTCATGCCCGCTGGCTTTATTTCTCTCATGCCCGCTAGCCAGGTTACCCTGGCGTACGGTTTATATATAAAGCGGCGCGCGAACCTGTTTCGAACTCTGGCGTACGATTCGTGTTTCACTCAGTGTCAGTCCTTCCGCCTCTATACTAGTCTTTTCGGGGCATGGTTAAACGGCTAGCAATGTAGTTTTTTTTCCTGTTTTTTGGGCGGAGGTTCCGGCTAGTAGCTAGCTGTGCAAATTTCGCCTGCCATGTTGGAAGGATGGGCGTAAATCCCTATTCAATTCCGCAGGCACAAGCGCTGGCTTTGGGCTGATCGTCATAGGAGAACACACGACGAAATACTGATCCCTGTCGTCGGGCGTCGTAGGAGGAGAGATGACAGTTTCAAACTTTCAAATGCTGGCGAGTGGCGACCCAGCTCGATGTTACGGCTATATCCTATATATAGGGCAGGTTTCTCCGAGGTCCCATGCAACTGCACCACCGGTACATACATAGCACAAGCAATGGCTTCCGGCATTCCCTCTCTGCTTTTCTGTCTGCTTCTTGCTGCTCCTCACCTTGGCAGCTCTTACCACACCAATGGTGGAAAGCACTTTGTTGTCCGCTCATCCGATTCGAGGAGTCCGTCCACCTGCTCGCCCGTCCCTTCTGGTGAAGTGTCTTGCATCAATCTAATTCAGAACCAATACCTCTCATGCTAATGAACCTGTGGTCATTTTTCAGGAGATGGAGGACGGCTGCCGGTAATGCATCGGCTTAGCCCGTGCGCTCCTGCTTCTGGCGCCGGTGCCGGTTCGGGCCAAAGCATGCCCTCGATCGGCGACGCCCTCCGCCTGCGCGCCCTCTTCGGCGACTCAGGCGACTATAAAAAGTCCGGGGTGACGATCCCCTCCATCGGAACCCCACTCCAGTCTCTTCCGGGCGCATCAGAGTACCACGTCACCGTCGGCTACGGCACCCCGGTGCAGAGACTCACCGTGGGATTCGACACGGCCACCGTGGGAGCCACGCTCCTCCGGTGCGAGCCATGCGCCGGGGGCCGGTGCGGCAAGAAGCACCTCTTCGACCCGTCCCGGTCGTCTTCCCTCGCTCAGATCCCGTGCGGCTCGAGAAACTGCCCGCTGAGCGACTGCTCCGGACCCAGCTGCACGGCAACCCTGACAAAGAAGGGCGCCGTCGTGCTCAACGCCACCTTCGTCACCGACACGCTCACGGTCTCACGGTCGGTCGCCGTGGACGACTTCAGGTTCGTCTGCTTGGAGACGCGCGGCGCCAGCACGGAGGGCCGCTCGTCGGGAGTCCTCGACCTCAGCCGGGACCCCCACTCGCTGGCGTCGCGGGTCGTTCTCTCGCCGGACACGGTCGCCTTCTCCTACTGCCTGCCCTCGGCCTTCCCCTACTCGGTGGGCTTCCTCTCCTTCGGCGCCAAGCGCCCGAACATAGTGAGCTACGCCACCCTGAAGAGCAAAGCCTCCCACCCGAACCTGTACTTCCTCCGGCTCGTCGGCGTGAGCGTCGGCGCGGTGGACATCCCGGTTCCGCCTCAGGCACTCGCCGGCGACGCGCTGATGGAGCTGCACACGGCGTTCACCTACCTCCAGCCGAAGGTCTACGCGGCCCTCCGCGATCAGTTCAGGGGGTGGATGGGGCAGTACCCTGTGGCGCCGCCGTACGGCGAGCTCGACACGTGCTACAATTTCACCGGCCAGAGCAGCGTCGGGGTGCCGGCGGTCGAGCTCACCTTCGAGGGCGGTGCGGGCCTGGAGCCCGGCGTCCAGCAGACGATGTACTTCAAGGACCGCGGTAACATCTTCTCCGTGGGGTGCCTCGCGTTCGCGCCGGTGCCTCCGCACGCACGGGGCATCACGGTTATCGGCTCCTTGGCTCAGGCGACGACGGAAGTGGTTTACGACCTGCGTGGAGGCAAGGTCGGGTTCGTCCCCAAGAGTTGCTTATAACTGATCATCATGGGTGCATTACACACGCATCGCACGTGGGTGTCTTGAACGTTTGCAAATGTGGGTAATAAAGGGTCAGTTCTTCGTGGCTTAAGCTTGTCCAGAGACCAGCTTAAGCTTCTCTTCGACTTCAAATACACCCGGTCATGTTATTCGGTTTAGGTCGTCCGGGCTTATTATCAAGTGAAAGTCCATAATAATATGGACTATAATCTATTATCATTTTTAATAACTAGCAAAAAGGTCTGTGCATTGCTACGGGTTGAACATTAGCCATGCCGACCGCTCATACATATAAACATGGCAACCTAGAGGCTTCTCCCTATACTCAGATTGATCTAACAATATTCATATTGTGCAAAGTGCAATCAACATGGAATTTTTCATCAATTGTGGGAAATCCTAAATCCAACTTCTAGTTCAAACCCAATTTATTAAATTCAAATGAGTTTTAATTTAAACCTTTCAATTATGCTCATTTCTATTTTTCCTGTATCAAGCACATTTTTGTGAGTCCGGAAAATATAGCTCCTTGCCAAAAATCCATTCCTAACCCTCTCTCTGTTTATATTTAATAAATAGAAAGAAAAGAGAATCAGCAGCCTCCTAGGTCAGCCCAACCATCCCTGTAGCCCACCTAATCCCTATAACCGCCCCTAAAAAAACCTAATCCCTATAACCTAGCTACCCTGATTCCCACTCATCTCTCTCACTCTCGCCCCCTCAGCGCCGCCACCCACACACGCACGCATCGCGTCAGGAGAGGAGTGCCTCACGTCCAATCTCCTGGCCTGGCGCTCGACCCCGGCCGCCGCGCCATCGGTTGACACCGGCGAGCACGCCGCCCTTTCGTCGCCTGGCCTCCTCCTCGGCTCCCTCTCCACCTCTGCTGCGACGCCTGTGCCGTTCCTAGCAGTAGGCTGAATGCGCTCGACCCCGTGTGTGCGAGCGCGCGCTCGCACCATGCGATCAGCGCCGCCGCCGCCTTCCTCCGATGAGCAGCAGCCGGAGATTCGTTGCATCACCCTGCTGCTCTCCTCATTCCCTTTTGCCTACTCGCACGCCTTCACCACCACCTTCAGCCGCTGCTCCACTCAGCTGCACCTCTACTTCGCCGCCGAGTTCCGCTCCTGCTGGTCTTCTCCAACTCCGACCTCCCGTTCTGCACCATGGCCAATCCCCTTTGCTGCCCATGTTTGGGCGGCCTGTTGTTTAAATTTTGTTATATATTTTGTTGTTTTCCTTTTCCAACTTTGTTGTTTCTACTTTAAATAATTCGGAACTTCAAAAAAGTTCCAGTTTTTTAAAAAGGAATTTCGATTTTCAATAATTCATAAAAGTTTTCAGATTTTCTAAAATATTGGCATATTCAGAAATAATCACAATTTTGGAAGCAATTGTTTGGGAAATCATTTTTTTCATGATTTTATAAAAAATGTGTATTAAAAATGTTCATGAATTAAAAAATATACTAAAAATTCAAAAATTGTTGACTTACAAATAGTTTATTGATTCATAAAATGTTCGTTGATTAAAAAAATTATTATGCATTTCTAAAAGTGTTCGTCAATCTTCTATATCTAAATAACTAGCCCCCACTAGCCTATTTCTCTCAACATGTAAGTATGCCACCTCATCATTCAACATGCATGGAGAAAGATCCACCACAACATGCAACCATGCATAAAAAGGCACCTCAACATGCAAACATGCATGAGAATTTACATTTTATTATGGCATTTACATTATACAACAATCAAACACCATGAATCATATTAATTTTCAGCTTTAGTTCTCATATTATAACTCCAAATATTCATATTCCATGCAACCAATTCTAATTGAATATATTGCAAAACATTTCCGCAACAACGTGCGGGGTATCATCTAGTTTAAAAAATTGTTCCACCAATTTAAAAGAAAATGGTTGTCGATTCTAGAAATGTTCACCTATTCAAGAAAAAAATTTAAAATGTTCATAACTTTTAGTAAATGTTTTCAAATTGCATAAATGTTCACGATTTTAGAAAAATGCTCAAAAATCTGTAAAATGTTCATGAATTTGAAAACTGTTCACAATCTCAGATATGTTCAATCCCCTTTGCTGCCATTTTTCCCTGCCTTGCCCAGTCGTTGCGGCCTCGTCCTGCTGCTTCTGCCTCGCTCGCCACCGCTGTGCTCTGTGTGGCAGGCTCCTCTCAAAGACCACCTCGACGTCCTTTTTATTTATGAAACGCCATGGAGCAGCGGCGCTCCACGCGATGGCCAGTTTTTTTAAGAAACGAAGCGTTCTGGATCGACTAAAATAGGGACTGTGGGTTCAATAAAGAAAGAAGGTAAGTACTTTTTTGCAAAAAGTCCGTGACGGTGAACCGACAGAGGCAATGCATGCTTTGTTCGTAGGAAAAGATAAAGAGGCTATTGCTTCTGGCGGTACGTCACCGAAATTGCCTCAAATTTACAAAATATTACCCACCGATGCAACCTATAAGTGATAAAAAAACGTTTCACATAGAGGAATCTTCGCCTGGGACGGCCCATGTAGTAAAACCTTCTATAATGCGCTCTGTTTGGGCCGGCCCATGTGTGGGCGGCCTGTTTTTTTTAATTTCGTTTTATATTTTTGTTTTCCTTTTCCGTCTTTGTTTTTCCTACTTTAAATAATTCGGGACTTCAAAAAAGTTCCAAAATTTTCAAAAAAGGAATTTGTATTTTTTTAGTAATTCATAATAATTTTCAGGTTTTCTAAAAAATTTAGAACAAATGTTTGGGAAATCAATTTTTCTTCCATGATATTATATAAAATTTGTGTATTACAAATGTTCATGAGTTAAAAAATATACTAAAATTCAAAACATGTTGACCTAAAAATAGTTTATTGATTCATAAAATGTTCGTTGATTAAAAAAATTATCATGCATTTCTAAAAATGTTTATCAATTTAAAGAATTGTTCCAGCAATTTCAAAAAAATGTTTGTCGATTCTAGAAATGTTCACCTATTCAAGAAAGATGTTTTAAAAAATGTTCACAATTTTTAGAAAATGTTTGCAAATTTCATAAATGTTCATCATTTTAGAAAAATGTTCGAAAATCTGTAAAAATGTGCACGAATTTGAAAAATGTTCATGGTTTCAGAAATGTTCACAAGTTTAAAAAAATGCTCATGACTTTCAAAAATTGTTCATGCTTTAACGAAAATGAGAGTGATCGTGTATCTCGGTGATGCGGCAAAATGTGGTCATGGCAGTTGCAAATTATGAATTTTTTCTCCCATTGCAACGCACGACCGTTTTGCTAGTTATATCATAATCGAGTTATATATTTTCGGTTTATATCAACTGGAGTTATTTTCCAAGTGAAAAGTCTAATGTGGACTATAATGTTATAGTTTTGCTATTTCTGATGTGAAATAGCTACCTCGGATCTAAATCTTGGACCATGGGATCTTTATTTGATCTGTTCTCTGTTGTAAATCTCGTCCTAACTCCGATCCGCATTGTTCTTTTTTATTATCAAGAATCATCTGCATCGTTCTGCTGTGTGATTTCTTCATCACAACCATTGTTTCAGCCTCCTTGTTTTCCTTTCTCAGTCAGCCTGTTTCTAGTCGCGGGAGGATGTGGGTTTGGCCCATATTTTGTTTTTTCGTTCTTCTGTTTCTGGGCTTGCGAGAGATTTGGAAAAAGCTATCGGCCAAAATTATTTGACTTGGTGTATGAGGGTTTTCTTCCATCGCCATCGCAGCGATCTGATAGGCCCCCTTGCCTCTGGCTGCCATCTTGGCACTGAGAGGTGGGGGGACCTCAGATCTTCAAAATCTCTATTTTCTTCGTCAATGTCTAGTGATCATTATAGTTTTGTGAGAATAAATCTCCTATCATTTTTTTACGGTGCCATGAGGTTAGAGATTTTTCTGTCTTAGCAAATCCGATTATTCGAATCTGATGAGTTTATGTTGTATCAAGCTTTTTTTATTGGTCCGATTCTTTGTGGAGGTGAAATCTTTCATCGACATCATGGCGAAGATATAGTAATTCGACGTCCTACACTTATAGAGGTACATCCCTCGCCCAAATATGTTCAACGGTCATGGTTTCCCATCTTTTTGGATGGCCGACTCAAGGCGCTTTCAAAAACCAGTATTGGTAATGTTCATGTGGGTGAAAGAGTGACAACATTGTTGCTCCGGTTCAATTGCAACCTCTTTAACGAAGTCTTTGGAGTATTTCTTCGAGCAGAGATTGATACCACGAAGAAGGTGTTTTCAAGTGATTTCATTGTAATTCTTAGTCATGGGAGTTCCTTTGTATTTTTTGGAACTTAGATCCAAATCAGTGTACTGTAATTGTTATTAGTATAACTAAAGTTACAGGTGTTTCTTCACACACAAAAAAAGCTACCAGACAACCCATTAAACCAAGAGCTGCCTCACCGATTGCCTTCTCGCACTATTATCCTGACCCCCGTTCTCCTTCCTCACTTACCAACTTCCTTTTATGTCCACTGGAGTTATTGCCCAATTGAAAAGTCTAATCTGGACTATAATGTTATGCTTCATTTATCCAAAATCTAAAAATTAGCCGCGCGCTAATTGGAGAGAACGAGCAGCCGGGCTTCCTAGCCATGCATGAGTTGTTTTTTTGTCTGCTAGTGCATGTCGTTATCAGCATTTAATGTATTCACACTGGTTAGTCCGATTTGAAAAAAAAGAGCTTCATGTACAATTATTTTGGTTTTCCAAATTTTTGAAAAGTTATATCTTTCAAACTGCGCGTCGGAATTCAGATCCGTCTTCATTGTTGAATTCTTTGCGACGAGATCTTTGAAACTAGATCCCGCATGGGTATGTTTCGACGAAATTTTTTTGATGCCAACTTTGGCGCTATATTGTGCAATTTCAGTACTGCTTTGTGCAACTTTAGTACTGCATGGTGCAATTTTTTCAAACCCAGTTTTTAGAGCTGCATCCACAGTAGTTGTAGTTGCACACATAGTAGTCCTAGTTGGCACATGCATGGCCACAGACTTGCATAATCTGGTCCGCATAGTCGCATATAAATTGTCATAGCTTGTAATGTAGTCTAGTTGCACACACATTGATGTTTAGTTAGCGTGTAACGTAGTCTAGTTGCACACACATTGATGTTTAGTTGGCAGGAAGACTGGTTGCACACACATATGCTTAATTGGCTTGTAATATAGTCTAGTTGTACACACATTGATGTTTAGTTGGCAGAGCACTAGTTGCACACACATATGCGCAATTGACGCGACAATATAGTATAGTTGCACACACATTGATATTTAGTTGGTAGGACTATTAGCACACACATGCTCAGTTGGCGTGGCAATGTAGTCTAGTTACACACACATTGATGTTTAGTTGACACGACTATTGGCACACACATATGCTCAGTTGGCGCGGCAATGTAGTCTAGTTGCATAGACATTGATGTTTAGTTAGCAAGAAGACTAGTTCGTCGAAACATCCCCATGCGGATCTAGTTTTGAAGAACACGTCACGAGGGTTCCAACAGTGAAAACGGATCTTAATTTCGATGCGCGGTTTGAAAGTTATGGTTTTAAAAAAAACTGAAAACACGAATTAAGTGCGTTCACATTCATTCACTTTATTCTCTTCACATATGTTCACATCTTTTTATTTTTCCTAACTAGATGATACCCCGCGCGTTGCCGCGGAAATACCAGTAATCAATTTGGTGTGTATATATGAATTTTTTTCCTAAAAAATTAATAGATGTTCATCCCGTAAACACAAATACATATTTTCAATCAATATAATCTTGGGTTACTCCCTGCAAAAGAAAAAAGTTAATCATGTGCTATACGGAACCAACTTGAATACATAATTTCTTATGAAAGGGCAACAATTCTTATTGTGCGACGAAAGAATATGATTAATTAAATTGCAAGAAAAGGACTACTATAGCTAGGGATGTTTTTTTGGGTGAAAAATGCTTGAGCAAGTTTGTAATTTGATGGTCACTTATGGCCTGGTCCAAAAAAGGTAGCCAAACAGAACATAAGAGTTGTTCACCTAAAAAGGGAAGAGACTTGTTAGTCTCCTGAAGTAAATCATGAAACAACACAAATTGGCAAACTTAAGAGAATTGCAAACAACATGAAAATTTAATAACCAATTTGATATATAAATCATCTTAAAGCACGATTAGGGTTTAGAATGTCATAGCACCAGAACTAAATATACATGTATGCTACAAATTGAGTTTATGAGACCTCAAGACACAATAGGATAATTATCAATCTAAGGAAGAGGGGTTTGAGGAAAGGCTTAAGAAGTGGCATACCGGAAAGTGGAACTGGAGTACACTGTATATTGAACAAAAAGGTACAGATGTCCCCTTGCTCTCAAATAATGATTCAAATAAATGAATGGCCACAATGCTTCAATTTCTATCCTACAATATGTGGGAAAGACATAATGATCAATAAGCCTCATACATGAAGAGCTACGGAAACTACATAAGAAAATAATGTAAAGGTCAGAGAACATACACCTTCATCTTGCACCATGACTTATAGTACTCCCTCTATAAAAAAAATATAAGAGCGTTTAATTCAAATTGTTTTTGCCTTTGTAAAATAAAAAAGGTATTTATAAGAACAAAATTTCATGAAAAGCCACATCTTCAGCTTCAGCATGGGATTATGTCAGAGTTGCACTGGCACATTCTACTCTGCATCCGCTTTCAATGCTCAAGGCAATTCAGTGAGAAAGTTCAGATAATACAATGACTTGTGAACTGCCTTTTGTGGGTTAAAACACAATATCCAATAGAACATTAATTATTCTGTTGTAGTCAAATACCAGGAAAACATATGAGAAACTGATGATATAAGTAATATTCTGACCTCTACTGAACTTTTATACCCAAGATTTGTTGACCAACAAATACATTCGGTGTAGAGGTTGTGGATGACATCATTCTCTCAGAGCTACTGTTAGTAGCATTTTCTAAAAGAACACGGTACAACCATTTGCATAACAAAACTTGGATGCAGTATCTAGTTTCTATTATCTCTATCAAGAGACCATAAATATTGGATTGCCAGCAGCACGACCTCATTAATCTGCACAAATATTCAGTTTGAGGTAAAACAAAAGGGTACCAATTGCACACGCATAGTTAAAGAATATGAAAGAAAAATAAAGGTTAATATTAGTAATCGATCTAAGAGAACATGGTAGAATTAAAACAAAAACTGCAGTATGTTTGAGACGAATTAGCATTTTTGTACAGATTACCTGACGGGCGTTGACCGTTCATATGGGGGCCTATAGATGAATCGGCTCTTGTGGACACATAACCTGACGAACTTATGCGCAACCTAACAGAGTCATCGATACGGCGGTTGTGATCGCCAGGGCTGGGGGTAGCAGGACTGCTAGGGCCGCTGAAGATGGATGAAGGTGTGTCTATCATCAACAGGCCTCACCATCAATCAACTATTCCGCCCGTGTGAGACGGCCATGCCTACTCATGAGTGTGCCATCGTGCAGCCTCGGCAGTAGAGTAAGACATGGTCCCGTCACGCATCTGAGCGGATGGCATGGGACGGAATTCATCCGCCCATACAGCGCCATTGCACGCCAGGCTAAAGCCATGGCCGGAGCAATCCTATTCATCCATCAACCGTGTCATCGCCATGAAGAAAATCAGATTGAAAATAGTAAGAAAAACAATACGGCAAGAACTCATTAGGGAATCATGTGGGTAGGCAGCGGGAGCACCATTGAAACAATCTAAGAACTCCGGGGGCTGTCTAGCCAAGCGCGAAGACCTATCCATTGGCTACCAGGCGAGCGAGCGGCTGCCCTGTGGCTGTTGTCGACCGCTGCTACCACTGATTGGTGAGGGTGAGCTGGTTGCGCCACGAAGCACCCGACGGCGAGAGTAGATAAGGACATGGAGAGATGAAGATGAAGGGATCGAGAGAGGAGCGGGATGCGGCTGTTAGTGGATTTTTATTGTTTGGGAATTGGGAGTAACCGTGGCCCATGAAAGAGAAAAAACTGTAGGATCACCCGTCAGTTACGGAAGGCGAAAGCGATCGCTTCTGTTACCAGGAGACGACTACACGCCAAAGAAAGAAATATACTGCATCACATGATTTTTGATTGGTTGCTACCTGATGACATGGCATGCTGAGTTGGATCATTTGCATGACAAGAGAATAACATGTAGTGGGGAGCAACTTCTTAAAAATGGTAGATATGAGTCAGGGGGACAAAAACTTACCTTTTTCGGCCGGCCACCACGGAGAGCTAGTGGGCAGCCGGCCGCCGATTAGACGCGTCCCATTTATAATACTACCTAAATAGTTCATCATCACTCGGAACCTCATTATCCTATTTCTGTTGACATGTATTTTATCCACCTCATCATCCATAACTCACCCATACCACCTCACATGAAAAATCTAGTAAATCATGAGGTACAACTTTTTTGAAAAACTACGTGGGATACAAATTTATTTAGTATGCTTCCATCCCTAGGTAAGTAGCTCTTCCGTCTTCTGTTTCTGCAATAGACGAGGTAGCAAAAAGCCCACACATGATTGTTGGATCTCCACACATCATATCCATAGCACACCGCTCGCGGCTCTTCTGAGCGCATCAGAGTACCACATCACCATTGGCTACGACACTCCGATGAAGAGACTCACCGTGGGATCTGACACGGCCACCATGGGAGCCACGCTCCTCCACTGTGAGCCATGCGCCGGGGGCCGCTGTGGTAAGAAGCAACTCTTCGACCAGTCCCGGTTGTCTTCCTTCGCCCAGATCCCGTGCGGATCAAGAAAATGCCCGCTGAGCGCCTGCTCCAGACCCAGCTGCACGGTCGCCCTGACAAAGAAGGGTGCCGTCGCGCTCAACGCCACCTTCATCACCGACACACTCGCAGCCTCGCGACGGTCGTCGTGGACGACTTTAGGTTCATCTGCATGGAGATGCGTGGTGCCAGCACGGTGGACAGCTCGTCGGGGGTTCTCGACCTCAGCCATGACCGGCATTCCCTGGCATCGTGGGTCGTTCTGTCTCCGGACACGGTCGCCTTCTCCTACTGCCTGCCCCTGTACATTTTCAGAGCAAACGTGAAACACTTTTCTGATACATGCTGGATATTTTTTCAAATACATGATCCACATTTTTTAAAATACATGTTTTGTAAACTTTTTTGAATACATTGTAACACTTCTTTCAAATGCATGTTGTACAGTTTTTTAAATGACAATGACTTTTCTAAAACTACACAAACATTTTCTTTAAATTGTATAAATCATTTTGAAATTTTCATTGACATTTTTAGAAACATGTGAATATTTCTTTAAAATATGATGACACATTTTGAATGGAAATAACCAAAATTAACCGACGCGGACATTTTTTGCATTCGTATATAACATTTTATAAAATGTCAAGTTTTTTGAAACGCGGGAATTTTTCCATCAAATGAGACGTACACTTTTTTAATGGCATGAAACATATTTTTACACTATAAAAACATATATTTTACATTGTATACACAATTTTGTAAAATTCCGCGTACTTTTTTTGATATGCGGGACATTTTCTCATTGTATGAATATTCTTTTTAAAAGTTATCAACAATTTTTAAAACTATGCTAACAAATTATTTATAGTATGTTAACATTTCTTCAAATTCCTCTCTAAAATTCTTAAGTAAATTTAAGTTTTGATATATGCATTTAACTTAAGTTTTTAGGGGTTTTAAATTTAAATTAAAGTGAAAGATAGGGAAAAAAAGAAATTTGGGCGATGTCAGCAATGATGATCCAGGCCCTAATGGGCGCCTGTGCGCCTCGCGATAATGACACGAACAAGGTTTTATCTGAATGGCAAATTTTCTAGTTATTTTATTTTTGATTTTTGTTTCCTCGTTCATTATTATATTTAATTATTTTTCATTTTCAAAAAATACATATTTTCCAAAAATTAATTGACTTAAATAAATTTAAAATCTTTGAGTTTGTGAAATACTTTGTTTTTGCGATGAGTGAATTTGTGAAATGTTTTGTTTTTGGGATGAGTGAATTTGTGAAAATGTTAACGTGGTGTAACTTTTTTAACATATAATTTTTAAATGGTAGCTTTAATAATAATTGTGACATTTAAAAATATTTATATATTTCAGAAACATGTATGTGCATATTTAGGAATTTTTTCCAATGTAAAAATATTCGTGTAATTCCGTGATTTTTTAAAACAAATATACAATGTGAAAAAATGTTAGAATTGTTTAAAAAAGTGTTTCAGATCAATAAAAACTGTTTCAATGTATGTTTCGAAAAACAATGTTTGACATGTATTAAAGAAGATGATCAAAACATGTGCTTATAATAATGTTAAACCTGTATAAAAATGTTTTTGACGAATAAGAAAAATGTAAAATGTGTACAAATAAATAGACATAAAAAACTATTTGAAAAAACTTTGATCATGTATTTGAAAAAGGTTAAACGTATATAAATATAGGTTCCTAACGTACAAGGAAAACACGCAATGTGTATGAAAAATTTAGACATGTGCTGAAAAAGCCTCGAGCAAACAAAACGGTGAGAACAAAAGAAAGAAACAAGGAAAATCGAAGAAAAATAGCTGAAAATGAAAAAGGAAAACCAGAGAAAACTAATGCAAAACATTGGAAAACCCGACAAGAAAATACAAACAGAAAAATTGTGCGCAATGACAGTATTGAGTTGGCCCTATAGCACAGTCGTTTAGGCGAAACGTACGGGCGATTAGCTTTCGCGGTTTTGTATGCGTGAGCGAGGTCAGGCTGCGCCTTTGGGACGAACATGGGCTTTTCTTGAATGATTGTCTTTTCCACCTTCTGTTGTTATCACGGGCTACCCATATGGAAGAGATAAGCCGAAACGAGATGTTTTTGGTGTGAATTTGTTATTTACCATTTGGTTTCCTTTTTTGTTTTTTATCTTTATTTTTTCTCTATCATTCTATTTCCGCTTTCTCTTTTAAGCTTTTTTTATTTTCGCCTTTATATGTACCATTTTTAACTAATTTATAATTAGATGAGATTTAGTTAATTCTAGAATGTATGACTAGATAAATCCTTTTTTCACCATTTTCTTGTTTATTCTTGTCTTCCTTTTTTTTTCTTGTTTGTGGTTTTCTTGCATTCTTGTTATTATCGTTATTCATGTGCCATGAGCGGCCTATCGTAGAGGTGTGACATTCCATTTTCATTTATTTTTCTCGTACTCTTTGTTTGTTTGTTTGCAACTACAAGTTTCCAGAAGGATCACAATTGCAAGTTTTCTTGGTGGTTGTACTAAAGATTTTATATGGGGTTGCCTTTACAAGTTTTTAAGGTGGTCACAACTGTAATTTTTTAAATAGGGTTGAAGTTGCAAGTTTTCAAATGGGTAGCAAATGTAAGTTTTTTAAGGGTGTCACATATATATGCAAGTTTTCAAAGGGGGCACAACTGCATGTTTTCAAGGGAATCACAAGTGCAATTTTCAAATTGGTTTGCAACCGTAAATTTCAAGAGGGTCGCAACTATAAGCTTTCAAATGGGATTGCGACAGCAAGTTTTCAAATGGGCCCGCCACAACAGGTTTCAGAGGGGGGGGGGGTCACAACTACAAGCTTTCGAATGGGTAGCAACTGAAAGTTTGCATGAGGGTCGCAACAACAAACTTTCAATTGGGGTCGTAACTACAAATTGTGAAGAGGGTCACAACTGCACATTTTTAAGACGATCACAACCGGAAGTTTTTAATGGGGTTGCAACTGCAAGTTTTCAAGTTGGTCACTGTTAAGGCATGTTTCTCTCTAAGTAGTTTTGGTGATTGATGACAACATATTTGCGGACTAATCATGTGTGTTGAGTATTTCAGAGATTCATCCTTTGGCACGAGACGATTTCCTCCCCTCGGAGTTTGAAGCGAAGATGGTGTAGCCCTTTCGATTCAGTTTTGGTGGACTTGTGTCGTAGGAGTCACCGTACTATCAAGAGGGGGTCCGCATTGGTTAGGCTAGGGTGGAATCAACACGTACACATCCATTTTGCACCCTCTGAACTTTTCCTTTCCGTTGAAGGCTCCCTTGCTGCCTTCTCCCTGAGGTCTGGACCCAGCGATAGTACCGTGAACCTCAGTGGTAGTACCGCTTGAGGGCTACAAGTGGCAGTACCGCTTGGAGCTCTCAGCCGTAGTACCGCCGCGGCTCCGTGCTCCTACCGCCTTGACTCGAGGGTTCTCCTTTCGTGTCAGGTTTTGCGGCACAAACTGCGGCAGTAGAGGCGGTAGTACCGCTCTTAGGCTGTAGTACCGCCCTTACCACCGCGGTAGTAACACCCTGGGTCCAGGTCCTGCTCTGCTTCTCGCTTCCTTCTATCTGCGCGATAGTACTGCGAGGTGGAACGGTAGTACCGCTGGCCACACCGGTGGCCAGCGGTAGTACGGCCCACCCCAACGGTAGTACCGCCCTGTGCGGGGCTGAGCGAGGGTAACAATTGGATTGTCTCCCCCCTTTTAAAAGGAGGTCTTCTTCTCCAAGTTGACCGACCTCTTTTGCCCCAAGCTCCATTGTTGCTCCAAAGCTCATTTTTGCCCGATCTCTCTCCCTAGCCAATCAAACTTGTTGGTTTTCTAGGGATTGGTTGAGAAGGCCCAGTCTACACTTCCACCAAGAGAAATTTGATTCCCCCCACTCATTCCTTGCGGATCTTGTTACTCCTGGGTGTTTGAGCACCCTAGACGGTTGAGGTCACCTCTGAGCCATATTCCATTATGGTGAAGCTCCGTGGTTTCGTTGGGAGCCTCCAATTCGGTTGTGGAGAGAGCCCCAACCTTGTTTGTAAAGGTCCGGTCGCCGCCTCCAAGGGCACCAATTGTGGAATCACGGCATCTCGCATTGTGTGAGGGCGTGAGGAGAATACGGTGGCCCTAGTGGCTTCTTGGGGAGCATTGTGCCTCCACACCGCTCCAACGGAGATGTACTTCCCCTTAAAAGGAAGGAACTTCGGTAACACATCCTCGTCTTCACCGGTTCCACTCTTGGTTATCTCGTGCCTTTACTTGTGCAAGCTTATTTGTGTTGTTTCCTTAGCTTTCTTGTGCACTTATTGTTGTTGCATCATATAGGTTGCTCATCTAGTTGCATATCTAGACAACCTACTTTGATGCAAAGTTTAAATCGGTAAAGATAAGCTAAAAATTGTTAGTTGCCTATTCACCCCCCCTCTAGTCAACTATATCGATCCTCTCAATTGGTATCAGAGCCTCGTCTCTTTATTAGGGTCTTTGCCGTACGAAGAGTATGGTTGACACCATAGACGGTGTGGAGGAGCACTTCGGTGCGAATCCGGTCTTGTCTACGGGCGATGGGGGAACCACGGTCTCTCGTGAGGAATTCAATGTGGCTTTGGACACATTGAAAACCTCCATGACGACCGAGGTTGAAAGCATGTTTAATAAATTCATTGAAGGGCTTAAACTATCCACCGCACTGTTGAAAGTGGGTGATCCCACTAACAAGGTGACGGATGCTAACTCCGACAAGGGGGAAGCTACTAGTGAAAAAGCTCCTTCTTCTAGTGGTAAGAATGGCACCGACATCTTTGCCCATGTGGAACCTCCACTTGTTTATGGTGGACCGATTCCTTCTACTCATTTGAATCATGCCGGTCCTCCCCCTAAGATTGTGAAGAATGAGGACTTTGATTCTTGGGTTTATCGCTTTAAGCGTCATTTAAATCATGTGAATACTAATCTTTAGAGAATCGTTGAAGATGGTTTCTATCCGCATGACCGAAGCAAATTCACCCCTAGAGAAGCCACAGATAATCAATTCAATGAGAATGCTCTCTTCATCATCCAAGATGCAATTCCACCCGAAGATCTCCCTCATCTTCGTCCCTTCGCCATGGCCAAAGATGCATGGCTTTGTGTTGTCTCCCTCTACCGGGGAAGCGCAGGCATTCAACTCTCCAATTATGAAGTAGTGCAAGATGAAGCCGATGAGTTTGCAATGTAAGAAGATGAAGAACCTCATGAGATTTATCAGAGAGTAAGCAAACTCGCGGTCTCACTCCGAGATCATGGGAGCAAGGACACAGATGACAATTGGATCAAGTGCAAATTTCTAAAGGCAATGATGCCTTACCACAAGGCCATGTCCTCCGTCATTCGTCAAAGGCCAGACTTCCACACCTTGTCCTCAAGTGAAGTGTTGGATGAGTTTGTGGCTATGAGCATCTTGGACAAGACCGCCGATAATGCGGTGCTACGCTCTCAAAGGGCAAAGAAGCCCAACCTTGCTTTGAAGGCCAAGGTTAGTGTTGAAGAAGAAGAAGAGGAAGAATAGGAAAGTAACCCCAAAGATACAAAGTATGCCTATCATGAACACATTGGCTCTTGCTTCAAGGCAATTCTGGAGCAAGAAGAACACAAGGCCCAACTTCAACAAGAGGAACTCAAGTGGCACGAAGGTCAAGCAACGAGTGAGGACGTGCTATAATTGTGGCAGTGTGAGTAATTTTGTTGCGGAATGCCCTTACGAGAAGAGGGAGGACAATGGTGGCAAGCTCATTCGAAAAGACAAGGCCAAGTCTTTCCCCAACAAGAGCAACTTCTCCAAGAAGATTCCTCCCAAGGCGTTGGTGGTCCAAGAAGAATATAATGAGAATGATGACGAAGATGGTGAGTCGGTCGCCATGGCCTCCGTTGCCATTGCGACAACTCCACGGGTGTCCCTCTTCGACTCACCCAATGAGATTTCGGATCTTTCCAATGCTCTTGAGGAAGAGCGTGGTCTTTGTTTGGCTCTTGAGGAGTTACACAACGATGGTCATGCCAAATTAAAGAAAGATCTTGATCATGCTCTTGTTGTATCTCGTGCGCTAAATTCCGAGAAGGCCAAACTTGGGGTTGATCTTGCTAGACTCAAGGAGGAGTTTGATATACTTGACAAGGCTCACAAGGCCTTGAAAGGTGTTCATGCTAGCCTCAAGGAGTCTCATGATCAACTCCAAATGAAGCTAACCAAGGAGAAAGCCACCTTTCCTCATATGGTGTTAATTGATAATGCAAATGCTACTAACCCTTGTTGTGAGCATGTGCATCCTGTTGAGGAGAATGCTAAGTTGAAGGAGCAACTTGAGAAAGGCCTTGTGTCATGCATACAAGGTGATAAGAACCTCAATGACCTTTTGAGCAATCAAAAGGAAGTTGTGGCCAAGGAAGGGATTGGGTTCGTGATAACCCACAAGTATAGGGGATCGCAACAGTTTTCGAGGGTAGAGTATTCAACCCAAATTTATTGATTCGACACAAGGGGAGCCAAAGAATATTCTCAAATATTAGCAGCTGAGTTGTCAATTCAACCACACCTGGACAACTTAGTATCTGCAACAAAGTATTTAGTAGCAAAGTAATATGATAGTAGTGGTAACGGTAACAAAAGTAACGGTAGCAAAAGTAATATTTTTGGTGTTCTGTAGTGATTGTAACAGTAGCAACGGAAAAGTAAAAAAGCGAAGAACAATATGTGGAAAGCTCGTAGGCATTGGATCGGTGATGGAGAATTATATGCCGGATGCGGTTCATCATGTAACAATTATAACATAGGGTGACACAGAACTAGCTCCAATTCATCAATGTAATGTAGGCATGTATTCCGAATATAGTCATACGTGCTTATGGAAAAGAACTTGCATGACATATTTTGTCCTACCCTCCCGTGGCAGCGGGGTCCTAATGGAAACTAAGAGATATTAAGGCCTCCTTTTAATAGAGTACCGAACCAAAGCATTAACACATAGTGAATACATGAACTCCTCAAACTAACACTACTAGGGAAAACCTTATACACAGAATGTTACCAGTAGCGCTGTATAAAATCAAACGCTACTGCTACTTAGTAGCAGCGCGTGTAAATAAACCACACTACTGCTATGACTTTTGCAGTAGCGCGTACTAGCGAAAAGCGTTGCTGCTATGTTTGAACTGGGCGCACATGGCTAGCCCAACCTAGCAGTAGCGCGTATACGGGCCCAGCGCTACTGCTACGCTCCTTAGCTATAGCACGCTTACGTGTAAGGCGCTGCTGCTAACGGAAATAAAATAAAGTAAAAAAGAAGTAGAAAAGTAAATGAAAATGAAAGAAATAGAAAAAGGAGAAAGGAAAAAAAATGTAAAGAAAAATAAAATAAAAAGGGGAAAAGGAGAAAGGAATAGCAGTAGCGGGTTTCAGGAAATGCGTTATAGCTAACTTAGGTATAGCGCGTTTTTGGAAAGTCGCTATCGTTATGTTTCACTTAAACAGCGGTCCCCCCCGCCCCCAGGCCACCACACTTCTTCCCCAAATCCCTCTCCCTCGCTGCCGTCTCCCCAATTCGCCGTCGCCCCACTTCGCCGCCGTCTCCTGCCGGCGTGGACGCCCGCAACCTCACCGTCTCCCCCCGAGGCCGCCGTCATCCTCACCGCCGCCGCCCGAGGCCGCCCTCAGCCTCACCGCCGCTGCCCGAGGCCACCCTCGACGTCACCGTCGGCGCCCTCCACCTCACCGCCGCCCAAGCCCGCCCAGGACCGCCGTTGCCCGTGCCCGAGCCCGCCCTCTCCGCCTCTGCCTCCGTCACCGAGCACCTCCCCGCCATCGTCTCTCCCCTCTCTGTAAGTCCCCCACCCCTCCCCCACTCCTCTCTCTCTGCATTTTAGAGAAAAAATTAGTAGAGCAAAAGTTTGTTTATTGCAAAAAATTTAGTTTAGAGCAAAGGATGTTAAGTAGTAGATGTTAGAGCAAAAATTAGTTTAGAGCAAAAACATTGGTTTACAACAAAAGTTAGTTAGGGCAGTAGGGTTTAATTAGGGTAGATGCTGCTTGAATAGTATATAGTGATACTAGTAGATGCTAATTAGGTTAGGGCAATAGTGGTACTAGTAGATGTTAATTAGATGTTTTTCAGTTAGGGCACTAGAGTTTTGCTAGGTTAATTAGGTTAGTAGTGCTGCTAGTAGTAGTGCTACAGTAGGTTAATTAGGTGATGTTAAATGAATAGTCTAAATGAATGAAATTAGTAGTTAACTGAAATTTTTTTCCTTTCATCATTATAGAGCACTAAATTTAACTGAATTTTGTTCTATTAGTAGTTAAATGAATTTCCTTCTACACTTTGTTTTTGAATTAGCTTGTGAAATTTGGACATGTGGTTGCTCATGTATATTTGGACATGTGTTGCGGTGTCGAAGAGGGATATTTGAACACTGTTTCCAGGGAATGATGCTGAGTGGCCTATGTTTTGCCGGAATGTTGATTCATTTCTTTTCCGGCAAATTTCAGGTTCTCGATTTGTCCACTTTTTAGCAAAGGTCATGCCGAAATTTTCCGTGAATTTCGGCATGACTTGTGCTACAAACTAGGACATATCGAGTGCCCTGATTTGCCGCACCAGGAAGGAGTCAACATTCCTGCAAAACAATAGGCCTTTTTATGTCATTATTCATTTTATTAGGTCTAGAATTAATTGACTAGATTTAATCATAGGAAACATGGCTACCAACAATGAAGGACAGGGTTCTGGTGATTGCGACGACGCCTACCGGGCGGCAGATGAATTTTTCAGCCTTACCGACGATCAACCAATGTTATTGTTGGGCCCACCGGTGGCATCGGGGACTGTGACCGACACGCAGACCGGTGCTGAGACTGAGACCGACGCTCAGACTCAGACCGTCATCGAGATCGGCGCTGAGACTGAGACCGGCGCTGCCTCAGGGAGCTGAGCCAGTGTAGAACCGAAAGCAAAGAGGCAACATGTTCCTAACAAACTCAGGACTACTAGAGTGGTGGTCACGGAGGTGGACGACGGCAATTTTAAGCCAATGGCGCCCGAGGAAGCGCGTCGATACTACGGCAATCAAATAGGCTGCATCGTACGGACAACCGCCACCATCAACGATGAGAAACTACAGAAGATAGAAAATATTAGGAGCTCCCTCCTGAAGAAGTTTCACCAGATATTCTTGTTCCCGGGCCGGAATGAGAAGGATTATAAAGATCCAGATGAGGACCCGGCAATGAAGAAGATAAACAAACACGCCATGACCAAGTTTAGCGACGCGTTGGCCGCCTGGAAAAATCGAGTGAAAGCAAGGATCATCGACAAGAAGGAACCCTACTCCGAGATTGTAAAGGATAATCCGACAATCACGGAAGAGCAGTTTCAAATATTCAAGGAGGCTTGCGAGGCCGAAGATGCCAAAAAAAGTCTAAGTACATGAAGGGGCTTCAAGAGAGGAACTTTGGGAGCCACCACCTCGGAAGCCGTGGTTACGGCGGAAAGAGGTCCAAATGGGCCAAGGAGGACGCGGAAGCCGCGAGTCTGGGCATCCCAGACCCCTTGGCGGAGTTCACTGTCCCGCAGGAGCGTGACGTCCTCAGGGCCCGACACCGTTGGGACCCAGTGAAGAAGGTTTACGAGACAACACCGGTCATTACGGAGTTCATGAGACTACTGGTAATTTTAGTTTCTGATCAATTCGACTGCACACGTTAGTCATATTTGTAAACAATCGTTGTGCCTTTTGCAGAGAGAGCAGCACAGGATTGCGGCCGAAAGGGACTCGCCGTCTGAGGCATTGGCGAGGCCCAAGTGGGACACTCCATTCAATCGGGCGTTGAACATATTGAAACAACAACCGGTGGATACTCGACCGTTGTATGGACGCGTGCACGGTGTCGGAGACGGCGCCACATGGAAGAAGTACTACCGTGAGACTACGGAGGAGAGAAAGGAAAGACGGAGGTTAAATGAAGAAAACATCGACAAGAGGGTTGAGATTGTGGTTGAGAAGAAATCAACTCAGACAGTCGCAACAGCAATAGCTGCCGCAAAACAGGTGGCTGTAGATATTTCTACTACGTTGGTTCCGGCCGTTTTCAATTGGACCAGGCAAAATCCAGAAAAAAAATGCAGCAGACTTTCCCCTTGCTGACTTCTTGGCGGGGAGCAGCTCGACTAGCATTGCACCAGCACCTGCAGCTGCACCTGCTCTCGCACCGGCTCCCGCACCGGCTCCCGCACCGGACGTGCTAGGCGGTGCTTCGTCTTTGGCTGAGCTCAACGCCCTCACGGTATCTGTCACACCGGCCCCCTTCAATATAAATGTATAATCTCCCATTTTCGTTGCCTTTCGGATGTCTCACGTCGTAGACTTTTCTTTGCAGGACGACGAAACCCCGTGCACCATATTGTACACCATCGGCGACCAGAAGGTGGGCATGGGGAAGGCGACGATAATGGAGCCGAAGGAACCATTGTTCCACAGCCGGCCGATCCCCCCGAACGTCTTCAAGGTTTCCGTGGCCAGTGTCAAACTGGGCCACGAGAATTTTCCTCCTCCAGTACTACTGGGGGATGACGACGAGACACCGCGGTGGCTTGGTGATTGTTGCAGTGCTGGGTGGGTCCTGTTGTGGCCAAAGAGCCTGCTTCGTCTGGAGGCGGCCGGGAGCACACCCACGAGCACGCAGCCTCAGCAAGGTATGAACATCAACACCCCACCTACCCAATTAGCGTCGGGTGTCGGGTTGGGTGATAGCGGACGGGGTAAGGAGGAGGCTCCATTAGTCGCTAATGACGTCACCATGGATGAGGATGAGGACGACGATGGCGCTGCTGAACAGTATGTCTATACTGGCGCCTCCTCAGGGTTTGAGCGTCATGAGTCGGTGCCTGAATTGCCGTATCAACGTATTATGGACGACCTTCTGGTAGTAAAGAAGTTTAGGAAGAGAGCGAGGAAAGGCAAAAAAAGCTGATTCTATGATCCAGCCGCCTCAGCAACCTCGGCTTCAGGACCGTATAGATATCCCCGATGTGGATAAATGGCATATCCCTGGTCAACCAATCCTACCTGCAACAGCGCTATGGGCCAGATTCGGTGATCTAAAGAGACTTCATGACGATGTGTTGCGGGTAGAGAAAGACCTCATCGCCTCAAAAGATCCAGGATACCCACTCTACGTGGTTAACGTTCCGCGGCAAATGTCGTACGTCGACAGCTTCCCCGCGGATAAGTTCTTCCTCCGATTCGATTACATATTCTACATGTTTCATGTGAAGAAGCTGGATTTTACGTTTGTCCGCCTTTATGCCTTGCACATGAACTACATCATCGGGGTTGAGCAGATATCTCATATCTGTGTCGCTGACCCGTACTACATGCACGAGGGCTTCTTGGGAGTCTGCACAAAGCACCGTGAATACGCGAGGGATTACATCGCTAGTTTCATGCTCGCCAATAAGGACAAGGGGGCGATTCTCATGCCTTATCATCCCGTGTAAGCCATCCGCGCTGCTATCCTTCCTTCGATTTCAATCATTCATTTGCACGGTGGAGGCTAATTAATTTGAGGACTTATTTTGCACAGCGGCGGGCGCGCCGTCCTCATCATCCTCTACCCCCGATTCTCCCACGCTCTTTACTTGGACTCGTCGAAGAATATTCACAAAAAGGATTACACCCACATCAAGGATGTTCTCGACAGTGCTATGTATTACTACCAATCAATGGGTGGAGAGGTCAGGGACAAGAAGATAAGGGGCGGCAGGGTCGCCTTCGGCCATAAGACCGACTTCTGGTGCATCCAGCAACCGAACGATTCTCTTAATGATGGATTATATGTCCTACACCACATGCTGGAGTATAGACGGGATCACCAGAACCTTCGCATGGCACCTTCTCCCGGCGATGCCCATATTCGGCAATGGGCAAAGGACATAGGAGATATCGAGGCATCGACTTCGAGCTGAGTTCTATAACATCCAGCGCGAACCTTCCCAAATCATCATGAAGGAGGTCGTCGGAAAAACAGGGATGTTCTACGGAGAAGGACAAATGTCGCGGGAAGACGTCCGAACATGGATAGCCTCTCAGCGTCTCGACTTGAAGCCTTTCACTAGGCTTGGGGACTATCTCCCTGACTTGGATGGATGGAACGACATGTTGGAGTGATTGTCGATATATGACAATGTGTCCATTTAGTCCATACTTTCTGTATGACAAAACTTTGAGTTATGCATGGTGAAACTTTATTTGTGATGTAATTAAACCGTCCTCCTCCTCGACTAGCGAAAATCACTCTAGTTAGGGCATTTTGGGGTACGATGGACTTTGTTATTTATGCTTATGATATGTTGTTTCTATTTTTGCCAAGTCTGTCTCTTTCTGTTGCTCAACTATATATGTTGCATATCATCGACTCATGTGATGATGCATGTGCATAGATCATAGATGGCGAAGAAGTGCTACGCCAGGAGTATATATATGACAAGTGGCCGGAGTGTCAGGCCCAGGTGTACCGGTTTCCAGTTTCCGAGCGACAGGCAGTAGTTAGTTTAGGTTCACGCTAATGCAAGAGAGGGATACGAACTCATGTTCTCAAAGTGATAGCTCTTCTCGCGTATATCATTGTTTAGATGGATGACGATGTATTTGCAAGTAATCGAGACTTGTATCGCTATTTTCGAGATGATGACGAGAGACCACTTTGTGTTGGATGATGATTATGATGATGACATGATTTGATGAGACTAATTGTATGTATATGCGATGATTACATTTGTATGTGTATGATATGCTAAAGATTATTGTATAAAGCCTATTCAAATACAAAACAAATACAAAACAAATATGCAGGAAAAAAACTAATAAATAAACTAGTAGTAGCGAGTGAGGAAATTTAGCAGTAGCGCCGCCTTACCAGTAGCGCGTCCCAGCAAACAGCGCTGCAGATAATATCAGTAACGCCATTTCCCAAAGAGCGCTACATCTATTCATGTATAGCAGTAGCGTGGGACAACAGGCGCTACTGCTATATGTTAGTTGTAGCGCCTTATTAGTAGCGCCGGTACCCGCGCTACTGAGAGGCCCAAAACCCTCGCTGCTGCTAGGCTTTTCCCTAGTAGTGTAAGGTCATCACCGGGAGTGGTCCCGATTATTGTCACTTCGGGGTTGCCGGATCATAACACATAGTAGGTGACTATAGGCTTGCAAGATAGGATCAAGAACTCACATATATTCATGAAAACATAATAGGTTCAGATCTGAAATCATGGCACTCAGGCCCTAGTGACAAGCATTAAGCATAGCAAAGTCATAGCAACATCAATCTCAAAACATAGTGGATACTAGGGATGAAACCCTAACAAAACTAACTTGATTACATGATAGATCTCATCCAACCGATCACCGTC
This sequence comes from Aegilops umbellulata, assembly GCA_032464435.1. Classification (NCBI taxonomy): domain Eukaryota; kingdom Viridiplantae; phylum Streptophyta; class Magnoliopsida; order Poales; family Poaceae; genus Aegilops; species Aegilops umbellulata. Next base: position 16,057,589 of record CP136060.1, on the reverse strand, counting down.
CAGCAAGCCTACGATAGAATTACTCACGCACGACGGTGAGCATCATGAAATTGGTGATGGATGATGGTTGATGATGACGACGGCGATGAATCCCCCTCTCCGGAGCCCCGAACGGACTCCAGATCAGCCCTCCCGAGAGGTTTTAGGGCTTGGCGGCATCCCTAGTTCATTTGAAGGTTTAGAGTTTGGCACATACAAATTTACTTGGAACGGCAGGTAAATACCGCATATAGGAAGGTATGGTGGACTCATATGGAATAACTTTGGGGTTTAAGGGATTGGATGCACAAGCAGTATTCCCGCTTAGTACAAGTGAAGGCTAGCAAAAGACTGGGAAGCGACCAACTAGAGAGCGACAACAGTCATCAACATGCATTAAAATTAATAGACATTGAGTGCAAGCATGAGTAGGATATAATCCACCATGAACATAAATATCGTGAAGGCTATGTTGATTTTGTTTCAACTACATGTGTCAACATGTGCCAAGTCAAGTCACTTAAATCATTCAAAGGAGGATACCACCCCACTGTACCACATCACAACCATTTTAATAGCATGTTGGCACACAAGGTAAACCATTATAACTCATAGCTAATCAAGCATGTCATGAGCAACTATGATCTCTAATTTTCATTGCAAACATGTTTATTCATAATAGGCTGAATCAGGAACGATGAACTAATCATATTTACAAAAACAAGAGAGGTCGAGTTCATACCAGCTTTTCTTATCTCAGTCAGTCCATCATATATCGTCATAATTGCCTTTCACTTGCACGACCGAACGATGTGAATAATAATAAGAGTGCACGTGCATTTGAATAAGCTGGAATCTGCGAGCATTCAATAAACAGGAGAAGACAAGGCAATATGGGCTCTTGGTTAAATCTACAATAATGCATATATAAGAGCCACTACAACAATTTAATCATGGTCTTCTCCTATCGACCCCCAAAGAAAAGAAAAGAAATAAAACTATTTACACGGAAAGCTCCCAACAAGCAAAAGAAGAACGGGAAATATTTTTGGGTTTTCTTTTTAATTATTACTACAGCAAGAAAGGTAAGCTAACTAAAAGCTATTACAATTTTTTTGGTTTTTCTTAAGGTTTAACAAGCACACAAGAAGAAAACAAGAAAAAGAAAATAAACTAGCATGGATATTACAGAGAAAGAGTATGAGCACTGACATCTAGCAATGAGTGTGTGTGAACATAAATGTAATGTCGATGGGAAATACGTACTCCCCCAAGTTTAGGCTTTTGGCCTAAGTTGGTTTATTGCCAAGGATGGCCTGGCGGATACCCGTAGCTGTAGCTGGAGTCGTACTGAGATGCAGCGGTTATTGCCTCCTGAGCTGCAGCGTGATGGCGAGCTACCTCCACCCTCCTCTCGTACTCATCTGCCTCCTCTCTGGTAATAAAATGTCTTCCTTTTGCGTGATAATCAAAGAAGGCACGAGCAGGGAGAGTAATACGGACAGCATGATGTTTGTCAAAGATTAAGCGATATCAGAGAGGTGATTCCTTCCTCTCGACAAACTGGTGGTAGACCATAGAATTATAGTCTAAATAAGAAGGAGGCAACTCAATATCATCCTCACGAACGTCCACACCAAGAAAATCAGCTAAGCGGGTTGCATAAATTCCACTAAAGAAATCTCCATTAAATCTATTATGATGCAACCTACGTGCGACAATGGCTCCCAAATTATAAGATTTGTCTCCTAACACAACACTCATAAGAATACTAAGGTCAGGGACACACATATGACATGCTTCATCTTTACCATTTATGCACGTACCTATGAAGAGAGCAAAATAATGTATAGCAGGAAAATGAATGCTCCCTATGGTAGCTTGTGCTATATCTCTAGATTCCCCCACAGTTATATTAGCAAGAAAATTTCTAAATTCAGATTTACGGGGTTCACTAACACTACCCCATTGTGGAAGTTTGCAAGCACTTGTAAAATCCTCTAAGTCCATGGTATAAGATTTTTCATAAATATCAAACAGGACAGTTGGAGAATTACGTGAAGATGAAAATTCAAACCTCCTCAAAAATGTACTAGTGAGATAGTGGTATTGGCTGCACTTCTCTGCCTCGAAGCTCACAAGATCAGCGTTACGCAAATATGCGTTAAATTCTTCCTTGATTCCCGCTCGATCCATAAAGTTCTCTGAAGGCCATTCACAAGGCCGCACCGGAGCGTCCCTTGGTGGCTCATCGTCAGCATCACGCATTGCAAGCCTGGGTCCTTGCTTCCTTAAAGAACCACCTTGGAACATTTTCCTAAGCATATTTCTTCCTCAAGGAACAATCCCCCCAAGAAGTTTTGTGAGAGGTGCTTTGAGCAAGGAGATCGAAAATCGCAGCAAAATGAGCTAGAACTTCTGCTTGAGCTGGATATTGGTGTTTGTGGGAGGAAGAAGGAGTGTATGGGTGCAGGAATAAGTGGAGGAGGGCCACCATGGGCCCACGAGGCAGGGGGCATGCCCAAGGGGGTAGGGCGCGCCCTCCACCCTCGTGGTCAGGTGCTTGCCCCTCCTGCTGTGTTCTCAGTGCCAGATATTCTCAAATATTCCAGAAAAAATCATATTCTATTTTTGGGGCATTTGGAGAACTTTTATTTTCGGGGTATTTTTGTATTGCACGGATAAATCAGAAAACAGACAGAAAAATAGTATTTTTACTTTATTTCAACTAAATAACATAAAGTAGAGAGAGGGTACAGAAGGTTGTGCCTTGTAGTTTCATCCATCTCATGCTCATCAAAAGGAATCCACTAATAAGGTTGATCAAGTCTTCTTAACGAACTCATTCCGAATAACATGGAACCGGAGAAATTTCGAATAACACTATGTTACCTCAACGGGGATATGCACATCCCCAATAATAAGAATATCATATTTCTTCTTGACAGTAGGAAGGGGAAATTCAAAACCTCCAAAAATAATCGATGGAATTTTTCCAATAGTGTTGATACTATGAACTTGAGGTTGTTTCCTCAGAAAGTGTACCGTATGCTCATTACCATTAACATGAAAAGTGGCATTGCCTTTGTTGCAATCAATAACAGCCCCTGCAGTATTCAAAAAGGGTCTTCCAAGAATAATAGACATACTATCGTCCTCGGGAATATCAAGAATAACTAAGTCCGCTAAAATAGTAACGTTTGCAACCACAACAGGCACATCCTCACAAATACCGACAGGTATAGCAGTTGATTTATCAGCCATTTGCAAAGATATTTGATATTTCAGTAGGTGTCAATGTCGGCGTTCTGGGAACGGGGGTCCCCAGACTTGCCTGCCTGCGGCCCGCGGCATGGCTCAAGGGGGCCCGGCACGGCCCAACTTCATAAACACAAGACCCAAGACCCTCGCCAGGGGCCAAGCCTCGCGGGGCGGACGACACAACACTTCCTCAGGCACGGCCTCGTCAGGCTGGCTCACGAGGAGGCGGAGAGATCAAGGCGGGGTACCTCGCGAGGTGCCCATGACGCAAGCCATGACGACCAAGGGCGCCAGGCGGGCGCCAGCCCGTGCAGTGTCCTCCCTTTCCTCTTTGGTGCAAAGAGGGCAAGCGCAGGCGAGAGAATCAAGCAAAGGCATCCATTTCGGTGCAACGAGACCAAGACCAGTCCAACGGTGGGAAGGAGGTCATCGTGGAGCCCAGAACGGCGTCACCACAGGGCCTTTGGCAGGCGAGGACCAACTTTAGTCAGGATAAGTGTACCAGATGCTCCCCTTCGAATTGGCCAATTGTTGGCGCCCTTCCCGCTCAATATTTGGGAAGAGGCCCAGGGCCTTTGTCTATAAATAGGACTAGCCACCCCCAGGGTAGAGGCATCGAGAGAATATTTTTTTTGACTATTTACTATGAAGCAAAAGCTCCACAGTCTTTTATTCAATATATAAAAGAATAGAGGTCCACATATGTACAAAAATAAGAAAAAGGAAGAGGAGAGACTAGTCTACTTACCTATATTACAAAATACAGTAAAACCATTTACAGTAAACTAAGGAAGATTATTAACCCAGGCTAAGAAAGCAGGCTTAACACTCTCCCTCACTCTATGATACAACAAGTTGATATCATGTATAAATTTTCCCCTCCACACCCCAAAAGAGGCCATCTCTGATCTGAAGATCTTGCCATTCCTCGTAGTCCAAATGCACCAAGCCGCCGTGAGCATGACCTCAAAGAAAAAAGGGCGTTGAAAACACTTCTTGGCGTGCAACAGGCAGGAGGTCACATCCTGACCTCCGGACCAAACAATCTGGAGATAAGACCAAACCCGTTGACTGAAGTTGCAATTGAAAAAAAGATGAAGCCTATCCTCATAGGGTCTGGCAGGACAAAGGACACAGTTATTATCCTCCTGATCAGACCTCCAATGTCGCCGGAGAAGCATGTCGCAAGTGTTTAGACGATCAAAAAAGAGCAGCCATCCAAAAACCTTGATCTTCATTGTGCATGAGCTTCTCCAAAGCCAGACATAGGGTGTAATTGTGGGAAGATGTGTGTGCATTATGGTGTAGAAGCTCTTGGCAGAGTAACCAGCCTTCGACGGCCAAGGCCAGACGTCAGGAACAACAGCATTTCTAGGTAGCATAGTGACCCAATGAAGGAGGTGTACAAGTTCAGAAGCTGCATTGCTAGAGATTGGCAAATGAAACATTGATGCCACATCCTCAGTATCCAAGAAATCCATGGCCGAGATTTTATCATCCTTTACAAAGGAGAAAAGGTGAGGCAAGCGGTCCCGAAGTGGTCTGTTAGAGTTGTGGACGATCCAGCTGTCAGACCAGAACAAAATTGAGTCACCCTGATTCACAGTGGCCGAAGAAATTGCTCTGTAAGAATCAGCCAACTTGAAAACATCCCTCCACCAGAAGGAGCCACACAACACCGTGGCCTGGGGAACAACACCATCATAGTAAGAGTTCCAAATAAGAGAGACCCACGGGATATCTTCCTTATTAAAAAACTTATGAAGATGCTTTATGAGTAGGGCTTGGTTCTGAAGATGAAGGTTAATAATGCCAAGACCGCCCTTATCCTTAGGCCTACAGACCAATTCCCATGCTGCGAGGGATTGTTTGGATGTGTCTGAGTTGCCACGCCAGAGACACTGCCGTTGAATTCGTTCGAGTTGCTTAATTATACCTATTGGGATGTCCAAAGTGCAGAGAAAATATATAGGCATAGAGGACAGCACAGAGGTCAGCAACTGGAGCCTGGATCCTTGATTCAGCATGGCAGAGCTAGCAGAAAGCCTCCTTTCCATCCTATCTACCAAAGGCATAAGATCAATAATCCTTGGCTTAGTAGTTCCCATGGGAAGACCTAGGTATGTGAAAGGAAGTGTCCCCAAAGAGCAGCCAAACACAACCGCAAGCCTAATGGCCTCCTCATCGTCAACATTAAGGGGCACCATTGTGGATTTCTGGAAATTCACTTTGAGGCCAGTTGAAGCATAGAAAACATCCAACATTTCCTTGAGAGCAATAAGCTGGGAGTCCACTGCTGGCACTAATAAAATAGTATCGTCAGCATATTGGATGATTGGAAAATGTGGATCATGGGAGGGAATTGGCAAGTTGAGGATTCCATCAGCCAACATTTTGTTGACAACTGATTGCAGAAGGTCGGCAGCTATTACAAAGAGCAGAGGAGATAGTGGGTCCCCTTGCCTAACACCACACTTGCACTGAAATTGCTTACCTGGCACTCCATTTAGCAAAACCGAAGAAGAGCCAGAAGATAGGATTTCCTTAACCCAAGCTAGCCATTTGACATCAAAACCCTTCTGCTGCAGGATTAACAAAATTGCTTCATGCTCTATTGTATCAAAAGCCTTAGCAAAATCCAACTTCAAAATCAAAATAGGTCTCTTTGATTGTTTGCACTGGTGGATGTACTCAAAGGCCCAAGCCAGACAGTCTTGAATGGACCTTGACTTCATGAAACCGTACTGATTTTCGTGGATACATTTAAGGATCACCAACTGAAGCCTATTAGCAAGCAACTTAGTTAAGAACTTAAGACATGTGTTGGTCAAAGAGATGGGTCTAAAGTCCCCTGGACACTGAGGAGCAATCATTTTAGGAATGAGAGTTATCAGGGAGCCATTAATGCCCTCCAAGCTCAGCGAGCCAGCAGCAAATTGCTCAATCAACTTCAAAAAATCACTCTGAATAACAGACCAGCATTTCTTAACGAAAAGCCCGTTAAATCCATCAGGCCCAGGGGCCCTATCCGTAGGCAGTTCCTTCATAACCTTACCAATTTCAGCTTGTGAAAAGGGCCTCGACACATCATGCAATCCCTCTATGGGCTGGATGAGGTCAGCCAAACTGAAGCCCATTCGGATCCCCCTGGATTGGCCCATCCTAGATTTGAAAGAGTGCCAAAGGATTCCCGCCATTTGGTCATGATCATGAACAACCACTCCATCATCAGAAACCAGACTAGCAATGCTGTTTTTCCGCATCCTCTCAGACGCCATAGCATGAAAATTTTTGGAGTTTTCTTCACCAACTTTGATGTAGCGAATCGTACAACGCTGCTTCTAGTAAATATATTGCAACCGAAGCAAATCCTCATGATGAAGCTTAACTATCTTTCTGAAATTGAATTCAGGGATTGTGAGAGGCCTGCACTCCTCCAGGGAATCCAAACATAGAATCACTTTGGAGCAGTTTTGAATAACTTTCTTTATGGAGGAGAGATTGATATGCCATCTCTTAAGATCACTCCTAAGGCGCTTGAATTTTTTTGAAATAACCGCAGCTGCCGAGCCCACACAAGCTAAAGGAGAATTCCATGAGGCCGTGACACGGTCCATAAATCCAGGTAAATCCACCCAGTAGTTTTCAAACCGAAAGACTTTTGCTCTAGGGATGGTGGTGTCAATAGATACCAAGCACGGGATGTGATCAGAACCCGTACGGGCAAGCGGGTGAACGACTGTGTTAGGGTATAAGGACATCCAAGAACTAGATGTGAAGAACCAGTCCAGTTGTTCAAGGGGAGGCTGTTGCTGCATATTAGACCAGGTATAAGCCCTACCCTTCAACGGCAATTCCAGCAAGCCAAGATGACCAATAATCTCATTGAACAAAAAGATATCATTCACATCACCACCAGGTAAATTCCTGTTGTCCAAAGATATGATGAAATTAAAATCCCCTAGTAACATCCAGTTAGTATCCATGGGTATTTGCAGATGATATAGCCAATGAACAAACTCATCACACAAAGGGCCGTCACATGGGCCATACACAGAAACCAGATTCCAAACTTCAGAATTGTGAACTGAAGTAAAGGAGACCACGACAGCAAAGCGCTGGATTTCTAGGAGACAACCAGTGAAAATAGCTGAATTCCAAACAACTAAAATACCCCCGGAGGCCCCATGCGAGGGAGCGAAAGCAAAATTATCAAATCTGCGCGGGCAAAATTGTCGGATGAACTTAAGGTCAAAAGATTCACACTTTGTTTCTTGCAGACAGACAATGGAGCAATTACTTTCCTCAATCTTAGCACGGACGTCTCGTTGACGTTTCTCAGAGTTTAAACCACGCACATTCCAGCATAGGACTTTCCAATTACGAAAACGCGGATTATCCATAAAGAAACTCGAAAGGGTAATCAAACCACTCCATTGCATAACAGAGAAGATAACTGCCACCGGGTTCATACAGACAGATAGATAATAGGTTCAGATCATAAACTAGCCACCTCATAAGCTCATAAGGAGCAGAGCAGAGTTCAGACCACTGGCCCAAAAGCAAAGGCCGACCAACATATAAAACAAAACAAAAAAGGAATGACACTACATTCCCGCCCAAGTAACATCTGCAAGCTTCACTGATCATCATGATGGTTGTGTTTGTCTTCGGCATCAGGACTTGCCGTAAGCTTGTCCTCGATGAGCTTCTCCGGTGAGATCCCGAGAGATTCTCCAATGCGCTGCATAAGATTGATAGGCGTAGGTGGTGGAATCGCCGTGCTGTGCTCTTCCGCCGCAGAAGAACTTTCCTCCTGGGAGACAGAGCCAAACCTAGGCCTCTTAGCACGAGGTCACCGGAGGGGGGACAGTTTGTTGGGAATAGCAGAGGTGGGCTTAAATCCCTATTTCTTGGCGCAACTGCGAGTCATTCTCCTATTAGAAAAATCCTCAGGAGAGCGAACCAGCTTGGGTGCCTGACGACGGCCACGTTTGTGTTTGCCTAACATGGATGGAGTCTTGGACGCAAAGTTGAAATCATCAGGTTGAAATAGCACCGCAGAAGTAGCTTCAGATATGTCCATCAAAGTTGCAGATTCCTCAAAGCTCCCCAGATCGACCGGCTCGGCAGAAGAAACCTGTGGCAGATCCCCGTCTGTAGCAGATTGTTCACATGATCCATGAGGAGCAGCCGGACCAATCAGAGAAAGGAGGGAGTTTTCCATCTCCTGTGACCAAAACCTTAATGGTAGGACAGCAAGTGGTAGCAGAGAAAGACAAACAGGCATGTGAATGCATTGGCTCTCAAAATCGGGCAGCAGATTTCTGAAAGAGCGCTCCCACACCATGGCAGGTGGAAGAACCGGACCAAAGACAATTCTGACGATACCCAGGTGGATGGGATCAAGATTGACCACAGGTGGATGCACAACTGGAGGAACATATGGAACTATTGCACGCTCCAAATTCTCCTGAGCCTCAATATGCTGAACCACTTCAACCTTTGTGGGCTGATCTTCAGAAGAACTGTTGGACCCCAAGGAAGGATTTAGGACCATGGAGTTCTGATCTTGGGCTTCTTGAACTGCAGGATCATGTACTGGAGCATTCTGTGCAACCACAGCCTCTTCCCAAGGGCCCCATCCATCAGCATTATGATCTGGCTGTGGATCTTGCTCCGGATGATCAGCTCCCCAGCCATGAGGTGGTACCGGATGGTGCTGGCCATTCGCAGGATTAGCATCCCAGCCCAAAGCAGGAAAAGGTGGCATCCCCCAGAAAGGTTGAGGAGGAACATGTCCCGGCATAGGATGAGGATTTCCGTCCAAGGGCATAGGGTCTTCATCAGCACCCAACATTGCTTCCGCAAAATTATCAGTGAGAATATAAACCGCAGCAGTCCAAGAAACAATAGTACCTCCCCAAGAAGCATACTCACAAAAAACCACTGATCGAGGCACCATAATATTATCTGGAAAAGAAGCATAAACCAGAGATCTCACTAATCGTCAATCCGGCTGATCCCAGTAATGAAACTGCCCAAAAGTACTAACAACATCAGACAGGTATCGGGTATTCCTGTAATCCAGCGGTACCCCAATGAACATTAACCAACCCGTTCAGTGACCATGGATGGCCCTAAAACCCTCTCCCTGATTGTGTGGTATGAAACGCACAAAGAACTCATTGCCATCTTCATCTAATCCCATGGGAAAAGGAGGGTGTCGGGTAAATCAAGAACGCATCACCGGACTAGCCACTTCAAACAAACCAACCCCCTGGAACCAGGTTTGAGCAACGCGAACAATCACCTGGAGATTCTCTTGCAAGAAGTTGGGAACTTGTTCCCTTCTGATTGCCACAAGATGAGCCGGCGGCAACGGCTCGACAATAGCCACCATGAACTGTTCATGGGTTCTTGGGGGGGCCTGCATCGGGGTGTAGTAAGTTCTTGGCAGGCGCTCTGCTCCTCCATCGATTATGTCATGGCCAGCAAGGAGAAATCGGCGTGGGCCGAGCTCATAGACTGCCATGGGTGGAGGATCCGCTGCAGCAGGCGATGGCAGAGGCGATTGGGGTTTTTCGGTAGATTGGTTCTGTAGGGGAGAGGTGGAGGTGGGCGGTGAAGGCAGCGAGCCCGAAGCATCGGAGGGGGATTCTGTCAAGGCGCGAGGCTCGAAACCGGGTGACGGAACTTTAGGTACCCAAACAGTGGAACCAGCATTAATACCCGGGCAGTCTTTCTTAACATGACCGAACCGAAAACACAATCTGCAGCGTATACGGTTCGTACACGTATCTGACATATGGCCCATACCCAAACAGTTCTGACAATCCCAATATTTAACTGCCATATCTTCAATCATCTCACTGAAACTCTGTAAATCATCCACAATTTCCTTTGGTGACGAAAAAACATCTGGAAATGCTACCTCAAGCGAATCATCATCAGATAATAAAATTGGGCTCGTGAAAGAGCATCCATGGGCCAAATCCAAACCCGGCGGCGGAGTGCAAGGGGAGCTGTCCAAAGAGCCATGGGCCGAGCCCATAACAGATGATGGGGTGCTAGGGCTGTCCGAAAGGATAACGACCGGAGGGGGCCCAGGGACATTTGAAATCCCAGAGAATCCAGGATTGCCGCTTGACGAGCTAACCGTCCCCGGGGAAGGAGGGAAAGATCCAAACTGGATGGTCACCGGAGGCGAAGATGGAGTGGTGTCCGACGATGTGATATCAGGGGAATCAACATCGTAACCAGCCTCCCGGATAGTCAAAACTTCAAGAGCATTTGGACGATAATTATAACCCTTACAAACATCATACTTCATGAAAGTAGCAAACCTCAAACTCTTAGAGGGCCCCGATCTAGGGTTTGTGCATAACGAGGATTTGACGGGTGGGTTTCTCATGGCTAATAACCCTAGCTTAGCACGGCTTTTAGATGGACTAACCACCGTCCACTCCTCGTTGCACTCAATCTGCCAGAGACGAAACTCCTTCATCCAATCCGGGCCACCATGACCCCAGAGATGGAAGAAACACTTAAACTGAGGGCAAACAAAGCTACGTTGATGCAAGATGAAAAACCCAACTTCTTTGCAGGATACATGAAAAGAGAAAACCTGGTCACGTAGACAAGAAACCTTGAGCTGAGAACAATATCCACCAATCGCAGATTCCAAGGCCAGGGCAACATTCTCCTCAGATAATCTGAAGGAATGCCTGGCAAACGAAACAACCATGATGAAGTGGCCAGAGTCTTCAGAAGGATGAACAGATCGGCGAAAAGAGCACCAGATCTCCTGAGCCAGGCCCATCCCCGGGTTAAAGTCAACCCCTAAAGAGATGGACACATGAACAACCATTGCGATGACAACCAGGAGCTTCAGGAGAGGACGCCGGAGACGATGGGCGGATCAAATGGAAAAAACCACGGCTAGGCGTGGAGATCTCCGGTGAGGTGGCGGCAGCTAGGGGTTAGGGTGGGGGGTGGGAGGTGGGAGCCATCTGCAAGCATATTCATTTCCTTCGCAGCTCGAGAGAACAATTCGGTATCTAGCAATCAGGGCAAGCAAAGAGCGAGAGAGAGAGAGAGAGAGAGAAGGGCGGCTGAACTCCTCCTAGCAGTTCATCCCCCTAGCCAAGAACAGACCCTCGCGAGGCTGTTCTTCCCTGTATTGTCCTTCATCACCAGCCCAAGAGGCAATCCACCACACCACACTGGAGTAGGGTATTACACCACACCGGTGGCCCGAACCAGTATGAACCCTGTGTCTCTTGTGTTGTTCTTTTAGTAGTTAGATCTTTGCGAGACGGAGAGGTAGAGGGCATAATCTCCGCGCGCACCCCAGAGTTCGAACCTTAAGGGTCTGCCGGAACCCGAAATCCGACATTTGGCGTGCCAGGTAGGGGTGCGCCGGAATTTGTCTTCCACCGCTCCGCTCTCCGCCGACCGTCGCGTCCATGTCTAACACTCGTCGGGCCCGCGCCGAGCGCCGGGCCGCCATCGCTTCCCGCGTCGCCCAGACGGCCCCTGTCGGTGGGCGTCCTCGTCGTTCCCCGTCGCCCGCCGTCAACGCCGCCACCGGCCCAGCGGGGAACGAGCAGCAAGCATCGTCTCAGCACCCGTCCGTGCGGCAAGACGGCCGCACCGCTACTCCATCACTCGCACCAGCTAGCTCTTCGTCCCGCGGGCTCCGCGCACCCTTGGAGGCTCGGGCTGCGCTCATCGCAGCGAACGAGCTCCTGCGCTACCGTCCCGTCGACAACGTCTACGAAGAGTGGCTCGACCGCGTCGCCGAGCTCGTCCGCGCCGCAGGGGCTCTCCTGCGTCGTCCGCTCCGCTGCGCCGCACCCCACCCCGCGCAGGCCATGAAGTTCCGGGGGCGTACCAGTCGCCTCCTCTCCAAGAAGACGCCGTGGCTCCAAGGCGGGTGGCCCCTGGGCGGAACCCGCTCCGTCAGGCGCTAGCCCAGCAAGAACGGAGCTGCCAAGAAGTCCCTCGACCGCAAGAGGCTGCTCGGGCGCTTCCCGCTCCGGCTTGCCGTGACCCTGCTCTAGCTCCGGCACGTCAAGACCCCGCGCTGCTCCCAGCTGCAGCGCATGGGGACCCGCAAGGCCAAGCTCTACCTCAACTGAAGCCTCCCGTGGCCACAGCGGGCTGCCGCGCCTACACCACCGAGCTGCGCAGCGTCGCGTGGCCCGGCAAGTTCAAGGCAGACCTGCCTCCTCACTACGACAGCACGACCGACCCTGCAGAGTTCCTCCAGCTCTATGAGCTGGGCATCGAAGCTGCCAGTGGAGACGAAAAGGTCATGGCGAACTGGTTCCCCATGGCACTCAAGGAAGGAGCTCGCACCTGGCTCCTGAACCTGTCCCCAGGCACGATCTCTTCCTAAGACCAGATGCGCACCCGCTTCATCGCCAACTTCCAAGGTACTCGTGACCGGCCGCCTGCCGTGAGCGACATGCGCCGCATCAAGCAACAACCCGGAGAGACCCTGCAAAAGTACATCCAACGCTTCAACAGTGTGCGCCTCAAGATCCCCAAGGTGTCCGAGGAAGCCATCATCTCGACCTTCTCCGATGGTGTGCGTGACGTCAAGATGAAGGAGGAGCTGGCGATGCATGAAGACCTGTGCACCTCCCTGGAGCTGTTTAACTTGGCGACCAAGTGCGCCAGGGCTGAGGAGGGGCGTCTCTCCCTCCTCGAGCTGCCTGCCGCAGACCCAGAAGAGAACAAACCCAAGGCCAAGGACGTGAAGCGCAAGGGGGCAGCCGTGCTTGCGGCAGAACCAGACACCAAGCGGGGCAAGGATCTGCCTGAATCCTCCAGGGGCAGCCGGTACTGTGTATACCACGACCTCCACACCCACAACACCAACGAATGTCAGGAACTCCGTGCCGTGCGAGAAGGAAGGATCGGCCGTCGTCCTGACCGAGCTGACCGGGGCTACGACCGAGGAGGAGGAAGGAACCCAGGACACCGGGAAGACCGCGGCCCACGCCAAGGGTGGCGCGATCAACCTCGTGAGGACCGCTGGCGAGACTTGCCTCGCGAGGGGGACTGGCGGGATCAGCCTCGTGAGGATCGCTTGTAGGGCAACGCAGGCCTCCCTCCACTGCCGCCTCAGCCAAGAAGGAACGAGGACCGCCACCAGGACGAGGGGGCTGGGGGCTTCCAGGAGCCGCGCGCAATCGCCTGCATCCTGGGCGGAGCTCAAGCCCCAGCCTCCCAACGCATCTTCAAACAGTTCGCCCGCGAAGTGAATGCAGTCCTCCCCAAGCTCGAAGCAACGCGCCCTCTCATGTGGTCGGCGTGCGCCATCACGTTCAGCTCAGCAGATCAGCTCAAGTGCTCGGCCACGGCCGGGGTCCTCCCGATGCTTTGCTCCCCAGTCATCAGCAACGTACTGGTCACCAGGACCCTCATTGATGGTGGAGCAGGGCTCAACGTCCTGTCTATGGAAACATTCAACAATCCTCAAGTGCCCTACGACCAGCTTCAGCCGACCAAGCCCTTCTCCGGAGTCACCGATGGTTCCACGATCCCGATCGGGCAGGCCCGCCTCCCTGTCACCTTCAGAGCCCGCAGCAACTACCGCACCGAGCTCATCGACTTCGACGTCGCTCACATCCGCCTGCCGTACAACGCCATCCTCGGGTACCCAGCGCTGGCCAAGTTCATGGCCGTGACTCATCATGGCTACAACGTCCTCAAGATGCCAGGAAGTGGCGGAGTCATCACGGTGCCATGTGAAGAAAAGGATGCAATGTGTTCCCTGGAGCGAGCCTTTCAGGCCGCGTCACTAGAAGACCCAGATCGCGGAAGCAGGAGGCTTCCCGAGATCACCCCCAAGAAGAAGAAGACATCGTCAGGCTCAGCCCCTCAGGAGGCAGGCCCCTCAGGGCCCGCGTCTGCCCAAGGGGACCCTCCATCCATCCCATAGGAAAGCGCGCCCGGCGTCCTCCTCAGGCAGGGCTCGGGGGCTCTCACCTGGAAGGCCACCGACCTGGCCAGGGTCACGAGGGAGGCGCTTGGGCACCACGTGGAGGCGTGCCTCGAAGCACGTTTCCCTCAAGAAGGAGCAAGGCAAGGAAGGTCAGACCAGCAGGAGTTCGTTAACAAGGCCGTCCAAGAACTACAGGAGTCAAGAATCATGAGAGGTTGCCGCCGTCTATCAGCTGTGGCTCCCCATCCAGGCGAGGATGGTGGGCTGCGCGTCTGCATCGACGCACCAGGGCTCAATCGGGTCGCCACGATGGAGCGCCTCTGGCCCTCGCAAGTGGGGCGTTGCGGAGGCCCACCCCACAACTATGTTTGCATGCCTTACGGCTTGCCGAGCGTGGCTGCTGCATACCAGCGCCTCATGAGGGGCATCCTGGAGACTCAAGAAGACAGACGTTCCGCGGTCCTGGCGGAGATGGAGATGATTCGTGAGGAGCCACCAGCGCCTCTGGAGCCTCCTTAGGCCCCTGGGCCTGGGGGCTCGTGAGGATCGGCTTCCGCAGCCCACCGAGTCTGCTGCACCAACACCATTTCATCTTCGACATCTTCAGGTGACGTCCTTCAAGCCTCATTTCCAGCTGGGAACGCCCTCCCAGGGCTGCTTCATTCCCAGGCCGCGTGGGTCCATCCCTGCGGCATGTATCCCTTTTTATTTTTCGGTCATTAGCTTGCTTTGTTGGGGGCGCCCCTCGTGCTGCATCATCCCCAAGCCGCTCGGGCCAGGCCCAGTGGCTTGTATCTCCCTTGCGTTTATTTCCAGCTATGCTTTCGCCTATCATGCTTGATTGCTTGATGCCTGTCCACGGCACCTCTCCTTCTCCATGTCGACCACTTGCACGTTAAAGGGGGGGTACCTGAGCATCGCGACTTAGGGCTCTTACTGGCTCTCCAGCCCTCACCCTCTGGCCTTGTCCATGGCATCGCGACCTGGCATACGAGCGGCGGCTGAGACAAGCTCGAGGGCCGGGACCCGAGGACGTAGAGTGCCGGCATCTAACCCAATTTGCAGGAACACATCTCAAGATACGGCCCAGTGCCAGGCGCAACCCGCCTAGAGGTAGGGCTCCGTGAGTCCCGCGCTGGCTCACGGATGCCCAGATACACCTCACCTAGCCCTACCGTGCCGGCCACGTGTCAGGGCGGGGCTGTACACGCCCCGGGGGCTCCTCCCGGAGGGGAGCCCCCTCCCACGTACCAGTGGAAGCACCCATGCTCCGCGCTGGCTGACGACACTGCCGAGGAGCGGCTATGCCCGTACACATATGGAAGCGCTATGCTCCACGCTGGTGATAAACAACTGAGGGTGGCCTCCGGGCCGCGTTAACCTCAGGGAGCCCAGAGCTCAGTGGCTAGCCTCATCGCAACGCCTCCCCTCGGGAGCGCCGCGCGAGGGGGCTAGGCACGGGGGCTACGCCTCGGTCACGCCCAGACGTACGCCGCCCAGCCAGGCCCCTCGGGCCTGGTTCGTCGCGCGTCTCTCCCCGAGCGGAGCCAAGGTATGAAGGCCGTTTGAGCGTCAAGGGGGACCTCTGAGCATCGCGACTCAGGGGCCTAACTGGTCCCGTAGCCCCTCACTCCTTAGTTCCGAAAGGCTATGCTGGGTGAGGCACGTGCAGGGCCGGGCTCTGCAGACGTAGAACGGTAGTCTCGCTTGCATCTCACCTCATCGCCCGCTGTTTGCGCGTCAAGGGGGACTCCTGAGCATCACGACTCAGGAGCCTAACTGGCTCCGTAGCCCCTCACTCCTTACTTCTGAAAGGCTATGCTGGGTGAGGTACGCGCAGAGTCGGGCTCTGCAGATGTAGAACGGAAGATACACCTACATCACGCTTCCCTACTTGTTGTTCGTGCGCCAAGGGGGACTCCTGAGCATCGCGACTCAGGAGCCTAACTTGTCCCGTAGCCCCTCACTCCTTTGGTCTCGTCCTGGTTTCCGGTTGGGGCTAATGCTGGCTGAGGTACGCGCGGGGCCGGGCTCTGCCGATGTAGAACACAAGCAAGTAGGGAAGAAAGGCATAAAATTCAAGGAATTTAAAAGCAAAATATTACAGTCCATACTGTCGTCTCAGTACCAAACGCAAGTTTAAATGCCTCCCCGAGGCGTGGTGCATGTGCAGGAACTAAAAGAAGAACAGGAGCAGTAGCGGAGTCACTTGTCGGCGGTGGAGCAGCGCGGAGTGGCTTCGCCTCGTGGAGCAGCAGGGCCGGCAGCGCCTTGCTTCGGCTTGGTGCTGAAGGCCCGGAACTTCCCCAGCAGCGCCTCCGTGCGCCCCTTCACGGCTTCGACAGCGGCGACAGCACCCTCGCCGCTCACCGGCTCCAGCAGGCTGTCGAGGTCGGCGCTGGGATTGCGAAGGTAGATGTGGGCGAAGACCCGCGTCAGCGCAGCAGAAGACAGGACACGCGCCTCGGCCTCAGCCGTGGGGCCAAGGCCAAGGGCGACATCCCCAAGGGCCTGAACCAGGAAGGGAAGCAGCTTGGCGGGGCCGTCCCCGTCACCGGCCAGCGGGCTCTCCAGGCCGCTCTCGTAAAGTGTCTTCAGCGAAGCGCGAGCATCCTTCTCCATGTCCGCGAAGGCCACACGATCCTCGGCAAGGACCCGGGCCTTGGCGTCCAGCTCGGCCTTCGTCGCCTCCAGCTCCTTCTTCCGCGCGCTTAGGCGGTCGCGGCGTTTCTTGAGCTTGGCCTCCCGGTCCTCGATGGTCGCCTCGCGAGCCTTCGTGCCTTCTTCCTGCTCTTGGCGAAGGTGGACCTCCTTCGCGAGCTAGTCTCGCAGGCCTTGCAGTTCGTCCTCCAGCTCCTTGCAGCGACCACGGACTCCAACCACCTCTCCCAGGGCCGCGTCTCGGGCAGTCTTCGCCTCAAGGGTGGCCTCCCTCTCTCCGTCGCAGGCCATCGAGGCCTGAACCAGCGCCGCCCGAATCGAGGCGTCGGAGCGGATCCACCCCGAAGCCAGCTCCAGGCGCCCGGCCACCAGGCGAGGATCGGCGCCAAGAAGATCCTGCCGCAGCCGGTCCAGTTCAGCAACGGCACGCTCCAGGACGGCAGAAGAAGACGGAGAAGCATCGGCACGCTCCAAGACAACGGGAGGAGTTGGGGGAGCAGCGGTCGGTAGAATGGAAGGAGAAGGTAGAGGCGGTGAGACCACAGCATCCGGAGGCGGAGTCTGCTGCGCCCCGACGGCCGTGGTGGCGGCAGCAAGCGGGAGCACCTCGGGAGTCACTTGGGCCATGGGGGCTGGGCTCTCCCCAGCCAGCTCAGCCAGGCCTCGCAAGGGTGAGCGGGCAGGAGAAGCCCGTGCGTCACAATCGCCTTCACCTGCAGGCGGAGGCGTTGCCGCGGATGGGGCCTCGGGAGCCCCCTTCGGCTTCTTCGCCGTGGGCGCCAGCCTATCCAAGAGAAGCGAACATCAAGCCTCGGCGGCAGAACAAGAAATAAGAGATGAATGATCAAGCACTTACGGGTCGTCGCTGGAGGACTCAAGCAGCCTCCGGCCATACTTAAAGCCTGAGAGCCGGCTGGAGGGGTCAACCTCAGGAGCAGAAGGCACGTCTGCGGATCGCCCTGGAGCCAGGGCGGACCCGCGGGGGATCAACCCGGTCCTGTCCTTCTTCGGGATCGGGGGCGAGCTCCCGCTACCCAGCACGTCGTCACCCTCATCGTCATCGCTCAACGAAAGGCGGAGAGTACGGGACTTTGCGCCAGGGAAGGGGAGCCCTAGACTCTCCGCCAGTTGCCTCGGAGTCAGGGCCCTCTCTCCGCTGGAGTCGCCGGAGGACACGTCCACCAGTCCCTCGGGAGCCACCACGGGCACGGGCCCGTCCCCGTTGAACACGGGCATGGACTCCACCACCTGCTTCCAGTCATCGCGAAGGAACAAGGGTGTGGGCGCGCCATCCAACCTTGCCACCTCGCCCCCGACCAGAGATTGGAGAACTGTGGTAAAATCCTCGTCGCCCACAGTCGCGGGGCTCGGATGAGGCCTCCACATCGAAGGTGAGTACTGCCGAAGCGGAGCCAGTTTGTGCTCCAGGAACTCCCTCAGCAGCGACGCGCCGGTTAGCTTTGTCGCCGCCGTGCTGGCCGGCTTCAGGTCTGCGTCCATCTTCTCCAGTACCGGCTTCGCGCGGGGGTCCGTAAGCTCCGCCCGGGACCAGTCGCCGGAACTCACGGGCTGCTCCGTGGGGAGGATCAGCCGAGGGTGGATGCGCCCGACGTCCACCAAGACCCACTTGCTCCTAAAGCCCTCAATCCTCTTCTCGGGATTCGAAATGGCAATGGCGCCACCACACGTGACGAAGCTCGCGCATGCGGAAGGGGAACCACGGGTGACCCGGAGGTAGAAGTAGTGGCGCAGCAAGGCCACTGAGGGTTGCACCCCCACATGAGCCTCGCAGTAGTAGGCGAAGATCGCCGGGAGAAGGATGGAGTTGGGGTGGAGATGCAAAGCTTGAGTCGTAATGGCGGAGGACAGAGAGGAAGAACTCAAAAAAAGGAGGCACCATGTCCGCAGTAATGGAGCTTACGAAGAGAGGGTAGAAGGTGCTTCCTCGGCCCTCAGGGGTGGCGGAGCCGACCTTGAACACCCGCGCCCCGTCGATGCCCCGCGCCGCCGCCATCCGGCGCAATCGGGCAAGGCTCACCTCTGACACGTTCGACGAGTCTAGGGCAGGCGAAAACCAAGCTTCGGCCGGAGGCTGACGAGGCACCATGACTATCTAGGTCACACGGGAAGAGCAGATCTGGGAATTAGGAGGAAGGAAGGAGAGGCACAAGAAAGGGGATCTGAGCAGCAACCGAAGAAAGAGAAGAGCAAAGCCTGGGCGGGCGCTGCACCTTTAATAACCTGCGCGGTTGCTGAAGCACTCGCGTCCAGTCAACCGCCACGCGGCGCCCAAGGCCACAGGCTGTTTGGGCCCGCGGCGCTTCGCCCTTGCCCTTTCGCCTCTCGGCACGGCCAAGTCCGGGCGCGCCTTGGGCCCGGGGGCTACTGTCGGCGTTCTGGGAATGGGGGTCCCCAGACTTGCCTGCCTGCGCTCAAGGGGGCCCGACATGGCCCAACTTCATCAACACAAGACCCAAGACCCTCGCGAGGGGCCCAGCCTCACGGGTCGGACGACACAACACTTCCTCAAGCACGGCCTCGTCAGGCTGGCTCACGAGGAGGCGGAGAGATCAAGGCGGGGTACCCTGCGAGGTGCCCATGACGCAAGCCATGACGACCAAGGGCGCCAGGCGGGCGCCAGCCCGCGCAGTGTCCTTCCTTTCCTCTTTGGTGCAAAGGGGGCAAGCGCAGGCGAGAGGATCAAGCAAAGGCATCCATTTCGGTGCAACGAGACCAAGACCAGTCCAACGGTGGGAAGGAGGTCATCGTGGATCCCAGAACGGCGTCACCACAGGGCCTTTGGCAGGCGAGGACCAACTTTAGTCAGGATAAGTGTACCAGATGTTCCCCTTCGAATTGGCCAATTGTTGGCGCCCTTCCCGCTCAATATTTGGGAGAGGCCCAGGGCCTTTGCCTATAAATAGGACTAGCCACCCCCAGGGTAGAGGCATCGAGAGAACAATTTGGTATCTAGCAATCAGGGCAAGCAAAGAGCGAGCGAGCGAGAGAGAGAGAGAGAGAGAGAGAGAGAGAGAGAGAGAGAGAGAGAGAGAGAGAGAGAGAGAGAGAAAGAGAGAAGGGCGGCTGAACTCCTCCTAGAAGTTCATCCCCCTAGCCAAGAACAGACCCTCGCGAGGCTGTTCTTCCCTGTATTGTCCTTCATCACCAGCCCAAGAGGCAATCCACCACACCACACTGGAGTAGGGTATTACACCACACCGGTGGCCCGAACCAGTATAAACCCTGTGTCTCTTGTGTTGTTCTTTTAGTAGTTAGATCTTTGCGAGATGGAGAGGTAGAGGGCATAATCTCCACGCGCACCCCAGAGTTCGAACCTTAAGGGTCTGCCGGAACCCGAAATCAGATAGTCAACTTATTCAAATCAAGTCTACGATATAAAGAGAGAGGCATAACACTAACACCAGCTCCAAGATCACATAAAGCAGTTTTAACATAATTTCTTTTAATGGAGCATGGTATAGTAGGTACTCCTGGATCTCCAAGTTTCTTTTGTATTCCACCCTTAAAACTATAATTAGCAAGCATGGTGGAAATTTCAGCTTCCGGTATCTTTCTTTTATTAGTGACAATATCTTTCATGTACTTAGCATAAGGATTCATTTTGAGCATATCAGTTAATCGCGTACGCAAAAAGATAGGTCTAATCATTTCAGCAAAGCGCTCAAAATCCTCATCATCCTTTTTCTTGGATGGTTTCAGAGGAAAAGGCATGGTTTCCTTAACCCATGGTTCTCTTTCTTTACCATGTTTCCTAGCAACAAAGTCTCTCTTATCATAACGTTGATTCTTTGATTGTGGGTTATCAAGATCAACAGCAGGTTCAGCTTCTACATCATTATCATTACTAGGTTGAGCATCATCATGAACATCATCATTAATATTTTCATTAGGTTCATGTTCATTACAAGATTGTGTTTCAGCATCAGAAATAGGAATATCATTAGGATTCTCAGGTGTTTAAGCGACAGGTTCACTAGAAGCATGCAAAGTCCTATCATTTTTATTTTTCTTCTTTTTAGAAGGACTAGGTGCATCAATATTATTTCTCTGAGAATCTTGCTCAATTCTCTTAGGGTGGCCTTCAGGATACAAAGGTTCCTGAGTCATTCTACCAGTTCTAGTAGCCACTCTAACAGCATAATCATTTTTCTTACTATTCATTTCATTGAGCAAATCATTTTGAGCCTTAAGTACTTGTTCTACTTGAGTGGTAACCATAGAAGCATGTTTACTAATGAGTTTAAGTTCACCTTTAACATTAGCCATGTAATTACCCAAGTGTTCGAGCATATTTGAATTGTATTTCAATTGTCTACCAAAATAAGCATTGAAGTTTTCTTGTTTGACAATAAAATTATCAGACTTATAGTGAGGAATATCACCTTCATCAAATTTATAGAGAGAATTTACCTTTACTACCTGTGTCGGGTTGTCAAGACCATGAGTTTCTTCAATAGGTGATGGATTAAGATCATATGTTTCTTCAATAGGAGGAAATTCTTACCATCTTCAGCTTTAATACCTTTTTCTTTCATAGATTTCTTTGCCTCTTGCATATCTTCAGGACTGAGAAATAGAACACCTCTCTTCTTCGGAGTTGGTTTAGGAATGGGCTCTAGAATTGGCTCAGGAAGTGTCCAATTATTTTCATTTGTCAACATATTGTTCAATAGAATTTCAGCTTCATCTGGTGTTCTTTGCCTGAAAACAGAACCAGCACAACTATCCAGGTAATATCTGGAAGCATCGGTTAGTCCATTATAAAAGATATCAAGTATTTCATTTTTCTTAAGAGGATGATCAGGCAAAGAATTAAGTAACTTGAGAAGCCTCCCCCAAGCTTGTGGGAGACTCTCTTCTTTAATTTGCACAAAGTTATATATATCCCTTAAAGCAGCTTGTTTCCTATGAGCAGGGAAATATTTAGCAGAGAAGTAATAAATCATATCCTGGGGACTACACACACAACCAGGATCAAGCGAATTAAGCCATATTTTAGCATCACCCTTTAATGAGAACGGAAATATTTTAAGGATATAGAAGTAGCGAGATCTCTCATCATTAGTGAACAGGGTGGCTATATCATTTAAATCAGTAAGATGTGCCACAACAGTTTCAGTTTCATAGCCATGAAAAGGATCAGATTCAACCAAAGTAATTATATTAGGATCAACAGAGAATTCATAATCCTTATCGGTAACACAGATAGGTGAAGTAGCAAAAGCAGGGTCAGGTTTCATTCTATCATTAAGAGATTGTTGCTTCCATTTAGCTAATAATCTCTTGAGCTCATATCTATCTTTGCAAGCTAAAATAGCTAGAGAAGCTTCTTTATCAAAAACATAACCCTCAGGAATAACAGGCAAGTCTTCATCGTCACTTTCATCAATATAATCAGTTTCAATAATTTCTTTCTCTCTAGCCCTAACAATTTGTTCATCAAGAAATTCACCAAGTGGCACAGTAGTATCAAGCATAGAAGTTGTTTCATCATAAGTGTCATGCATAGCACAAGTGGCATCATCAATAACATGCGACATATCAGAACAAATAGCAGAAGCATGTTTAGGTGTCGCAAGCTTACTCAAAACAGAAGGTGAATCAAGTGCAGAGCTAGATGGCAGTTCCTTACCTCCCCTCGTAGTTGAGGGATAAATTGTTGTCTTCGCGTCTTTCAAGTTCTTCATAGTGACCAGTGGATATAAATCCCAAGTGACTCAAAGAATAGAGCTATGCTCCCCGGCAACGGCGCCAGAAAATAGTCTTGATAACCCACAAGTATAGGGGATCGCAACAGTTTTCGATGGTACAGTATTCAACCCAAATTTATTGATTCGACACAAGGGGAGCCAAAGAATATTCTTAAGTATTAGCAGCTGAGTTGTCAATTCAACCACACATGGATAACTTAGTATCTGCATCAAAGTATTTAGTAGCAAAGTAATATGATAGTAGTGGTAACGGTAACAAAAGTAATGGTAGCAAAGTAATATTTTTGGTGTTTTGTAGTGATTGTAACAGTAGCAACAGAAAAGTAAATAAGCTAAGAACAATATGTGAAAAGCTCGTAGGCATTGGATCGGTGATGGAGAATTATGCTGGATGCGGTTCATCATGTAACAATCATAACATAGGGTGACACAGAACTAGCTCCAATTCATCAATGTAATGTAGGCATGTATTCCGAATATAGTCATACGTGCTTATGGAAAAGAACTTGCATGGCATCTTTTTGTCCTACCCTCCCGTGGCAGCGGGGTCCTAATGGAAACTAAGGGATATTAAGGCCTCCTTTTAATAGAGTACCGGACCAAAGCGTTAACACATAGTGAATACATGAACTCCTCAAACTAAGGTCATCACCGGGAGTGGTCCCGATTATTGTCACTTCGGGGTTGCCGGATCATAACACATAGTAGGTGACTATGGACTTGCAAGATAGGATCAAGAACTCACATATATTCATGAAAACATAATAGGTTCAGATCTGAAATCATGGCACTCGCGCCCTAGTGACAAGCATTAAGCATAGCAAAGTCATAGCAACATCAATCTGAAAACATAGTGGATACTAGGGATGAAACCCTAACAAAACTAACTCGATTACATGATAGATCTCATCCAACCCATCACCGTCCAGCAAGCCTACGATAGAATTACTCACGCACGGCGGTGAGAATCATGAAATTGGTAATGGAGGATGGTTGATGATGACGACAGCGACGAATCCCCCTCTCCGGAGCCCCGAACGGACTCCAGATCAGACCTCCCGAGAGGTTTTAGGGCTTGGTGGCGGCTCCGTATCGTAAAACGCGATGAATCCTTCTCTCCTATTTTTTCTCTGCAAAAGCAAATATATAGAGTTGGAGTTGAGGTCGGAGGAGCTCCAGGGGGACCACGGGGTAGGGGGGCGTGCCCTAGGGGGGCAGGCACGCCCCCACCCTTGTGGCTAGGGTGTGGGCCCCCTGGTCTTCATCTTTTTCAAGGATTTTTTATTAATTCCAAATAGACTTTTCGTGAAGTTTCAGGTCATTCCGAGAACTTTTGTTTCTGCACATAAATAACACCATGGAAAGTCTGCTGAAAACAGCGTCAGTCCGGGTTAGTTCCATTCAAATCATGCAAGTTAGAGTCCAAAACAAGGGCAAAAGTGTTTGTAAAAGTAGATACGACGGAGACGTATCAGTTTGAACCCATGACCAAGAACAAGAAGAAGAATGACAAGACCAAACGACCTCCCCCTCTCAAGCAAACCTTTGTGAAAGAGGGAGAGGGTGCTTCCAAGGAGAGGAAGAACAATGTGAAGGGTGGTGGTGTCAAGAAAGGCAACGCCACCCCTTCCAACAAAGCCGGCGACTTTAACCCTTCTTATGTGTTGTGCCGTGCTAGTGATGGGCATGTTTATGCCAAATTTTTTGGTTCTCCTTATGAGTACATTGAATGGTCTATTTGGGTTCCTAAGACCCTTGTCACTAACATCAAAGGACCCATTACAAAATGGGTACCTAAAACCAAGCATTGATCTCTTGTAGGTGTTTGCTTCCGGTGGGGGATCATGGTTGCTCGATAGTGGAGCCACTAATCATATGACCGGAAGCAAGGACTTGGTGGTGGACGTTCACAAGATTCCATCTATGCCCACCAATGTCGAGTGGGGTGATGCCTCGTCCTCTAAGGTAGTGGGGCTTGGCAAGGTTGTCATTTCTCATGATCTCATGATCGAGAATGTCATGCTTGTTGAGTCCCTTGCATACAATTTACTCTCCGTTCGTCAACTTGCACTCATGGGATTTGCCACTTTCTTTGATATTGATACCATGGCCGAGCAAGACTCTTAAAGTAGCCTTTGTTGGGCATGTCGAGAATGGTCTCTATGTGATTAACTTCTCGGAGCGACCCACTAAGACCGCGACATGCCTAATGGCTAAAGTTGATGTGGGATGGCTTTGGCATCGCCGTCTAGCCCATGTCAATATGAGATCTTTGCAAAGTCTTCTCAAGGGGGACCATGTCCATGGACTAAAAAATGTTAGTTTTGCCAAAGGTCATGCTTGCAGTGCTTGTATCGAAGGAAAGCTTCATGAAAAGGCTCACCCTCCCACGACTGTCATCTACTCGAAGAGGCCTTTGGAGCTCCTTCACTTGGATGTCTTTGGGCCTCCATCCTTTGACAGTCTTTAGGGTAGAAAGAATTGCTCGGTGATTGTGGATGATTATTCAAGGTACACTTGGGTATACTTCTTCAAGAGGAAGAGCAAGACCCAACAAACTGTCATTGACTTTGCAAATGAAGCCCAACGACAACACAGTGCAAAGATCTTAACTATAAGAAGCGACAATGGCACCGAGTTCAAGAACTACACCTTGGATGAGTTCCTTAGTGATGAGGGGATCAAGCATCAATACTCCGCACCATACACCCCTTAACAAAATGGTGTAGCGGAGACGAAGAACCGGACGTTGATGGATGTGGCAAGGACCATGATGGCGGAGTTCAAGTCTCCATACAACTTTTGGGCCGAAGCCATCAACACCGCTTGTCATGCATCCAATCGGCTCTACCTCCGCAAGGGCTTGAACAAGACTCCTTATGAGATACTCACCGGTAACAAGCCCAACCTCAAGTACTTCCGGGTGTTCGGGTGTAAGTGTTCCATTCTCAAGAAAGGTGTTCGTTTGTCTAAATTTGAGGCTAGAGCTTATGAGGGTATATTTGTTGGTTATGCTACAAACTCTCATGCTTACCGTGTCCTCAATAAGTCCACAGGACTTATTGAGGAGACGCGTAACATGGAGTTTGATGAGAATAACGGCTCCCAAGTGGAGCAAAGTGGCACTTGTGATGTAGGTGATGAAATTCCTCCCCAAGCCATAAGAAGAATGGGAGTTGGCTTTATCCTACCCATTGAGGAACCCCTTGTGGCCAAAGGAGAAGGACAATGCTCCACTCAAGTGGAGCCATCACCAACCCAAGGCCCACGCACTTCCAAAGAACAAAATGAAGGCCCTCAACATCATGAACAAGACCAAGGGCAAGATCAGTCTCAAGACGGTGTTGAATCACCAAGTGATGCCCAAGGTCAAGTTCTCTCTTTTGAGCAAGTTCAAGATCAAGAGCAAGCTCAAGATCAAGAACAAGCTCAAGATGGCGCTCAAGATGATCAAGTGACCGCTCCTCAACTCACCCCGAGGAGGAATTGGAGCGTCGTGCCGCCAAGATTGCATCCAAGCTCTCAACCAAGGGTCATCTCATGAAGAATGTGCTTGGAAGCATTCAAAAGGGGGTAAGCACTCATAGACAATTGGCAAACTATTGTGAACATCACGCGTTTGTCTCGTGTGTTGAACCCCAAAAGGTCTATGAGGCGCTCGAAGATCCGGATTGGCTTAATGCCATGCATGAAGAACTCAACAACTTCGAGTACAACAAGGTGTGGAGATTGGTGCCAAGGCCAACGGGGAACCACAATGTCATTGAAATCAAGTGGATATTCAAGAACAAGCAAGATGCTCATGGGACCATACAAGACAAGAATGGTAGCACAAGGCTACTCCCAAGTCGAGGGTATCGACTAGGTGAAACCTTTGCTCCCGTTGCTCTCCTTGAATCCATTCGCTTGTTGATTGCATATGCTTATCATCACAACTTTAAGTTGCAACAAATGGATGTGAAGAGTGCTTTTCTTAATGTTCCTATTAATGAGTTGGTATTTGTCAAGCAACCCCCCGGGTTCGAGGATCCCTACTTCCCCGATCATGTGTATCAACTCGATAAGGCACTCTATGGCCTTAAACAAGCCCCACGTGCGTGGTATGACCACCTTGCCGAGTTGTTGCAAGACCGTGGATTTGAAGTTGGGAAAATCGACCCCACTCTTTTTACTAAGAAGGTCAAAGGGGAGTTTTTTGTGTGCCAACTATATGTTGATGATATTATCTTTGGTTCCACTAACAAAGCTTTCAATGAGGAATTTGCCGCCCTCATGACTTCAAAGTTCAAGATGTCTTCCATGGGAGAGTTGAAGTTCTTTCTCGGGTTCGTAGTGAAGCAAAGAAGAGAAGGAACCTTCATCAACCAAGCCAAATACACTCAAGACATGCTAAAGATATTCAAGCTAAGTGATGTCAAGCCGGCTTCCACTCCAATGCCCACCAAGTGCCAACTTGACATTGATCCCAATGGTAAAGCGATGGATCAAAAGGTATATCGCTCCATGATTGGCTCCTTGCTTTACCTTTGTGCATCTAGACCGGATATCATGCTGAGTGTGGGAATTTGTGCACGGTTTCAAGCCGCACCTAAGGAAAGCCACTTTGTGGCGGTCAAACGAATATTTTGATATTTGGCTCATACCCCAAACTTTGGCTTATGGTACCCAAGAGGAGCAAACTTCAAGCTTGTAGGTTATTCAGACTCAGATTGGGCGGGAGACAAAGTGGATAGGAAGTCGACTTCCGGAGGGTGCCAATTCCTTGGGTGCTCTTTGGTAAGTTGGTCTTCTAAGAAGGAAAGTTGTGTGTCTCTCTCGTCCACCGAAGCGGAGTATGTGGCGGCCGGTAGTTGTTTTGCACAACTTCTTTGGATGAGGCAAACTTTAAAGGATTACGGTGTCATTTGTGACAAAGTGCCTCTTTGGTGTGACAATGAAAGTGCCATCAAGATTTCTCTCAACCCGGTTCAACACTTCAAAACGAAGCATATTGAGATTCGATATCACTTCATCCGGGATCACATTAGGCGAGGGGAGATCGAGCTCAACTATGTCAACACTCATGGTAACCTTGCAAATATTTTCATGAACCCTTTGGATGAAGCAAGATTTCGCGAGTTAAAGCATGAGCTAAGTACCATTGATTCGAGCAATGTTGCTTGAACCCGTTCACCCCACCATACTCAACTTGTTGTCTTGTTTAGGTGTAGGCATGGACATAGGGGGAGTGTTGTTCTATCAATGAACTCTCCCTCCCCCATTATGCATAAATTGATCTAGTCTTTCACATTAGCCATTTTTATGGTACTTGTGCTTCAAAGACTAGTTTTGGTCATGGGCCCAAGGTTAAAATCTTCGCGGCGCCATACCTCTTGACTCAAACATAGGTGGCCTCGGCCACCGCCCTCTCTTAAAGAGGTGTGTGTTTCTTGTCCTCTCGCTAGTGTTCTCGTTGCTGTGTTTTGGTTCCCTCTTCTTGCTGTTTGTTTTTTCCCTTCTTTTTGAGCCAAGCCGTTTGGTGTCTAGTCTTTGGGTCTTGCTGGGCGGTACTGCCGCTGGTGGTGCGCGGTACTATCGCTTGTGTTGACAAGCGGTATTACCGCCCACCTGAGCGGTACTACCATTGAGGGGCGGGACCAGGGGGTTTTGTCGGGGCAGGGGGAGGTTTCGTCTCCCCCATACCCATTCGCACCGCCCACTCGTTCCTCTTCGTCTCTCCAGCGCCGACTCGTCGCGGGAGGGCTCCGGCGGGCCGCCGTCTCCGGGCCGTCCCTCTCCATTTCCTTCAGTGGAGTTGATCCCCACCCCGTCCTCTTGCCATGGATGCCGGTATTGCCCCTGTTTCTCTTCTCCTCTTGTCTAGATTTCAGATCTAGTGTCTTATGCTCGTTCTGTTCCTGCCAATTTTTGATCTCTTTTGCTGCGTTTGGTGGCTTATGCTCGTTCTTTCTGGTTGCTTCGTGTGTCCGTGTGTTTGGTTCCAAGTGATGGTCCGTCTGAGCAGCATGCGCGCCGTGTCAACCCCGGGCGTGCAACTTCCAAGCGCTACCGCACCTCTGAGACAACGGCGGCCTCATCAAGTGTTCCGCCTCCTCCTCAAATGAAGAAGACGAGTGCATCCAAGCCCAAGCCAAGGACCAAGTCTGTGACAGAGTTGTCTGCCAAGGAATTCTGGGAGAAGCGTCGGTGCAACCCATATGAGGTCGATCAAGAACCCGCCTTGGTCAACCGCCCGTTCTGGAACCGTTTTTCGTATGCCATCTACTTGTTGGGTAACGTAGTAATTTCAAAAACTTTCCTACTCACATGCAAGATCATGGTGATGCATAGCAACGAGATGGGAGAGTGTTGTCCACGTACCCTCGTAGACCAAAAGCGGAAGTGTTATAACAACGCGGTTGATGTAGTCGTACGTCTTCACAGCCCAACTGATCAAGCACCGAAACTACGGCACCTCCGAGTTCTAGCACACGTTCAGCTCGATGACGATCCCCGGACTCCGATCCAGCAAAGTGTCGGGGATGAGTTCCGTCAGCACGACGGCGTGGTGACGATCTTGATGTTCTACCGTCGCAGGGCTTCGCCTAAGCACCGCTATGATATGACCGAGGTGGAATATGGTGGAAGGGGGCACCGCACACGGCTAAGGAACGATCACGAAGATCAACTTGTGTGTATAGGGGTGCCCCCTTGCCCCCGTATATAAAGGAGGGAGGGGGAGGTGCGGTCGTCCCCTAGGGGTGCGCCTGGAGTAGTCCTACTCCCACCGGGAGTAGGACTCCCCCCTCTTGCCTTGTTGGAGAAGGAAAGGGGAAGGGGGAAAGAGGAAAGTGGGGCGCCGCCCCCCATTCCTTGTCCTATTTGGACTAGGGGGGAGGGGGCGCGCGGCCTTCCTTGGCCGGCCCTCCTCTTCTCCCTTAGGGCCCATGTAGGCCCATTATACCCCGGGGGGGTTCCGGTAACCCCCCGGTACTCTGGTAAAATCCTGATTTCACCCAGAACGATTCCGATATCCAAATATAGGCTTCCAATATATCAATCTTTATGTCTCGACCATTTCGAGACTGCTCGTCATGTCCGTGATCACATCTGGGACTCCGAACAACCTTCGGCATATCAAAACATATAAACTCATAATGAAACTGTCATCGTAACGTTTAAGCGTGCGGACCCTACGAGTTCGAGAACAATGTAGACATGACCGAGACACGTCTCCGGTCAATAACCAATAGCGGAACCTGGATGCTCATATTGGCTCCCACATATTCTACGAAGATCTTTATTGGTCAGACCGCATAACAAACTACGTTGTTCCCTTTGTCATCGGTATGTTACTTGCCCGAGACTCGATCGTCGATATCTCAATACCTAGTTCAATCTCGTTACCGGAAAGTCTCTTTACTCGTTCCGTAATACATCATCTCACAACTAACTCAGTAGTTGCAATGCTTGCAAGGATTATGTGATGTGCATTACCGAGAGGGCCCAGAGATACCTCTCCGACAATCGGAGTGACAAATCCTAATCTCGAAATACGCCAACCCAACATGTACCTTTGGAGACACCTGTAGAGCTCCTTTATAATCACCCAGTTACGTTGTGACGTTTGGTAGCACACAAAGTGTTCCTCTGGCAAACGGGAGTTGCATAATCTCATAGTCATAGGAACATGTATAAGTCATGAAGAAAGCAATAGCAATATACTAAACAATCGGGTGCTAAGCTAATGGAATGGGTCATGTCAATCACATCATTCTCCTAATGATGTGATCTCGTTAATCAAATGACAACACATGTCTATGGTTAGGAAACACAACCATCTTTGATCAACGAGCTAGTCAAGTAGAGGCATACTAGTGACACTCTGTTTGTCTATGTATTCACACAAGTATTATGTTTCCGGTTAATACAATTCTAGCATGAATAATAAACATTTATCATGATATAAGAAAATAAATAATAACTTTATTATTGCCTCTAGGGCATATTTCCTTCAGTCTCCCACTTGCACTAGAGTCAATAATCTAGATTACACAGTAATGATTCTAACACCCATGGAGCCTTGGTGCTGATCATGTTTTGCTCGTGGGAGAGGCTTAGTCAACGGGTCTGCAACATTCAGATCCATATGTATCTTGCAAATCTCTATGTCTCCCACCTGGACTAGATCCCAGATGGAATTGAAGCGTCTCTTGATGTGCTTGGTTCTCTTGTGAAATCTGGATTCCTTCACCAAGGCAGTTGCACCAGTATTGTCACAAAAGATTTTCATTGGACCCGATGCACTAGGTATGACACCTAGATCGTATATGAACTCCTTCATCCAGACTCCTTCGTTTGCTGCTTCCGAAGCAGCTATGTACTCCGCTTCACATGTAGATCCCGCCACGACGCTTTGTTTAGCACTGCACCAACTGACAGCTCCACCGTTTAATGTAAACACGCATCGGGTTTGCGATTTAGAATCGTCCGGATCAGTGTCAAAGCTTGCATCAACGTAACCATTTACGATGAGCTCTTTGTCACCTCCATATACGAGAAACATATCCTTAGTCCTTTTCAGGTACTTCAGGATGTTCTTGACCGCTGTTCAGTGATCCACTCCTGGATTACTTTGGTACCTCCCTGCTAGACTTATAGCAAGGCACACATCAGGTCTGGTACACAACATTGCATACATGATAGAGCCTATGGCTGAAGCATAGGGAACATCTTTCATTTTCTCTCTATCTTCTGTAGTGGTCGGGCATTGAGTCTTACTCAACTTCACACCTTGTAACACAGGCAAGAATCCTTTCTTCGCCTGATCCATTTTGAACTTCTTCAAAACTTTGTCAAGGTATGTGCTTTGTGAAAGTCCAATTAAGCATCTTGATCTATCTCTATAGATCTTAATCCCCAATATGTAAGCAGCTTCACCGAGGTCTTTCATTGAAAAACTCTTATTAAAGTATCCCTTTATGCTATCCAGAAATTCTATATCATTTCTGATTAGTAATATGTCATCCACATATAATATCAGAAATGCTACAGAGCTCCCTTTGGATCGATAAAACCTTCCGGTTGCATCATATACAACACTTCTTCCAGAAATCCATTCAGGAATGCAGTTTTGACATCCATCTGCCAAATTTCATAATCATAAAATGCGGCAATTGCTAACATGATTCGGACAGACTTAAGCATCGCTACGGGTGAGAAGGTCTCATCGTAGTCAATCCCTTGAACTTGTCGAAAACCTTTCGCACAAGTCGAGCTTTGTAGACAGTAACATTACCATCAACGTCAGTCTTCTTCTTGAAGATCCATTTATTCTCAATTGCTTGCCGATCATCGGGCAAGTCAACCAAAGTCCACACTTTGTTCTCATACATGGATCCCATCTCAGATTTCATGGCTTCTAGCCATTTTGCGGAATCTGGGCTCACCATCGCTTCTTCATAGTTCGTAGGTTCATCATGATCTAGTAGCATGACTTCCAGAACAGGATTACCCACTCTGGTGCGGATCTTACTCTGGTTGATCTACGAGGTTCGGTAGTAACTTGATCTGAAGTTTCATGATCATCATCATTAGCTTCCTCGCTAATTGGTGTAGGTGTCACAAAAACCGGTTTCTGTGATGTACTACTTTCCAATAAGGGAGCAGGTACAGTTACCTCATCAAGTTCTACTTTCCTCCCACTCACTTCTTTCGAGAGAAACTCCTTCTCTAGAAAGTTTCCGAATTTAGCAACAAAAATCTTGCCTTCGGATCTGTGATAGAAGGTGCATCCAATAGTCTCCTTTGGATATCCTATGAAGACACATTTCTCCGATTTGGGTTCGAGCTTATCAGGTTGAAGCTTTTTCACATAAGCATCGCATCCCCAAACTTTCAGAAACGACAACTTTGGTTTCTTGCCAAACCACAGTTCATAAGGCGTCGTCTCAACGGATTTCGATGGTGCCCTATTTAACGTGAATGCGGCCGTCTCTAAAGCATAACCCCAAAACGATAGCGGTAAATCAGTAAGAGACATCATAGATCACACCATATCTAGTAAAGTAAGATTACGACATTCGGACACACCATTACGTTGTGGTGTTCCGGGTGGCGTGAGTTGCGAAACTATTCCGCATTGTTTCAAATGTATACCAAACTCGTAACTCAAATATTCTCCTCCACGATCAGATCGTAGAAATTTTATTTTCTTGTTACGATGATTTTCAACTTCACTCTGAAATTCTTTGAACTTTTCAAATGTTTCAGACTTATGTTTCATTAAGTAGATATATCCATATCTGCTTAAGTCATCTGTGAAGGTGAGAAAATAACGATATCCGCCACGAGCCTCAACATTCATCGGACCACATACATCTGTATGTATGATTTCCAACAAATCTGTTGCTCTCTCCATAGTACCGGAGAACGGCGTTTTAGTCATCTTGCCCATGAGGCACGGTTCGGAAGTACCAAGTGATTCATAATCAAGTGGTTCCAAAAGTCCATCAGTATGGAGTTTCTTCATGCTCTTTACACCGATATGACCTAAACGGCAGTGCCACAAATAAGTTGCAGTATCATTATCAACTCTGCACTTTTGGCTTCAACATTATGAATATGTGTATCATTACTATCGAGATTCAATAAAAATAGACCATTCTTCAAGGGTGCATGACCATAAAAGATATTACTCATATAAATAGAACAACCATTATTCTCTGATTTAAATGAATAACCGTCTCGCATCAAACAAGATCCAAATATATGTTCATGCTCAACGCTGGCACCAAATAACAATTATTTAGGTCTAAAACTAATCCCGAAGGTAGATGTAGAGGTAGCGTGCCGACCGCAATCACGTCGACTTTGGAACCATTTCCTACGTGCATCGTCACCTCGTCCTTTGCCAATCTTCGCTTAATCCGTAGTCCCTGTTTCGAGTTGCAAATATTAGCAACAGAACCAGTATCAAATACCCAGGTGCTACTACGAGAATTAGTAAGGTACACATCAATAACATGTATATCACATATACCTTTGTTCACCTTGCCATCCTTCTTATCCGCCAAATACTTGGGGCAGTTCCGCTTCCAGTGACCAGTTTGCTTACAATAGAAGCACTCAGTTTCAGGCTTAGGTCCAGACTTGGGTTTCTTCTCCTGAGCAACAACTTGCTTGCTGTTCTTCTTGAAGTTCCCCTTTTTCTTACCTTTGCCCTTTTTCTTGAAACTAGTGGTCTTGTTGACCATCAACACTTGATGCTCCTTCTTGATTTCTACCTCCGCAGCTTTTAGCATTGCAAAGAGCTCGAGAATCGTCTTATCCATCCCTTGCATGTTATAGTTCATCACGAAGCTCTTGTAGCTTGGTGGCAGTGATTGGAGAATTCTGTCAATGACGCTATCATCCAGAAGATTAACTCCCAGCTGAATCAAGTGATTATTATACCCAGACATTTTGAGTATATGCTCACTGACAGAACTATTCTCCTCCATCTTGCAGCTGTAGAACTTATTGGAGACTTCATATCTCTCAATCCGGGCATTTGCTTGAAATATTAACTTCAACTCCTGGAACATCTCATATGCTCCATGACGTTCAAAACGTCGTTGAAGACCCGGTTCTAAGCCGTAAAGCATGGCACACTGAACTATCGAGTAGTCATCAGCTTTGCTCTGCCAGACGTTCATAACATCTGGTGTTGCTCCAGCAGCAGGCCTGGCACCCAGCGGTGCTTCCAGGACGTAATTCTTCTGTGCAGCAATGAGGATAATCCTCAAGTTACGGACCCAGTCCGTGTAATTGCTACCATCATCTTTCAACTTTGCTTTCTCAAGGAACGCATTAAAATTTCATGGAACAACAGCACGGGCCATCTATCTACAATCAAACATATACAAGCAAGATACTATCAGGTACTAAGTTCATGATAATTTTAAGTTCAATTAATCATATTATTAAAGAACTCCCACTTAGATAGACATCCCTCTAATCCTTCTAAGTGATCACGTGATCCATATCAACTACACCATGTCCGATCATCACGTGAGATGGAGTAGTTTCAACGGTGAACATCAATATGTTGATCATATCTACTATATGATTCATGCTCGACCTTTCGGTCTCCGTGTTCCGAGGCCATATCTGTTATATGCTAGGCTCGTCAAGTTTAACCTGAGTATTCCGCGTGTGCAACTGTTTTGCACCCGTTGTATTTGAACGTAGAGCCTATCACACCCAATCATCACGTGGTGTATCAGCACGAAGAACTTTTGCAATGGTGCAGACTCAGGGAGAACACTTATACTTTGATAATTTAGTGAGGGATCATCTTATAATGCTACCATCAATCAAAGCAAGATAAGATGCATAAAAGATAAACATCACATGCAATCAATATAAGTGATATGATATGGCCATCATCATCTTGTGCTTGTGATCTCCATCTCCGAAGCAACATCATGATCACCATCGTCACCGGCGCGACACCTTGATCTCAATCGTAGCATCGTTGTTGTCTCGCCAATCTTATGCTTCTACGACTATCGCTACCGCTTAGTGATAAAGTAAAGCATTACAGGGCGATTGCATTGCATACAATAAAGCGACAACCATATGGCTCCTGCCAGTTGCCGATAACTTGGTTACAAAACATGATCATCTCATACAATAAAATTTAGCATCATGTCTTGACCATATCACATCACAACATGCCCTGCAAAAACAAGTTAGACGTCCTCTACTTTGTTGTTGCAAGTTTTACGTGGCTGCTATGGGCTTTAGCAAGAACCGTTCTTACCTACGCATCAAAACCACAACGATAGTTTGTCAAGTTAGTGCTATTTTAACCTTCGCAAGGACCGGGCGTAGCCACACTCGGTTCAACTAAAGTTGGAGAAACCGACACCCGCCAGCCACTTGTGTGCAAAGCACGTCGGTAGAACCAGTCTCGTGTAAGCGTACGCGTAATGTCGGTCCGGGCCGCTTCATCCAACAATACCGCCGAACCAAAGTATGACATGCTGGTAAGCAGTATGACTTATATCGCCCACAACTCACTTGTGTTCTACTCGTGCATATGACATCTACGCATAAAACCTGGCTCGGATGCCACTGTTGGGTAACGTAGTAATTTCAAAAAAAATTCCTACGCACACGCAAGATCATGGTGATGCATAGCAACGAGAGGGGAGAGTGCTGTCCACGTACCCTCGTAGACCGAAAGCGGAAGCGTTATAACAACGCGGTTTATGTAGTCGTACGTCTTCACGGCCCGACCGATCAAGCACCGAAACTACGACACCTCCGAGTTCTAGCACATGTTCAGCTTGATGACGATCCCCGGACTCCGATCCAGCAAAGTGTCGGGGATGAGTTCCGTCAGCATGACGGCGTGGTGACGATCTTGATGTTCTACCGTCGCAGGGCT
Organism: Aegilops umbellulata; assembly: GCA_032464435.1. Lineage (NCBI taxonomy): Eukaryota > Viridiplantae > Streptophyta > Magnoliopsida > Poales > Poaceae > Aegilops > Aegilops umbellulata. The sequence goes on along the minus strand of CP136060.1, from coordinate 16,021,585 downwards.
TCGCCTAAGCACCGCTGCGATATGACCGAGGTGGAATATGGTGGAAGGGGGCACCGCACACGGCTAAGGAACGATCACGAATATCAACTGTGTGTCTAGGGGTGCCCCCCTTGCCCCCGTATATAAAAGAGGGAGGGGGAGGTGCAGCCGGCCCCTAGGGGTGCGCCTGGAGGAGTCCTACTCCCACCGGGAGTAGGACTTCCCCCTCTTGCCTTGTTGGAGAAGGAAAGGGGAAGGGGGAAAGAGGAAAGGGGGGCGCCGCCCCCTTCCTTGTCCTATTCGGACTAGGGGGAGGGGCGCGCGGCCTTCCCTGGCCGGCCCTCCTCTTCTCCCTTAGGGCCCATGTAGGCCCATTAACCCCCGGGGGGGTTCCGGTAACCCCCCGGTACTCCGGTAAAATCGCGATTTCACCTAGAACGATTATGATATCCAAATATAGGCTTCCAATATATCAATCTTTATGTCTCGACCATTTCGAGACTCCTCGTCATGTCCATGATCACATCTGGGACTCCAAACAACCTTTGGTACATCAAAACATATAAACTCATAATGAAACTGTCATCGTAACGTTTAAGCGTGCGGACCCTACGGGTTCGAGAACAATGTAGACATGACCGAGACACGTCTCCGGTCAATAACCAATAGCGGTACCTGGATGCTCATATTGGCACCCACATATTCTACGAAGATCTTTATCGGTCAGACCTCATAACAAACTACGTTGTTCCCTTTGTCATCGGTATGTTACTTACCCGAGATTCGATCGTCGGTATCTCAATACCTAGTTCAATCTCGTTACCGGCAAGTCTCTTTACTCGTTCCGTAATACATCATCTCACAACTAACTCATTAGTTGCAATGCTTGCAAGGCTTATGTGATGTGCATTACCGAGAGGGCCCAGAGATACCTCTCCGACAATCGGAATGACAAATCCTAATCTCAAAATACGCCAACCCAACATGTACCTTCGGAGACACCTGTAGAGCTCCTTTATAATCACCCAGTTACGTTGTGACGTTTGGTAGCACACAAAGTGTTCCTCCGGCAAACGGGAGTTGCATAATCTCATAGTCATAGGAACATGTATAAGTCATGAAGAAAGCAATAGCAACATACTAAACGATCGGGTGCTAAGCTAATGGAATGGGTCATGTCAATCACATCATTCTCCTAATGATGTGATCCCGTTAATCAAATGACAACACATGTCTATGGTTAGGAAACACAACCATCTTTGATCAACGAGCTAGTCAAGTAGAGGCATACTAGTGACACTCTGTTTGTCTTTGTATTCACACAAGTATTATGTTTCCGGTTAATACAATTCTAGCATGAATAATAAACATTTATCATGATATAAGGAAATAAATAATAACTTTATTATTGCCTCTAGGGAATATTTCCTTCACTACTTTGATGTGATCAAATCCAAGAAGAATCTTTTTGTTGTTGTTCGCTCCATCGACGTTGACTTTATGGAGAAGGATCCTGTCCACTTTGGGGAGGCTCTTCAGATGTGCTCTCAGTTGAACATCCTCAGGATCATGCAGTTCAACAAGGACTTTGATGCATATTTGGTGGCTCAGTTTTATGCCACCGTCCATCTTGGCACAGATGAGGACAGGACTCTGACTTGGATGACAAATGGCAGGCTGCTTTCTGTCAAGTGGAAGGCCTTCATGGAGCTTCTTGAAGTTGAGGATCACGGTCTTGAGAACCCAGTTGGCTTTCGCCCTCACCGCAATGCATCTTCCACTCACAAGCAACCTCTCTGGCCATACTATACCTTGAAGATTCACCCAGTGACTCAGAAGGAGACCTATGAGTTGCCTGCATTTCTAGACATTCTCCATCGCATCTTCAGGGAGACTCTCTTCCCTCGCATTGGCAACTTGGATATGGTACACTCCTTCCTTGTGGACATGCTTCTTTTCTGTCAGCATGAGAAGGAAGAAAACACTGGAGAATCCTTGGATATCTCTCATGTCATGTGGTCTGAGTTGGTTTCCGCCATCTCTGAGCGAAAGTGCCCTATCTATGGACCATTTATCATGTTGCTCATTGAGAAGGCCTGGGAGCGTGTCTATCCTAAGGTGTTGTTGGAGACTTGGGATCTAGTTTCTCATGAGATCAAGCGTCTGAGGAAGAAGGAGAACTGGGGCACTACAGCTCCGAGTTCTGGCGTTCCACCTGGAGCTGCTGAGATGGAGACCGAGGTTGATCCTGATGATGACGATGACTATGAGCCTTCTGGAGCAGAGCCCTCTTGGGCAAAGAAGCTCAAGCGCAAGATGAAGAAACTCTTCTGTATGGAGCCTCGTGGTCAGTACTTGACTCATGTGGCTGAGAAGCAGGCCAGGAGTCGTCACAAGGAGCTCATGCGCCAGTTAGGTGCGACCGTTGCCGGCCGTTCTGAGGGCAAGATCACTGATGAGGAGGAGTGGATTTAGCAGCACTGTCTGTGGACCGATTCAGACACCGAGCAGTTTCTGACTGAGGATGGAAGTGCAGACGATCCCGCCGGGATGTGATGATAGAGCCCCTCAGTTTTCTATCACCTGGAGCCATAGCAGCGTTCTTTGCCTTTTTGGTGTCTCGATGCCAAAGGGGGAGAGAGCTTAGGGATTTGTCGTTGTCGAGTTGCGAGCGTGTGTTTGTGTACCGTGTTTGCCTTGTCTGTCTTTCTTGCAAACTCTTTTCTCGTGTTTGGCACTTGTTTGGTTTGTGTTTGTGAGACCCGGTACCCTTTCATATGGTGTGAGACATATGCTCCCTTATCCTGTTTTTATCTAGTTTGTTAAGTAGCTTATGCTTCCTAGCTATATGTTCCATTACCTGTTGCTAATGCCGTCAGACTATAAAATATAGGGGGAGTATTGATCCCAATGTATGTGCTCTGCTTTACTTTGTCTCCTCTTCTTAGGTGCACACATTCAGGGGGAGCTCCATCTATATTTTGTAGTTCTGGGGTTCATCTACTTTCTTGTCTTACCTTTCTGTGCAAATCCCGTGTTGTCATCAATCCACCAAAAAGGGGGAGATTGTTAAGGCATGTTTCTCTCTAAGTTGTTTTGGTGATTGATGACAACATATTGCAGACTAATCATGTGCGTTGAGTATTTCAGAGATTCATCCTTTGGCACAAGACGATTTCCTTCCCTCAGAGTCTGAAGCGAAGACGATGTAGCCCTTTCGATTCAGTTTTGGTGGACTTGTGTCGTAGGAGTCACCGTACTATCAAGAGGGGGTCCGCATTGGTTAGGCTAGGGTGGAATCAACACGTACACATCTTTTTTGCACCCTCTGAACTTTTCCATTCCGTTGAAGGATCCCTTGCTGCCTTCTCCCTGAGGTTTGGTCCTAGCGTTAGTACCGCGAACCCCAGTGGTAGTACCGCTCGAGGGCTACAAGCGGCAGTACCGCTCCACAGCGGTAGTACCGCTTGGAGCTCTCAGCCGTAGTACCGCCGCGGCTCCGTGCTCCTACCGCCTCGACTCGAGGGTTCTCCTTTCGTGTCAGGTTTTGCGGCACTAACTGCGGTAGTAGAGGCGGTAGTACCGCTCTTAGGCGGTAGTACCGCCCTTACCACTGCGGTAGTAACGCCCTGGGTCCAGGTCCTGCTCTGCTTGTCGCTTCCTTCTATCTGCGCGGTACTACCGCGAGGTGGAATGGTAGTACCGCTGGCCACAGCGGTAGTACCGCCCTGTGAAGGGCTGAGCGAGGGTAACGGTTGGATTGTCTCCCCCCTTTTAAAAGGAGGTCTTCTTCTCCAAGTTGACTGACCGCTTTTTCCCCAAGCTCCATTGTTGCTCCAAAGCTCATTTTCGCCCGATCTCTCTCCATAGCCAATCAAACTTGTTGATTTTCTAGGGTTGGTTGAGAAGGCCCAGATCTACACTTCCACCAGGAGAAATTTGATTCCCCCACTCATCCCTTGCAGATCTTGTTACTCTTGGGTGTTTGAGCACCCTAGACGGTTGAGGTCACCTCGGAGCCATATTCCATTGTGGTGAAGCTCCGTGGTTTTGTTGGGAGCCTCCAATTTGGTTGTGGAGAGAGCCCCAACCTTGTTTGTAAAGGTCTGGTCGCCGCCTCCAAGGGCACCAATAGTGGAATCATGGCATCTCGCATTGTGTGAGGGCGTGAGGACAATATGGTGGCCCTAGTGGCTTCTTGGGGAGCATTGTGCCTCCACACTACTCCAACGGAGACGTACTTCCCCTCAAAAGGAAGGAACTTCGGTAACACATCCTCGTCTTCACCGGCTCCACTCTTGGTTATCTCGTGCCTTTACTTATGCAAGCTTATATGTGTTGTTTCCTTAGCTTGCTTGTGCACTTATTGTTGTTGCACCATATAGGTTGCTCATCTAGTTGCATATCTAGACAACCTACTTTGATGCAAAGTTTAAATTGGTAAAGATAAGCTAAAAATTGTTAGTTGCCTATTCACCCCCCTCTAGTCAACTATATCGATCCTCTCAGTCACAACTGCTAGTGCAAGTGCCACAACTCATGGGGTTTTAGGGATTTTATGGAGTGGATTATTGTTTTTCATAATTAAAAGTGCTCCCAAATGTTTTTCTACCACAAGGAAATGACTTATAAGCCAAGCCCTCCATTCGATGGAATCTTTTTGGTAGTGTTTTTTGTTGGGGAACGTTGCAGAAAATCAAAAAATTTCCTACGGTTTCACCAAGATCCATCTATGAGTTCATCTAGCAACGAGTCATAGGAGAGAGAGATTGCATCTACATACCACTTTGTAGATCGCGAGCGGAAGCGTTCAACGAATGGGGATGAAGTAGTCGTACACACCGTGATCCAAATCACCGGAGATCCTAGCACCGAAAGCACGGCACCTCCGCGTTCAACACACGTACGGTCAGCGTAACGTCTCCTTCTTCTTGATCCAGCAAGGCAAAGGAGAGGTTGGGGAAGAAGACTCCAACAACAGCACGACAGCGTGGTGATGGTGGAGCCGCAGTACTCTGACAGGGCTTCGCCGAGCTCTTACGGAGGAGGAGGAGGTGTTGGAGAGGGAGAGGGAGGCGCCAGGGCATAGGGTGTGCAGCCCCCCTCCCCTCCCCCCTTTATATAACCCCTTGGGGGGGGCGCCGGCCCTAGGAGATGGAATCTCCTAGGGGGGCGGCGGCCAGGGAGGGGGGCTTGCCCCCCAAGCAAGGGGGGCGCCCCCTTTAGGGTTCCCCCCCCAACCCTAGGCGCATGGGCCTTTGGGGAGGGAGGCGCACCAGCCCACTATGGGCTGGTTCCCTCCCTCACACAGCCCATGGGGCCCTCCGGGATAGGTGGCCCCACCCGGTGGACCCCCCGGGACCCTCCGGTGGTCCCGGTACAATACCGATAACCCCGAAACTTGTCCCGATGTCCGTATGATGACTTTCCATATATAAATCTTTACCTCCGGACCATTCCGAAACTCCTCGTGACGTCCGGGATCTCATCCAGGACTCCGAACAACATTCGGGTTACTGCATATACATATCTTCACAACCCTAGCGTCACCGAACCTTAAGTGTGTAGACCCTACGGGTTCGGGAGACATGCAGACATGACCGAGACGGCTCTCGGGCAATAACCAACAGCGGGATCTGGATACCCATGTTGGCTCCCACATGCTCCACGATGATCTCATCGGATGAACCACGATGTCGAGGATTCAATTAATCCCGTATACGATTCCCTTTGTCAATCGGTATTTTACTTGCCCGAGATTCGATCGTCGGTATCCCAATACCTCGTTCAATCTCGTTACCAGCAAGTCACTTTTCTCGTACCGTAATGCATGATCCCGTGATTAAACACTTTGATCACATTGAGCTCATTATGATGATGCATTACCGAGAGGGCCCGGTGATACCTCTCCGTCAAGCGGAGTGACAAATCCCAGTCTCGATCCATGTCAACCCAACAGACACTTTCAGAGATACCCGTAGTATACCTTTATAGTCACCCAGTTATGTTGTGACGTTTGGCACACCCAAAGCACTCCTACGGTATCCGGGAGTTACACGATCTCATGGTCTAAGGAAAGGATACTTGACATTGGAAAACTCTAGAAAACGAATTGTGCGATCTTATGCTATGTTTAGGATTGGGTCTTGTCCATCACATCATTCTCCTAATGATGTGATCCCGTTATCGATGACATCCAATGTCCATAGTCAGGAAACCATGACTATCAGTCGATCAACGAGCTAGTCAACTAGAGGCTCACTAGGGACATATTGTTGTCTGTTATTCACACATGTATTACGATTTTCGGATAACACAATTATAGCACGAATAAAGACAATTATCATGAACAAGGAAATATAATAATAATGCTTTTATTATTGCCTCTAGGGCATATTTCCAACATTTTTTTGCCAATTCTTTCATGCGGCAAGCCACATTTAATTGTAACACGTGCACAACCGGTGGCGACCCTTTTTATTTTTATTTTCTTATTTTTTTCATTCCATTTTTTTCTTTTTCTTGTTATATATTTTCCCTAATTAGTCACACGTATGAGAGTTGCGTGCGACACACCCAGGGACAATTATAGACGTTGCAATACACACAGTGTCGGGGGTTGGGTGCGACATATGCCAAAGGATGGCTTATCATGGTGGGAGCGAGTAGAACGTTGCCGGCGCCCGGAAGCGGGATGAGGCGTAGACACGAACGTCGGCATACTTTACCCAGGTTCGGGCTCTCCTAGGAGATAACACCCCTAGTCCTGCTCCGCGGGGTATTCGCATGATCACTAAGGCACTAGTGGATACAATGGTGCTCCTCGAGGTGTGTGCTAGAGGTAGGAGAAGGCAAGCTCGCTCTCTCCTTCCTCTAGGTATGAGTCTAGGTCTAACAGGTTGGAACCCTTTGCATGGGTGCCCTGGGGGGTTTATATAGGCCTACCCCCAGGGGGTACAATAGTAATCTGGCTGGGTGTAGGACCCGACTGTTAGTGTCTCTGGTCGCCGGCTTCTCCGCCGACTGCTGGGGCCCGCCGCCTGGTGGGCCCCGCCGACTGGCCTGGTATGGAGACGACAGACCGCTCCCGTCGCTCGCGGGTCTTGCCGGCTGCTGGTTACTGTAGCCGCAATGCTAATGACGCGTACTTGGTCAGGGAAGCGTGGCTACAGTCCCGCCGTCTGGTGGGAGATCACTGTAGTCACTTCGTGTCTCATCTGGTTAATGGCGCACGGACCCCGAGGGAGGAGTAGGCCGCCTGCTAGAGGTCGGCCTCCCATGGGTCCGACTGTCAGGCTTCCGCCGTCTTCCGGGCTCTCGCTGCCAGGCAGGGCCCGCCGCCTGCAGGATGTACCAACAGGCCGTCGTGGGAACAGGGCTCCGCCTGACAGGAGTGACGTCAAGGGTGGAGTGGCAACAGTGCCGCGTCGTGCGGAGATCTCCGCCTGTACGGGGCACTGTGGCCACGCCTTGCCCTTGACGTGGGGGAGATGGGCTACACTGTAGCCACATCCCGTCTTGTCTTCTTAATGGGCGCGCAGATTCTGAGGGTGCCGTGGGCCGCCTGCTAGGAGCCGGCCTCTCTGGAGGCCGCCTGCTAGGAGTCAGCCTGTCTTGGTGCCGCCCTCTGAAGCCTGGCCGTCTTCTGGCAGCCGGTCGCTCGAGCCAGCCGGCCACCAGAAGGCGGCGCTTCATTCTGGATGTTTGTGGGGCGCAGCCGACCCATTGTCTTGAAAGGCTCAGGGACTCGGGTTAGGCTACCCGTGGCCCTTTACTCCGACACACAGAATTGGTGCGAACCTAAGGCGCAACTGGCGTGGCCAATGTGGAACTGCAAGCAATGAAAAAGGTGGCAATTGCAAGCAAATAACATGCCCGCAACATCCATGTGTATCTTTTTGTAGCCGTCATGTGTGCCCGTGTTTTCCTTCTTTGACTTTGCAAAAAAGACATTGTTCAAGAATTCATTCGATTAATCAGTTAACGGGCCAGTTAATTGCTACTTGTAGGGTGGCCGACTCGAATAGCACCTATTCACCGCGTTAACTTGCCAGAACGATTAAATGGCATGTTAAACTGATTAATCCTTGCTGGCCCGTTATCTGATGGGCAAACAAAACTTGATTGTTTGGCCCGTAACCCCTTTCAGCCCCATCCCGCTCCTATATAGCTAGAGTTTGGCCCTCCTCCCGCTCCTCTCATCTCCTTCCATCCTAGATGGTGTGGTCAGATCCTCGTTGGCACCGTCGCTTCCCCTTTCCCCTCAGCGTGCTGCTACTTCCTCTTCTCCTTTGTGACCTACCACCTCTCGCAACCGACGCGTTTCAGATGCCCACGCCGCTGCCATCACCTTCCCTCTGTGTGTCGCAATCGTGTGGCCGCCATCTCTTGGAGTTGCAGCCCAGGCGAAAATTAGGAAAAACATGTTGTTGTATACATGTTGTTGATGGTTTTTGACGCCCACATGGATGGTTGATAATGATTGTTGTTGCATACATGTTCGTGATCTATTGAGAAAACAAAACAATGTCATTTGCTTCATATTAGTAATGTTGATTTTTTATAGCATTCAAGTTCTATTGTCTTCATACATTCTGTTTTGCCTATTGGGTACAAAATTCCACCGATTAATGGTTGGCCGATTAATCCAGTTAATAGAACGATTCATAGATTAATCGCTACTCCCAAGCCGAGCGAGTAGGTACCAGTTAACGATCCTCAACTCTCAAAAAAGTTAAGTATCATTTGGTTGTGACATGTGCTATTTTTCTTCTTCTTCATTTTTCACCTTCTTTTTTCACTTTTGGCCTTGCAATTTTGGACAGTCCAAGACACAAGGAATAGAAAAAAGACAACACATCAGTAAAAAAACACAAATACAAAAGTAAACAAAAGAAAAGAAGCACAAAGCTGACTCCATGCATGTGCAGCCCAATATCAACCCATGTTGCCGCACCTAGACAATAGACAACCAGCAGAAAAGGAGAACTTGTCTACGAGAAAAAAAAAGAGAGAGACATAAGTGATCGACAGAGGTATATGTATGATCAATTCAATTAGATGGATGGTGTCAAACTAATTTTCCAGATCTAGAGTTCGATGATGTGTCTAGGGTGTTGCCCTGGTCTGGTTCGTCCAATGGTAATGGTTTCGTCTTTGACGAGCAACCTTGGTGGTCCGCGATGCTGCATATCAGCGATGGAGCTGCGTCGAGCTCGGGTGTGAAGGTGATCCGTCATGTTTTACTTCAATGGCTGCTATGGTGGTGCCAGAGGCAGGTGATGGGTGTTGATGTCAAGATCAGAGAATTATTGGTCTTGTTTATAATATTAATTCTTGGCTGATGTTTCTTTGTGCAAAGGCTAGCGGTTTATTATCTTTTTAGTTTTGTCGAGTCGGTTAATATAAATGAGATATGTATTCAAAAAGAAAAACTGACCTCCCAACTCTTGCACCCGGTGAGAAAAATCTAACAAACTAACCTCCCAAACCGGTATGATATAAATGAGACACATACTATACATCATTCATCACCATCGAAAAATGTGCGAGTGACCTTTGCAAGGGATGGGCGCGTGCGTGACGATGGAGATGGACTGCCATGCTGCGTGTCACCGATGGCCCACGCGGCGACGCCAGCTAGAATCGCTTCACGGAGGCTGACCACGCCGTTGCACTACGCATAGGACACTGCACCTAAGGCCAACTCCACCGCGCGACCCTATCCTGTCCGGCCCCGTTCGTTTGGGGTAAAAGGGACAAAAAAGGCGGCCCAACGCGTGGGAGCAAATGGACTTTTGTCCGTTTTGTGTCCGCTTTCGACCCATCCCCGGCCCAAACTTGCGCTGGTTTTGGGGTGAAACGGACAGCGCGCGGACGGGCGGGACGCGCGCGCTTGTCCTCCCCTGGCCCGCCTGTCGGGGACACTAGCAGTCCCTCCGCTCCCAACGCTTCACCCTCTCTCCCCGCCCCGCCCCGCCGTCGGCGCCGCCGCTATTCTCCGGCCGCCTCCTCACCGCGCAGCCCCCCCGCCGTCCATACCAACCCACGTCTCGACATGGCCGCCACCACGCCCGCGCTTCCGCCGTAGTTTTGGTCGTCGATCGGAGGAGGTTTGGCCGTGGCCGTCCTTGCCGGTGGCAGAGCGGGCACGACTGCCGGCGACGTACCACGCCGGCCGAGGCAGATTCCGACGAGAGCTCCAGAGCGGCCTGTAGCCGGCCGGCAACCACCCTGCTGCGTCGAGGTGATCATCGCGGCCTCTTCGCCACCACGACCGCAAGGTGTTCGACCTTTTGCCAACAAAGGTATGGACAGTGGAGACGAGTTTTTCTTCCATCACTTCCTTTGTTCATCGGACGATTCGTCGTCGGATGATGACGATCTTGTGGTGGCTGCACTGGTCGTTCACGACCATATTCAACGGCAGCTTCCTCGGTACAGGGGGTCAGTCCCTGTCCGTGCTCCCAACCTGAACCGCAACAGGGAGAGAGGCCACGCCCTGCTCTATGCAGATTACTTTGCCAACACCCCGCTCTTCAAGCCAGATAAATTTTGTCGCCGTTTTCGTATGTCAAGGCATGTGTTCAATCGTATCCGAGAGGGAGTGGTTGCTCATGACCCATACTCCGAGTGCAAGACGGATGCCCTTGGCAAGCTTGGATTCTCCTCCTACCAGAAATGCACCGCGGCCATCCGCATGCTTGCATATGGAATTCCAGGCGATCTGGTGGATGAGTATGTGCGTATGAGTGAGACAACATGTCTGATGTCAATGTACAAGTTTTGTCAGGCTGTGATCGAGGTCTTTGGGCCAGAGTACTTGAGGCAGCCAACTGCCGCTGATACAGAGAGATTGTTGGCGACCAACGCAGCTAGAGGATTTCCAGGTATGCTTGGCAGCATAGATTATATGCACTGGGAGTGGAAGAACTGTCCATTTGCTTGGCAGGGCCAGTACAAGGGGCATGTTAACGGGTGCACTGTCATATTAGAAGCGGTGGCATCACAAGATCTTTGGATATGGCATTCTTTCTTCGGCATGGCAGGTTCTCACAATGATATCAACGTGCTGCAGCGTTCTCCAGTCTTCGCGAGGCTTGCAGCAGGCCACTCCCCACCTGTCAACTTTGAGATCAACGGCCACTATTACAACAAGGGATACTATCTAGCAGATGGTATATATCCTCAGTGGTCAACTTTTGTGAAGACAATCTCGAAACCCCAAAGTGAGAAGAGAAAGAGATTTGCCCAAATGCAAGAGAGTGTTAGAAAGGATGTGGAACGTGCTTTTGGTGTGCTTCAATCCCGGTGGGGTATCGTTCGAAACCCTGCACTGTCATGGGATGAAACAAAGCTTTGGGAGGTGATGACTGCTTGTGTGATCATGCACAACATGATCGTCGAGGACGAGCGTGATGAGAGTATCTTCAACCAAGGATTTGATTATCAAGGTGAAAATATTGAGCCCCTGCACCAAGACCCGGCCACATTTGAACAGTTTGCCCAATTCCACCGTGAGATGCGTGATTGGCACACTCATGTGAATCTTCAAAATGACTTGGTTGAGCACGTGTGGGATCACGTTGGCAACCAATAGATGTATTTGTCCATTTTATGTTCAGTCAAGACAATTTCGATTTGGTTGTCAAACTATTTTATTAAAGACAATTTCAATTGTGTTGTAAAACTATTTTAATTTTCAGACAAATATTTGGGTTCGAAACTAGTTTCATGTAAATTTGGGCAATTCTTGGCCCTGACGGACAAGAAGGGGCAAAAGTATGCGGCCGCGCGCTGGGCGTACGACCACCGCATCCCGGGACAGGCCCGGACACGACCCCAAATCCCTACCCAAAGGGACAAAAACCGAATAAAACGGACATCCGTTTGGGGTCGCGCGGTGGAGTTGGCCTAACGTTCCCGCCGTATCACTCCCGGTTTTGAGAAATTTACAAGTGCTCAGCTCGCCCTGCCCCTACGTTTACAATCAGCCGATGCCATCCGAAACGTGGAGTAGCATCAACATGGACAAGGGCGGGCGGTGCAGCGTGGAGTAGAGTGCTCTACCGTCTGCCTGGTAGCTTCTCGCTTTTGAAGCAGCGTCGATCACGGATCGTGTCGGGAGGAACAGCCTGACAAGCTCCCACGCAGCTCAAGCTAACGCTAGTTTGACAAACTGGAGCCACCAATCGTACGGCACGCAGCTACGGAGGAATCTTGAACTAAAGTCCACTGAACACGAGAGTAAAAAAAGGCACAGGTCCCGGAAGCCGAAGTCTGACTTCTACTCCTCCCTGTACCCGCTGAGGCTGGGTCGACGACGTGCACGCATGCACATGGACTGACGGTGGCGAAGCAGCAGTGCCTCACAAGTGTCGTGAAACCCACCTCACGCCACCGATAATGGAGCAGGAGCAGCAGCAACCGTGTACCTGAGCAGCCCTCACATGACCACATGGGTTACTGGTATTTTACATTCTTTTACTTCAAGGTTGAGGGTACTCTACTAGCAAAATGAAGCTGCCACCTTTCTTTCACTGTTTGCATACTCTAACACAGTTAGAGTTAGAGTTATTTTCTAACCCATTCTAACCCAAATAAGCATCTCTTCACCGGAATAGTTGGGTTAGATGGAACTAACACACTCTAACCCTTCCTATTTGGGTATTTTTGGGTTGTTTGAGCCCCCAACTAACCCAAACTAGCTCTAACCCCATAATCCAAACAGGCCCAAGGACGCGTTTAGAGGACGTGGATCGTCTGACTTAGATATCTCTGTCATACCCTGCCTTTGAGTCACTGGCAGGTGGGCTGACTTTGAACTCCACGCACAACATCGTACATTTTATGCTAATCGCAAAAAGAAAGAAACATCGTACATTTAATGCTAATCACAAAAAGAAAAGAACATCGTACATTTAATGCGCTTTCACGCCACCGACTCGCACTGATCGGATCCGGAGTGTACACACCAAGGTCCATGGCTAGCTAGCTATAAAGACCGCACGACGGGGCCTCTCACTCCGCAAGCTAGTACATCCCTTAAGCATCAATCGAGCTCGAGTTAGTTTTGGTGATTTGCATTGCAGAGTTGCGGGCTTGCGGCGATGGTGGCTCAGGGAAGAGGCAGTGCGGCCACCGCTCTGGTCGCCGGCGTCGTGCTCCTGTGCGTGCTCCTTCCAATCACCGGCGCGGCCGCGATGGCGCGGCAGGCGCCGAGGACGTACGTGGTCGGCGACGACAAAGGCTGGGGTCGCGACCTCAACTCATGGTGGCCGAAGGACAAGACCTTCTACGCCGGCGACGTGCTCGGTGAGTCGCTGCTGTTGTGAGGTTCTCTTCCAGCTAGGCAGCTAGCAAGCCATGGGCTATAGGCCTATAGGCTATAGCCTTCTCCAATGTTGCATGGGTTGCGTACTTGCATGTGTTGATGGAACGGCTGCAGTGTTCAAGTACGACAAGGAGCTCCACGACGTGTCGGTGGTGGGCGGCAAGGGGTACCAGCGGTGCGAGGTGCCGAGGCACAGCACGAAAAGCTGGGTGATGCGCACCGGGAACGACCAGGTCACGCTGCGCAGGGGCAACAACTACTTCATCTGCGGCCTGCCGGGCCACTGCGACAAGAACATGAAGCTCGCCGTCAAGGCCTGGTAGATCTATCCATCCGGCTGGCCGGCATGCGTCATCATCAGTCGATGTTTGCAGTGCATGCTTCGCCTGGCCGTCGATAACTGTTCAAGCCTTGCTGGGTTCTCGAGTTAATTTATTTGCCTCTCGAATTGGGGTTGTCACTTGTATTACAAACCTAATTTATCGTGGATCATGCGTGTCTTCATCGAGTAAACTTGACGGTTTCGCTATGTTATCCTATATATAACTAAGTAGTTGATCCTCAGTAACCTATTTATCTCAATATACAACTATGCCACCTCAACTTGCGAATAGTCATGCATGGAAAAAACCACACTTCAACATGCAACCATTCATGCGAAAGGCTTAAATATTTTAATTACTTTATTATGCTACAATTCAACAGATATTTTATAAGTGTAGAATAATCATATGTATTTTCAGTTTGTTCTTATATCCAGATATTCAATTTTCATAATATCAAATTTCATTGAAATATATTGTAAAAAGTTCCCGCGTCAACGAGCGGTATATCATCTAATTACTGTGAAAGCTAAGGACTTGGTTGATTAATCGAAATTAAACCCATTAAGCTGCACGTGAAGGGCGGCCAACCAGCTACGCCACATGGCGCAAGCTGGTTGGCTGCGGTGAGAAATCTTTTGGAAATTTCTAGATGAAGGTGTGGATTATTTTTTAAATGTATTTTCTTTTAATTTGAGGTGAGGACCTCTGGTATTTTTTAAAGGGTTTTTATCATTTATACCACCAGTTGTGTCTCACTACTCAGTTTTGCCACTAGGAATTTTAACTGCTAAAAAATGCCATCGCTTCGTTAGGTGCATGCTCAAAAATGCCACTCGACACCATGATTGTCAGCTCAAATCTTGTTTGCCATGTCATAATGACCAAAATACCTATAGAGCAACATGTGAGCTCTCTCTATCTCACTACAATAAAGTGTGGGTCCCACTTGATCCCAACAGCGTTCTTATTTTCTCTAAAATTATTCGCTTGCTTACTCCAAACAAGTGGGGTCCACCCTTATCTTTGTGAGATAGAAAGAGCCGACATGTGGGTATAGGGTTATTTTTGTCATATAACATGGTCAACGAGTTTGACCTGACAATAACGATGTCTAATGGCATTTCTGAGCAAACATCTAATGGAATGATGGCATATTTGAGATATGTAATGGCATTTTGAGAAAACATCTCATGGAGCGATGGCATTTTTGAGCAGTTATAATTTCTAATGGCAAAACTGAATAGTGAGACACAATTAATGGCATAAATGATAAAAACCCTTTTTTAAATGGAGGGTCATGCAAAGTGTCACTCGTTGGTAGGCTGTGGTGGTATTTTTTTTACTTATTTTTAGATGAAAGTGAGGATTTTTTTTTCAGGATGTTTTTCTTAGACGGAGACGAGGACTCTATGTATTTTTAAAAAAAATAAAAACGTGCACACAACTTCCTTTCAAGTAGCACCATAGGGTGGCGCCAGGCCCGGCCCTGAGGGGGGGCAGGGGGGGCGGCCGCCCCGGGCCCCCAACGTCCAGGGGCCCCTCCCCCAAGTGCGCAGTAGCCTGCCTACAGGTTAGTAAGAAACTATGGGCCGTGGCCCAAGCAAGTAACCAAGCGTGGGACGCAGTCAATGGCAAACATAGCGATTCTTCTTATTCCTTGACGGACTTGACGAAGCAATCCCAGATCCTACGCCGTCTTTTCGTGATAATAAATACGGCAACAGCGTCATGTTCGTTTTCTTGTAATGTCATTCCTAATTCTGATCGCTAGTTCGCCG
This sequence comes from Aegilops umbellulata, assembly GCA_032464435.1. Lineage (NCBI taxonomy): Eukaryota > Viridiplantae > Streptophyta > Magnoliopsida > Poales > Poaceae > Aegilops > Aegilops umbellulata. The sequence goes on along the minus strand of CP136060.1, from coordinate 16,006,169 downwards.
TCTCGTCGATGCCGATTTCTGTTCCCGGGGCCGATCAGTACTCAGTACGCGAAGCCGCTTTGCTCTCTCGCCTTCAAGCACTGAACATGCAGACACACACATCGCTGATTCACCGATTGCTACAGCCAGATGCGAGTCCACATCGCATCATCGGCTCATCGCTGAAGCCCCTACAACCAAAGCCGATTGGATCCATCCAAGGTACAGTACGCTATATTATTACTGTCGCCCAATCTGTACCCCCTATATGTTTAGTACTTACTATTACGTAATTTATCCTTCGGATATACTATGATTCATAGCTGGCACCGATCAACCTTTGATTCCATTAGTGTGTGGATGACTTGATACAGTCAGAGATATGCTCTTGATAAAATTTTCAAGAGTAATACTGGTGCTTCATTGAACCCAGATGGTTAATTACGATAGTTGTAATTGATGGGAATTCTGAATCAGATCAAGAGGAAATGTTGGCATCAATACCGGTGATAAAAATGTAAGTTCTCCTGGGATTACAGTTATTTCAACAGGTGCACATACACAATCTGCTAGTGTTGATGAACATCAAGTTTTGCGGTTATTTAACTAAAGGTTATGAAATTCGCTTTCTCAGATGGTGCAATGTATACTATTGTGTTTTTCTAGCACGCGAGGGAAGTCAATTTTTATCCTAATGCTTCTATAATCTATAGCTTACCATCTTATTTACAGTAAAGTTAAAAGAGGTAATTACACCAGTGGTGCCTTAACTTGCCATCAATGTTCAGTTTGGTGCATAAACTTGAAAAATACGCCCAACTGGTGCTAAAACTTGGCTCTTTCGTTCAAATACGGTTCAGTTCACGTTTTGATACATCCGCACTGCTGACTAGGATGCCAGCGTGCCTGCGGGGCCCATTGTCAGCGACTGCGAGTGCGCAGAGAGGCGTGTGGCTGGATTGTTTCGGAAAAAACCCTTCATGTTTTTATTTTTCGCACAGAAGCCCCTGAGCCGGTGGGACACAACAGAGCCAACGCTTCGACCCACCCCAGAATCCCTAACCTCGTTCCCCTTTCGACCTTAGCGGCACAAGTAGCGCTGGACGGCGGCGACGATCCCTAGAGCTGGATGGCGGCGGGGAGCCCTGGAGCTGGTCTACGGCGGCGAGCCTTAGAGCTGGTCGGCGGCAGCGAGGGCTGGGGCTGGTCGATGGCGGCGAGCCCCTAGAGATGGACGGTGGTGGCGAGCCCTGGAGCTGGTCTACGGCGGCGAGCGCTGGAACTGGTCGGCGGCGGCGAGCCCATAGAGCTGAGGTTAGCGACGCCGGCCACCTCTCTCATCCCTTCTGTCACCCACATTTGACTCCCTCTCTCACCCCTGTTTCACTTGTCGTCCATGTACAGCACCAGCGTACCGCGAATGGTCGACATCGGGGCGAAGATGGAGGAAGACGAGGAGCAATGGGCCAAGATTGTTCTGTCTATATTGGGGCAAAAATCAAGTATTCAATCCATATCCCCCTCTCTAGTACTCTGTATGTGAGGTATTGTGGATTTTCTTATTTCATTCTCAGGAGGAGAAATTCTGAACTTACAGAAAGAGCTGAAGGATCTCTCCCTTCAAGTGCTGGAATGCCTATCGAAGGTATATTCTAAAACAAGAATTTAGTTCCTGATATATCATGAACTGCCTGAAGTTTTTCCTCTTAATGCGGCTGCTCGACGATTTGTGTGGGCACAGCAATGCGGCTGCCCGACGATTTTTGGTGTGGCAGTATGATGTATTAGCGAGTGCTAATTCTGGAGGTCCTATTAATTCTGTGATTTTTACACAATACGAGTAGATCACATCAATTAATTTGGAGCCACTTATTACTGTGTGAATTGTTGATTAACAGGATGAGAAGGCTGACAGACAAAGATGGTGAGATAAAAGCTCTGAAGGAGAAGCAGAGAAAGGAGAAGAGATCAGTTGCTATATAGAGATATAGGATGAGAATGTTTGTTGTATTGTATTTTGATTTAGTTGCAGTAATGTTGGCAATCGCTGGCTGGTCCTGATGTATTTTGTATAAACGCATTTTGGTTTATTTGAGACTAAACTCAATGAGATGTACTACTGAATTGCTTGGTCTATGTACTGAATGGAAATGGTAATTTGAGATGTTTTGTTTCCTGTAGCAATGATATATCACAAACTGAGATGTTTTGAGATGTATAAGTCTCATTTTGACATGACTGTAAAACTTGATGCATCACAAACACAATACATCTTGCAGCAAACCAAACTGAGAGTATATACCAAAAATTGAGAAATTAATACAAAAGAAAGCAATGTTGACAACAAACATGATTTGAATCGAATAATTCATGTGCGTTCCAATATGCATGATAAAAATAAGAATATGTCTTGTAATCAAATCTAAGCAAAAGACCAAGTTCATTATTGCATTTTCATCAAGTTCAGACATGAACTTGTGTATCAAATTTCCCATCTACATGGAGAGGAAGTCATCAGGCCACTCATCCCCTTGTGGTGCATTTTGTGTGATGGGCTCCTCCTCTGCTCCCACATGTGAGTCATCTGTATTTGCTCCTAACATCAAGTTCCATAGTCCAGCCCCTGGCTCTGTCCTTCCTCCATTGCCATCTACTCTTCCAGCACCTCTTGCACCTCCTATAGCATTGCCTCTCCCAGCTCCTCTTCCACTTCCCCTTCCACCTCCTGTAGAATTTCCTCTCCCATTTCCTCTTCCACCTCTTCCTGTAACTTGTCTCTTCCTGACTCTTGCATTTGGATTTACTTGGTGGCTTGATTGAGGAACATCTTCAGGAATATCTTCAGTAACACCCCTCCTTCTGACCCTGCCACTTGACATAGCTGTTGTCACTCTAGGTGGAGGCATGGTAGCTCTGGCTTGCGCAACGAACGCAGATTCGGGAAGAGGGCCATGATCCATGGTTGGTTGATATGACATCCTCTCCTAATTAAGCAAAGGAAAATGCATACATTCAGTTCAAGTGATAATGAACAAGATTGAAGCAAAGAAACATAGCAAATTTAGAATATTACCATTTGTTGCAAGAGGTAAACCATGGATCCCGGGGTCTGAGTTGGATCCATGGTTAGATGTACTATGTGTGGCATTATGTTCTGCATTTACAACATTTTAGTTGCACATATGACTAAAAGTAATAGCAGAAATGAAAAACTTGGTGCACACTGTAACTTACAGAAATTATGGATGGATCATCAAACTCTTCTTCTGAATCATATTCCGTAGCTTGAGGTGCCTCTCTGTTAATTTCTTGCCATTTGTTGTGGCCTTTCTTATTGTGATTTGCACCTCCACACACAGAACAATGCATGGTTACACCATGTTTAGTCAGTTTCTTCCCACCTTCCTTGTCTTGCTTCTCTTCTGGATCTTTCTTTCTATTTCTCCTTGGTCTGCCCATGACCTTTGTGTACACGGGTGGGTACACCTCTACTCCATCCATCTTTGTCCAATGCTCCTGGTCTCTCATTGGCTTGATGTTGAAACCATAGGCTTTTTTGTAAGTTTTTACTGAATAGCATTCATGCACCAGGCTTTCAGGATCTATCCTCTCCTCTCTAGCACAAGCTATAGCATGATGACATGGAATTCCCGAGAGCTCCCATCTTTTGCAATCACAACTCTCGTTGTTCAAATCAACTATATAAGAATGGTTCATTGACAACACCTTGAAAACCTTTTGACCTGCCCCTTGAACCATGCAGTGAGCAGCCCATTCAGTAAACTTGTCAAGTTTCTTCTGAATTTTTGGGCACAATCTTCTAGTCCATTTCCTATCAGTGGCCACCTCCTTTTGCTTGTTGTACATCCTCGTTGTGATCTTGTCATTCATTCTATCCAACATTGACTTAATGGGTAGTTCTCTCGCGTCCAAGATCCAACTGTAAGTTGATTGAAAACAAACATGTTAGTACACACATGAGAATTAACTAAGTTACATGTGCTATAACTCAAGTACACCAAGTGCTTACCTATTGAAAACTTCAGACATGTTGTTGAGTAGAATGTCACACTTCGGAAAAGGGTTGAAAAATGCTTTAATCCAGGTTCTTGGAGGCCATTTCTCAGCCCATTTGTATGCATCAAAGCTGTCTTGTTTCATCTTTTCCATTGCTCTAGTGTATGCAGGAATTTTTGTGGCCCTAGAAATTGCCCACAAGTTATTCTTTAGCTGTTCACCTTTGTGGATCTTGTGAAAATTCTGGTACATATGCCTCACACAAAACCTGTGTTCAGCATCCGGCCATATCTTTGCCACTGCTTTTATTAGACCCTGCAATTTAACACAACACATTGAGCAACATAATGTCACATATAGATATGAGAAAAGCAAGTAAATTTCACTACAGCAAGTCACATATAGATATGAAAGAAGCAAGTTAATTTCACAAAGTAATTTATTGAGCTCATACCTTTTGCTTGTCACTCATGATTGTGTATGGAGATGTGTTGCATATGTTGAGGTCATCCTTTAGGCTTGCTAGAAACCACTCCCAGCTGCTAGTTGACTCCACTTCAACAATGCCAAATGCTATAGGGTAGATACAGTCATTTGGGTCAATACCAACAGCTGTGAGTAAGTTTCCTTTATATCTGGTCTTTATGTGACATCCATCAATAAAAATTATTGGCCTGCAACCCATAAGCCAACCTCTCTTACATGCATCCAAAGACCAGTACAATGTTGAGAAGTGCTCATGTGTCTCCTTCGTCTTCTCATCTACTATCTCCTTTGTGCATAGGAAAAATTTGCTACCAGGATTGCTTTGCCTTAATTCCTCTCCATAATCCCATAACTGCTTGTATTGATCATCATCATCCCCCCTTATCTCCTTCATTGATGCTCTTCTGGATCTTCCCAGTTTGCTCCTGGTTGGTATGAGGTTGAACTCTGTCTGAACCTTCTCTTCATATTTCTTTAAGGGCATCTTCTCATTATCTCTGAACTCATTTTTGAAATTTTTTTGTTAGAAAAGGAGTTGTCAACCCTTTAAGATTCCAGGACTTACTACAAGTGTGCTCATCAAAGAACTTCTTTATGACAAAACTAGAAGTTCTGTTGTCCTTGCTTGCCTGAAGATACCATGGGCAATCACCAGAGCATTGAGCTACAACTCTAGTAGAAGTATTCCTTGTCTTCTTCACTTGAACCCTGTTCCTGATGCTATATGATGTTATAGCATGTCTTAGCTCCTGCACATTTCCAAACACCATGCCAAGTCTAAAAACAGGGGCATTTAAATCTGTTTCTGCATTAAATGCCTTGAAATGGTACTTCAACTTGTCCCTCTCTTCTTTGGACAAGTCAAGGTGGGAATCATCTAGAGCATCCTCTGCTAGCTCTGCTTCATAGTCACATGGTGTATCCTTCTCTCTGTGATTATCCACTTCTTTATCTATATTTGTCTCAAACAAATCATCGTCCCCATCCTCCACATCAAAGTCACTATCATAGAAATCCTCATCAGTCTCTGAATCTGCTGCTGCATCTACTCCACCTTCTTCCTCCATTTCTTCATCACCACAACCTGAGGATGATCCTTCCCCAATTAACCTCCTTCCTCTCCTATTCTTTGGCACACTTCTTTCCTCATCCTGGATATTTTTCTCTTTTCCATTGCTTTCATTTCCTGGAGTAATGACCTTTGGCGGTTCAGGTGTCTCTCCATGGTCTACAATCAGCAACAAATTCTTGTGCTCTGTAGTTGCTGCTATCATTGCAAGGATGTCTGCATCACACTTTATCTCTCTCAATCCATCACCCAATGTCTTTCCCGGCTGACACCAAAACACATCAAGCTTCACACTCACACTGTCATAACCGAGCTGCTGCAGAAAATCATTGATCCATAAAATGGACCAAGTATCACTATCACAATTGTCAAACCAAGCAACTTCATAATCCATGTATGTGCTATTGCTTTCAGTTCCACAAAAGAAGCCTTTGTGGTGAATCTCAACTGAGAAAAGACCATCAAAAGCACCTGCAATGCAAATAAGAAGTACTTAGTTCACTCTTACTTTAGCTTACAACACACAATTTAGTAAACAAACAAAATTCAGTTAACTCTGAAGCTATTAACTTTAGTTAACAATTAACTTGAGAATTCACTTCATAATTTTTTTTAGTAAACAACCAACCACACAGATGGTTTCCAGGCAACAAATACACATACATGTCATCCCCTCACACATGGGCACTTATCAAATATTAAACAGAAATACTAGTGTGACAAGATTAACTTCTGTCAAAAAGTGTCCAAAATTCAGTTAAGCAACTGTCGAACATTCAGTTAAGCAACTGCCCAACATTCAGTGTCGTAAATTCAGTTAAGCGTATGCCAATAAAGTTCAGCAATGCTACTGTTGAATTTTCAGTATACCTATACTGACTATTTCTGATAAAATCAAGTCCACCTTCCCCTCAGTATTCATTCATAATACTTGTGGCTATAGTCTACTAATACAACTTGTAGGTACAGAAAACTTGTCTGCTGGTCGTGATCAAACCAAACATGTCGGCAGCAGTACAGAGACAGTACAGACTTTGCTACTGAATCAGACTCGTAATTACTCCTGCTACTCTTCTCATGTTTACAAACTTGTTCCTAAAACCCAGCAAATGTGGTTTGCGCTTGTGTGGCAAATAGTTCCTTATGTATGTCATCTAGTCTGAATTTTTTATCGATCACAATTACCAAAAAGAGGCATCTTACTAAGCCATGCATTACCACCGACAGGCTTGCATTGTCAATCAAGCCACTGACACGGCCGACCTGTCGGCGGCGGCATCGAGCTCGACGGCCAACGCGTTCATCTCATCACAGAAGGAGCAAAGGGGACGATCGGTGCAGCTATGACATGGTCGCCGGCATGGGCCAGGTCAAGGTAGAACTCACTATCGATGCCGAAGAAGGGTCTCTCACGAGCACCACCTGCCCCTGCAGCTTGCTCCATGGTGCTGCCCCGGCCATCTCCGATCATGACAAGGACAACAATTGCCTGGTTGCAACTTCCTACGGCGCGCTGCATATCACATACGTGGACACAACCACTATCTGACTGCCATTCTATCCTGCCAGTGCCTGTCGTTCCATGAATTCTTCTAAAACCCTAATGAAAGTAGGGTACAGAGGGGCAAAGGAGGCGAGGCAATTCTCACCGTATGGAGGGGCTGCATCGCCGGGTGCTCGCCGACGAGGCTCCGCCATCCACGCCCGCGATGATCAATGGCGTCGTCACGATCCCCCCAGGCGGCGGCTCCGAACGATCGAACTAGGAGAGTTGAGGAGAAGAGCTCGCGGCAGCACGATCGAACTGACTTACGACATGTTAGGATATGAGCGCGAATTCAGGGTTGCGTTGTCCCACCAGCTCAGCGGCTTGTTTGCAAAGATAAGAAAAAACGAAGGGGGTTTTCGAAATATTCCAGCCACCCGCACGGCCTCACGCCTCTGTGCGCGTTCGAAGTCGCTGTCAATGGGTCCTGCGAACACGCTGGCATCCTAATCAGCAACGCGGACGTACGAAAGCGTGATTTGAACCGTATTTGAACCAAAGAGCCAAGTTTTTGCACCAGTTCAACGTATTTTTCAAGTTCATGCACCAAAGTGAACATTGGTGGCAAGTTGAGACACCACTGGTGTAATTACCTCAAGTTAAAATTATTGAAGAACTATTTGAGATCAACGATGACTCAAGAGATTTTAAATGGTTTGCTAACATTATGCATCAGCACGAATTTACTGGAAGAGATTGACGTCGACCCCTTCATAAGTGACTTTGCATTGAAGACTGTCATAATTTTTAAAAGGTAACATGTATAATTATTTTATATATTAGCAAAAAAATCTATTTTATATGTATATTATTTGGATGCATTTAAGCGTTTATTCGTAAAATTTCATATACATACATAGTCATTATTATTATAGTATTATTTATACCAAGGGCCCCGAGTTTTGGTTTCGCCCCGGGCCCCAAAATCTCAGGACCGGCCCTGGGTGGCGCCCCAACCACTAGTATATATGGATGGTATGGTTGATGTCATGCATAATGCCATACCTACTTGCTGGTTGACTTAGAGCATGCATGATGACATACTTAGTTGCTTGTTGACTTAGCCCTAGCCCATCAACTGGGACTATTTTTTATCCCAAAGTCGCAACAGCAAAAAAAAAAGAACTCACAGGAACGGTACTTCACGGTATGCAGAGAGCACTGAATAAAAAAAGGATGATAGTTCATCTCTTAGATTATGTGCACTATATGCAGATAACAATGGCTGACTTTTTTTCCACTTATGGTAAAACACACTGCAGATACTATATAGTATAAAAGAGAGATGCATTTGAACCCCAAACCCACGGACTAGCAAATTTACAACCCCGAACTCTAATGCCGGTTAGAACACAAACCTCAACTCTCAAATCCATTTAACTATCCCAGTCAGTTGGTCTAAAGGTGGTTTTGGCATACATGGCAGATACTTAACCAAATTGACCAGGCCGAGATAGCCACGTTAGCATGCCAGGTCAGGACCCACTTTTGGGTCAAATTTTGATCGAAAACAAAGTGTCCAGAAAAAGTGAAAAAAAATTGTAAAATAAAAAAATACCATGTTGACCAATCAAGGAAGGTTTCACATTTTTTTGACAAACAACTTAAAAAATGTAGTAGAAATTCAATTTCAGCCCCCTTTTTGTCTAATTTTGACCAAAATTTCAAAGTGCCCAGAAAAGATTGAGAAAATCATGTAAAATCAACACTACCATACTAAAAAACTGAGAAACTTCACACCTTTTTGACAATTATATTGGAAATACAATAGAAATTTAATTTAAACCTTTTTTGTCAAATTTTGACCAAGAACCCAAAGTTCTCTGAAAAATCCCAAAACTTTCTATAAAATCAACACTACCATGATGATAAATCTAGGAAAGTTTCACACTTATTTGACAAACATATGTAAAATACAGTAGAAATTCAATTATGTAAAATAATCAATTTGAAAGAACCAAGTCCATCTCATTATTGACAAATTCTCTCGAGTCATCTGCATATGGAAATGCATATGCTTCTGCAATGGACATGGGAATCGCTAAAGATTTGGCAATTCTCTGTCTGTTACTCCCTGCAGGTGTTTCACTGTTATCTTTCTTAAGGATTTCCTCATATGGTTGTTCGAAATCACGAGATTCCATTATAGTATCAACAAGCATATCAGGCACCCCGGATTTAACCACTAAAATTTATATTTTTAGTCCATTATTCAACTAACCAAACTCGAATCCCCTTTTGAGTTCTTCTTGGCTTTTTGCTCTTGATGTTTTATGAATTCCTAGTCGGTTGGAGTAGCATAGGAGCTTTCAAGGTTGTGCACCCTCCTTAGGGGTTCGGTGCACAACCTTGAAAGGGCCGATAGGAGAGATTACATCTGCCCTTTATGTAAACCTAGACCTCCACCGCCTATATAAGGGGAGGTCAGGGAGCCTTTGTTCCCATCGAATCTCAGATAGCAACTCTCGATAGCAACATAGAACACCATTGTAACCCCTCACACAAGGTATCCCTTCACCATGAACAATGAGAACAAGCAGGATGTAGGGTATTACTCCACAGAGGCCCAAACCTGGGTAAAACCTTTGTGCGACCTCCAATCCGAGATTTCCAGCTGCGCTTGGGCCCCTACCAAGGGATCTAGAGGTATTTTGCACCGCCACTCGGAACATCTACAATTGGGACCCCCCAAGCGTCCTGTCGGATTGTCCGGACACTCCTCGAGCACTACTGCCCGGACATGAGAGATAAGAGAAAAAGACACCCAATCGGACACCCCATTTTGTCCCTATATGATCGGGCTGTCTGAAAATCCCCATATCCATACATAATAGGGGAAGCTACAGGGATGTCTAGGCATATCCGGGCAGTCCTCCACGTAGGATGCAGCCCACCCCGGATCATCTTTTCGCTTTCTTTACTATTTCTTTTCTATTTCCCTCTCCATCTCCATCAATCACATGCATTTGACCGAGCAATTTGAGGAGGATGTAGGAGACATGGTTGCATACATGCATAAAATGGAGGGTCAAATGGACAGGCTCGGTCACTGACCGGTATGTCCGCAGACGTTTGGAGACCAATGTTAGGCAATCTTGTTGTAGATGCTCTCACTTGCTTCATCTAAAAATGGTTAACTAGAGTCAAGGTGGAATCTTCGACCTTCACATATCAACTCACTTACACTTTCGTCCTCACTTTGTGTTGAAGGGTTAATCAAGATGTGCTGCCTTTGTCCCTAAAAAAAAGATGTGCTACGTTTGGAACCCAGGTGTGTATCATCTGCTCAGAGTTTTACTAAACTCTCGGAGAAAATAATCCCTGTTGGGGAACGTAGTATTTCAAAAAAAAAATCCTACAATCACGCAAGATCTATCTAGTAGAAGCATATCAACGAGTGGGAGAGTGTGTCCACGTACCCTCGTAGATCGAAGGCGGAAGTGTTTAGTAACACGGTTGATGTAGTCGAACGTATTCGAGATCCAACCGCTCAGTTACCGAACGCACGACACCTCCGTGATATGCACACGTTCAGCTCGGTGATGTCCCTCGAACTCTAGATCCAGCTGAGGCCGAGGGAGAGTTACGCTAGCATGGCGGCGTGGTGACGGTGATGATGAAGTTACCGATGCAGGGCTTCGCCTAAGCACTACAGCAATATGACCGAGGTGGAAAACTGTGGAGGGGGGCACCGCACACGGCTAAGAAATCAACTTGTGTGTCTATGGGGTGCCCCTCCCCCATATATAAAGGAGGGGAGGAGAGGGCCGGCCGGCCTCAAGGGGCGCACCCAAGGGGGGGGAGAATCCTACTCCTAGTAGGAGTAGGTTCCGCCCTTTCCTAGGCCAACAAGGAGAGGAAGGAAGGAGGAAGGGGAGAGAAGGAAGGAGGGGGGCACCGCCCCCACCCCTTGTCCAATTCGGACTGGGGGCGCATGCCACCTCCTGGCCGGCCCTCTCTCCTCTAAGGCCCATGGTGGCCCATTAACCTCTGGGGGGGGTCCGATAACCCTCCGGCACTCCGATTTTATCCGAAACTATCCTAAACACTTCCGGTGTCCGAATAACATGGTCCAATATATCAATCTTTATGTCTCGACCATTTCGAGACTCCTTGTCATGTCTGTGATCTCATCCGAGACTCCGAACAACGTTCTGTACATCAAATCACATAAACTCATAATGCCAATCGTCATCGAACGTTAATCATGCGGAACCTACGGGTTCGAAAACTATGTAGACATGACCGAGACAGTTCTCCGGTCAATAACCAACAGCGGAACCCGGATGCTCATATTGGTTCCCACATATTCTATGGAGATCTTTATCGGTCAAACCGCACAATAACGTACGTTGTTCCCTTTGTCATCGGCATGTTACTTGCCCGAAATTCGATCGTCGGTATCATCATACCTAGTTCAATCTCGTTACCGGCAAGTCTCTTTACTCGTTCTGTAATGCATCATCCCGCAACTAACTCATTAGTCACATTGCTTGCAAGGCTTATAGTGATGTGCATTACCGAGAGGGCCCAGAGATACCTCTTAGACAATCGGAGTGACAAATCCTAATCTCGATCTATGCCAACTCAACAAACACCATCGGAGACACCTGTAGAGCATCTTTATAATCACCCAGTTACGTTGTGATGTTTCATAGGACACTAAGTGTTCCTCCAGTATTCGAGAGTTGCATAATCTCATAGTCATAGGAACATGTATAAGTCATGAAGAAAGCAATAGCAATAAACTAAACGATCATAGTGGTAAGCTAACGGATGGGTCTTGTCCATCACATCATTCTCTAATGATGTGATCCCGTTCATCAAATGACAACACATGTCTATGGCTAGGAAACTTAACCATCTTTGATTAACGAGCTAGTCTAGTAGAGGCATACTAGTGACACTCTTTTTGTCTATCTATTCACACATGTACTAAGTTTCCAGTTAATACAATTCTAGCATGAATAATACACATTTATCGTGATATAAGGAAATTTAAATAACAACTTCATTATTGCCTCTAGGGCATATTTCCTTCAGTCTCCCACTTGCACTAGAGTCAATAATCCAGTTCACATCGCCATGTGATTTAGCACCAATAGTTCACATCACTATGTGATTAGTTCACATCACCATGTGACTAATACCCAAAGGGTTTTACTAGAGTCAATAATCTAGTTTACATCGCTATGTGATTAACACCCAAAGAGTATTAAGGTGTGATCATGTTTTGCTTGTGACAGAAGCTTAGACAATGGGCCTGTCACATTCAGAGTCGTATGTATTTTGCAAATTTTCTATGTCTACAATGCTCTACATGGAGCTACTCTAGCTAATTGCTCCCACTTTCAATATGTATCCAGATTGAGACTCAGAGTCATCCGGATCGGTGTAAAATCTTGCATCGGCGTAACTTTTTACGACAAACTCTTTATCACCTCCATAACCGAGAAATATCTCCTTAGTCTTCTAAGGATAATTTTGACCGCTGTCAAGTGATCCACTCCTGGATCAATATTGTACCCCCTTGCCGAACTCATGGCATGGTACACATAGGTTTGGTACACATCATAGCATACTTTATAGAACCTATGGTTGAGGTACAGGGAATGACTTTTCATTCTCTTTCTATTTTCTGTCGTGGTCGAGTTTTGAGTCTTTACTCAACTTCATACCTTGCAACACAGGCAAGAACTCCTTCTTTGACTGTTTCATTTTGAACTACTTCAGAATCTGTCAAGGTATGTACTCATTGAAAAAACTTATCAAGCGTCTTGATCTATCTCTATAGGTCTTGATGCTCCATATGTAAGCAGCTTCATCGAGGTCTTTCTTTGAAAAACTCCTTTCAAACACTCCTTTATGCTTTCCAGAAAATTCTACATCATTTCCGATCAACAATATGTCATTCACATATACTTATCAGAAAGGCTATAGTGCTGCCACTCACTTTCTTGTAAATACAGACTTCACCGCAAGTCTGTATAAAACTATATGGTTTGATCAACTTATCAAAGCGTATATTCCAACTCCGAGATGCTTGCACCAGTCCATAGATGGATCGCTGGAGTTTGCACATTTTGTTAGCACCTTTAGGATTGACAAAACCTTCTGGTTGTACCATATACAACTCTTTTTTAATAAATTCATTAAGGAATGCAGTTTTGATATCCATTTGTTAGATTTGATAAAATGTGGCAATTGCTAACATGATTCGGACAGATTTTAAGCATCGATACGAGTGAGAAAATCTTATCGTAGTCAACATCTTGAATTTGTCAAAAATCCTTTTCGACAAGTCAAGCTTTGTAGATAGTAACACTACTATCAGCGTCCGTCTTCCTCTTGAAGATCCATTTATTCTCAATGTCTTGCCGATCATCGGGCAAGTCCACCAAAGTCCACACTTTGTTCTCATACATGGATCTCATCTCAGATTTCATGGCCTCAAGCCATTTTGCAGAATCTGGGCTCATCATTGCTTCCTCATAGTTCGTAGGTTCGTCATGTTCTAGTAACATGACTTACAGAAAGGATTACTGTACCACTCTGGTGCGGACCATAATCTGGTTGACCTACGAGGTTCGGTAGTAACTTGATCAGAAGTTTTATGATCATCATCATTAGCTTCCTCACTAATTGGTGTAGGAATCACTGGAACTGATTTCTGTGATGAACTACTTTCCAATAAGGAAGCAGGTACAATTACCTCATCAAGTTCTACTTTCCTCCCACTCACTTCTTTCGAGAGAAACTCCTTCTCTAGAAAGGATCCATTCTTAGCAATGAATATCTTGCCTTCGGGTCTGTGATAGAAGCTGTACCCAATAGTCTCCTTTGGGTATCCTATGAAGACACATTTCTCCAATTTGGGTTCGAACTTATCAGGTTGAAGCTTTTTTTACATAAGCATCGCAACCCCAAACTTTAAGAAACGACAACTTGGGTTTCTTGCCAAACCACAGTTCATATGGTGTCGTCTCAACGGATTTAGATGGTGCCCTATTTAACGTGAATGCAGCCGTCTCTAAAGCATACCCCAAAATGATAGCGGTAAATCAGTAAGAGACATCATAGATCGCACCATATCTAATAAAATGCGGTTACGACGTTCAGACACACCATTACACTATGGTGTTCCAGGTGGCGTGAGTTGTGAAACTATTCCACATTGTTTTAAATGAAGGCCAAACTCGTAACTCAAATATTCGCCTCTGCGATCAGTTCGTAGAAACTTTATTTTCTTGTTACGATGATTTTCCACTTCACTCTGAAATTCTTTGAACTTTTCAAATGTTTTAGACTTTATATTTCATCAAGTAGATATACCCATATCTGCTCAAATCATCTGTGAAGGTTAGAAAATAACGATACCCGCCGCGAGCCTCAACATGCATCGGGCCACATACATTAGTATGTATTATTTCCAACAAGTCTGTTGCTCGCTCCATTGTTCCGGAGAACGGAGTCTTAGTCATCTTGCCCATGAGGCATCGTTCGCAGGCATCAAGTGATTCCAAAAGCCCATCAACATGGAGTTTCTTCATGCGCTTTACACCAATATGACCTGCCGGCAGTGCCACAAATATGTTGCACTATCATTATCAACTTTGCATCTTTTGGCAACAATATTATGAATATGTGTATCATTATAATCGAGATTCAATAAACCATTTATATTAAGTGTATGACCATAGAAGGTTTTATTCATGTAAACAGAACAACAATTATTCTTTGACTCAAATGAATAACCGTATTGCAATAAACATGATCCAATCATATCCATGCTCAACGCAAACACCAAATAACATTTATTTTGGTCCAACACTAATCTCAAAGGTAGATGGAGTGTGCGATAGTGATCTTATCAACCTTGGAATCATTTCCAACACACATCGTCACTTCGCCCATAACTAGTCTGTGTTCATTCTGCAACTCCTCCTTTTAGTTACTACTCTGAGCAACTAAACCAGTATCACATACTGAGGGGTTGCTATAAACACTAGTAAAGTACATATCAATAACATGTATATCAAATATACTTTTGTTCACTTTGACATCCTTCTTATCTGCCAAGTATCTAGGGTAGTTCCACTTCCAATGACCATTTCCTTTGCAGTAGAAGCACTCAGTTCCAAGCTTGGGTCTAGCTTTGGGCTTCTTCATGGGAGCAGCAACTTGCTTGATATTCTTCTTTGAAGTTCCTCTTTCTTTCCCTTTGACCTTTTCTTGAAACTAGTGGTCTTGTTAACCATCAACACTTGATGCTACTCCTTGATTTCTACCTTTGCCGATTTCAGCATCGCGAAGAGCTTGGGAATTACTTTCGTCATCCCTTGCATATTATAGTTCATCACTAAGTTCTAGTAACTTGGTGATAGTGACTAGAGAACTTTGTCAATTACTATCTTATCTGGAAGATTAACTCCCACTTGATTCAAGCAATTGTAGTACCTAGACAATCTGAGCACATGCTCAATGGTTGAGTCATTCTCCTCCATCTTGTAGGCAGAGTACTGTCAGAGGTCTCATACCTCTCGACACGGGCATGGGTATGAAATACCAATTTCAACTCTTAGAACATCTTATATGCTCCGTGGCGTTTAAAATGTTTTTGAAGTCCCGGTTCTAAGTCGTAAAGTATGGTGCACTAAACTATTAAGTAGTCATCATACCGAGCTTTGTCAAACGTTCATAACGTGTGCATCTGCTCCTGCAATAGGTCTGTCACTTAGCGGTGCATCAAGGACATAATTCTTCTATGCAGCAATGAGGATAATCCTTAGATCACGGACCAAGTCCGCATCATTGCTACTATCATCTTTCAACTTATTTTCTCTAGTAACATATCAAAAATAAACTGGAAGCTACACCGCAAGCTATTGATCTACAACATAGATATGCAAATACTATCAGGACTAAGTTCATGATAAATTGAAGTTCAATTAATCATATTACTTAAGAACTCCCACTTAGATAGACATCCCTTGAGTCATCTAAATGATCACGTGATCCATCTCAACTAAACCATGTCTGATCATCACGTGAGATAGAGTAGCTTTCAATGGTGAACATCACTATGTTGATCATATCTACTATATGATTCACGCTCGACCTTTCAGTCTCAGTGTTCCGAGGCCGTATCTGCATATGCTAGGCTCGTCAAGTTTAACCCGAGTATTCTGCATGTGCAAAACTGGCTTGCACCCGTTGTATGTGAACGTAGAGCTTGTCACACCCGATCATCACGTGGTGTCTCGGCACGAAGAACTGTAGCAACGGTGCATACTCAGGGAGAACACTTTTACCTTGAAATTTAGTGAGGGATCATCTTATAATGCTACCGTTGTACTAAGCAAAATAAGATGTATAAAGGATAAACATCACATGCAATCAAAATAAGTGATATGATATGGCCATCATCATCTTGTGCCTTTGATCTCCATCTCCAAAGCACCGTCATGATCACCATCGTCACCGGCTTGACACCTTGATCTCCATCGAAGCATCGTTGTCGTCTCGCCAACTATTGCTTCTACGACTATCGCTACCGCTTAGTGAAAGTAAAGCAATTACATGGCGATTGCATTTCATACAATAAAGCGACAACCATATGGCTCCTGCCAGTTGCCGATAACTGTTACAAAACATGATCATCTCATACAACAATTTATATATCATCACGTCTTGACCAAATCACATCACAGCAAGCCCTGCAAAAACAAGTTAGACATCCTTTACTTTGTTGTTGCAAGTTTTACGTGGCTGCTATGGGCTTCTAGCAAGAACCGTTCTTACCTACGCATCAAAACCACAACGATTTTTTGTCAAGTGTGTTGTTTTAACCTTCAACAAGGATTGGACATACTCACACTCGATTCAACTAAAGTAGGAGAAACAGACACCCACTAGCCACCTGTGTGCAAAGCACGGCGGTAGAACCAGTCTCATGAACGCGGTCATGTAATGTCGGTCTGGGTCGCTTCATCCAACAATACTGCCGAATCAAAGTATGACATGTTGGTAAGCAGTATGATTATTATCGCCCACAACTCTTTGTGTTCTACTCATGCATATAACATCTACGCATAGACCTGGCTCGGATGCCACTGTTGGGGAACGTAGTATTTCAAAAAATTCCCTATGATCACGCAAGATCTATCTTGGAGAAGCATAGCAACGAGCGGGGAGAGTGTGTCCACGTACCCTCGTAGACCGAAAGCGGAAGCGATTAGTAACGCAGTTGATGTAGTCGAACGTCTTCGCGATCCAACCGATCAAGTACCAAACGCACGACACCTCTGTGATATGCACACGTTCAGCTCGGTGATGTCCCTCGAACTCTAGATCCAGCTGAGGTCGTGGGAGAGTTTCGCTAGCACGGCGGCGTGGTGACGGTGATGATGAAGTTACCGACGCAGGGCTTCGCCTAAGCACTACGACAATATGACCGAGGTGGAAAACTATGGATGGGGCACCGCACACGGCTAAGAAATCAACTTGTGTGTCTATGGGGTGCCCCCTCCCCCATATATAAAGGAGGGGAGGAGGGGGCCGGCTGGCCTCAAGGGGCGCGCCCAAGGGGGGGATCCTACTCCTAGTAGGAGTAGGTTGCCCCTTTCCTAGTCCAACAAGGAGAGGAAGGAAGGAGGAAGGGGAGAGAAGGAAGGAGGGGGGCGCCGCCCCCACCCCTTGTCCAATTCGGACTGGGGGCGCGTGCCACCTCCTGGTCGGCCCTCTCTCCTCTAAGGCCCATGGTGGCCCATTAACCTCCGGGGGGGTCTGGTAACCCTCCGACACTCCGATTTTATCCGAAACTATCCTAAACACTTCCGGTGTCCGAATAATATGGTCCAATATATCAATCTTTATGTCTCGATCATTTCTAGACTCCTCATCATGTCTGTTATCTCATTCGAGACTCCGAACAACATTCAGTACATCAAATCACATAAACTCATAATACCAATCGTCATCGAACGTTACGCGTGTGGACCCTACGAGTTCGAGAACTATGTAGACATGACCGACATAGTTCTCCGGTCAATAACCAACAACGGAACCTAGATGCTCATATTGGTTCCTACATATTCTATGAAGATCTTTATCGGTCAAACTGCACAACAACATACGTTGTTCCCTTTGTCATCGGCATGTTACTTGCCCGAGATTTGATCGTCGGTATCATCATACCTAGTTCAATCTCGTTACCGACAAGTCTCTTTACTCGTTCCGTAATGCATCATCCAGCAACTAACTCATTAGTCACATTGCTTGCAAGGCTTATAGTGATGTGCATTACCGAGAGGGCCTAGAGATACCTCTCAGACAATCGGAGTGACAAATCCTAATGTCGATCTATGCCAACTCAACAAACACCATCGGAGACACCTGTAGAGCATCTTTATAATCACCCAGTTACGTTATGATGTTTGATAGCACACTAAGTGTTCCTCCGGTATTCGGGGGTTGCATAATCTCATAGTCATAGGAACATATATAAGTCATGAAGAAAGCAATAGCAATAAACTAAACGATCATAGTGCTAAGCTAACGGATGGGTCTTGTCCATCTCATCATTCTCTAATGATGTGATCCCGTTCATCAAATGACAATACATGTTTATGGGTAGGAAACTTAACCATCTTTTGATTAACAAGCTAGTCTAGTAGAGCCATACTAGGGACACTCTTTTTGTCTATGTATTCACACATGTACTAAGTTTCCAGTTAATACAATTCTAGTATGAATAGTAAACGTTTATCATGATATAAGGAAATATAAATAACAACTTCATTATTGCCTCTAGGGCATATTTCCTTCAATCCTACCGTCCGAGGATTACAACATTTTCCTTTACAATAGTGAAGAAGCAATTTTTGCGCAATTGGGCCTTATTTCAATCCATTTCGCGCAATTGGGCCTTAATTAATCCATTTCACGCAATATTTGACTTATAATTTGATAAATACAATCTAAAAATTTACATGATTGCACACATAGAGAGAGTACCCAAAATATACAACATCAAAATACCACAACCATATGGCCACTTTGCAAAACATTTTGAACTAAAAACGAATAGTTCTTCTCAAAAGCCCAAGCTCAGCAAGACAAGTAACACTCCTGCCAACATCGTTGTTGGTAGGGTGAAAGCTTGTGCATTGAATGCCGAGCTTGGCGACGAGGTAGGCGGGGGCACCACTTCTTGCGTGGAGCTCTTGATTGGGCATGCGTAGTTGCAACTGCTGGGGTCGACCACCCTGTACACTCCCTTGCTGGTAAGCAAGTATAAGTCCTTGGCGTTGTCCTCCCCAAAGGAGAAGATGTAGCCCAACGACGGCAGTGGGCTCTTGGCCGCAACGTCGCACGGGATCGGTGACGTTTTGGAGCAGCCGAATGCCAGCGGCGTCACATTGTACACCCCGCTATTCTCCGGCATCTCGATCCCTGACCACATGGACTGTGCATACAGGTCCGCATAAATGTACCTACACATACACAAGGACAAGATGAAATTAACACAATATACACGCTTGTCACGATCACAAATTATGCCACGAAAGTAAGAACAAAATAAGGTGGTGAATGAAGTCGATCGAGGGTTGTATTTACTACCTGCCGTTGAGGCATGGGTTGGTCATGGAGCGGTAGACGTAGCCGCCGATGATGGAGGCAGAGCCAACGTTGTTGTTGACGGTGTTGTGGGCGTAACCCATGACCGGCATGATGGCGTTGATGGAGTCGACCGAGGTGTTTCCACCGGGAGTTGACAGCGCCGGGTACGACTGGGGGCCCTCGAACACGCGCCACCCGTAGTTCCCGCCATTCACCACTAGGTCGACTTCCTCATACAAAGACTACAAACTCACACGGATTTCGTCACGAAATTAGCAACACGGACTGTGGTCATAAAAGCATGGGGATACGAGAGGTTACCTGGCCGACGTCGGCGCAGAAGAAGTACGACGGCTTTGCGGAGTCGAAGCTGCAACGCCACGGGTTCTTGAAGCCCATGGCGAAGACCTCCGGCGCGAACTTGGGGTCCACGGAGAATGGGTTGTCCTTGGGGATACCGTAGTTGCCCCAACTGGGAGTGCTGTTACCAGCTGCACGTAGTAGGAATTTGTATATGAAAAATCGGGCACTCTGACCGTTTGAATTTGAATATAAACGTGAACTATACACAGTTGCCATCAAATATAAACAAAAGTGGTACTGATGGATTTCAGTTTGAGATCACTCTTCGTTACAGTTTCAATTGCTATATTCATGTTCTTTTTCAAAAAAAAGTAAAATAAACTGATGACTTTCAAACTGGATGAATTATATTTATTTTTCGGATAAAGTAAATTGAGTTTATAGTTGCCTTACTTGGCATGTCGTTGACGTCGATCCGGATGATCTTCCCGAGCAGGGTCCCCTTGTTCTGTGCGAAGTTCCACGGGTCGCCGACGCTGCCGCCGTCGCCCATCATGAAGTACATGTAGCCGTCTCCCGGGCTGAAGAGGATCTGCCCACCGTGATGGGTCGTGAACGGCAGCCCGAGCGTCATGATCCGCCTCGCCTCCGTCGGGTTTGCAGAGGTCGCCTGAGGCAACAAACGGCCGCGCATCAGCACCGAAGCAAATGCACATCGCCGGACAAGAATTGACATGATGGCGTATGTACCTTCGAAGGCGAGCCGGAGGACGAATTGGCGGTGTACTCAGCGATCACGCTCTGGTACTGGCAGGGCTGCGCGCCGTTGTCGGCGCCGAGCTTGGACGGGTCGCAGTCGATGTCTGAGTTGCAGGCGCACCTGCCAGAGCACGATGCCGATTGCGTTTTGTCGCAGCTGTAGGAGACGAAGAACCGACCGTTCTTCTCGAAGTCCGGGTGGAAGGCCATGCCGAGGAGGCCGAACTCGTTGTCGAAGTGCACCTCGTCGGTAATGTCGAGGAACGGGTTGGCCAGGTCCAGCTCCAGCGGCTTGCCGGAGCCCTGCGGCGGCACGGTGGCAAGGAATACCTTTCCGGCCTGGTTGCTGAGGAACACGCGGTTGGAGCCGTCCGGGTGCGCCGCCATGTTGAGGTACGAGCCGTTGCTGACGCGTTCCAGACACATGCCGTTCACCGGCGGCACGACGCGGGTCGCATTGAACGCCGCGGCCTCACCGTCGAAGCAGATGGACTCCCCGCCCAGCGCGCCGCAGAAGTCGCCCTCTGACTCCCACACCTCGGCGAGCTTCGGCGCCGATGCGCCGCCCTTGGGCGGCTGGAACGGCGACCCCGGGATGGACACGTCCTTGCAGGTATCCCACACCTTCGCGCAGTACCCCGTCGCCGCGGCCACGCCGCTGACACGGCTCGACACGCCGGTGCTGTTGCATAGCAGTGGCACCGTCCGAGGGCTTGTCCCGACGGTGAAGAGCTCGCCGGCGTACGGGTTGCATCTCTGCAACACCAACATATCCCCATTGTCTCATTGGCAGAGCCTTCCATGCACAATGGTAATTCAGTCCAGCGAGTGAGCAGGAAACCGTACCGCGCAAAGGATGGACTTGACGAGGTCGCCGCACGGCGTGCCTGAGATGTTCATGGCGGCAAACTGCCTCCGGACAGCGGCGTCGTCCGTCGTGTTGCAGCAAGCAGTGCCGTTGTAGCCGCAGAAGGAAAGGGACCCGTTGACCGCCCTTGGGAACGCTGCTCGACATGATCGAAGCATAATAATCACAAGCTGCTCGGAGAAACAACACAAAGAAGCTGCAAGAAATCGACGGCATACTCGAGTCCATGCACAGTTTCGCGCCATGGCTGTCCTGGACGGCGAGGAGGAGGACAACGGCGGCGATGGATAGTATCGCGGTCGCCATCGACAACGACCTCATGGTGCCTCGGGAAGGAGGAGAGGATGGGAACTTGTTCAGGTCAGAAATGGGGCCGACGACTTTATGGAGGCCTCAGGAGGCAGGAGTTGACCAAAGATCGGGATTAGCAAGGCAATCAATGGACGACATGCTGGATAATGGAGGCTTGAGGAGGCAGGCGTTGACAAAATAATGGGATTTCTTTTTCAGCCGACCAAACAATGGGATTAGCAAGACAATCAACGGACCACATGCTGGATAACGACAACTACTGTAGTAGGATATATATATATATATATATATATATGGGCCATCCAAAAGGAATCATGTGAGATGAGCATTAGCATAAACTGCAATGATGGACTAAATTAAATTAAACGATAAAGCTAAAGGACGAACGTTCCCAAATAATTTTGGATGAGGGTTGAATCAAACAACTAGGCGCCCATATACGTGTGAACCACGTTCGAACTGAGTGAACCGGCGATTGGGCCTAGTGGCGGACCATTATGTTATAGGGTGTCATAAAAAAATCATCAAGATAATTGAGGGCATCTCCAACACGGATATCCCTAAAACGGACTCCGGACACATTTCAAATGAAATTTAAACAATCCAAACAAATTTCATGCAAATGGACGGTTTTCATTAAAAGAAGACCAAAATCATTATATTGTCGACACATTTCAACTAAACAAAAGTGAAGGTCACTTTGTAAGCTAGTCTAAATGTTTGCCGGCCGTGGCGGTGTCCGTGTCTCACATCCTGTCTTCTCCATGTCCGGCAAGCTAAACGTCCTTGAGCCTAGGGAAGTGATGTTGCTCGAGGCAAAGAATAGGATGTGGGGCACAACCTACTTGGGACCCAAGAAGTGCCCACGCCCCATGTCCTACTCTTTCTTGCCGGAGCCTACCGTGTCGACTGTCCCGAACGTGGACGGGCGGGCCTCGTGGTCGTTGCGGCGAGGCGTGAACCGTGGTGGTGGCGCAGCCAACGTAGAGCAAGCGATGTCTGTGGTCGCATGCACCTCCTCTTCGCCCGCCTCCGCGTCGAGCTCGCGAAGAGATAATATCTCTCCGCCAATAGGACGCGCAACCGCCATCGCTCGCGGCAGATGTCGCAGGCGTTGCACATGGACTGATACATCACCCACTGCTTATCTACGAAGCTTGGATCCTCCGCAACCATGGTCACAACGACATCGTCATTCGCCCGGTCGCCAACAATTTGCCCCTCTGCGAGCCGGTGCTCGTCGAGGTGCCGAAGGTTGTAGTGTTGGTCTTCCTACGGCTTCCGGAATACCAACACAGGCGGAGCCGGCTACTTTTCCACCATGACAGCATTGAACTACGCATGTGCGGGGCGCCGGCTCGTCATCGGATACCTCCTCCATCGTTGGGTTGTCCTCGCTCACCTCCGGCGAGTTAGCCGGCCGGCAAGCTGGCCTCTGTCGCATGCAATGGGCCTGGCAGCCGGCCACAAGGCTAGCCAACTCCCGCTTCTACTCTGCCGAGAGGTTTGTCCACATCGCTCTAGAGCTAGAGGTCAGGGCACATGATGTCCACTTTCGTGAAGTAAAGTGTTCGAGCCCATGGGGTGCAGAAAGGAAGGCACTACAAACCCCGCAACTATGATGTCAGTTACATAGTTATGTACGCACCCAAACCGGAGTTTGGAAATAGTCTACTCTATCCGTTGCTAGGGAAACCGAATAAAAAGGGTCTTACTAAACTACAAATGGAGACAGGAATTAAAAGACACTAAGTTAGTAAAGACGGTGCTTGAGTAGGAAAGCGTTCTCAAGGGTTCTGAAATCATCACTTCTAATATGAACTACCGTATCTCCAAGACACTCTTCATGTACATAACACGTTCTACTCTAGGTAGACTTCATGCCATATATGCTGCCATCAGTAGTTTCCCCACGCCGGCTATCACTTATAGTTAATTAAGGGTTTCCCCGTCGACGCAGCCAGATGCGGGCTTCCCCATAGACGCAGCTAGATTCCGGTTTCCCTGTTACTCCCCTATCAATTAGAAAGGTATATAATTGAGGATTTTACTGTCACCTCTAATAACCTCGACATCCTAACCTCTATAACAACAGTAATATGCTCCATGGCCAATCACGGCAACAATGGTAGTGAGAGCTCCTTTCAACATTCGTGAAGGCTACTAATTCGAAAGTGAACAAGCATAGAATTGATCGCAAGTAAATATATGGAATTCATCCATATCTCCGAGAACTAGTACAACTACTCAAACAAATAAATGGACATCATAGAAGATAGGGCGAGTTACAAGTTGATGCCGAGCCGATGAAGGAACAAGGCATGGTGGTTACAGAAATGGTGGCACCAGTGGTGGTGGCAATGACTATGGTGGCGCTGGCACTATTGGCAACGAGGGTGGCACTTGTGGAGGCACTGGCGTGATGGAGTTGGCACCAACCCGAAAGTCGGCTCGCGCTGTGGCGGAGCCATCTCTTCTTCCCTTGGATGTGTCCCTTCTTCTATGGAGGTGGAGTTGGATCAGCAATGGAGATTGATCTTGGACGTGTTGGAGATGATGAGAGAAGATTTGATGTTGGTGGCAAGGGTATACGGAGAGGTATTTATAATGCCTCTCCCAAAGCCTCCTCCGGAGATGTAGGTTGCCTCCTTTGATCAAAGGGCTCTAGGTGAGCCTAATCCTCCCCCAAACATTTCCTTATTGGCCAATGATCATGTGGGAACAAATAAGGAGGAAATTGGTGAAGAATCCCATCCATGGAGACAATTTTCTGAGCTGTCTAGGGGCGGTATGATTGTCGATATGAGCAGCCATGCCCGTACGAGACGCCGTCTTTGGCTCTGGACTCTTTCAGAAAAATGGGCGCAACTTTCTCATACGAAATCTGTTTTGACGTTCTTAGTCCCATTGGAATCATTAGAGTGAAGCTGATTCACTGGTGGTATTAGATATTTATTTTGGGCACTTTGGAAAAGTCACTTTTTTGACATTCCGAAACACGTAAGTCTGATGTTGGAAGTCCTTCCTAATAAACCCATCGTTGGCCTTTTCATCGTGCTTGGTCCTAGGTTGCTCCAAAACACTTGTATACAAGACAAAGCAAAGAAAACTAATAAAAACCATATAAAAAACTAACATGCAATGATCATAGTGAAAAGAGTAAAACCTGTAATCATGCGTAATGGACATATATTTGGTTTGATGGGACATGATATATGCAGAGAACATGCAGTAAATGTGATCTAAAAATGCATGAAATATAGAGCCACAAACCTCACCACGCTTAAACCTTGCCCGTCCTCAAGTAAGAGGTTTACTACCAATGCTCACTTCTGCCAACTCTAAAGCTTACACCGAACCAAATCCCAAAAATCACATCCAAGTTTATCATGCGAGCATGCAAAGGTTAACTAGCAAGGGAGTGATACATGATATCCCCTTAGTTCCATTGCCATAGAGGTTGAGAAAGGGGAAAATATTTTTGTGAAGCCCAAATTTTCATTGCCAATGGTTTAGAGAGAATCCCAACATTTTGGTAGGAACAAAGCAATGACCATCATAGACAAACGAAATTATGCATTAACAATCGCTTCAAAAACACCAACCCGAGGCATACTAGGTACATTAGCAAAATCATTTGTTTGCGTCCGTCAACCGCTCAACTAGCTATGTGTGATGACCCACAAGTATAAAGGATCAATGGTAGTCCTTTCGATAAGTAAGAGTGTCAAATGAGGAGCAGAAGAAAATGACAAGTGGTTTTCAGCAAGGTAATTTCTGCAAGCACTGCAATTATCGGTAATAGGTAGTTTGATAGCAAGATAATTTGTAACGAGAAAGTAATGGTAATGGTAAATAAAGTGCAGCAAGGTAGCCCAATCCTTTTTGTAGCAAAGGACGGGCCAAAACGGTCTCGTATAATAAGAAAAGCGTTCTTGAGGACACACGGGAATTTCATCTAGTCACTTTCATCATGTTGATTTGATTCGCGTTCGCTACTTTGATAATTTGATATGTGGGTGGACCGGTGCTTGGGTGTTGTTCTTACTTGAACAAGCCTCCCACTTATGGTTAACCCCCTCACAAACATCCGCAACTACGAGAAAATTACTAAGATAAAATCTAACCATAGCATTATACATATGGATCCAAATCAGTCCCTTACGGAATAGCGCATAAATTAGGGTTTAAGCTTCTGTCACTCTAGCAACCCATCATCTAATAACTACTCCACAATGCATTCCCTTAGGCCCAAAGATGGTGAAGTGTCATGTAGTCGACGTTCACATACACCGACACGTCTCCAACGTATCTATAATTTTTTATTGTTCCATGCTATTATGTTATCTGTTTTGGATGTTTTATATGCATTAATATGATATTTTATATTATTTTTGGGACTAAGCTATTAACCTAGAGCCCACTACCAGTTTCTGTTTTTCCTTGTTTTTGAGTTTTACAGAAAAGGAATATCAAATGGAGTCGAAACGGAATAAAACTTTACGATGATTTTTCTTGGACGAGAATACATCCACGGAGCATGGAGAGGGGGTCGGAAGATGGCCGAGGAGGCCACATGCCTGCCAGGCGTTCCCCTGGGGGCGCCCTGAGGGCTTGTGGGCCCCTCGGGAGTCCTCCAACCCTAATTCTTTCGCTATACATTCCCAAATATTCCCAAACCACAAGAAGCGTTCACCAAAATACTTTTCCGCTGCCGCAAGCCTCTGTTTCCGTGAGATCCCATCTTGGGGACTTTTCCGACGACCTGCCGGAGGGGGATTCTGTCGGATTCGGGGCTCCGCGGACCCAAGAAATATTCTAACTCTAGGGTGCGTGCGAAGAACTCAATCTCCCCAGCCTACCAACTCGATGTTCTCACAGCCTAGCTCGATGAATGGGAAGGGGGAGGGACACTGCAGTTTACCCAGGTTCGGGCCACCTTGCGGTGTAATACCCAACTCCTGCTTTTTGGTGGATTGGCTTCGCAGTGGGCTAAGGATGAATTAGTACAGGGGAAGAACAACCTCAGAAGGTCTGTTCTTGTGTTGGTGTGGGCTGGTGAGGGTTCGGATGGTCTGATCCCCTTATATGGTGGTGGCTAAGCTATATTTATAGTGGCCTTGGTCCTCTTCCCCCAAAATGAAGGTGGGAAGGGATCCCATAACGGCCAAGTTTGAAGGGAGACAAATAGTACATCTTATCCTGACGAAAGGTGGTCTTCACCTGCAAAGCTTCTGGTCGTGACGTCGTGGTGGGCTCAGAGATGACCTCCGTCCTGCCATCCTGGCGGTCTTGGTCTTGTAGCACGGAAATGGAAACCTTTGGCTGATTCCTCGGGACTCTGCGTCTGCGCTAGCCTCCTTCGCACCAAAGAGGAAACCTGTTGTACTGCTCCCGCTGGCGCCCGCCTGGCCTTGGTTGTCATGGCTTACGTCATCTGGACCTCATGAGATGGGAGCTTGCATAGGAATTTCCGCTCCTCAGGAGCCGGCCTAGGGAGGTCGCTTCCTCTAAAGGTCTTGGCGTCGCTCGCCTTGCGAGGCTTGGGCCCCCGTGAGGGTCTTGTGTTGTCGATGCTGAAGATGGGCCTTACTAGGCCATTGACGGAGCCACGGCGTGGGTCGCAGGTAGGCAAGTCTAGGTACCATGGTTCCCAGAATGCCGACAGTAGCCCCCGGGCCCAAGACGTGCCCGGACTTGGCTTCGAGGCGAAGCCAAAGGGTAAGGGCGAAGCGCTGCGGACCGAGTCGACGCATGGCGCTTGATGGGACGTGGGAGTCTTCGCTTCCCCACGCAGCCTCGACAACCGTTCAACTTGACAACAACCTGCTGCATGGTAGACTAAGGCATAGCCTAGTGGTGGGGAGGGGTTGATGCGTTCCCACTCACCCAAGTTCAAGGCATGGTACTTGCAATTTGGGTTTGTTGCACCAATTATACTGTAGGGGGTTCCCTTACAGTCTTTCTATAAAAAAACAGCCTGCTGCATGCAAAAAAGATCATCGGTATTAGGGATCGTGGGAGGCCAGCGGTTGGCCTCCCCCTGGCTATAAATGGGGGGGCGGAGCCCCCTGCTCATCTCCGTCTTCTCGGTGCTTGCTCCTTCTTCTTCCTTCATGTCTCGCCGTCTCATCTTCAGGCCGATCCGTAACTCGCTATATATGGGCCAAAACGTGGGCCTATAATCATCTTGGGCCATTAGCAGGTCTAAACGTATAGTACTTTTCCGCCTTTAACAGGCCGAGTAAAGTTCTGGCCAGCTGGGCCAGAGAATACCAGGGGCTTTTAACATGCTAAAAAATAGATTGGGCTAGCGTTTAGACGAAAAATTCACGGGCCAATACAGGCCGAAACTGCCTAAGGCCCATGTTTGGCCCAAATAGAACGAGCCGTTAACAAGCCAAAATATATCTCGGGCCCTGTTTGGCCCAATAAAATTATGGGCTTTAAGCAGGCCGGTATCAACGCGGGTCGTAGGCCCAACAGTGTCATGGGCCATTAACAGATGGGTCGTAAGCAGGCTGGATTCAATGCGGGCTGTAACTAGGCCCAACTGTTACACGGGCCATTAACAGGCCCATAGGCCAGTTGGGCTGAAATTTATACACGAAGACTACGGGCCGTTGAGAGGCCTAAAGTTACTTCGGACAAGAAATAGCCCAGTTTCTGCATGGGCCGTTAAATGGCCTAAAGTGAAACCGGGCCTGTTGGGGAACGTAGCAGAAATTCAAATTTTCCTACGTGTCACCAAGATCTATCTATGGAGAAACCAGCAACGAGGGCAAGAAGAGAGCATCTACATACCCTTGTAGATCGCTAAGCGGAAGCGTTCAAGTGAACGGGGTTGATGGAGTCGTACTCGCCGTGATCCAAATCACCGATGACCAAGTGCCGAACGGACGGCACCTCCGCGTTCAACACACGTACAGCCCGGTGACGTCTCCCATGCCTTGATCCAGCAAGGAGAGAGGGAGAGGTTGAGGAAGACTCCGTCCAGCAGCAGCACGACGGTGTAGTGGTGGTGGAGGAGCGTGGCAATCCTGCAGGGCTTCGCCAAGCACCGCGGGAGAGGAGAAGGACTTGGGAGAGGGGGAGGGCGGCGCCAGCACATTGGTATGGCTGCCCTCCCACCCCCCTCATATATATAGGGGCAAGGGAGAGGGGGGCCGGCCCCCTCAGATCCAATCTGAGGAGGGGGCGGCGGCCAGGGGGGTTCCCTTGCCCCCCAAGGCAAGGGGGGCGCCCCCTTCTAGGGTTCCCCCAAACCCTAGGCGCATGGGCCCTAGGAGGGGAGGCGCCCAGCCCACTAAGGGGCTGGTCCCTCTCCACATACAGCCCATAGGGCCCTCGGGGGCAGGTGGACCCCCGGAACCCCTTCGGTGGTCCCGGTACAATGCCGGTATCCCCCTGAACTCTTCCGGTGACTGTATGATGACTTCCCATATATAAATCTTTACCTCCGGACCATTCCGGAACTCCTCATGACGTCCGGGATCTCATCTGGGACTCCAAACAACATTCGGTAACCACATACAAACTTCCTTTATAACCCTAGCGTCATTGAACCTTAAGTGTGTAGACCCTACGGGTTCGGGAAGCATGCAGACATGACCGAGACGATCTCCGGTCAATAACCAACAGCGGGATTTGGATACCCATGTGGCTCCCACATGTTACGCGATGATCTCATCGGATGAACCACGATGTCGAGGATTCAATCAATCCCGTATTCAATTCCCTTTGTCTAGCGGTATTGAACTTGCCCGAGATTCGATCGTCGGTATCCCGATACCTTGTTCAATCTCGTTACCTGCAAGTCTCTTTACTCGTTCCGTAACACATCATCCCGTGATCAACTCCTTGATCACATTGTGCACATTATGATGATGTCCTACCGAGTTGGCCCAGAGATACCTCTCCGTCACACGGAGTGACAAATCCCAGTCTCGATTCGTGCCAACCCAACAGACACTTTCGAAGATACCTGTAGTGTACCTTTATAGCCACCAGTTACGTTGTGACGTTTGGCACACCCAAAGTATTCCTACGGTATCCGGGAGTTGCACAATCTCATGGTCTAAGGAAATGATACTTGACATTAGAAAAGCTTTAGCATATGAACTACACGATCTTTGTGCTAGGCTTAGGATTGGGTCTTGTCCATCACATCATTCTCCTAATGATGTGATCCCGTTATCAACGACATCCAATGTCCATGGTCAGGAAACCGTAACCATCTGTTGATCAACGAGCTAGTCAACTAGAGGCTTACTAGGGACATGGTGTTGTCTATGTATCCACACATGTATCTGAGTTTCCTATCAATACAATTCTAGCATGGATAATAAACGATTATCATGAACAAGGAAATATAATAATAACCAATTTATTATTGCCTCTAGGGCATATTTCCAACAGTCTCCCACTTGCACTAGAGTCAATAGTCTAGTTCACATCGCCATGTGATTAACACTCACAGGTCACATCGCCATGTGACCAACATCCAAAGAGTTTACTAGAGTCAATAATCTAGTTCACATCACTATGTGATTAATACTCAATGAGTTCTGGGTTTGATCATGTTGCTTGTGAGAGAGGTTTTAGTCAACGGGTGTGCAACATTTAGATCCGTATGTACTTTGCAAATCTCTACGCTATATTTGAAGCCATTTTAAATAACTGTTCTACTTGGAGCTATTCTAAATTGGTTCTCCATTATACGTATCCGGTATCTCTACTCAGAGCTATCCGGATAGGTGTCAAGCTTGCATCGACGTAACTCTTTATGTCGAACTCTTTTCACCTCCATAACCGAGAAACATATCCTTATTCCTCTAAGGATAATTTTGACCGCTATCTGGTGATCTACTCCTAGATCACATTTGTACCCTCTTGCCAGACATGTGGCAAGGCACACATCAGGTGCGGTACTCAGCATGGCATTCCGTATAGAGCCTATGACAAAAGCATAGGGGACGACCTTCGTCCTTCCTCTTTCTTCTGCCGTGGTCAAGCTTTAACTTTTAACTTCATACCTTAGGACTCAGGCAAGAACTCCTTCTTTGACTGATCCATCTTGAACACCTTCAAGATCATGTCAAGGTATGTGCTCATTTGAAAGTACCATTAAGCGGTTTTGATCTATCCTTATAGATCTTGATGCTCAATGTTCAAGTAGCTTAATCCAGGTTTTCCATTGAAAAACACCTTTTAAATAACCCTATATGCTTTCCAGAAATTCTACATCATTTCTGATCAACAATATGTCATCCACATATACTTATCAGAAATTCTATAGTGCTCCCACTCACTTCTTTGGAAATACAAGTTTCTCATAAACTCTGTATAAACCCCAAAATCTTTGATCATCTCATCAAAGTGTACATTCCAACTCCGAGATGCTTACTCCAGTCCTTAGAAGGATTGCTGGAGCTTTGCATACTTGTTAGCATCTTTCAGGATCGACAAAAACTTCTGGTTGTATCGCATACAACCTTTCCTCAAGAAAACCATCAAGGAAACAATATTTTTGACATCCTATCTGCAAGATTTCATAAATAATGCAGTACCTGCTAATTCCAACAGACTCTTAGCATCGCTACGAGTGAGAAAGTCTCATCGTAGTCAACTCCTTGAACTTGTCGGAAAACATCTTAACGACAAGTCGAGCTTTCTTAATGGTGATACTTACCATCATTGTCCGTCTTCCTTTTAAAATCCATATGTACCTAACAGCCTTACGACCATCAAGCAGTTCTTCCAAAGTCTACACTTTGTTTTCATACATGGATCCTCTCTCGGATTTTATGGCCTCGAGCCATTCATCGGAATCCGGGCCCACCATCGCTTCTCCATAGCTCATAGGTTCATCGTTGTCCAACAACGTGACCTTTTAAGACAGGGTTACCACCTAGAAGTTGTACACACCCTTGTCAACCTATGAGGTTCGATAGTAACTTGATCTGAAGCTCCATGATCATCATCATTAGCTTTCTCTTGAACTGAGGCAGGGGCCACAGAAACATTTTTCCTGTGCTTGCGCTACTCTCTGCCTGAAGTGAAGGTTCAACAACCTTATCAAGTTCTATCTTCCTCCCACTCAATTCTTTCGAGAGAAACTTTTCCTCGAGAAAGGACCCGATTCTAGAAACAATCCCTATTGCTTTCATATCTGAATTAGGAGGTATACCCAACTGTTTTTGGGTGTCCTATGAAGATGCATTTTATCCGCTTTGGGCTCGAGCTTATCAACCTGAAACTTTTTCACATAAGCGTCGCAGCCCCAAACTTTTAAGAAACGACAACTCAGGTTTCTCCAAACCATAGTTCGAACGGTTTCGTCTCAACGGAATTACGTGGTGCCCTATTAAAGTGAGTGCGGTTGTCTCTAATGCCTAACCCATGAACGATAGTGGTAATTCGATAAGAGACATCATGGTATGCATCATATCCAATAGGGTGCAGTTATGATGTTCGGACACACCATCACACTATGGTGTTCCAGGCGGTACTAGTCGTGAAACAATTTCCACAATGTCTCAATTGTGTACCAAACTCGCAACTCAGATATTCATCTCTATGATCATATCATAGATGTTTTATCCTCTTGTCACGACGATATTTAACTTCATTCTGAAATTACTTGAACCATTCAATAATTCAGACTTGTGTTTCATCAAGTAAATATGCTCAGTATCTACTCAAATCACCTGTGAAGTAAGAGCATAACGATATCCACTGCGTGCCTCAGCACTCATTGGACTGCACACATCAAAATGTGTTACTTCCAACAAGTTGCTTTCTTGTTCCATTTTACTGAAACCGAAGCTTTCAGTCATCTTGCCCATGTGGTATGATTTGCATGTCTCAAGTGATTCAAAATCAAGTGAGTCCAAACGGTCCATCTGCATGGAGTTTCTTCATGCGTATATACCAATATGACTTACATGGCAGTGCCACAAGTAGGTGGTACTATCATTACTATCTTATATCTTTTGGTATGAACATGTGTATCACTATGATCGAGATTCAATAAACCATTCATTTTAGGTGCAAGACCATTGAAGGTATTTATTCAAATAAATAGAGTAACCATTATTCTCCTTAAATGAATAATCGTATTGTGATAGACATAATCCAATCATGTATATGCTCAACGCAAACACCAAATAACAATTATTTAGGTTTAACACCAATCTCGATGGTAGAGGGAGCGTGCGATGCTTGATCATATCAACCTTGGAAACACTTCCAACACATCTCGTCAGCTCACCTTTAGCTAGTCTCCGTTTATTCCGTAGCTTTTATTTCGAGTTACTAACACTTAGCAACCGACCTGGTATCTAATACCCTGATGCTACTAGGAGTACTAGTAAAGTACACATTCACATAATGTATATCCAATATACTTCTATCGACAGCCTTCTCATCTACCAAGTATCTAGGGTAATTCTGCTCCAGTGGTTGTTCCCCTTATTACAGAAGCACTCAGTCTCGGGTTTGGGTTCAACCTTGGGTTTCTCCACTAGAGCGGCAGCTGATTTGTCGTTTCATGAAGTATCCCTTCTTGCCCTTGCCCTTCTTGAAACTAGTGGTTTCACTAACCATCAACAATTGATGCTCCTTCTTGATTTCTACTTTCGCGGTGTCAAACATCACGAATATTTCAAGGATCATCATATCTATCCCTGATATGTTATAGTTCATTACGAAGCTATAGCAGCTTGGTGGCAATGACTTTGGAAAAACATCGCTATCTTATCTGGAAGATTAACTCCCACTTGATTCAAGTGATTGTTGTACTCAGACAATCTGAGCACAAGCTCAACGATTGAGCTTTTCTCCCTTAGTTTGCAGGCCAAGAAAATCGTCGGAGGTCTTATACCTCTTGACGTGGGCACGAGCCTGAAATCCCAATTTCAGCCCTTGAAACATCTCATATGTTCCGCGACATTTCAAAATGTCTTCGGTGCCTCAATTCTAAACCATTTAACATTACCGAACTATCACGTAGTTATCTAAACGTGTATGTCCGATGTTCGCAACATCCACAAACGACGTTTGGGGTTTAACACACTGAGCGGTGCATTAAGGACATAAGCCTTCTACTGTCCGCATAATTGCTACTTTCAACTTTGAACTATATTTTCTCTAGGAACGTATCTAACACAGTAGAACTTAAGCGTAAGCTATGACATAATTTGCAAAGATCTTTTGACTATGTTCAGGATAATTAAGTTCATCTTATGAACTCCTACTCAGATAGACATCCCTCTAGTCATCTAAGTGATTACATGATCCGAGTCAACTAGGCCGTGTCCGATCATCACGTGAGACGGACTAGTCATCATCGGTGAACATCTTCATGTTGATCGTATCTACCATACGACTCATGCTCGACCTTTCGGTCTCTTGTGTTTCGAGGCCATGTCTGTACATGCTAGGCTC
The DNA here is from genome assembly GCA_032464435.1 of Aegilops umbellulata. Classification (NCBI taxonomy): domain Eukaryota; kingdom Viridiplantae; phylum Streptophyta; class Magnoliopsida; order Poales; family Poaceae; genus Aegilops; species Aegilops umbellulata. The sequence continues at coordinate 15,971,762 of CP136060.1, read as the reverse complement.
GTCAAGTCAACCTAAGTGTTTCGCGTGTGTAAATCTGTCTTACACCCGTTGTATGTGAACGTAAGAATCTATCACACCCGATCATCACGTGGTGCTTCGAAACGACGAACTTTCGCAACGGTGCACAGTTAGGGGGAACACTTTCTTGAAATTTTAATGAGGGATCATCTTATTTATGCTACCGTCGTTCTAAGCAAATAAGATGTAATACATGATAAACATCACATGCAATCAAATAGTGACATGATATGGCCAACATCATTTCGCTCCTTTGATCTCCATCTTCGGGGCGCCATGTTCATCGTCGTCACCGGCATGACACCATGATCTCCATCATCATGACCTCCATCATCGTGTCTTCGTGAAGTTGTCACGTCAACTATTACTTCTACTACTATGGCTAACGCTTTAGCAATACAGTAAAGTAATTACATGACGATTTAAGTTGACACGCAGGTCATAAATAAATAAAGACAACTCCTATGGCTCCTGCCGGTTGTCATACTTATCGACATGCAAGTCGTGATTCCTACAATAACAAGATCATCTCATACATCACATACATGATTCATCACAACTTCTGGCCATATCACATCACAAAGCACTTGCTGCAAAAACAAGTTAGACGTCCTCTAATTGTTGTTGCAAGTTTTTACGTGGCTGTTATAGGTTGCTAGCAAGAACGTTTCTTACCTACGTTAAAACCACAACGTGAATTGTCAATCTCTATTTACCCTTCATAAGGACCCTGTTCATCGAATCCGATCCAACTAAAGTGGGAGAGACAGACACCCGCCAGCCACCTTATGCAACTAGTGCATGTCAGTCGGTGGAACCGGTCTCACGTAAGCGTACGTGTAAGGTTGGTCCGAGCCGCTTCATCCCACAATACTGCTGAATCAAGATAGGACTAGTAACGGCAAGAAGAATTGACAATTCGACGCCCACAACTACTTTGTGTTCTACTCGTGCATGGAAACTACGCATAGACCTAGCTCATGATGCCACTGTTGGGGAACGTAGCAGAAATTCAAAATTTTCCTACGTGTCACCAAGATCTATCTATGGAGAAACCAGCAACGAGGGCAAGAAGAGAGCATCTACATACCCTTATAGATCGCTAAGCGGAAGCGTTCAAGTGAACGGGGTTGATGGAGTCGTACTCGCCGTGATCCAAATCACCGATGACCAAGTGCCGAACGGACGGCACCTCCGCGTTCAACACACGTACAGCCCGGTGACGTCTCCCATGCCTTGATCTAGCAAGGAGAGAGGGAGAGGTTGAGGAAGACTCCGTCCAGCAGCAGCGCGACGGCGTGGTGGTGGTGGAGGAGCGTGGCAATCCTGCAGGGCTTCGCGAAGCACCACGGGAGAGGAGAAGGACTTGGGAGAGGGGGAGGGTTGCGCCAGCACATTGGTATGGCTGCCCTCCCACCCCCCTCATATATATAGGGGCAAGGGAGAGGGGGGCCGGGCCCCTCAGATCCAATCTGAGGAGGGGGCGGCGGCCAGGGGGGTTCCCTTGCCCCCCAAGGCAAGGGGGCGCCTCCTTCTAGGGTTCCCCCAAACCCTAGGCGCATGGGCCCTAGGAGGGGAGGCGCCCAGCCCACTAAGGGGCTGGTCCCTCTCCAAATACAGCCCATAGGGCCCTCCGGGGCATGTGGACCCTCCCGGTGGACCCCCGGAACCCCTTCGGTGGTCCCGGTACAATGCCGGTGTCCCCCTGAACTCTTCCGGTGACTGTATGATGACTTCCCATATATAAATCTTTACCTCCGGACCATTCCGGAACTCCTCGTGACGTCCGGGATCTCATCCGGGACTCCAAACGACATTCAATAACCACATAAAAACTTCCTTTATAACCCTAGCGTCATCGAACCTTAAGTGTGTAGACCCTACGGGTTCGGGAAGCATGCAGACATGACCGAGACGATCTCTGGTCAATAACCAACAGCGGGATCTGGATACCCATGTTGGCTCCCACATGTTCCACGATGATCTCATCGGATGAACCACGATGTCGAGGATTCAATCAATCCCGTATTCAATTCCCTTTGTCTAGCGGTATTGAACTTGCCCGAGATTCGATCGTCGGTATCCCGATACCTTGTTCAATCTCGTTACCGGCAAGTCTCTTTACTCGTTCCGTAACACATCATCCCGTGATCAACTCCTTGATCACATTGTGCACATTATGATGATGTCCCACCGAGTGGGCCCAGAGATACCTCTCCGTCACACGGAGTGACAAATCCCAGTCTCGATTCGTGCCAACCCAACAGACACTTTCGAAGATACCTGTAGTGTACCTTTATAGCCACCAGTTACGTTGTGACGTTTGGCACACCCAAAGTATTCCTACGGTATCCGAGAGTTGCACAATCTCATGGTCTAAGGAAATGATACTTGACATTAGAAAAGCTTTAGCATATGAACTACACGATCTTTGTGCTAGGCTTAGGATTGGGTCTTGTCCATCACATCATTCTCCTAATGATGTGATCCCGTTATCAACGACATCCAATGTCCATGGTTAGGAAACCGTAACCATCTATTGATCAACGAGCTAGTCAACTAGAGGCTTACTAGGGACATGGTGTTGTCTATGTATCCACACATGTATCTGAGTTTCCTATCAATACAATTCTAGCATGGATAATAAACGATTATCATGAACAAGGAAATATAATAATAACCAATTTATTATTGCCTCTAGGGCATATTTCTAACAGGGCCGACAATGGCCCAGATGCACCACGGGCCGCTAACAGGCCGAAACTATTATTGGGCCGAACTGGTAAATGGGCATTTAACACGCTGAAATACAAACCCGGCTTAGAATGGGCCCAAAAGAACATTGGCCTGTTAACGGGCCTGATCTAATATGGGCTGTAATTTAGCCCAAAACACGACAGGCTGTGAACGGGCCTGATCTAATATGGGCCACAATTTGACCCAAAACATGGCAGGCTATTAACGAGCCAGCCCACTAGTGTCTGAAAAAATATGGTGGGCCTTTAGCTGGGCCGGCCTTTTACCTTAAATGGGCCATTGTTGGGTTGTGCCACGTGTCGACATATCATAGGAGTCTTCCATCCATTGTAGGGATGACATCTGTCCCCAACGCTGAGCTGACACGTGGATTGTCCGGCGAATGAGAATTTTACATGTGAAAATCCCCATTGGTCGGGGCTGTTAATGGGTTATCACATCCAAACCGGAACCCGATAGCTTAATGGCGACCCATTACAGTGGATGCCACGTGTCGGTTACCTTGACGAAAGCACTTCTATGACGTGTGATTTATCGTCATGGAAGTGGACACTTCCGTGATGATAATTTTGGTAATGTCATGGAACACTTCTACGACAACACAAGTATGACTATTTTGATTCTATCATAAAATCATCAAGGATGTACATGCATGACAGAAAAGGTGACCTACTGTGACAAACACGTATCATCACGGAAGTGTATTTTTTTGTAGTGTATGCCTTCATGTACTTTTGCCATCAACCTTAGTCATCTTCCCAACAAATGGACTTCAAATTCACACCATTTGGTCTCTTTCTGTGCAGGGTGTTATCCACAAACTGGTACATACTCGATTGAAGGGCCACTTTCCCAACTTCTTCTTGCTCATCAGGAAGCTCTCATGTTTGAAGAAATTGGACTATGTGTTGCGCCCATGCTGGAGCTTGTGGCTTGACGGCAAGGACTAAAGGCATCTCTTCGGCTGTGGGAGCGCTTGCTTCAGCAGCAAGAACCTGAGGTTCTATGTGAGGCCGCTGCTCACCAACAGTTTTGTCGTTGTTCCCGGCAGCATTCTTACCGGCGGCTTTTGGGATCTCTATCGGAAAATACTTGCTAGTATTCAACTTTCTTCTTTTATTGGCCCGCATTGATGGAGTGACTGATGGTTGATTCAAGTGGAGTACAAAGGTCCCTGGTTCCACGGGTAGATTTTGAGCAGCACACTTTGACAGATGATCAGCAATGTTGTTCTCTGCACGAGGAATATGCTCTGTTTGCAATCCGTCAAAGTGTTCCTCCAATTTCCTCACTTCTTCCATGTATGCCTCCATGAAAGGGCATTGATAGTCTTTATTCACCTGTTTCACAACAAGCTGCGAATCTCCACGAATGATCAACTTTCTGATTCCCAATTCCATCGCAATCCTAAGACCGGCAAGGAACCCTTAATATTCTACAGTGTTGTTGGTCGCTTTCTTCCTAGGAAAATGCATTTGAACCACATACTTGAAGTGCTCTCCAGTGGGTGCGGCAAGCGGCACTCCAGCACCGGCGCCTTGCAGCGAGAAGGCATCGTCAAAGTACATGAATCATTCTTTCTCAATCTCTTTGTCGGGAAGGGCTGATTCCTGAATTTCTTCATCTGGCATTAGCGTCCACTCTATGATGAATTTCGTCAAGGCTCTGCTCTGTAGTTGAAGTGCTCTCAAATTTGAATGCAAAACTTGATAACTCCAACGCCCACTCTACTATTCTACCAGTTGCTTCTGGATTCCTCAGAATACACTGCAACGGGAAGCGAGTGACGATGGTGATATCGTGTGCTTGAAACTAGTGGCGCAGCTTCCTCGAGGCCATGAGGAGGCCGAAAAGCAGCTTCTGCACACCAGAGTACCTTGACCTAGCTCCCTGTAGAAGAGAACTAACAAAGTAGACTGTTCGCGGCACCATCTTCTTTTTGGTCACCATCTGTTGATTGATTTCATTTGCCGGCGTTGTTTATGTCCCACCAATGTTGGTTCTTGCCGGAGAGGATTTTGGTTTGTCGTGGTATGGGCTTGTCGCTGTTGCTTCCTCATCATCATCTTCCCTCTGCGCCACTAGTGCGGCACTAACCACCTAGTTTGTCGCATCTAGGTATGTTACTTGTTAGCTGCGTTGGGATTTCCCCAAATAGGAGGGGATGATGCAGTATAGTAGAGATAAGTATTTTCCTCAGCTACGAAACAAAGGCTATCAATCCAGTAGGAGAACCAAGCAACACTATGTAAATAGCACCTACACACAAACAACAAATACTCGCAACCCAACACGTAGAGGGGTTGTCAATCCCTCAGTGGTATTGACATAGATTAAATTGTACAGGTTTTGATAAATAGGTCTAACAAAAACACAAAATAAAATAAATAAAAGAAAATTGCAGTAAGGTATTTTTGGTTTTAATATATGATAGAAAATAGACCCGGGCGTCATAGTTTTCACTAGGGGTTTCTCTCGAGAAAATAGCATACGATGGGTAAACAAATTACTGTTGGATAATTGACAGAAAAGCAAATAATTATGACAATATCCAAGGCAATGATCATGTATATAGGCATCACGTCCAAAATTAGTAGACCAAAATGATTCTGCATCTACTACTATGCATTGTGGACATGAATAACTGCTAGATGGATATGTTGGGATTTTGGCACTAAAATATATGCTCTAGAAAGTACGCATAAATCTATTCATCAAACAGTTTGGATGGCAAATAGAATACTCCAAAAGAACAATGAAAACATAAGTCATCACTCCAAAAGGATGCTAGCGTACCCGCCTCCCTGGGTTCCTCGCGGCCGAGAGATGCTCCTGGTCGTCCGTTGCGTTGTGGCTTGCCACGTGAGCCACTCAGAGCGTTATGAACCGTCCGATCTGTTAGGACAGCTGGCACCCGGGCGACCCGGTTGGGCGGTCCATGACGGGTGGACCGCCCAGCACGTCCGGTCTGCCCGTGTGGGCCAGCTCGCGCGACGCACGTTTTGGCCTGAACAGTTGGCCCCACACTGGCACGCGCACTCAGTGTTCATAACGGATGGGCCGCGGGTGCACGCTCGGGCCACCGTCATTGGGCGACGTCGGACGCGCCCAAGAGCATTGTCGGGCATGCGCGCCATGGTACAGCCGGGCCCATCTGGTGGCGTGTATAGCATGCGCCGGGTTGGTCTGGTCGCGGCAGGTGAGACGTTCGTCACGCCCTCCTTGTTGTTGAGGACGACGAGGAGGAAACGGGCGAGGTGCATATGGTGACCAGAAATGTTGCAGCTCAGATCCCCAAGCTGGGCAACAAGATGTCCAGCAGCGTGAAGTACAAGCCGGTCAACCAAAAGTTGAAGGTTGTGAAGGAAAAAGAAGTTGAAAGCGACAAGATGCGCATTCGCCGGTCTGAGTGCGTGAAGGCTGCCAAGAAGACTGAAGGCGACAATATGTGCTCTGAAGATTGCAGGTTCTTTAGAGTAGTTTGGTATCTTAGTATGTTAAGCAATATATGGAGTAGCATGTTAAGCTATCTTAGTATGTTCACACTAGTTTGCTATCTTAGTATGTACTCCCTCTTGTAAAGAAATATAAGAGTGTTCAGACTTATATTTCTTTACGGAGAGAGTAGAAGACAATCTATGAAAAGCTATCTCTGTACTGGTTGTCAGTTTGCTATGTATGTATTGGGACCAATGTCAGTTAAGCTATCTATGTTAGTTAAGCTATCTTAGTATGGAAATGCAAGTGATGCTTTGTTTTTGTCCAAAATAGTAGCATCTTTTCCAGAAAAAAAAAAGCAACATTTGCAGGTGGTACAATTTGCCAAAAAAGAGTAGCAATAATAGCAGAAGGTACATTTTGCCCAAAAAGAAATTAGTACTGTAACACTCATATCAAGTAGTACACAATGTGCCAAAAAAAAACAGTAGCAACATGTCTGAAAGTAGTGAAACATGTCTTGGTTGTCAGTGAGGGGCCTTTTTTGCTATTCATGGTTTCCTTGCAAGCAGCAAGGTTGAACACACAGTGCTTAGGTACTACTACCTCTGTTTTAGTGGCATAAAACGCATTATATTTGTTTACAGAGGGAATACATAAGAGCTTTGGCTGTGAGCTTGGTTCAGAGGTCTTCAGGCTTCCAGCTATCCTCCTTGCTTGATTGACCGCAACAGGTGTGGACTGCATAGCAATTCCCATCCTTTTTCTGTCATTGGCAGCCATAGGAGCAACCTACAAATAAACATTCACATAGCACTGAGTTCATATTTCTAAAATGCATCTTAGTATGGCAATAGGACAAATATGAATTTAGCTACAAATAGAAAGCATGGTCCATACCTTAGCTATATCTGCTTGAAATGTTTTTTGTACTTGAAATGCATCCAAAGCTTCCTAGTATTGTTTTCCTTTTTTTTTGTTCCCTGTCTCACTAAGTGTGCATTCCATTCATGTGCATTCCTGAGAAGGAGAGCAGGAAATAGGGGTCGGTGACGTACCTGCAGCCATGGTGTTGGCGGAGATGAGGGCCACGGCGACAACGACGACGGCAGAGGTGGCCAGGAGGATGCAGGCAGAGATGAAGAGGCAATCAGGAAAGAAAGGCAGCGACAGCGCGATCAGGTGAAATACTGTCCTTTTTCACTTTTGCTAAGTCAGCAAGCCCAGTCATCATCAAACCACCTGAAATCCTCTCGAGAAGTGGAGAATTGCCCGGTTCTCAGAGACTTTGTGTGTGTGTGGGGGGGGGGGGGGGGGGGTGATACTTTTCTCTTTCAGAACTGACCGAATACTTGGGCCAGGCCCGAGAGGTAGTATTTGCATAGAGCGAGCGTGGCCTGATGTTTTGCTGCAGCTGAACACAACCTATCCGAAACAAACTGTTTCCCCTCTAAACCAGAAACATTATCGGAGACAACCGTCATGTAATAAGGAACCAAAAGACACTCACTACAGTTCCAAAGAAAAACTCGCTGACTGCAGCCCCAAGAACAGTGTTAAACACTCCGTTTGTCGATATTCTTCAGATTGCCAGGAGGCATTACCCGACTGGTTGCTACTCTGAATATTCAGTTTCTACCAAATTTGTTTCAACTGTTACAGAACTTTCAGCTTGAACAAGCAGATGGTAACCTATCAGTAGAAGATAAAAAGAAGCACATGAACATAATCCCCAACAGGGAATACTCTAGCTCTAGTTGGCGATACGAACCATGGCCGTAACCAGAAAGTTCAAGTAGGACACACCTTTGTGCAGAAACCATACGTATACGTTATGTTAACTGGCAAGTGTTTGGTTAAAGGCTTGGATTTATAACTGGCACCTTTACCAAGCTTGTCAACAGGCACGGTTCCCCTACTCTAAACGGAGAGTTACATAGTGATTATCATAGTATATTACTTGCGATCAAGCCAATTTCGTACATAGGAAAACGACGATAAGGCATGAAAGTTACCACCAAGGAAGCTCCAGAATGCTGCCATATGCTGATTGGGCATGGGATTTCCAGAAAGATTGGTCCAAAGCAGAACATGCCAATTGAACACGGTTTCCTTGAGAAGACTAATTCAAAGCAAAACCAGTAAACACGGCACTAGCGCACAATATTCGGTGCAGATTGCAAGAGAAACCCCATAAAACAAAAACAAAAACTCTGCACTGGAATTGGTTGCTGAAGCAATTGACTTTGTCATACCTGATACTGCACTGTTACTGCTAGTATATAAACATCGGTAGCATCAAAGCTCACAAGGGCACAGCTGCACACCGCTGCTATTCCCATACTCCAACGATCACAGATCCACAATCTACCAAACTTACTAGCACCATGGTTGCTGAGTGGTCAGCTGGGCTTTTCGGCTGCTTTGGGGATTTCCGCACCTGTATGCAGACCTGGCTTTTGTTCTGTTATTCTTGCACCCCTTGTACATGGGTTTCATAAGCAGCATGCAAACTTGCAAAGTACTCATCTATGTTCCATTCCATTTCCAAACATTGCAGGTTGCTTGACTTTCTGGTGCCCCTGTGTTACCTTTGGTCGTCTTGCTGGGATTGTGGACAAAGGCTCCCCATGTAGGTGTTTCGCTGAGAATTCATGCTTGGGTTGAAGCATAAAAACCATCCATCTTTGTGGCTGAGTCTCCTTGTTTTCAGCATGCTGCATGAATGGGACCCTGTATGTTTGCCTGGCTTGCGTAGGCTGCAACTGGTTGTATTCTTGTACCAAACGCTCGGCGATGCGGTCGCAATACAACTTGAAAGCATCGCCCTGCATGGACTGCTGTGTCCACTTCTTCTGTGAGAGTTGCGCGCTATGCCAAGAGTACAAGGAGCTGGAAAACCGTGGCTTCAACATGGCCAAAGGTCGCTGCGTCTTACTGAAAGAATGCATAGTCAAGAAAATTCATGTGTTTCACAAAGGCAAAGTAATCATGACTAAATCATTACATTTGCAGGATGGGAAGGTAGCAACAAGATGGTGGGGTGTGTGCAAGGCATGAAAGCACCTGGGAAGCAAGGGATGTGTTTCTAGAACATGTCCATAAAATGATGCTCTTAGCTCTCCTGTTCTCTGTTAATTTTCATTTCATGATGTTCTACAACATCCAAAGGGGAAATAAAGGCAGGTCTACTGACTTGCCCCATTTGGTAATCAACTTGTTAAATCTCCTTTTATCTGTCGTTGATTTTGATTCAGTTTTCGTACTTCCGTTTATGTCCTAACACAGCAGGCAACATACATTATGTGATCTGTCACTTGACAAGCATTATATGGATGTAGATTGTAGTGAAGTTAGTGGCCTGTGAACTAAAATGCAGTGCTCAAGCTGTAAAGCTATGAATCTCTTGACTCAATACTGACTGCCGAACTGGCATGAGGAATAAATACTAAGATGGGGCATCCTGTATGCTTAAGATGATTGAAGAAAAAAATATGATAACAAAAAACTACACGACAAGCAAGAAATTTCGAGAAAGATTGGACATATACACAAGCTCATAATTGAGATGGCAAAAAACACACACAAGAGGTAGTTCAGCCGCATGAAACATGAAACATTGTCCAAGAAAGATATAAACCACAGGGCAAAAAGAAATCAAACCCGAATATGGACCATGTTGCATGCATGGTGTAGTCATTGTACGTTGATTCATGGTACCCTCTAGTCCTGTAGCCAATCAGTTCGGGCCAGATCAGCAAATTCCTCATCTCAAAACTTTAAGAGCAAACCCTGGCACACCGAGGGGACTTCACAGTATATGATATTGGATCTCCACATAATAACTGTGCAATATTCGTTAATTACTTAGCTATCTGTAGGCTTGGACAGGGAGAAGTTATGACCAACACTTCTACAAGCTTATCACCAGGCATGGTGCCCCCATTTTAGACCGAGATCAACATGGTGATTATCATCTGTATTTTACTATCAGGCTGATTTCATACATAAGGAAAACGACGATACGGCATGGAAATTACCACCAAAGCTGGAAGCTCCAAAGTGCTGACATATGCTGATTCAGCATGGGATTTCCAAAAGATTGATCCAAAGCAGAACATGCCAATTGAACACGGTGTCCTTGGGAAGACCAATCCAAAGCCAAACCTGTAAACACAGCATTAGCGAACAACAACCGGTGCAGATTGCAAGAGAAAGCCGATAAAAACAAGAAAGAAATTTCTGCACTGGAGTCAGTTGAATCAATTGACCTTTTCATATCTTCTAACTAGTACTGCACCATTACTACTAGTATATAAACATTGGTTGCTCACAAAGGCACAGGTGCACACCACGCTATTCCCAACTCCATAGATTACAAATTCACAATCTACCAAACTAACGAGTACCATGGTTGCGGAGTGGTCAGTTAGGCTTTTCGACTGCCTTGACGATTTCAACATCTGTATGCAGAGCTAGCCTTTTTTTTTTGTTCTTCTTGCGCCTCTTATACATGGGTTTCGTAAAGCAGCATGCAAAGTACTGGGGGACTGGATTATTTACCCCATTTGCAGTACTCATCTGTGTATCATTATAATATCTCCTAATATTGGAGGTTGCTTGACTTGCTGGTGCCCCTGTGTTACCTTTGGCCGCATTGCTGATGTTGCAGACAAAGGCTCCACATGTAGGTGTTTCTCTTAGAATTTGTGCTTGGTTTGAAGCATAAAAATCATCGATCTTCTCGGCTGACACTCCTCGTTTTCAGCATGCTGCATGAGTGGGACCCTGTATGTTTGCCTGTCGCTCTTATGCTGCCACTGGTTGTATTCTTTTCCCAAACGCTCAGCGACGCAGTCTCAATATAACTTACAAGAATGGCCCTTCATGGACTGGTACGTCCACCTCCACTATCCGAGTTGCGCGCTATGCCAATAGTACAGGGAGCTGGAAAATCATGGCTTCAACATGGCCAAAGGTCTCTGCGTCTTACTGAAAGAAAGCATAATCATGAGTATTAATGTTAAACGAAGAAGAAATAATCATGACTAAATCATGCTCTACACCATCTACATTTGCAGGATGGAAAGGCAGCAACAAGTTTGGGGGGGGGGGGGGGGGGGGGTGCAATGCATGAAAGCACCAGTGAAGCAAGCGATGTGCTTCTAGAACATGTCCATGATTTGATGGCTATGAATATGATGATTGGCTCTGCTGTTTTCTGTTAAAAAAATCGCAATGTTCTCCAACATCCAAAGGGATAATAAAGGCAGGCTTATATGACTTGCTCCATTTGGTAACCAAGTTGTTAAATATCCTTTTATCTGTCCATGTGATTTTGGTTCAATTTCTTACTTTCATTTATGTTTTCTCACACCAGCAGGCAACATATATTATGTGATCTGTTACTTGACGTCTTGATGACAGTCGAGCATTATATGATTGTAGACCATACTGAAGTTTAGTGGCATATGAACTAAAATGTACTGCTCAATTTGTAAAGCTATGAATCTCTTGACTTGGTACTGACTGCCGAACTGGATATGAAATATAATACTTGAAGACTGGATATCTTGTATGCTTAAGATGATTGAAGAAAAAATTATGTTAAAAAAGGCTACAAAACAAGCAAGAAGGGTTGAAAAGGTTCTGACATCTGCAGAAGCTCATAGTCAGGATGGCAAAAATTCACACAAGAGATAGCTCAGCCACACGAAACATTGTCCTGGGAAAGATAAAACCACAGGCAAAAAGGTAAAATCAAACCAGAATATGGACCATATTGTCAATGTCATGCATGCATGATGTAGTCCTTGTACATTGACTTCGCCATAGCCTGTCCTGTAGCCAATCAGTTTGGGACAGATCAGCAAATTCTGTAGCTCAAGACTTGCAAGAGCAAACCCTGGCACACCAACAACGATACTTCACGGTGCATGACAGATGATCTCCACATAAGTGTGCAAATTGGTCAATATCTTAGCTATCTGTAGGTTATATAATCTGTACAGTACAGATAGCAGAGCCAGATAATGCCCCCCAGATGCAAATGGACAAAGCCCAAAGCGAGCACAGAACTGGAGGCGATTAAGAAACTCGAAAACAGCAACCCAAATTTGGGGCTTTTATTAAGGGTACAGTATGAGCTCCATCAAGGAAATCTCGGAAGCAGAAGATCTTATCCAACTCAAATTTACATTGAAAAGTCTCCCAGAAAAAGCCTCAGAAGGAGGACTGCACTGACATTTTCCATAGCTTCAATCAGGCATTGCACGACTTAATGAAACTGAAAACATAGTAAGACTGGATTCCAATCATCGTGTGAGGACCTCAAATTGCTATCATCGTCAGCCCACGAATTCCAATCATCATAGCAGCTATTACTTGCCAAGTAATGAATGATGAGAAGAACAAAAGGGGTCTATGCTACAACCAAAAGTGGAAGCTCCAAATAGCTGCCAGATGGTAACTGAGCATAAGATTTCCCGAAGGAGCAATCAAACAGAACAAGCCAAGTGAACATGATGAGACTAAAAACACTAATTTACAGCAAAACCTGTAAACACAACATACAACATTAAAGTGCAAGAAGAAAACAGAAAGCCCGTGAGACAACAAAAATGATGCACTGGAATCTACTATGAGCAGATACTTGTGCAAATGGGCACTGATACCATGCTGTTGCTAGTTTATAAATACCAACAGGATCAAGGTATTCTTGCTCACAAAGGCATAGCTACACAGCATCTATTTCCATATTCCACAGATCACAACCCCAAGAAATCAGCAGCATGTCAGGGAAGTGGTCGGTTGGGCTTTGTGACTGCTTTGGAGATTGCGGCACCTGTATGGAGAACTATCTTTCATGCTCTTCTCACAAGTCCTTTTGCCTTATACATTGGGGGGTTTATAAGAGTGCATTTCACTTACATCCTGATGCTTCATTTTTGTGGCTAATGCTGCAGGTTGCTTGACTTGTTGGTGCCCCTGTATTACATTTGGTCGCATTGCTGAGGTTGTGGACAGAGGCTCAGGATGTATGTGCTTCAATTACAATTTGCGCTTGGGATCAAGCATAAAAACATACATCTTGTTGGCGAACTCCCCTTGTTTCCAGCATGCTGCATGCACGGGACCCTGTATGTTTTGCTAGGATCCATAGGCTGCAACTGGTTGTATTCTTGTACCAAACGCTCCTCAATGCGGGCACAGTACAACTTCCAAGGATCACCCTGCATGGACTGCTTTGTTCACATGTGCTGTGAGAGTTGCGCACTATGCCAAGAGTACAAGCAGCTGGAAAATCGTGGCTTCAACATGTCCAAAGGTATCTCTCCTTGCTGAAACAAAATATAAAACAAAACATGCCTGTTCACAACACAAGCTTTAATGACTAAAAATACTAAACTGTGATCTACATCACATTTGCAGGATGGGAAGGTAGCAACAAGATAACGGAAGGCATGGCAGCACCAGAAAAACAAGGGATGGATGTGCTTTTAGACCATGAATAAATCCAGAATTTGGTGCTTGTGATGGTTGGCACTTCTCTTCAATAGCTTTCCATTGATCCCCATTTCCCTATGTTCTTCAAACATAAAGGCAGGCTTATATCCTTGCCACATTTGGTTATCAAGTTGTTAAAGCTCCTTTTATGTATCCTTCTGTTTAGGTTTAATTTTCTTACTTTTACTTATACCCCAACATCAACAGGCAACATATAGCATATAACTTGCTACTCGTTGAGCAAGCTGTTAATTGGTTATACAGGCCCATGGACTGTTACATAGAAATATACCACTCATTTCAAAATGCAATGAGTCATTAGTCCAGTAATCCACCACTCAGTGCCAAACTGGCATAAGCAAATAAGTGCTTATGTAAGGACAAGGCATCATCCCAGTAGAATTTAAATGATTAACTAAAGAATTTTGTGATAAAAATGACTAGACAGGACATGAATGAATTTTTTTAAGGTTGCTATCTATAAAACCTCATAACTGAAATGCCAACACACGGAAGTTCAACTATAACAAAACATTTTCCTAAAAAAACCGGGAAAAAGGTGTGTACCTAAAATCATTCTCATCTGGGGATGATCATATTTGCTATACAAAACATATTCCGGCAGAAGGCTACAACTCCAACTGTGCTCAAATATCCACCAAAATCACAGTGCTCTCTTTTGTAGATAGTCAATTGGACATGCTTGCATGCAGCATTTGCTGCTCATGATTTCTGTTCTCTCTGACAATATAAGACCAGTTTGCATTGGCATTTCACTTGCAAGTTCTGCAGATCTGTCGATCTTTCTCACACACATTGATTGCATCCATATGTTTGGTTTCCTTGATAAGGACCCCTTTTACACCAGAATTCCACCATTTATTCATTTAGGAGAATCCATATGTGATTGCTTTTATCCTGAAGGGGCATGCTATAATCTACAAAAAGATCAAACTGCCTGGCTGACCGGTATTCCTGCAGTTCTCCGATTACATTTCCTGAGAAGAAAAACTAGCAGGTTGGGAATCAATTCTCTTTGACCAGCAAGCGAGACAACAACCCAAACAATTTCCATTTGCAGATAGATGTGTCATCCCTTCATAGCAATGTCACTCTTATTGCTTTAGTGTATCACAAGATATCATCATTCGTTCAACAATTTGTGTAGAGGGGCATCAGGCTTACATACACCAATCACCGGTTATCATCACCAAACAAAACCTTGTAAAACCTCCGTCTTTCCTCCCTCTTCTCCGCACTATCCAACAGTGCCCCTGCCTCATCTTCGAGCTCCTCTTCTTCCTTCTTCACATCAACTTCACCTTTCCTCCTCTTCTTCTCCAAATTCACAGCACGTCGCCGCTGATTAAATTCGTGGAGACCCTCCTGCATCAGTTCCCCTAGTCCATCCTTTGCTGCCACCACTGGATCCTTCACCCTCAGCTCAGACCCCTCGTAACCCTCACGGAGCACCGCCGTGTGAATCTTGTACCGATTCGACACATAGAAGAGGCAAGAATGCCGGAGCAGCATCCTAGCTGTGTCTTCTGGAAGCCCAAACTCCCATCTGAAGTGCTCTAGCTTCATAACCGAAATCTTCTTCCACAAGGTGAGCGAAAGAAGCTCGTGAACCACAGCCACCGCACGCTTCTCAGCCTCTGCGTCTGTGCCAGGCACCGCCCCGTCCTCCGAGTAGGGCGAAATGTAGGGTGTGGAGTTGAAGTCCTCCATCTTCTCGTGGGACTTGGCCCAAGAGGACGGCAACGAGCAGGTGAACCGCGGGAGAGAGTTGCTCGCCGAGGCAGCGGCCTCGACGGCAGAGACCGCGCGGGAAGGGACCCATCGGAGCAGCTCCAGCTCTGCGGCATTGCGGCGGTGAGGGTACGGGTTGGCGAGGCGGAAGAGATCGGTGTGGGCGGGGAGGATGCGGAGGAGGTAGTCGTCGGGGAGGCCGAGCGGGCCGCGCAGCGCGGCGAGCTTGGAGACCGGGAGGCGGCGCCCGCGGGCGAGCATGAGCACGCGCGCGAGGCGGTCGGCCATGGCCGGCTCGGACGCGGTGACGGCGGCCTCCTCGGCGTCGACGAGCTCCGCCATCCGCCTGGTGAAGCCGAAGCAGAGTTCCCCGCCGCTCCCGGCCGGGCCTTCGCCGGTGAAGAGCTCGAAGCAGGAGGGGTACTTGCGGAGCCAGTTGGCGGCGCGGCCGAGGAGGTCGAGCGTCTTGAAGCGGGACTGGAGGAGGCGGACGGGGGCGGAGCGGGACGGGAAGCGGAGGAGGAGGCGCTTGATCTGGTTGTTCACGATCCAGCGCCGGTTGCGGCGGAGGGCCGCCTCCAGAGCCGGGTCCTTCGGAGACGACCACCGCGCCATGAGCGCCCTTCAGCGGCGGCGGCAGCGGCAGGAAAGGGGGTAATGAGAGTGATTGGGCTTGTTTTGCTCATGGGCTGATAGTCTATTTTATCTCGGCTGGTGCTAGTCGGCCATGGAATCGCAAAGTCTCTTTTACCGGTTCTGGATGTACCGGCAAACCATCCACCGTTCGTCTGGTGCGTTCACGCGCCCCACCTCTCGTATAGCACTAGTATTTTCATAACCCATCTCTCGTATAGCATTGTTGGATGTCAGATGGCTGGTCCACCTCTTTTCGTCACTTTGCACTAGTATGTCAGCTACATGTACTACTTTTGCCATGCAACTTCTTTCCTCTCTCTGCCCTTCCAAACAAATGCATCTTTTTATTTTTGCTTACAATTTTAGATGGTCACTGTCTTTCACATTAAAAATCCGTTACTGAATTTTTTTATATATTCAAATTCCTTGCAACATGATCTTCAGAACAAGTTCAAACTTGAATATTTTCAACTAGATTTAGAAATAACGAGTTTCACATTTCACTTGGTCCAAAAATTAAATTTCACTAAGTTCATAGATATAAATTATTTCAAAGAATTGAAACATATATTTCAGTGTGTATATTGTGAGTGTAAAACGTTTTCTGAAACTAGTGAAATGAGTGAAACCTATCTTTTGTAACGAGTGAAATTGTTTTTTGAATTGTGTAAAATTGGTTTTTGAAATTGTGCGAAATTGGTTTTTGGAATAATTGAAATTAGTTCTTTGCATCGAGTGAAATCAATTTTGAAATATGTTTTCTCAACTAAGTGAAATATCTTTTCACAAGTGAGTACAAATTATTTTCTTCATATGAGTGAAATATGTTTCTTCGGATGAGTGAAATTGGTTTTTTGAACATAAACAAACGAGTTTTTTCTAATGATTGAAATCAGCTTTCTCAAATAAGTGAAATACGTATTTTAATTTAGTGAATCCAGTGTTTTGAATGAGCCTAAATCCATCTTCTGAAAATGAGTGAAATAATTTTTGAATGAGCCTAAATCCATCTTTTAAAATGTTTGAAATAAATACCATTTCACAGCAACAATTTTGTGTTTTATGGAAGTCATTTCAAAGATAACTGAAATATATAAAATAAAAAGAAGTTTAAATATATCCAAGATTGATCTTGTTCTGAAGATCTTGTCATCACGATTCCAAATATATAAAAAGTTTTAAAAATGGATATTTCATATAACAAATATCAATCCTGCAAAATATTAGGATGAAATTAAATACAAGTCATTTGTATGGAGAGACAGAGAATGCATGCAACGCACATCTCTTGCTTCTAACTCTCTCTCTTCTGCAAAAAGCTGCCAGACACTGTTTTGTCTCAGGTGTGCAGTTGTAATAACCGGTATAGCAGTGGGATTCAATTTACAACTTATACAGAGTCTGACATCACGAATCTTGATGAAACAGGACGAACGGTGGATGGTGCGCCGGTACCTCCCGCCACCGGTAAAAAAACTTTTTCGGCTATGGAATGCGTTCATTTGGTTAACGTCGAAATCACTAGTTTTTCTTTAACACAGTACAAACGCAAGCGTTCATATAGACATGCGTATACTCGCCCCTATGAACGCACACACGCACAACGAGCACCTCCGAAAGACTGAGCCGTCATATCATCTTAAAATTTACGAAGTCACCGTAGGCACCTCGTCGACGGGAACGTCTCCTCCCACTGAATGCGCATCGCCGGAAATCCTGAAATAAACAAAGAAATAAATGCGAGCACCAAGACTTCAACCCTGGTGGCCTGGGTTACCACAGTCCCTCTAACCATTCAATACGGGTTGGTTCGCTCGAAATCACTAGTTAAGGAGTCCAATTGTAAAGATCACTCCCACCTTTTCAAGTTACGACAGGTGACGCGCTATGCGCCACTTGTCGCAACCTGAGAGTTATCTTTTTTTCGTAGATCCGTTTATTCAAAATGGTTTATCTCTTAAACCGTGTGTCCAAATCTCAAACCGTTTGCACCGTTGGATTTCTCGCGTTGAGATTTTTAAAACTAGATCCTGTATTGATAGGTTTTGATAAACTTTTTTCACGACAATCACCAGACAAGAAAACCGGACGAAAAAACCCGAACAGGGAGCATGGGCTTTTTGCCTTTTGAAAGAGGCACGCCCGTGGCTCTCACGACATCACAATTGTGCCTCTCGCGGAAGAAAGGAAAAAGAGAAAATGCGCGAGGAGGCACGGCCGTGCCTCTCGCGAAAGCACAACCATGCCTCTCACGGAAGCAAAACCGTGCCTCTCGCGGAAGAAAAAGTAAATAGAAAGCACGTTTTTTCGTTTCTGAGAGGCACGACCATGCCTCTCAGGGAAGCAAAATCATG
This sequence comes from Aegilops umbellulata, assembly GCA_032464435.1. Classification (NCBI taxonomy): domain Eukaryota; kingdom Viridiplantae; phylum Streptophyta; class Magnoliopsida; order Poales; family Poaceae; genus Aegilops; species Aegilops umbellulata. Next base: position 15,953,301 of record CP136060.1, on the reverse strand, counting down.
CTTCTCTCAGAGAAAAAAAAAACAAAAAACACATTTTTTTTATTTCTGACAGGCACGACCGTGACTCTCGCAGAAGCAAAACCGTGTCTCTCGCGGAAACAAAGCCGTGACTCTCGGGAAAGGAAAAAAGAACAGAAAACACTCTTTTCGAGAGGCACGGCCGTGACTCTTGTAAAAGCAAAACCATACTTCTCGCAGAATCAAAACCGCGACTCTCGTGAAAGGAAAAAAAACACATTTTTTCGCGCAAAAATAATTTTTTTTTTTGAATTTTTTTCCAGAATTTAAGGAAGACCAGTGAAAAATCGAAACGTCGAAAAAACAAAAAAAAACATTTTAAAAGCTGAAAACGCGTGCGGGAAAATAAAAAAATCCAGAAAGAGCATCCAGAGCGTGACATGTCGCGGGCGGCTGAGAATGCGCCAAGTGGCGCTGGTCGTTATGAGGCTTGCAAAGAAACGCTCGTTAACTAGTTGCTCCCGGTTAATGTGGCTCCCCCTCAACAAAATGACATTTAGTTAACGTGGCTAGACTAAAAAAAATGGGACCTCCTATTAGGATATTCACCGCTCGCTGCGGCAAACTGTCGGGCAATAGCACATAGCAGCGACCCGAACGACCAACCTGCGCCGGCCCATTTCCATATATACACAGTACGTTAAGGTTCCCTGAACTGGGCTTTTTTCTGTGTTGTTTCTTTTCTGGTTCTTTCGGCTTTCTATTGTTTTTTCGTTTTCCATTTTTTCATTTCTCTTTTTCGTTTTTTATGTTTCTTTTTCTTTTTATTTTTTTCAAGTTTTTTTCAAAAAAAGTATAGAAATTTAAAAATCGATTGCATTTTTTTAAATCTGTACACAATTTCTGAAAACAAATGCAAACAATTTTTCAAAGATTGTTCACGTATTTAAATTTTGTTCACATATTTAAATTTTGTTCACAAATTCTAAAATTATTCAGAAATTTTAAAAAATGTTCTTATTTCAAAAAAAATCGTGCTTTCATTAATTTTTCATGTTTTAAAAAATTGTTTGGAACGTTAATTTTTGTTCTGAAAATTTGTTCGAAATGTTAATTTTTGTTCTCATTTCTTCGAAAAAAAATCATGTTGTTCACATTTTCAAAATGTGGAGTTCCAAAATTGATCGTGTTCTCAAAAAATGTTCAGAATGTCAATTTTATTTACCAGTTTTTCAAATTTGTTTAGAAATTCCAAAATGTGTTGCAATGTTTCAAAGATTGTTCGTCTTTGCAAAAAGGTTATCGTTTCTAAAAATTGTTCAAAGATTCAAATGACGAACATTTGAGTTATAGGGTTGACTGGCCGGTTCCGTGTTGTGTCCCTTTCCGGGAGAGAGGCGTCGCAGAGACCGGGCTCCAGGGAGCCCGTTTTACCAAAAAAAATCAAAAAATATTTAAAAGTTTCAAAATATGCCAATTTTTTTTGTACAAATACATATGCATATTATTCAAGTATGTATAAATTTTCAGTAACTAATTTGATCATTTGCATGCTACACAAAAAAGACAAAAATCTGACACAAATACAACAAAGAAAAAGCCTATTTCAATCTGTGTATTTGTCTTTTTTGTATATATCACATATGAATACATATGTTTATGAAAATTTGTACACGTATACTTTAAGTACATGTCTACATGAAAACATTTTTTCAGATTTTTTTGAGTTATGGAAAAGGTATTTTGGCTAAGAAATGTATATAGAGCTCAATGGAGCTCGGCCTCTGCAGCCACTTTTCGCCCTTTCCGGAAGCGTCTGGACTGATAGGGAGTCCATTTTAAAGAATAGCATTAGAGATGCCCCAAAAAAGGAAAAAGAATAGCATTAGAGATGCCCTGACAAAATCGTTGGTTTGGGATCTAGCAGTACTATCGCAACCGTGCTAGCTGTCTACGGTAGTGCTGATGCTTTGCTGCATCCTGCATGCATCCCTGCGTCGATCTGCCAGCCTTTTGCAATTTACCCTGACATAAACAGCATGGCCTAGACTAAAACCTGCACCGTGCAATTAGACCAGCAGTGCTACCTTCCATCTCTCCATTCCACCTCGCATCTCCCACCCCCCTACTCACGTATGCACGTTACACGTACCAAGTGTCGCACCAACTGAAGTTTCCGACGCGTTTCATCGCCGCACTCCACAAGACCACAAGCATTACTGCGTACAGGTGCGCGTGTAACTTTGCGCTGTCCCGTCGCCATGGAGAGTGGCAGGAGGGCAGGACACCAGCTACAACTGCAACATCGATGGGCGCTGAACCGGGCTAGCTATACGTAGGACTACTAAAGTCTATCTGGTACTACTCCCTTTCTTCTGCTCTGCTGCTACGACTTGTTGCACCGAGGCGCCGGACCATCGATGATCGCTAGCTCATCGATGATTGGACATGCATGGCAGTGCCCTACTAATTCTCTACTGCTGCTAGATACTCGCTCTTCACTGCGTGCAGCTAGCGAGGTACTAGTACGTACACATGTTCGTAGACTGGAGTTTTCTCTCCTCTCCCATCTTTGTAGATCACGGAAGAGATCCTCGCATCAAATCGCATCAATTTTTTTGTTGTTTCTTGTGCAGCAAAAGGAAGCTACAGCTAGTACTCTACCGCCCCAACACTTTTTAAACAGGGTGTACGAATAATGACTGCATGAGTGTAAGGGCATTTCTTTTCCGCACTTATCTTTTATATCTGGTATGTCTAAGAATTTCATTCTTATTATCTTATTTATTATCTTAACATACATCTTATTCACCTCATGGCCGAAATCACAGTTTTGACCCTTTTTTTGCAAGTTCCTTTTGCTGCACAAGAAACAACAAAAAATAACACATACATCGACCCAGGTCCGTAAAAATTTCACGATCTGACCATTTTTCCTACCGCCAGGGTCGATAACGGTAGGGTATAACTGCTTACTGCCAGGGTCTCTGGCCGTAGGGTTGATGTTTGGTGGTTGCTGACGTGAATAAACAGCCTACCGCCAGATACCAGGGGCGATAGGTTGTTATACCCTACCCCCAGATACGAGGGGCGATAGGTTGTTATACCCTACCACCAACGAGTCTGGTGGTAGGGTTTGACGCCCCTAAAACCCCAAAAAAGGGTTCAAAGGAAAAAATGGGCGGTAGGTCGTGCAACTCTACCGTCAAGTAGTCAGGCGGTAGGTAGTAGTACCCTACCATTGAGGACTTTGATGGTAGGGATTGAACTCCCCCTAGGGCCCGAAACGGTACTGTTGCTCGGAATTAAAAGATTGGCGGTAGATTTGTGCAAGCTTGCCGCCATGGCGAGATGACGAGGCGACATGGTTAGAGGAAGCTACGGCGGCGTGGCCCGAGGAAGTGATGATATGTGTTGGCGGGCCAGGAGGATGCACATCAACCGAGCTAGCGCATCCAAGCATGCTTACTAGCTTCGGCAATGCTTCATGAACTTCTGCAAGAGCAAAGAGAGAAAAACATGATATGGATCAAGGTCATGGTTATGGATCAAGTGACAAAGACCATACTAGATTATGGCTAGGCTCAAAATAAGTGACAAAAACAAGATATGATCGAGGTTATGGCAACTTGAAGGTTATGGCTAGGCTCAAGCTATTTTTGCCATCTCCCTTGGCATGTGGTCTGATTACGGGGTCCCGGGGGTGTGCACTAGCACGTTCTAGCCATAAAAAATGCTTCTGTTCAATTCAAAAGCCTGCAAATGTCAACATCATGAAAAAATTTAGTGACAATGACTATAATAGAATCTCGTGCAAATGTCCTCTCCAAACAATTGAACACAACTTACCCCTCTGTTAATATGCGGTGCAAACTCCCTAAATTCACCTTCGATACCTCTAATATTGGCATTATAGGCTTCTTCCTCGAGGTCATGCTCATGCAGTGATGTGATTTCTATTCTGGTCTGATACGTCTCCGTCGTATCTACTTTTTCAAACACTTTTGCTCTTGTTTTAGACTATAATTTGCATGATTTAAATGAAACTAATCCAGACTAACGTTGTTTTTAGCAGAACTACCATGGTGTTATTTTTGTGTAGAAATAGAAGTTCTCGGAATTGGACAATTTTTTTGAGATTTTTTATGGAATAAATAAAAATACGGGAGCGAAGATCTATCGAAGGGGCCCACTAGCTGCCCACAAGGCACCTAGGCACTGCCACCCCCCAGAAGCACGCCTAGGTACCTTGTGGGGCCCACGAGGCTCCTCTGGCCCCAATATCAAGCCTATAAATTCCAATTTTCCGAGAAAAAAATAAGAGAAGATGTTTCAACATGTTTTCTGATACGGAGCCACCGCCTCCTGTTTTTCATCGGCAGGTCAGATCTGGAGTCCGTTCGGGGCTCTTGAGAGGGGGATTCATCGCCATCATCATCACCAACCCTTATTCGTCACCAATTTCATGATGCTCACCACCGGGAGTAAGTAATTTCTTTGTAGGCTTGCTGGACGGTGATGGGGTTGGATGAGATTTGTCAGGTAATCGAGTCAATTTGTTAGGGTTTGATCCCTAATGTCCACTATGTTCTGAGATTGATGTTGCTATGACTTTGATATGTGTAATGCTTGTCACTAGGGCCCAAGTGCCATGATTTAAGATCTGAACCGTTCATGTTCTCATGAAAATATTTGAGTTCTTGATCCTATGTTGCAAGTTATGTGCATGTTATGATCCGCATACCCCAAGGTGACAATAATTGAGATTCTTTTTGGTGATTACTGTAGTTTAAGGAGTTCATGTATTCACTATGTATTAATGCTTTGTTCTAGTTCTCTATTAAAAGGAGGCATTAATATCCCTTAGTTTCCATGTGGACTCCGTTGCCATGAGAGGGTAGGACAAAAAAATCCATGCAAGTTCTTATTATAAGCATGTATGACTATATACAGAATACATGCCTACATTACATTGATGAATTTGAGCTAGTTCTATATCGCTCTAGGTTGTGACTGTTACATGATGATACGTGTTTGTCACAGTAGGTCGCGTTTTTTGTCATGCATGTACATCCATGACAATTTTATGACAGAATCAAGATAGTCATACCTGTGCTATCGTAGAAGTGTTCCATGACATTACCAAATGTATCATCACGGAAGTGTCCACTTCCATGACGATAAATCGCGCGACACAGAAGTGCTTTCGTAAAGGGTGACCGACACGTGACATCCACCGTAACGAAACGCCGTTAAGCTATCGGGTCCGGTTTTGGATCCGATAACTCGTTAACAGCCCGGACCAATGGGGATTTTCCACGTGTAAAATCATCATTGGCCGGAGGAAACACGTGTTGCCTCACCGTTGGGACAGATGTCACCCACTAATTGGACAGGAGGCGCCTATGATAGGTCGACACGTGGCATGGCCAAACGGTGGCCTATTTCGGTGAAAAAGGCCGACCCAGTAAAAATTAGCAGGCCGGCCCATATAAGGCCTACTTGTGTCAGGTCCATTTAAGCCCACGACCCATACGAGATGTGCCAATTCGGCCCGTCAATGGCCCGTTAAAGATTTGACACCATTGCAGCCCATCGTCAGTTCGAGCCTGTTAACAGCCCGCTATATATTTGGGCTCAATATCGGCCCGATGAGATTTCGGCCTGTTAACGACCCATTCAATGGATGGGCCAATTTTCACGATGTACATCTTTCGGCCTTTTAGCGACCATTTAAATGTTGGGCTAATTTTCGGCCCGGTGTGTCTTTCAGCCTGTTGACGGCCCATAAATCAGTTAGGCCATTTGTAGTCGGACCTGAGTTTCGGCCTTTTAGCGACCTATTTAAGTGTTGGTCCAATCTCTAGCCCGGTGTGTCTTTCAGCCTGTTGACGGCCCATATATCAGTTGGGCCATTTGTAGTCGGACCTGATTTTTGACCTTTTAGCGACCCATTTAAGTGTTGGGCCAATACCCGGCCCTGTGTGCCTTTCAGCCTATTAATGGACCATAAATGAGTTGGGCCATTTGTAGTCGGACCTGAGTTTTGGCCTTTTAACGGCACACGCCCTTCATGGTCCAATACTAGCCCGATTTCTCTTTCGGCCTGCTAAAGGCGCACAACACAGTTGAGCCATTTACAATACGACTTGACTTTCGGCCTCTTAGTGGCCCATGCTCTTCATGGTCCAGTACAAGCCCGCTGTCTCTTTTGGCCTACTAAAGGCCCATAGTATAGTTGGGCCATATGTAGCCCGAACTTAGTAACAACATGTTAACGGTCCGTGGAATCAATTGGGCCCACCTGTTGCCCGCTTCGATGTCGGCCTGTTAACGGCCTAGGAGTTAAGAGGGCCGACCATTAACTTTCGGCCTGGTAACGGCCCATTAACTTAATGGGCCTACTAAAGTTCGTACATGTCTTTAGGTCAAATTAGATAATTTGAGCCCATTAGGATGAGCAATTATGCACAGGACCAAAACCGATCAAGCAAAGGTATGACATACAGGGAAAAACGTTGCACATCGAGCATATATTATAGGAAATTACATCCACTGGGCAATCAAAGTTTGATGCCAGTGCAAATAAATGAACAGAACCTAATGATCTACACCGTTACAATCTGCAACCTTAGCACGGATGACGCCGATAAGCATGTGGGCAAGTTCTTACTGCTTTGCTACACTGTCTCTAAAAACATTGATCAGTTGTTGTGTCGCATGACTCTGCACCTCTGATTCCTCCACCATTTCCATCATTGCTTCAGCCATTAATTGGTTCACAAACATACATTTTTTCCGTTGCATTCGAGACAGAGGATATTGAACAGATTCAGATGGCGATTTTGGCAGGCTTGTATTATTGATAGTGGAGAGTCTCTCGACCACTGCATCATAACATAAATTAGGAGGGGAACCAAACAGATTAATCATGAGTTATTGCCATATTACCTGGCCTAGATTTATTGAAAAGAAACAATGGGGTTGCCTTGCTGTTTTCAGAGTTTGTCTTCTTATCTTCAGCATCCTGCACCAAATTAACACACTAGCATTGCTATCATTGGCCAAGTCAAATAATAGGAAAGCAATATTAGCACAATGAAGGTTTGGGCAACTAGCCAACACCAAATTAACACAATATGGCACGGCTATTATCAGCCAGGTAAGGTAATACGAAAGCAACATTGACATAATGAATGAATGGGCAACCAGAGCAGCACTACAATTCAGGAATGTGCATGATATGAGATAGTACACTCATGCAGCTTAGTATGCAAAACTGCTAGGCAATTTCTTTACAAAAATCAACATTGGCGCCTTTAACATTTTGCTACAACTAATTTTAGATCAGATAAAAGTTGGATTCATGCCGATTAACAAAATACATGCTGATGTAAAAATATAGTGATATACAACAGGTACTTACATCAGCATTGGAGCACAGAGAATTCCCGCAAGATACTTTCCTCGAATACAGTCCCAATGAAGGAAGTCTTCTATCATTTAACCTTATTTTCTAAAAGAGAGATGGGTAAGAAACATGTAGAAAATATGACCAGAATGCTATAAAATTTCATGATGCGAGGATACGCACACACTTCTTAGAATGGAGTTGACATTCTTTTGCTGGACTGGAGCGGATTAGTTCTTTGGCCACTGGAATCTGCTTATTATCAGTGGGAGTTGGGTTTCTCTGTGATGGATTAGTATATATAAACAATGGAGTTGGTTTATTATCACCTGGCGTTTAGATCTTTTGCAAAGACCTGGTTTGTAACCCTTCAGATTCTAACATAGCCGTCTTCCCCTTGCATGCCTTATATAGAAGAATGGTGCTTCAATTATAAAACATGCTACATCAGAGATGGAATAGGTATTGAAGAATAGAAATCCATGACATATTGACATGCATTCCCTCCATCCGGAAATAAATGGATGGGTCTAGGCGTATTTCAGTTCTAGATATATCCAATTTTATCCATTTCTGCGACATGTAATCCGGACGGAGGGAGTATGATGTAAGAGCTAGGGATACGACAAGACAACACAATAAAAAACACTGAAAACCCACTGCAGAACCAAAGTATTCAAACCCACTGATATGAGATAGTGCACTCATGCAGCTCAGGATGCAAAACTACCACGCAGTTTTCCTTACAAAAATCAACATTGTGGCCTTTCATCATACATTTTGCTACAACTAAATTTAGATCAGATAAAGGTTGGATTCACGCTGATTAACAAAATACATGCTGATGTAAAAATATAGTGATATACAACAGGTACTTACATCTGCATCGGAGCACAGAGAATTCCTGCAAGAATCTTTCCTCACAGACAATACAAGTGCAGAAATTCTTTTATCTGTTAAGCTTATTTTCTAAAAGAGAGATGGGTAAGAAACATGTAGAAAATATGATCAGCATGCTATAAAATTTCATGATGCAAGGATACGCACACGCTTCTTAGAATGGAGTTGACATATTTTTGCTAGACTGGAGCGGACTAGTTCTTTGGAGACTGGAAGCTGCGTATTATCATTAGGAGTTGGGTTTCTCTGTGCTGGAGCAGTATCTACAAAAAATGGAGTTGGTTTATTATCTCCCGGCGTTTGGATCTTTTGCAAAGACCTAGTTTGTAACCCTTCAGATTCTAACATAGTCGTCTTCCCCTTGCACGCCTTGTATAGAAGAATGGTGCTTCAATTATAAAACATGCTACAGCAGAGAGATGGAATAGGTACTGAAGAATAGAAAGGCATGACATATTGACATGTATTCCCTCCATCCGGAAAAAAATGGATGGGTCTAGGCGTATTTCAGTATATCCTTTTTTATCCATTTCGGCAACATGTAATCCGGACGGAGGGAGTATGGTGTAAGAGCTAGGGATACGACAGGACAACACAGTAAAGAAACACTAGTTGAATGTAAAACTGTATGCTAGCGGAATACATACAGAAAAAACTAAGGCAACATACACGTGTATGATTGGGAAACTAAGATGGCATTGCAACAGAGCACTAGAACAACACTTCAATGTAAAAAAACATGGTATGGTAGACAGATGAAGTACATACTGATGAATAACAATGCATAAGATATTCAGAAGCATGATGTACAAATTAAGCAGATGGCATTGCGATAGAGTAGAATGACAATACTTGAATTTGAAAACATGTTATCATGAATGGAATAGGTACTGAAAAACAGGAAGGCGTGACATATTTACATGCATGATCAGCATGCTAAGAACATGGCATTGCAACAGAGTAGATACACTCCAGGACATTATATGCATGTTGTACCCATATCACGGGCCAAGTTAGAGCAAGGACCTTGTGGGGTGAAGAGGATTCAACATCTTTCTGCAAGTCTTCTGAAGAACTGCCTTTACATGTTCCATCATATTGGGTATCATTGACATCAAGTTTATTGGCCTTTACATTGTTTCGTGAGGTTCTTGTGGATATATCAGTGTGTGCAATTATATCTGACATGCATGGAAGACAACTAGTAGTTAGATTTATGTAATGAGTGCCTGTAGGAGACGACATAAATAGTAGGACTGGGTTAACTAGCAGCAACAGGTCTCAAAAACTAAAAGGAGAACACAGATGAAAGCTACAGAATATGTATCGTTTGCACTCGAGATTAAATAGATGGCACACAAAAGTATTGAAGAACAATATAGGTAATACTAGAAGTGGTATAATACTATAATCACCAGCCCGTGGGATAGCATTGGCTGATGGATGATAACTATGGAACAACGTTACCTAAAGAACAAGTATCTTAGCTGAACTATGGAACAATGTTAACTCATGAACAAGACCCGTAAGAGATCAGCATGAATATACAGTGAAATGTGATAATTTATTTTCCATGCTTACATGAATAACAAAGCCATAAATGTTGCACACAAGTAAGATGAGGGTACAACCTATCTGGCCACCATCCATAGGAGTGAGCATCATGTGCTGACTTGTTGATGGCCCTGAAATTGCTGTGGCTGTCCATGTCGGGCACGCGTATTCGATGTAGGGAACTGTTGAGTGGGGACTATAGCTCCCTTGTGGTGTATGCTTCCGTTGTTGGAGCAGCTGTGGTGAGTCGGAAGACGGTGTGGCTGAAGATGTAGATAACGCATAATGTTAAGAACGACACATCTCTTTGATATGAAGAAATACACTAAGAGATCAACTGCAAGGTACGAGAGTGGTCACACGTTGTTGACTGAAGACTACATTGGGGTCACACGATTTTATTTTATTTTGGTACTGTCCGATCTACGCCGGATGGCTTGATGGCCGTCTTGTGCCTCCCGGCTGACACTGTTAGGAATCTTCCCTGAAGAGCCAGTGACCAACGGTAGAGCAGCCTGCCTCCGCCGTCCGTGGCCCTGGCTAAAACCCCGCTCCCCGCCCCACCGCACTGCCGTGGTTGCGCCGCCCCCGGGCCAATCCACAAAGACTCCCCGTCATCCAGATCCGGCGGCGACAGTACCTTCAACCCACGCAACTCTAAGATAGCCATCTAAGCACTGCTTCCGCGGCAAACTTGCGACCCCGCACCCTTACGTTAGACACCAGCCAACCGGTAGCCTAGGAGCTCTGCCGCCTCGAGGGGTGCTGCTTCCCATTGGGAATCGATTGGCCCAGAATAAAAATCAGACAACTGACGCCTAAATAAAGTGATTTGAGATGAGGATGCGACCTATCTGGTGGCATGGTGAATTAGGCAAGTCCAGTTGGCGAGTCGGTGAGGCTGGCGCGGTTGCGGTGGCCACCGGCGGCAGGGAAACAACAATGTCGTGATGGTCGACGACTACGGGGAAGCAGCGTCGGGACTCTGGACGGATCCGAAGTTGGAGCCGCTCCGGCGCCGTGAACAACGGCGGGTGTGAATCGGCTCCGGTACGATTCACGCGGCCATCGTCAAGGCATCTCCAGCAGCACGGAGTAAGAGGCACACGACCCAGTGCACGATGGCAAATGGACAGCGTCTCCGGCATTAGGGAGGAGGGCGGTTGTGAAATTGGTGCGGTGGGGGCGCCATGGAGGAGGGGCTGAGGTTTCGCGGCTCGGGAGAAGGGAGCTTCCAGGGAGAAGGTGATTTGACGCCCATGAGGTATGAATGGGGGGGATTGGGAGGGGAGTGGAACCATGTTTTACGGATGCATTTGTCTGAAATGTGAGGGGGAGTTACAGTTCTACCCCTGCCTTTAGGCTTCTCGGCTTGAGTCTGTGTACTAAGGGTCGGGGATAGTAGAGTAACTTTGCTTCTCCCCAAATAGTGGGTGGGAGCGATTTCGGGCGAGGAGGGTGTGTTTGGAAATATAGTGGGCGCGAGCGATTTCGGGTGAGGAGAGCGTGTTTTGAAATAGTGGGCGCAAGCTATTTCGGGCGAGGAGAGTGTTTTTTGCCAACCATGGTTTATGAATTATTCGGCACATGTCATTTCCGCCGAGGAGAAGGCGCGCTTGGATGAAGTTACGAACCTACCCTCGATATACAACGGGCCAATTGATGTGTGTCCCACATAGGACGGTAATTACGCTTCTCTCATTTATTTGCTCGGGCGAATTCCACCGAGCAGAGGATGTTTAACGGTTTGTTAAAATTTGGGAGAACGAGCATCCAAGTCTACCTTACCAAGTAGATTCGAATCAAATTTTGAAATATTAGCTTGCCACCTCTTTTTTAGATGGAGAGATGATGCTCGGGAGTAATGTGTTTTTACATGCTCGTTGCTAGCGATTTACTACATGACAAATAGTTGACCCACTAAAAAACGGGAATCAAACCCAAAATGAAATATCTCGATTCAATGAAATAGCTCGTTCACCAGGTCAATATAGTGAACTAAATCCAAAATTGAACACCTCAATCGAGTAGCATGTTGTACAGTATTATAGTACTCCATGAACATGTTGAAAGTCAAATTAATGAACTTGTTTGATATACACATATATCCGTTCATGTGTGGATTGCAGACAACATGTTCTCCAATTTAAATATTAGAATGCAAGTTTATATCAGCCTTTGATGCATAAAACGTGACCTCCCCCTCTCCCGGACTCCTGCTCTCTCTCTCTCTCTCTCTCTCTCTCTTGCCGACAATATTCAATTCTGTCGTACGCATCCAACACACAAACCTTGTTGGTGCCTCTGGCTTTCTCTCCATCTCTCTCTCTCTCTTTGTGTGTGTGTGTGGGGGGGGGGGGTCATTTTAGTTCGCATGCATATATACTCCATCTATAGGTCTCCCTCGCACACTATGTATGATTCTCTAGTCCAAGCTAGATATCTTGGGTGCATTCATCGTACGCACACAAATTCCTTGGCTCGTTGCCCGTAACTCTCTCACACACCACTCTGTCATCTCGGAGCTCTTCCCCCCCTCTCTCAAACTCTCCATCTACCTGGGTCACACATACACATGCATATCTCACTCGCACTCGATAGGCCCATCTAAAACTCTATCTCTCTCCCTCGTTCTCTCTCCATCGCACACGCACACACACAATCTCATGCCTAGCTAGCCAAGTATGATGGTCTCTCACTCAATTGTAGGCACACGCAGTCCCCCCTATATGTATATGACTAGCTAATCTTAGTCTCCATCACAAACATGTGCATGGTCTATCTCGATTTCTCTCGGGGCATCTTTCTATCGCGCACGCACCTCCCTCGATCTCCCACCCATATAGCCCCCTCACGATCTCGAGGGGATCTCTCTATCAGAAACACACCCTCTCGCCCTCCCCATGTGTCCATGTTCTCCATGTGTCACTCTCGACCTTTGTTCCTTGTTGGCCAGACCTCTATTGCACATGTGCTATAGGGGTGTCTCTCTCCGTTGCAAACAATCACACACTAGCTATCTTCGTGTATCTCCTCACCTCAATTTTCTATATCGGAGATGCATGCCTGATATGTTCGCCTAAGAAACGAAAAAACACACACTCTCTCTAATTTGTCGTTTGTTGTAACTTTCTCTTTCACACCCATACTCTTTTTGCACACTTACTCATTCTCCTTCACACGCACTTGATCTCTCTCGACTTAGGCACTCTCCTCGGTCCATAGCATATTTATTTATTGAAAAGTCAAACATCACAAAGTTTGACCATGTACGTGGAGAAAAACAATTACATCTAGAACGGCAAACATATACCATTAGATTCACCATGAGATGTAGATTCGTATGATGTATCTTTGGTATTGTAGATATAAATAACATTTGTGTAAACCTGATCAAAGTTTCCAAAGTTTGACTTCTAAAAAATTTACATGCACTGCATTATCGAGCGGATGGAATATCTCTTTCCCCCTCTCAGCTATCTGACGCACCACTCAGCCTTATCGGGGCTCCTCAATCTCTCTCAAACTTTATATCTCCCTGGTTCACACATACATATAGACCCATACAACACTCTCCGCCCTTGTTCTCTCTCTATGTGACACCCCCCTAATAAGTACCATAATCCCTCACTCCATCATAGGCGCAAGCACCCCCCCTAAGTATGATTATCTCTCACTAGCCATCAGGAACACACGTATTGTCTCCTACCATCCATACTTCTATCTCGATATCTCTCGGGGTATCTTCTATCGCGCACACACCTTGTCACTCGATCTCCCACCCATGTAGTCCCATCACGATCTCCAGGGGATCTCTCTATGATAAACATACACTCTCTCCTCCCCATGTCTGCATTTTCTCTGTACGTTTCTCTCGACGTCTCCCCCTTGTTTGTCAAACCCCTCTTGGCCACGTGCTAGGGGTCTTTCTCTCTCGGTTGCAAACAACCACACACTATCTCCTCACCTTGCTTCAGTTCTCGAAGATGCATGTGTGATATGTTTGCATAAGACACACATGTTTTTTCTCGACTTTTATCGAGTGTTTAACATGTCTCTTTCACACACACGCACACACTTTTTTCACTCACTCTTTCTATTTCACACACTCTCTCTCTAGTTAGGGACTCTCTCACGTCCATAAGCATATGGATGTTTTGAAAAGTCAAACCTCAGAAAAGTTTGACCAGGTATATGTGGAGAAAAACATTTACATCTGGAACGATCATTAGATTCATCACAACATGTACTTACTTCATACTATCATTTATCTTTGGTATTGTAGATATAAGTAATTTCTTTATAAACTTGGTCAAAGTTTCAAAAGTTTGACTTTAAAAAAAATGTTGGAACTACATTATCGAATGGAGGGGGTAGCTCTTTCTCTCTCTCTCTCTCTCTCTCTCTCTCTCTCTCTCTCTCTCTCTCTCTGCTATCTCTCACGGGCCTCCCCTCCCACTCAAACACTCTATACCGATGGATTATACGCTCACTATGTCAGCGTATAGGTCCATATATTGTTTAGTTGACCGGTCAACCAGTACACATGCTGCCTTGTCAGCTTGTATTCTGTATCTTTGTGTGCTGGCCCATGTGGCAGTGGGTGAAAATAAGTAAACTAGAGGCCCATCTGACACGCGGTGAAGTAAACAAAGTAGAAACCACTCGGGGTAGCACCCCGCACGCTAGTAAATTGAGGGCGCATTGAGGACACACTTCTTCCGCGTGAAGGACGCACTCGCGCACAATTCACCACTGCGCGGCGGCATGCACAGAAGGACGCACTCACGCACACCCATCACACAACACACACAAGCACAGGTGTACACCGGCGTTGCCACCGATTGAGATGGACGGCGAGGCATCCAACAAGCGGAGGCGGCTCGAGCCAAAACCGCATCCGACGAGCCTGGACTTCATCAGCAGCATCCCCGACGACATGCTGCTCGTCATCATCGGCCTCCTCCCCACCAAATCTGTCATGCGGACCGCCCTGCTCTCCCGGCAGTGGCGCCCCCTCTGGCACCGTGTCCCCCTCAACCTCACCGTCGATAGCTGCCTCTACGATGGGGATTGCAAACACATGGCCGCAGTCTCCAAGATCCTTTCATCGTACCCTGGGCCAGCCAGACGCCTTGACATCCGCATGTTCAGTACCAACTGCAAGGTCCAACCCAAGTTCGATGAGTGGTTCTTATCTCCCGCCCTAGATCAGCTCGAGGAGCTCAGCTTTGAAGCTGGATGATGTCGCTCTCTGCCGCCGTCCGCGCTCCGCCCCACGCCAACGCTACGCGGCGCCAGCTTCAGCTCCTGCTATCTTCCACAGATTAATGCCGCGCCCGCCCTTCTTCTCCCTCAACTCAAGTAGCTCAACCTCTTCGACGTTGTCATCTCAAAGAAGGCTATGGAGCACCTACTCCACAGCCATACTGCGCTCGAGTACCTTCGTCTTGAGCAGATCCACGGGTTCATTAGCCTCCACATCGCCTCGACGAATCTCCGATGGATTTATGTGTCTTGCTGGCCCCGCAACAAGACATCAATTGGGAAGAGATCACTCCAGCTGTTCCATGTTATGGTCATTGAGAACGTGCCTTTCCTTGAGAGATTGCTTGTATCGGATCTAGAAGCTCCAACAAAAATCAGGGTCATTGACGCGCTGAAATTGACAGCGTTGGTGCACTCGTCTGCCAAATTCTTCGAACTCTTTATTGGATGCGTGATCGTTCAGGTACAACACTCATCTTGTCCGTCTTCTTGAAATTCACTTTTTTAAATTTCTTCTTGATGTATTTACGACCGTCTTCCAGAAAATGATTCCCACAAGCTTGACCTAGTCTATGCGCATAGTGAAGATCTTGGCAATAAAATCTATCGGCCCCAATCTGGATCAAGTTGTTGGATTCCTTACATGCTTTCCATGCACAGAGAAGCTACTTATCGAGGTGAAACTTCTTTCCTATTATTAAATGGTAATCACAACGTAGCTCAATTTTTTTCGTAATTTTCCCAAATTACGATGACAAGTGTAGTGTTCAAAACTACATCTACGCACTGCACCGAAAGAAATGTTTTTAGTATTTTTTCTCACGTGATCACCTGCATCTTTTGTTGTTGTACTACTATAGTAGCCTAGGATAGTCATAGTGGAAAGTAACTTAGACTACTCCAGTAACTCTATGGTTACCCTAAGAGCAAGTACTACCTCCGTCCTGGTTTACTCTTCCTATTTTGTAGTATCAAAATTTGACCATAGATTTAACTGACAAAATGTTAATGCATGTCACTAAGAACTATATCGTTGGATTCGTATTTGAACATAATTTCAAATGGTGTAATTTTTAGTGACATGCATTGGCATTTTCTTACATAAATCTATGGTCAAAATTTAATACTAAATAAGAGGTAGTACAAAAGTGGGCTATAATGGCCCTCCACTATGTAGGCCAAAACACGTGCCAAATTCACTTGTGATGCATTTGGCATCGATGCCCCCTCCATTTCTCACCTGGTGCCTCAACTGGATCACCTACTTTGCTCTGGTGCCAAATTAACTCACGCAATGAAAAAACACTTGCGTGGGAGAGAGAGAGAGAGGACCGAGGCAATAAAAACACTTGTTTGAGAGAGTGAGAGGCTGGTGTAGTTGGTTTGATTGATTTGTTTATACATGTGGGTCTTTGTGCACAACGGTGCCAAAATCTTTTGATTTGACATTGATGCGTATTATGTGGCATACTTTTGCGAAATATGGCATCGGCCACATAGGGGAAGGCAACAAATGCCCAAGCTCTTCATGTACTCCTAGGTAAATGAGAGGAAAGAGAGAGAGAGATAGAGAGTGTGTGGAAAAATATCACTAGCCAGCCAACCCTATCGTATGAGCGAATGATATTGGTACCTCTTGATGACACGGCAATCTTATACAGCCAGCTGCTCTAATATGTTCTCTTCTTTTGCAGATAAAAAAAGACCCGAAAGTGAAAAATGTGTTGCACTATAACAATCTCATCGAATGCCTTGATCTCCATCTTACATAAATTGATTTGATCGACTACCGAGGCAGCACATATGAGATTAAATTGGCCAGGTTCTTTGTTCTGGAGGCAAGTGTGATCAAGGTAATGAGGTTTGGCGTTCTCTGGCGCAACAATGAATGGCGTGCTGATCACCACAAGCGTCTAAGCCTAAATGACAAAGTCTCTGCAGAAGCTGAATTTGTTTTTGAAACATCAAGTGGCAAGAGACTCGAAAACTTATTTGCCCATTAGTGACTTGTCAGGGCGGTGGATTTTAGTTTGTACGATAATGCAACATCCACCTAAAGTAACAAAAGTTCTTACGTAAACTTCCTAGTAATTCCCTCTTCGTAGGTGCAGCATTACTCCTAACATTTGTAATATCAGTTTGAAACTTGTAATATTGCCATGTCATATTCCTGCGTTTTCTAAATCCTGCGAATCAAACAGGTCCTGAGTTGTGCCTGCCATCTTTCAATAATAGCCGTTGGATCTAGATCTGACACATACAAACCAAACTTCTCCAGTTTTGCAAAAAGATGCCCGCACTTGTTCCCTATTTACAAACAACTCCTTCTCTCACACAATCAGCCTTATCTCCTCCCCACCACATCTAGAAGGCCATGGAAAAATCTGGCGCGATGGCCGCTGCCGGCGCCGTCCACCCGCCCCCCCCAATTTTGGTGTTCCGTGCATTTCACGGGCATCTACGCACGGGAAATTATGTCGAACACGGCTAGTTGTAACTAGGCTAGGTCTACAACCATGATGATAGTGATTGCAGATGGTGAGGCTGACTATGGTAAGCCGAACACGGCGCCTATACTGAGGTGTCATCTCCGGCGTAGGGTCTTGTCACTTCACTGTGAGGAGCAGCACGTAATAATTTGACCAACGGGTAGTAGAGTGCTACTACATTGGTAGTACTACTACTAGTACTAGCACCACCACTACTAGAAAAAGGGCTATAGATGAGATTGACACTAATGGCGCACCAGATAAGAGGTGCGCCATTAGTATATACTAATGGCGCACCACCTTCTAATACGCCATTAGTGTTGAAACTACTATTGGCGCACCTGGCCCAGGGTGCGCCATTAGTATCAATTTTTTTTTGAACTAGCGCGCCTGTCCAAACATACTAATGGCGCATCCAGACACAGTGCGCCATTACTAATTGTAACTAGTAATGGCGCACCAGTCCCGGAGTGCGCCACTAATGTTGTTTTTTTAATTATATTTTTTATTCCTTTTGTTGCAAAACTACTAATGGCGCACTCTTCCATCGTGCGCCATTACTAGTTCAAACTAGTAATGGCGCACTGTGGAACAGTGCGCCATTAGTATGTTTTTTTTTGCAAAACTACTAATGGCGCATCAGATGTAGGTGCGCCATTAGTAACCTGGATTACTAATGGCGCATTTATTGTTGGTGCGCCATTAGTAAGTGGGCAGCAACAAGATATTTTGGGCAGCCTCTCCTACCCACACTCACTTTCTCCCCACTTCATTCTCTCCACCTTGTGCACATGCACTTTTTATGGCCTAGCTAGATCTATGTATGTTCGTGGTGTTGCATATGTTTGTGGTGTTGCATATGTGTTTGTGTTTGGAGGTGTACCGGTATTTGAAATGCGATAGTTGCCAATATTTTGCCGGAATGTTGATTCATTTCCGTTTCGGCGATAATTTTGGCATTAAGCATTCTTTTTGGTCCTATTTTTAGGGAAAGTCATGCCAAATTTTTTCTTGGTTCTAAAATATCGTTTTGCTCTACCCCGCAGGCGACCATGGTCCGCACGATGACCGAAGGCATCGTGAATAGGTTTTTGAGGTCCGCGAAGGCCGAGATGCTTCAAAAGAACGAGACGGAGATAAGATGTCCGTGTCGAAGATGCAAGCTGGAGAGCCTTATTGCGGACCCGGATTCCGGGCAGGTGCGGGACCACCTGCTCTTGCGTGGTTTCATGGATGGCTATCGGTGGCAAGGTGATGAAGATGACTACGAAGTCGTCCATGGGGGCCGGGCAAGAAATGAGGAAGGGCAGCAAGATAACCACCGCGGCTTGGGCGGGCGAGAAGACGAAGAATCCCCAGGAGATGATCACGACGGTGATGCTGTACACAGTCATCATGTAGAAGATGCAGGACATGATGATGAGGAAGATGCCGGAGCAGACGACGGGCATGATCATGAAGATGATGATGCCGGCGGAGCAGACGACGGTGGACCATCGATGGGCTAGGTGCAGGACCCTTATATTCAAGAGCTGCTTCTCAAGCAGACGGATAATGCAAGAGCTGCCGCCCGAGAGAAAGCCAAGGTGGATCAACTTGAGTTAGACGCGGTTACTCCATTGTATGAAGGATGCAGGCCCGAGGATACCCGCCTGAAAGTAACGCTCATGGCTCTGGAGATGAAGGTAAAACACAAAATGACCGACGCATGCTTCGACGAGAACATGTCATTCTGGCACGAACGTCTTCCAAAGGGGAACAAGTGCCTGACCAGTTTGGAGGAGGCGAAGAAAATCGTGTGTCCTCTGGATTTACCGCACGTGAAATACCATGTGTGCATGAACAATTGCATCATTTATCGGGACGAGCACGCGGAGTCTACCATATGTCCGGTGTGCGGCGTCACTCGATACAAGAAGAGGAAGAAAGCTCCTCGAAAAGTGGTGTGGTACTTTCCGATCACTCCTCGTCTGCAGCGGTATTTCACGGATCCTAAGGTAGCAAAGCTCCTGCGTTGGCACGCAGATAGGGAGGAGAAGAAGCGAGAAGATGACGCAAATGATCCGGAGATAGATAAAAAAGACAAGATGCTGAGTCACCCTAAGGATGCGAGCCAGTGGCAAGCGTTGAATTTTGAATACCCAGAATTTGGGAAGGATCCAAGGAACATCGTGCTGGGCGCGAGCACCGATGGAGTCAATCCGTTTGGCAGCCAGAGAAGCACACATAGCACCTGGCCTGTGTTTGTGTGGATGTACAACCTTCCCCCCTGGTTGTGCATGAAGAGGAAGTACATTCACATGAGTATGCTAATTGAAGGGCCGAAACAACCAGGGAACGACATCAATCTGTATCTGGGGCTGCTGAAGGAGGAGCTAGACACGCTGTGGAAAATGCCAGCCAATACGTGGGACGCCGCAGAGAAAGAATATTTCCCTATGATAGCCGCACTGCTCACGACGGTGCACGACTATCTCGGTTACGGATATCTCGCGGGGCAGGTAGTCCACGGATTTTCTGGATGCGTAAGGTGCATGGATGACACAACGTATCGCCAGCTAGATAGAGATCCCGGGTCTTCGAAAACCGTGTTCATGGGACATCGAAGGTGGCTTCGCGACGATGACCCATGGAGGAAAGCAAGGATCTGTTCGATGGTGAAACCGAACACCGAAAACGCCCATGTACGAGGAGCGGCGAGGAAATAGACAAGCTGTTGAAAAATTGGAAAGACTGCCCACTGCTGGGAAAGAAGCAAAAGGCGCCAGAGCCGGGAAAGAAGCGAAAGGCGCCAGAGCCGCTGCTGAAGGTATGGAAAACGAGGTCTGTTTTGTGGGACTTGCCGTACTGGAAGATCCACCGTGTGCCTCACAGCCTTGATGTCATGCATATCACGAAGAACGTGTGCGAGAGTCTGCTTGGTACCCTGCTCAACATGCCAGAGAGGACCAAAGATGGGCCGAAAGCAAGGGCAGACTTGAAATCAATGGGCATCAGGCAGGAGCTTCACGCTATATATGATGATGATGATGATGATGATGAGGCGAAGCAGGACACAGAAAGTCGTCGCAAAGGCACAAAGGCCAAGAAGACCGGAAATGACTACCCTCCCGCGTGCTTCACTCTAAGTCAGGAGGAGATCGAGCAGTTTTTCACCTGCCTCCTAGGAGTAAAACTTCCTTACGGTTACGCGGGGAAGATAAGCAGATACCTATACCCAGCGAAGCAGAAGTTCAGCGGGATGAAGTCTCACGACTGTCACGTGCTGATGACGCAGATACTTCCAGTTGCAATCCGTGGGATCATGGACGCGCACGTCCGTGAAACGCTATTTGGCCTATGTAACTTCTTCGACGTCATCTCTCGGAAGTCGATTGGCGTGAGGCAACTCAGAAGGCTACAGGAAGAGATCGTGGTGATACTATGCGAGCTTGAGATGTACTTCCCGCCCGCATTCTTCGACGTTATGGTGCATCTGCTGGTCCATATAGTGGAGGATATCATCCAACTCGGGTCGACGTTCCTGCACAGCATGATGCCGTTCGAAAGGACGAATGGTGTCATCAAAGGATACGTTCGCAACATGTCACGTCCAGAGGGAAGCATAGCCAGGGGCTTTCTGACCGAAGAGTGCGTCTCCTACTGCACGAATTATCTAGGCATCGAGAACCCCATTGGTCTGCCCGTTAACAGGCACCTCGGCAGGCTCGCTGGATGGGGTCACCGTGAGGGTCGCCGCGAAATGCATGTCGACTTCGAGGGTCGACTTGCCGACTTTGAAAGAGCAAACCTAGTCGCGCTACAACACATAGACGTGGTCGATCCTTGGGTGGTAGAGCACAAAACCTTTATTAAGAAGACGTACAATGACCGAGGCCAATAGAGGACGGACGGAGATATACTCAAAGAGCACAACTCATGTTTCACGCGTTGGTTCAAGCAGAAGCTTCTGTCGTACCCTTTACATGAGGATTCTTCCGCGGAAGAACAACTCATATTCGCCTTGTCACAGGGCGCCGAGCACAACCTGATGACCTATGAGGCGTACGATATCAACGACTACACATTCTACACCGAGGCCAAGGACATGAAGAGCGATGGTTATCAGAACTTCGGGGTAACGATGGAATCCTACACCGGTAACGACAAGGACAGATACTACGGAAGGATCGAGGAGATCTGGGAGCTGAGCTACGCTGGAGAGAAGGTCCCGATGTTCCGTGTCAGATGGGCCAAGAACGTCATAAAAGAAGACCGGTATTTCACCACCATGGTTATACCCGAAGCCAAATCCAAGACCGCGGGCGCAAACGTCACCGCGAAAAATGAGCCATGGGTACTGGCTTCCCAAGTGGACCAATGCTTCTTCATTACCGACCCGCCAAAGCCCAGTCGTGTTGTCGTGAGGAGAGGCAAAAGGAAGATCATCGGAATGGATGGAGTAGCCAATGAGCAAGACTTCGACAAGTACGGCGACCCGAGGATCGAACATGACGACGATGATGAAGTAGCAGCATACACCACAAGAAGAAGCAGGACCACCCTACCTAAAGGACGTCCGTTCCACAGAAGAACTCCATTTGCGAATAAGAAGGGCAAGAAGATTGTGAACAGATAGCTAGCTAAGATCGATTGTATTTAAATCGTAGACTTCATTTCTCGATTGTATTTCATGGGCACTTTTTGAACTATAATGAATATTTTTAAATTTCATGGACACTCGATCTCGATCCCCCTCCATCTCGATCGCTATCCCACCTTGCCAGATCCGGTCCACCGGCCGCAGCCGCCCGCACCCTCGATTCCCCTACTCAACCGCCGCCGCCGACCCCCCGCACCCCCCGCACCCTCCCCCGCTCCACCGGCATTACTGTTTGATGATATTTTTCCAAAAATTATTACTGTCTTATAAAAAAATATTACTGCTATGATTTAAACAAGTTTGAACATATTTAAACACAAATAAGTATCAAACAGCATTTTAAATGCATAAAAAAAATTGTGGAGCCTGGGAATCGAACCCAGGACCTCCTGGTGTGAGAACTAGCTGCTGACTAGTCAAGCTAGTAGAGAAGACTTGATGTGGATCAGGTCAGGTGGTAGATAACCTGTTGGCTCGAGCAGAAAAAAAAAACTAATGGCGCACCAGGGTGAGGTGCGCCATTAGCATGTATGTACTTATGGCGCACCGAGGGGTGGTGCGCCATTAGTATTGTGCCGCCCCTACTTCGTATCGATCCCCTCTCTCTCCCTCGCCCCCGCCCTCGATCCCCTTCCCCTCTCCTCTCCCGACGCCGCCGCCCCGCCGCCCTCGACGCCGCCCCGACACCAGCGCCGCCCCGTCCACACCACCATCGCCAGCGCCGCCTCGACACCACCGTCGCCCCGCCGCCCTCGACGCCGCCCCGACACCAGCGCCGCCCCGTCCACACCACCGTCCCAGCGCCACCCCGACACCACCGTTGAGCGCACACAGGAGCCCAAATATCCACGGAGCGCACGGAGGAGATCGTCATCATCCATCCAGATCGGCTTCTTCTTCTTCAACTTCGCAGAATCGTCGGTGGTCATCTCTTCCTCTAGGTATGCGCCTCCTTATTATCCATTCCATGCTCCTTCAGTCCTGCGAATTCGCGGCCCCAAGTAGTAGATTGTGGTAAAATTCACTGGAGGGGATTTTTGTGCTCTGCTCTGTTCGACGAACTGGGTGGGGATTTTTTTCTCCTTTTCGACGATCATGCAGTTAATTAGTCAGGGCTGTTGTGGAATTCGTAGTGGTGATGATGCGAAAGGCTAAAATCTAGCGCTACTTGCACTTGGTTTGGTTCAGAAAACCCGCAAAGTCTCTCGGATTGGTTAATAATCATATATGTATGCCCTTCCTTCATGTTTGATTAGCACATGCATGTTTCACCCGACTTGTATGAATAGGTTGCTGCTTGTTAGGCACGATGGACATGGTTTGGTCAAGTGCAAATTGAAATGGGAATTGGGTAGGCAGTTAGGCATGATGGCTGGTTGTTGCTGCCCTGTTTATTTTAGTCAGAGGACCATGTCTGATTGCTTGCACGCAGCACTCACTCAAGAATATGATTCTTTTACCAAGTCAAATGTTCTGTTGTGAGGACGACTAGTTCTGCTCTAGCTGGCATAAACACATCAATGTGGTGCTACCAGCTCTCGAACCGACAAGAAAATTGGTTAACTGTACATACATAACATGTCCTGGTGGCAATTCATATGCTTAAATTGGTTAAATTTTTTCATAAACCCGAACAAGTGGTTAATTTCATATGCTCCGGGTCTTTTACAACTCTTTAATATAATTTTGCGAGATTCCTCCCCGCTGGACTTGATTAAAATATATGAATATGATTAAAATATTATTACTGCTTTGCCAATAGATTACTGCTCCCTTCCTGCCTTCTTGTATGATTACTGCTTTGCCAATAGATTACTAGGCTGTTTCTTGATGTAAGGTTCAGTGTTTCCTCGTCACCATGCATGTTATTATATATGAAAAGAAGGCACTTTGTCTATGCAGAGTATGTGTACAAAGTTGTGAATTAACAAAAGAATTATGTACTTATTTTGCTGCACTCCACTGTGCTTATAGTTGGACAAAGCACCTGGATAATTGGGCTTGGTCATCATCAGCAGCATCACGCATGCAATTTGTTTTAGTGTTTGTTTCATAACATATGTGGACCCATATATCAATGACTGATATTCTCTAATGCATAAACTTTGATCAATTTTGAGTAATTGCTTAGAGGGATGATCAAGTTGGTAGCAAATGTATGGTAGATTGGACATGAACTGTACTGGGGAGACTACAATAGAAGCACCACTTTGTGTGCAAACATAGAAAAAAAAATCAACGACAACCGTCAGATCTTGGGTGAATGTCTCTGATGGATCCTGTGTGAGCTGGTGGAGTGATTTGTTTTCTACATAAAGCTCTTTAGTCAGGCTGGTTTTCGTGAAATACACATGAAGCTTCACCAGCTCCTGTGGGTGTGGGATCCATGTGACATGTGACATTGCATCCATGTCCACCTGGGATGATGATTTTGCAGGTACCCCGAGAGGCCCTGGAGTTTGCCGGAATGTCGATTAACTTCCGTTCCGGCAAATTCGGGTACTCCATATGTCCTATTTTCAGCAAAGGTCATGCTGAAATTTTCTGTGAATTTTAGCATGACTTTGCTAAAAATAGGACATATGGGGTACTTGTGACTAATGCATGGGCCGGGGTATCTTAGTAGTTAATTAAGTAGGATCAAGTGCCCCGGCGTACTTGTGACTAATGCATGGCTTTTAGGATGCCTCAGTGTCGATAAAAACCGAAATGATGAAAGCTTAGGCTTTTAGGGTGCCTCGGCGTCGAAAAACCCTCAATGATAAAAGCTTAGATTTTAGGATGCCTCGGTGTCGACAAACCCTAAATGATGAGACCATGATCTTGTTCCTTGACAATAACCAACTTTTTGACCAAACTTTGTTTCTATTTAGAGAGAAACATGGCCCACAACGATGAGGCCGGGGGTTCGGGCGGCAAGGCATTCTGGGAGCTGTCCCAGGAGAAGGAGGAACAACCTCACTTGTATGAGGACGCCGCCTTCCCCACTGATCCTGAGACCACTGATGGTGCTGCCGAGGATGACCCCACTGATGCCACCACTGATGGTGCCGCCGAGGATGCCACCACTAATGATGGCGGCGCACACACAGATGGCAGCCAGAAGAGGCAACGGAAGGACCGGCGCCCGACCGTGCTCCGCACCCTCAAGGAGGAAGTTACTGAAGTGGACTCTGATGGGAATCCAATGGCGCCCGAACGAATAGTCAAGGGGTACTCGCTTCAGCTCGGGTGCATTCTCCGGAGCACCGTCTCGATCAATACCGAGAACCTGAGGCATCCTGACCGAGGGAATTTGCGCAACCTCCTCTTCACGAAGCTGCACGAATGATACAAGTTCCCCGCTGAATTTGAAAACACAAGCCTCAAAGGGAATAAAGTGAACAATGCTGCCCTCACGAAGATGAGCAAGGCCCTGTCTACTTGGAAAAGCAATGTGAAGAGAATGATCGAGAAAGGTGAGAGTTATGAGAAGATCAAGGAGAAAAATCCTTCGATCACCGAAGATGACTACAACGACTTCAAGATCAATTGCTCGAGCACCGCACACTCCGAATCAAGTAAGTGGGGGAAAGAAATGCGGGAGCTGAACTTAGGGGAACACACACTCGGTCCCGGCGGTTATAGAGTGGCGGAGCCTATATGGGACAAGGAGGAGGCGGACCGTGCCGAGCAAGGCCTACCGCCCCTCTTCAATAAATACGGTGACAAGCAGACCAGGAACTATGTCAGGGCCCGGTACAAGAAGGACCCGAAAACAAAGGAGCTTACCACGGATCCGAAGACCAAGGCGCTTGAGCTTGTTCTGGTAAGGAATACACCCCCGCGTAATTAGCTCCATATGGTTGCATTCTAATTAATGAAGCCAAATTTCTAAATGGTTCACATTCCTTCCGCAGGCGACAGAAAGTAGTAGCGCGGGGTCGACTAAGAGCAACCCTTGGGACACCACTCTAAATAGGGCGTTGAATGTAATGAAGAACAAGGATAAGCTCAGTAAGCCGACGTCAGCTGGTCGTGTGGCCGGCAAAGGCTTGTCGACAAAATGGGGGTCATACTATAACACTGGTGGACGAAAGGAGAAAAAGACCAGCTCGGAAAGCCAGGCGCGCGAGGTTCAAGAACTCAAGGCACAGGTGGCGCGGATTCCGGAGATTGTCCAAGAGCAAGTGCAACAACAACTCGGAGCGATGATCACCGCCATTGTGCCTACCTTGATCCAGGGGTTGAGTGCGTGGATTGCGGGCGGCCAACAGGGGCCGCCCCCGATTCCTAGCTTCACGGCCAGCAACTCGCAGAACGCGATGGCGGGGCCATTGGTGTCTCCGGCGGAGGTGGCATTGGTGTCTCCGACGCCGGCACGGGAGCTTAATGCACCCGGGTGTACGCCGGCCCGCACCTCTGCAGCAAGCGCCCCCTCCGTCAACTGCACGCCCGCCGTTGGCGGTGCCTCGACATTAGCCGAGCTCGACGCCATCATCACGGTAACTAATTAAGCCTCTCTCGGCCGAGGACTTCATCTCCTTGCCTTTGACTGGGCATCCCTGACGCCCTACATGTTTTCGCAGGGCGCCGCCGACGTTCCGTGCACTCTCCTGCACTTTGTGAACAACGAGTTGGTCGATGTCGCCAAGGGCAAAATCGTTCAACCGGGCAACCCCTTGTTCCACGGTACCCAGATGCCACCCAACTTGTTTAGGGTTCAACTGGTTCGGGTGCTGCCAGGCTGCGACGAGTTGTTACCTCCGATTCGACCCATCGGGGCCGACGATGATGACGTGATGACCCTCAGCGTCTGCCTGAGCTGGCCCCTGCTTTGGCCAAGGAGCCAGATTCGTTTGGGGGCGGGGGACACCACCCCAAAGACAACACCGCCAGTCGTGCCGGCGCCAAGTCGGCCCCATGGCAAGACCGCCGCAACGGTGCCGGACATCCCTATGCCACTGGACCCAAACATGCATATGGCACAGGATCAGAACGACGACGACGACGATACATTTGCCAACGTCGATCGGTACTTTGCCGATCATGGGTACGATGGCGACTTCATGGGGCCTCCTTCTCAAAAACCCAACCCAACAAAAGACGTGCGCGATCTAGCTGGTACCGCGGAGAAGCCAAGTTGCAACAGGCGTCGTCTGCCGTTCAGCTCTCAGGAGACGCCTCCAGCTGCCGACTTCACCGAGCCTCAGATAGGCGAGGTGCGAAATATTCTCAGCCCCAACACACTCAAGAAGGCGGTCTGTGAGTAGAACTCGGTCCCATTACAGGATAAGAAGAAGGCACGCAAAAGAAAGACTAACAAGGGTGCGGGCCAGCCGGCACCGAGTACGATCCGTGCTTAGGACGGGCCACCTTCACCTGAGGATTTAATGAGGAGGGTGCATGTGGCGGGTAGGCCGATGCTACCGAGAAATATGCTCGATGTTTCAGCCGATGCTATGCGGAGTCTGCATGACAGTGTTCTTTCTTTGGAGAAGCGGCGTCTCAGAGAGAAGGATGTGGCATACCCGGTTTTCGTGGCCAAGGTGCCAGAGGGCAAGGGCTTTGTGGATAACTACATCGGGGGTACGATCGTCCTGCGGTTTGATGACATCCACGCTATGTTGAACCTTCATCCGCTGCACTACACCTTTGTTCGGCTATTTTCGCTGAGTATGGAGATGCGGATCATTCGCGACAAGACCCCGGACATCGTGATAGTCGACCCCTTCTACATGCGTGCCAAGATCTTGGGCAGCACTGGGGACCGGCAAGTCGCGAGTTCTTACCTCGAAGGCGTCATTCTGGCAAACCCAGATAAGGATAACTTCCTCGTGCCTTACTTTCCCGAGTAAGTCCTCCCCTCAACCGCCCCGTAACATACGAATTCTTAGATTTTGATTGTTTTCCTTTTAACATTCCGTGTTTTCTGCAGTGACACACATTGCACGCTCATCCTCCTAAGCCCCACATATTCCATGGCCACGTATTTTGACCCGGACCGTCAGTCGAACGTAGACTACACAAATGTCAAGAAGGTTCTTGATGATGTTCTCCCCGGCTACGCCCAATCTGGAGGCACCTTCAACAGGCCTATTCGTAAGTACGGCAAGCACGTGTTCTCCCACAATACGATGTTCTGCTGCGTCAAGCAGCCGCCTGGCGGTCAGAAGGGTGCCTACTACGCCATCCATCACATGCGGGTGATCGTACGGGACCATCATCAACTTCTGCTACCGAGTAAACTCAAAGATTGGGCCGCGAGCGTGTCGGCAATCCAGGATGCGGACATCAGACAAGAATTCTTTCGCATCCAGTCGGAGTTTGCGGAAATCATCCATCAAGATGTCCTTTGTACCTCGGGGCAGTTCTACCTCAGAAATCAACCGTCCAACAGTGAGATAGACGGAATGCTACAAATGCAGGCTGACAACGCCCGTAATTTCATGACTCCCACGATAGACGGCGGCTTCATCCACGCTCCGGTCCCTTGAGTCGAGTCGAAAGCAGTGATGCTGTGTCTAGTTCTGAAACATCGATTGGCTCATGTTGTAATTAAACTTTAATGAACTTGTAGTATGTCTCTTTGGTTTCGAGAGTCGTTCAACTTAGATGTAACCGATGCTATTAATGTCTTGCTTTTCTCATCCGATCGTTCTGTTGCATACTTATATATTGCTTATGTATTGTCTGTGAATTGGTACTAACGTTTCGTTTGGCTAGTGCATATCGATGTCGTCGTATGTCGTGTACAAGGGTAAGGTTCCCGGAGTCTACGACGACTAGGAGGACTGTCGGAGACAGGTTCACCGATTCAGCGGTAACAGTTACAAAGGGTACACCACTAGGGCCGAGGCCGAATCTAGATAAGCCCGCTATCTAGCGGGAGAGGGGAGGGAGCGTTGGAGGAACCGGATGAAGACGAGTTTCATTGTGATGACCGCAGCTCTCTTCTATGTGATGGTAGTTTAGATGATCGATATCGACTTGTAATGTGAAGACAAACTCGCTACTCGCGGTCTCGAGACTTGTAATATAATGTTCTATCTTTGTTCGGTCTTTTCAATTCGGAGACTAATATGATGAATTGTATTCGGAGGCTAATATGATGAATTGTATTCAGAGACTAATCTTCTATTGTATTCGATGAATCTGTTGTTGATGTGTGCTGTCTATATTTTGTCCAATTATACATTTTGTAACCTGTGTAAAAAACAGAAAATTAAAAAATTAAAAAACCCTAATATTCATACTAATGGCGCATCACATCACAGTGCGCCATTAGTATGCCAGAGGATACTAATGGCGCATCTTTAAGCAGTGCGCCATTAGTATGCCGAGGTTACTAATGGCGCATCCTGTTGTCGTGCGCCATTAGTATGCCAAAGCACCTGGGTATACATGGCCCCTGGGAGGCATACTAATGGCGCACTGTGGCCTATACTAATGGCGCACCAGTGGTGCGCCATTAGTATACCAGATACTAATGGCGCACCAGTGGTGCGCCATTAGTAAAAATTACTAATGGCGTGCTAGTAATGGCGCACCACTAATGCGCCATTAATGGCCAAATTAGGTGCGCCATTAGTAGCCCTTTTTCTAGTAGTGCACCATCTGGATTTAGTAGTACTACCACGTCCATCTGGATTTAGTATTTGACTAGCAATATCTAGTAATGCATGTCACAAAAAATGTACTACTCCCTCTGTAAATAAATACATGGTGTATTGTTTTATTCCTATCGACGAGATAACTTAATGTATTTTTGCTACTTAATAGGATTACATGCAATGAACTAACCACTGCATGTGATGTTTGGTAGTCTCAAGTCATTGAAAGCATGCACAGCCCACATCTCTCATTGGTTGATATGTCACGAAATAAGAAACGAGGAGGGAGTTAATGTACCGTGCCTAAGTGTTTTGGGATTATTTGGTTTTCGTAAGGTGACTTACACAACATTTTTGGTTACATGCATTAACATTTTATTAGTTAAATCAAAGGTCGAAACTTGGCGCAAAATGCAAAGGGGACCAATAAACCAGTAGACATCAAAGTTCTCTCGTTTGGCCCCAACTAGAGGTCCAGTGAGATGACTATACTGCATCGGCACGGAGCGGGACGCAGCTTCATTGACTGACTACACCTGCCTTTGGGTGTATGACACGTGGGCCCAACGGGTGGCCGGCCAACCTGTCATACAGCCAAAGGCAGGTGCAGTAGAGGGGCGAGGAGTAGATGGCCAACACACACGTGAATTCAATGTTGTCTGCACTTCTCATATAAAGGCTCCCGCCAGTCCAGTCTACGAAATCCTACGCACTTACGCACCCAAGGGCAAGAGTGATCACTCCAAACGCAAGATCAGTTGACTACAAGCTAGACCCATGGAGGCGATGAGCGTGAGCATCAGCCGACAGTGCTAGATGGTCCACGACGCCGGCCTGCGGCCCGGCACCGAGGAACGTCTCCAGGTAGTGCTTGAGGCCGCCAGGGCGAGGGACCGCTTGGACGACAACTTCATCTCCTTGTTCGACGAGGTCCTCATCAGCTTCCTTGACAAGTTCACCGTCGTCAAGAAGCTCGCGGACGACCTTGACGTACGCCTCCAGCCCACGCGCCCAGTCTCTGCGATGCCTGCCACCCTGAACAGCCTCTATAGTGACAACCTCTTCGACGCACTGGTGGCCCTGTGACTGCCCGCCGTCGCGCCGGAGAATGTCCACCTCGAGGCCGCGCTCGCCGCGCAGCGCCTGGCGCAGCAAGACACCATCGACATAATCACCCACGTTTACGCGCAAATTGTCCACAAGGACTACTACATGCAAGAGGAGGACGATAGGACGCTGGCCTTCTTGGACCGCAGGGCAACCTTGGACGACATTGTTCAGAAGCACGTTGAGCTTGCCGCCAACGCCGCTGCTCCTCACACGTCGGTTGGTGACCCGGTGCACTAGGGCGTGAGGATGTCGTTGATGGATCCGTATGTATCTTTATCTTTCCATCAAATCCATGTAGTATATGGTACTACTAGTAATTACCTTAACTTTCGCATCAACTTCATAATTTTCGTACGTACTCCATGCATGAACTGCGCCAGAACCAAACTTCTCATTACTGTAGGGAAAATCGTTATTTCTATCTATCGGTCTCGCCATGGAGCAGAACCAAATTTTACAAGTTACAAGTTCAAAAGGACAAGTCTGCCGTGTTCGCGTCGCACCCCCACACAGTTGGCCCGGCACACCGCTCAAGGGGGAATGCGTGCTGTGTTGCATTTTCACTTACAAGTGGGACTGCAGTTGAGCAAACCGACTATCAGCAAACCCCCACCCCGCCCACCGTGCGATGGCTGAGGAAACAGGAGGGAGAAGAGATGGATGTAGCACGTACTCCAAGAAAATTGGTGTCGGATGGGACTCGTGTGGGTGGCGTGTGTCATACTGCTAGACATGAATGCTAGTTATGGCCCATGCCACCCCACTATATCGAGGTGCTGGTTACGTAGAACAAATTTCCTGGAGTCCGTCCTCAGCCCTCCTCTATCTCTCTTCTCAGCCAGCCAGCAAACGCGCGGAGCCCATCGTCTGTTTGCTCATATGCGGTCCCACATGTCAGTGAAAATGCAAGAGGACCCACTAAACCTGCACATCTTTCACCTCGACGTGCTGGTGATGAAAAACAAATCCAATAAAGATCTTTGGTGGCCACTTTCGGAGTTACTCAAGAGCAGTAAGATTCTATTTAAAGTTTAACCCAAGATGCACATCACGTGGCTTCAACTACCACTCTATTTTCTTGCATGACACGACCTGGATGCTGGATGTCCCGCATGTCGGAAAAAGGAGGAAGAACTCGACCAAATCTTCGGTTGTGCTCTCGGATTAGACTAGTTGTGCTAACTTAAAATTTTATTGTGTAGAATGGATGCAAGTTTTGGCATTGGGAAGAAGAGTACAACGATATATTGATAGAGCACAATTTAGTAGATGTTCTAGCACTTTTAGCTAGCATAGAGGCTAGAGATGAGACTAGTGCACTTGTTGATAGAATACAGGCTAGACACGTCTACTTCTTTACACTCGAAGAAGAAAGAAGCACGCAAGATTGAGCCTCCGCAGATCAACAATTAATGCATCGAGAAGGCACTAATCCAACTTACATGAGCAGTTATGGAAGTTGGATATCTTCTAAAATGTATTCTTGTGGTTCTTGTTTCCTTTGGTCTTGCTTTTCTAGTCAAAATTCTGGTGATGTATTTCCATGTACCAAAAAATCAATGATGAAAAAAAGATATGTGTTTGCAAAGAAAAATGTATGCGGCCTAGATGCGTCCACGTGTTCGACGCACGGCCACCACATCCGAGAAATGGCCCAGACACGACCCCATTGCCCTACCCAAACAGACATAATCTGGGCAAAATGGAGGTCCGTTTGGGGTCGTACGTTGGAGTTGGCCTTACAAGTGGGACCGCAGTTGAGGAAACAGACTATCGGCAAACCCCCACCTCGCCCGCTGCGCGATGGCTGAGTTAGAGAAACGTCGAGGTTGAAGAGATTGCTGTAGCATGGACTCCAAGAAATATGGTGTTAGATGGAAGTCGTGCTGGTGGCGTGTGCCGTACTCCTGGGCGTGAATGCTTGTTGTGGCCCATGCCACCCTACTACTCCTACTACTTATAGTAGTAGTAGTACCAAGGATTCGAGGTGCTGGTTACATACAGCGAACACATTAACATATGGCCCACCTCACACTGTGACAAAATTTCCTGGAGTCTGTGCTAGGTGAAAAAGTGTTCTTTGTGAGGATGGGTGGCTGGTCTCAAGTTTAAAACTTGTTGTATTACGTACATAGACGTAGAGATAGTGCAGCATGTGAAGCTAGTACAAATAGTGTACTATTGTTGATTGGCCTCATCCGATATCCTATTGCAATGCATGTACAATTATGTATTCGGAAAATATTTTTTTGCCTCGTCGCAGCACCCACTCAGAGAAGCGACTCGAAAGCCATTCATAAATTTAGTAAGTTTATCACGGGCATATCATTTTATTATATACAACAGGTCATCAACCCACAACGATAACGAGGATACATTATAAATACTAAAGTTTTCATCACAACAAATAACAAGCAATGAAATGAACCTCAACTCAACCAATCCTCGGCGTTGGAAACGCTTGCTTTGAACCACAAGTGATTCTCTGGGAAGGGCCAGCTACTGTCAATCTTGAGACCAACGCAGGACTGGTCACCCAGGCTAAAGCGGCCTACTATATCATGACCAGGGTAGGGAACCACCGCAATGTCCGACGTATAGATACAGTTGCTTCTCATAAATGGCAGTAACGTTGTGTCAACATCAGTTGGATCGCCTTTCACCATCATTGGATAGTTTTGTCCAAGGAAGAGCGAGTTTGCTCCAAGACTATCAATACTGTACCAGGGAGAAGGTGTTGGCGCTAGCATAGTAGTATCCATCCCGAATACCATGCAACGGGTGTTGGAAATAGGTCTGGAGAGTGCGACCATGGGAGACAACACCTGCTTCCTTAGTAGTAACATCAGCGGTGGGCTGTATACAGACAAGAATAGGTGATCCATCGGAAGCCGCCAGGTGCCACTGAGTATATGGGCCCTCCTCGTCCTCATGCTCGTGATCATCACCATCGTCATATCCCCCTTGGTTATAAAACTTTTCAAGTATAGGTGGTGGAATGTTCATAGGACCTTGGAAACACAAGAAGAAGGTTAATTATTAGAGAAGGGAAACTTGCTAACTCGCATGCATGTGGATGAAACAATTATAATTACGGTGGAAGACAAACGTACCGAAACTACGAGGATCCCATGCAAAAATAGTGCCACGAGTGGTGGCAGCAAACACAAGACCCTCGTATTGAATTGCATCAGAGTACACATCCATGTATAGAAACTGATTTTTGAGCAATATCCATCCAGTCGAACCACGAAGGACGGCAACAAGCTTGTCGAAGATATCAACAACTCCATAGTTCCTGTAATGCCAAGAGCGGTTGGGAACTCGACAAATTGCTATCTTCCATAGAAGACAGTCACCAAGATCGTATTTGAATGTGTGTAGAATACTAGTGTGCTCAACCTTTGGGCAGTCTGAGATTTTTGGAAGTGGAACCCGGTGACGAGTGTACACATTCACAAGTTCCCACTCGCAGTTGTACCCAATATAAACAACCCAATCTCCATTTATGCCTGCCCAAGCCTTTCCCTCAAGCGATGGCATCTTAACATCATACATGTCATTATCAAGCGGCATCAACTCGCACAAGGCAAGGTTTCCCTCGTCCCCGTGCCAGTCAGCAGGGTCACGATGAAGAAGATAGGGGAGATCAAACCGCTCGTGAACCCTTGGGTTCCTGGTAATGTTGTTATTAGTTGAGTCGAGAATAGTCTTGAACGAACCTGCCATGCTAGCCGAGGTGATGACGTCGCACCGATCAATGAGTTCCCCCACCACGTCATCTTTCAGATCGGGGCAAGAATAACGGGGTCATTTCCTGCTTGTTCCCTCCATGGAGAAGACGATCAAACAATGGAAGAAGGAAGGGTGAAGGCAAATGGAGGAAGGAGGAAGAGCGTGCGACAGCAGTTCCAAATCGAGAGGCAAAGGCGAAGAGTCGATGGACGGTTGCCAGTTTGCCACGGTACACGAAGAGGCGCCCCGACCTACACGTCCTTTCGGAAATTGTACAAAAGGACTCACCGTCGTCTCACTGACATGTTGGAACGGAACCACATGTCAACGAAACATGGTGTGTAATTTCTCGTGCAAAATGCGATCTGGCCGCGTTGGCCCGAGGTGCTGCATTAGTTATCGACCTTTTATTTTTTAACATACAATCTGAGTGGATAGGTCCTGTGGTCATCACACGTGAGCGGATATATAGGTGGGCTTGGTGGGCAGGCGGCAACAATCTAAGTGCTAACAGAGTTGATCTCGAAAAAAGAGTTGATCCAATGCTTGGTTTTGTTTGGATTTCCCAACTATGACCATTGGATAGAGTGAATCAATGGCTTACGTTCAAAGTTATTCTCATACTATAGAATGGTATAGGAACGTGGAGAGATTTGGTTGATTTTATATTGTTGAATAATATAAAATATTATGAGTGCACACGCTCCACCCCGAGGTTTGTAGCTCCTTCTCGGTCGTCGGGAATCTATGTTCTTCCACTCTTTCGTTTCAGACATGAGCTTTGTTCATCCTTTTGCCGACACATGGGACATCTATATGCCTCCATTTTACAAAATCATACTATATGCCTCCATGACACGCGGGACATCTAGCATCAAGGTGGCGTGTCATGCAAGAAAATGGAGATATGCAGTGCGTAAGTGAGTCGTGCACTTCGATGGCACCTAGTGCTACGCAATATTTTTTCTCCTCGATGGCACGTGAATAGTGCACGTACTCAATGCCAGAGCACGGGATGGTAGACATGGACATGGTTGGCCCTTTTTGAAGAGAGTACTAATAAGTACGTAACTTTGATGTGTCCCGTCAACTCACAGAACGACGAGAAGCTTGCTTACTATGCCTTCTCCCTCACCAACGCGTGCGCGGTGGCTCGCAACACGAGGAGAAACTTTCGCTTACAAGCGGTGGACGTGCAGCAATTCATTTGGTGTCAGCTTGCCAAAAGTAGTACCATCATTATTGTTCAACTTCCGGAAGAGGAGAAGAGCCAAGCGCAAGGTCAGCTACTAACATAGTACAACACTACTATAGCCAAAGCTGGTCCACCTTTTTAGAGCATGGTTAATTAATATAGGCGGCTCTTGCAGCGGCACATCATTTAGAGCAAGTACTCTCTTTGTAGGATCAAGGGAAGTGAAACAAAAGTTGGAGTGGATGCTAGATTGCCAATTAAAACATGATTACATAGGGAAAAATCCTATATCATTCTATCCTAATGAATCAAACGACCAATGTAGGAAAATTATGAGGGAGGTCTCTCCACCAGTGTTCCTAGGCTCGCACCTAGCATCATGGTGGTCGAACTTGGAGTCATTCATCTGGTACACGTGGCATCTCAGATCTGGTACTTCAATATTAGGTTTGCTCTATGTGATGTGGCAACTTCATATACTAACCGGATGCTGGCTAAACTACTACGGTACTCACACTCCAAGAAGTGACTCAAAAACCATTCATAAATTGAGTCTATGAAACACATTTGCAAATGTACCATTCATTACATACAACAAGTCATCAACACAGAACGACACACACAACAACAATGTTACTGATCGATCACTAGCTAGCCTACTAATGCGCTCCTGGCAGTTTTAGTTGCGACGCAAGATCCGAAGTGGCAGTTTTTTGAGTAAAAATGCCTACCTCTGAAGAAACTGACAAGCTGCTCTGAAAAAAATTCCATGCGAATCTGAAGAAACTGCTTGCGAAAACGTTCGCAAATGCCTTATCTCCCAACTAAAGTTCATCAACTAATGCCCTTGGCTGCGACTCGCTGCATGCTGCTCCGCGTACTGGCTGCGAGCAATTTTGAGTGCCTGCATGCAGCCGACCGTAATTAAGGCAGCTAACTGATGCGAAAAAAGATGAGCTTTAATTGTTGTGGGCCTTTTAAATCCTTGGAATCATTATTGACAAGGATGGAGATGATTCGAGTGCACTCGTTTGACCGTCATGCCGGCGTGCGACCCAGCACGGACGGGACGGGACGACACAGTCATAATTTCAGTTTATCTAGTTTTCCACGGCAAGCTGGTGCGCTAAGCCATGCCTGCTTATGCATTGAATTCCAATGACCGTAGCGCTACCTTCCGCCTATAAGTACTGTTTCCCGGCCTTCTCCGGTAGCACGGTGACCCAACTCGCCCTATTCTCATAAGCCCCCACTTCAATTTCCAAACTTTGAAAAATGCCATTTCATGCCATTTCCAGTG
The DNA here is from genome assembly GCA_032464435.1 of Aegilops umbellulata. Taxonomy (NCBI): domain Eukaryota; kingdom Viridiplantae; phylum Streptophyta; class Magnoliopsida; order Poales; family Poaceae; genus Aegilops; species Aegilops umbellulata. Next base: position 15,916,147 of record CP136060.1, on the reverse strand, counting down.
GCATTTTTCGAAGTCTGGAGTGGCGTTTTTCAAAGTTTGCAAATTGCAGTGGCGTTTTCCAAAGTTTGCAAAAATTGAGTGGCATTTTTCAAAGTTTGGAAATTGCAGTGGCATTTTTATGAATCGCCATAATTGGAGTGGCATTTATCTAATTTGTTTTTGAGACGGAAGCGGGGTGTCAACTGGGCTATGCGGGGCACTCTGGCCTGTCTAGACAGCCTTCTCTTTTATTTTTACCACAGACCAGCCCAGTAGTTTTTTTCTTTCTGAAAATGGCTAGCCCAGTTTTTTTGTGTTTTCCCAAGTAAGTCGCTTTGTCAGGCCTGTTGGGCTGCAAATCTTTCAAGACGAGGAGAGCTTCATTCGGCTGGCCGAGAAAATGGCCTATCAGTAATGAGAAATGGGTTGTACATTTTTAAAACACATCAAACCGACAATTAGTTTCAAATTTCTTTTTTTTTCATTTCGAGATTTTAAATTGCATTGATTTTTATGCGTGGACAATTTGTTGGATTTTATATTGATATACATTTAGTTTTAAAATCAGTTTGAATGTGACTCGAAATTTTGGGATTAAAAACAGTTCAGACCGCACCGAAATATGCAAAATTTTGTATAATTTTTTAACCGTGGCCACAATATGGGCTGTAATGCTAACAAAAAGAATATGGGCTCCAAAAAAAATTAAGAATTAGCAAATGGGATGTAAATTATTAGAAATAATGGCAGATGGGATGTATGCAGTTTTCCATAGATTTGAGGCTTTCCTAAAAAAGGTTGACGCACAAGCAGTGACTGTTGGATGTCCATCCAACGGCGGTCGTGCTTCTTCAATCTCTGCTCTTCCTGCTCCAGCCGGTTAAACAAGCGCCAACGGGACTGCCTGCTCCCTTCTCCCCACGGCCGGCTGTGCTGCCACGCAGGCCTCACCGCCCCACCGTACTCCCATCGCTCGCCTAGCCATCCCTCTACTCACGCACACCTGCTGTTATTCTCCAGCGACGACAGACGAACCAGTAAACCCTCATACAGGCGTACACCCCTTTGCGTGCGAAACAACTGCCGAGTCTTCCATGGCTTCGTGTCGTTCCCTTCATAGGCCTCACCGTCGTCCACCGCCTTGGTGCTCTCGGCGCAGCCTGGTCAACGTGGTCAACGACCGACATGCCTCTGAAGTGGACTGTACGTGGAGAGGCTGACAGCTGGGTCCACGACCGCATGTAAGGAAATGCCTCCTTATTACGCGCAAAATAATGATTCCTCCACCTGACATCTGAGACCCACCGAAAGGGCCTCTGTATTTCGCGAAAAAAACGTTACCACCGCCGACAGCTCGGACCCACCAACTATATCTTCTCACGCAAGGAAGTGCCTCCTTATTATGCACAAAAAAAATGAATACTCCCCCTGCTAGCAGGGACCCAGTATAGTGGGAGGCTGACTTGTTGGCCTACTAAGTTGACGGGGACGGAGGGCTTTGTCAACTTAGTCAATATGCACGATTCTAGTTCCAGTGATCGTACAATGTCCATCCAACGGCCGTAGTGCTTCTTCAACCTCTGGCCTTCTTGCTCCAGCCGCCCAAACTAGCGCCGGTCGTGCCTCGTGCTCCTGCCTCCCATGGCCGGCTGCGATGCAGCGGAGGCCTCACCGCCCCCTACTACTCCCACCGCTGGCCAGGCCATCCCTCTACTCACCCACACCCCCTGTTATTTTGCGGCGATGGCAGCCTCACACCGCAGCGAACCAGTGAGCCCTCATACTCCTCTACGCGTGGGCATCCACTGCCGCGTCTTCCCCGGCTCCACGTCGTCCCCTTCCTAGGCCTCGTCATCGTCCACTTCCCTGGTGCTCTCGGCGCGGTGTGGTCAACGTGGTCAAGGAACGACTTCCATCGGACGTGGACTGTACGTGGAGAGGCTGATAGCTGGGTCCATGGCCGCAGCAAGGAAGTGCCTCCTTATTACGCGGAAAATAATGATTCCGCCACCTGACAGCAGGGACCCACCATACGGGAATCGTATTTCGCAAAAAACAAACGTTTCCCCCTAACTACTGGGACCTACCAGCTACATCTTCGCATGCAAGGAAGTGCGTCCGGGCAAAAAAACGATTCACCCCCCTGACTGCTCGAACCCACCACCTACATCTTCGCTCGTAAGGAACTTCCTGACAGTCGGGACCCATTTGGTCGAAGCATACGTAGCATTGTCATTCTGGTCGCGAACGTCTACATACATACTGGTCGATGTAGAGGCGAGCACGTGTCTTAGTAGAGGCGCGTACGTAGTATGTACACGTACGTACAACGACAGTGTGCAAGAAAGAAAATACGGACACGTACGTACATATGGGCTCGGTCTCGAACGCCTACTTGCGCATACGTACGGCCAGGGCTCGTGTACATGGCTGGGTCGGAACGGAGAAACTGCATCGTCGTCATGTTCATGGGGAGCCATCCGGCTGGGTCGGAACGGAATGCGTCGTCGTGTTCATCGGCAGGGCTTGGATGGAACAGCCGATGGAAACGAGGCCTGGCGTACCGCAGAACGGAGGAAACGACCTTGTGTTCGACCAGCCACGATCGAAACGGGATCCTGCTCATCGGGAGGGGTGTGGCCTACCGCAAAACGGAGGAAACGACCTTGTGTTCGACCAGCCACGATCGAAACGGGATCCTGCTCATCGGGAGGGGTGTGGCCTACCGCAAAACGGAGGAAACGGACTTGTGTTGGACCTCCTATGGTCGAAACAGGGTCCTATTGATCGGGAGGGGTGTGGCGTACCGCAAAACGGTGAAAACGGACTTGTGTTGGAGCTCTATGGTCGAAACGGGGGTCCTGTTCACCGGCAGGGGTGTGGCATACCTCAAAACGGGACTCCACGAGATACTGTTCATCTCCACCGTCGACCCCCTCCAGCCTCCACGGGCTACTATTCATCCACCGTCGACCTCCTCCAGCGTCCACCTGCGACTGTTCATCCACGGGCTCCTATTCAACCAGCCTCCACCGTGCGCTACTCCACCAGCTACTGTTCAACTAGCCCTCTCCACCGGCTCCTGTTCAACCACCCCTCCATGGGTTACTGTTCATCCAGCCCTCCACCGTCTACTATTCACCCAGCCCTCCACGGGGTCGTCCTGTTCATCCAGCCCTCCACGGGGTCCTGTTCATCCAGCCCCAACCGGCTCGATCGATCGGGGTCCTGTTCATCCAGAGGCAACACCACGGGTCCTGTTCATCCACCCCCACCGGGAACTGTTCATCCAAACCCCCTAGCAACGCTCACTGTTCATCGAGAGGCAGCATCGATCGGCTTCAGTTAGCAGCAGTAGCGAAGGAATCGCTCGATCGGGTTCAATTAACAGCCATCGATCGATCGCTTGGGTTCAATAACGCGTAGCCTGCAGTGCAATCGCTCGGGTTCAGTAGGCAAACGCCTCGCTCGGGTTCAGTTAGAGGCCAACACCTCGCACCCACGAGCGTGCGTGTATGAGAGAAACGCGCAAACCTCCGTGCATCGCTCGGCCCCGACCAGCCACCGTAACCGGGAACATCCCAATATTTTCCTAGGCCTCGCTTCTACCACGGTTTTTTCCATCATGGACGGCCCAAAGAATGTCATGCAGCTACGTCTCCGGCCCGCCCAGGATGAAAATCCCATTTTCTGTCATGATTTTTTGTCATAGAAGCAGGAGCCCACCACATCTATGACGATATCGGGTTTTGTCACAATTATCGTCATAGAAGTGTCATAAGCATGACAGAAAAAAAATTCGTTCGGCCCAAAATGTCACGGATGTGTCTTTTTTTGTAGTGTATTTAGTTTCTAGGTTTGGTTGAATTGACAACTCAACTACTAAGACTTGAAAATATTCTTTGGCTCCCCTTGTGTTGAATCAATAAATTTGGGTTGAATACTCTACCTTTGAAAACTGTTGCGATCCCCTATACTTGTGGATTATCAAGACCTTTTTCTAGCGCCGTTGCTGGGGAGCATAGCTCTATTTGCTGAGTCGCTAGGGATTTATATCTGTTGATCACTATGAAGAATCGGAAAGATAGTAGAACCAAGATCGCTCTCTTTAAGACGACGGGAGGTAAGGAACTGCCATCACACTCTGCACTTGATTCACCTTCTGTTTTCAGTAAGCTTGTGACGCCTAGACCTGCTATTAATTCTGATATGTCACAAGTAATTGATGATGCTACTTCAACTATGAATGAAGCTACTACCTCCGTCCGGGTTTTTAAGTCCTTTAGAGAGAAACACAGGTACCAAGGTAGAATATGCTATAACCGAACGAGATTTACTAGGTGAGACCCGGCCAACGGCATTGCATACATGTCTCTCTAAACAAGGCAATTTGTGCATGCATGCATTCGAAGTAGTACTACTCCCGCAGATATACTACTAGTTCTCTCTCTCTCTCTCCAGTGCATGATTACCTTTTCTCTCTCTACCTCACAGGATTTTCACTTTTTGCATGACAATCGAGGCAACAGCCCTATAAATATGGTATACCCGTCCGGTGCTTGATACGCCTTCGTCGTATCTATAATTTTTTATTTTTCCATGCCAATATTCTACAACTTTTACATACTTTTGGCAACTTCTTATACTATTTTTGGGACTAACATATTGATCCAGTGCCCAATGCCAGTTCCTGTTTGTTGCATGTTTTTTGTTTCGTACAAAATCCATATCAAACGGAGTCCAAACGTGATAAAAACTGACGGAGATTTTTTTTTGGAATATATGTGAATTTTGGGAATTGGAATCAACGCGAGACGATGCCCGAGGGGCCCACGAGGGTGAGGGGCGCGCCGAGGGGGTCAGGCGCGCCCTGGGCCCCCGTGGCCACTCCGTAAGGTGGTTGGTACCCTTCTTTCACCGCAAGAAAGCCAATATCCGGACAAAAATCGTGTCCAAATTTCATCCCAACCGGAGTTACGGATCTCCAGGAATATAAGAAACGTGAAAGGGGCAGAATCTGGAAGGCAGAAACAGCGAGAGATAGAAAGACAGATCCAATCTCGGAGGGGCTCTCGCCCCTCCCATGCCATGGAAGCCAAGGACCAGAGGGGAAACTCACCTTCCCCCATCTATCTATAGCGGTCCATGTTGGGGAACGTTGCAGAAAATTAAAATTTTTCCTACGGTTTCACCAAGATCCATCTATGAGTTCATCTAGCAACGAGTCATGGGAGAGAGAGATTGCATCTACATACCACTTTGTAGATCGCGAGCGGAAGCGTTCAACGAACGGGGATGAATTAGTCGTACACACCGTGATCCAAATCACCGGAGATCCTAGCACCGAAAGCACGGCACCTCCGCGTTCAACACACGTACGGTCAGCGTAACGTCTCCTTCTTCTTGATCCAGCAAGGCAAAGGAGAGGTTGGGGAAGAAGACTCCAGCAGCAGCACGACGGCGTGGTGATGGTGGAGCCGCAGTACTCCGACAGGGCTTCGCCGAGCTCTTACGGAGAGAGGGAGAGGTGTAACGGGAAGAGGGAGGCGCCAAGGCTGCAGGGTCCGGCTGCCCTCCCTCCCCCCTTTATATACGCCCACTAGGGGGGGGGGGGCGCCGGCCCTGGAGATCCATCTCCAGGGGGGCGGCGGCCAGGGGGGATGGCTTGCCCCCCAAGCCATGTGGGGCGCCCCCTGCCCTAGGGTTTCCAACCCTAGGCGCAGGGGGCGGCCCATGGGGGGGCGCACCAGCCCACTATGGGCTGGTCCCCCCTCCCACTTCAGCCCATGGGGCCCTCCGGGATAGGTGGCCCCACCCGGTGGACCCCCGGGACCCATCTGGTGGTCCCGGTACAATACCGGTGACCCCCAGATCACTCCCGATGGCCGAAACAGCACTTCCTATATATAATTCTTTACCTCGGGACTATTCCGAAACTCCTCGTGACGTCCGGGATCTCATCCGGGACTCCGAACAACATTCTGGTTACTGCATATACATATCTTCACAACCCTAGCGTCACCGAACCTTAAGTGTGTAGACCCTACGGGTTCGGGAGACATGCAGACATGACCGAGACGGCTCTCGGGCAATAACCAACAGCGGGATCTGGATACCCATGTTGGCTCCCACATACTCCTCGATGATCTCATCGGATGAACCACGATGTCGAGGATTCAATTAATCCCGTATACAATTCCCTTTGTCAATCGGTATTTTACTTGCCCGAGATTCGATCGTCGGTATCCCAATACCTCGTTCAATCTCGTTACCGGCAAGTCACTTTACTCGTACCGTAATGCATGATCCCGTGATCAAACACTTTGATCACATTGAGCTCATTATGATGATGCATTACCGAGTGGGCCCGGTGATACCTCTCCGTCATGCGGAGTGACAAATCCCAGTCTCGATCCGTGTCAACCCAACAGACACTTTCGGAGATACCCGTAGTATACCTTTATAGTCACCCAGTTACGTTGTGACGTTTGGTATACCCAAAGCACTCCTACGGTATCCAGGAGTTACACGATCTCATGGTCTACGGAAAGGATACTTGACATTGGAAAACTCTAGCAAACGAACTATACGATCTTGTGCTATGTTTAGGATTGGGTCTTGTCCATCACATCATTCTCCTAATGATGTGATCTCGTTATCAATGACATCCAATGTCCATAGTCAGGAAACCATGACTATCTGTCGATCAACGAGCTAGTCAACTAGAGGCTTACTAGGGACATGTTGGTGTCTATTATTCACACATGTATTACGATTTCCGGATAACACAATTATAGCATGAATAAAGACAATTATCATGAACAAGGAAATATAGTAATAATGCTTTTATTATTACCTCTAGGGCATATTTCCAACAGTCTCCCACTTGCACTAGAGTCAATAATCTAGTTACATTGTGATGAATCGAACACCCATGGAATTCTGGTGTTGATCATGTTTTGCTCTAGGGAGAGGTTTAGTCAACGGATCTGCTACATTCAGGTCCGTATGTACTTTACAAATATCTATGTCTCCATCTTGAACATTTTCACGAATGGAGTTGAAGCGACGCTTGATGTGCCTGGTCTTCTTGTGAAACCTGGGCTCCTTGGCAAGTGCAATAGCTCCAGTGTTGTCACTGAAGAGTTTGATTGGCCCCGACGCATTGGGTATGACTCCGAGGTCGGTGATGAACTCCTTCACCCAAATTGCTTCATGTGCTGCCTCCGAGGCTGCCATGTTTTCCGCTTCACATGTAGATCCCGCCACGACGCTCTGCTTGCAACTACACCAGCTTACTGCCCCACCATTCAAAATATACACATATCCGGTTTGTGACTTAGAGTCATCCAGATCTATGTCGAAGCTAGCGTCGACGTAACCCTTTACGATGAGCTCTTCATCACCTCCATAAACGAGAAACATTTCCTTAGTCCTTTTCAGGTACTTCAGGATATTCTTGACCCTGTCCAGTGTTCCTTGCCGGGATTACTTTGGTACCTTCCTACCAAACTTACGGCAAGGTTTACATCAGGTCTGGTACACAGCATGGCATACATAATAGAACCTATGGCTGAGGCATAGGGGATGACACTCATCTCTTCTATATCTTCTGCCGTGGTCGGACATTGAGCTGAGCTCAATTTCACACCTTGTAACACAGGTAAGAACCCCTTCTTAGATTGATTCATATTGAACTTCTTCAATATCTTATCAAGGTATGTGCTTTGTGAAAGACCTATGAGGCGTCTTGATCTATCTCTTTAGATCTTGATGCCTAATATATAAGCAGCTTCTCCAAGGTCCTTCATTGAAAAACTCTTATTCAAGTAGGCCTTAATGCTGTCCAAGAGTTCTATATCATTTCCCATCAAAAGTATGTCGTCTACATATAATATGAGAAATGCTACAGAGCTCCCACTCACTTTCTTGTAAACACAGGCTTCTCCATAAGTCTGCATAAATCCAAACGCTTTGATCATTTCATCAAAGCGAATGTTCCAACTCCGAGATGCTTGCACCAGCCCATAAATCGAGCGTTGGAGCTTGCACACCTTGTCAGCATTCTTAGGATCGACAAAACCTTCCGGCTGCATCATATACAATTCTTCCTTAAGGAAACCATTAAGGAATGCCGTTTTGACGTCCATTTGCCATATTTCATAATCGTAGAATGCGGCAATTGCTAACATGATTCAGACGGACTTCAGCTTCGCTACCGGTGAGAAAGTCTCATCGTAGTCAACCCCTTGAACTTGTCGATAACCCTTAGCGACAAGCCGAGCTTTATAGATGGTCACATTACCATCCGCGTCTGTCTTCTTCTTAAAGATCCATTTATTTTCTATGGCTCGCCGCTCAACGGGCAAGTCAGTCAAAGTCCATACTTCGTTTTCATACATGGATCCTATCTCGGATTTCATGGATTCCAGCCATTTGTCGGAATCCGGTCCCGCCATTGCTTCTTCATAGTTCGAAGGTTCACCGTTGTCTAACAACATGATTTCCAAGACAGGGTTGCCGTACCACTCTGGTGCGGAACGTGTCCTTGTGGACCTACGAATTTCAGTAGGAGCTTGATCAGAAGCATCTTGATCATCATCATTAATTTCCTCTCTAGTCGGTGCATGCACCTCAGAAACGTTTTCTTGAGTTGCGCCATTTTCCGGTTCAAGAGGTAACACTTCATCAAGTTCTACTTTCCTCCCACTTACTTCTTTCGATAGAAACTCCTTCTCTAGAAAGGATCCATTCTTGGCAACAAAGATCTTGCCTTCGGATCTGAGGTAGAAGGTATACCCAATAGTTTCTTTAGGTTATCCTATGAAGACGCATTTTTCCGACTTGGGTTCGAGCTTTTCAGGTTGAAGTTTCTTGACATAAGCATCGCATCCCCAAACTTTTAGAAACGACAGCTTAGGCTTCTTCCCAAACCATAATTCATACGGTGTCGTCTCAACGGATTTCGACGGAGCCCTATTTAAAGTGAATGCGGCAGTCTCTAAAGCATAGCCCCAAAAAGATAGCGGTAAATCGGTAAGAGACATCATAGATCGCACCATATCTAATAGAGTGCGATTACGACGTTCGGACACACCATTACGCTGAGGTGTTCCAGGCGGCGTGAGTTGTGAAACTATTCCACATTTTCTTAAGTGTGTGCCAAATTCGTGACTCGAGTATTCTCCTCCACGATCTGATCATAGAAACTTGATCTTTCTATCACGTTGATTTTCAACCTCACTCTGAAATTCCTTGAACTTTTCAAAGGTCTCAGACTTGTGTCTCATTAAGTAGATATACCCATATCTACTCAAGTCATCAGTGAGGGTGAGAACATAACGATAGCCACCGCGAGCCTCAACACTCATTGGACCGCACACATCGGTATGTATGATTTCCAATAAGTTGGTTGCTCGCTCCATTGTTCCTGAGAACGGAGTCTTGGTCATTTTACCCATGAGGCATGGTTCGCACGTGTCAAATGATTCATAATCAAGAGACTCTAAAAGTCCATCTGCATGGAGCTTCTTCATGCGTTTGACACCTATGTGACCAAGGCGGCAGTGCCACAAATATGTGGGACTATTGTTATCAACTTTAACTCTTTTGGTATTCACACTATGAATATGTGTATCATCACGTATGAGATTCATTAAGAATAAACCGTTAACCATCGGAGCATGACCATAAAACATATCACTCATATAAATAGAACAACCATTATTCTCGGATTTAAATGAGTAGCCATCTCGAATTAAACGAGATCCAGATACAATGTTCATGCTCAAACTTGGCACTAAATTACAATTATTGAGGTTTAAAACTAATCCCGTAGGTAAATGTAGAGGTAGCGTGCCGACGGCGATCACATCGACCTTGGAACCATTCCCGACGCGCATCGTCACCTCGTCCTTCGCCAGTCTCCGTTTATTCCGCAGCTCCTGCTTTGAGTTATAAATGTGAGCAACTTCACCGGTATCAAATACCCAAGAGCTACTACGAGTACTGGTAAGGTACACATCAATTACATGTATATCACATATACTTTTGTTTTGCCGGCCTTCTTGTCCGCTATGTATTTGGGGCAATTCCGCTTCCAGTGACCACTTCCCTTGCAATAAAAGCACTCAGTCTCGGGCTTGGGTCCATTCTTTGGCTTCTTCCCGGCAGCTTGCTTGCCGGGCGCGGCAACTTCCTTGCCGTCCTTCTTGAAGTTCTTTTTACCCTTGCCCTTCTTGAACTTAGTGGTTTTATTCACCATCAACACTTGATGTTCCTTCTTGACTTCTACCTCTGCTGATTTCAGCATAGCAAACACTTCAGGAATGGTCTTTTCCATCCCTTGCATGTTGAAGTTCATCACAAAGCTCTTGTAGCTTGGTGGAAGCGACTGGAGGATTCTGTCAATGACCGCATCGTCCGGGAGATTAACTCCCAGCTGAGTCAAGCGGTTATGTAACCCTGACATAGTGAGTATGTGCTCACTGACAGAACTATTTTCCTCCATCTTACAGCTGAAGAATTTGTCGGAGACTTCATATCTCTCGACCCGGGCATGAGCTTGGAAAACCATTTTCAGCTCTTCGAACATCTCATATGCTCCGTGTCTCTCAAAACTCTTTTGGAGCCTGAGGGAGTCCTGGATTAGGGGGTGTTCGGATAGCCGAACTATATCTTCAGCCGGACTCCAGGACTATGAAGATACAAGATTGAAGACTTCGTCCCGTGTCCGGAAGGTTCTTTCCTTGGCGTGAAAGGCAAGCTAGGCGTGCGGATATTCAAGATCTCCTACCAATGTAACCGACTCTGTGTAACCCTAACCCTATCCGGTGCCTATATAAACCGGAGGGTTGTAGTCCGTAGGACGAACACATCATAACCATCATCATACCCATAGGCTAGCTTCTAGGGTTTAGCCTCCTTGATCTCGTGGTAGATCTACTCTTGTACTACCCATATCATCAATATTAATCTAGCAGGAGTAGGGTTTTACCTCCATCGAGAGGGCTCGAACCTGGGTAAAATAAAGTGTCCCTTGTCTCCTGTTACCATCCGACCTTGACGCACAGATCGGGACCCCCTACCCGAGATCCGCCGGTTTTGACACCGACATTGGTGCTTTCATTGAGAGTTCCTCTGTGTCGTCGCCTTTAGGCCCAATGGCTCCTTCAACAACGATGAGGTCCAGGGTGAGACTTTTCTCCCCGGACAGATCTTCGTCTTCGGCGGCTTCGCTCTGCGGGCCAACTCGCTTGGTCATATGGAGCAGATCGAGAGCTACGCCCCTGGCCATCAAGTCAGGTTTGGAAGCCTAAACTACATGGCAGATATCCGCGGAGACTTGATCTTCGACAGATTCGAACCACAGCCAAGCGCGCCGCACTATCTCGAGGGGCATGATATAGCTCTGCCTCCGAACAGTGTCCTTGAGGCCGCATACGCTCCGGCCCCGATCCTTGATTCGGAGCCCGCTGCGTTCTTTGAAGATGAACGGTTGGACATCACCCCGGGGGTTGCGATCTTAAAGGCCATTGAGCCGAACGCGAGCCTCGCGCTCCGCATGGCCTGTGACTCCAAGGAGCCGGACTCTTCTCCGAACTTCGGGTCGTCCGTGCCCACGCTGATCGAATCAGATTGGGCGCCTGTAATGGAGTTCACCGCCGCGGACATCTTTCAGTATTCACCTTTTGGTGATATTCTGAATTCTCTCAAGTCTCTCTCTTTGTCAGGAGAGCCCGGGCCGAACTATGGCCTGCGAGGTTGGGATTCGGACGACGAAGAAATTCAAAGCCCACCCACGGCCCACTTAATAGCCATTGTCGACGATATATCCGACATGCTCGACTTCGGCTTCGAAGACTTCGACGGTATGGACGACGAAGGAGGAGACGAGCAAGAACCAACACCTGTAGGGCGCTGGACCGCCACCTCGTCATACGACATATACATGGTGGATGCTCCAAAAGATGGAGATGGCGATGGAACAGCGGAGGATGACACTTCGAAAAAGCCTCCAAAACGCCGACGTCAGCGGCGCCGCTCCAAATCCCGCCACAGCAGAAACGGTGATTCCGGCACGGGAGATAATACTACCCCGGACAGCGCCGAAGAACACCAAAACCAGCAGGATTCGACACAGGAAGATGGAGAAGACCGCCCTCATGAGAAAGCGGCAGAGCGAGAGGTCGAGGACGATAACTACATGCCTCCCTCCGAAGACGAGGCAAGCCTCGGCGACGATGAATTCATCGTACCATCAGACCCCGCCGAACAAGAGCGCTTTCAACGTAGGCTTTTAGCCATGGCGAACAGCCTAAAGAAAAAGCAGCAACAGCTTAGAGCTGATCAAGATTTGCTAGCTGACAGATGGACTGAAGTCCTTGCGGCCGAAGAGCACGAGCTCGGACGCCCCTCCAAAAACTATCCTAAGCGCAGACCGCTACCCCAATCAGAGGAGGAAGCCCAAGACATGGCAGATCGGCCACCTCGCGGCCGCGACAGAGAAGCCTGTCGAACATCCAAACAAGCCATGCCCCGCAGCTGCTTTACCAAGGCACGGGAACACGGACCAGACCTGCGAGACGTCCTGGAGGACAAAGCAAGGCAAACAAGATCGATCTATGGATCGCGCGGACGCCCGACGGCACGTGATAGTTTTCACTCCGGACACAATAAATCCGGCTGGGCCGAACACAACAGGCACAGCTCCTCCGAACTACGTCGAGACATAGCCCAGTACAGGGGCGCCGCACACCCACTATGCTTCACAGACGAAGTAATGGATCATAGAATCCTAGAGGGTTTTAAACCCGTCAACATTGAGTCGTACGATGGTACGACAGATCCGGCAGTATGGATTGAGGACTATCTCCTCCACATCCACATGGCACGTGGCGACGATTTGCACGCCATCAAATATTTACCCCTTAAGCTTAAGGGACCAGCCCGGCACTGGCTTAACAGCCTCCCCGCAGATTCGATCGGCTCTTGGGAGGACCCGGAGGCCGCATTCCTCGACAACTTCCAGGGGACCTACGTACGGCCACCGGACGTCGACGACCTAAGCCACATAATACAGCAGCCAGAAGAATCGGCCAGGCAATTCTGGACACGGTTCCTAACAAAGAAAAATCAGATAGTCGATTGTCCGGATGCAGAGGCCTTAGCAGCCTTCAAGCATAACATCCGCGATGAGTGGCTTGCCCGGCACCTGGGACAGGAAAAGCCGAAATCCATGGCAGCCCTCACGACACTCATGACCCGCTTTTGCGCGGGCGAAGATAGCTGGCTAGCTCGCAGCAACAACTTATCGAAGAAGCAAGGTAATTCAGATACCAAGGACAAAAGTGGCAGGTCGCGACGGAAAAACAGAAACGCCGCGTCAGCAGCGACAACAATGAAGATACGGCAGTAAACGCCGGATTCAGAGGCCATAAATCCGGTCAGCGGAAAAAGCCATTCAAAAAGAATACCCAGGGCCCGTCCAGTCTGGACCGAATACTCGACCGCTCGTGCCAGATTCACGGCACCCCCGAAAGGCCAGCCAATCACACCAACAGGGATTGTTGGGTGTTCAAGCAGGCAGGCAAGTTAAGAGCCGAACACAAAAACAAGGGGCTAGACAGCGATGACGAAGAGGAGCCCAGGCCGCCGAACAACAACGGACAGAAGGGGTTTCCCCCACAAGTGCGGATGGTGAACATGATATACGCGACTCATATTCCCAAGCGGGAGAGGAAGCGTGCGCTACGGGACGTATACGCGATGGAGCCAGTCGCCCCAAAGTTCAACCCATGGTCCTCTTGCCCGATCACCTTCGATCGAAGGGACCACCCCACTAGCATCCGTCACGGCGGTTTTGCCGCATTGGTTCTTGACCCAATCGTTGACGGATTTCACCTTACAAGAGTCCTCATGGACGGCAGCAGTAGCCTGAACCTGCTCTACCAGGATACAGTGCGGAAAATGGGCATAGATCCATCAAGGATCAAGCCCACAAGGACGACCTTTAAAAGCGTCATCCCAGGTGTAGAGGCCAATTGCATAGGCTCCATAACACTTGATGTGGTCTTCGGATCTCCGGACAACTTCCGAAGCGAAGAGTTAATCTTCGACATAGTTCCGTTCCGCAGTGGCTATCATGCTCTGCTTGGACGAACCGCATTCGCTAAATTCAATGCGGTGCCGCACTACGCATATCTCAAGCTCAAGATGCCAGGCCCTCGAGGTGTAATCACGGTTAGCGGAAACACCGAATGCTCCATCCGTACGGAGGAACACACGGCTGCCCTCGCAGCAGAGGTACAAAGCAGCCTGTTAAGGCAGCTCTCGAGTCCGGCCACTACAAAGCAGGACAAAGCAAAACGCGCCCGGAGTAACCCACAGCAAGACCGACTGGCGCGTTCAGAGCACGCGTAGCAATACGAACCCAACCCCAGCCATCGCTACATAGCGGAGCTAGTACCTCGAGTACACAATTACGCCCTTACAATTCCATGGGCCTAGGGGAAGGGGCAGATAAAACGGCATGCCAACAATACGGCGTCAAACGTACTAGGGGCTGCCGGGTTCTTCTTTTCTTTCAAGACTCCATACTCTGGATACAATGTTCGGCCTCGCTGCCGCACAGACGATACAGGACCCAGGAAAGCAGACAAAACAACGCCGCATCATGGAACTCTCAGGTGGTCTCTATTTCGAGTGATATATCTGTTTCTAAATTCCGCGGCCTGCGCCTGGTCAGGACATGTTAAATAGTCTAATTTTTTTTTTCCGCACTACTTGTATCGTTCGGCTTGAATAAACAGCCTCCTCATAAATAATGCATAGCTTTTCGTCTATTTTTTGCATTATCTTCTTTTAATATACATATGTTTTAATAACATGATCGCACCCGTACACCATGGTACGGCAAACCACGCCAGGGGCTTTATTACCCTTCTATCTGGTGTGAGAAGTCCGTCCACTTCCACAAGTGCGGCACCCCGAACTTATAGCATTATATGCATCGGCTCCGAGTCATGATTTTGGTCATATGTTGGGTTTGCACGGCTCCTATGTTTTGGTGCCTTACGTTCCGCTCTATCGGCTAAGGTAGCACTAGGAGAACCACTGCGATTGTGCCCCAGATCATGTGGGTGAGCACCTCAGTGGAGAAAGCTAAAACAGACTGTCACGATAAGGTGCGAGACCGGTCGCTGTTCGAGAGGTTTTTTCGAGTCCCTAAAGGCTTATGTCGCTTCGAGCAGAGAGCTGGTTAAGTCCGGCTAAAGGCGTGGATAGTGCCCCGAATTCGGCTTTCCGAACTAGGGGCTTCGCCGAAATTTAAAATTATAACGTTCTATGGCTAAGTGAGAGTGTTCAAGCATTATAGTCCGATTGCCTGGTTCGCTGTGCTGAGCGCCTCCCTCGAAGGACCCCAACTATGGGAACAAGAGCCCTCAGGTTTATCCCGAACACCCCAACACTAGTTGCATGGGGGCAGAAGCCGACGACTCGCCATCTCTCAGTTATTAATAAACGGCCGCACAAAAAATAATATTTTAAATTCAGAAAGCATTGCTTAAGCGCATATGAACAAGTTTTCAGTGCACAGGATACAAACGAGCGAGTTCATTGAAATATTACATCTTTGGCACACTCATCCGCGACAAGGCGAGCTCCAGCGAGAACTTCCTTGTAGTAGTTCTCGGGCTTGCGATGCTCCTTCCCCTGCGGCGGTCCGTCCTTCACCAGCTTCTCTCCGTCCAGCTTGCCCCAGTGTACCCTTACACGGGCAAGGGCCCTCCGGGCACCTTCTATGCAGACGGAGCGCTTGATGACCTCAAGCCGTGGACAGGCCTCCACCAGCCGCCGCACCAGCCCGAAGTAGCTCCCAGGCAGGGCCTCTCCAGGCCACAGCCGAACTAGTAAGCCCTTCATGGCCTGTTCGGCCGCCTTGTGGAGCTCGGCCAGCTGCTTCAGCTGATCGCTTAAGGGCAAAGGGTGTCCCGCCTCAGAATACTGAGACCAGAACACACTCTCTGTCGAGCTGTCCTCTTCAGCTCGGTAGAATGCGGCGGCGTCAGATGCACTGCGGGGAAGATCGAAGAACGCCCCTGGAGAACTCCGGATTCGGGTAAGTAATAGGTATTTCACCTTTATATTCCTACTTTGCATTAAGAATGCCTTACCCGCTCCTATCTTTTTCACATCCTCCAACTCTTGGAGGGCCTTGTGGGCTTCGGCCTTGGCACTCTTGGTGGTCTCAACAGCCGACGCGAGCTCGGATGCTTACGTTTTTGCCTCAAGCTCCAAACCCTCATGTTTCTTCATGAGAGCTTGCAGCTCTTGCTGCACCTCGCCGACTTGGACCCCAAGCTTTTCTCGCTAGGCGCGCTCCTCGGCCGCTTTCTTCTCGGCCTCAGCCAGCGCCTGCTTCAGGGTTGCCACCTCGGTTGTGGCCCCTACAATAAGCAGTACAATCCTGTTATTTCTTTTGCAATCAAGCCTCTCTATAGGCACCTTTTTTTTCTTTTCTCTCTAAGGGGTATTTCTTACCTTCCTTTTCCACGAGCTGCCTTTTGGCAAGGCCGAGCTCTTGCTCGGACCGCTCGAGGTCCTTTTTCAGGACTTCCACCTGCGCAGTCAGTGCGGCGGTGGACAGCAGGGAAGCCTGCATACGCATATTAGACTTTTTATTAGACTCCTGCGAAAATTGTTGGATCCTCTATTCGGCTTTTCTTTCCGAACACCGAACAGAGCATCAGGGGCTACTGTCTATGCTGTAATGAATTTAGCATATTTTTTGCTTACCTGGAAGCCTGTTAGAAGGCTAGCGCAAGCTTCATTCAGTCCGCTCTTGGCGGACTGAACCCTTTGGACCACCGCACTCATAACAGTACGGTGCTCCTCATCGATGGTGGCGCCTTCAAGCGCCTCCAACAGACTATCCGGCGCCTCTGGTTGGACAGAGGTCGCCGACTCAGACGGCTTACTCCTCTTGGAAGGAGTTCGCCCACCGCGAGCCAGGACGGTTGACTCCGGCGCGGTGTCCGGCACAAAGACGGACTGGGAGCCCTGGGGGGTTTCATCCCCTTTACTCCTGGGGTCCTGAGGATTGCCTTGCGGTTCCTCCAGGACCACCTCCTCCTGCCCTGTTCGGCGGGACGCCGCTTCGGCGTCGTCCGCCCCGCTGGGGGAGACTGCGGGTGGGACAGAGTTCATGTCCGACGAATCCAGGGAGCCGCTCGATGAATCATCGAGTGCGGCTCGGGGCGGACTGCGCAAATAGCATTCGACATTAGGGTAAGCTGCGCACTTGAAGATACTATGAGTCATTCTGGTATGTGAATACTTACGATGTCGCCGGACGCTTGGTTCTGTCCGTCCACTCCTTTCCGCCCTCTTCGACGTTGGGGGAGTAGTCCGGTGGAGGGGTCTTCCTTTTCCTCGACCCCTCGGCCTCCCCTGTTGGGGCGGCCTTCTTCTTTTTCGCTCCCCTCGCTGGAGGGGGAGAGCTTCCTTGTTCCCCCTCCTCATTTTCACGAGAGGAGGGCGTCGCAGACTCGCCAGATGACGAGCTCGACACCACCACATTGCGGGCACTCTTTCGAGTCCCGGTGGTCTTCTTCTTCTTGACCTTCCTCTCCGGCACCACATAGGGCGCCGGAGCCAGCAGCTTCTCCAAGAGAGCTGTGGCTGGGTCTTCGGGCAGAGGAGCCGGACAGTTGATTGGTCCGGCTATCTTCAGCCACGCCTGTCAAAGGCAAAGGGAGTTTTTGGATCCCACATAGAGTTAATCTATGTAGAAAAGCTTAACGAACCTGTGAAAGGTATAAATAGCCTACCTCGCCAGCGTTGCGCTGCGAGCTGTATCCGCGGTCCTCGGAAGCGGATGTGGGGCACTCGGCGCCTTTGGTTAGCACCTTCCAGACGTCTTCATACGTCGTGTCGAAGAGCCTATTGAGGGTTTGGTGCTGCGCCGGGTCGAATTCCCACAAAGTGAACTCCCGTTCTTGGCACGGGAGGATCCGGCGAACGAGCATGACCTGGATGATGTTGACATGCCGGATGGGCTTGTTCACCAGAGTCTGGATGCAAGTTTGCAGTCCGGTCACTTCTTCTTCGTTGCCCCACGATAGGCCCGTCTCTTTCCAGGACATGAGCCGCGTAGGGGGTCCGGATCGGAACTCAGGGGCCGCGACCCATTTCGAGTCGCGTGGCTCGGTGATGTAAAACCACCCTGCCTGCCACCCCTTTAAGGACTCCACAAAGGAGCCATCGAACCAGAGTGCGTTGGCCATTTTGCCGGCCATAGCACCTCCGCACTCCGCCTGGGTGCCGGACACCACCTTGGGCTTGACGTTGAAGGTCTGGAGCCAGAGGCCGAAGTGGGGGCGGATGCGGAGAAAGGCCTCACACACGATGATAAACGCCGAGATATTGAGGATAAAGTTCGGGGCCAGATCGTGGAAGTCCAGGCCGTAGTAGAATATGAGCCCCCGGACAAAAGGGTGAAGTGGAAAACCCAGTCTGCGGAGGAAATGGGGGAGAAAAACTACCCTCTCATGGGGCCTTGGGGTGGGAAGAAGCTGCCCCGCCTCGAGAAGCCGGTGTGGGATGTCCTTGGACAGATATCCGGCCTTCCTAAGCTTTTTGATTTGACCCTCCGTAACGGAGGAAGCCATCCACTTGCCACCCGCTCCGGACATCGCTGGAGCAGGTTGGGGAAGAAAGAGCGAACTTGGGCGTTGGAGCTTGAGTGCGCAGGAGATGGATGGGCAAAGGAGGAAGAAGGCGTAGGTGAAAGAGGTGGATCCTTATCCCCTTATATAGGCTGATGCCGTTATGCGTCCCCACCTACCTAATAAAACTCGCTTGCCGCTCACACGCCGTGGTAAAGGGCGCGGTTGGGTTACCCACGTCCGCGTTAATGAGAATCCCGTTAAAAGGGGCACATGATCTCTGCTTCGACAAGACGTGCCAAGGAAACCGCCTCGCTGAATGTGCTGCGGTGGAACAACAAAAAATAATCCATACACAAGGCTTGGTCGCAGTGTTATGACACACTGCGGAATACGTCAGCAGATTTGATTTGTGTTTGTATTATTCTCTATATGGCAATACGTGGAAACTTGTTTTGCAGAGCCGGACACTATTTTTGGTGTTTATTATCTTCTTGAAGAATTTGGAGGAGGAACCCGCCTTGCAATGCCGAAGACAATTTGCACGCCGGACTCGTCGTCATTGAAGCCTGGTTCAGGGGCTACTGAGGGAGTCCTGGATTAGGGGGTGTTCGGATAGCCGAACTATATCTTCAGCCGGACTCCAGGACTATGAAGATACAAGATTGAAGACTTCATCCCGTGTCCGGAAGGTTCTTTCCTTGGCGTGGAAGGCAAGCTAGGCGTGCGGATATTCAAGATCTCCTACCAATGTAACTGACTCTGTGTAACCCTAACCCTATCCGGTGCCTATATAAACCGGAGGGTTGTAGTCCGTAGGACGAACACATCATAACCATCATCATACCCATAGGCTAGCTTCTAGGGTTTAGCCTCCTTGATCTCGTGGTAGATCTACTCTTGTACTACCCATATCATCAATATTAATCTAGCAGGAGTAGGGTTTTACCTCCATCGAGAGGGCCCGAACCTGGGTAAAATAAAGTGTCCCTTGTCTCCTGTTACCATCCGACCTTGACGCACAGATCGGGACCCCCTACCCGAGATCCGCCGATTTTGACACCGACAGAGCCCCGGCTCTAAACTGTAAAGCATGCCGCACTGAACGAGGGAGTAGTCATCGGTACGTGCCTGCCAAGCGTTCATAACGTCTTGTTCTGCAGGGAGAACACGTGCGTCACCCAGCGGTGCTCGTAGGACATAATCTATCTTGGCAGCTATGAGGATGATCCTCAGGTTCCGGACCCAGTCCGTATAGTTGCTGCCATCGTCTTTCGGCTTGGTTTTCTCTAGGAATGCGTTGAAGTTGAGGACTACGTTGGCCATTTGATCTACAAGACATATTGTAAATATTTTAGACTAAGTTCATGATAATAAAGTTCATCTAATCAAATTATTTAATGAACTCCCACTTAGATAGACATCCCTCTTCTAGTCATCTAAGTATAACATGATCCGAGTCAACTAGGCCGTGTCTGATCATCACGTGAGACGGACTAGTCAACATCGGTGAATATCTTCATGTTGATCGTATCTTCTATACGACTCATGCTCGACTTTTCGGTCTTCTGTGTTCCGAGGCCATGTCTGTACATGCTAGGCTCGTCAAGTCAACCTAAGGGTTTGCATGTGTAAATCTGTCTTACACCCGTTGTATGTGAACGTTAGAATCTATCACACCCGATCATCACGTGGTGCTTCGAAACAACGAACTGTCGCAACGGTGCTCAGTTAGGGGGAACACTTCTTGAAATTATTATGAGGGATCATCTTATTTACTATCGTCGTTCTAAGTAAACAAGATGCAAAAACATGATAAACATCACATGCAATCAAATAATAAACGTGACATGATATGGCCAATATCACATAGCTCCTTTGATCTCCATCTTGGGGCTCCATGATCATCTTTGTCACCGGCTTGACACCATGATCTCCATCATCATGATCTCCATCATCGTGTCTCCATGAAGTTGCTCGCCAACTATTACTACTACTACTATGGCTAACGCGTTTAGCAATAAAGTAAAGTAATTTACATGGCGTTTCTCAATGACACGCAGGTCATACAAAAATAAAGGCAACTCCTATGGCTCCTGCCGGTTGTCATACTCATCGTCATGCAAGTCGTGATTCCTATTACAATAGCATGAACATCTCATACATCACATATAGATCATTCATCATTCATCACAACTTTGGCCATATCATATCACAAAGCACTTGCTGCAAAAACAAGTTAGACGTCCTCTAATTGTTGTTGCAAGTTTTACGTGGCTGAATTAGGGTTCTAGCAAGAACGTTTTCTTACCTACGTGAAAGCCACAACGTGATTTGCCAACTTCTATTTACCCTTCATAAGGACCCTTTTCATCGAATCCGCTCCAACTAAAGTGGGAGAGACAGACACCCGCCAACCACCTTATGCAACTAGTGCATGTTAGTCGGTGGAACCGGTCTCACGTAAGCGTACGTGTAAGGTTGGTCCGGGCCGCTTCATCCCACAATACCGCTGAAGCAAGATAAGACTAGTAGCGGCAAGAAATTTGACAAATCTACGCCCACAACAAATTGTGTTCTACTCGCGCAAGAAGAACTACACATAAATCTGGCTCTGATACCACTGTTGGGGAACGTTGCAGAAAACAAAAATTTTCCTACGGTTTCACCAAGATCCATCTATGAGTTCATCTAGCAACGAGTAATCGGATGCATCTACATACCTTTGTAGATCGCGAGCGGAAGCGTTCAGAGAACGGGGATGAAGTAGTCGTACACGACGTGATCCAAATCACCGGAGATCCTAGCACCGAACGGACGGCACCTCCGCGTTCAACACACGTACGGTCAGCGTGACGTATCCTCCTTCTTGATCCAGCAAGGGGGAAGGAGAGGTTGATGAAGATCCAGCAGCACGACGGCGTGGTGGTGGATGCAGGGCGTCACAGCAGCAGGGCTTCGCCGTGTACTGCGAGAGGAAGAGGTGTAGCAGGGAGAGAGGGAGGCGCCAGGGTCAAGGGTGCGGCTGCCCCTCCCTCCCCCCTTTATATAGGCCCCCTGGGGGGGCACCGGCCCCTGGAGATCCCATCTCCAGAAGGGGCGGCGGCCAGGGGGGTGGAGTACCCCCCAAGGCAAGTGGGGTGCCCCCCCCACCCTAGGGTTCCAACCCTAGGCGCAGGGGGTGGGCCTTGGGGGCGCACCAGCCCACTAAGGGCTGGTCCCCCCTCCCACTTCAGCCCATGGGGCCCTCCGAGATGGGTGGCCCCACCCGGTGGACCCCCGGGACCCATCTGGTGGTCCCGGTACAATACAGGTGACCCCCAGATCACTCCCGATGGCCGAAACAGCACTTCCTATATATAATTCTTTACCTCCGGACTATTCTGAAACTCCTCATGACGTCCGGGATCTCATCCGGGACTCCGAACAACATTTGGGTTACTGCATATACATATCTTCACAACCCTAGCGTCACCGAACCTTAAGTGTGTAGACCCTACGGGTTCGGGAGACATGCAGACATGACCGAGACGGCTCTCGTGCAATAACCAACAGCGGGATCTGGATACCCATGTTGGATCCCACATACTCCTCGATGATCTCATCGGATGAACCACGATGTTGAGGATTCAATTAATCCCGTATAGAATTCCCTTTGTCAATCGGTATTTTACTTGCCCGAGATTCGATTGTCGGTATCCCAATACCTCGTTAAATCTCGTTACCGGCAAGTCACTTTACTCGTACCGTAATGCATGATCCCGTGATCAAACACTTTGATCACATTGAGCTCATTATGATGATGCATTACCGAGTGGGCCCGGTGATACCTCTCCGTCATGCGGAGTGACAAATCCCAGTCTCGATCCGTGTCAACCCAACAGACACTTTCGGAGATACCCGTAGTATACCTTTATAGTCACCCAGTTACGTTGTGATGTTTGGTATACCCAAAGCACTCCTACGGTATCCGGGAGTTACACGATCTCATGGTCTAAGGAAAGGATACTTGACATTGGAAAACTCTAGCAAACGAACTATACGATCTTGTGCTATGTTTAGGATTGGGTCTTGTCCATCACATCATTCTCCTAATGATGTGATCTCGTTATCAATGACATCCAATGTCCATAGTCAGGAAACCATGACTATTTGTCGATCAACGAGCTAGTCAACTAGAGGCTTACTAGGGACATGTTGGTGTCTATTATTCACACATGTATTATGATTTCCGGATAACACAATTATAGCATGAATAAAGACAATTATCATGAACAAGGAAATATAATAATAATGCTTTTATTATTGCCTCTAGGGCATATTTCCAACAATATTGATGGGTTGCATTTCACTACTACACTTGATGATTTTGACAGATATAATATGCATGTTCTTGCTGCTCCTACTTGCAATTATTATGAGAGAGGAACTATATCTCCGCCTCTCCATGTTTCCAATATGATAAAATTGCAAGAAATTGTTTATACTATGCATTGGCCTTTCTATGCGTGCATGAAATTTTCTTTTATGACATGCCGATGCATAGGAAGAGAGTTAGACTTCGTTGTTGCATGATATATGTTACTTTGTGCTCACTACTAAATCACAAATCATTGTTAATTAAAATTGGCTTTGATATACCTTGGGATCCGGGTGGGTTCGTTACTTCAGCACTATAAGCCTAGCTTAATGGCTTTAAAGAAAGCGCTGCCAGGGAGACAACCTAGAAGTTTTAGAGAGTCATTTATTTCTGTTGTGTGCCGGGCGGGCCCCGCCTGGGCCCAGCGGGCCGCGAAGTTGGGAGGAGGCGGCGGGATAGGTGGCGCGACGGGAGTGGAGGAGGGAGGCGGCGGCGCTGACGTGGCGGCGTCCCATTGGTCCGGGTGAGGTGGCTGGTGGCGTTGGACATGTCCGGCGGCGGGGACGAAATGTCCGGCGGCGCGCGAGGAGCGGGGCTAGGGTTTGGACTGCGGGAAATTCGGAGGGGGAGGTGTTTATATAGGTAGAGGGGGCTAGGAAGCTCCAAATGGAGTGCGGTTTGCGGCCACGCGATCGTGATCGAACGACGATGGGCATGGGAGTGACTTAGATGGGTTTTGGGCCACTTTGGAGGGGTGTTGGGCTGCACACAAAAGAGGCCTTTGCGGTTACCCGGTTAACCGTTGGAGTATCAAACAACCTCCGAATGATCTGAAACTTGACAGGTGGTCTACCGGTGCTATACCAAGGCCGCTTGACAAACCTCGGTCCATTCCGAGAAAGTTTAATACCCGCTCACGAAAAAAGGTAAAAGGGGACGCCGGAGGACGTGGGAGCGCCGGATTGCAAAACGGACAACGGGGAAAATGCTCGGATGCGTGAGGCGAACACGTATGCAAATGCGATGCACATGCTGACATGATATGAAATGCAGATGATGACATGGCAAAGTGCAACACGCAAGCACATGACATGGCAACGACGGCGAATAACTGGCGGACACCTGGCGCATCGAATCCGGCGCGTTACATGGTCATTCACATGGGTGGTCATAAAATCCTACATAAAACTTGTAGATCACTGAATATGATATGTTTGATTCCTTGCAATAGTTTTGCGATATAAAGATGGTGATATTAGAGTCATGCTAGTGGGTAGTTGTGGATTGTAGAAATACTTGTGTTGAAGTTTGTGATTCCCGTAGCATGCACGTATGGTGAACCGTTATGTAACGAAGTTGGAGCATGAGGTATTTATTGATTGTCTTCCTTATGAGTGGCGGTTGGGAACGAGAGATGGTCTTTTCCTACCAATCTATCCCCATAGGAGCATGCGCGTAGTACTTTGTTTCAATGACTAATAGATATTTGCAATAAGTATGTGATTTCTTTATGACTAATGTTGAGTCAATGGATTATACACACTCTCACCCTTCCATCACTGCTAGCCTCTTCGGTACTGTGCATTGCCCTTTCTCACCTCGAGAGTTGGTGCAAACTTCGCCGGTGCATCCAAACCCCGTGATACGATACACTCTATCACACATAAGCCTCCTTATATCGTCCTCAAAACAGCCACCATACCTACCTATCATGGCATTTCCATAGCCATTTTGAGATATATTGCCATGCAACTTCCATCATCATCATATACATGACTTGAGCATTTAATGTCATATTGCTTTGCATGATCGTAAGATAGCTAGCATGGTTTTTCATGGCTTGTCCGATTTTTGATGTCATTGCTACGCTAGATCATTGCACATCCCCGTACACCACCAGAGGCATTCATATAAAGTCATACTTTGTTCTAGATATTGAGTTGTAATATTGAGTTGTAAGTAAATAAAAGTGTGATGATCATCATTATTAGAACATTGTCCCATGTGAGGTTATCAAAATAAAAGTGGCCAAAGAAGCCCTAAAAAAAGAGAGAGGCCAAAGAAGCCTACAAAAAAAGAGAAAAAAAAACAAAAAATGAGAGAAAAAGAGAGAAGGGGCAATGTTACTATCCTTTTACCACACTTGTGCTTCAGAGTAGCACCATGTTCTTCATATAGAGAGTCTCTTGAGTTATCACTTTCATATACTAGTGGGAATTTTCATTATAGAACTTGGCGTGTATATTACGATGATGGGCTTCCTCAAATGCCCGAGGTCTTCATGAGCAAGCAAGTTGGATGCACACCCACTTACTTTCCAGTTTGAGCTTTCATACACTTATAGCTCTTAGTGCATCTGTTGCATGGCAATCCCTACTCCTCACATTGACATCAATTGATGGGCATCTTCATAGCCCGTTGATTAGCCGCGTCGATGTGAGACTTTCTCCCTTTTCTGTCTTCTCCACACAACCTCCATCATCATATTCTATTCCACCTATAGTGCTATATCCATGGCTCACACTCATGTATTTCGTGAAAGTTAAAAAGGTTTGAGAACATCAAAAGTATGAAACAATAGCTTGGCTTGTCATCGGGGTTGTGCATGATTTGAATATTTTGTGTGGTGAAGATGGAGCATAGCCAGACATATGATTTTGTAGGGATAACTTTCTTTGGCCATGTTATTTTGAAAAGAGATGATTGCTTTATTAGTATGCTTGAAGTATTATTGTCTTAATGTAAAATGATAGACTATTGCTTTGAATCACTCGTGTCTTAATATTCATGCCATGATTAGATTATGTGATCAAGATTATGCTAGGTAGAATTCCACATCAAAAATTATGTATTTTATCATTTACCTACTCGAGGACGAGCAGGAATTAAGCTTGGGGATGCTGATACGTCTTCGTCGTATTTATAATTTTTGATTGTTCCATGACAATATTCTACAACTTTTACATATTTTTGGCAACTTTTTATACTATTTTTGGGACTAACATATTGATCCAGTGCCCAGTGCCAGTTCCTATTTGTTGCATGTTTTTTGTCTCGCAGAAAATCCATATCAAATGGAGTCCAAACGGGATAAAAACTGATGGAGATTTTTTTGGAATATATGTGAATTTTGGGAAGTGGAATCAACTCGAGACGATGCCCGAGGGGCCCACGAGGGTGAGGGGTGCGCCCCAGGGGGTCAGGTGCGCCCTTGGCCCTTGTGGACACTCCGTAAGGCGGTTGGTGCCCTTCTTTCGCCGCAAGAAAGCCAATATCCAGATAAAAATTGTTTCCAAACTTCAGCCCAATCGGAGTTACAGATCTCCGAGAATATAAGAAACAGTGAAAGGGCAGAATCTAGAACGCAGAAACAGAGAGAGACAGAGAGACAAATCCAATCTCGGAGGGGCTCTCGCCCCTCCCATGCCATCGAAGCCAAGGACCAGAGGGGAAACCCTTCTCCCATCTAGGGAGAATGTGAAGGAAGAAGAAGAAGAAGAAGAAGGGGGGCTCTCTCCCCCTCTCTTCCGGTGGCGCCGGAACACCGCCGGGGCCATCATCATCACCACAATCTACACCAACACCTCCGTCATCTTCACCAACTTCTTCATCACCTTCCCCCATCTATCTACAGCGGTCCGCTATCCCACATCCCGCTGTACGCTCTACTTGAACATGGTGCTTTATGCTTCATATTATTATCCAATGATGTGTTGCCATCCTATGGTGTCTGAGTAGATTTTCGTTGTCCTATTGGTGATTGGCGACTTGCTATGATTGGTTTAATTTGGTTGTGGTTATGTTGTTGTCCTTTGGTGCCCATCATATGAGCGCACGCGTGGATCACACCATAGGGTTAGTTGTATGTTGATAGGACTATGTATTGGAGGGACAAGAGCGACAGAAGGTTCAACCTAGCATAGAAATTGATGCATACGGGATTGAAGGGGGACCAATATATCTTAATGCTATGGTTGGGTTTTACCTTAATGAAGGTTAGTAGTTGAGGATGCTTGCTAATAGTTCCAATCATAAGTGCATAGAATTCCAAGTCAGGGATGACATGCTAGCAGTGTCCTCTCCCGCATAAAACTTGCTATCGGTCTAGTAAAGTAGTCAATTGCTTAGGGACAATTTCGCAACTCCTACCACCAATTTTCCACACTCGCATTACTGATTTTATTGTGTCTTTATATAAACAGCCCCTAGATTTTATTTACGTGCTCTTTATATTCTTGCAAACCTATCCAACAACACCTACAAAGTACTTCTAGTTTCATACTTGTTCTAGGTAAAGCGAACGTCAAGCATGCGTAGAGTTGTACCGGTGGTCGATAGAACTTAAGGGAATATTTGTTCTACCTTTAGCTCCTCGTTGGGTTCGACACTCTTCCTTATCGAAAGAGGCTACAGTTGATCCCCTATACTTGTGGGTTATCAGTGCTCACGGGACTTGAAAACCCGGACGGAGGTAGTAGAACTTTGCTTGATGAAACTGTGCCACTAGGTGAATTTCTTGATGAACAACTTTCTAGAGTTAAAGAAATTGGAAGTGCTGAAATAGACAAAAATTATGATTCACCTATTAGGCCTAGCTATCCTAGAATAGAAATGCCTAAGATAGCCGAGGGTTATGTTGTGGATGAGGATATAACTAGAGAACTTCTTGCTTGTAATGATAGAGATGATGTTAAGGAACTATTATGTAAGCTAGAAGAAAAATCTCTGAATGCAAGAATGAGATATGATCCTAAGTTTGCTGCTTCACCTATCATTGTTACTGATAAGGATTATGTATTCTCTGTCGATCCTGAGTTAATTTGGTTGAATCTGATCCTTTTCATGGTTATGAATCTGAAACTGTTGTGGCACATCTTACTAAATTGAATGATATATCCACCCTATTTGCTCATGAGGAAAAAATTCGTTACTACAATATTCCTAAGTTGTTTCCTTTCTCACTAAAGGGTGATGCTAAGATATGGTTTAATACTCTTGCTCCTGGTTGTGTGCGTAGTCCCCAGGATATGATATATTACTTCTTTGAAAAACATTTTCCTGCTCATAAGAAACAAGCTGCCTTACAGGAAATATTTAACTTTGTGCAAATTGAAGAAGAGAATCTCCCTCAAGCTTGGGGGAGGCTTCTCCAGTTACTTAATGTTTTTCCTGACCATCCTCTTAAGAAAAATGAAATACTTGATATCTTTTATAATGGACTAATCGATGCTTCTAGGGACTACCTACATAGTTGTGTTGGTTGTGTTTTCTGGGAATGTGTTGTTGAACAAGTTGAAGAACTATTGAATAATTTAACGAATGATAATGATTGGACACTACTACTTCTTGAGCTTGCGTTGGGTTTTTCCTTGAAGAGGAAAGGGTGATGCAGCAAAGTAGAGATTTCCGTTAGCTAAGAACCAAGGTATCAATTCAATAGGAGAAACACGCAAGTCCCCAATATATGCACCTACACAAACAATCCAACACTTGCACCCAACGCGAAAAAAGGGTTGTCAATCCCTTCACGGTCACTTGCAAAGGTGAGATCTAACAGAGATAGATATAAAAGATTACTAAAACGTAGAAGTAAATAAATTGCAGCAAGGTGTTTTTGGTATATAGATATGAAAATATATGAAGCAAAATAGACCCGGGGGCCATAGGTTTCACTAGAGGCTTCTCTCTTGAAGGCAAACAATATGGTGGGTGAACAAATTACTGTCGAGCAATTGATAGAAAAGCGCAAAGTTATGACGATACCCAAGGAAATGAATATGAATATAGGCATCACGTCCATGTCAGGTAGACCGACTCCTGCCTTCATCTACTAGTATTACTCCACACATCGACCGCTATCCAGCATGCATCTAGAGTATTAAGTTCATAAAGAACGGAGTAACGCCTTAAGTAATATGACATGATGTAGAGGGATAAACTCAAGCAATATGATGAAAACCCCATATTTTTATCCTTGATGGCAGCAATACAATACGTGTCCCTCTACCCCTACTTTTCACTGGTTGAAATCACGCAAGATTGAACCCAAAACTAAGCACCTCTCCCATTGCAAGAAAACCAATCTAGTTGGCCAAACCAAACCGATAATTCAAAGAGAAATAAAAAGATATCAAATCATGCATATAAGAATTTAGAGAAGAATCAAATAATATTCATAGATAAGCTAATCATAAATCCACAATTCATCGATCTCGACAAACACACCGCAAAAGAAGATTACATCGGATAGATCTCCAAGAACATCAAGGAGAACATGGTAAGAATTAAAGAGAGAGAAGAAGCCATCTAGCTACTAGCTATGGACCCGTAGGTCTGTGGTAAACTACTCACGCTTCATCGGAAGGGCAATAGGGTTGATGTAGATGCCCTCCGTGATCGAATCCCCCTCCGAAAGGATGCCGGAAAATGCCCCAAGATGGGATCTCACTAGAACAGAAGGTTACGGCGGCGGATAAGTTTTTGGTGGATGCTTCTGGTGGTTTGGGAATATTTGGGAATTTATAGGCCGAAGAATTAATAGGGTTAGAGGAGCCCCGAGGGACCCACAAGGCAGGGCGGCGCCCCCCGGGGCGTGCCCTGCACCCTTGTCGTCGCCTCGGGACTCTTCTGACTTGGTTTCCAAGTCCTACGTGTGTCTTCTGGTCCAAGAAAATTCATTGTAAAGTTTTATTCCATTTGGACTCCATTTGATATTCCTTTTCTGTGAAACTCAAAAACAAGGAAAAAACAAAAACTGGCACTGTGCTCTAGGTTAATAAGTTAGTCCCAAAAATAATATAAAATAGCATATTAATGCATATAAAACATCCAAAACAGATAATATAATAGCATGGAACAATCAAAAATTATAGATATGTTGGAGACGTATTAGACACTTCCTGAACCACCACCTAAACCAACTCTGAACAAGAGAGGTATTCTATTTCTCAGTACTGAAGATATGCAAGAGGCAAAGAAATTTATGAAAGAAAATGGTATTAATGCTAAAGATGTTGAGAATTTACCACCTATTGAAGAAATACATGGGCTCGACACCCCGACACAAGTATTAAAGGTAAATTCTCTTATGAGATTTGATGAAGGTGACATTCCCTACAATAAATCTGCTACTCAGTGCCTAGATGAATTTGACAATTACACTTTTAAGCAAGAACACCTTAATATGTATGTTACCAAGCAATTGAAACGTAATGCTTTCATGATTGATCGTTTGAGTGAATTAATGTTTAGAATTGCTAATGATGTTCAAGGTTTAGGTAAGCATGCATCCATGGTCCAAACTCAGTTAGAACAAGTTGCTAAGTCTCAAAATGATTTGCTTAATGAGATGAATAACAATATGAATGACCGTGCCGTTAGAGTAATGAATAGAGGAGGTATGACTCGGGAACCACTTTATCCCAAAGGTCATCCTAAAATAATTGAGCAAGATTCTCAGAGAATTAATGTTCATGCACCTAGTTCATCTTATAAGAAAAAGAAAAGGAAAAATATGCATGCTTCTATTGAACCTGAAGTAGAAAAACCTTCTGAGAATAGTAGTGATGTTTCTATTTCTAATGCTGAGACACAATCAGGTAATGAACATACACTTGGTGATAACGATAATGATGATGTTCATGTTGATGCTCAACCAAAAAATGATAAAGAACATGATAATGATGTTGAAATAGAACCTGCTCTTGGTCTTGATAACCCACCTCCAAAGAATAAATGATATGATAAGAGAATTTTCATTGCTAGGAAACATGGTAAAGAAAGAGAACCATGGGCTCAGAAACCCATGCCTTTTCCTACTAAGCCACCTAAAAACAAGGATGAGGAAGAATTTGAACGCTTTACTAAGATGCTTAGGCCAGTATTTTGCCGTACTCGTTTGACTAATATTTTGAAGATGACCCCATATGCTAAGTATATGAAAGATATTGGCACTAATAAAAGAATGATACCCGAACCTGAAATTTCCACCATGTTTGCAAACTATTCTTTTAAGAATGTATTACCTAAGAAACTAGGAGATCCAGGAATACCAATTATACCATGCTCCATTAAAAGAAATTACGTCAAAACTGCTTTATGTGATTTAGGAGCCGGTGTTAGTGCTATGCCTTTCTCTTTATACAGAAGAATTTATTTGAATAAACTCACACCTACTGAAATATCATTGCAAATGGCTGATAAATCAACTGCCATGCATACCTATCGATATTTTTGAGGATGTGCCTGTTATGGTTGAAAATGTTACTATCTTAACAGACTTTGTTATGCTTGCTATGCCCGAGGACGACAACGTGTCGATTATCCTTGGTAGACCCTTTTTGAATACTGCAAGGGCTATTATTGATTGCAACAAAAGCAAGGTCACTTTTCAGATTAATGGTAATGAGCATACGGTGCACTTTACGAAGAAACAATTTCAAGTGAATGGTATCAATATTATTAAAAAGGCTTCAACAATTACTATTGGAGGTTTTGAATTCCCTCTTCCTCCCGTCAGAAAAAATATAAAATTCTTATTATTGGGGAGATGCATATCCCCGTTGAGGTATACGAAGATTCTTTAGTTTCATGCCATTCAAAAATGGTTTGTTAATAAGACTTGATTAACCTTATTAATGGATTCTTTTTGAGGGGCATGAGGTCGATGAATTTGGTAAGCACAACTGTTTGTACCTACTGTTTGTCCTCTCTTATTCTTAATTTAATAAAATAAAATGCCATGATTATCCAGTTTTTTGAATTATCCATGCAATAAAAATGTCCCAAAAATAAAAGTGCTCAAAATGACATAAAATTTTAAATGATTTTTTTGGAATATATAAGAATTTTTGGCACTGGACGCAACCCTGGGGGATGCCCCTAGTGCTCACAAGGAACGCCAAGGTGCCTTGTGGGACCCAGAGGGACCCACTCACTTATCCCTTTAGCCCACTTCATCTCCTAGCCCTAGAAAAAATCCTGGTTGCTCTCTCCCTCATGTTCTTGCTCCCAAACCTGAGATTTTTTATCTCTTTGCTCGGAGCAACATTTCTAAAACTGTTTTGGGGGATTTCTCCTTGGTATGTGACTTCTCCATTGCTCCAATTAGTTTTTGCTTTAGTGGATTATATTTTGCATAATTAGCTGCTTTTGGTGCTACTGAAAATGAGCTTGCATGATGAATTAGTTTGAGTTCCAAGTAGTTTGAATCCTTGATATAGCCTCTAGACATTCATATGAGTAGTTGCTATCAATCTTGTGAAGTTTTATTAACTTCATTTTGTGGTCCAAATTTTTAGAAATTCTTCGTAGGAAAATGAACCTCTTTCGAAGAAGTTCCTCGAGACAGAATGCCAAGGTGGTCCTTGGGGATGCCCTGGGCCGTGACCTTCACATTCCGCGTAGGAGGGAGGTCCGATCATGCGAATGGCATCACAATGCCTTCATGAATGAAGAGAGATTTCACCAAGAGTTTCCACAATTTGTTGCAAATGTCAGGCTGACCAACTTCCTCGCAGATGGCTGTGACCAATACCACATCTTTACAAATGACTGTTGGGGAACGTCGCATGGGAAACAAAAAAAATTCCTACGCTCACCAAGATCAATCTAGGAGATGAACATCTACGAGAGGAGAGACTGCATCTACATACCCTTGTAGATCGCTAAGAGGAAGCGTTAAGAAACGCGGTTGATGTAGTCGAACATCTTCACGATCCAATCACGATCCATCCACGAACTCCCGATCCAAGCGTCGAACGGACGGCACCTCCACGTTCAACACACGTACGGCTTGATGACGCCTTCACCTCCTCGATCCAGCGAGCGATGGTGAAGTAGTAGATCGAGTCCTCCGGGAGCATGATGGCATGGTGGCGGTGGTGGTGGAGCAATCTTAGCAGAGCTTCGCTGAGCTATGCAGAGAGACAGAGAGAGGAACTATGAGGGAGAGGGACAACAACGCCGGGCATAGATGGGTATGACTGCCCTCCCTCTACCCCTCTATATATAGGGGGAAGGGAGGAGGGGGCGCCCCAAGAGTTTCCCCAGGGGGCCGACAGCCCATAGATGGAGCGCCTAGGGTTTGGGTGGCCCCCTCCCAGGTGGCTTGCCCCCCAAGCAAGGGGGCAGCCCTAGGGGGCACACCACCCTCCTAGTGATCGTGGGATGGGGTGAGGGGGCGCACAACCCCTTAGTGGGCTGGTGTGCTCCCTTCCCCGGCCCATGAGGCCCCAACACTTGCCGGGCCCCCCAAAACCCCTTTCGGTTCTCCTGGCGATAACCTGGTACCCCCAGAAAACTTCTGGACTCTGATACCCTTTGTCCTATATACCAATCTTCATCTTCGGACCACACCAAAATTCCTTGTCACGTTCGGTATCTCATCCAGGACTCCGAACAACCTTCGGCTACCACTCTAACAACTCAACTATACTTATATCATCACCAAACATTCTGTGTGTAGATGTAGCGACCAGACCTAAAACAGTCTGATCTCTGTGCTTCAGTGTCATCCCTGGATCAGTAATGCTGACACGCACAGTACTTCAAGGATTTATAACAGAGTAGTAATCACACACTTATTACATCGAATGACTCAAAAGAGAACTTATTACAAATAATATGGCTTAAGGCCATCTAATAACGATAACAGCGGAAGTCTTGGAAGATAAGTGAGTCCATCAACTCCAACGGCATCACTGAGTATAGAACCACGACCTAAGGCACCTTACTCGTCGTCTGAAAAGTCTGCAGCATTAACGTTGCAACCCGAAAATGGGCCAGCACATGGAATATGCTGGAAATGTAACACATAGAGAGTAATGAACCGAAATAGGCTATACTACATGCATATATGGCTGGTGGAAAGCTCTATGGTTACAGTTTTGCGTAAAGCCAGTTTTTACCTACTGCAAAGGAATAAATTTTATTTAACTATCAAGGTGGTTGTTAAACATTGAGAGCGTAGACACCCTCTCAATCCCAATTAAGCATCATCATTAAAACCCAACAAAATTAACTAAAGTCACATGATGAGATTCACATGATAATTCAAGTACTAGATACTCAAGACGTCCATAATCGGGGACATGGCTAATCATGATTAGTTTATACACTCTGCAGAGGTTTGCGCACTTTTCCCCACAAGACTCGATCTCCTCCATTGGATTTCTCGCACTACATGGTGTTTAAGAAACGGATGACCGAGACATAGTCTTTCAGAACCACTAGCACCTTATGATCGGGTAGACAGTTACACCTACTTTCCCCTACATCTGCTAGTCTACCACTGTAAGAGTTCGCACGACTTAATCAACTATGCTAGAGCCCATAGTAGCTTGTGGCTGCACACGGAAGTTTCTAGCATGAATAATCTCATGATCCCTTTGAGCCTGGCGGTCCATAAAGAAAAACAGGCAATCACTGGAATACCCAGGTGCCATCAATCCACCCAGATGTGTATTAAAGTTGCCACCTTAAGTTAACCATTAATTAAACCATCTCACATCTGTCATGAATACTCTCAAACCCAATCCACGTCTACGAGCATAGCATGGCATATGCAAACGTAGAAGTAACTCCCAAAGGTTTGATAATAAAGCAGGTAATAGGTACTACCTCATCTACTTCCCAAAACCCACATAGTAATCAGATCCTATTCATGCAAATGTGTGAGGATTGATCTAATGCAATAAAACTGGGTAGTAAGAGGTATGATCAAAGTGTTGCTTGCCTTGCTGATGATCCGTGAAACCTAGAGATTCGAAGTAGCAAGCGGCGCACTCCGGGTACTCTATCGCAAACAAACAAGCACACAAAAAGCACTCATCTAATGCACAGATAAAACTCAAATAATAGATCTAACCAGAAAGTTCAACTTAAGAACTCCGGTTTGCAAAAAGAAATAAATCGAACGAAACAACGAAAGTCAAACGGCGAAAGAAATAAGCTTCGTTTACTAATCTGGACCTAAGTCAAATTTAGAGAAGCAAAAACCTGTTTGATTTGGTTAAACGGAAAGAGGGTTTCGAGACGAAACTCTAGGCTCTTGAATCGCCTGATTTCGATAAACGAGCGAAAAGTTATACTAAAACGAAAATCGGATCAGAAATCGGGATCAGAAATAATCGCGGAAAAATCAGAGAAAAAGAAAAAAACTAACAAACAGATTAACGTACGAACGTTCGCTAACTGAAACTAAACGGTGAACTCGTCCGTTAAAACGAACAAACGAGCGAATGCTCACTAAATAAGTTAACCGATAAAACCGATCTAATAAAAAACCCTAGGGTTTTTAAAAAAAAACGAATCGGTTTTCTTCCGAAAACCGGCGGCGGACGGTGCGGCTACCTCGTCGTACTCCGGCGGGACCCGGGGCTCCGGCGGGGTGGGGTGGCATCGGCGGCGGGCGGCGCGGGCATCAGCGGCGGTGAGTGGCGGCTGCGGGAGGCGGGCCGGGTCGAGGTGGCGGGTTGAGGCGGCGGCGGCGGCACGGGTATTTAAGAGGGGGGAGGGTTTGGCGCGGCTTGGGGTCGGCCTCGGGAGGCATGCCTTGGCCGAACTCGGCGGCGGCAGGCGGTCGGACTCCCGCGGGGAGGCGGCGGAGGGCGCGGGCCTGGCCTGGCTCGGCTGGGCCTTCGACCCAATCGGGCGCGCGGTTTAAAAAAACAAATTCCGCCGAAACTAAGAAAAGTTCTAGAAAATAAAATAAAATTCTAAAAATGCCAAAATAAATTTTCACCGTCTAAATAAAATATTTAGAACGAGATGAACATTTTCTTGGCCCGAAAATGCAGTTTTGAAGAACGTGCAATTTTTCCTAAATTCAAATAAACTAGCCAAAACTCCAAAATAAAATCTTATTTGATTTTTTTATTAAATCCTCAATATTTCTTTATTTCGGGAAAGTCATTTTATTCCCTCTCTCATATTTTTATAATAGAAATAATTGAAGATAAAGTAAATAAAATCAAATGATCCTATTTTAAAATTTTGAGAAAACTCAATTATGAAAATAACGAAATCCCCAACTCTCTCCGTGGGTCCTTGAGTTGCGTAGAATTTCTGGATCAGGCCAAAAGCAGTAAAATATGATATGCAATGATGATCTAATGTATAACATTCTAAATTGAAATTTTGGGATGTTACAAACCGACCCCCCTTAAGATGAATCTCGCCCTCGAGATTCGGGTTGGCTAGAAAATAGGTGAGGGTGGTCCTTCAGCAGATCTTCCTCTCGCTCCCAGGTGGCTTCATCCTCGGTGTGGTGGCTCCACTGAACTTTGCAAAACTTGATAACCTTGCTGCGGGTGACTCGGTTGGCGTACTCGAGAATCTTGACTTGTTTTTTCTCATAGGTCAAATCGCTATCCAACTGAATCAATTCCAGCGGCACCGTATCTCTTAGTGGTATATCTGCCATCTCTGTGTGGCACTTCTTCAACTGGGAAATGTGGAACATGTCATGAACTTCCGACAATCCCTCATGTAATTCCAATTTATAAGCAACTTCTCCCATGCGTTCCAAAACTTTGTATGGTCCCACAAAACGTGGCGCTAGCTTTCCCTTAACTCCAAAGCGCTTAACTCCTCAAAGTGGAGATACACGAAGATAAACTCTATCTCCGGCTTCGTAAACTGTCTCCTTGCGTTTAGAATCTACATAGCTCTTCTGCCTGGACTGGGCTACCTTGATCCTATCGCAAATCAACTTCACCTTCTGTTCAGACTCTTTAATCAAATCTGGTCCAAACAACTGGCGGTCTCGAACTTCATCCCACGACAATGGTGTTCTGCACCGTCTTCCGTACAAGGCTTCAAAAGGGGCCATCTTCAAACTAGATTGATAACTATTGTTGTAAGAGAACTCCGCATATAGCAAGTTGTCATCCCAACTAGATCCATAATCTAGCGCACAAGCTCTCAACATATCCTCCAAAATCTGATTGACTCTCTCGGTCTGTCCATCAGTCTGCGGATGAAAAGCTGTACTGAACTCTAGTCTGGTACCCAAAGTTTTGTGCAACTGATTCCAGAACTTTGAGGTAAACTGGGTTCCTCTATCTGATACAATGCTCCTCGAAACTCCATGCAGACATACGATCCTGGTCATATATATATTTGCCAACTTAGCACTGGTGTAAGTGGTCTTCACTGGTATGAAATGGGTTACCTTCGTCAAGCGATCGACTACAACCCATATCGAGTCATAGCCTGAACGGGTCCTGGGTAATCCCATGATAAAATCCATGCCTAGCTTATCCCACTTCCATTCGGGTATCGGCAATGGCTGTAGCAATCCTGCTGGCTTCTGATGCTCTGCCTTTACTCTCTGACATACATCACAAACTGCTACATACTCCACAATATCCTTCTTCATTTCGGTCCACCAGAAAGTGTCTTTCAAATCCAAATACATCTTGGTATTTCCTGGGTGAATTGAGTACGACGAATCATGGGCCTCTTGCAAAATTAATTTCCTGATCTTCGGGTCATTAGGCACATAAACGCGGTCCTCAAACCATAAGGTATCGTGTTCATCCTCACGAAATCCTTTAACTTTCCCGTTGCTCACCTTCTCCGTTATGGTGGCAATCTCCTTGTTGATCTTCTGTGCTTCTCTGATCTTATCCATCAGAGTAGATTGAATCTCCAATGCTGCTACATAGCCTCTCAGAACTATCTCCAAACATAGCTCACGAAGATCCTCGGCTAACTCCTTTGGCAACTCTCCGGTCACTAGTGTGTTGACATGGCTCTTGCTGCTCAATGTGTCAGCTACTACGTTAGCCTTTCCGGGATGATAATGCAATCTCATATTATAATCCTTGATGAGCTCGAACCTGCTTTGCTTGAGATTCAACTCTTTCTGCGTGAAGATGTACTTCAAACTCTTGTGATCCGTGTACACCTCACAATGGTTTCTGATGAGAAAATGTCTCCATGTCTTCAAAGCATACACTATGGCTGCTAACTCCAAGTCGTGAGTAGCATAATTCAACTCATGGGGCTTAAACTGTCGTGAGGCATATGCAACAACTCTACCCTCCTGCATAAGCACTGCTCCAAGTCCTCGACGTGAAGCGTCGCAATATACCTCATAATCCTTGCGCTGATCTGGCAGAATCAACACTGGCAATGTAACCAAACGTTTCTTCAACTCCTGGAAACTAGCCTCACATTCCTCAGTCCATTTGAACTTGGTATCCTTCTTCAACAACTCCGTCATAGGTTTTGCAATCTTTGAGAATTTTTCAATGAATCTCCGGTAGTATCCTGCGAGTCCAAGAAAACTCCGGATCTCTCCAACTGTTGTTGGGGCTTCCCAATTTGTCACAGTCACAACCTTGTTGGGATCTACAACTATCCTTCTCCGGATATAACATGTCCGAGGAATCCAACTTCCTTCAGCCAAAACTCACATTTGCTGAACTTGGCATATAACTGATGTTCTATGAGCTTACCAAGTACCAACGGCAAATGTTCTTTATGTTCTTCTTCATTCTTTGAGTAAACCAGAATATTATCAACGAATACTACGACGATCTTATCCAAGAACTCCATAAACACTTTGTTCATCATGTTCATAAAATAGGCAGGTGCGTTAGTCAGACCAAATGACATAACGGTATACTCATACAGCCCGTACCTTATGGTAAAAGCTGTGTTAGGTATGTCCTGCTCTCGAATCTTCAACTGGTGGTATCCTAATCGCAAATCGATCTTGGAAAATACCTTAGCTCCTGGCAATTGGTCAAACAAATCATTGATCATCAGTAGTGGGTACTTATTCTTGATCGTCACTTCATTCAATCCTCGATAATCAACAACCATCCTTAACGATCCATCCTTCTTTTCCACTAGAAGTACTGGTGATCCCCAAGGTGACGAACTTGGGCGAATATATCCCTTATCCAGTAACTCCTTAATCTGCTTCTTAATCTCCTCCAAATCCTTTGCAGGCATTCTGTATGGTCTCTTAGATATTGGCCCTGTGCCTAGAAAAAGCTCAATAAAAAACTTAATGTCTCTATCCGGTGGCATGCCTGGCAACTCTTCTGGAAATACATCCGGAAAATCATTTACCTCCGGTACCTCCTCCTGTACAACTCCTGATAAGGAATTTACTTGAGTCTTATTCGGCACATGCCGTGATACATACTTGATCCTTCTTCCCTATGGGGTGGTAAGCAAAATCGACTTACTGGCGCAATCGATGTTTCCTCCATACATCGATAGCCAATCCATACCCAGAATTACATCCAAACCTTGCGCTTCCAAAATGATTAAATCCTAGGGAAACACATGCCTACCTATGCTCAATGGCACTTGAAAACATCCTCTACTGGCCACATAATCCGCTCCTGGTGAGCTTACTAACATAGGTGTTGTAAGAACCTTGGTGGGAAATTTATACTTATCCACAAATCCCCTTGATGTGTATGAATGCGATGCACCAGTATCAAAAAGAACGATTGCAGTAAATGACTTAACCAAAAACTTACCTATTACTGCATTTGACTGGGCTTCAACCTCCTCCACGTTAACGTGGTTCACCTGTCCCCTGTTGAAAGGGTTTGGCTTCTTCCCAGAGCTTCCATTGCCATTTCCAGTCTGCGCTTCAGGACATTCATTGGCATAATGTCCGGTCTTTTGACACTTATAACAAGTGACTTGGCTCAGGTCTCTCTTGGCTGGGGTTGATGGGTTGGTACGGTTCTGACCTTTGCTTTCCCCATTCCCATTACCATTTTTGGGGCCATTATGATTATGCGAACTCCCTCCTCCATGAGTATGCTGAAAATGTCCTCCCGATTTCGGGGTAAAACATGGCGTTTGCTAAGCTCCCGAATTGTACTTCCCTTGTCCATACTTCCTCTTGTGGTTCTCAATCTGTTGCTGCTTCCCTTCAATCATAAGGGCACGATCTACCAACTCCTGGTAGTTGTTGAAAGTTGCTACCATCAACTGCATGCTCAACTCATCATTCAGTCCTTCCAGAAATTTCTCCTGCTTAGCTGCATCCGTAGCAATGTCATCCGGGGCATAACTGGCTAACTTACTGAAGTCATCCACGTATTGGCCAACTGTCCGTCCTCCTTAGCGCAAGTTGCGAAACTCACGCTTCTTCATGGCCATAGCGCCTGCTGAAACATGGGAAGTATGGAAAGCCTGCTGAAACTGATCCCATGTGACAGTGTCGATAGGATACGTGGCTGTGAAATTCTCCCACCATGATGCTGCGGGTCCTTCAAGCTGATGTGCGGTAAAACGCACCTTTTCCGCATCTGTGCATCCTGCCGTGGTCAATTCCCTCCCAGTCTTGCGGATCCAATCATCTGCCACTATCGGCTCGGTGCTACTGGAGAACACCTGCGGGTTCATTCTAAGGAAATGGGTTAAGTGATTAACAAGTGGTGGTGGTGGGTTGTTGCTGTTGTTGTTCCCCTGATTCTGATTCTGGACTAGCAACTGCATCAATGCATTCTGCTGCTGGATCAACTGAGTGAGCTCCGGTGGGAAAGCAAATCCATTGTCACGTCTCGGAGGCATCTGAGGGTTCAGAAAAGATGAGAATATAGAATAGATTGAGGTCTAGAGGGAAAACACTACCCATATGCACATGAGGCAAATGCAAACAAAATCACTTCATTCAATTCAAACAAGGGCATACAATCGGTCTAGAACTATCGTTGTAAGAGTGCTCGGACTATACTAGATACATGGGGGAATACTAATACTATTATGGTGGTCTACTAGAAAAACTGCTCGAATGAAGACTCCATGATATCCGCTCCGGCTTCATCAACATAGTCATCATCGCTGTCGTCTGGGTCCGAGTCGGTGTCGTTGATGATGATGTAGTTCTCTAGGCAAGTGGAATCGTCATCTTCTCCTCCTGGCGCGGGATCTCCCATGAAAACTCCTAGCTTCCTAGTCAGGTCGTCATTCTTCTCCACTAATACTTCGATTTCCTCCATATAATCTTCACGTAAGCCTTGAGTTCTTCC
Source organism: Aegilops umbellulata (assembly GCA_032464435.1). Lineage (NCBI taxonomy): Eukaryota > Viridiplantae > Streptophyta > Magnoliopsida > Poales > Poaceae > Aegilops > Aegilops umbellulata. Next base: position 15,875,129 of record CP136060.1, on the reverse strand, counting down.
TCCAGCTCCATGATTCTTGTCATCGCCTTCTTCAGATCTATCATGCCTGTGCACATCTGGTTCTCCTGACGTCGAATGTGCTGGTTTAACTCCTGGATAAAAGTTGCGATTGATCTATCCTTCCTGGTGCTGATCATCTCCCATTGCTCATCTCGGCGCCCACAAATCTGGTAGATAGTATCCTTGAGATCATTGTGGTAAACTTCTCCAATACGTCCCATGGTGATGTGGGCGGCCATGCTCTTTCCTAGACTCCAGGTTGGTGCATCAAAGAAAAACTCTATGGGCTCGATGACTGGCGCGAACGTCCTTCCTGGAACTTGAACTTGAATCATCTAGTGCTCCTCCTCGGGTAAAGTGGTGTTGTAGGTCCCGGTGAAGCTTGGTACTCCGATGGTCAGGTACTTCGTGACTTCCTTCAGGTGGCGTCCAAATGGTGTATCTTCATCTGGTTGCGTGAACTTGTTCCTTGCATCCGCCATCCTATAAAAGTAGAAAAGATGAGAATTCAGAATGAGAAGTGAGTAGTGATCTAGGGCTTCATCTTAGTGGTCGTGTCCTACAGTCAGCATGTGCTCTGATACCATCTTGTAGCGACCAGACCTCAAACAGTCTGATCTTTGTGCTTCAGTGTCATCCCTGGATCAGTAATGCTGACACGCATAGTACTTGAAGGATTTATACCAGAGTAGCAATCACACACTTATTACATCGAATGTCTCAAAAGATAACTTATTACAAATAACATGGCTTAAGGCCATCTAATAACGATAACAACGGAAGTCTTGGAAGATAAGTGAGTCCATTAACTCCAACGACATCGCTGAGTATAGAACCACGACCTAAGGCACCTTACTCGTCGTCTGAAAAGTCTGCAACATTAACGTTGCAGCCCAAAAACGGGTCAGCACATGGAATATGCTGCAAATGTAACACATAGAGAGTAATGAACCGAAATAGGCTATACTACATGCATATATGGCTGGTGGAAAGCTCTATGGTTACAGTTTTGCGTAAAGCCAGTTTTCCCTACTGCAAAGGAATAAATTTTATTTAACTATCAAGGTGGTTGTTAAACATTGAGAGCATAGACACCCTCTCAATCCCAATTAAGCATCATCATTAAAACCCAACAAAATTAATTAAAGTCACATGATGAGATTCACATGATAGTCCAAGTACTAGATACTCAAGACGTCCATAACCGGGGACACGGCTAATCATGATTAGTTTATACACTCTGCAGAGGTTTGCACACTTTTCCCCACAAGACTCGATCTCCTCCGTTGGATTTCTCGCACTACATGGTGTTTGAGAAACGAATGACCGAGATAGTCTTTCATAAGCACTAGCACCTTACGATCGGGTAGACAGTTACACCTACTTTCCCCTACATCTGCTAGTCTACCACTGTAAGAGTTCGCACGACTTAATCAACTATGCTAGAGCCCATAGTAGCTTGTGGCTGCACACGGAAGTTTCTAGCATGAATAATCTCATGATCCCTTTGAGCCTGGGTGGCGGTCCATAAAGAAAAACAGGCAATCACTGGAATACCCAGGTGCCACCAATCCACCCAGATGTGTATTAAAGTTTCCACCTTAAGTTAACCATTAATTAAACAATCTCACATCTCTCATGAATACTCTCAAACCCATTCCAGTTCTACGAGTCTAGCATGGCATACGCAAACATAGAAGTAACTCCCAAAGGTTTGATAATAAAGCAGGTAGTAGGTACTAGCTCATCTACTTACCAAAACCCACATATTAATCAGATCCCATTCATGCAAATGTGTGAGGATTGATCTAATGCAATAAAACTGGGTAGTAAGAGGTATGATCAAAGTGTTACTTGCCTTGCTGATGATCCGTGAAACCTAGAGATTCGAAGTAGCAAGCGGCGCACTCCGGGTACTCTATCGCAAACAAACAAGCACACAATAAGCACTCATCTAATGCACAGGTAAAACTCAAATAAGAGATCTAACCAGAAAGTTCAACTTAAGAACTCCGGTTTGAAAAAAGAAACAAATCGAACGAAACAACGAAAGTCAAACGATGAAAGAAACAAGCTTCGTTTACTAATCTGGACCTAAGTCAAATTTTACAGAAGCAAAAACTTGTTTGAGTTGGTTAAACGGAAAGAGGGTTTCGAGCCGAAACTCTAGGCGCTTGAATCACCTGATTCTGATAAACAGGCGAAAAGTTATACTAAAATGAAAATCGGATCAGAAATCGTGATCAGAAATAATCGCAGAAAAATCCGAGAAAAAGAAAAAACTAGCGACCAGATTAACGAACGAACGTTCGCTAACTAAAACTAAACGGTGAACTCGTCCGTTAAAACGAACGAACGAGCGAACGCTCGCTAAATAAGTGAACTGATAAAACCGATCTAATAAAATAAAAAAAATAAAAAACCTAGGGTTTTCAAAAAAACCCGAATCGGTTTTCTTCCAAAAACCGGCGGCGGACGGCGCAGCTACCTTGTCGTACTCCGGCGGGACTCGGGGCTCCGGCGGGGTGGGGTGGCGGCGGCGGCGGCGGCGAGCAGCGGCTGCGGGAAGCGGGGCGGGTCGAGGTGGCGGGGTGAGGTGGCGGCGGCGCGGGTATTTAAGAGGGGGGGTGGCGCCGCTTGGGGAAGGGGGCGCCGGGTCGGGGTCAGCCTCGGCGGCGGCGGGCGGTCGGACTCCTGCAGGGAGGCGGCGGAGGGCGCGGGCCTGGCCTGGCTCAGCTGGGCCTTCGGCCCAGTCGGGCGCGCGGATTTTTTTAAAACAAATTCCGCCGAAACTAAGAATAATTCTAGAAAATAAAATAAAATTCGAAAAATGCCAAAATAATTTTTCACCGCCTAAATAAAATATTTAGGACGAGATGAACATTTTCTTGGCCCTAAAATGCAGTTTTGTAAAATGTGCAATTTTTCCTAAATTCAAATAAACTAGCCAAAACTCCAAAATAAAATCTTATTTGATTTTTTTAATTAAATCCTCAATATTTCTTTATTTTGGGAAAGTCATTTTATTCCCTCTCTCATATTTTTATAATAGAAATAATTGAAGAGAAAATAAATAAAATCAAATGATCCTATTTTCGAAATTTGAGAAAACTCAATTATGAAAATAACGAAATCCCCAACTCTCTCCGTGGGTCCTTGAGTTGCGTAGAATTTCTAGATTAGGCCAAAAGCAGTAAAATATGATATGCAATGATGATCTGATGTATAACATTCAAATTGAAAATTTGGGATGTTACAGTAGATCCTGGGGGTTCGAGGACTATGTAGACATGACCGAAACACCTCTACGTCCAATAACCAATAGCGGGAGCTGGATGTCCATATTGGTTCCTACATATTCTACGAAGATCTTTACTAGTCGATCCTGATGACAAGGATTCAGATAATCCTGTATGCAGTTCCCTTTGTCTATCGGTATGTTACTTGCCTGAGATTCGATCGTCGGTATCACCATACCTAGTCCAATCTCGTTACCGGCAAGTCTCTTTACTTGTTCCATAATACAAGATCCCGTGGCTAACCCATTAGTCACATTGCTTGAAAGCTCATTGTGATGTTGTATTACCGAGTGGGCCCTGAGATACCTCTCCATCGTACGGAGCGACAAAACCCAGTCTTAATACATGCCAACTCAACAGACACCCTTGGGGATACCTATAGAGCACCTTTATAGTCACCCAGTTATGCTGCAACGTTTGGTACACACAAGGTATTCCTCCGGTGTGAGTGAGTTGCATGATATAATGGTCATAGGAACATATACTTGTAATGCAGAAAACGATAGCCATAAACTTGATATGATCATATGCTACGTTTATAGTTTGGGTCTTGTCCATCACATCATTCCCCCAATAATGTGATCCTGTTATCAAATGACAACTCATGTCTATGGCTAGGAAACCACAACCATCTTTGATCAACAAGCTAGTCTGGTAGAGGCTCACTAGGGACATGTTGTTGTCTATGTATCCACACATGTATTTGAGTTTCCGATCAATACAATTATGGCATGGATAATAACCAATTATCATGAACAAGGAAATATAGTAATAACCACTTTATTATGGCCTCTAGGGCATATTTCCAACAGTGTCCCACTTGCACTAAAGTTAATAATCTAGTATTACATGGTAATGAACCTAACACCCATAGAGTTCTAGTGTTGATCATGTTTTGCTCGTGGAAGAGGTTTAGTCAACGGATCCGCAACATTCAGATCCGTATGTACTTTGCAAATGTTTATGTCCTCGTCCTTGACTACATCGCGGATGGAGTTGAAGCATCGCTTTATGTGTCTGGTCCTCTTGTGAAACCTTGGTTCCTTAGCTAGAGCAATGGCACAAGTTTATCGCAGAACAGAGTCATTGGGTTTAGTACACCGGGCACTACTCCAAGATCCATCATGAACTGCTTCATCCAGACACCTTTCTTCACTGCCTCTGAGGCAACTATGTACTCCGCTTCGCATGCAGAATCAGCTACCACGCTTTGCTTGGAACTGCACCAGCTTACCGCTCCCTCATTCAGAATGTATATGTATCCGGTTTGAGAGTCATCTGGATCAATGTCAAAGCTTGCATCGACGTAACCCTTTAAGATGAGCTCTTGATCACCTCCATAAACGAGAAACATTTCCTTAGTCCTTTTCAGGTACTTAAGGATATTCTTCACCGCTGTCGAGTGACCCACTCCTGGTTTACTTTAAAACCTTCCGGCCATACTTATGGAAAGTTGATACGTCTCCAATGTATCTATAAATTTTGATTGTTCAATGCTGTTTTATTATCAATCTAGGATGTTTTATAATCATTATATATCATTTTTTGGTACTAACCTATTGACATAGTGCCAAGTGCCAGTTGTTGTTTTTTCCATGAACATCGCAGAAAATCCTTATCAAACGGAGTCCAAATGCCACGAAACTTTACGGATATTTTTTATGGACCAGAAGGAAGAAGTTGGGCCCTAGTTGCACCTGGGGGGAGTCCCGAAGAGGGGACAATCCACCAGGGCGCGCCAGGAGGCCCAGGCGCACCCTGGTGGGTTGTGCCCACCTCGGGTGCCCTCTGGACCGCCTCTTTGCTCTATAAATACCCCAATATTCCAGAAACCCTAGAAGCGTCGATGAAATATTCATCCAGCCGCCGCAGAGTCCGGATCCACCAGATCCAATCTAGACACCATCTCGGATGGGGTTCACCACCTCCATTGGTGCCTCTCTAATGATGCGTGAGTAGTTCTTTGTAGACCTTCGGGTCCGTAGTTAGTAGCTAGATGGCTTTCTCTCTCTCGCTGAATTCTCAATACAATGGTCTCTTGGAGATCCATATGATGTAACTCTTTTTGTAGTGTGTTTGTTGGGATCTGATGAACTTTGAGTTAATGATCAGTCATATCTTTTTATATCCATGAAAGTTATTTGAGTTTCTTTAGTCTCTTATATGCATGAACCCTTATAGCCTCGTATTTCTTCTCCGATATTTGGGTTTTGTTTGGCCAACTTGATCTATTTATCTTGGAATGGGAAGAGGTGCCCGGTAGTGGGTTCAATCTTACGGGCTTGATCCCAGCGACAGAAAGGGAACCGACACGTATGTATCGTCGCTACTAAGGATCAAAAGACGAGATCTATATCTACCGCCATATAGATAAACGGATCTTGTCTACATCATGTCATCGTTCTTATTGCATTACTCCGTTTTTCCATGAACTTAATACACTAGATGCATGCTAGATAGTGGTCGATGTGTGGAGTAATAGTAGTAGATGCAGGCAGGAGTCAGTCTACTAATCTTGGCCGTGATGCCTATGTAATGATCATTGCCTGGTGAGGGAGTCCTGGATTAAGGGGTCCTCGGGTGTCCGGACTATGATACGTAGGCCGGACTTATGGGTTATGAAGACACAAGGCCGAAGACTCTCTCCCGTGTCCGGATGGGACTCTCTTTGGCGTGGAAGGCAAGCTTGGCACCCTGATATGAAGATTCCTTTCTCAGTAACCGACTTTGTACAACCCTAGTCCCCTCCGGTGTCTATATAAACCGGAGGGCTTAGTCCGTAAGGAGGAGAATAATCATAGTCATACACGCTAGACTTTTAGGGTTTTAGCCATTACGATCTCGATGTAGATCAACTCTTGTAATACTCATATTCATCAAGATCAATCAAGCAGGAAGTAGGCTATTACCTCGATAGAGAGGGCCCGAACCTGGGTAAACATTGTGTCCCCCGTATCCTGTTACCATCAACCTTAGACGCACAGTTTGGGACCCCCTACCCAAGATCCGCCGGTTTTGACACCGACATTGGTGCTTTCATTGAGAGTTCCGCTGCGTCGTCTTCAAGAGGTTCGATGGCCCCATCAATCATCTACAACAATGCTGTCCAGGGGGAAGTCTTCCTCCCCGGATAGATCTTCGTATTCGGCGGCTTCGCACTGCGGGCCAACTCGCTTGGCCATCTAGAGAAGATCGACAGCTACGCCCCTGGCCATCAGGTCAGATTTGGAAGCTTGCACTACATCGCTAATATACGGGGAAACTTGATCTTCGATGGATTCGAGCCCACGGCAGCCGCTCCCTGCCATCGCAATGAACATGACCTAAATCTGTCATCGTACCACACCCAGGAGATAGCGCCTGTAACTGCTCTGGCCCTAGATCCGGAGCAGATCGCACCGTCCAGGGATGGGGAGCTCAACCCCACCACGGAAGCCGCAGACTCAGCGGCGTTGGAGCCGCACACGGACCCAACCTCGGGTGGAATCTATGCCACGGGAGCCTCGGACTCGTTCCCGGCTACAGGTTCCGAACCACGTGCGTCCGCGTACGTCGGGCTTGATCGGACATCGAACTTCGAAATCAGCTCCGCGGACATCTTCCGGCACTCACCTTTAGGCGATGTGCTAAATTCATTAAAAACACTCTCCTTAGCGGGGGACTCACAGCCGAACTATATCCGGTTCGAACTGGAGGCTGATGACGGAGAATTTCGCTTCCCACCCACTGCCCACTTCATAGCCACTGTCCAAGACTTAACCGACACGTTCGACTACGGCTCCGAAGACATCGATGGTATGGACGATGATGCCGAAGAGGAGCAGGGCCAAAATCCGCCGTTCACCGGGCGCTGGACGGCCACTTCTTTGTACGACATGTACATGGTGGATACACCTAAAGAGAACAATGGCGATAACGAGAAGGATCCAGTCGAGGATAAACCTCCTGAGATACAGCCAAAACGCCGACGTCAGCGGTGCCGCTCTAAGTCATGCCGTGGAAAAGACAGCGATACCGGCACAATAGAAAACAATACTCCAAACGATGCCGAAGACAAGGAATACCCCGCTGTGCCAACCTCCGAACAGGACGAATGGGACGACGGGCGAGTCAGCCATGATGAACAGGCCGTAAATGAAGACTCGGAGGACAATAATTATCTTCCACTCTCCAAGGATGAGGTGAGCCTCGGCAACGAGGATTTCATCGTGCCTGAGGAACCTCTCGAGCAGGAGCGTTTTAAGCGCCGGCTAATAGCCACTGAGAGGAGCCTGAAAAAGAAGCAGTAGCAGCTTCAAGCTGATCAAGACCTGCTCAACGACAGATGGACTAATGTCCTGGCAACCGAGGAACACGACCTCGATCACCCAACTAAAAGTTACCCGAAGCGCAAATTGTTACCTCAATTCGATGACGGGGCGTTGGAGCCCGTACCATCAGCGCGTAATGCGGCTGACCGACCACCACATGGCTGGGATAAAGCGGCACCTCAAGCCGAACACCAGCCCGTCTACCTCATCATAGCGGTAGAGATAAAACAGCTCGGGGTTATACATATGACCCGCGGCAGGACCTAAAGAACAGAACAGGTCAGACCAGATCGATCTACGGATCGCGGGGGCGTACCCTGACGCGCGACGACGGCCATTTTGCCAGACATGAAAAACATAACCACGCCCGAGCCGAAAATCACAGACAGACTACATCTAAACTATGTCGCGACTTGGCCCGATACAGAGGCGCCGCACACCCCCTTTGATTCACTGACGAAGTAATGGAGCATGAATTCCCAGAAGGGTTTAAACCCGCGAATATCGAATCTTATGATAGAACAACAGATCCCGCTGTATGGATTGAGGATTTTCTTCTCCATATTCATATGGCCCGCGGTGATGACCTTCATGCCATCAAATACCTCCCGCTAGAACTCAAAGGGCCAGCTCGGCACTGGTTAAACAGTCTGCCTGAAAACTCTATTGGCAGATGGGAGGACTTGGAAGATGCCTTTCGCGACAACTTCCAAGGTACATACGTACGACCTCCAGATGCCGATGACTTAAGTCACATAGTTCAACAGCCCGGAGAGTCAGCCAGGAAATTCTGGACCAGGTTCCTAACTAAAAAGAACCAGATCATCGACTGTCCGGATACCGAAGCCCTAGCATCCTTTAAGCATAGCATCCGTGACGAATGGCTCGCCCGTCACCTCCGCCAAGAAAAGCCGAAGTCCATGCCAGCCCTCACGGCACTCATGACCCATTTTTGTGTGGGCGAGGATATTTGGCTAGCCCAATATTTTGATCATAACCATGTGTTGAAACTCATATATATGGAAAATATATGTCCATTGAGTCCCCCTAATTTTTCTCAAATATTTTTAAAGCTTTTAAATAGTTTTAACCTATTTAAGACCATTTCTAGCCTTAAGAAAAATCCTTTAAATAAAATAGGAAAATAACTTTCAGAATTATATTTTTGTGGTTTCTGGGTATCCTATATCTAATAGGAGTCAAATATGTCTTTGGAAATATTTTTACTGCCCTTAATTAAGTATTTGCAGTGCAAACCTCAATCCAGGGGTTTTTGGAAAACTAATTTTTGAAAATACTTTTTGGCCAAATTATTTTTGTAAGAAAATACTATATTGCTCTATACACATGGCATGATCATTGGGCAGAAGTTTGGGACAAGGGGGTGAAGTATAGAAGGTGGAGTAGTTGACTATAAGGAGCACTTGAAAAACCACACAGAGAAAACCAACTTCAAAATAAAAGCCAAATAATGCAAAAGTTTTTGTTGGTCCAAATTTTCATGCTTTATTAATGCAAATGACATGTTACAAAATGCAGGGTGTGACAGACCTACCCCCCCTTACAAGATCTCGTCCCCGAGATTCCTAAACTAGGCTTTAAAGAGATATGGAAACTCGGATCTAAGGTAGTCTTCATGTTCCCAGGTTGCTTCTGCTTCAGTGTGGTTGCTCCATTGGACCTTGAAGTACTTGATCGTGCAGCTTCGAGTGCATCGCTCAGCCTCATCCATAATGCAGATGGGCCTCTCACGGTAAGTCAAATCAGGCTGAAGGTCAATGGCTTGATGATTGACGTCCTTGTAAAGATCAGGCTTGTCTGGAACTTGGAGTCACTTCCGGAGTTGTGACACGTGGAATACGTTGTGCACATCGGATAGTTCAGGTGGCAGTTCCAACTGGTAAGCCACTTCTCCGCATCGGTCAGTGATCTTGAAGGGGCCGATGTATCTTGGGGCGAGCTTTCCTTTGACATGGAAGCACTGGGTTCCCTTGAGAGGTGTGACCCGGAGATAGACATGGTCTCCAACTCGGAAGTTCATGTATCTACGACGTGAGTCAGCGTAGCTCTTCTGCCTTGACTTGGCAGTCTTCAAACGCTCTCGGACAAGCTGGACTTGCTCTTCTGCTTCACGGAGGATATCAGGCCCAAAGACTAGCCCTTCTCCGGTCTCTGACCAATTGAGGGGTGTGCGACACTTGCGTCCGTACAACACCTCAAATGGTGCCATCTGGAGGCTGGACTGATAACTGTTGTTGTAGGAGAATTCGGCGAAAGGGAGACAATCTTCCCACCTAGCTCCATATGCTAAGACACAGGCTTGGAGCATGTCCTCGAGTATCTGATTCACTCGTTCTGTCTGACCTCCGGTCTGCGGGTGGAAAGCAGTGCTGAAGGACAACTTGGTCCCCATGGCCTCTTGGAACTTCTTCCAGAACCTTGAGGTAAACTGGGTTCCTCGATCTGACACAATCTCCTTGGGGACACCATGAAGGCTTACGATTCTATTGATGTAGAGGCTGGCTAGCAGGTTTCCCTTGTAAGTCGTTTTGACAGGAATGAAATAGGCTACTTTGGTCAAATGGTCGACTATGACCCAGATGGAGTCATGTCCCTTATTTGACCTGGGTAATCCAATGATGAAGTCCATTCTGACTTTATCCCATTTCCATTCGGACACCTTGAGAGGATGTAACAATCCAGCGGGTCACTGATGTTCAGCTTTCACCCTTTGGCATATGTCACACTTAGCGACGAAAGTGGCTATCTCTCTCTTCATGCCATGCCACCAGAATCTTTCCTTTAGGTCTTGATACATCTTGGTTCCTCCGGGGTGGATGGAATACGGGGTGTCATGAGCTTCTTGCAAGATCAAATTCTTGAGCTCAATCTTGTTGGGTACGCAAATGCGATTCCCAAACCACACAATTCCTTGCTCATCCTCTGAGAATCCTGGGGCCTTGCCTGCCTTGATCTTCTTCTTAATGCCTTCAATACTCTCGTGTCCCTTCTGAGCTTCCTTAATATCATCCATCAGGGTAGGCTTGACTTCAAGGTTGGCTAAGAATCCTGGTGCAACCATGTTCCAACCCGAAGCTTTCAAGTTCAACATACAAGGCGGGTAGCTTTTCCTTAAGCATAGCATTCAAGGAACAAGCCTTTCTGCTTAATGCATCTGCTACCACATTAGCCTTTCCAGGGTGGTATTGAACACTGAGATCGTAATCCTTGATCAATTCTAGCCATCTTCTTTGCCTCATGTTCAATTCCTTCTGAGTGAAAATATACTTCAGACTTTTGTGATCCGTGTATATCTCACACCGCTTCCCTAGGAGGTAATGTCGCCATGTCTTCAGGGCATGAACTACAGCGGCCAACTCGAGGTCATGAGTAGCATAGTTCTCTTCATGAGGCCGTAGTTGCCTTGAAAGGTAAGCTACGACTCTGCCCTCTTGCATCAGAACACCTCCCAGTCCGGTTCTTGACGCATCACAGTATATCACAAACTCCTTGTGTATATCTGGTGTGGCCAGAACTGGGGCGGTGGTCAATCTCTTCTTCAGCTCCTAGAAGCTTTCTTCACACTTCGGCGTCCATTCAAACTTCTTGTCCTTCTTCAAGAGCTGAGTCATGGGTCGGGCAATGCTTGAGAATCCTTCAACGAACTTGTGGTAATATCCCGCGAGTCCGAGGAAGCTTCTGACTTCCTTCGCATTGCTTGGGGATTGCCATTCAGTCACGGCTTCAATCTTAGCGGGATCGACTAACAATCCTTCTTCAGTCAAAACATGACCCAAGAATCCAACCTCATGCAGCCAAAATTCACACTTGCTGAACTTGGCATACAGTTGGTGCTCTCGAAGCTTGTCTAGGACCATCCTCAAGTGTTGCTCGTGCTCTTCTTCCGTCTTTGAGAAGACAAGAATGTCATCAATGAAGACAACAACAAACTTATCCAAATATTCCATGAAGACCTTATTCATGAGATACATGAATTAAGCTGGGGCATTGGTCAATCCAAAGGACATGATGGTGCACTCATACAGACCATATCTGGTTACAAATGTCGTCTTCGGAATATCTTGGGGTCTGATTTTCAGCTGGTAGTACCCAGATCTGAGGTCAATCTTGGAGAACACCTTGGCCCCATTGAGTTGATCAAACAGATCTTCAATCTTGGGAAGTGGATACTTGTTCTTAATTGTAACTTCATTGAGGGAGCGGTAGTCAATGCATAAGCGGATGGTACCGTCCTTCTTTGCCACAAACAGAACAGGCGATCCCCAAGGGGAGGCACTAGGGCGGATAAATCCCTTCCTTAACTGCTCTTCCAGTTGCTTCTTCAACTCTGCTAACTCTTCCGACCCCATCCTATAAGGATTCTTATAGATGGGTCCTGCTCCGGGCATGAGCTCGATGATGAACTCAATGTCTCGGTCAGGAGGCATTCTCGGTAGCTCATCAGGAAAGACATCGGGGTATTCGCATACTACCATCACTTGTCCAATCCAACTTCAGTCAGACAGTTGACTTGGTTGACTTGAGTAGAGGTGGGGTTGGGAGCAAACTTTACTTCGACTCCTTGGTCATTGGTCACAGTGACAGTCCGGTCGGCACAATCTAACAAGCCTTGGTGCTTGATGAGCCAATCCATACCTAAGATCACATCCAAGCCTTGCGATCTTAAGATGATAAGGTCTGCTTGGAAGTCTACCCCATTAATGATAATCTCAACTCCCTTACACCCTATCTTGGCTCTCATCTCTGCTCCGGGGGTTTGTACCACCATAGGGTTATTCAGGGGTGTAGGGGTCATGCCACTTTTTAATGCAAACCTTTGGGTGACAAATGAATGCGTGGCTGGGTATCATCCAGAGCACGTCGCTTGTCCTCAAGCATGAGTGCCTTGTTCACCAGATCAGGAAAAGCCGGGCAGTCACAAACAACTAGCGAGTACTGCAGAGTCTGGTTAAGGCCTTCCATGAAGCGCTCCCTTTTCGCAGCATCAGCGCTGACATCTTCAGGGGCATACCTTGAGAGAACACTGAACTTCTGCATGTACTCCTTGACAGTGCTACTACCTTGCTTCAGGGCTCGGAACTCACGCTTCTTGATTGCCATAATTCCGGAAGGAATGTGGGCCTTGCGGAATTCCGCCTTGAAGTCATTCCAAGTGATGTTTTGCTCAGCATGCATGGCCTTGAATCCATCCCACCAAGCTCTAGCAGTTCCCCTGAGACAGTGAGCAGCATATGCCACCTTCTCACGGTCCTCAGTGCATCCGACTAGTTCCAGCAGATCCTCAATGGTGCGGACCCAGTCGTCTGCATCCAGGGGTTCAGCAGTCTCGATGAAGGTGGGTGGTGCATGCTTCTTGAACTCCACCAATGTGGAACGTCCATTGCCGTTCCCCGCCGGCTGGCGGTTGACAGCTTGAGCAATCATCTGGAGGGCTGCAGTGTTGGCTTGGCGTTCCTCTCGGAAGGCTTGGATAAGCTGAGCCGTTTCCATGCTTGGAGGTGGTGGCGGTGGTGGAGCTTGTCCTTGGGTTTGGTCCTGACTGGCTCCTTCTTCGGCTTCTTGCTGCTGGGTAGAGGTACCAGTACGAGTTACAACAGGCATCCTGTTGGAGCGATCAAGGTCTCATGATTGGGGAAGATGGGGAAAGCAATATAGATGGGATGCCTAGTAAGGGGGTTGGTATGACACTAATTTTTTTCATGCAAGGGCCAAAAGGCCAAACACATTCATTAAAATCCAAATGGGTGATGTAGTCGCTTACAAGTTCCCGTAGGAAAGCACGACGTCCATCAAACACTTCAAAAGCAAACGCAACACTACATGGTTTCATATGAACCATTACAAGGACTCGACTTCGCATAGGGGTACACGACCTATCCTACCGTAGGGGTTACTAACGGGAACATCCGGGTTGCGAATGATGCCTAAGTGGCGGAATGCTCGGTCACGTAGTCTGGCTCTTCTGGGTCTTCCTCCTCGTCATCGGTGGCCTGACTTTCCTCTTCACTTGAAGGGGTGGGGGAGTAGAGGAGCTCAACACAGCGTTGCTTTGCCGGTGGTGCGAAGAGCTTGTGGTATTCCTTTGCGCTCATGCGGTGTTGTTGTGGTGGCTCTCCAACCTTTGGGGGTCTTCCGCCTCGGTATGCGATTGCGGGCTGACCAGGGGGAGCACCTTCCTTCTTGATCCTATCTGTCTTCTCTTGTGCTTGGCGAAGAAGTGCCTTGGTCTCGTGGAGTTCCTTTTGGAGTTCCATTGATTCCGAAGCCAAGTGTTGTGCAAAACTATCGGCACAAAGGCCGAAGTAGGTCTAGAATCGGAGTGGAAGTCCTTCTTCTAGTGGTGGAGCTGGTGCACTGCTCTCATCCTCACCTTCCTTCCGGTAAGGCAAGAAGCAGGTTGCCAACTCATCTGCCATCTCTGGAAGAAGGCCTCGGAGGCGGGTGAGTGCCTTGAGGGTTGCCGTTTCGACGGCAAGAACTAGTTTTGCCATCTGGGGTCCCTCGAAGAACCAGCTTGTTGGTGAGTCATTGGCCTTCACGATCACTTCCACATGATACTCCGTCTCGGTGTCACTGATCCAGTGCTCATGGTAGGTGAACATGGGGGCTCGGTGGAACTGGCACTTCTTGAGACTATCCTCGAGAAGCACGGGAAATCCGGTGGTTAGGAAATCTTCGGGTATGGCAGCCATCTACAAAGGTTGAATGGGAGAGGTCAATAAGGGAAATATATCTTTGGTTGGGTAAGCTTTAGAAAATAAGAGAAGTTTAGATGGTCTCAGGCTAACTAACGTCCATGCTGACTAGGGCTTCCTACAGTCAGGATGGCTCTGATACCAGCTCTGTGAGGACCTCGACTCATGAGTCGTGATCACCGAATGCACGTGTACAGTGATCCCAGAGATCAATGCTCACTGAACACACAGAAGCTGAATAACAAGAGTCTTACATCCATACATACCGTCTTACACAAATTATGACCATTATGGTCAAGTCTTACATAGATAAAGCCTTAAGGGCTGAACATCAAATGAAACACAAGCAGCGGAAATCTTCGTCGATAAGTAGAACCCATGCCATCTGCCTTAACCCTACAGGCATTCTGACTGGGAAACGTCCTAGTTCGCATGTTCGCCTCCAAAGAATTCTTCTTTGAACTCCTGTTCTTCCATGCCTGGCCAATTAAATAACCAGTGGCAAGCCAATGAGTACTTTGAATGTACTCGCAAGCAACCCATGTTGGTTCAAGGTACAATAATGCATGATATAGGTAAATTTTTGCGGAAAGCTAGTTTTGAGTGCAATGACATGTTCAACAACTTGTAAGACATGCATAAGTAAAATTCAAGTAACCATGAGGACAGGTTACAGATATCAACATAAATAGAGTGGGCACCAACCCAACTCAATCACGTCAAGTCCTTGACTTGACCCAACTAGTTCTTCCCACTTATCCAAACACACACACTGGTTTGTAAATATGTGGACGTAGCCCAAGAGCGGTTACCCAACTGTCCTTGACCGTGGACACGGCTATTCGAATAGTTTTACACCCTGCAGAGGTTGCACACTTTACCCACAAGATCCGGGGAACTTCCGTGTCATCCACGACCCGCGATACATCAAGTACCCGGGGTAAGCACCCGATCACTATCTTTCCCTAGATGACACTAACAAAGAGTCCACTCGTTGTTCTGTATCCTCACGATGTACATCATACGAGACTCACTCGAGATCGTAACATCCGAGAGGGGACACAACGGTGTATCCGGTGCCCTGTGAAAACAATCATGGCCGCCCTACCTGGCACGACCCCGTCCCGAGAGAGAGCACCAACTCTCCCCTGTCACTAGTAATGCGGGCCCCAAGCTAGTATCGACCTAGGTAATCAATAATGCCCTTTCCCATATAAGGGTAGAGTGGTTGCGCATGTAAGGTTGGAATAACGGTCGCAACTTAAACCAATCCGTTTTGGAAAACAACACACACTTGTCTCGGTATACCACCTCGTCATCAAGTGGTTACCCAACTCATCATCTCCCTCGGGCATAAGTGGCACCCGATGGGGTTTTCGAAAAGTCCTTTGAAAATACTTTGACTCCATCACTATGCATGTCCCCGTCCCTTTTTGCGTAGCAACTACTTTAGCATCCTATCTACTCCCACCTGCATAACCCTCATAAGGAGGTAGGGTCATGCACAATGCAAGTATCAATGAGGAAGTAACGGAGGCAAACCACCTCAAGTGGTCACCATTTTATCATGACTTCGATGCAAGCAATAAAAGTGCCATATGACATGCATAAAAAGGGTTTCTTAGACATGGTCAAAGGGCTGCTTGCCTGGCTCAACAAAGTCTCCTGGGTCTTCAAAGTCTTCTGGTCCAACTCCTTCGTCAGCAACGCAATCTATCGTCGCAAAATAATAACGAGAAAATAAGGCAATAATAAAACAGAAAAACCAAAGTGCTCAAAAAAATGTCAACTCATTTTTGTAAAATACTAGGTTGAAAACTAAGAAGGGGAAAATTCCTAGTTTTGGATTTGGAGTTATATCAGAGGGGATATGGATTTCCAAACAGAGATTAAACTGCTCAAATTTGATTTTAAATTTGAATAGTACATAAAAGTGGGTTGGATTTGAATGAAAGTTGCACCATTAAATAGGTTGCAATATTTTGGGAATTTAGAAATTGGAATCAATTTATTTGGACATATATTCTGTCCTGTGGAATTTTTGGAAAAAGTAACAGAAAAGGAAAAGAAAAAGGGCCATGTTCCTGCCGGGCCAGAACAGCTGCGGGGCAGCAGGCCCAGCCAGCGGGCCGACCCAGCCGAGCCAGCGCACAACGCGCGCGCCCGCCCACCCATTTCAAACCTGACGGCCGGGGCCCGCAGGTCAGAGAGAGAGGGGCGCGGGAACGAGGGAGAGGATGACAGGCGGGGCCCGCCTGTCATCACTAACCCGTGGACAGGGGGGTCGCGGTGCTCATCGGCGACGATGCAGGCCACGGCGAGCTCCGGCGAGTGCGGGGATGGCTTCAGGAGACTGCCGCGCGTCGGTGGGTGGTGGACTCGGCCGGCGGGGGTGCCTGGTTCGCCGGCGACGAGCAGCTGCGGTGGAGGAGCTTCGGGAGGCGGTGGCTCCGGCTGTTTCCGGCAGCTACAGAGAGGGGAAACAAGGGGGAAAAGGTCAGGGGGCTGCAGGGATTCCGGATCGAGGCAGAGGAGGAGCGGGGGAGGCCTATACCTCGTGAACTCCGGCGAGCCGAAGCGGCGGAGCTCGAGCTTGATCTCGAGCTCGGGCGGCTCTGGAGAAGAACTGGGGGTGCAGGGGGATGTTTTGGTGGTGCAGAGAGCGTGTGGTGACGATAGAAGGGCTCGGGGAGGCCTTTAAATAGGCGAACGACGAGGTCCAGTAGACCCGTGCGCCGGCGAGGCTGTTGCCGTCGCTGCAAGCCACGGGGGTCACGTGGGCGTGTCCGGGGTGTTTGTAGGGGTGGTCTACGCCCAAAGGGAGAGAGAGAAGGAGCGGGGAAGCGTCAGGGCAGCGCGCGTGTGAGCCGCGCCATTGGCGCGCTCGGGCGGCCGGTGTCTGCTAGCGCGGAGGCGCGGGGAGGAGGAGAGAGGAGGGGGCCGACCGCGTAGCGTGTCGCGGACGTCGAGGCGCATCGGCACGCGCACAGGGGAGGCCCGAGGTGGTCGGAGTCGTCGGGCAATGGGCGGCTACAGTGCGGGAGCGCACTGTAGCGCGCTCCAGAGCGTGCAAATGGCTGTCATGCCAATTTTTTTTGGCAAAGTGGGCACGGCCAAGCATGTCTGGTAGCCCTAGGGAGGAGTAAAGAATAGGGGAGGAACTTTGGATGCCCTGGAGAGCCAGTAGGGGAGGAGAGAGGGTGAGGGGCAGAGAGAAAGTGGCTGTCCAGAGAGAGAAAGTGGGGTTTTACCCATCCAATAGTGGAGCTGTGAACTTGCCATTGTTACTGGAGGTGAAAGGGGTCTAGGAGGAGCTGTGGTAAAAAGCTTAGCTCAAGGAGAATTGTTTTAGTGGTCAAAAGGGGGATTTTTGAAAAGTGGCAGAAGGTGTTTGATAAGGGTTTTGGCAAGCAAATGATTTCCAATTGCCATGATGCTCCACAGGGTGAAATGTCACATATAATTAGGTCCTTCCACCAATTTGGAGTTTATTTGGGCAAAGTTGCCAATGCAACTTTTGTAAACCCTAGAAATTAGCAGAAATGGATTTGTGTAGATCTAGTTGAGCAAATCACTTCTCCTTGATGCACCACTTGGTGTAGTGGCCTCATTTGGTCATCTGAACATGCTTACAAAAGTTGGGGTCAAGGAGAGAAAGTTGGTAGTACAAACTTGTTCAAATATGGTTCTGGTCAGAGAGGGTTTTGGGGCATTTTGGTGACCCAAAATGACTTTAATTGGCATGAGGCTTTGCAAGGTGATCTCAACATGCATTTGTGACTTGCTGGATTTTCCTTGCATTTTTATGAAAATATTTCCTGTAGAAATATTTCATATCCTTGAAATGGGCAGAAATGGTTTTGGGAGGTTTTGTCCAATATTTTTATCATAACCATGTGTTGAAACTCATATATATGGAAAATATATGTCCATTGAGTCCCCCTAATTTTTCTCAAATATTTTTAAAGCTTTTAAATAGTTTTAACCTATTTAAGACCATTTCTGGCCTTAAGAAAAATCCTTTAAATAAAATAGGAAAATAACTTTCAAAATTATATTTTTGTGGTTTCTGGGTATCCTATATCTAATAGGAGTCAAATATGTCTTTGGAAATATTTTTACTTCCCTTAATTAAGTATTTGCAGTGCAAACCTCAATCCAGGGGTTTTTGGAAAACTAATTTTTGAAAATACTTTTTGGCCAAATTATTTTTGTAAGAAAATACTATATTGCTCTATACACATGGCATGATCATTGGGCAGAAGTTTGGGACAAGGGGGTGAAGTATAGAAGGTGGAGTATTTGACTATAAGGAGCACTTGAAAAACCACACAGAGAAAACCAACTTCAAAATAAAAGCCAAATAATGCAAAAGTTTTTGTTGGTCCAAATTTCCATGCTTTATTAATGCAAATGACATGTTACAAAATGCAGGGTGTGACACCGTCTATCAGCACTCGCGAGAAACGAGCGGCTCTTTTATCTGTGGCAAAGGTGGCATCCAAGACCAGGGCGTAGGAGCCCAGATTCGGCATCACGTCTGGGTGATCAGATCTGCTCCAACTGATAGGCTTCTCGGACCAGTGCATGAACTCTGGAGCATCTGATGCTACTGTATTCACCTCTTGCTGCTGCAGCCGCTTAATGCGTCGATCGTCAGCCACACTGGTGAACACCACGTAGGCTCCGTGCTCTTCTGGGTACTCATCTTGTACTGCGCCGACTGGCCTGACAGCCGGTTGCAGGGGTGGAGGTGGAGGCGGCTGCCCAGCAGGCGGGGGAGGCAGGAGGCTGTCTCCCTTGGCGATCCTGGTGAGCCAGTGGCACTTCCAGGTGGTGTGGTTTGACGGCTTCGCGCCTCTGTGGAACTTGCAAGGACCATCTAGAGTCTGCTCGTAAGAGAAGGCCGGCAACCAGTTGGACTTGCCGCCTTTCTGTAGCTTGGGCGGAGGCTGCCCCTCCGGCTGCTGGTCTTCGACCGTCGCAACCTGCCGACTGCTGGAAGCCGGCTGTGGGGCCTTGCGCTTGTGGTCGTTCTGCTGTTGTCGCCGACTGGCGTCTCCAGCCGGAGTTCTTGGAGCCTGAGGGGCCACTTTGCCAGTCGCACTAACTTGAATATCCGCCCTCATGGAGGAGTCGGCTGTGGCATACTTGTCTGCTCTGATCAGCAGCTCGTCAAGGGTTTTTGGCTCGTCGCAGAGGAGCTTGTGCTTGAGGAGGGTGCCTTCTCTGCACCCGGCGGTGAAGTACTCATTAGCCTGCACCTCGTGCACGCCCTCGTAGGAGTTCCGAAGCTCGGCCCAACGCGTGAGGTAGTCGCGAGTTGATTCGTTGGGGCCCTGCACGCACAAGGAGAGCTGGCTAGGATTGGGAGCTCGCTTGTACGTGCTTGTGAAGTTGCGGACGACATCTTCGGTGAAGTCGACCCAGCTGTTGATGCTGCGGGGCTTCAGGCTGTTCAACCATGTCCGGGCCGTGCCCTGGAGCATGAGCGGAACATATTTCACAGCAACGCGCTTGTTGCCGTTCGTTATGTTGATGGCCGTTGAGTAGTGAACCAACCAGTCTTCCGGCTTCACGGAGCCGGCGTATTTGGGCGTATCTCGAGGGAGCGTGAACCCTTTGGGAAAGGGCTCATCTCGGATGCGGGGTCCGAAACAGGGCGGTCCCAACTCATCTTATTCTTCCAGCGCCAGGGATCGGTGAAGTCGGTCGATCCGGTGGCGGGCGTCGTTTCTCCGACTCCCTCTCGGCGGCCAAGGCGGTCGCCGAGAGTCGGATGGTCAACAGGCGGCGGCGAGACTCGCCTTTCCTTGCGAGGAGGAGCAGGCGGACAGTCGTCCCGTCGTTCCACTGCTCTTGGGCAGCCGTCTTGGTCGTGCTCGATGGTGATGCGAGTCCGACTGTGGCTGACAGCCGGATCCTTGTGCTTTCTTCCGCGGACACCGCTAGTCGGCGTCTGAGACGTCGCGCCTTGATCCCGGCGGGGAGGCAGGTTGTCATTTTGCCGTTGCGTCGCCTCTATGCGGCAGCCGGCTTCGTTCTGCGCGGCAACCGCGTCGAGGAGTCGCTGGACTTGCTCCGTCATCAGGCGGCGCTCTTCACCCTCGAAGTTGTCCAGCACGTCCGCCGCCGCCTGGGCGGCCCGGATGTTCTCTGCGGGCGTGGTGTACACAGGGCGATTGGCCCCAAACAGGTTGGCGATGTCTATGCTGCGCTGTCGTACCGCGCCTAGGCGGCTGAGCCCCGTTGGGGCCGGCGAGCAGCCCACAGCGCGGTCCATCTCTCGCTGGTAGGCCTCTGACAAGCGTCTCATGCTAGCGAGCTTCTTCGCGCCTTCGACGAGCTGGAGGCGGTGTGCCTCCAACGTCTCGGCGTCGGCGTCTTCTGGAATGGGTGCAACCAGGTCTTGCAGTGCTGCGTCGAGTGGGTCATGAGCTCCGCCGTCGGAGTGCTCGCCATGACCGATGACGAGCACTTCTGTGATGGTGCTTCCGCCGCTCTCCGCGCGAGGGAGCGTCTCATCGTAGACCACCACGTTGGTGGGGAATGCATCGAGCGATGCAGTGTCGGAATCGACCAACATCGGGTCGGTGGAGCCTACGGACTCCAGGTCCACGGCAGGCTTGCCGGCAACGTGGAGTTGATCGAGGTGGCCTGTGAGGAGGCTCTCGGGGCCGCCCGTGCCTGCGTCGGATGCAGGCTCGTTGGAGAGGCGAACCTCGCCGACGAGTTCGGCGAGGCAGCTGGCTGCGCACGCGATCTCAGCGCCGTGCAGCGCGTCGGCGCAAACTCCATCTGGCGTGCCGGGCTGGCTGCGCTCGCCAGGGAGGAAGAGGGTTCCCGTCCAGAGCAGGTCTTCGGACGACGGTGCACCTCGCCCCATGGTGGTCGCCAAATGTCAGGGGTTGGGTGCGACATATGCCAAGGGATGGCTTATCATGGTGGGGGCGAGTAGAACATCGCCGGTGCCTGGAAGCGGGATGAGGCGTAGACATGCACGCCGGCGAATCTTACCCAGCTTCAGGGCTCTCCAAGGAGATAACACCCCTACTGCTGCTCTGCGGGGGTCTCCGCATGATCACTATGGCAAAGTGGGTACAAGGTTGCTCCTTGAGCTGTTTCCTGGAGGTAGGAGAAGGCAAGGCTAGCTCTCTCCTTCCTATATTCTCTGGTCTAGTGCTAATGGAATCGAACCCTTTGCATGGGTGCCCCGGGGGGTTTATATAGGCCTACCCCCCGGGGGTACAATGGTAATCCGGCTGGGCGCGGGTCCCAGCCATCTGTCTCTCAGGCCGCCATCTTCTCCGCAGACTACTGGGGCCCACCGACTGGTGTGCCCCGCCGACTGGCCCGGTACGGAGCCGACAGGCCTTGTCCGCCGCGGGCGGGTCATGCCGGCTGCGGATTACTGTAGCCGTGCTCCTAATGACATTGGCTTGGTCATGGGGTCATGGCAACAGTGCCGTCGCCTGACGGGCGATCGCTCTTGCCACTCCCCGTCTTGTCTGGTTAATGGCATGTGGGGCCCGTGGGAGGGGCCGGCCGACTCTTGGAGGCCGACTCTCACGGGGTACGTCTTGTGGCGCTCTCGCCGTCTTCTATCCCCACGCTGACCGGCGGGGCCCGCCGTCTCTGGGCCGTACAGGCAGGCCGACGTGGGCATAGGGCTCCGCCATTGGAGCTGATGTCAGGGCTGGCATAGCAACTGTGCTGCGCCGTACGGAGATCTCCATTGGTACGACGCACTGCGGCCATGCCTGCCCTTGTTAATCGGGGTGGGAGCGGGCCATACTGCGGCCGCTCCCCGTCCTGTCCCTTCTTATGAAGGCAGAGGGTGGTTGGAGTCGCGGGCCGACTCCCCATAGCCGGCTTCTCTGGAAGCCGCCAGTTAGGAGTTGGCTCATCTTGTAGTCGTCCCTGGGACTCGGCCGTGAGTGGGTAGTCGGCAGCGCCGCTGCCGACTCCCAGAGGCGGCCCTCCGTCCTGGGATTCCTGAGGGGCGTAGCCTGCCCTGATGTCTTGAAAGGTTCTGGGCTTCGGGTTAGCCTACCCATGTCCCATTACTCCGACATTCCTGCTTTGATTTGCTAATGTGAGCAACCGAACCGGTATCAAATACTCAGGCACTAACACGAGAGTTGGTAAGGTACACATCAATAACATGTATATCATATATACCTTTTTTTATGTTGGCCCCCTTCTTGTCAGCCAGATACTTGGGGAAGTTCTGCTTCTAGTGGACACTTCCCTTGCAATAGAAGCATTCAGTCTCCGGCTTGGGTCCACCTTGGGTTTCTTCACGGGAGGAGCAACTACTTTGCCACCTTTCTTGAAGTTTCCCTTCTTTCCCTTGCCTTTCTTGGAACTAGTGGTTTTATTCACC
The DNA here is from genome assembly GCA_032464435.1 of Aegilops umbellulata. Lineage (NCBI taxonomy): Eukaryota > Viridiplantae > Streptophyta > Magnoliopsida > Poales > Poaceae > Aegilops > Aegilops umbellulata. The sequence continues at coordinate 15,852,418 of CP136060.1, read as the reverse complement.
ATCAACAGTTCATGCTTAATGACCCACAAGTATAGGGGATCAATCGTAGTACTTTTGATAAGTAAGAGTGTCAAACCCAACGAGGTGTAGAAGGAAATGACGAGTAGTTTTCAGCAGGGTATTTTCAGCAAGCACTGAAATACTCGGTAACAAGTAGTTTGATAGAAAAATAATTTGCAACGAGCAAGTAACTGTAATGCTAAATAAAGTGCAGCAATGTAGCCCAATCCTTTTGTAGCAAAGGACATGCCAAAATAGTCTGTTATGATAAGCAAAGCGTTCTTGAGGGTACACGGGAATTTCACCATATCACTTTCATCATGTTGGTTTGATTCGTGTTCGCTACTTTGATAATTTATATGTGGGTGGACCGGTGCTTAGGTGCTATTCTTACTTAAACAAACCTCCTACTTATCATTAACCCCCTCGTAAGCATCGGCAACTATGAGAAAAGTATTAAGATAAAATCTAACAATATCATTAAAGTTTTGGATCAAATTGGTCCCTTACGAAGTAGCGCATAAACTAGGGTTTAAGCTTCTGTCACTCTAGCAACCCATCATCTAATAACTACTCCACAATGCATCCCCTTAGAACCAAATATGGTGAGGTGCTATGTAGTCGACGTTCACATGACACCACTAAGGGAATCACAACATACATATCATCAAAATATCGAACACATATCAAGTTCACATGATTACTTTCAACATGAGTTCTCCCGTGACCTCAAGAACAAAAGTAACTACTCACAAATAATAATCATGCTCAAGATCAGAGGGGTGTTAAATATCATAATGGATCTGAACATATAATCTTCCACCAAATAAACCATATAGTAATCAACTACAAGATGTAATCAACACTACTAGTCACCCAAAAGTACCATTCTAAGGTTCTGGTACAAAGATTGAACACAAGAGATGAACCAGGGTTTGAGAGGAGATGGTGTTGTTGAAGATGTTGATGGAGACGGCCCTCCCAAAGATGGGAGAGTTGCTGGTGATGACGATGGTGATGATTTCCCCCTTCAGGAGGGAAGTTCCTCTAGCGGAATCGCTCTGTCGGAGGGCAAAAGTGCTCCTGCCCAAGTTCCGCCTCAAGATGGCGGTGCTTCGTCCCGAAAGTCCCCTCTTGATTTTTTTCGAGGTCAAAATCCAGGGTGCGCCTAGGTGGGTTGTGCCCACCTGGTGGGCCTCCTCCATTAGTTATGTGTTCCAGTATCTTTTATATATTGCAAAATAATTATTTGTAAATTTTCAGCTCATTTGGAGATGTGTAGAATAGGTAACTCTGACGTAGCTTTTTCAGGTCCAGAATTCTAGCTGCCGGTATTCTCCCTCGTTGTGTAAACCTTGCATATTATGAGAGAAAAGGCATTAGAATTACTCCAAAAAGCATTATTATGCATAAAAACATTATCAATAACAATAGGAAAACATGATGAAAAATGGATGTATCAACTCCCCCAAGCTTAGACCTCACTTGTCCTCAAGCGGAAACCGAAATTGGAAAACATGTCCACATGCTTAGAGAGAGAGGTGTCGGTAAAAACAAAATACGGACATAGAAGCATCATGCATATTATTATTACAGCAAAGAATTTTTAATATAAAACTTTATCAACCAACTTTTATCATATAACTTCTCATGAACAAGTAACAGTTCATCACAACATTGAAGTAAAAAGCATAAACCTTATTGAAAACCAACAAACTATGTTCTCAGTCTACTTTGCAACTACAATTCATCATATTTTCAGGAAGGGTCACGTATCGGAGCCTTTAGGCAAGTCCACATACTCAACCATCATTTAATCTTCTATGGTTGCTAACACTCAAAGCAAAGCCATGAACAAAAAGTTTCAACCGGACACATAGAAAGATAGGGGCTTATAGTTTCGCCTCCCAACGTATTCACCTCTAGGGTGATGTCAACAGTAATAACTCATGCCTACTTATCCAACTGGATATATGTGTCTAGATCTTTCCTCACCACATGAAGCTTGCAAAAAGAGAAAATAAAAAGGAATAGGGAAGAAAACTTTTGACTCTTACATAAAAGTAAATGCATAAAAGTAAAAGATAAGCACTTCGCAGATGGAAGCAGAGGTTGTCATGCGCTTATTTGTTTGTATGCCAAATCTCTTAATGCAAAAGAATGTCACGTTATATTGCCCCTTATGATGGCAACCTTTATTATGCAGTCCTTCGCTTTTACTACTTTGCCATCACAAGTTCGTACAACGCTCAATTTTCTCTTACACTAAATGATCCAACAGATTTAGAAGCAATTTTTATTGCCTTATTGCACCAATGACAACTTACTTGAAGGCTCTTACTCAATCCATAGGTAGGTATGGTGGACTCTCAAAATAAGATCTGGGTTTAAGGGTTTTTGGATGCACAAGTAGTATCTCTACTTTGTGCAGAATTTTTGGCTAGAAAAGATATTGAGCAAGCACCACATGTTAAAGGATCTATGACAATATAACTTCTATGTGAATATGAACAAACATAAATCATTACGTTGTCTTCCTTGTCCAATGTCAACTATTTTGACACAAAATATTTAATGGGGGATCACAATCATAAAAGATGTCCAAGATAGTGTATTTGCATGAGAATCCATTTGTTCCCTTATTAATTCTTTCATAAATTGCATCATTGTCCAATGCTATGTTTGTCAATCTCCAATAAATTTTACCACTTATACTTTTCCTTATGTGATGTCATTACTTACCATAAGATTAGCATATGATCTTATTCATTTATTTTCCTTTCTTTCATTGTAACAAAAGAGTAAAGAAACAAAACTCAAACTACTCTTTATTATATATCTCGGACACGATTACATCCATATATATATATATATATATATATCAGTAAGCAAGCACTCGAAAAGAAAGGATCGAACTAAAATTTTATTAACCTAAATCATAGGAAAGCTAAAGATCAAACTAAAATAGATAAAAGCAAAGATAGTGGTGGTGATACGATACCGGGGCACCTCCCAAAGCTTGGCACAAGCCAAGGGGAGTGCCCATACCATGAACTCAAGTCTCCTTTGATGATGAAGGCAGTGGTGAGGTAGCTTCACGCTTCAGGCTCAGGAGGTTCTCCAATCTATGGATGATGCTCCGAAGGACGAAGATATGCTCTTGCAACAGAATATTTTCACGAGTGAGATATTTATTTTGCACAAGAACCATTTCAATAACCCTAAAAGCTTCAATTTCAGTAGGGGTAAGATAATCATAGTAAGTTTGAAGGATGTCTTCTTCTTCTGCTGTTGGAACGGCCTGTCCTAATGCCGAAACTTGGTCTCCCGCGACTTCCTTGGCCTTATCACCCTTGATGTTTTTCTTGGGTTACTCTCTCTTTAGTTTCATCTTCATCAACCAAGAATCCTCTTCTACTTTGTTGGAGGATGGAGAAGACATGATGCCTGGCTTAACAGATCTGACAAAAAACAGCAAGAAAGAAGAACATGAGATTTCTCCGTGATACGGTGGTCAATACGTTCAGGGGGTATATAAAGGTTTTTTATCTTGGGAAACAAGCAAAAGGGAGGAAAACGGAGTCGGGAAGGTTCCCGAGGTGGGAACAACCCACCTGGCGCGCCCTGGTGTCTTGTGCCCCCCTCGGGTACCTTCCTGGTTGTTTCTTATTTTCCTAATTTTTGTAATATTCCAAAACTGACAGAAAATATTTTTGTGGATTTTTTGGAGTCCATTTACCTACCGTATCACGTACCTCCTCTTTTTTAGTATTTTGGAGTGTGTTCCGGAAGGTTTCCTTTATGTGTTCCTCCGGTATCATGGTTTCAATAATATTGCTTTCAAAATTAATAGGCGTACCTGATATATCATGTTTAATTCTTTGCCCATTGACCACCTTCGGGTTAGTACCTTCGAGGTTATTTATTTTAATAGCTCTAGAGTGGTAAACCTCCTCGAAGACATATGGTCCTTCCCATTTAGAGAGAAGTTTTCCTGCAAAGAATCTGAAACGAGAGTTGTACAAAAGAACATATTCTCCAACTTTGAATTCCCTCTTTTGGATTCTTTTGCCATGCCATCTTTTAACTTTTTCTTTAAATAACTTGGCATTTTCATAGGCTTGGGTTCTCCATTCATCTAGTGAGCTAATATCAAATAACCTATTTTCACCAGCAATTTTGAAATCATAGTTGAGTTCTTTAATTGCCCAATATGCTTTATGTTTTAACTCAAGAGGCAAATGACAAGCTTTTCCATAAACCATTTTATGTACTTTTATAAGCCGTTCTATAGGCCGAAAGTGCATCATCCAATTTCTTAGAACAATTCTTTCCGGACCTATTAATAGTTTTCTGTAATATTAGTTTTATTTCTCTATTGCTAAGTTCAACCTGACCACTAGATTGAGATGATAGGGTGACACAATTCTATGGTTAACATCATATTTAGCAAGCATTTTACGGAAAGCACCATGAATAAAGTGTGAACCACCATCAGTCATTAAATATCTAGGGACTCCAAACCTCAGGATAATAACTTCTTTAAGCATTTTACTGGAAGTGTTATGATCAGCACTACTAGTTGAAATAGCTTCTACCCACTTAATAACATAATCGACATCAACCAAAATGTGTGTATACCCATTAGAGGAAGGAAAAGGTCCCATGAATCAAACCCTAGTCATCAAATGGTTGAACATCAAGTGAACAATTCATAGGCATTTCTTAACACTTACCAATATTACCAATTCGTTGACATTCATTAGAAGATAAAAAAACTTATGAGCATCCTTGAAGAGAGTAGGCCAATAATAACCAGATTGCAATACCTTGTGAGCAGTTCTATCTCCCGCATGATGCCCTCCATAATCTTCGGAGTGACATTTCTATAGGATTTGTTCATGTTCATGCCCAGGCACACAATGTCTAATAATACCATCTACTCCTTTATAAAGATGTGGGTCATCCCAAAAGTAATGTCTTAAATCATAGAAGAAATTTTTTCTTTTGTTGGTATGTGAAACTAGGTGGTATGTATTTAGCAACAATATAATTATTAGAGTCAACATACCAAGGGTGTTATGAGAAACATTTATTGTAGCCAGATGGTCATCAAGAGAGCTACCATAAATAGGTAGTGGGTCATCAAGGATATTCTCTAACCTAGACAAGTTATCAGCTATGGGGTTCTCAGCTCCTTTCCTATGAGTTATATGTAAAACAAATTCTTGTAGCAAGAGAATCCACCTAATAAGTCTAGGTTTAGCGTCTTTCTTTTCCATAAGATATTTAATAGCAGCATGATCGGTGTGAACAATAACTTTAGAATCAACAATGTAAGATCTAAATTCATCAGAAGCAAATACAACTTCTAAAAATTCTTTTTCAGTAGTAGCATAATTTCTTTGGGCATTGTCTAGAGTGTTTTCTAGCATAATGAATAACATCCAATTTTTATCAACTCTTTGTCCTTGAACAGCACCAACAGCATAATCACTAGCATCACACAAAATTTCAAAAGGCAAGTTCCAATCAGGTGGTTGAACAATAGGTGCAGAAGTTAAGGCTTTCTTAAGTGTTTTAAAGGCTTCTACACAATCATCATAAAAAACAATTGGAACATCCTTTTGTAAAAGATTTGTAAGAGGACTAGAAATTTTAGAGAAGTCTTTAATAAACCTCCTATAGAAACCAGCATGACCGAGAAAACTACGAATACCTTTTATATCTTTAGGACATGGCATTTTCTCAATTGCATCAACTTTAGCTTGGTCCACCTCAATACCTCTTTCAGAAATTTTATGCCCCAAAAAATACCTTCGTTAACCATAAAGTGGCACTTCTCCCAATTCAATACATGATTAGTTTGCTCATACTCTATAAAACTTGATCAAGGTTGCTCAAGCAATCATCAAAACAAGTTCCATATGCAGAAAAATCATCCATGAAAACCTCAACAATGTTTTCAGAAAAATCAGAGAATATAGGAGTCATACATCTTTGAAAGGTAGCAGGTGCATTGCATAAACCATAAGTCATAAGTTTATAAGCATAAGTTCCAGAAAGGGCAAGTAAAAGTGGTTTTCTCTTCATCAGGTTGCGAGACATGTATTTGAGAAAAGCCAGAATATCCATCAAGGAAGCAAAAGTGTGTGTGCTTTGATAATCATTCTAGCATTTGATCAATAAAAGGCAATGATATTTTCTAGTTGCTTTATTTAACTTTCTAAAATCAATAACCATTCTATAGCTAGTAAAAATTCTTTGTGGAATGAGTTCATTTTTATCATTAGGAACAACGGTAATACCCCCCTTCTTAGGGACACAATGAACGGGGCTTACCCATCTACTATCAGCTATGGGATAGATTATACCCGCTTTCAGAAGCTTTAATATTTCAGTTCTTACCACTTCTTTCGTCTTAGGATTCAAACATCGTTGGTGATCAACAATGGGTTTAGCATTAGGTTCCATATTAATCTTGTGCTAACAAAGAGTGGGACTAACGCCCTTAAGATCATCAAGAGTATATCCAATAGCACCACGGTGTTTCTTCGGTATTTTTAGCACTGTTCCAGAATTCGTCTGATTAACCTTAACAGGCCAGTTAATCGCTAGTTGTAGGTTGGTCGACTCTAATAACACCTATTCATCGCATTAGCTTGCCAGAAGGATTAAATGGCCTGTTAGAGTGATTAATCCTGGCTGGCCCATTTACTGGTGGGAAAACAAAGATTGATTATTTGTCTCATAACCCTAGGGGTGGAATTCGAGCCGAGTCGCGCCAGCTCGACTCGACTCGCTAAAGCTCATTTCATTAACGAGCTAGCTCAACTCGACTCGTTACTATAACGAGCTCAAATCCAAGATTGGCTCAACTCGTATAACTCGCGAGCTGGCTCGTTTAGCTTGTTAAGCTCGTTAAAGATATGAACATGAAAACCTTACGAATACGACAAAAAGATTAACTGGGAATTTAACATGGACATATATGGTCATGTACGTGTGAGTCTCCTAGGTGAGTAGGCCTTGAGCGGTTGGGCCTTTGCTTGGACGCAAGGTATTTAGTGGTTGTTTTTTTACTACCCATCAAGAAACGTTGATTCTTTTGCCGAGCCTAACGAGTTATACGAGTACTTGTGAGATCGGCTTGTTTAACTCGTCCTGTAAACGATCTTAAACTAAAGCTTGGCTTGACTCGTTATTGTTCGAGTTCGAGTCAATTCGAGCCGAGTCACGAGCTACTCGTTTAGCTCACGAGCTTCGAGCTTTTTTTCCAGCCCTACACAACCCCTTCCAGCCCCCTCCTGCTCCTATATAGCTAGAGTTCGGCTCTCCTCCCACTCCTCTCATCTCCTCCCATCCAGATGGTGTGGTCAGGTCCTCATTGGCGCACCGTCCCTCCCGCCTTAGCGTGCTGCTACTTCCTCTTCTCCTTTGTGGCCTACCACCTCCCGCAACTGACGAGTTTCAGATGCCTGCGCCGCTCCCGTCACCTTCCCTCTGCGTGTCGCAGTCGTGTGGCCTCCATCTCTCGGAGTTGCAGCCCAGGCGAAAATTAGGAAAAAGATGTTGTTTTAAACATGTTTGTTGATGGTTTTTGATGCCCACATGGATGTTTTATGATGATTGTTGTTGCATACATGTTCATGATCTATTGAGGAAATAAAACAATGTCACTGCTTCATATTAGTAATGTCAAATTTTTATAGCATTCAAGTTCTATTGTCTCCATACATTTTTTGCCTATTGGGTATATAATTCCACTGATTAATGATCAAATAATTAATCCAGTTAATAAGATGATTCCCTAATTAATCGCTACTCCCAAGCCGAGCGAGCAGGTACCAGTTAACGATTTCCTCAAGACAGATTTTCAGTAATCTTTCTTCTTCATGTTCTGAAAGGTTAGCACTAATAATGACATGATATATCTTTTTCACATCGAGATAAGCATATTTCAAAGTGTTAGGCAATTGTTTAATTCAAACATAGGATCACCCTTAGGTGGAGGAGGACCTTCTAGAGTTTCAATAGGCAAATTGTGTTTGAGTAGAGGTCTTTGTTCAAAGAAAATTTTATCTATCTCATTTCTTTCATGCATATGCATATCATTTTCATGGTCTTGCAAATATTGTTCTAGTGGGTCAGTAGGAGGCACGACAATAGAAGCAAGGCCAATTAGTTCATCCTTACTAGGTAATTCTTTCTTGCAAGGTTGTCTATTAAACTAGAAAAATTAAACTCTTGAGACTCATCACCAAATAAGCTAACACCGACCGCTTGTTTATCACAATCTATTTTAGCATCGACAATGTTCAAGAAAGGTCTACCAAACATAATGGAACATAAGTCATCTTGTGGGGAACCAAGAACTAGAAAATTAGTAGGGTATTTTATTTTCCCACACAAGACTTCAACATCTCTAACAATCCTAAGTGGTGTGATGGTGTCTCTATTAGCAAGTTTAATAGTAACATCTATGTATTCTATTTCAGCGGGTGCTATGTCATTCATAATTTCTTGGTATAAGGTAAAAGGAATAGCACTCACACTAGAACCTAAATCACATAAACCATAATAACAATGATCTTCCTATTTAGCTGAGACAGCAGCAATGCCAACAACAGGTCTATGTCTATCTTTTTCATCAGGTTTGGCAATTCTAGCAGCTTCATCGTAGAAGTAAATAACATGCCCATCAATATTTTCTAGCAGGAGATCTTTAACCATAGCAACACTAGGTTCTACTTTAATTTGTTCAGCAGGTTTAGGTGCTCTAATATTACTTTTTCAAACCACAATCAAAACCTTAGCATGTTCCTTTATCCTAACAGGGAAAGGTGGTTTTTCAGTATAAGCAGTTCGCACAACTGGGTCAACATTGTAAATAATAGTTTCATCTTTAGCTAATCGGGTTCTTTAATTTCTTCTTTGATAGGGGGATGATATTTAAACCACTTCTCCTTGGGGTGATCAACATGAGTAGAAAATGATTCACAAAAAGAGGCTACTATCTCAGAGTTAAGTCCATATTTAGTGCTAAACTTGTGAAAAGCATCGGTATTCATAAAAGATTTAACACAATCAAATTCAAGCTTAATACCTGACTCTTTACCTGCGTCGAGTTCCCAATCTTCATAGTTGCATTTAATTCTTTCTAAAAGATCCCACATGAATTCAATAGTATTCTACATAAAAGAACCAGTACAAGAAGTATCGAGCATGGATTGATCATCACGAGAAAGTCGAGCATAAAAATTCTGAAAAATAATTTCTCTAGAGAGCTCATGATTGGGGCATGAATATAACATTGACTTAAGACTCCCCCAAGCTAGAGCAATACTTTCTCCTTCACGAGGCCAGAAATTATATATATATATATATATATATATATATATATATATATATATATATATATATATATGTATGTATGTATATATATATATATATATATATATATAATTCCGATGACGATGAACTAGATGCATAGGATAAATTTTTTTCATGAGATTCCAATTTCAATCGATTCCAGTTCCAAGATCCAATATCATCGCATAGCCTATACCATGTCAACGCTTTTACCTTCAAACATAAAGAGAAAACCTTCTTCTGATCTTCATCCCCGAATAAACCTGCAAGCTTAAATAATCCACAAATTCCATCCACATATATCAAGTGCATGTCAGGATGTTCAGTTCCATCTCCTACATAAGGCTTAGCTAGCAGTTGTTCTATCATACCCGAAGGAATTTCATAACCAATATTTTTCATTGGGTGCAGTAGGTTGAGGGCCAACTAATTATGCTTTCGGTCAAGGTGAAGATACCCCAAACAAGCCCCTCGAAGGATGATTATCCATTCTAGAAAGTAACAATAAATTTCAGCACGTAGTAATAATTTTTCCTTACCAATTTCCACTTACCAAGAGGGCTTCACTCCCCGGCAATGGCACCAAAAAAGAGCCTTGATGACCCACAAGTATAGGAGATCAATCATAGTCCTTCTGATAAGTAAGAGTGTCGAACCCAACATGGAGCAGAAGGAAATGACCAGTGGTTTTCAGCAAGGTATTTTCTGGAAGCACTGAAATAGTCGGTAATAAGTAGTCTGATAGAAAGAAAATTTGCAACGAGCAAGTAATAGTAATGGTAAATAAAGCGCAGCAAGGATCCCAATCCTTTTGTGGCAAAGGACAGGCTAAAACGGTCTCTTGTGATAAGCAAAGCGTTCTTGAGGGTACACAGGAGTTTCATCATATCCCTTTCATCAAGTTAGTTTGGTCCGTGTTCGCTACTTTGATAATTTGATATGTGGGTAGACCGGTGCTTAGGTGTTGTTCTTACTTGAACAAACCTCCTACTTATGATTAACCCCCTCGCAAGCATCCAAAACTAGGAGAATAGTATTAAGATAAAATCTAACCATAGCATTAAACTTTTGGATCCAAATCAGTCCCTTACGAAGTTGCGCATAAACTAGGTTTTAAGCTTCTGTCACTCTAGCAACCCATCATCTAATAACTACTCCACAATGCATACCCTTAGGCTCAAATATGGTGAAGTTCCATGTAGTCCGCGTTCACATGACACCACTAAGGGAATCACAACATACATATCATCAAAATATCGAATATATATCAAGTTCACATGATTACTTGCAGCATGAATTCTCCCGTGACCTCAAGAACAAAAGTAACTACTCACAAATAATAATCATGCTCAAGATCACATGGTTATTAAATAGCATAATGGATCTGAACATATAATCTTCCACCAAATAAATCATATAGTAATCAACTACAAGATGTAATCAACACTAGTAGTCACCCACAAGTACCAATCTAAGGTTCCGGTACAAAGATTGAACACAAGATATGAACTAGGGTTTGAGACGAGATGGTGTTTTTGAAGATGTTGATGCACATGGCACTCCCAAAGATGGGAGAGTAGTTGGTGATGACGATGCCAATTATTTCGCCCTCCGGGATGGAAGTTCCGGCGGAACGCTCCACCGGAGGGCAATAGTGCTCCTGCCCAAGTTTCGCCTCGAGATGGCGGCAATTCGTCCTGAAAGTCCCCTCCTGATATTATCTTGGTCAAAATGACCTATATACCAGAAGATGGGCCGAGGAGGGCAAAACACACCCGGACGCGCCTGGGGGGCCTGGCGCGCCCAGGTGTGTTGGGCCCACCTTGTGGGCCTCCGGTAGTTATTTGCTCCAGTTGCAAAATAATTCTTCGAAAATTTTCAGCTCATTTGTAGATGTGCAGAATAGGTAACTCTGACGAAGCTTTTTCAGGTCCAGAATTGCAGCCGCCGCTTGATACGTCTCCAACGTATCTATAATTTTTGATTGCTTCATGCTATATTATCTACTATTTTGGACAATATTGGGCTTTATTGTCCACTTTTATATTATTTTTGGGACTAACCAATTAACCGGAGGCCCAGCCCAGAATTGCTGTTTTTTTTGCCTATTTCAGAGTTTTGAAGAAATGGAATATCAAACGGAGTCCAAACGGAATGAAACCTTCGGGAACGTGATTTTCTCAATGAACGTGATCCAGGAGACTTGGACCCTAAGTCAAGGAAGCTTCGAGGAGGGCACGAGGTAGGGGGCGCGCTCACCCCTCCAGGGCGCGCCCTCCACCCTCATGGGCCCCTCGTGGCTCCCCAGACGTACTTCTTCCTCCTATATCTACCCATATACCCTAAAACGATCGAAGAACAGAATAGATCGGGAGTTCCGCCGCCGCAAGACTCCGTAGCCACCAAAAGTTAATCGGGACCCTGTTCCGGCACCTTGCCAGAGGGGGGAACCCTCACCGGTGGCCATCTTCATCATCCCGGCGCTCTCCATGACGAGGAGGGAGTAGTTCACCCTCGGGGCTGAGGGTATGTACCAGTAGCTATGTGTTTGATCTCTCTCTCTCTCTCTCGTGTTCTTGATTTCGCACGATCTTGATGTATCGCGAGCTTTGCTATTATAGTTGGATCTTATGTTTCTTCTCCCCCTCTACTCTCTTGTAAAGGATTGAGTTTTCCCTTTGAAGTAATCTTATTGGATTGAGTCTTGAATGACTTGAGAACACTTGATGTATGTCTTGCCGTTCGTATCTGTGGTGATAATGGGATATCACGTGATTCATTTGATGTATGTTTTAGTGATCAACTTGTGGGTTCCGCCCATGAACCCTCTGCATAGGGGTTGGCACACGTTTTCGTCTTGATTCTCCGGTAGAAACTTTGGGGCACTCTTTGAGGTTCTATGTGTTGGTTGAATAGATGAGTCTGAGATTCTATGATGCATATCATATAATCGTACCCCACGGATACTTGAGGTGACATTGGAGTATCTAGGTGACATTAGGGTTTTGGTTGATTTTTGTCTTAAGGTGTTATTCTAGTACGAACTGTAGGGATGTTTGTGACACTTATAGGAATAGCCCAATGGATTGATTGGAAAGAATAACTTTGAGGTGGTTTCGTACCCTACCATAATCTCCTCGTTTGTTCTCCGCTATTAGTGTCTTTGGAGTGACTCTTTGTTGTATGTTGAGGGATAATTATATGATCCAACTATGTTATTATTGTTGAGAGAACTTACACTAGTGAAAGTATGAACCCTAGGCCTTGTTTCCTAGCATTACAAAAACCTATATCTATCATCCATATTGCACTTGTATCACGATCTCTTCGCCGAACTAGTGCACCTATACAATTTACCATTGTATTGGGTGTGTTGGGGACACAAGAGAGTCTTTGTTATTTGGTTGCAGGGTTGCTTGAGAGAGACCATCTTCATCCTATGCCTCCCACGGATTGATAAACCTTAGGTCATCCACTTGAGGGAAATTTTCTACTGTCCTAGAAACCTCTGCACTTGGAGGCCCAACAACGTCTACAAGGAGAAGGTTGTGTAATAGACATCAAGCTCTTTTCTAGCGTTGTTGCCGGGGAGGCTAGGTAAGCGGCACTCACACCCCGTCGACTAAGCTCTTTTCTAGCGTCGTTGCCGGGGAGGTGAGTGCTTGAAGGTATATCTTTATATCTTGCAATTGAATCTTTTTGTTTCTTGTGTTAGCACTAGTTTAGTCAATAAAAGAAAACTATAAAATGGAATTGAGTTTACCTCATACGCTTCATCTTTTTAATATCTTTCGTGAGTATGATGGGAAGGAAAGTTGTGCCAAAGTGTTAGAAGAAGAATGCATTAAAATGTTTGGCACTAAATCTTTGTATGATGAGCATGATTGCAATGTTGTTTGTATGAATTCCTTGAATATCCATGATGCTAATGATATGGAAAGCCACAAGCTTGGGGAAGCTATGTTTAATGAAGATGATATTTTTTTGTCCCCCAAGCTTTGATGAGCAAATTTACTATGATGAAAGCATGCCTCCTACTTATGATGATTATATTGATGAAAGTGGGTTTGGAAGAGTGTCAACTTTAAGAAGTAATGATCCCACTATTTTGGCAGATGTTGAATCTCATAATATTTATGAAAGTGGATTTGGAGAGGTCATGACTTTATTTAGTGATGTATCCACTATTTTGGAAGAGGTTTCAATTGATTATGATGAGAACAAAGTTGCTACTTATGATGATTATTGTGATGAAACTTATGCTATAAAAAGTAGTGATGATTATATTTATAAAACTTGTCATGATTGTGATTACCCTTTTTCTGAACATTACTCTTTTAATGTGGGAACAATTTATAGTATTCAAGTCTCTTATGATACTCCCACTATCCCGAATGAGAAGAATTTTGCTTGTGTGGAGAGTAGTAAATTTTCTATGCTTGTAGATCATGAAAAGAATGCTCTAGATGCTGGTTATATTGTTGAATTTATTCATGATGCTACTAAAAATTATTATGAGGGAGGAATATATGCTTGTAGGAATTGCAATAATATCAAGTTTCCTCCCTATTTGCTTAAAATCTTGAAGTTGTGCTTGTTTTGCCTTCCTATGCTAGTTGATTATTGTCCCCATAAGTTGTTTGCTCACAAAATCCCTATGCATAGGAAGTGGGTTAGACTTAAATGTGCTAGTCATATTCTTCATGATGCTCTCTTTATGTTTCAATTCTTATCTTTGATGTGAGCATCATTGAAATCATCATGCCTAGCTAGGGGCATTAAACGTTAGCGCTTGTTGGGAGGTGATACGTCTCCAACGTATCTATAATTTTTGATTGCTCCATGCTATATTATCTACTGTTTTGGACTATATTGAGCTTTATTTTCCACTTTTATATTATGTTTGGGACTAACCTATTAACTGGAGGCCCAGCCCAGAATTGTTGTTTTTTTTGCCTATTTCAGTGTTTCGAAGAAACGGAATATCAAACCGAGTCCAAACGGAATGAAACCTTCGGGAACGTGATTTTCTCATCAGATATGATCCAGGATACTTGGACCCTCCGTCAAGAAAGAAGAGAGGCAGTCACGAGGGTGGAGGGTGTGCCCCTGCCTCGTGGGCCCTCGAAGCTCCACCGACGTACTCCTTCCTCCTATATATACCTACGTACCCCCAAACGATCAGATATGGAGCCAAAAACCTAATTCCACCACCGCAACCTTTTGTACCCATGAGATCCCATCTTGGGGCCTGTTCCGGAGCTCCGCCGGAGGGGGCCATCATCACAGAGGGCTTCTACATCATCATATCCCCTCCGATAAAGTGTGAGTAGTTTACCTCAGACCTTCAGGTCCATAGTTAGTAGCTAGATGGCTTCTTCTCTCTTTTTGGATCTCAATACAATGTTCTCCCCCCTCTCTCGTGGAGATCTATTCGTTGTAATATTCTTTTTGCGGTGTGTTTGTTGAGACCGATGAATTGTGGGTTTATGATCAAGTCTATCTATGAACAATATTTGAATCTTCTCTGAATTCTTTTATGTATGATTGGTTATCTTTGCAAGTCTCTTTGAATTATCAATTTGGTTTGGTCCACTAGATTGGTCTTTCTTGCAATGGGAGAAGTGCTTAGCTTTGGGTTCAATCTTGAGGTGTCCTTTCCCAGTGACAGTAGGGGCAGCAAGGCACGTATAGTATTGTTGCCATCGAGGATAACAAGATGGGGTTTTTATCATATTGCATGAAACTATCCCTTTAGATCATGTCATCTTGCTTAAGGCGTTACTCTGTTTTTAACTCAATACTCTAGATTCATGCTGGATAGCGGTCGATGAGTGGAGTAATAGTAGTAGATGCAGGCAGGAGTCGGTCTACTTGTCTCGGACGTGATGCCTATATACATGATCATACCTAGATATTCTCATAACTATGCTCAATTCTGTCAATTGCTCAACAGTAATTTGTTCACCCACCGTAGAATACTTCTGCTCTTGAGAGAAGCCACTAGTGAAATCTATGGCCCTGGGTCTATTCTCATCATATCAATCTCCAATCACTTTATTATTGCTTTGCTTTTTTACTTTGCCGTTTATTTTACCTTGCATCTTTATATCAAAAATACCAAAAATATTATCTATCAGATCTCACTCTCGTAAGTGACCGTGAAGGGATTGACAATCCCCAAATCGCGTTGGTTGCGTTGAGCTATTTGTTTTGTGTAGGTACGAGGGACTCATGCGTGGCCTCCTACTGGATTGATACCTTGGTTCTCAAAAACTGAGGGAAATACTTACGCTACTTTGCTGCATCATCCTCTCCTCTTCGGGGAAATCCAACGCAGTGCTCAAGAGGTAGCAGGAGGCAACCCAATTTTATTTTAGTTTCTTGCTTTTTGGTTCTTGTCGGGGCGGACGGCGTCCCCCGCGACCACCTATGGGGCCGGAGCCCCTTTCGTTGTCCGGTGAGGGGGGCGGAGGGAGCACGGAGAGCAGATCGAGGCGAGCACACGGGCGGTTTACCCAGGTTCGGGCCGCGATGGACGTGTAAAACCCTACTCCTGCTTGGTTGTATTGAACTGGGGAGCTCGGGAGCTTGAAGAGCTAGCTACACCGAGCGTATGGCTGTCTGGATTGCGAATCTCCGAACCTCCGAACCCGGAACCCCCTCTACGTTGCACACGGGCCTCCTTTTATAGCGCAAAGGGGTCACCGACAGGTGTCAACGTAAGAGAAAGGGGTAAAAGTGTAAAAGGGGTGGAAGTTGTAACAGTGCGGGAACAGTGGCGCTGCAGCGCGGCACAGTGTTATCATACCTACTTCTGACGGTAGGGGACAAGGGCATTAAATGCCCGTCACGGTCGCCCGGACAGCACCGAGGCGGACCGTTAGGTGCGCCACCGCTCGCCACGATGGTGGCTGCATGCCACCGCATGCCCCAGGCTGCGCGGTGCCCCGCCACGTGCCCTTGGGGGAAGCCCCGGAGCGACGCGTGGGCGGGCGAGCTGGAGCGCAGCCCTGAGGTGGCGATTTGCCGCGGCAAGTGGCTTGCCGCGGGGGTCGTCTTCCTGTGCCTGATAGCTTGCCGGCTATCAGGCCTTGTCGGGGCGCGTGGCGCGCCGTGGCGGGCTTCTCTTGTGGTGCCTGGGTTCGGCCTTCCCGACAAGCTCCTCTTGTCGGGGTCTCGATCTTCTGTCTCTTATACTTTGTTCTTGGATGGTATTACATGGGCTCAGTCGTCCTGGCAAGCTCCTCTTGCCGGGGTCTTGTCTTCTTGGCCCGGCAAGCTCCTCTTGCCGGGGGCCTTGTCTTGAATGCTTGGTCTTCTCTTGGCGCTTCCTGGGCGGGCCTCGCCGCAGGGTGCTACAACTGCCCGTGCACAAGTCTGGGGTACTAAGGTACCCCTACCTTAGTACACCGACAGGAGCCCCCGGGCCTGGGCCACACACGGTGCCGAGCGTCGTTGGGCCAGGCCCTAACAGTGCACGGGCACGCGTGGCCTTGGTCGCGCTGCTCCTTAATTCCGCATCCGTCGCACCTTCCCCAGGCGGCGCGCGCTTATCGCGGCGTCGTGGGGGCGGGGCGTGCGGGGTGAGCGTGACGTGGGTGGCGTGCGTGGGGCTGAACCGCGCAGGCGTGCGTCACGTCGCGCACGATTCTTAATGGCAAGAACGGAGCATCCGCCACTTCCCCATATAAGGCAGAGGAAACGGGAGCGGCTCCCCTCCTTCGCCTTTACTGCGTCCTCTCCCGTCTCCAGAGATCCCCTTTGCGCTCCGCCTCCATATTTCCTCCGCCGCTCGCTCGCACCTGCGGTGCTACCGGATTCTTCGTCTCCCTTCCCTCGCCGCCTCCGCCATGGCCCCGAAGACCGAGAAGGCGAAGGCGGAGAAGACCAAGAAGGAGAAATCGGAGCACGCGGCGATGCTCACCTTGCTGCGGAAGCAGAACCTCGTCTTCTCGCCGAAGCTCAGCGCGCGGGAGCTCTGGAACAGGTACTACTTGTTCTGGGCCGAGGAGACCAAGGCGCATCCCCGCACCCGAGCCTATCCGGCCGCCGCCAAGGGCAACTACCCCGGCGGGTATTATTTCTTCGCAGCCTTCTTCCACTGCGGTCTTTGCCCTCCTTTTTCTGACTTCTTCTGCGACATAATGAACACTTTCGGCCTCCACCTTCTTGACTTCACTCCCAACGCCGTCCTCACGATGGCGGTTTTCGCGCATATGTGCGAAAACTATATTGGGGTATATCCAAACGTCGCGCTTTTTAGGCACTTCTTCATCCCTAGAGTAGAGGCTGGCGCCCCCCTCGCCGGAGGGATATCTTGGGTCTTCCGCCTGAACAAGAAGGATTCCTATTTGCCGGGGGAGCTCCGCGGCAAATGGGAGGAGTGGCGTGCCGACTGGTGCTGGGTTGTCGAGGACCAGCCGCAACCTTTCACCGCGCCGCGCGCAACACCTATTATGCGCGGCAAGGATTGGAGCGAGCTGGATTCGGACGACCGCAAGCTCGACGTCGCCCTCATCAGGATTCTCCGTCTTCGGTCAGCGAGGCTGTCCGTCGGAGAGGTGGGCGCAGACTTCCTCCGCCGCCGCATCGCCCCTCTTCAAGATAGGAAGAGGCCAGTCTAGGAGTACAGCAACGCGGCGGACATAATGAGGCTGCGCCCCGGGCTCAACTTCAACTTCACGTCGGTGGAGCTGAAGGGGATGGTCCGGGAGCTATTCAAGCATGACCCGGCCCACCCAGAGTGGTTCAGGGAGCCCCGGGGAGTTGTGCCTCTTTGCAACAGCTCGGCCCAGGATTCCCTTCGCGCCATGATGCCCGCGTGCGACTCGCACGGCGTCGACCGCACGTGGATTCCGCCCAAGCCAGACGTCATCATGAACTTCTTCGACAACCTGGCGGAGGTGGCGAAGAAGAAGGACGAGGCCCAGGGGCTGACGCGGGACACCACCGCGCGAGAGGTAGCATGCATAGCTTCTTGGGCTGAAGAGGCCACCGCAGCCGCAGCGGCCGGGGAGTTCGGCTTCTCGCCCGAGGAGGCGGAGGCCGCGGAGGCGTCCCGCCAGGCGGAGGTGGCGGAGATCTGCAGACTGCTGAAGCTGCCCCCCGACGAGCTCGCCGGGGTTCCCTCTCTGAGGCACTCCGGGATCCAGGGGATCTTGATCGAGGCCGCGGCGAGGGCCACCACCGCCGGAGGACAAGGGGGCACAGCGCAGGACGCTGGGTCCGGCGGGCTTGCCGGGGTGGAGGAGGAGGACGGCGGTGACGACGACTCCGACGGATCTTTGGAGCTCTACGCCGATGACCTTCCCTCAGCGTCGGAGACCTCCTCGTCCCGTGTAAGCCCCAGGCGTTCTCCAGCGAAGCGTCTCCGCAGGACGGCGATGGGGGCAAAGGCGCCGGCCTCCCGGCAACAACCACCCCGCCAAGCGGCACGAGCCTCCCGGGGGAGCCAGGTTGCGACGAGGGCGCCCGGCGCGTCAGCCACGTCAGGGGCGCCCCGTAAGGCAGCGCCGCACGGAAAGGAGCCCTTGGAGGGTGGAGCGGCGGCTCCGCCCGCTCCCCGGGCCCCGGCAACCGTCGGGACCGCCAAGCGCCCGAGGGAGACCTCGCCTCCCGCTCCCCGCGTGACCGCGCGTCAGGTGGAGTTTGATTTCTCCGCCTTGAGCGACGACGACGACGAGGACGAACGGGAGTAAGAGCTTTGAGGTCTTGCATCTTTGTAAACTTTGCCTTGATTGTCGCAGGCTCTGATCTTGTTCCTTATCTTAACTTCAGGACCTTGGCGGGGCGAGTGGCGAAGAAAGCCAAGGCGCCCGTGGTTGAGGTTGTGGGCGACTCGCCCACCGCGGCAACTGGGGGCGTGTCGGAGCCCAGCCTGCCGGATCCGAGCGCTGCTCCGAGGGGCAGCCCCCAGCGTAGCCCCCAGCGCAGCCCCCAGCGTAAGTCTGGGTTCCGTACTTTCGCTCGTCGGGCGTGCTTGAGGGATCGTCCCTGCGCTGGTATCTTGATAATACTGTCTCGTGCAGAGGCGGGGCCGCAGCCGCAGGAGCGTCCAGAAACCGCCCCCGAGGAGCCGCGGGCCCCGCCGTCCCCGTCAAGGCCGAGCCCTCCGGTAAAGGAGAGCATCCCGCCAAGGGCGAGCACTCCGCCGAGGGCGAGTACCCCGCCAGGGGCGGGTAGCCCAGCGAGGGCGGTGACCCCGCCAAGGCAGAGCTCCCCGGCGAGGGAACCCGCCGCTGATGACGTCCGCCAAGGCAAGCTCTGTGACTTAGTCATCTTGGGTTCGTCTTCTTTTTTTTTTGGATGTTTGCTTGAATTTCTTTTGCTCTCTATTCTCCTTCTTCTAGATTCCCCTCCCCCCGAGCGGATGGAGACGGAGGTCATCAACATCGAGGAGGAGGAGGGTGCGCGCGGCGGCAGCGGCGACGCCCCTGCCGCTGAGGACGCGGCGGGAGCTGCCGAGCCATCCGCGCAGGAGATCGCCCCAGCGGCGGACGCAACGGCCGGGGAGGGGGACGGCGGTCGCACTGCCGACCCGGAGGCAGCAGGAGCATCAGGCGCTGCGCCGGCCGCCGACCCCTCCGCCGAAAAGGAGCGGGCGGGTCATTACCTTGAAGCCCCCAATGGCATCTTCATCCAGGTGCCATGGGGCTCTTCTGCGCGGGCCCCCGCGGAGGGCGAGGCCCTTGACAGGGAGGTCCTCGCCTCCGCGGGCCTGAAGATTGTCGAGGCTCCCGGCGGGGCCGAAGAGCCCGAGGAGGAGAAGCTGCTTCGCCGGCTCCTGGCCCTTTACCGGGCCAGGCAGGCGAAGCTTGCTTCCCGGGAGACCCTTGCTGCGGAGGCCGCCGTCGAGATGGAGAAGCGTGCGACGGAGCTCCGCGCCGCCAACCAAGCTGCCCTCCGCGGCGTGGCGGAGGAGCGCGAGAGGCTCGCCGGGGAGTACCAGGAGTGGGTGCTGCAGAAGGCCGACGCCGAAGAGCAGCAGCGGCTCGCCGGGGAGGAGCTGTCCCGGCGAGAGGGAGAGCTTGCCCAGCTGCAGGCCAATCTCAACTCCCACGAGGAGGAACTTGCCGCTCGGGAGCGGGCCCTTGGCGAGGAGCTGGAAGAGGCGAAGGCCGCCGCGGCTGCCGCGGAGACCGCCAGGGAGGAGCTTGCCGCCAAGGTCGCGCAGCTAGAGGAGTCGTTGAAGGCGAGCGCGGAGAGGGTCGGCGCGCTCAATGCGGAGCGGGAGAAGGACGCCCACGCCAACTCCAAACTCCAGGCGCGTCTCTCCAAGCAGGGCGACGAGCTGAAGGCCGCCAAGGACTCCATCGAGGCCCTGGAGTTGAAAGTCTCCGCGCTGGAGGAGGGGCTCCGCAAGGAGCGAAGCTTGGCGGAGAGCGCCAACACTGCGGCCGAGGACTTCCGTCGGACCGTCGCGGTGTGGACCGAGGACCTGGTGTCTTCTGCATCCAACATCGACCAGGAGTTGCTGGCGTTGAAGTTGGAACACCTCATCTACTCCCCGGACCCGGACCTCCCCCACAGCGCCAAGCTCAGCCTCTTCTTCAGAGGGTTCGCGCCGGCTCTTGCGGATCTTCGGAAGAAGATCCCCGCGCAACTGGCCGAGGAGACGCGCCGGGCCTGCACGGGAACCTTGGAGCGTGTGCTGACGAAGATTGTATACCGCAATCCCGGTATAAATCTCATCAACGTTCTTCGCAGCCTGCCGGCCGACGCTGACATGGAGGCGCTGAAGGAGCAGGTCGCCGACATCATCGCCAGAGTGGGCAAGATTTCCAGGATTGAGGGCGACCGCGTAGACTAGGCCTCCTTTATCTTATCTCTTTTTGTCGCTGCACACGGCGTTATGAGCTCATTAGTCACTGTGATAAGTTACGTAAGGTTTTTACCTTATCTGAACCAATCAGTGCATTGTTATCTTCCTCGTCCTGGCCCTTTACTTTGTATGCTTTTCACCCTATGCTTCCGGGGAACTTTCCGGCAAGGAGCCCTTGGGCTTATAGCAGCCTGCCGGCCAAGGCCTCGCCGGGAAGTAACCTCGCCGCAGCCAGTCGCAATCGCGCTCAGCTTGTTGAGTGAGCTCGGAAACGAAACAAGGGCGCGACGCTCATCGCAGCTCACTTAAATCGTTGAGCGTACTCGAAACAAGGTGAGGGTGCGGCTGGCCGCGGGTAGGTTCCGCCGCGCACAGGTTTTCCATACAAAGTGTGACTGTTCAAGGAAGACAACCGAAAATTAAGAATCTGAACTGCTCAAATTCTAATGACTTAGCTTATGTATAACGCTCGTTCCTCAACGAGGCTTCTTTTTCTTGGACAGCGCTTGGTTCCAGCATTTGGTTCCTCTCCCATCTCCTTCCCCCGGCAAACTTTGTGCGCGAGGAACGCTCCCTCTGTCTAAGAGGCAAGGAAAATAAAGAGGGAAGCAAGCACACGGCCTTTCGGCGTGCTGATGCTTACTGGACATGCATGTTACGCAGGATGCCAAATAATACATGCAAATAACGAAGAGGAGCATGTAAAAGGCAAAAAGCGCAAAGCATAGGAGCTTTCACTGATGCGCGGGGTCTGCGCCCGCCCCTGCGTCAAGGATCACATGCAACTGCGGCAAGACTTGGGCAGGGAGGTTGGTTGACGGAACGGGTTCCGGCAACCGCGCTGGCGAAACTCCTCCCACGGTTGGCGTCGACTCGTTTGGATCTCGGCGGACGAAACACGCCGAAGAACGAGGTCGCCTTTTTCGCGGCTTCCGGCGCTAACCGCTGCGGCTACAGGAGCGGCGCAGGATTCGCTGGAGGCGAGCGATTCGCCCAGCGGCCGGAAGGCGGTCCTCCTCAAGGAGCAGCTGCTTCTTGCCCGAACTCTGCGTGAGTGGGTACTCGAGGAGGGCCGTGCACGATTCCGTAGGGAGGAATGCCTCCGCCCCGCGGAGCGGGGCGGAAAGGTACCTGTCCATACCTGAACTTACCAGTGATCGCCTGAATCAGATCCGCACAACCTCGACGCGACCCCCTACCTGGCGCGCCAAAGATGTCGGGGCGGACGGCGTCCCCCGCGACCACCTATGGGGCCGGAGCCCCTTTCGTTGTCCGGTGAGGGGGGCGGAGGGAGCACGGAGAGCAGATCGAGGCGAGCACACGGGCGGTTTACCCAGGTTCGGGCCGCGATGGACGCGTAAAACCCTACTCCTGCTTGGTTGTATTGAACTGGGGGGCTCGGGAGCTTGAAGAGCTAGCTACACCGAGCGTATGGCTGTCTGGATTGCGAATCTCCGAACCTCCGAACCCGGAACCCCCTCTACGTTGCACACGGGCCTCCTTTTATAGCGCAAAGGGGTCACCGACAGGTGTCAACGTAAGAGAAAGGGGTAAAAGTGTAAAAGGGGTGGAAGTTGTAACAGTGCGGGAACAGTGGCGCTGCAGCGCGGCACAGTGTTATCATACCTACTTCTGACGGTAGGGGACAAGGGCATTAAATGCCCGTCACGGTCGCCCGGACAGCACCGAGGCGGACCGTTAGGTGCGCCACCGCTCGCCACGATGGTGGCTGCATGCCACCGCATGCCCCAGGCTGCGCGGTGCCCCGCCACGTGCCCTTGGGGGAAGCCCCGGAGCGACGCGTGGGCGGGCGAGCTGGAGCGCAGCCCTGAGGTGGCGATTTGCCGCGGCAAGTGGCTTGCCGCGGGGGTCGTCTTCCTGTGCCTGATAGCTTGCCGGCTATCAGGCCTTGCCGGGGCGCGTGGCGCGCCGTGGCGGGCTTCTCTTGTGGTGCCTGGGTTCGGCCTTCCCGACAAGCTCCTCTTGTCGGGGTCTCGATCTTCTGTCTCTTATACTTTGTTCTTGGATGGTATTACATGGGCTCAGTCGTCCCGGCAAGCTCCTCTTGCCGGGGTCTTGTCTTCTTGGCCCGGCAAGCTCCTCTTGCCGGGGGCCTTGTCTTGAATGCTTGGTCTTCTCTTGGCGCTTCCTGGGCGGGCCTCGCCGCAGGGTGCTACAACTGCCCGTGCACAAGTCTGGGGTACTAAGGTACCCCTACCTTAGTACACCGACAGTTCTGTTTAGTAATAAATAATCCATCTAGCTTCTTTTTAGATGTGGTTTTGTGTTTTAATTAGTGTTTGTGCCAAGTAGAACCTTTGGGAAGACTTGCGTGAAGTCTTTATGATCATGCTGTAAACAACAGAAACTTTAGCGCTGACAAGATTAGCTTCAACTTTTTACTAGAGAGCTCTATAAAGTTGATTCTTTTTGTAGATGACTACTAGACAAATTCCTCAGGTCCAACAATTTATTTTAGAATTTTTGGAGTTCCAGAAGTATATGTTTGATACAGATTACTACAGACTGTTCTGTTTTTGACAGATTCTGTTTTCATTGTGTTGCTTGCTTATTTTGATGAATCTATGGCTACTAAAATAGTTTATAAACCATAGAGAAGTTGGAATACTGTAGGTTTAACACCAATATAAATAAAGAATGAGTTCATTACAGTACCTTGAAGAGGTGTTTTGATATCTTTCGCTAACGGAGCTTACGAGTTTTCTGTTAAGTTTTTGTGTTGTGAAGTTTTCAAGTTTTGGGTAAAGATTTGATGGACTACGGAATAAGGAGTTTGGGGATGCCCCGGAAGGCCTCCCCTCTTTCGTCTTCGTTTATCGGTAACTTTACTTGGAGCTATATTTTTCTTCACCAGATGATATGTGTTTTGCTTGGAGCGTCATTTTATTTTCTTTTGTTTTGCTTGCTGTTTGAATAAAATACCAAGATCTGAAAGTCTTAAACAGGAGAGTCTTCACATAGTTGCATAATTATTCGACTACTCATTGATCTTCACTTATATCTTTCAGAGTAGTTTGTTGTTTGCTCTAGTGCTTCACTTATATCTTTTAGAGCACGGTGATGGATTTGTTTTGATCTCTCATGCTTCACTTAGATTATTTTGAGAGTTTTAAATAGCATGGTAATTGCTTAAATAATCCTAATATGCTAGGTATTCAAGATTAGTAAAAACTTTCTTATGAGTGTTTTGAATACTAAGAGAAGTTTCATGCTTGATGATTGTTTTGAGATATGGAGGTAGTGATATTAAAGTTGTGCTAGTTGAGTAGTTGTGAATTTGAGAAATACTTGTGTTGAAGTTTGCAAGTCCCGTAGCATGCACGTATGGTAAATGTTATGTAACAAATTTGAAACATGAGGTGATCTTTGATTGTACTCCTTATGAGTGGCGGTCGAGGACGAGCGATGGTCTTTTCCTACCAATCTATCCCCCTAGGAGCATGCGCGTAGTGCTTGGTTTTTGATAACTTTTAGATTTTTGCAATAAGTATGTGAGTTCTTTATGACTAATGTCGAGTCCATGGATTATATGCACTCTCACCCTTCCATCATTGCTAGCCTCTTCGGTACCGTGCATTGCCCTTTCTCACATTGAGAGTTGGTGCAAACTTCGCCAGTGCATCCAAACCCCGTGATATGATACGCTCTTAAACACATAAACCTCCTTATATCTTCCTCAAAACAGCCACCATACCTACCTATTATGGCATTTCCATAGCCATTCCGAGATATATTTCCATGCAACTTTCCACCGTTCCGTTTATTATGACACGCATCATCATTGTCATATTGCCTTGCATGATCATGTAGTTGACATAGTATTTGTGGCAAACCCACCGTTCATAATTCTTTCTTACATGTCACTCTTGATTCATTGCATATCCCGGTACACCGTCGGAGGCATTCATATAGAGTCATACTTTGTTCTAGTATCGAGTTGTAATCATTGAGTTGTAAATAAATAGAAGTGTGATGATCATCATTTAATAGTGCATTGTCCCAATAAAAAAAGAGAGAGAAAGGCCAAAAAAAGGCCCAAAAAAAGAGAATAAAAAGGGGCAATGCTACTATCCTTTTTTTCCACACTTGTGCTTCAAAGTAGCACCATGATCTTCATGATAGAGAGTCTCTTGTTTTGTCACTTTCATATACTAGTGGGAATTTTTCATTATAGAACTTGGCTTGTATATTCCAACAATGGGCCTCCTCAAGTGCCCTAGGTCTTCGTGAGCAAGCAAGTTGGATGCACACCCACTTATTTTCTTTTGTTGAGCTTTCATACATTTATAGCTCTAGTGCATCTGTTGCATGGCAATCCCTACTCCTTGCATTAACATCAATCGATGGGCATCTCCATAGCTCATTTATTAGCCTCGTTGATGTGAGACTTTCTCCTTTTTTGTCTTCTCCACATAACCCCCATCATCATATTCTATTCCACCCATGGTGCTATATCCATGGCTCACGCTCATGTATTGCGTGAAGGTTTATAAAGTTTGAGATTACTAAAGTATGAAACAATTGCTTGGCTTGTCATCGGGGTTGTGCATGATGAGAGCATTCTTGTGTGACGAAAATGGAGCATGACTAAACTATATGATTTTGTAGGGATGAACTTTCTTTGGCCATGTTATTTTAAGAAGACATAATTGCTTAGTTAGTACGCTTGAAGTATTATTATCTTTATGTCAATATGAAATTTTATCTTGAATCTTTTGGATCTGAATATTCATACCACAGTTAATAAGAATTACATTGAAATTATGCCAAGTAGCACTCCGCATCAAAAATTCTGTTTTTATCATTTACCTACTCGAGGACGAGTAGGAATTAAGCTTGGCGATGCCTGATACGTCTCCAACGTATCTATAATTTTTTTTGCTCCATGCTATATTATCTCCTGTTTTGGACAATATTGGGCTTTATTATCCACTTCTATATTGTTTTTGGGACTAACTTATTAACCGGAGGCCCAGCCCGGAATTGCTGTTTTTTTGCCTATTTCAGAGTTTCGAAGAAACGGAATATCAAACGGAGTCCAAACGGAATGAAACCTTCGGGAACGTGATTTTCTAACTGAACGTGATCCAGGAGACTTGGACCCTAAGTCAAGGAAGCTTCGAGGAGGGCACGAGGTAGGGGGCGCGCTCACCCCCCCAGGGCACGCCCTCCACCCTCGTGGGCCCCTCGTGGCTCCCCTGACGTACTTCTTCCTCCTATATATACCCATATACCCTAAAACGATTGAAGAACAAAATAGATCGGGAGTTCTGCCGCCGCAAGCCTCTGTAGCCACCAAAAGTCAATCGGGACCCTGTTTTGGCACCCTTCCAGAGGGGGAAACCCTCACCAGTGGCCATCTTGATCATCCCGGCGCTCTCCATGACGAGGAGGGAGTAGTTCACCCTCGGGGCTGAGGGTATGTACCAGTAGCTATGTGTTTGATCTCTCTCTCTCTCTCTCGTGTTCTTGATTTGGCACGATCTTGATGTATCACGAGCTTTCCCATTATAGTTGGATCTTATGTTTCTTCTCCCCCTCTACTCTCTTGTAATGGATTGAGTTTTCCCTTTGAAGTAATCTTATCGAATTGAGTCTTTAATGACTTGAGAACACTTGATGTATGTCTTGCCATGAGTATCTGTGGTGACAATGGGATATCACATGATTCACTTGATGTATGTTTTGGTGATCAACTTGCGGGTTCCGCCCATGAACCTATGCATAGGGTTTGGCACACATTTTCGTCTTGATTCTCTGGTAGAAACTTTGGGGCACTCTTTGAGGTTCTATGTGTTGGTTGAATAGATGAGTCTGAGATTGTGTGATGCATATCGTATAATCATACCCACGGATACTTGAGGTGACATTGGAGTATCTAGGTGACATTAGGGATTTTGGTTGATTTGTTTCTTAAGGTGTTATTCTACTACGAACTCTAGGGCTGTTTGTGACACTTATAGGAATAGCTCAATGGATTGATTGGAAAGAATAACTTTGAGGTGGTTTCGTACCGTACCATAATCTCCTTGTTTGTTCTCCGCTATTAGTGTCTTTGGAGTGACTCTTTGTTGCATGTTGAGGGATAGTTATATGATCCAACTATGTTATTATTGTTGAGAGAAGTTACACTAGTGAAAGTATGAACCCTAGGCCTTGTTTCCTATCATTACAAAAACCTATATCTACCATCCATATTGCACTTGTATCACGATCTCTTCGCCGAACTAGTGCACCTATACAATTTACCATTGTATTGGGTGTGTTGGGGGCACAAGAGACTCTTTGTTATTTGGTTGCAGGGTTGCTTGAGAGAGACCATCTTCATCCTACGCCTCCCACGGATTGATAAACCTTAGGTCATCCACTTGAGGGAAATTTGCTACTGTCCTACAAACCTCTGCACTTGGAGGCCCAACAACGTCTACAAGGAGAAGGTTGCATAGTAGACATCACCGCTATTCTCCCTCTTTGTGTAAACCTTGCATATTATGAGAGAAAATGCATAAGAATTACTCCAAAAAGCATTATTATGCATAAAAGCATTATAAATAATAGTAGGAAATCATGATGCAAAATGGTCATACCAATGCTCCTTCTGGATGTCTGACTCAGTGACTTTCAGCATCGCGAATAGCTCGAAGACTAACTTGTTCATCCCTTGCATGTTAGAGTTCAACACAAAGCTCTTGAAGAACTGTGTCGGTGACAGTCTCTGGCGGGAGCTCAAATCCCAACTCAGCGACACGGTTGTAGTACCCAGACATTCTGAGTATGTGCTCACGGACAGACCTGTTCTCCTCCATCTGGCAGGCATAGAACTTATCTGAGGTCTCATACCTCTCGATCCAGGCATTGTTCTCAAAGATAAACTTCAACTCCTGGAACATCTCATATCCTCCATGACGTTCAAAATGCCTCTGAAGGCCCGGCTCTAAGCCATACAACATGGCACACTGAACAATTGAGTAGTCATCAACACACGACTGCCAGGCGTTCACAACGTCTACATTTGCTAGAGGGGGTCGTGTACCAAGCGGTGCATCAAGGACATAAGACTTTTGGGCATCCGTGAGGATAATCATCAGCTTACGGGCCCAGTATACAAAGTTGCTTCCATCATCTTTCATCTTAACTTTCTCTAGGAACGCAATGAAATTCAGGGGAGCTACTATGCGAGCAATTGATCTACAACATAATTCGCAAAGATAGTTTAGACTATTTTTCATGATGAATGAGTTCAATTAATTATATTACCTAAGAACCCCACTCAAATCAACATCCCTCCGGTTGTCCGAGTGTAATACGATCCAAATTCACCAACCCAAGTTCAATCATAACGTGAGATGAGGTCGTTTGTATGGTGAACATCTCCATGTTGATCATATCTACTATATGGCTCGTGTTCGACCTATCGGTCTCTTGTGTTCCGTGGACATCTCTATACATGCTAGGCTTGTCAAGTTTAACCCAAGTGTTCCGCATGTGCAAAACCGGTTTGCACCCGTTGTATGCGAACACAGAGTCTATCACACCCGATCATCACGTGGTGCTTCGAAACGATGAACTTTCGCAACGACGCACACTTGGGGGGAACACAATTTTATGTTGAAATTTTAGTGAGGGATTACCTTATAATGCTACCATCGTCCTAAGCATTATAAGAGGCATAAAAGGATTAACATCACGTGCAGATCATAAGTGACATGATATGGCCATCATCTTGTGCTTTTGATCTCCATCGTCACCGACATGACACCATGATCTCCATCATCGTGTCGCCATCGGGGTTGTCACACCAACCATGCTTCTATGATTATTGCTACCATTTAGTGATAAAGTAAAGCATTACATAGCGCTTAATGATTGACACACAGGTCATACAATAATTAAGACAACCCTATGGATCCTGTCGGCTGCCGTATTCATCGACATGCAAGTCTCATGATAAACTATACAAAACATGATCATCTCATACATCAAATATATCTCATCATGTCTTTGGCCATATCACATCACAACATACCCGGCAAAAACAAGTTAGACGTCCTCTAATTGTTGTTGCATGTTTTACGTGGCTGCTATGGGTATCTAGCAAGAACGATTCTTACCTACGCCAAGCCACAATGGTGATATGCAAGTTGCTATTTAACCTGCTACAAGGACCGCCTTTGTCAAATCCGATACAATTAAGGTGGGAGAGACATACACCCGCAAACCATCTTTATGCAACAAGTTGCATGTCAGTTGATGGAATAGGTCTCATGTACGTGGACATGTAAAGTTGGTCCGGGAATGTGATAGCCTGGATTATTAGGGATGATAGACTACTCATATCAATAAGGAATTCCTTCTTTTCCGGAAGCCCATTCAGGCAGAACTCCAAAGTTAAGCATGCTCAGCTTGGGGTAATTTCAGGATGGGTGACCGACCGGGAAGTTGCTCCCGGGTGCACACAAGTGAGGACAAATGCGCAGAAAAGACTAGTATTAATCTATGGGGCCAGTCTAGATCCCATCAGGAGTAACGACCACCGGCGGGCGTGTCCTTGGCTTGATAAGTTGGTATCAGAGCCGACCCTTGCGGTTACACGGATGTTTGCGGACAGGTGCACGGTCATGTTGTGCATGACGTTTGTGACCCATCGTGGCACACGTGTCGGACTGGAAGCACAAACATATGTGCCAAGAGGGAACGTTCCTGTGGCCCGACGAGGACGTCGGTTCCTCTGAGTGGGGGTGTATGTGATAGTCTAGCTTATTAGGGATGATAGATTACACATATTAAATAAGGAATTCCTTCTTTTCCGGAAGCCCATTCAGACAGAACTCCAAAGTTAAGCGTGCTCAGCTTGGGGTAATTTTAGGATGGGTGACCGACCGGGAAGTTGCTCCCGGGAGCGCACGAGTGAGGACAAAGTGCGCATAAAAGACTAGTATTGATCTGTGGGGCCAGTCTAGATCCTGCCAGGAGTAACAACCATCGGTTGGTGTGTCCGGGGCGTTACAGGGGCGCTTCATCCCACAATACCGCTAAATCAAGAAAAGACTAAGGAAGGAAGTAATCTGAATATCACGCCCACAAACTCCTTTTTGTTCTACTCTTGATGTCATCTACGCAAGACCTAGCTCATGATGCCACTATTGGGGAACATCACATAGGAAACAAAAATATTCCTACGCTCATCAAGATCAATCTAGGAGATGAACATCTACGAGTGGGGAGATTAGATTGTTAAGCGGAAGCATTAAGAAATGCGGTAGATGTAGTCGAACGTCTTCGCGATCCAATGACTATCCGTCCACGAACTCCCGATCCATGCGCCGAACGGACGGCACATCACTACTAGGGAAAAGCCTATACACAGAATCTTACCAGCAGCGCGCTTTAAAATCAGGCGCTGCTGCTAAGTAGCAGTAGCGCGGGTTTTTAACTCTCGCTACTACTAAGTTGATAGCAGTAGCGCTGGTTTTTAACCTTCGCTACTACTAAGCGGTCTCTACCGTGCCCCCCGGGACATGCCATAGTAGTAGCGCGAGTTTTTAACCCTCGCTACAACTAAGTTGATAGCAGTAGCACTGGTTTTTACCCCTCGCTACTACTAAGCGGTCTCTACCGTGCCCCTGGGCCATGCCATAGTAGTAGCGAGGGTTATAAACCCGCGCTACTACTAAGTTTTTAGCCCTCGCTACTACTAAGAGGTCTCAACCGTGCCCCTCCGAGACATGCCATAGTAGTAGCGAGGGGTAAAATCCCTCGCTACTACTAAAGGTCCCATTTTGAAACTCTACCCCCCTGATCACCTTTTCGGTTTTGTAAAAAGCAAAAGAAAATGATAAAAACTTCAAAAATTAAAATCCTTCGAGATGTAGTTATGTTACTACATCTACTAGTTAGGTAAATTTAAAAACTTAAATTTGGACATGTTTTGCAAAAAGTTTAGGGAAAATGTAAAACGGCTATAACTTTTGCATACGATGTTAGAAAAAAACGTATAATATATCAAAATGTTTCAAATATTAAAATCCTTCGAGATGTAGTTATGTTACTACATCTACTAGTTAGGAAAATTTAAAAACTTAAATTTGGACATGTTTTGCAAAAAGTGCAGGGAAAATGTAAAACGGCTATAACTTTTGCATACGATGTCAGAAAAAAACGTATAATATATCAAAATGTTCAGCATGAAAATGCGCATCCGATGGAGACCGTCTACGGCCTGTTTGAAAATTTTTAGAATCCTCAAATTCTAAAAGGAAAAAAAGTGATGCTCAAAATTTCAGTTTTTTTTAAATTTTGGTCAAATCTGGTCAAACTGTGGTCAAACTACTTATTCAAGAAGTATTAGTGTTACTAAATAATTATTCAAGAATATTAGTGTTACTAAATAGTTATTTCAGTTTTTTGGATCTTTGGTCAAATCTGGTCAAACTTTGGTCAAAATGTGGTCAAACTACTTATTCAAGAAATATTAGTGTTACTAAATAATTATTGTTTTTTAGAACAATAGTTTTAAACTCAAACAGTGAAATGTGTGACTTCATGCTCAAGCTAAACTCCCGAGGGTTAATAGGATTGACATCTTACTATTGTCAGGAAAACAACAAGTGCAGACTTGGAATCGAGGGAGAATAGAACCCGGAAGTTAAGCGTGCTCAGGCCGGAGTAGTGAGAGGATGGGTGACCGTACGAGAAGTTAGATGATTTGGAATGATGAGGGGTGATTAGAGATTAATTGAGCAGCGATGAGGGGTGATTGGAGATTAGATGTTAAAATAATTCAGAAATTTGAAAATTCGGGCAAAAAAATCGAAAAAAAATTCAATTTTTCAGATTTCAAAGCACGGGTTAGTAGTAGCGCGGGTTTTTACCCACGCTACTACTAACGCACGTAGTAGTAGCACGGGTTGCACCCGCGCTGCTGCTATACGTTAGCTGTAGCGCCTTATTAGTAGCGCCGGCCCCCGCGCTACTAATAGGCCCAAAACCCGCGTTGCTGCTAGGGTTTTCCCTAGTAGTGCATCCGTGTTCAACACACGTATGGCTTGATGACGCCTTCACCTCCTTGATCCAGCGAGCGATGGCGAAGTAGTAGATCGAGTCCTCCGGCAGCACGTCCGGATCACTCCGGAGTACCTTGTCACATCTGGGATCTCATCTAGGACGCCGAACAACCTTCGGTTACCACCATAACAACTCAACTATATTTATATCATCACCAAACGTTAAGTGTGTAGACCTTGGGGGTTCGAGAACTATGCAGACATGACCGAGACACCTCTACGGCCAATAACGAATAGCGGGACCTGGATGTCCATATTGGTTCCTACATATTCTACGAAGATCTTTATCGGTTCGAATCTTGGTGTCAAGGATTCAGATAATCCCGTATGTAGTTCCCTTTGTCCATTGGTATGTTACTTGCCCGAGATTCGATCATCGGTATCACCATACCTAGTTCAATCTCGCTACCGACAAGTCTCTTTACTTGTTCCATAATACAAGATCCTGTGGATAACCCATTAGTCACATTGCTTGCAAGCTCATTGCGTGATGATGTATTACCGAGTGGGCTCTGAGATACCTCTCCGTCATACGGAGCAACAAATCCTAGTCCTGATCCATGCAAACTCAAAAGACACCCTAGGAGATACCTGTAGAGCACCTTTATAGTCACCCAGTTATGTTGCGATGTTTGGTACACACAAGGTACGTATTCCTCCGGTGTCAGTGAGTTGCGTGATCTCATGGTCATAGGAACATATACTTGAAATGCAGAAAAAGATAGCAATAAACTTGATACGATCATATGCTATGTTTATAGTTTGGGTCTTGTCCATCACATCATTCTCCCAATGATGTGATGCCATTATCAAATGACAACTCATGTGTATGGCTAGAACTACAACCATCTGTGATCAACGAGCTAGTCCGGTAGAGGCTCACTAGGGACATGTTGTTGTCTATGTTTCCACACATGTATTTGAGTTTCCGGTCAATAAAATTATAGCATGGATAATAAATAATAATCATGAACAAGGAAGTATAATACTAACCACTTTATTATTGCCTCTAGGGCATATTTCCAACAATGCCTTTGTGCAAATTTTTCATTTCTTACGTAGGCTAGAACCTCCCATGGTGTGTTTTGATTTATATGTTGAACATCATGAGATTCCACTCGTGAAGTTTTGTGAGACATGTTTGATTCCTTCTAATGGGGAATGAGGGAGCCTCCACCGGAGGAATTTGAGGGTTTCTCCATACTTTAACCGTGGGAGAAGAGAGATGCATGTCGAGAGCCTGAGCTCCTAGTTTACATTTTTCCTGTTGTGCAATTTTGCATTATTCATAGTGAAATCCTTGACTGCTAGGGAGGAAGGTGGTACGCTCAGTGCCCCTGCCCTCGCCATTTTACTCGTGCATTTCACAATGATAATACTTATAGCCTTAGAGCCATCACTGCACGCTGTCTGCACACTAATAGGACTAGGGGCAAGATTCATGGTGGCATTTATGCTACTCGTTTAGCGAGACATTTTCATGTTGATATACGCCACCATGATTATTTGTTGCCTAGGATTTACTTAGACCACTAGGCTATGGTAGATAACCCCTTTATTGATGCCCCTGAGCCTCCTCACCACATTTGTTATAACTTGGTTTTTAGTGAGAATAATCGTGATATTATTTCGTTGCCTGCACTTGCTTTGTCTGACTCTCATGCCAGGGACGGATACACCGCCATGCCACTGGACGTCACTGCATACCAAACGTGTAGGTTGCGGCAGAGGACGAGGCCCAAAATTGGGATTCTCAAGTGCCACTGCCTCAACACTTTCATACCGGACCATATGGCTACTACGAGTGTGTCGGGGATATCTGGCCTCCACGAGCACCTATGGGGACGGAGCCCCTTGTCGGTTCGGCGGGGGCGGAGGATGCACAAAGAGCAGATCGAGGCGACACACACACACACACACACAACGATTTTACCCAGCTTCGGGCCGCATGGACGCGTAAAACCCTACTGCTGCATGTCTGGTTGATTCGGGTTCTTGCTCTGGAGCGCAAGAAGCTACAGTAAGCTTGAGCTGGACGTAGGCGAGGGCCTATTGGGTCCGATCCCCCCTCTGCGTGCGCATGGGCCTCCTTTTATATGCCAAGGGGTTTCCCACAGGGAGCGACGCAGGTGAGGGTAAAAATGGCAAGGGATTGTGTGAATAGTGGCCGCACAGTGCTATCGCACCTAACTCTGACGGCGGGGGACAAAGGCATTAAATGCCCGTCTGGATAGCCTGACCAGTGCCGAGGCGGACCGTTAGGAGCGCCTCCGCTCGCCACGGGGGCGACTCTGCCAACGTCGCATGCCACCGCGCATCTCAGGTTGCGCGGCGCCTCGCCACGTGCCTCCGGGGAAGCCCCAGAGCGACGCGTGGGCAGGTGAGCTGGAGCGCGGGCCTGATGTGGTGGTTTTCCGCGGCAAGTGGCTTGCCGCGGTAGTTGCCTTGCCGCCCGCCAGGCCTTGCCGGGCGCGCGGCGCGCCGCGGCGAGCTTCTCTTGGGGTGCCCTGGGCTTGGCCGTCCCGGCGAGCTCCTCCCGCCGGGGCCTTGGTGCTTCGGCTTAGTCGTCCCGGCAAGCTCCTCTTGCCGGGGCCTTGTCGCCTTGGCCCGGCAAGCTCCTCTTGCCGGACCTTGCCTTCTCGACCCGGCAAGCTCCTCTT
This sequence comes from Aegilops umbellulata, assembly GCA_032464435.1. Taxonomy (NCBI): domain Eukaryota; kingdom Viridiplantae; phylum Streptophyta; class Magnoliopsida; order Poales; family Poaceae; genus Aegilops; species Aegilops umbellulata. The sequence continues at coordinate 15,817,478 of CP136060.1, read as the reverse complement.
GCCGGGGCTTGGTCTTCTAGGCTCGATCACTTGGCCTTCGTCCGGCCCGGAAAGGGCCGTGGAGACTCTCGTCGCTCCCCTGGCAGGCCTTGCCGCGGGAGGCTACTACTGCCCGTGCACAAGTTCGGGGTACTAAGGTACCCCTACTTTAGTACACCGATAGGAGCCCCCAGGTCTGGGCCATACACGATGCCGAGCGTTGTTGGGCCAGACCCTAACAGTGCACGGGCACGCGTGGCCTGGGTCGCGCTGCTCCTTAACTCCGTGCTCGTCGCGCCCTCCCCAAGTGGCGCGCGCTTATCGCGGCGTCATGGGGGGGGCGAGGCGTGCGAGGCGTGCGTGACGTGGGCGGCGTGCGCGGGACGGAGGCCCGCAGGCATGCGTCACGTCGTGCACGATCTCTTTATCTGGGAAGGCGGAGCGTCCGCCCCCGCTCCTTCCCCCTTTATAAGCGGAGGGGAACAGGGGCAGCTCGCCATTCCACCGATTGCTGTTCCTCGAAAATCTCCGCCGCCTCCTCCTTGCTAGAGAAAGCAGCGATTTGCTCTCGCAGCCCCCGGCGCCGCCAACGCCGACAACTCCCCCTCCCCGTTTCGGCCATGGCCCCGAAGAGCGACAAGGCGAAGGGGAAGGCCGTGAAGTCGGCCGAGGCGCTGCGGCTGGAAGCGCTTCGGAAGGAGACGGCGACGTTCCCTCCTCAGCTTGACGCGCTGAGGCTGAAGAACGAATTCCTCCTCTTCTGGTCGATGGCGACGCGAGCGCACCCGCGCACGCGAGTTCTTCCCGCCATCGCCCAGAAGATGTACCCGACCGGGTATCCTTTCTTCGCCGTGTTCTTCCTCTGCGGGCTCTGCCCGCCTTTTTCTGAGTTCTTCTGCGACATCATGCACACCTACAACCTCCACCTCCTTGACTTCACCCCCAACGCCGTTCTGACAATGGCGGTTTTCGCACACCTTTGCGAGAAATTTGTCGGAGTCCGCCCCAACGTAGCCCTCTTCCGGCACTTCTTTACTCCCCGGGTGGAGAAAGGAGAGCCGCTGTCCGGCGGAGTAGCTTGGGTCTCCAGGACCGGCAAGAAAGAGGCCTACTTGGAGGGGGAGCTCCGTGGCAGATGGGAGGAGTGGAGGGCCGAGTGGTGCCTGATCGTCGAGGAGAATCCACCGCCGTTCACCGCCGTGCGGCGAACTCCAGTGGTGCGCGGCCGCGACTGGAGCGACCTGGCCCCGGACGATGCCAAGCTGAAGATTGCCGCCACCCGCATCCTGCGCCTCAGGTTTGCCGGGCTCACCGTCGGCGCCGTCGGCGCGGATTTCCTTCGTCGGCGTATCACCCCCCTGCAGGAGAGGGGGAAACCCGCTTGGGAATTCCAAAACGCGGCGGACATCATGAGGCTGCGTCCGGGCCTCAACTACAACTTCACCGTTCTGGAGCTCGACGGTGTCACATCCCACCTAGCTCATGCATTAGAGTGTGCATCATGTTTACTTTTGACAGAAATTTGAAGTGGGGAAGGCAGAACCCCCAGCACCCCTCCTGAAATCAACTAGGGTTTGCTAAAAATATTTTCAATGAACCTGAAATGCCCTTCTAAAATGTTCACCCTCTTTGTCTTGGTTTAAAACCTCTGGCAAAAATGGTGCATATTTTTCTAGGTCAACAGAAGGTCATTGAATTAATGCATTAGTATTTGAATTTGGGCATTTAAGATTTAAAGAATATTTCTAATGCTCAAATATTTCCAAACCAAAATGTTCCTTGCTGGAAATATTCCAACTAAGGACCAGGTGCAGTTTGGTGATTTTTGGAGTTGCTCTAATATTTTTAAGAAGTCCACAAAGTTGCAGAAAAATAGAAAAGGAAAATAAAAAGGAAAACTTACCTGGCGCCTGCCAACCGGCCCACCTGCCGGCCCAGCCCAGCTGCCGCGCCAGCGAGCTGCTTGGCTCGGCCAGGCAGGCACGCAGGTGCTCGACGCCGGCACCAGCAAGCGCCACGCAGCTCCCCGCCGCCCTGCTTCACCTCCTCGCCGCCCTGCTGCCCTGGACACGCTCCACGTCGTCGCCCCGAGCCCCTGGACACGCCATTCGCCTCTGCCTCGCCTCCCTCGCTCCCCTTCGCCATGGCCGACGCCACCGCCGCGCTCTCCGTCGTCCCCACGCCACCCGACCGTGTCCACGAGCTCCGCCACCCTCTTCTTCTTCGAGCAAGACGAGCCCCGAGCGCTCGCGTGCCCCGTAGCCACCGCACCGACCCCGCCCGAGTCCACCGTCGCCGGAGATCCCCTTCAACGCCGTCGCCGCACCAGCTCGTCCCCGACCACGCCGTCTGGCTCTGCGAGTTCGCTGTGAGCATAGCCACCTCCCCATCCTCTCCGTTCTTCTTCCCGTGCCCTACAACGTGCGCACGAAGCTCGCCCGCACGCGCCGCCACGGAGCTCGTCGCCGACGAGGCTCCGGCCACCCAACGGCCGCACCACCTTGTCCACTAGCCTCACCGCACACCCAGGGGTCCAACGCATCACTCCACGCGCCTCGCCGTGCCCCGTAGCCCCGGTTTCACTTTCACCCGAGCCCCGGCGCCGCCAAACTCGTCGCCGGCGCCAACTCCGGCCACCCCGACCCCAACCAACTCCACCAAGAGTTGCGGGTCAGCTCCAGCTTCACGTAGATGCCCTCCGCGCCCCATTTGGTGGCCGGAACGGCCAAATCCACTTGCTCCGCCGCGTCTGGCCTCGCCGGCGGCTAGACGCCGGCGAGTTGACCCTTGACCGTTGACAGGTGGGCCCTCGTTGACTCCCCTGAGTCAATGACAGGTGGGCCCCCCCTGTTAACTTTTTGGATTAGTTCTAATTAAAATTAATTAGTTAAACTAACTACTGACATGCGGGTCCCACTGGTCAGTTTGACCTGGACGACCCCGTTGACCCCTGACGTCACGCTGACCTCATGCTGACGCAATTAATTAATTACTGGATTTATTCTTATATAGGAAAATCCAGAAAATAGTTCAAACTTCAAAAATTCATAGAAAATTATCTGTAACTCCAAATGCAAAGTTCTATATATGAAAAATGATCAGAAAAATCCAAGCTATCCATTGGTGCTGGTTTCATGCATGTCAGAACAAGTTAAACCCACTGTTTAGGCATTACAAGATGATACACTAATATGATCTTAATAAATGAGTTTCCATTTGAATCTTTGGTTCAAATGGGTTCATTCCCTTCTGGTTTAACTTACACTAGGTCAGGACACATTCATATTGCCATGTCATAGCATGCATCATATTGTTGCATATCGCCATGTATTGATTTTGTTCCGATGTGTTCATCGTGGTAGGTTCTGCCTCCGAGGATATCTCCGCGTATCCAACTGAAGGGCAGTATCCCACGACCACTCCATCAGGCAAGCAACCCATTGATCATTCCGATACAAACCCATGTTCTCACTTCTGCTCTCGTTTACTGCATTAAGACAACGCGTTTCAAACTGCTGTGTGTTGCGGTAGTTGAACCCACTTCCTTTGCATGACCTGTCATTGCCACAGTAACTAGATGAAACCCACTAGCATGTGTAGGAGTTGATTGAGCCATTACATGTGTGTGTGTGTTCCTACCATGCTATGCTTGCTATGCTTAGAGTTGTGTCAGGTCTGGCTCATCGGGATGATGATCCGGAGTGAAAAGTTGTATCGTTGTCAATGGTGTGGAAGTGTTGAACACGATTTGGTAAAGGAATCGATGGAAGGCCATGTAGGAGTACATGGTGGGTTGTTTCATTGAGGCCGTCCTTAAGAACTGAGATCTGTGTGTGTGATTTAAGACTCAGCTACTACCACGCATTGGGCCCGAAACCAATGGACCCTCTCGGCTTCTTGATCACGCTTGTCCTCTGTCCAGGAGTTGCAAAGTAGTTTTTGGTGTTTGTAGCATGCTGGGGGCCGCACGCGGCGCTGACCATCGGGGTGGGCTGTGTTGCGGTAGGCACGTGGCCGGGTCAGCCGGGCGCCCGTTTGGTGTCTCGGAACCCTGTTCACATTGTTCGGGGCCGTTAGTGGGAACCTCGGCCGGACTCCCTGCGGATGGAACCCGAATAGGCGATAAACCTGGACTAGAGACTTGAGTGTTTAGGTAGGCCGTGGCCGACACCCTCGCTGGGCTTCCGCTTGAAGGTTGCCGAGTACATGTCGTGTAAACGGCGATAAGCGGTGAGAGCGTGTGTGAAGAAGTACACCCCTGCAGGGTATAAATCTATTCGAATAGCCGCGTCCGCGGTAAAGGACTACTTGGTCACCTATACAGTTCATAGATAAATTAAATGGATACTACTAAAAATCTCAAGATAAGTGTGAGTACCGCGGATGGCCCTCTCGTAGGATGGCGAGAGAGGATCCTCGGTGGAGTATTGTGTTGGTGATAGTGGACTCGTGTGCGACAAATGATTTACAAGTGGTGTCTATCGTAGGATAGCTTAGCCAAGAGTCAAAGCTGGCTTGCTGCAATAACCCCACTACCTTCTTGAGAATGTGCATGTATAGTAGGTTCCTGTTGTAAGACTTGCTGAGTACCTTCATACTCATGTTGCTTTAATCATGTTTTTCAGACGACTGCACCAACCCCTCTGATGGGTTCTATGTAGACCTCGACGTTGACGAGTGACTTATCACCCAGGTGGTGATCCAAGACTTGTGAAGGATCGTTGTAGATAGACAGGCTTCGTCAAGCCTTCTTTCTTTCTAGTGTCTGTACTCAGACTACTTCGCTTCCGCATGTGCTTGTATGTTTGTATGACTTGAGTGTTGGGTCATGTGACCCCTATCTGTATGGATGATATGTATGGCTCTTCGGAGCCTTCTAAATAAAGTACTTGAGTCGTAGAGTACTGTTGTGATGCCATGTTGTATTTACTCATATCGGGCATATTGTGTGTATGATTGAAATGCTTGGTATGAGTGGGATCCGACTATCTAGTTGTTTATCCTTGGCAGCCTTTCATATGGGGAAATGTAGTCTAGTGCTTCTGAGCGATAGTAGTCCGCTACAGCCCGGTTCACCGGAGTCCTGCTAGCCCAGCACTACTGCTTGGACACCTGACTGGCCGGCATGTGTTTCACGTCGTTCCTATGTCTGTCCCTTCGGGGAAATGTCACGCGCTGATATTCGGAGTCCTGCCTAGCCTGCTACAGCCCGGGTTACCGGAGTCCTGTTAGCCCAGTGCTACAGCCCGAATAATTACGTTGATGACCGACATGCTCGATGTGATTCATGTATGCCTGTCCTCATAGGCTAGCGCCGCTTTGGGTTCACGACTAGCCATGTCGGCCCGGGTTCTCTGTCATATGGATGCTAGCGACACTATCATATACGTGAGCCAAAAGGCGCAAACGGTCCCGGGCCAGGTAAGGTGGCACCCGTGGGAGTACCGTGCGTGAGGCCGCAAGGTGATATGATGTGTTACACGCTGGATCGATGTGGCTTAGGATCGGGGTCCTGACAGACGGAGTGTTGAAGGAGCTCTTCAAGCACGACTCCGAGCACCCAGAATGGTTCAGGTTGCCGCAGGGCGTCGTCCCCCTGTGCAACAACTCGGCGCTCAGCCGCATCCTTGCGATGATGCCGCTGTGCGACTCGCACGGGATCGACGCGACCTGGAAGGAGCCGGCGGACGACGTCGTGCAGGCCTTCTTTGACAACTTGGAGGAGGTGTCGGTCGACCCCGACGAGAAAAGGGGCGTCATGCGGGACACCACCCCCGAGGAGCTGGCCTACATCGCCTCCAGGATGGAGGAAGCGGCGGCCGCCGTGGCCGCGGGCGAGTCTGGCTTCACCCTGGCTGAGGCAGACGCGGCGGAGGCGGAGAGCCTCGCCGACCAGATGGAGCTCGCCGGTGCGGAGGAGCCAGCCAGGCACGATGGTGCGGGCGAGCCCGCCCAGGACGCGGGTGGCTTGCCGGAGGCGGACGCACCCTCTTCGCAGCTCCCGGGCAGCTCGTCGCAGGCGGAGCCCCCTGCCCAGCCGAGGAGGCGTCTCCGCAGGGCCGGAGAGGTGGTGCGGCTGGCCGACCAGCAACCGCAGCCCCGGGTGACGCGCGCCTCTGAAGCAGCGGGAGCGGGGTCCTCACGGGCCACGGCTTCCGCTCCTGCCGCTCCTCGTTCCGCGGCGGCAACGGGGGCGGGGTCGTCCACCGACCCCGCCAAGCGGTCCCGGGAACCCACTCCCCTGTCTCCTCGCGCCTAGAGCAAGCCGGTCTTTGATTATTCTGCGCTCAGCTCCGACGACGAAGAGGAGGACGGAGAGTAAGTTCCCGGTAGAGCTTGTATCTTCTTGATTTCTGTTGCTTCGCCTTGTTTTGCAGCCCGTTCATCCCCCCCGAAACCGTTCCCTTTTCAGGACGCTGGCCCAGAGGAGGGCGAAGAGGGCCAAGATCCCGCTGGTCGTCCATGAGGGCGAATCTCCTCCGGCAACTGGGGAGGTGCCGGAGACGACCTTGCCGGACCTGGCAGCGGGCGCGCAGGGCAGCACACAGCGCAGCCCCCAGGGTGAGGGCACGGCTAGCTCTTGCCGTTTGGCGCGCGCGCGAGCTTTCCTTCTCTTCGCTAACATGTGGCTGTTGTTGTTGTCGTTGGGTAGGAGCAGAGCAGCCCCGGCAGGCGACCCCGGGGGGCACTCCCGCCGCGCCGTCCGCTTCGACCACCCCGCCTAGGGAGAAATCTCCGGCAAGGGAGGAGCCCCCGGCAGGGGAGACCTCCCCGGCAAGGGAGGAGCCCCCGGCAAGGAAAACCTCTCCGGCAAGGGAGGGATCTCCAGCGAGGGACGCGGCCAGCGATCCCCCGGCAGCGGAGGCCGCGGCCACGGACCCTGCCACCAGTAAGCCCCCCTGCACGAAAAACTTCCCCTGGCTATCTTTTCTTATGAGCCTCTTTGTCGGCGGTTCAGCTGACTCTTCTCCCCTCTTCCGACAGTCAGACCCGCCCACCGCAGACCCGATGGAGATCGAGGTCGTCGTCGAGGAGGGCGCGCGTGGCGACGGTGACGACGTCGTCGTCATCGAGGAGGCGGAAGGCACCGACGACCCCGTAGGCGGCGAGGAGGCTGAAGCCGCCAAGGCCGCCGCGGCCGCAGGCAGCGAGAGGACCGGCGACCGTGCCGACGGCGCCGGGGAGGCCAAGGCGTCAAGCACTCCGCAGTCCGGCGATCCCGCTGCTGCTACCACGTCGGGCCCCGAGGAGCCCCTGGCAGGCGCCTACCTGCAGGCCGGCGATGGCATCTTCATCAGGCTCCCCTGGGAGCCTAGCTCCAGGGCGCCAGTCGAGGGGGAGGCCTTGGACGGAGAAGTGCTCGCCTCCGTCGGGCTAACAGTGGTCGACGCGCCAAGCACCGGTAGCGGCGAGCCCGAGGAGGAGCGGCTGCTCCGGAAGCTTGTGTCGCTCTACCGCGCCCGGCAGGCCAAGATGGTGCGCCAGGAGGCCCTCGTCGCGAAGGCCGGCGCGGACATGGAGAAGCGTGCCGGGGAGCTCCGGGAGCTCAACCAGGAGGCCCTCCGGTCCTTGGCGGAGGAGCGGAGGCTGCTCAACGAGGCGCGGACGGCCTTCCTCCTCGAGAAGGCATAGGCTGAAGAGCAGCAGAGGCTTGCCGCTGCGGGGCTGTCCGCGCGGGAAAGCGAACTGGTGCAGCAGAGGGCCAGCCTCGCCAGTCACGAGGAGGAGGTTGCCGCGCGCGAGCAGGCGCTTGGAGGGGACCTGCAGAAAGCGAAGGATGCCGCCGCGGCCGCCGAGGTCGCTAAGGGGGAGCTGGAGGCGAGGGTGGCGCAGCTCGTCAGCGACCTCAAGGCGAGCGGCGAGGAGCTTGCCGCGCTCAAACTAGAGCGCGAGAAGGGCGCTCACTCCCTTGGCGAGCTGCAGGGCCGCTTCGCCGAGAAGATCCAGGAGCTCGACGCCGCCAAGGACTCCAAGGCTGTCCTCGAGCTGAAGCTGGACACCCTGGCCAAGGCGTTGGAGAGCGCCAAGGAGCAGGAAGCGGCCTTGCGGAAGGAGGTTGCTGGCAACGAGGAGCTGTTGAGGAGCGCCGCCGTTACCCAGAACGCCTTCCGAGAGACGGTGGAGCGGTGGACAGAAGGCCTCGTCGACATCGCCTCCACCATCGACCAGGAGCTGAAGCTGCTGGGGATGGAGGGCCACGAGTACCCCTCCGGCGAGGACGTCCCGCCGAGCGCCAAGCTCACTTCCTTCTTCAAGGGCTTGGTTGGGGTGCTCCGGCACCTCCGGGAATCGATCCCAGAACAGCTGGCCGAGGAGACGCGGGAAGCCGTCTCCGGGGCCCTCGAGAGGGTGTTGGTGAAGATCGTCTTCCGCAACCCCACCATTAGGCTCACCAACGTCCTCAGGCACTTGCCGGAAGATGCTGATCTGACGGAGATCAGGGCCCTCGTCACCCCCATCGTGGAAAGGGTGGCGGGGATCAGGCGGGTCGAGGGCGACCGCGCGGATTAGGCCGCCCACCTCTTTCTTTTCTTCTCTCGTTGCTGCCGAGCATGCCACAGAAACAGCTGATTAGAGCAGCGGCAAGTTATTTTGTAATATAACTTTTATCTTAGGCAGTTCATTGCGCTGTTATCTCCCTCGTTTGACTTTATGCTTCGTACGTTCGCGCCCTACGCTCACGGGAACTTGTCGGCGAAAGTCTCCGCCTTGCCACGGGTGCTGAGTGCGGGATGTCAGCAACCCGCTGACGGGGCTCCCACCGGCAAGAAACCTTGCCGCGGCTGGCGCAACTCACTTAAATGTTGAGCAGGCTCGGGGCGCGGTAGGCGTGGCGACTGCAGTCGCGGCACGCTCAAGCTGCCGAGCGAGCTCGAAACAAGTAAGGACGCTACTCGGGATGTAGCACACTTAAGTCGTTGAGCGGGGCTCGAAACGAAATAAGGGCGCAACCAGCCACGAGCCGGCCCCTCCGCGCACAGGTTTCCCATACGAAGCTCGGTCGTTCGAGGAAGATAACTTAAGAATAAAAAGGAGCTTAGTCGCTCAAACTTTGGCAACTTAGCTTCTCTGTCATTTGCCGTCCGGCAAGGCGCAGCTTCCTCGGGTGACGCCCAGCCCAGGCTCGGGGCCTGACGGCCTGCCAGCGCTTGCCGGAGACGAGTACTGCACAAACGTGTCGAATGATGCCTGCGCCAAGCGGAGAGGCGCGAAATCGACAAGATGTGCGGGGCACATAGGCTATGCTTGGGCTCTGCGCCCGCCTCCGTACCAAGGATTACATGTAACTGCGGCAAGACTTGGACGGAGGGGATGGCCGATGGCACGGTTCCGACCGCCGCGCGGGCAAGGCCCCTCCCACGGTCGGCGTCGACTCATTTGAATCTTGGTGGCCTGGGCTCGCCGAAGAACGAGGTCGCCTTTCCCGCAACTTCCGGCGCTAACTTCTGCGGCTACGGGAGCGGCGCAGAGTTTGCTGGAGGCGAGAGACTCGCTCAGCGGCCGGAAGGCGGTCCTCCTCAAGGAGCAGCTGCTCTTGCCCGGACTCTGCGCGAGTGGGTACTCGAGGAGGGCCGCGCACGGGTCCGTGAGGAGGAATGCCTCCGCTCCGCGGGCTGGAGCGGAAAGGTACCTGGCCATACCTGAGCTTGCCTGTGGTCGCTGAATCTAGTTCGCACAACCTCGACGCACCCCCTACCTGGCGCGCCAAAGATGTCGGGGATATCTGGCCTCCACGAGCACCTATGGGGACGGAGCCCCTTGTGGGTTCGGCGGGGGCGGAGGATGCACAAAGAGCAGATCGAGGCGACACACACACACACAACGATTTTACCCAGCTTCGGGCCGCATGGACGCGTAAAAACCTACTGCTGCATGTCTGGTTGATTCAGGTTCTTGCTCTGGAGCGCAAGAAGCTACAGTAAGCTAGAGCTGGACGTAGGCGAGGGCCTATTGGGTCCGATCCCCCCTCTACGTGCGCATGGGCCTCCTTTTATATGCCAAGGGGTTTCCCACAGGGAGCGACGCAGGTGAGGGTAAAAATGGCAAGGGATTGTGTGAATAGTGGCCGCACAGTGCTATCGCACCTAACTCTGACGGCGGGGGACAAAGGCATTAAATGCCCGTCTGGATCGCCTGAATAGTGCCGAGGCGGACCGTTAGGAGCGCCTCCGCTCGCCACGGGGGCGACTCTGCCAACGTCGCATGCCACCGCGCGTCTCAGGTTGCGCGGCGCCTCGCCACGTGCTTCCGGGGAAGCCCCAGAGCGACGCGTGGGCAGGTGAGCTGGAGCGCGGGCCTGATGTGGTGGTTTTCCGCGGCAAGTGGCTTGCCGCGGTAGTTGCCTTGCCGCGCCTGGGAGCTTTGCCGCCCGCCAGGCCTTGCCGGGGCGCGCGGCGCGCCGCGGCGGGCTTCTCTTGGGGTGCCCTGGGCTTGGCCATCCCGGCGAGCTCCTCCCGCCGGGGCCTTGGTGCTTCGGCTTAGTCGTCCCGGCAAGCTCCTCTTGCCGGGGCCTTGTCGCCTTGGCCCGGCAAGCTCCTCTTGCCGGACCTTGCCTTCTCGACCCGGCAAGCTCCTCTTGCCGGGGCTTGGTCTTCTAGGCTTGATCACTTGGCCTTCGTCCGGCCCGGAAAGGGCCGTGGAGACTCTCGTCGCTCCCCTGGCAGGCCTTGCCGCGGGAGGCTACTACTGCCCGTGCACAAGTTCGGGGTACTAAGGTACCCCTAGTTTAGTACACCGACAGAGTGGTCATTACCAAGCTAGGCAAAAGCCTAAGCTTGGGGGAGTACGTATTGCCCACCGACATTATATTCATGTTCACACATTTCATTCCAGTTGTCGGAGTTCATACTTTTTCATTGTATTATCCCTTTTAGTTTTTATTCATCGCTTTCTTCTTTTGTGTTTTGAAAAACTTTGAGAAAATGTAAAAATATTTCTCACTTCTTTTGGGTTTTTCTTTCTTGTTTTGATTAGTTTCTAGTATTAAAAGAAAATCCAAAAAGACTTCCCGTTTCTTCTTTTGCTCGTTGGGAGCTTTCCGTGTAAATAGTTTTTCTCTTTTTATTTGTTTTTCCTTCGTTAATTTGCTTTCTTCAGAAAAACAAAAACTCCAAAAATATTTCAGGGGTTTCTCCAAAATTCTTTTCTTTTGTTGAGTCATCGTAAGAAGAAGACCACGATGAAAATGTTGATTGGCTCTCATATGCATTATGGATGATCTAACAAAGAGCCAATATTACCTTGGCTTGTCCTTTGAATAAAATGTTTGCAGATTCCAGCTTAGTCCATGACACCCTTTTACTATTATTATTTTCATATCATTCGGTCGTACAAGTGAAATAATGACGATAATTTGATGTAGTGACTGTGGGAACAAAAAGCGGGTATGCAATCAACTTGTTTTTGTTTTTGTAAATATGTTTAACTCGGTATCCATGATTCAGCATATTATGCGTAAACATGTTTGTGATGACATTTAGCGGTTATAGTTGCTCATGCCATGCTTAAGTAGCAAGGAGTGGATAATGATTTATTTTGGGTATCAGCATGCATTAAAATGGTTATGATGTAGTGTGTTAATATGGTATCCTCCTCTGAATGTTTCAAGTGGCTTGACTTGGCACATGTTCACGCATGTAGTTGATTCAAAACCAACATGGCCTCCATGATATTTATGTTCAGGGCGGTTTATATCCTACTCAAGCTAGTGTTCAATGTTAATTATTCTCAATGCATGTTTATGACCATTGTCGCTCTTTAGTTGGTCGCTTCTCAATCTATTTGCTAGCCTTCACCTACGCTAAGCGGGAATACTGCTTGTGCATCCAAATCCCTTAAACAAAAGTTTTTCCACATGAGTCCACTATATCTATCTATATGCGTATTACTCTGCCGTTCCAAGTAAATTTGCATGTGCCACCTCTAATTATTCGAATGAACATCTGTTTTGTGTGACCGTACCGCTCATGAAGAGATAGGGGTGGTCAGTATCTTCCATTCTAAGAGGGTTATTCTCACGATGGGGGTTTATTCACCCATCATTGCACGAGAGAGGCTGGTAATTGGGATTCCCGGTCCTATAATCAAAATGAAAAAAAATATTGAAACAAACACCCCCAAAAAGTTGTTGGTATGGTGGGCACCCATGGATACGGCTATCCATGGCTTGTGTTTGTTTGTGGAGGGGGAGTAAACCTTACCTTTCTACTTGGGAACCGCCGATAATGTGTTTAGCATGGAAGATATTGAAAATTCTCGGTCTTGATGTTGACAGGAAAGGCATGCCTCTCAAAATTATACTTATCTCTGGTTTAAAGTTCGAGCTCTGGCACCTCTAGAAATCTCTGCTTCCCTCTACGAAGGGCCTAACTATTTACTTTTATGTTATTTAGTTTTATTGTTGAGTTATCATCTTCTCAATCAAGCACCAGTCCTGAGAGTACTATTGTCATTCTTATGCATTGATTATAATTAATATCGTGTGCATCATGACTGGATCTCTTCTACCCTGAATTAAAATGTTTAGTCGCTGCTTGAACTTTGGAGGTGCTCTGCCTTTATGTTTTGTGGTCTCAGAAAGGGCTAGCGGAATACCATGTTATCATATTATATCATGATTGTTTTGGCAAAGTGTTGGCATTTGAAATATGTTATTATTGCTTGCTAGTTGAATGTGACATTGATATGAGTGAATATAATTTCTAGGAGTTATCATTTGCATGCTTAGTTATGATCCATGCCGAAAACTTAGGTACTATTTAATCTTATATATGGATACAAGGAAAAAAGAGTTTGTAAAAGTTTTTCTTTATCACTTTCAGTTTGTTAACTAAATTGCTTGAGGACGAGCAATGAGTTAAGCTTGGGGGAGTAGATATGTCTCTGTCATATCTACTTCTCCAAACATGTTTGCTCTTGTTTTAGACTCTAATTTGCATGATTTGAATGAAACTAACCCAGACTGACGTTGTTTTTAGCAGAACTACCATGACGTTTTTTTGTGCAGATATAAAAGTTCCCGAAATTGGACGATTTTTTTTGGAGATTTTTATGGAATAAATAAAAATACTGGAGCAAAGATCTATCGAAGGGGCCCCACTAGCTGCCCAGAAGGCACCTGGGTGCGGCCACCTCCCATGGCGAGACCAGGTACCTTGTGGAGCCCGCGAGGATCCACTGACCCTAATCTCAAGCCTATAAATTCCTATTTCACGAGAAAAAAAATAAGAGAAGAAGTTTCATAACATTTTATGATACGGAGCCGTTGCTACCTCCTGTTATTCATAGGGAAGCCAGGTCTGGAGTCCGTTCGGGGATCTGGAGAGGGGGATTCATCGCCATCATCATCACAAACCCTTCTTCATCACCAATTTCATGATGCTCACCACCGGGAGTGAGTAATTTCTTCATAGGCTTGCTGGACGGTGATGGGGTTGGATGAGATTTGTCATGTAATCAAGTCAATTTGTTAGCGCTTGATCCCTAGTATCCACTATGTTCTGAGATTGATGCTGCTATGACTTTTCTATGCTTAATGCTTGTCACTAAGGCACGAGTGTCATGATTTCATACCTGAACCCTTTATGTTTTCCTGAATATATTTGAGTTCTTGATCCTATCTTGCAAGTTATATACACCTATTACGTTTTATGTTCCGCATACCCAAAGGTGACAATAATTGGGATTCTTTTCGGTGATTACCATAGTTTGATGAGTTCATGTATTCAATATGTGTTAATGCTTTGTTCTGGTTCTCTATTAAAAGGAGGCCTTAATATCCCTTAGTTTCCTTATGGACTCCGCTGCCCCGGGAGGGTAGGACAAAAGATGTCATGCAAGTTCTTATCATAAGCACGTATGACTATATACGAAATACATGCCTACATTAAAGTGACTATTAAATGATGAATGTCATCCAACACAAATATTCATCACTGATCCAATGCCTATGCTTTTCGCATATTGATCTTTCCTAAGTTACTACTGTTGCCGCTATTACAATTGCTACAAAACTGCTACTGCTACTGTTACCATTACTGTTACTATTGCTACTATCACTATCAAACTGTCATATTACTGTGCTACTGATCATTCTGCTACAGATATTTAGTTCTCTAGGTGTGGTTGAATTGACAAGTTAGTTGCTAATACTTGCAAATATTTTTTGGCTCCCCTTGTGTCGAATCAATAAATTTGGGTTGAATACTCTACCCTCAAAAACTGGTGCGATCCCCTATACTTGTGTGTTATCATGGTCCACTGTGGTATCAGGCCGGCATGGCACTTTGTGCCATCATAAAACCACTTCAAATGCTCCTAGTACGCCTCCCAGATGATCAGTGTCATATCACTCTCTTTGTGATACCTCCTCTCCCCCACATTTCGCACATAGTCCTTGTGCCATTTTCCCAATCCGAGATCGAATGACAATTCTGTCTATTCATCCTCCAAGGCACACAAGCAATAAACCATCAGAAATCATTAAGTCTTCTTGCTTGAAGCCAACATAATTCATAGTGTCTTAAAACAACAAAGATAAATGTTAAGTCCCTCACAGGTGAAGGTTGAAGCCACCAGTGTCAGTAAACCCCGGTGGGGTGTTCTGGATCCTACCAAATTGCACCACCACGCGATGTGGTTTATGTCACTTGACAACATACACAAATATCAATGGAACCTTAGCCGCCAGTAGTTTTGTCCCTCCTACACATATTGTTCAGCTCAAAACCTCGTTGTCATATACGACAACCAGTTAACATGCAGGCAAATTTTTTAGGTCTTCGTAAGCAACCGTAAAACCGGTTACAATAAGTCACTACCAAACCGTTTACCTGGTGGGACGTCAGGTGGTCCAGATCGTTGGTGATGGCCTTGTACAAGGCACTGGACTTGCCTGTGAAGACTTTAACCTTGTCCCAAGAGTACGCTATGGTGGGTTATTGCGAAGAGTATCCTTCTTCGCCATGGTGTACCCATGGAAGCCGATCATCTTTTTTGGGACAGCCCACCGGCAACCCCTTCCACATCCAAATCGAGAGGGCCGAGGCACATCCGCACATACCGGATTTATCTTCGGTCCTCTGACATGCGTCGTCCAACTAGAAATGTCAATTCATGATTAGATGGCACAATTTAGAAAAGCAAACATACATACATACATAAATGACTATTGCTTTAGCTTCTTACCAAACGGTATAAGTATGCGAGGACAGATGACCCTAGTTGTACCTTGCGTCCTAGTTAACTAGAAGTCAAGATACACCCATAGGGTTGAGCCCTCGAGCAATCTGCAAACATGGCCTCTGATAAGAGATGCCACAAGTAGGCCCTAGCATACTACTCCAGGTCCGCACATCGCATCCTACGGGCAGTTCGACCAGTTGGCAACGATCCATCTCAATGGGATACCGGATGTCTGGTTTGCCGGTACGCCCTCGGCCTCATTACGGTTAGATGGGGGGAAATCACCAATGAGGCTGCCAACCCACTGTCGCCAATTGTTCTTCTCCACTCGCCTAGTGAGAGGTTGGCCCTAGAGCAGTAGGGCTATGATCATGGAGAATACTTCAAGGGTCACCGCCATCTCCCCATAAGGGACATGGAATGTGTGCGTTTCTGGCCACCAACGATCCAACAGGGCTGAGAGATGGTGTGGATGAGCATCGGCGGCTGATATGTCTCCGACATTTCTACAATTTCAGATTGTTTCATTGTATTATATTATCAACTTGTATGCCTTATGTACCATTTTATATCACTTTTGGTAAGTAACCTATTAATTCAGTGGCCAATGCTAGTTGTTATTTTTTGCTTGTCTTTTATTTTATAGAAAATCCATACCAAATGAAGTCCAAACACGATGAAACATTTTGAAGCTTGTTGGACTATAAGAGACCCTATAAGCTTTGGGGGACACCAGACGACAAAAGAGTAACGTGTTTGCAAGTCTCTTTGAATTATCAGTTTGGTTTGGCCACGAAGAAGGCCACGGGGACTCGAAAGAGTGCCTGTCGTGTGGTGGTGTCGGATTCGTCATCCGACGACTCCGAGACGCAATCCTCCCATGAAGACAAGGAGGAAGAAGAAGATACCCCTCCCCCTCCAGCGGGGGAGGGAAAGAAAAGGAAGGCGCCCCAACTGGGGAGGCCGGTGGGTCCAAGAAGGGGAAAACCCTTCTTCCGGACTATTCCACCAACACCGACGACGGCGAAGAGGAGTGGCCGCACAGGGCTAAGCTCCTGGCGAAATCATAAGTATCCGGATACCAGAGTAAGTCATAGTATTCCTTTACTGCACAGCTTTTCCTTACATTGAATATGATTATGCAGTCCACCCAAAGACCGGCTCGACGTGTCATCGAGCGGTTCCCTGGACTCGTCGGACATAAATTCTCTTCCGACGGCTACCTCCCCCCACCCTACGGATGACGCCGAGGTGACGTCCCAGGAGGTTCCAAGCCAGGAGGTGGTGGTTCCGGAGGCGCCGCAAGGCGACCTTCCGGACCCCAGGCGCCAAGGGGATAGAACCCCTAAGGGCTCCAAATCCAGCCCTTTGTCGGACACCGCTCCGGAACCTTCAAAGGTTCCAGAGTCCGGCAGACGACCTCCTTCCAAGAGGAGCAAGCCCACTAAACCGGTGGCCCCCGTCCAACGAGGAGCACCACACCATTATGAGTGCGGTGGTTCAGAAAGTTCAGTCCGCCAAGAGCGGGCTGACCGAAGCCTGTGCCAGCCTTTTAACAGGCTTTGAGGTATGTAAAAAATATGTGAAAATATTACCGCATAGACAGTAGCCCCTGATGCTCTGTTCGGCGTTCGGATAGAAAATCCGAATAGAGGATCTAATAAAATTCGCAGGAGTCTAACAAAAGTAAGTCAATATGCGTATGCAGGCTTCACTGCTGGCGTCCGCCGCGCTAACTGCGGAGGTGGACACGCTAAAGCAGAACCTCGAGCGGTCCGAGCAAGAGCTCGGCCTTGCCAAGAAGCAGCTCGAGGACAAAGAAGGTAAGAAATACCTTATTAAATATAAAAAGGTGCAATTGCAAAAAGTGACAGGACTGACGTGGCTATTGTAGGGGCCACAACGGAGGTGGCAACCCTTGAGCAAGCGCTGTCCGAGGCCGAGAAGAGGGCGGCCACGGAGCGCATCGAGCGGGAGAAGCATGAGGCGCAGGTTGGCGAGGTGCGGTAAGAGCTCCAGGCTCTCATGGAAAAACATGAGAGTTTGGAGCTTGACTCAAAGACCCGAGAGTCCGAGCTCGCGGCGGCCATTGAGAATGCCAAGTCTGCCAAGGCCGAAGCCCAGAAGGCCCTCCAGGAGGTTGAGGCAATGAAGAAGATAGCGGCATGTAAGGCTTTCTTTATGCAAAGTAAGCATGTGAAAGTCAATTACTTGTTACTTACCCGAATCCGGAGCTCTCCAGGAGCATTCGCAGATTTGCCCCGCAGCTTGTCCGATACCACCGCGTTCTATCGAGCCGAGGAGGGTAGCTCGACGGAGAAGGTGTTCTGGTCTCAGTATGCTGAGGCCGGACTCCCTATGCCCCTGAGCGACCAGCTGAAGCAACTGGTCGAGCTCCACAAGGTGGCCGAACAGGCCATGAAGGGCCTCATAGTTCAGCCGTGGCCTGGAAAGGCACTGCCTGGGAGCTACTTCGGGCTGGTGAGGCGGCTGGTGGAGGCCTGTCCAAGGCTCGAAGTCATCAAGCGCTCCGTCTGCGTCGAAGGTGCCCGTAGGGCGCTTGCCCGTGCTAAGGTGCACTGGGGCAAGCTGGATGCGGAGAAGCTTGTGAAGGACGGGCCGCCGCCGGGCAAAGAGCATCGCCACCCCCGAGATGTACTATAAGGGTATTCTGGAAGGCGCCCACCTTATGGCGGACGAGTGCTCGAAAGATGTAATTTTTGAGTAAAACTTGTTTATTTTGTCTTGTGCGCTGAAAACTTGTTCATGTGCGCTAAGCAATGCTTTTTGAATTCAAAATATTACCTTCTGTGCGGCCGTTTATCAAATTTTGATAGACGGCGAATCGTCGGCTTCTGCCCCCATGCCACGAGTGCTGGGGTGTTCGGGATAAACTTGAGCGCTCTTTTTCCCATTCTTGGGTCCTTCGAGGGAGGCGCTCAACACAACGAACAAGGCAATCGGACTATAATGCTTTAACACTCTCACTTAGCCATAGAATTCTATAATTTTAAATTTCGGCGAAGCCCCTAGTGTTCGGAAGACCGAGTTCGGGGCGCTATCCACGCCTGGGCCGGACAAAGCCGACTCCTCTCTCTAAGCGGCATAATTCTTTAGGGACTCGAAAACCTCTCGAACAGCGACCAGCTCTCGCCTTATCATGACGGTCAGTTTTAGCTTTCTCTACTGAGGTGCTTTAGCCCAGCTCAACTGGGGCACAATCATAGTAGTTTTCCTAGCGCTACCTTAGCCGATACAACGGAACCTAAGGTACCAAAACATAGGAGCCGGGCAAACCCAACATTTGACCCAAGACATGATTCGGAGCCGATGCATATAGTGCTATAAGTTTGGGGTGTCGCACTTGTGAAAGTGTTCGGACTTCTCACACCGTGTTGTGGGGTACTTAAGCCCCTGGTGTATTGGCCGTACCAAAGTGTACGGGTGCGACATGTCATTAATGAACATATATTCTTAAAAAAGGAGTAATACAGTAATAGACAAAAGCTATGCATTGTTTATTTGAAGAAGCTACGATCACAGCAGAACGATACAAATGGTGCGATAAGCAAAATGTGGGACTATTTGACATGTCCTATCCAGGGGCGGACTATGGAATGATATGCAAAACAGGTATATTGCTCGTTATAGAGACCACCTTAGAGTTCCATAGTGCGGCGTGGTTTTCTTCTTCCCTGGTTCTTGCATCGTTTGTGCGGCAATTGTACTGCTGGCTTAGGCCTTCCGAAAAATGGAGTCCTGAAAGTAAGATAAAAGTGAGAAATCGGCAGCCCCTAGTGCGGTTTAAGCCGTGCTTTGGGCGTGCCGTGATGGTGCCCCTCCCCCTGTGCCCATGGTATTTCTAGAGCGTAGTTATGTACGCGGAGTACTGGTTTCGTAATTTCGTGAGGGCTGGGGTTGGGGCCGCATTGCTACGCCTGCTCACAACATGCCAGGCGGTCTTGCTGTAGGTTACTCCGGGCGCGCTTGATGGTGTCCGGACGTTTAGTGGCCGGACTGGAAAATTGCCTTGAGAGGCTGCTTTGTACTTCCGCTGCGAGAGCCGCCATATGCTCCTCCGTACGGAGAGAGTGTTCGGTGTTTCCATTGACCGTAATGACTCCTCGAGGGCCTGGCATCTTGATCTTTAGGTATGCGTAATGCGGTACCGCATTGAACTTGGCAAATGTGGTTCGCCCGAGCAGTGCGTGATAGCCACTGCGGAACGGGACTATATCGAAGATTAACTCCTCGCTTCGGAAGTTATCCGGAGATCCGAAGACCACTTCAAGTGTGACTGAGCCTGTACAGTTGGCCTCTACACCTGGTATGACGCCTTTAAAGGTCATTTTAGTGGGTTTAATCCTCGAAGGATCGATGCCCATTTTCCGCATTGTATCCTGATAAAGCAGGTTCAGGCTGCTGCCGTCGTCCATGAGGACTCGAGTGAGCTGAAATCCGTCAATGATTGGGTCAAGAACCAATGCGGCGAATCCGCTGTGACGGATACTAGTGGGGTGGTCCCTTCGATCAAAAGTGATCGGTCAGGAAGACCATGGGTTGAACTTCGGGCGACTGGCTCCATCGCGTATACGTCCCTTAACGCACGCTTCCACTCCCTCTTGGTGATGTGGGTTGCGTATATCATGTTCACCGTCCGCACTTGTGGGGGGAAGCCCTTCTGTCCACTACTATTCGGCGGCCGGGGCTCCTCCTCGTCGTCGCTATGTAGCCCCTGATCTCCGTTTTTGGCATGTAACTTGCCTGCCTGCTTGAACACCCAACAATCCCTGTTGGTGTGATTGGCTGGCTTTTCGGGGGTGCCATGTATCTGGCACGAGCGATCGAGTATTCGGTCCAAACTGGACGGGCCCGGGGTATTTCTCTTGAATGGCTTTTTTCGCTGACCGGGTTTAGAGCCTCTGAATCCGGCATTAACTGTTGTATCCTCATCATTGTTGCTGTTAATGCGGCGCTTGTGCTTGTTGCGACACGACCTGGCACTGTTGTCCTTGGCATCCGAATTACCAGGGATCTTGGTTATGTTATTGCTACGAGCCTGCCAGCTGTCTTCTCCCACACAAAAGCGGGTCATGAGCGTCGTGAGGGCTGCCATAGATTTCGGCTTTTCGTGTCCAAGGTGCTGGGCAAGCCACTCGTCGCGGATGTTATGCTTGAAGGCCACTAGGGCCTCTGCGTCGGGACAGTCGACGATTTGATTTTTCTTGGTTAGGAACCGTGTCCACAATTGCCTGGCCGATTCCTCTGGCTGCTTAATTATGTGGCTTAAGTCATCGGCGTCTGGTGGTCGCACATAAGTGCCCTGGAAATTGTCGAGGAATGCGGCTTCCAGGCCCTGCCAACAACCAATTGATTCTGCTGGCAAGCTATTAAGCCAATGCCGAGCTGGTCCTTTAAGCTCGAGTGGGAGGTATTTGATGGCATGTAGATCGTCACCACGGGCCATGTGGATATGGAGGAGATAGTACTCGATCCATACCGCGGGGTATGTTGTGCCATCATATGATTCAATGTTTACGGGTTTAAAACCCTGTGGGATTTGATGATCCATTACTTCATCTGTGAAGCATAGTGGGTGTGCGGCATCTCTGTATTGAGCTATATCACGATGTAGCTCAAGAGAGCTTTGTCTTCTGTGTTCGGCCTGGCCGGATTTACTGTATTCGACGTCATGATTACCGTCTCGTGCTGTGGGGCGCTCACGCGATCCGTAGATCAACCTTGTTTGCTTTGCCTTGTCCTCCAATATATCTCACAGATCTGGCGCATTCCCCCATGCCTTGGTAAGCGGCGCCGGGGTGCGACTTGAGTGGAGGGCTGAGAGGCCTCTCTGTCACGGCCACGCGGTGGCCGGTCAGCCGCATCATGCGCTGGTGATGCAGGTGCTTGTTCCTCTAATCGGGGTAGCAACCTGCGCTTTGGGTAGCTCTTGGAGGGGCGTTCGAGTTCATGCTCTTCGGCCGCTAGGATTTCCGTCCATTTGTCGGCTAGCAAGTCTTGATCAGCTCTAAGCTGTAGCTATTTTTTCTTGAGGCTGCTCGCCGTGGCTATAAGCCTGCATTTGAAGCGCTCTTGTTCGACGGGATCCTCCGGCACGACAAATTCGTCGTCGTCAAGGCTTGCCTCGTCTTCGGAGGGAGGCATGTAATTATCATCCTCGACCTCTCTGTCTGCCGCTCTCTCATGAGGGCTGGCTTCTCCGTCCTACTGTGCTGAGTTTTGCTGGAGGGGGTTTTCTTCGGCACTGTCCGTAGTGTTATTATCTCCCGTGCCGGAGTCACCATTTTTGCTTTGGCGGGATTTAGAGCGGCACCGCTAACGCCGGCGCTTAGGATGTTTTTTGGAGGGGTCATCCTCCGCTGTTCCATCGCCATCGCCCTCTTTTGGGGTATCCACCATGTCTATGCCATATGACGAGGTGGCTTTCCAGTGCCCTATAGGCGCTGATTCCTGATGATCTCCTGCATCGACGTCCATACTGTCGATGTCTTCGGAGTCGTAGTCGAGCACGTCGGTTAAATCATCGACAGTGGCTACAAAGTGGGTGGTGGGTGGGATTTGAATTTCTTCATCATCCGTATCCCAACCTTGCTGACCGTAGTCCGGCCAGGGCTCTCCTGATAAAGAGAGAGACTTTAGTGAATTCATAATATCGCCAAAAGGCGAGTGCTGAAAGATGTCTGCGGCGGTGAACTCCATAATCGGCGCCCAATCGGATTCGATCGGCAAGGGTGCGGGGGGTTCGGAATCCGGAGAAGAGTCCGGCACCTTGGAGTCACGGGCTTCGCAAGGGACAAAGCTGGTGTTCGGCTCAATCGCCGTAGAGATTTCTGCCTCCGAGGTGGCGTCCAACCACCCGTCCTCGATCGGCACGATCGGCTCCGAACTAAGGGTCGGGGCCAATGCGGGCGCGTCCTCCAAGACACTGTTCGGCGGCAGAGCTAAATCATGCCCTTCGTGACAGTGCAGCGCGCTCGGCTATGGTTCGAATCCGT
Organism: Aegilops umbellulata; assembly: GCA_032464435.1. Classification (NCBI taxonomy): domain Eukaryota; kingdom Viridiplantae; phylum Streptophyta; class Magnoliopsida; order Poales; family Poaceae; genus Aegilops; species Aegilops umbellulata. The sequence goes on along the minus strand of CP136060.1, from coordinate 15,795,300 downwards.
CGAAGATCAAGTCTCCGCGGATGTCAGCCGTGTAGTTAAGACTTCCAAATCTGACCTGATGGCCAGGGGCGTAGCTTTCGATATGCTCCAGATGGCCAAGCGAATTGGCCCGCAGTGTAAAGCCGTCGAATATGAAGATCTGTCTGGGGAGAAAAGTCTCACCCTAGATTGCATCGCTGCTGATGATCGGAGAAGCCATCGGGCCTAAAAGTGACGACACAGAGGAACTCTCAATGAAAGCACCAACGTCGGTGTCAAAACCGGCGGATCTCGGGTAGGGGGTCCCGAACTGTGCGTTTAGGCGGATGGTAACAGGAGACAAGGGACACGATGTTTTTACCTAGGTTTGGGCCCTCTCGATGGAGGTAAAACCCTACTCCTACTTGATTAATATTGATGATATGGGTAGTACAAGAGTAGATCTACCACGAGATCAAGGAGGCTAAACCCTAGAAGCTAGCCTATGGTATGATTGTTGTTCTATGGTTCGTCCTACGGACTAAAACCCTCCGGTTTATATAGACACCAGAGAGGGCTAGGGTTACACAGAGTCGCTTACAATGGTAGGAGATCTACATATCCGTATCGCCAAGCTTGCCTTCCACGCCAAGGAAAGTCCCTTCCGGACACGGGACGAAGTCTTCAATCTTGTATCTTCATAGTCCAGGAGTCCGGCCGAAGGTATACTCTGGCTATCCGAACATCCCCTACTCCAGGACTCCCTCAGGGCCTTTTACGGCTCTCCGCCGGAGGGGGAATCGATCACGGAGGGCTTCTACATCAACACCATAGCCTCTCCGATGATGTGTGAGTAGTTTACCTCAGACCTTCGGGTCCATAGTTATTATCTAGATGGCTTCTTCTCTCTCTTTAGATCTCAATACAAAGTTCTCCTCGATCTTCTTGGAGATCTATTTGATGTAACACTTTCTACGGTGTGTTTGTCGAGATCCGATGAATTGTGGGTTTATGATCAAGATTATCTATGAACAATATTTGAATCTCCTCTGAATTCTTTTATGTATGATTTGTTATCTTTGCAAGTCTCTTTGAATTATCAGTTTGGTTTGGCCTACTAGATTGATCTTTCTTGCAACGGGAGAAGTGCTTAGCTTTGGGTTCAATCTTGCGGTGCCCTTTCCCAGTGACAGCAGGGGCAGCAAGGCACTTATTGTATTGTTGCCATCGAGGATAAAAAGATGGGGTTTATATCATATTGCCTGAGTTTATACCTCTACATCATGTCATCTTGCCTAATGTGTTACTCTGTTCTTATGAACTTAATACTCTAGATGCATGCTGGATAGTGGTCGATGTGTGGAGTAATAGTAGTAGATGCAGAATCGTTTCGGTCTACTTGTCGTGGACGTGATGCCTATATACATGATCATGCCAAGATATTCTCATAACTATGCACTTTTCTATCAATTTCTCGACAGTAATTTGTTCACCCACCGTAATACTTATGCTATCTTGAGAGAAGCCACTAGTGAAACCTATGGCTCCCAGGTCTATTTTCCATCATATTAATCTCCCGTCAACTAGCTATTTTTATTTCCGTTTATTTTGCAATCTTTAATTTTAACCTTTACCATAAAAATACCAAAAATATTATCTTATCATCTCTATCAAATCTGACTTTTGCAAGTGGCGTGAAGGGATTGACAACCCCTTTATCACGTTGGTTGCAAGGTTCTTATTTGTTTGTGTAAGTATGAGGGACTTGCGTGTGGCCTCCTACTGGATCGATACCTTGGTTCTCAAAAACTGAGGGAAATGCTTATGCTACTTTGCTGCATCACCCTTTCCTCTTCAAGGGAAAACCAACGCATGCTCAAGAGGTAGCAAGAAGGATTTCTGGCGCCGTTGCCGGGGAGTCTACGCACAAGTCAAGACATACCAAATACCCATCACAAACTCTTATCCCTCGCATTACATTATTTGCCATTTGCCTCTCGTTTTCCTCTCCCCCACTTCACCTTTGTCGTTTTATTCGCCCTCTCTTTCTGTTCGCCTCTTTTTCACCTATTTCTTGTGTGTTCGTTCTCTGTGCTGCCATCATGCCTGAAACTGGGGAGGTTACCGTTGATACGGATAATAATATGGAAAAAATTGATGTTTTCGATGATCCTCTTGAAGATCCTACTATTTTACACACTAAAAAGTTTCGAATTGGTAGCGATAATATTATTGGGAAAGGAGTTATTCAAGATTTCGTTACTTGTGCCGATGCCGTGCCCTCTATGGGTGGGTCTATTCTTCATAGAACTAGTAGTCTTGCGGATGCTATATCCTTGCTCGTAATTGAACTTGAAAGACAGTTTATCCATATGCAGCCTTGCATACAAAGGATTTTTCTAGAGTTTTACAATATCGAACATTCTTCTGTTAGGCGAGCGGCTACTATCTTTTTGGCACATGAGTTCAGATTTATAATGAAAGAGGCCAATGAAATTTTTGCGTATTATAGGGTGGACGCTGGTCATCCTCCCATAGAAGCTATCATTTTTAATCAAGAAGACTTAATGTGTTTATGATCTTTAGATCATGTTGCTTACAATGAAAACCTTAGAAAGAAGGTTCCTACCGATATTCTAGTTGATAGAATTTCTGAACTCAATGATGACTTTGCTATTCAGAACAACGGGTTATGTTTTCCTATTGAACAAAGGCTCATGACTTATTGCCAAAAGAATGCTTATAATGATGAATTGGTTGTGCAATATAAGGGGCCAAAGGAGGAACCCATACCTCCCAAGCTTGATCTTGGGGACTTTTGTCCCATTAAATTTAGCCCTTTTTATTACTTTTTCTTGCCACAAAGAAAACTTGCTATTGAACGTAGGGAATATGAGATGAGTTTTCGTGATTTACCTTGCCATTATTATGGCAATACCTAGATCTATCCTTGCCTTTATGCCTAGCTAGGGGCGTTAAACGATAGCGCTTGTTGGGAGGCAACCCAATTTTATTTTTGTTTCTTGCTTTTTGATACTATTTAGCAATAAATCTTTGATCTAGCCTCTGTTTAGATGTGTTTTCATGTTTTAATTAGTGTTTGTGCCAAGTAGAACCTTTGGGAAGACTTGGGTGAAGTCTTTTTGATCTTGCTGTAAACAACAGAAACTTTAGCACTCACAAGATTGGCTACAACTTTTTACTGGTGGGTGCTATTTAGTTGATTATTTTTGCAGATGATTAATAGACAAATTCCTCACGTCTAGAAATTTATTTTAGAATTTTTGGAGTTCCATAAGTATATGCTTGATACAGATTACTACAGACTGTTCTGTTTTTGACAGATTCTGTTTTTCGTGTGTTGTTTGCTTATTTTGATGAATCTATGGCTAGTATTGGAGGTTATGAACCATAGAGAAGTTGGAATACAGTAGGCTTAACACCAATATAAATAAATAATGAGTTCATTACAGTACCTTAAGGTGGTAGTTTGTTTTCTTTCGCTGACGGAGCTCATAAGATTTTTCTGTTGAGTTTTGTGTTGTGAAGTTTTCAAGTTTTTGGGTAAAGATTTGATGGATTATGGAACAAGAGGTGGAAAGAGCCTAAGCTTGGGGATGCCCAAAGCACCCAAGGTAAAATCCAAGGACAAACAAAAGCCTAAGCTTGGGGATGCCCCGGAAGGCATCCCCTCTTTTGTCTTCGCACTACCAAAAAAATACACTTCCGTGATGATACGTATTTGTCACAGTAGGTCGCGTTTTTTGTCATGCATGTCCATCCATGAAAAATTTATGATTGAATCAAGATAGTCATACCTGTGCTGTTGTAGAAGTGTTCCATGACATTACCAAAATTATCATCACGGAAGTGTCCACTTCCATGATGATAAATCGCGCGTCACAGAAGTGCTTTCGTCAAGGGTGACCGACACGTGGCATCCACCGTAACGGAATGCCGTTGAGCTATCGGGTCGGGTTTTGGATCCAATAACCCGTTAACAGCCCCGACCAATGGGGAATTTCCACATGTAAAATCATCATTGGCTGAAGGAAACACGTGTCGGCTCATCGTTGGGACAGATGTCAACCACTCATTGGACGGAAGGCGCCTATGATACGTCGACACGTGGCACGGCCCAACAGAGGCCCATTCCTATGAAAAGGCCGGCCCGTTTGACTTGGTCAAAATCTGGCGGGCCGGCCCATGGAAAGCCTGTTAACGGCATGTTCGAATATAGCCCATTTACAGCCCGCTAACCCAAGGCCCGTTACGCCCTATCCGAATTAGGCCGAGTAGCGTCATCTGGGCCATCCAATATGATTCCAGCCCGTTTTCACTTCTGGCCCATGTATGGCCCATGACGTCTTTCGGCCCATATGAGGCCCTATGTAACTCTTGGCCTACTAACGGCCCGTGGTGAAACTGGCCCCTAATGAACAATGTATCACTTTACACCCATTAACGGCCCGTGGTGAAACTGGCCCGTGATGAACGGTGTATTACTTTATACCCATTAACGGCCCGTTATTCCGTTGGGCCGTTTCCAGCCCATGTTATCTTTCAGCCTTCTCAGAGCCCATTTATTCTTGGGCTCATTTCCAGCATTCGTTTACTTACGGCCCGTTACTGTAATTTTCTGCTTGTGGGCCAAATTCAGCCCGTGGTTACAGTCGGCCCATTTGTGGTCCGTTAATACGTTGGGCCGTTTTCATAGCGTCATCAAATACGGCCTATTAACGATGGCCCGTTATGGTCGGCCCATGAACGGACGATTCCAACTCTAGCCGTTTACGGCCATAATGCGGCCTGTTATTGGCCCATGTTTGGCCATCGATCATACTGCCCGTATAAGGCCCATTGATGATACGGCCCGTAGAAGGCCCATTGTTTCCACGTCCCGTAGAAGGCCCATTGTTTCTATGGCCCGTAGAAGGCCGACTGTTTCTACGGCCCGTAGGAGGCCCAGTGTCACTACAGTAAATATTAGCCCATGGTTATTGTGGCCTAGTTTTCAAAAATAGGTTATTGCAGCCACTAGCAAACCGCGGAAAAAGAACTGCAATGACTAGAAGCAAACAAATAAACAAGACAACAAGGAAATAAATAAGAAAGCAACTTACGCTAGGCTATCACGTCTATCACACATATTACATCCACTGGGCATCAAAGTTCGCCACCAGTGCAAATAAACGCGCCGACAAAAGAATATATGGAGTACAAAACTGAGAGCACTTCAGAAGGCACTAGGCCTGGCTAGGTCGGGCCCCCCAAACAGCTAAAGAAGCTGAGTAGACTTCAGTTGTGTCAACGATAGATGCATCAACACTAGATTTAAGGCATGATGGTGCGCACGGCAGTCCTCTGACATCTTCATTGCATCTTTGACTTCAAGTCAGAGCTGAGCTGAAGCAAGCCTTTCCGCTTTAAGTTGAGACTGAAGAAGTCGAACTGATTGAGGCAGCGACTGCACAGAGGTTGTCTCACACCTGCTGGTGAGTAGCTTCAACTCACTGTCTTCATCAAGACAGGACCTTGGGGTCATCTCGCTGTCCTCAAGATGGTTTGGCTCACTATCTTCCCTAAAGTTCTGCCTGGCGTAAGAGATACGAGTCTGAAAGAGAAACAAGGAGACACGTAACAGGTTTTACAATTATATAAGCAAATAAATGGATATGTTCTGCATAAGGAACATGTTTTTACAACTACAATTTGAAACTGGTAGTTGTTGCAAACATCCAATCAGATGTAAACAGCAAAGCAAACAGCAGTGGAGGAAATGATGCCTATCCTAATCTATACTAGAACAAAGTTTGAAGGCTTGAGAAGGATGAACTTACATTACATGTTAACACGGGCTGGACAAAGCCCTTCTCCATGTTGATGGAAGGATAATTCAATAAATTCCCCAAATAAAATTCTTTTTAAGCGTTGCCATTATTCTACATTTTGCAAAGAGTAAATATAGATCAAATAATATTCGAAGAAACAGAGGATAATGAGGCTCAAGTGCAGACTGATGATACATAATCAAATAGCAATTAATTAAGTACAGCGTTACAAGGCAAAAGGGAGAGAGGTACTGACAAGAGCAATGCAGAGCCCATTATTGTTTTCAAATCATATGATCCTTTGAGCAAGGAGATTCATCTGAAATTATTTTTCATATAAGAGAGAAGGTAAGGCACAAGCAGAAATTTAGGAGTTCAAATTTTGAATTGATATCATAGACAGTACCTGACGCTAGACTCCTAGCAGTTATAATAGGGGTTTGGCCACTGGAGTAGGGGTAAAGTGTGGTACAGTTGGGCCTGTGTTTTCTGTGGCTGCTGATCTATCTGATTTAACAAGTATCACTACCTTTTCCAAATACCTAGTTTGTACTCCTTGAGGATCTGCACTCACCCTCTTCCTTTTGGACATCTATTACAAAAGAACAACATTTGACTGGAAAAACATAGTGTGACGACACATGGAATAGGTACAGAAAATGGATAGGTATGGCATATACTCATATATGATGCTTAAACTAAGCAGATGGTGTAACAAAGTAGAAGTAATGCAAGAGGTCAGAAGCAAAATATGTGCGACCAATACAACTTTGCAAAGTTAGAGCAAGCACCTTGATGGGTGAATAAGATAGGCCATCCTCCACCATGCCAAGTTTGTTAGCCAGTGGATCGTTCCGCAATATTCCTCTCGTGTGCCCATTCTCATATTCATTTCTATAATGTTCACTATCTGACATGCATGAAAACATAAAAACAAGTGAGATTTTCTTTGTAATGCAGAAGTGATTCTAATCCAATACTACCTCCCTGTAAACCCCTTTGTGCTATCTATGCAATTCTTTTAAAAGATGCCATGCATGCTGTAATTTGTTGTGTGCATTAATATATTGTGGCCTACTACTCAAAATATGAGAGCTCCAGAAGTGATGACACTTCACAGATGATAGCTTCAACATATAGTAAAGAAGAACAAGTCGACCTGACCTGACAGATTCAAAATATACTAAGGGAGAACAACTCGACCTGACCAGTCGACCGCAAGAGAAGAGTATCATCTTAAAGAAGAGAAGAAGAGCAAGTAGATTGAAGATATTACAAGTATTTTAATACAATGTCGGTTGGCCACCCATGATGAACCAGAGCACACAAAGAAATACTATTCTTTCCGGTCTCTCCATATGTGGCTCACATGCATTTCGAAACTAAAGTAGGAACATTTAGCTAACCAATTAAACATCTCTCAGTTTTACTAATATCAGCAATAATATTAGATATGAATTTGTACAACTAAGCTTGTTTAGCTCGATGGGTGGAGCAGTGCTATTACAACACGAACCACGTAGGCTGATTGTGGTCATCATAAAATGGGGAAAACATAAGCATGATGAGTGCAGTGTTGACCGTGGCTGTGGGATGGCAGATCTGAAGCTGCAAACCGCGAAAAGGGTAGTTAGCAACCGATGTTTGCTTTGAAATAACAACTAAGATTTGGTATGGACAAGAAAGTATGGTCAACAAGTGACAAAGAAATGCAACTATGCTGTCTCTCTATATGTCATGACATGCATTTGGAAACTCAAGTGGGACCTTTAGCTAACCAATTAAATGTGTCGGTTAACTAATAGCAGTATCATATCACAATCATATTTGAACAACTAAGCTTTTGAATTCTGAGTGTTGTGTTGTTTAGCTTGAAGGGTGGAGTAATGCTAGTACGACAGAAAGCACCTACGGAGATCATAGTAGAGTAGATAAAAGGGGAAAACCCTAAGCATCAAGTGAAAAATCAGGAAAGTGGAACTAGCTAGACCAGTGGGTGGCGCACATGCTTTTCGAAACGAATATAGGAACATTAGATGACCAATTAAACGTTCTCTATTTTAGTGATATGAGCATCATATCAGATTCGTATTTCAACACGTAAGCTTTGGGTTGAGGTCTTGAGGAGCAGTGCGAGCACGACACGAAGCACCTACGATGATGGTAGTGAATATAAAGGGGGGAAACCATAAGCTTTACGAGTATAGTGCCCGTGCCATGGCGGATCTAAAGGTGCAAACCGGACAAAGCTACTTCGCAACCAAAGTTTGCTTTCAACTAGCCACTACGATTTGGTACGGAAAAGAAAAGTACAGTAAACAAATTACGATCTATTTTCCGGGTGAGATCAATAACTTAAGCACATATGGAAGAGTACCACCTCTCTTGTGACGCCGTGTAGGCCTATGCTGATACATTGAGGGTGCTGCTGGTGCGATGGCTGTCGGCAACGGGGAAGAAGACTTTAGACGGCGGACGGCCGGGTCGGGGGATATATCCTGTTGCCGCGGACGAGGCGGTCGTAGGAGCGGCAACGACAAGGTGGAGGACGGCACCGATGAAGCGAGAGGAGGCGACGAAAGGATCCTTGTCCAGCGCCGTGGATGAGAGACGTCCATCTCTTGCAGTGGACGACGGGGTAGGGGTAGCGGCCCCGGCAAGGTGGAGGATGGGGTGGCGGACGGAGGAGGCTGGCCGCAGTGCGGAGGTTGTCATGCCGCCGACGGTGTATGAATGGGGAAATGGAGGGGAGGGGGGATCTCAAACTTTGGGACGCGCTTCTCTGAAATGGGGGAAAGTTACGAACTTATCCCCCGTTTAAAATTTTGGACATCGCGTCGGTTGGGGATAGGACGGTAATCTCGCATCTCCCAAATATTTGCCGGTAACTATTTCGGGCGAGGAGAGGGTGTTTTGCCGCCCACGGTTGGCGCCCACGGTGTATGAACGGGGCTGACAGGTAGGGCGGTTGTGTCACGTCTGATGGAAGTTACACATCTGCCCCTATTTAAAATATTAGCCTACATCGATTTCGGGCGAGGAGAGGGTGTTTTGCCGCCCACGGTGTATGAACGGAGCTGACAGGTAGGGCGGTTGTGTCACGTATGATGGAAGTTACACATCTTCCCCTATTTAAAATATAAGCCTACATCGATTTCAGACGAGGAGAGTTTTTTTTGCCGCCCACCGTGTATGAATGGGGAAATGGAGGAAGAGACACATGTCTTTCGGACGAGCTTGAATCAAATGTGTTTTGCCGCCCACGTTTGGCACCCACCGTGTCTGAATGGGCTCAGAGGCCATCGTGTCATGTCTGATTGAAGTTACTAGTCTACCCCTATCGAAAGCAGTGTAAATCATGTCGATAAGGATGTCAAGTGTCAGGGGTAGACAGTAATTTCCATCTCGCAAACACTTGCGTTGAGCAGCCCACAAATTATAGTGGGTGTTTAGCCGCTTCATTCAAAACTGGGGAGAATTAGCATTCACGTTTGCCCTGGGACCTGGCAAACTAAATTTAAATCCAATTTGTATTCGATTACGAATATCCACAGATAATTATATGTTTTTTTATTTATTTCTTCAAAACCACAACAAAGATTTATTCCACCTTTATATATGATTATGATTTAGAAATGCTGTGATCTTCGAATTCAGTAGGTTGGATACACTCTGAGTCAAACAGTTATTTCATCCAATACAATATGCTCACACGACAAACAGTTCACCTTATGTCAATCATACAAATACTGAGGATTACCTCGCCTAAAAAATTCGGATCATTACAACACATGGAAAACATAGGGGGTCTTGCAACATAATCCATTCAGAGACATGACACAACATGCAAGTACAGTAATCTAATGAAAATTTCAACTGGTATCTAAAGAGAACCGGGATTATCTTGGGCTTCAGATAGCAGAAACAGCAGGACCTCCTCCGTCTTCAAATGCAACATTCTTACTTCCTCCAGTTCTTGGGTTGCTTGCATAATGTGTGCCGCTAATTCCGTAATTTTCATCCTCAAGATAAATATTACCTCATTCATGGCAGCCACACCATCTCTTTCTGCCTCTAGTAGAGCCTCAAGCACTATAATATCTGTGCTCAGACTGCTCTCCGGCGGTGTTGCCTCTGAACTGCTACCATCTGGTAACATGGATGGCGCACTGCTTCTACAAATAGATTTTGGGGTTGTACATTGTGTCCTAGTGTGAACGGCATCCTGAAAGGTTTCCGCTGGACATCAGTAAGAGATAGTTATCGTATGATCCAGGCAGTAAGCTTACATGATAAACAACGAATGAATTATTGCCGAGCATGGCAAACTATATTTAAATGGTTCGAAGCAGCATCAGCCGAAAATAAATTAAAATGGTAAGATGAAACTAGGGATGTAAGTGGAAAATAAACGAAATCCGACAGTCCCATCTAGTTAGTTTTTGCTACCTCCCTAGTTCATTTTCCTCAAAAAAAAACAAAAACTCTTTTGAACTATCATACCACTAGTGGACTTTAATCGGGATTAAACCGGACCCAGTTGACATCCCTAGTTGGAAGGGAGTGTACAACCACTATATTTAAGTTGCCAAGGCATCTAAGCAGTTGAAATAATCTAAAAAAGCACTTAACAGTGTGGCCTCATATAAACTACAAAGACAGTCTTGTGATGAAGTTGAGAGGAAAAGTTAAGGACTCAAATGAAATAGGCATGCATTTCTTTACGATAGTACAGCAGGCACTGCTGACATATTGGCCAACTCAGGTATAGCATAACAACAAATAAGCATTCGAATCAAGCAATATAGCAAAGCAGACAACTGAACTATTTGTAATTCGGTAGGATTACACGTTGAGGGCACAAGCCAAGAAAGCAGCCCACTCGCATTAAATTTCAGATGTACTAAAACACACTAGCTTACCATATGTTGCTGTGAAGCCTAGCTGTTGTTGCAATGTTCTTTGAAGATATCGTCAGCATCCCGTGGTTGCAAATCTAGTTGTTGTAGTTTATTCTGCACCATCTATTTAGGTAAAATTAATTTTAATCGCATGCATTGGTCCGAATTGATCATCAATGATTCATCGAAACTAATGAAAGAAGGGTGTGTGCATACACGACAATACTCCCTCCGATTCTTTTTACTTTGTGTATAACTTTTTCTCAGTTTTCTCGTATTAGTCTGCACGTTGCCGATTCCTAACGCTGGTTTCCTTTTGTGCCCCGCCCCATCCGCCTCTGACCTAATTAATTGGCAAATTAGTCCAGAAAAATTAAACCAGTGCCCTCCTTGGTATGCGGGTCAAGAGTTATGCGCAGAGTAAATAGAATCGGAGGGAGTATATCTAGTTCCCTATATTTTTATGCTTGTTCGAGGTGCCAGCCCCAAAAGAACAAATATTTTGCTTGATGCGGTTGGCAGCTCCATAATTAATAGAAGCATCAAATTAGTCATGCAACTTGGGAAGATCAAGAACACACAAACAAGTAATGAACAGAGGCCCGGAGCAGTGATGTAATAGCTAGCATCAGAAAATGTAGGGTAAAACGAACAAAAAGCAGCAGACCCACATGCTAGTTTGCTGATGTGTAATTAAGCATTGAGAACATTAAGCAGTCTGATGGAACCAACAGGTGGCATCAGAACAAAAATAAAGCATATTAACTATATGTGCGCTGGTATGTAATTTAGGACATGTAACATGTTCACTGCCAGAAGTATGGCCCTACAGGTGCAAGCAGAATAACGCGTCTCATGAAAAGCTGAATGATGCCCTGAAGTAATTCAAAGGTGCGGTGCTTATGCTAGGAAAGTGAACGTAGGCGCCGGCCGTTGGATAATAGTACCTGATTCTCGGTGGCGTATGGGTATCGTTGTCATACTTGATAGCTAAGGATCGTCGATGGTGCTCGTGTTGTGATTGAATTTGGGCCGGCTGTCGCTGTCGCTGAAGCGGCTCCGGTGCTACGGTTGCGGCGCCTGTCGACATACAAGAAAGCTCATCTGTGGTAAGTGAATAGTTGCACGATAAAGAGAAAAACCGAAGGAGTACAAATCGAAATAACCTGATGAGGCTGCGTCGTTGGTAAAGCAGGGCCGGTGGAGTTGAATATGGCGTCCGTGGAGCGGGTCGGTGCAGTGGACGAAAGCTTCGGCAGGCGCGTTGTATAGTGCTTTCGGTGAGGCGGATCTGTTGCGGCAGACGAGGGCTTGCATGAAGGGCCAGCGAAGGGGCGAACGAGGGAGTCAGTGAAGGGCCTACGCTATGGTGGACGAGGGCGCCGGTTAAGCAGATCCGGTGCGGTGGACCATGATGGCGGTCAAGGAGATCTGGAGCGATGGACAAGCCAGTCTCTGAAGCGGCTCTGGAGAAGTGTTGAGTTGGCAGTTGGGGGTTCCAAGGTGCGGAAGGTAGATCCGTCGGGGTGTGAGGTCCATCGCTGCGATTCGGCGGCTTGCCGTGGTTGGGGGGTCGGGGAGGGGAAGGGGAGCGGCTCTGGGGAAGAATTTTGGGGGCAAAGAGGGGAAAACAATGGAGTTACCAAAGCAGCCCTTTTCCGTTCATGTGGCAGGGTAAAACAGGAATATCACAGGGCTAAACTTTCGGGCACCTGATATTTCGATGTGAGCGGGAAGTTTGAAAGCTTTTGGCGCCATCATACGGTCCAATTCAAATGAAATTCCAAATGTGTTTATCCTAAATATGATGAAAAAAGCAAAAATGAGTATGTGTATGAATAAAGTGGATGATTATAAAGTTTGAACATGCCCGTATGTGTATATCTCTAGGTTTGATATATGAATTTGAAATCACGAAATCCCGGCTTCAAAAATGTACCTCCGTTTAAATGAATTACAAAAGATAATGATGGAGTCGAATTCCTAAATTCCAACCTTAGGTTTGTAATTCTGGTACATCAAGGTATATCATGCATGTTCAAAAGTATCGTTATCTCATAGTACAAACTATGAAACAAATTGATCAACCATGAGTGCACAATATCTCAATTACGCTAAAGTCCCTCAAATATAGACACCTCATTCTTTATCTGAAGTCAACCCCCCCCACCACCACCACCACCACACACACACACACACACAGAGAAGTCGTTCTCTCCCCCAAACACCAACACATGAGCACATTAACACCCCTCTCTCTGTTAAAGTCTGGACCCCAACATAGGTCTCTATCACTTTGTCTCTCCGGCATGCACACATCTCTTCCCTCACTCTCTAGGTCTCCCGCTATCTCTCTTACCCAAGCACACACACTATGTAGAGTGTATATTTCCCATACAAACAAAACGTCGCCCCCAAACGTCTATCTCCCTAGTTATGTGGTTCTCGCGCACTCACCTCACACACCACCCCCACTGCAAACAAGCACACTTTGTCTCCTTGTGCACCACTCTCCTCTTTCTATCTCTCCCACATGCGGACCCGCCCCAGCTCCTTCCCTGTATACATATATGTCGTGACTCTTTGCATAGCTCCCTAATGTATAATCGTTCTTGATTTCGCACATTGTTTTCTACACCATCTATTCTAGATCTCTCATGAAGTCCCTATCACACACACGATGACTCGATTCCCTTGCGTCTCCGTTCCTAGGCCAATTTCGGACAACATCAACATTGTCTCCCTATCTATACGCCATTTATGGACACAAACAACCCCTCTCGCCCCCTCTCTTCCTCTCTCTCTCTCTCTCTCTCTTTCTCTCTCTCTCTCTCTCTCTCTCTCTCTCTCTCTCTCTCTCTCTCTCTCTCTCTCCGTCGCTAGCTCTCTCTTTCTCTTGCTCTCACACCCCTCTCCCACACACACACTCGATGTCTCTTCCAAATAGTCTTCTCCCCCCGCCCGCAGCCGTGCTATCTCGCTACTACACATGTCACACCATTCCCCCTTCCCTTATACTAGGTTTACATCATCAGTGGTCTCTCTACTCCACATACACTCTCTCCCTCTCACACACAAATGCGTGCACAAACACACACAGACACGCACAAACACCCATTTACCTGGATCCTCATCTCTCCTCATGTCCGCATGTGTATCTCACACACTCACTCTCTAATTATGTATATGTGTCTCCACGTTACACAACACAAAGCCCCATGTACATGTCTCTCTCTATCCTCCACACACATAGACACAAAGAATCTGTTAGCATTGCCTCAGTCTCTAACATATCACACATGCTCTCTCTCTCTCTCTCTCTCTCTCTCTCTCTCTCTCTCTCTCTCTCTCTCTCTCTCTCTCTCTCTCTCTCTCTCTCTCTCTCTCGCAAACACGCTCAACAAGGGTTTCCCCGTGAATAACTTACCGTCTATTCATGAACAGTCGTGGCAGTACGGCGAACACGAGACGTGAAAAAGAATAAATCTACACGTGCTTAGACCTCCTAGTATGACTACTAGGACTAGAGCAAGCCAAAAAGCGCGCTGCTGTCACCCCCTACTTGTCGGCGACAGGAAAATCTTTGTTTTACACAGTCAAGAAGTCATTGTGCTAAGGCCCCACATGACGAGGCGTTGAATAGAATGTAGATGCTAGTTTACGGAAGCAAGTATTGATAATACGTTTGTATCTCCGTACTTATATTTCTTCTCTTATAAAAACCGAGTTGGTGATGATGGTACGTGTGCCATCTTGCAATATAGACCGTCCGATCTATATCTGACGGATGGAAATTAAACTAAAAGATATCCGCACCCCTCTCAACATTTGCAGACAAGGCCTTCCCTCGTTCATCCTTATCTCCAACAAACCTCATTGTTGAGCAATTAAGAAAGGAAGCCTCTGGAACAAAATGGCCTGGTGGCCGCCGCCGGTGTCGTCAATCCCCATGCCTCCGCTCAATCCGACCACCAACCACCACCACACCCCACTCCTCTTCACCTTATTTCATATTTCTCGAGATATCATTAGTTTTTACACATGGGATTACTCCCACAAGGGTCAATCACAACAAGTGTTTTATAAAAAAATGCATCTTGATGTTCCGTGCAATGCACGGATCTTGCTAGTACTCCTACACAAGACTAAGTTGGTGATTCTGGTGTGTCTGCCATCCCTCGTTTCTGACCATTAGATCTGCATCTAACGATTGTGAGGTAAGTTGTTGCCTTTTCTCACCAACATCCCACTTGTCTACCAATTTGCAGAAAACCCATTATTAGTATCTTAAAACCAACCGCATCCCTCCCTGACCTGACCAAAACAGCCCAAGGAATATATTCTAATTGAAACATAATATATCTCTAGTGACATATGTATATAAAAATTAGAGTGTTTTGTACCAAGTTTGTGAAAAAGTATTATTCTAATTATGATTCGTTGCAACGGACATGAACATTGCTAGTATTTCCAACCATGCATTTCTTTTCCTAGTATTCCATAGTTTCGAGTTTTCCATCAAGGTATTAGTCACTCATGGTTGATATTTACTTTCAATCATGTACACATTTGCACTATGTAACTAGCCTTCCTTATTGGCTTCCAAAGCTTAACTTCCACTCCTACTTACAATATGTAGAGTATTTAACAAAAAAACTACCACTTTCAACCAGCCCTAGGAGGAATCTATTGTACAAAAAATAGCAAAAACATACCCAAAATTTCTTAATCCACGCCAAAAACTACCTAGTACTCCTACCGATTATGTTTGTTTAAACCCATTTATGACAGGGTTGGCCCACATGTTCGTGCTAACGAGGCAGCTTAAACCAACACATTTTGTTTGACGTTGACATGAGGGGCCCACATCTGACCTTCTATCTTGTTATTCCCCCTCAAATCATTATTTTTCCTGAACATCACTTCAAACAGTACTGATGTGTGTTCGTTGGTGGCGCCGGTGATGAGCGAGTTGGCCGCCGCTCCGCCGGACGGGCCGGACGCCGCGCTGGCCTCCGCACGGGTTGGCAGGCTGGCCCGAGCGTGACTCACAAGCGAGCAAGCCGTCGCGCTGGTCTTCGCTCGAGCCAGATGGCTGGCCTTAGCACGGCGCGCGCGAGCAAGCCGCCGCGCTACCGTGCCAATCTAGCTAGCAAACCTTGCAGACAAGAAGCTGGACGGAGCTATCTTGGCTAGCTAGCACCCGCGAGCGCCGGACGGAGCTGGCATCCGGGCTGCCGCAACATGGGATCCGCATCGCCGGCGGTTTTGACCTCGCCTTCTGCCGGCGGCGGTAGCTGCGTCCCATGGCCGAGGATGACTAGGTGGACGGGCCGGAGGTAGGAGGTCACTCGAGGATCTTTGTTGGTAGGAGCATGTACAATGGTTGATAAGGTAGTCTTATCTTAAGTCTGCCACGTATGCAAGTGGTAGTAGTTTCTTGGCATTTTAGTGGTTTCTTGCATTATTAGAGCAAGTACAATAGAGCTGAGTCAGCAGGCTATAAGAAATAAACTACTACTACATGTTGGCTATAAGATGGGCTGTAGATGACATGGCACTGGCTTATAGCCAGCAGCTGGCTATACTGTTAACCATGCTCTTAGGGGTTTCTTGTAAGGAACAATGTACGTACTACTAGCAACAAAAGGCGATTCTAGGTTGCGTTGTACTCCAACGAGTACTACTAGTGGTCGCGGGAGTGTATACCTCGTTTTGTGTGTTCGATCCCGACCGAAGGCACGGCGGCCTTTTTTAAAAATAGTACTACTACACTTTGCTGCGAGCCAATATTTTACACGGGTAGTTTGAGTTTTGAAGTCAAACGGACGTGCGGCCCCACAATCTAGGTGCACTGAACAACCTAGCCACGTGAACGGGTTTTCCTTCCCAGCATCCCGTGGCTCGCGTGCTCGCCCTAGCCACACCTCGCTTGCAGCTTCCAGCTAGTAGCATATTTAAACTAGCACCTCCCAATTAAGCCCGAGGAGCCGGAAAAGCCTGGCGGGGCATTGGGAACTATGCAATATGGCTCTGTACGTAAAGTGCTCTACTGCTACTCTGTAGCCTGTGGCGTTGCATGCATGGACTTCACTCCATTATCGGCTCTACTATAATAGAAATTCCCCTTGACGTGTTTTTTTTTGAAATGGAGGCAAAAGCTTTTCTTCATCTCATTCATAAAGAAGGAACTACTAACAAAGTTCGACGAGATCCATTACACCTCCACAAATGGAAGCGAAAAGCCTAGTCTCGCTGTATCAAATAACTCAAATGTTCTGCCCCCGCAGTAACCATCGCTGATAAACAGGCTGCTAGTGTGTGCGTGAGAGGAGTGGCTGAGTAGGCCAGCTACGTGAGAGGAGCGGCTGAATAGAGCACTGAGAGTACCCACTAGTCCACTACGCAGGTGTACTTCCCCTGCATTGATAGTACAGCGATGGTTTGAGAGAACAGTAGTACCCTCCACTTCCAACTGTAGCTCCTTGGCCCTGAGATTCAAGAATTCAAAACTGGTGCACTATACAAGACTAGACTAGAAGTACAGTACATCGCAAAACTAGTTGAGAAAAGTAGTACTAGTACTGCTACAGTACGAGTACGTACTCCTCCGTCACATAATGTACGACGTTTTTTGACACTAGTCGGCGCGTACAAAAAATGGCAAAAACATACCCAAAATTTCTTAATCCACGCCAAAAACTACTACCTAGTGCCAAAAATTTCTTACCAGTGCTATTATTTATAGTATAATGCAATCCCATAACGTTCCATAATGCTAGTACTAGTACTCCATGGTACCAAAAACTACTACCTAGTGCCAAAAATTTCTTACTAGTGCTATTATTTAGAGTAGTAAATAATAGCCTCACCCCTTCGTTGAGGAACGATCTACAGTTGGAAGGGACGAGGCCCTGTGGTTACTACGCTCTTATCTCCTCCTCGCCAGTTCCCCTCCCCCTGAAGAGAAGGCAGTTCGTTGCTGCTCCCATGGATTCGCCAGGCGGTTCTCCTCCTCGTCGGGGCTTGGATACCTTGGACGACGATTCTCTGGGAGAAATCGCACGCCGCTCCGACGTCCTCACCGCCGCAAGACTCGGTGCTTCCTGCACCAACTTTTTCAAGACGCTGCTTAGACAGGCTTGGGAAAAGGCCATGCTTGTTGGTCTTCCATGTGTCCTCGAGGAGAAGGTTCTTCTATGGGACAATTCTTCGAACAGTCCACCGCTCCTTGGCCATGGTTGCACGTTGACTCCGCTAGAGTTGACGATGTTGAGAGGTAGTCGGATTTTGTCCGATGAGCAGGTCAGTAATGGAGTATGATCATGTAGTACTTAGTTATTCCATTTCCATCCCATAATTTCTCCGCTGCCCACCGTATTATATATAGGTCTGGGTCGGTGCCAACGAAGATTGCCTTGCATACCTCCGGCCGGATACCACCATGATTTTGCACAACATCCACAGCAGTGCGGCCATTCCGGTAGACCCCTTCTCCACCATTGGGATCGTCCTTCCAGACTGGCTGGGCAAGAATACGTATGATGATGCCTACATGAGGTTGAAGAAGATAGCAATTGCAGACCCACCGACAAAGCGACGCGGCTACGACGATTACTATCTCATCACGGTGTTCGACATAAGGATTGCCATCAATGCAGGGGGCAGTAACTGCAGAGGCTGGCGCATGTTGGCGGCGGCAGATTTGTACCCCTACACGTTCAGAGACGTCGTGCGCCATCTAGGCCGCATCTTCGCGGTGACAAGCCAGGGGACTTGTTTCATCTGGTTGACATCCTACGGTACGAGAGATTACAAATGGAATGCACAAACCATCATTTGCATCCCTGACGGTACTCCATTATTTTGCAGGGACCAGTCATCCCCCGATCAAAATAAGATCGCCGATCCTGGATGTGCATTTGCATACGCGATTCGGTCTAACCTGGAACCTTGTAGCTGAATTTGGCATATTGGGATCAACTATCTTAGCAGTCGTTACCCATGGTACCACTGATGTTTAACATGGTCACATAATCTACCACGATCGGACCGTCACCATCTACCCAAGTATTCCATTTTTTAACCCTCTCGCCTTCTCTTTCATTGTTGTACTAGTAGTATACTTTTTAGTACTAGTAGGAGTACTTTTTAGCTTGGAGGACGCGTATAGCTAGCTAGGCCATTGAAGACTTGAACCCACTAGCTGCCACCATTTTTGTTTTTCCATGTCTTACTATCTCATCCATGTAGCCAAGAGTGGCTATATATAATAAGCCGGTTATTTTACTTCCTCTATACCGGAGTAGTACTATTTGCTGCACAGTATTACTGACCGCCACATTTGAGCACAACATTATTATGCATGGACCTTGACTATGTACGTCACCATGTGTCCTGATCTGGGATGCCGCGTGTACCAGATGAACGGCGCCGAGTTCGACCCCGTGATGCTACGTGGGTGCCGAGGAACACTCTTGGAGAGTACTCGCTTTTCATCGGGGACAACTACCCCATTGTGAAGCGGATGCCACCTTCCGTGCACGACACGGAAGGCCTGTCGTTCATGAAGCATGGTTGTGTCTTCAGTGCGCACCGCCGGATGAACGACATGCTGGGACACGCTATCCCTGATTTATGCCGCTTCAACTTGGATGAGTCTCCGTCGTGTGGAACCGGACTAGAAAGACGCGACAATGATTCCCGTTGCCCACCGCTATGGATCATGCCATCCATGAAGAACACATGGGACTGGAACCTGGAGGAGGACATGTAGCCCATCTATAACGTGTAAGTGGAGTACGGTAATTGTGAACGGTAGCGCTGTGAATATATGTAGACTAGTCATGCACAAATTTATCACATGAGTTGGAGATGAACTTGTGTGGCATACTGGCATTTGTCCTTTAGAATTTATTACTAGTAAATGTGTTATGTGTACGTGCAACTTGTGTGGTTGTTGCACGGGCTCCAACACACTCTTTGAGAAAAAAGGTGGCATAGCTTTGGATATACGTGACGTGGCACCATCGTACAGTAGCACCGTTCGCTATAGTTGTACTAGTACACTCCTACTAGGACGACAACTCCTATAAAACCTTGCGCTTGGCTCTTTGCCTCTTCGGGAGGTTCAACAGTCCGTACTCGTGTGAACCTTGCACTTGGCTCTTCGCCTCTTCGGAAGGTCCAACAATGATGATACTACAGTACAATATGCTTCTGGCAATCTGACACCGATTGAACTGCTGCAGTCCACCGCAAGGGCGAGGGTGAGGGAGAGGGAGAGGGAGAGGGAGAGGGCGATATAGTCAAAACCCTCTCCTCGTCCTGCGAACCACCGCGCGCGTGGGCGAGGGAGAGGCGTAGTAAGCAAGCTTCTCCTTGTTCGGCGAGTTGACATGACACATCAAAGCAGTACTAATACTAGTAGTAGTTGTCCATACTGCGTCCTTTCCGATTAATATGGCTTAATTTGAAACGAGAAAAATACACTGGCGGTCAACGTATGTAACAGTACGCTCTTTACGGTCACTATATATAGTTTTGCGGCGATTATGCAATCACTAGCTCATCGTAGAGCACCGTATTGCACCCTACTGACCGGCCACATAGTCGACATGGCACTTTGTTGACTGGTTAAATTGTCACCTGGTTTCTGGGTCCCACCTGTCAGTTGGCAGAGCAAAGAAATCAATTAAACAAAAAATTACGCAGGCGCGACACGAGTCCAACCCTTGCGCGCGAACCGCCCTGGCTGTGTATGTGAGTGCATGCACGTGTCCTCCCTCGGTCTTCCAACAAAGAGTGTACTACATGATGTACATCTACACTTCCAATGCATTTAGCCTTTAATCAAAATCGATATTGATTGACTAATGCACCAACTTGTGTTGTAGGTATAGGCTACATGTCTATCCTTAATTACAGCATGCAACGACTTCATTTAATCTTCTTATCCTAGTGGTCGCATGCACACATAAGTCTGCTACTTTTGGGCGTTAATTATGCCCTGGTCAATGTGTAAATCTCTAAATGTACAGTCTTTTATGGACGTAGGGAGTAGGTTGAGCACTTGAGCATGAGCGTGTGTGTTGCATCGTGTGCTGTGTGCCGCATGGGTGCGTGAGTGTTGCGTGCGTCCATGTGTACGTGTGAGTGTTGCATGTTGCATGCATGCATGCATGCATGCATGGGGCTTACTCCCTCCCATTGACATGCTCATATTTAAAGCTTCCTCTGTTCCCTCCATATGGTGATACTCCCTCTGTTCCCAAATAGTACGGAGTAAAAGCCTCCCTCTGTTCCCAAATATGGAGTATTTGTCTTTCTACAGATTTCAACAAGTGACTAGGTACGGAGCAAAATGAGTGAAGTGAGCGTAGAGGCATAGGGATACTGTAGAAAGGAAGTCCTCGCGATCCATTTATTCCCCATCTCGGTTAGAGAGAACTATTCAACTAGCCTTCGCAGTGAAGTGACAATACACGCTGCAGCAGATGGGACACGTAATTAATAAGCTGAACCAGCGTGTTGGTGTTACTAAATCAGCCTTACCCAGTACTGCCATCATGTTTCCCAGTAGAGCATGCTTCTGCAAATACGCCTACGCACCTCTGTCCTCCATTAACTGACATATGGGCCCTGTTGTGGTAGACCCACATGTCATCGGTGTAACTATTTACACTCCGAAGGACGGTATATCCTGGTAGTAGTACTAGTAGAATTGAGATTGAATGCACTTTCTTCCCCGTCTTCCACTCTTCTTCCTCCTCTCTTCTTCTTCCTCCTCTCTTCCCCATCGTCGGCCGCACACCATTTACCCCCGCTCACTGCTCGCCCGCCCGCATCATCTTCCTTGGTAGCTCGCGTGTACCATATCCCCCCGCTCACTGCTCGGCCACACGAGGAGAAGCTTCTTCGCTCGCCCGCCCGAATCCACTTCCCCGCTGGCTCGCAGGCACCGAAAACCCCAATGGCAGAACCGACTGACACGCAGAGCCGTGATTGGAATTCCCTCCCCGATGTTCTCTTGGAGCAGATTTGTAGTCGTATGGACCTACTCAGCACCGTCCGTCTGGCCGCATGCTCGGTGTCTTTGTACCGTCTACTCATCTGCAACCGGCCGGCTCTTTTCAAGACACCCTGCTTGCTGATGCCCGATCCTCGCAGGTGGCCTAGACACCGATTTGACGATCCTACGGAGGTTGCCGTGGTGCCCCTCGAGATGCTACCACTACCCGTCCACTTGTCCTTCATGCGCGGCCACTACTGGGCGGGCATGAAGGCCAACTGGATCGTCCTCATCCACCACACCGGTAGTCCGTGGCGTCTCGTGGATATCTACACCCAGCGAGAGATCACCCTTCCATCATTGTATACCGCCGCCATCGAGCCTCGCGGCCCGCCGGACACTCCTGCCTACTACGCACGAGACGCATCAAGCTTTTGGCTCGACCTCCGTTTGCAGAAAGTTGTAATCTGTGAAGTGCCCACACCATCAGAAGACCACATGGATTACAAGCTCATTGCCTTGTTCAACCTGGGATTAGTCTATCTGGAATCTGGTTGCCATACATGGTTATGGCTCATCATCAATCCTGTTGAGGAAACATTTCTGTCTGATGCTATAGTGCACGATGGCATCGTTTACGCGGTCGACGCACAGATTGGCTACCTATATTGGTGGAATCTATCGTCGTGTAATTGTTCTATCTCATCTCATCTTTACCTTATGAATACGGCTGCCTGTTCATTTGTTACAAATTTAGAATGCATAGCATGTCTATAACCACATCATTGCTATATGTTCCTCTCATTTCCTAGATTTTTATGACCACACATGTTATTGTTAGAGTTGATATGAGAACAATTGGCATCTAATGATTGTTAGAATACATATTATGAGCATAACATCATGATTGCTATATGTTACTCTCGTTTACAAGATTTTTATAACAACGCATGTTATTGCTTAGAGTTGATATGAGAACAGTAGTAGTAAGTGCTATGGTAGAATATGAGTAGGCGCTGTCATAGCTGTTTCACTCTCATTGTTACATGATGTTTGAACCATGACATATTGCTAGAATATGAAAGCCATTGGCTTATTTTTTTAACTTGGGGGTATGATTATGACCACGGCATTGCAATTCTCTGTCTATGATATGTGTCACTGTTATAATAATCTTAATTCCACACATACTCTGAACATGATTGTTTATTTTTGTCCTTTTGGTCTCCAATTTGAATTGTTGCAGCAGACGCGAATGCGCTGGCCTTCATGATTCCAGGACCTAGAATCATACCAGCCGATGGGTGGTGGTTTATCACTCGTTCAGCTGACGGCAGTCATTTGATGCTCATTAGCACGTACAAAATTGACCAAACCATTACATCAAAACACATGCAGTACAATGCGTGGGGCGTTCGTGACATTGATGGCTATGGTTGCTTCGTGTTCGAGAAAGATCCCAGCTTCGTTGGGCCAGGCGTATTCAATTGGAGGCGGGTTTACAGCTCGGCAACCACTCCTTGTTCCTCGGGCTCAATTATCCGATCATCCAACCAATCATCGATCATATCACCGGCGATGATTACTGTGCTATGAAACTTCCATTCACGAGGGGGGCTGTGTTTACACATCATACCATGGGTTTCATGAATCACCATATCCAGAGATTTGTCAACCTAGCTTGTTGCCAGATAATCTTCAGTGTGTGGAAGGCATCAAGCTTCCATGCGATGGATGGCTTTTGCGAACCCGACATGCGGCGATGTGGTTCATGCCAACAGCAAATATGCACAACTTGATTCGTGCTGATATCTAGACTGAGCCATGTATTCTGCTGCTGTAGCACGACCCTCTTTTGTTGGATATTATGTACTGTTGTTAGTTTGAAGCACTCCTCTGATTTGAAGGATAGATACCTTCCTGGTATCAAGTGCATCCTAACTCACTTGCGTAGGATGTACTGATAATGATGATGGAGATGCTGTGTAGAAGCCATATATATATATATCAGTTAGGCTCCAAGTGCGTACTTGTTAGTTAAACCTATGTATAAATTGTGACACTAAATACGATTAGTAAGTAGTACAGTAGCAGTACTAGTATACGTCGGTCAAATTATTCATCATGTCCACACATTGAATTGACGTGACAACACGCTGCGCGTGAGGTGATACAAGAATCCCGGCGGAGTGTTCGGGTATTCTGGACTACAGATTTGGAGTACGATTTATCTGTCGAAATCTTTCATCATTCACTTAAAACAGTCGATTGATCATACATTGAGTACCATATAACTGGAACTACCGATGCAAGTCGAAGAAGGATTGGCCCATGCTGCCGGCTGGCGTCAAGTTTGATCCCACGGATCAGGAGCTGGTCGAGCACCTTCAGGCCAAAGTGAGTGCTGACAGCGCGAGATTTCAGTCTCTCATTGATTTGTTCATACCAACCATCGACAGCGAGCACGGCATATGTTACACCCAACCTGAGAAACTTCCAGGTAAGACACCGATCGGCCGTCCACTTGCACAAACATATTCCTTTGTTTGTAGCTCTATTTTTCTTTTTAGACACAGACCTGGTGAAGCAATTACAATTTGACAGTTAATAAAAAGTGAAACAAGTGACTGCAACATGCCAAAGATGTTATGAAAATGCCAACTAGGTACACTAAAACCTGTATTCCACAATACTGCAGGTATCACACTGAGTGGCCTAAGGAAGCATTTCTTCCAGCGCAATTCCAGGGCGTTCAAAAGGGGCGCATGGACGCGTCACAAGATACAGTCGGAGTGCGATATGCATGCGATGTGGCACAAGACCGGCAATACCTTGCTGGTGATGGTCAACGGCCAGCAGACGGGCAGCAAAAAAGGTTCTGGTGCTGCACACCAACAAGAACTTCGACTAGCAGAGGACCAACTGGGTGATGCACCAGTACCACCTCGGGGACCTGGAGCAAGAGAAGGAGCGGGAGCTGGTCCTCTGCAAGATTTTCTACCAGACGAACACTAGGGTCAGGAGTAAAAAGATTATAAGTTAGTTTGGTATTGGTAGTTGTACTACCTTGTCGTCCGCAAGTTGGTATTGTTGTTAACGATCTTTTGGTATGAACTTGCATTTGCTTCCAACAATCATGCAGAGGGTCGATGTGGATATAAAGCTGAATCATTTGTTTCGAAATGAATTTTCAGGCACCTGATTTTTATTTGATGGGTAGCATAAGCACCCGCCGTTCGAATTCCCAGTTCTACAATTTTTTCGAAACAAGTGCATGCACTTATTATCACGATAAAAAACAATATCTGTGCTGCATCCCAGTTATCAGTTTGCACTTGCAGAATTCTCTAGTTTATTGAGCACGTATATTGTTTTTTCAGCTCGAGCAAGCTTCAACTGGGCTGTAGATTGCCCAGGGTTGTTTTGTTTTTAACAGGCCCAGCCCATGAAGACAACGGGGCACAAAGATCAAGCAAGTATCTACTGGCCTCTAGCCCGCCAGCGTTAGTTATATTTTGTCTTACAACATCCGCAGGCAGTTTTTTTTACTGAATCAATCACACAGCCCAATTCTATTTTCCTCTTGAAGCGCATGTCCTACATCCGTTTTCTAATCTCTACCTATAGTTTTCCTAGTTCATATACACGTATCATTATATTGAAAACACATAAAATTCCCTTTTCATATTTACATCCTTATTTTTGTTGTTTTGTCCCACCCGGCGCTAATTTTTTTACCACTGGTTTTCCCTTAAACCAACTAAATTGTCCCACGTCTTATTTGCTTACAAAAACAAAACGATTTTTTGGCAAATCAATAAGTTCTTAAAAAATGTTTATCATTTCGGGATTACAACAGTTCGGACTCCACCGAAATATGCAAAAATATGGTTGGACTTTTTGACCGTTGTCCTGGGCAGAAAATGGGTTGTAATAAATTACTTAAGAATTAGCAAATGGGCTGCAAATTATAAAAAATAGCAAATGGGATTTATGTTGTCTGCCACAGATTTGGAGGTTGACTTGTGGGCCTATTAAGTTCATGCGTACACAAGGTTTCTCAAAAAAGAAACTTAGTCAACAATCGACTCTACCAGCGTCAGACCGTTAGATGTCAATCTAACGGCAATCGTGCTTCTTCAGTCTCTGATCTTCCTGCCCCAGCCTCCCAAACCAGTGCCGTCGGAACTGCCTACTCTCGCCTCCCGTGGCCGGCAGTACTGCCGGCCGTAGTGCTTCTTCAACCTCTGGTCTTCTTGCCCCAGCCGCCCAAAGCAGCGCTGGTCATGCCGCATGCTCCTGCCTCCCGTGGCCGGCTGTGCTGCCGCGGAGGCCTCACCGTCCCCATACTACTCCCACCGCTGGCCAGGCCATCCCTCCACTCACCCACTCCCCCTGTTATTCTACGGCGACGGCAGCCTCACACCGCAGCTGAACCAGTGAACCCTCGTACTCCTCTCCGCATGGGCATCCACTGTCGCGTCTTCCCCGGCTCCGCGTCGTCCCCTTCCTAGGCCTCGCCGTCATCCACCGCCGTGGTGCTCTCGGCGCGGCGTGGTCAATGTGGTCAACGACCAACTTCCATCGGAAGAGTACTATACGTGGAGAGGCTGACAGCTGGGTCCACGGTAGCCGCAAGGAAGTGCCTCCTTATTACGCACAAAATAATTATTCCTCCACCTGACAGTAGGGACCCACCGGACGGGCCACCAGTATTTCGCGGAAAAAATGTTACCCCCCTGACTGCTGGGACCCACCGGACGGGCCACCGTATTTCGCGAAAAAAACGTTTGCCCCTGACTGCTGGGACCCACCGGACGAACCACCGTATTTCACAAAAAAACGTTCCCCCCCTGAGGGAGTCCTGGATTAGGGGGTGTCCGGGTAGCCGGACTGTACCTTCGGCCGGACCCCTGGACTATGAAGATACAATATTGAAGACTTCGTCCCGTGTCCGGATGGGACTTTACTTGGCGTGGAAGGCAAGCTAGGCGATGCGGATATTCAGATCTCCTACCATTGTAACCGACTTTGTGTAACCCTAACCCTCTCCGGTGTCTATATAAACCGGAGGGTTTTAGTCCGTAGGACAATCCCAATATACAACAATCATACCATAGGCTAGCTTCTAGGGTTTAGCCTCCTCGATCTCGTGGTAGATCTACTCTTGTACTACCCATATCATCAATATTAATCAGGCAGGACGTAGGGTTTTACCTCCATCAAGAGGGACCGAACCTAGGTAAAACATTGTGTCCCTCGTCTCCTGTTACCATCCGCCTAGACGCACAGTTCGGGACCCCCTACCCGAGATCCGCCAGTTTTGACACCGACATTGGTGCTTTCATTGAGAGTTCCTCTGTGTCGTCGCAATCAGGACGGATGTCTCTCCCTGTCTTTAAAGATGGCGCCGTTATCAAGGGAGCCTTGGCTGTCGGCCAAACTCTCCGGCTAGGTGGTTTTCTTATGACTGCCTGTTCGGCTGTTGCACCGATGGTGACCTCTCGGGTCATCAAAAGCAATCTTCACGTCAGCTCGGAATTCGTCGAGCAGTTGGATCCAATGGAGCTCTCTTCCGTAAACGAGCTCTTGGATCGCATCGCCGCCCTGGGGGTCACTACGGATTACGACCAGGTTGGGCTTAAACCCGATCTAAGAGAGATTAATTCTCCCCAAGTCACCCATCATGTTGTCGTATTAGAGGCGCAGTGCGGCGACCCTTCATCTATCCTAAGGACTAGCTATGTCCGGATTCCCGATCCCTCCAAGCCGGTTAACTGCGGAGGGAAGGATGTAACTCAAGACCTGAACTTAGAATCACGCAACGGGCTAGACTCATTGGACAACATCCAAGAACCCAAACTTCAGAGCTCGGAAACTCCTTGGCCTCTGAGTCCCAGATTGGGTGAGGTCTCGGATTTAATTAAGCCCACCCACCCGAACATAAGCGATCTATCCCAAATCAGGCAAAAGCCCGAAGAAACAGTACATCATTACTGGGCAAGGTTCCTCCTGGTTATGAACAGGATAAAGGACAACCGAGAGGAAGATGCAATATCAATCTTCTACAATAATTGCACGGACCAAGGAATCCTCAACGCCATAAGTTGTCGTGATATTACACGCTTTGCTGACTTGGCGTCCATAGTACAAAAGTACTATGCGATGGAAAGCGCCTGGAAAACCGAAATAAAATTTTGGGACAATCCGGCCCTGAATAGAAACCTCGTCCGAAACAAAAGGGTGCATCATGGTCAGACACCCGGGTCAAAAACCAAAAAACCAAAACCCTCTACAGGGCATGGAACCGTACTGGAGGGATGGCTTAATGGACCCTGTAAAATTCATAGTACAAAGGACGCCACACCAACTCATAGCCTTAGAGCATGTTGGATATACGGCAGGTGGCCTAATGGGCGAACATCTCCTAATTCCGTAGGCCACAGAAAGCCACCTCAGGGACCCCAGTACAGTTTTAACAGTCTTCGAGACTTTCGCATCAAATAATATGCGAAAATGGACAATCCGCAGCCTCGCCGAAGTCTACCAAGTAGCAACAACAAACCCATGGAGTGACACGGCTATTACCTTTAATGCCAGTGATGAACCTAAATTCCGAACAGCTCGAGCACCAGCCGCACTGGTCCTCAGTCCAATAGTGGACGGCTTTCGCCTCACCAAGGTACTCATGGACGGAGGCAGCGGATTGAACCTCATTTATGAGGAAACCCTTCAAAAAATGGAAATAGACTGGAACCGCATTGAGCGAAGCAGCACAACCTTTAGAGGAATAATCCCCAGTCGAGAAGCGCGCTGCACCAGAAAAATCACACTAGATGTGGTGTTCGGCACGCCGGATAATTATAGGTCCGAAGAGGTCACATTCTAGGTGGCCCCGTTCAGTAGCGGATACCACGCTCTGCTACATCGCGCTCCTCCACTAGGGTGTCTAGACTGCCCTGTCGATCAAGCTCGGCTTCTCTCTCTCTCTCTTCATACATGCGCACTCGAGGTGAGTCATGAATGATGTCGCAGGGCAAACGGCCTCTACGTCATACACCATGAAGAATGGTGTGTATCCGGTAGTGCGATTGGGCGTGGTCCACAACCCCCAGAGTACGGAGTCCAGCTCCTCAACCCGGTGCTTGTCTGATTCTTTCAAAAACCACACTAGTCTAGGCTTAATGTCGCTCATGATAAGACCATTAGCTCGTTCGACTTGACCGTTTGTTTGTGGGTGATAGACCGAGGCGTAATCGAGCTTAATGCCCAGTTTAGCACACCAGGTTTGCACTTCATCAGCTGTGAAATTGGATCCGTTATCGGTGATGATGCTGTGTGGGACACCATAACAGTGTACAACACCAGATATAAAGTCTATCATCGGTCCGGCTTCGGCCGTTTTAACTGGTTTGGCCTCTATCCACTTGGTGAATTTATCTACCATGACTAGCAGATATTTTTTTCTTATGGCTTCCTCCTTTAAGAGGTCCGACCATATCAAGCCCCCAGACCATGAAAGGCCAAGTAATGGGATTTTTTGTAGAGCGGTAGGCGGCATATGGCTTTGATTGGCGAAAAGCTGGCATCCGACACAATGTTGGACAAGGTCCTATGCATCTGCTCGGGCCGTCGGCCAAAAGAAGCCTGTACGGAAGGCCTTACTTACGAGGGGCCGAGCCGCGGCGTGGTGACCGCCAAGACTAGCATGGATTTTGGCCAGGAGCTTCCATCCCTCTTCTTCGGAGATACATCTTTGCAGGACTCCGGTAGCACTTTTCTTGTAGAGCTCTCCGTCATGGACCTTGTAGGCTTTCGAGCGCCAAACAATGTAGTGAGCCTCATTCTGGTCCTCGGGTAGCTCTCGCCTATTAAGTTAGGCCAAGAAGGGTCCGGTCCATGGGGCAATTACTGCCATTATTAGATGGGCCGATGATGTTATTTCGGTGGCTGGGCCCCCGATGATATCGGCATTGTGTTCGGAATCTGGGGGTGTAATCGGATCCGCAGTGGTGTTGCTGCTCTCACCCTGCCACACCACGGATGGCTTCAAAATAGCCTTTCCAGGAAGATGTTAGGCGGGACGGGGTCACGCTTAGCGCCCATGCCATCAAGGACATCCGCCGCTTGATTACTTTCTCGAGCCACATGATGAAACTCGAGTCCCTCGAACCTAGCTGATATTTTGAGTATGGCATTACGATAGGCCGCCATCTTCGGATCTTTGGCATCGAAGTCTCCATTTATTTGGGATATTGCAAGGTTTGAATCCTCGCGCACCTCCAGGAGTTGTATGCCCATGGAGGCAGCCATCCGAAGACCATGCAATAAGGCCTCGTATTCGGCTGCATTGTTGGAGTCTGTGTATAATATTTGGAGTACGTACTGGACTGTGTCTCTAGTGGGGGACGTTAAGATGATGCCCGCTCCTAAGCCTGCCAGCATTTTAGAGCCATCGAAGTGCATGACCCAGCTGGAGTATGTGCCATACTCTTTAGGGAATTCGGCCTCTGTCCATTCGGCGACAAAGTCGGCCAATACTTGGGATTTAATGGCTTGGTGTGGTTTGTATGGTATGTCAAATGGCAGAAGCTCAATGGCCACTTGGCAATCCAGCCCTTAGCGTCGCAGTTGTTTTTTATGTCATTGAGCGATACTTCAGAAGCCACCGTGATCGAGCACTCTTGGAAGTAGTGTCGTAGCTTCCGGGATGCCATGGAGACCGTATATGCTATCTTTTGGTAATGAAGGTACCGGGATTTGCATGGTGTGAGGACAGTGGATACGCAGTATACCGGTCTCTGGAGTGAGAATTTGTGTCCGTCCTCCTCTCGCTCAACGACGAGCACCACGCTCACCACCTGGTGTGTCGTAGAGATGTATAATAACACCGGTTCGCCGATGTTCAGTGCGTCCAGGATTGGGTTGCTCGCTAAAAGAGCCTTTATTTCTTCCAGTCCAGTCGTTGCCGCATCCGTCCACTCGAAGTGGTCGGTGCGTTGGAGAAGGCGATAAAGTGGCAATGCTTTTTCTCCTAGTCTGGAGATAAAGCGGCTTAAAGCTGCCACACATCCGGCTAGTTTTTGGACTTGTTTAAGGTCTGTTGGTGTAGCCAATTGTGACAATGCTCGTGTTGGCTGGATTTGCCTCAATTCCTCTATTGGAAACAATGAAGCCCAGCAGTTTTCCAGCGGGAACGCCGAAAACACACTTTTCCGGATTGAGCTTAATGTCATATGTGCGGAGGTTGTCGAATGTGAGACGCAGGTCGTCTATTAATGACTCAACGTGCCTAGTCTTGATGACGACATCATCCACAAATGCTTCAACTGTCTTGCTGATTTGTTTCTCCAGGCATCTTTGAATCATGCGTTGGTAGGTGGCGCCGGCGTTTTTAAGCCCGAAGGGCATAGTGTTGAAGCAGAAAGGCCCGTATTGGGTGATGAATGTCGTTGCGGCTTGATCAGACTCCTTCATGTTGATTTGATGGTATCCAGAGTATGCATCGAGGAAACATAGTGAGTCTTGCCCTGCAGTAGCATCAATAATCTGATCGATGCGGGGGAGGGGGAAGGGATCCTTAGGGAAGGCCTTGTTGAGGTCTTTGAAATCGACGCACAGGCACCAGGATTTTTCCTTCTTTGTCACCATCACCAGGTTTGCTAGCCAGTCCAGGTGTTTTATTTCTCTAATGAATCCGGCCTCGATTAACTTGGCTAACTCCTCCCCCATGACTTGTCATTTGGGTTTGGAAAAGCACCGCAGTGTTTGCTTGACCGGCTTATATCCCTTCAACATATTGAGGTTGTGTTCGGCCAACCTGCGAGGTATTCCTGGCATATCAGAAGGGTGCCAGGCAAATATGTCCTAGTTCTCTCGCAGTAACGCTCGTAGTGCGGCCTCAACCGTTGGGTCCAGCTGTGCCCCGATGGAAGCTGTCTTCTTGGAGTCCGTCGGGTGGACTTGAAATTTGGCTATTTCGTCTGCTAGTTTGAAAGAGGTGGATTTGGGCCGCTTATCAGGGATTACGTCGTCCCTATCCACCGTGGAGCGTAGTGCAGTTAATTCTTCGGCCACGAGGGCCTCGGACAGGGACTCGAGGGCCAAGGATGCGGTTTTGTTTTTGGCGCGGAGGGATATGTCCGGATCACTGGCGAAAGTGATAATACCGTTGGGCCCGGGCATCTTGAGCTTCATATACCCATAATGAGGTATGGCTGGAAAGCGTGTGAATGCATCTCGCCCCAGCAGGGCGTGATATCCATTGTTGACTTGAAAGGTTATCTCTTCGGACCGATAGTTCTCCGGCGCGCCGAATACCACGCCAAGTGTAATTCTCCCTGCGCATCGTGCCTCCCGGCTGGGAATGATTCTTCGGAAGGTCGTGTTACTTTGCTCGATGCGGCTCCTGTCTATTTCCATTTTATTGAGTGTGTCCTTGTAGATGAGGTTTAGCCCGCTGCCGCCGTCCATGAGCACTTTCGTGAGCCGAAAGCCATCCACAATTGGATTGAGGACCAAGGCGGCTGGTGCCCGGACTGACCGGAATTTTGGTTCATCACTGGCATTGAAAGTCATGGCCGTGTCGTTTCAGGGGTTTATTGTTGCGACTTGGCAGACTTCGGCGAGGTCGCGGAGTGCCCTCTTGCACCGATTGTTTGAAGTGAAAGTCTCGAAGATCGTCAATACTCTGAGGTCGTCGTCCTCCGGGGGGTGTTGCTCTGGGGTGTCTTTGGTGAGGAAATCCTCGCCACTCTTGGCCGCTTGCTGGAGTATCCAAAATGCTCTAAGGCTGTGGGTTGGTGCGGTATCCGGTGCCGTGTGTATTTTGCATGGCCTGTCGAGCCATCCCTCCAGAACGGTTTCACGTCCCGTAGTGGGCTTAGTTTTCTTCTCTATGGGGTCGGGTGCCCCGCGAGGGTGTATCCTTTTTTCTCACGAGGGGGTGAGTGGAGATCGGTGGTTCCCAGCGAGCTGTCTGAGTTTTCCAGGCGCTTTCCATTGCGCAGTACTTCTGTACTATGGTTGCCAAGTCAGCGAAGTGCAATACGCGATGGCGGTTCATGTCGTTGAGGATTCCTTCATCCGTGCAATTGTTGCAGAATACTGAAATCGCTTACTCGTCGCGGCAATCTTTAATCTTGTCTTTGACACGGAGGAATCTGGCCCAAAAGTGATGGACTGTTTCGTGAGACTGCTGTCGTATGTACATGAGGTCGCATATATCAGGAGGGCCGGAACTGCTTGGCGAATATTACTTTTGGTGGGTGGGTGACTTTAAATCCGATCCCTGGCCCAATTTGGAGTCCGGAGTTTGAAGAACTTCCGAGCTTATTAGTTCGGGCTCCGGGATGTTAAAGGATTTTCCAGGCTCGACGCCCGATTCTAGTTTTGGAGGACCAGGAGTGTCATTCCGCAGACAGGTATCCGGCTCTTCGAGCTCGGAAATCCGAACACAACTCGTCTTCAACATAGGGGAAGCGTTGTTGTTTTACTCCGCTACGACCGCTATCTGATGGGTGATCGGTGGAAATTTGATTTCTCTCTGATCGGGTTTAAGCCCAATCTGATCATAGTCTGTAGCGACCCCCATGGCGGCGATGCGATCCAGGAGTTCATTTAAAGACGAAAACTCCGCCGGATCCATCCGTTTGGAGTATTCAGAGTCAACACAGAGACGTTTTTCGATGACCTGAGAAGTCATCATCGGCTTGACGGCCGAATGGGTGGTCATGGTAAAGCCGCCCAGCCGGAGGGTTTGGCCTGAGGCCCGGGCTCCTCTAGAGGTGATGCTGTCCTTGCTGACAAGGTGGGCCATCAATCCTATCTTCGACGTCATAATGGAACTCTCAATGAAAGCACCAATGTCGGTGTCAAAACCGGCGGATCTTGGGTATGGGGTCCTGGACTGTGCATCTAGGGTCGATGATAACAAGAGACGGGGGACACGATGTTTAACCATGTTCGGGCCCTCTTGATGGAGGTAATACCCTACTTCATGCTTGCTTGATCTTGATGAATATGAGGATTACAAGAGTTGATCTACCATGAGATCGTAATGGCTAAACCCTAGATGTCTAGCTTGTATGATTGTGATTGCCTCTACGGACTAAACCCTCCGATTTATATAGACACCGAAGGGGCCTAGGGTTGTACAGAGTCGGTTTACAAAGGAAGAAATCTTCATATCCGAACGCCAAGCTTGCCATCCACGCAAAGGAGAGTCCCATCCGGACACGGGAGTGGCGTCTTCTGTCTTGTATCTTCACGGCCCATCAGTCCATCCCACGTCACATAGATCAGATGCCCGAGGACCCCTTAATCGAGGACTCCCACAATGGGCGCGTGCGTGGTCGACGCGACAACACTCACCTCCGGCGAGCATTTTGCGGAAAAGATAGAGAAGCGAGAAGCTTGTGGTTGAAGATGGAAGTCGGGCGTCTGCGGCGTGGTGGACGTGCGTGGCGACTCTGCCTGTGGCAGACGGACAGCCGACGAGCCAGTGCTGGCCGTGGCCATGGCGGCAACAACGAGCCCATGCTGACCAGGGCCGTTTTTGAACCCTAGCATGATGAGGGTCTGCTGCTTGGCCGCAGCGACGAGGGCCTTGCTGTCCGCGATGGTGGCATCCAGTTGGGCGGCGGCTGTGTTTGCGGCTTCCAACTTGTCGGCCCGCACCTTCCCCCCACCAGCCCTCTCGGTCGACCGAACGGCCCGCTGCGCGTCCGTCAGCTCCTTCTTCTTGGGGCGCAACGCCTTTTTACGAATGACGTGGGATTTGTCGACGGTGAAGGTGAGGCCGGCGGGGACGATGGGGTTTGGCTCGTCGGCCATGGCGAGCGGGCGGGAGAGTGAGCGGGGTGGGAGGGTTTTGGGAAAGGGAGGAAAATGGTGGTGAATGCGCCACCAACTGGCGGCCCAGGGGAGGAGAAGGGCAGGCGTCGCGCACGTCCGCACCGACGCAAATCCAGCTCAATTTTATGCCTAGAATAGGTCGCGCGCGGACAAAAAGCAGATGCTCGTCCGTTTGCATCGTTGCATTGTGGCGCGATTTCTGTCCGTTTCAACTTAAATAAACGTGCGCAGACAGTTTGCGTCGTCGTGTTGAAGTTGCTCTAAACTGGACTCGTTGCCATTTCGGTCGTCCAGACTCCACAGCGACGATCAGTGTCACCGTGAGCAATCACTCACGTCAACACCGCCATTCAATTGCTATTCAGGACCCGCAACTCAAGCGCGCAGGCACGCACGCAGATGCACGGCGTAAACCAGCATCGAACTAAAGATGCGTGCCACGGCCACAGCAGCGCGCGCCCAGCGTGCAATGCATGCATCGAGTGCACGCATGCATGGCATGGCAGGGCTGCGCAGGCAGCCTGCCGCACGCTCTGCATCTCGTGCGCAGCCCTGCCGCACGCTCTGGATCTCGCGGCAAGTGCGTGGACACGCAACACCTGCATGCAGCAGCACAAGCGGCGCCGGCCGTCGGGCCGTGGGAGGAGCCCAGCCCAGGCGTGCGCGGCGGCGAGCTAACGTGCGTCCGGCCGTACCGGCGTAGTAGTAGCTGGCAACCACGGCTGCCTGCCTGCCTGCAGCTCTGCCTCTCTCTCTCTCTCTCTTCCGGGGGCTCCAGCTCCGCGCATCCGCCGCTGCTGGCCTGCTCCGATATCCCCTTTTCCTCCCCTCGCGGCCCTGTCGTCACCTCCGCACTTATTGCGTCTGATCACGCCATCGCTTCACGTAGAAAAAGGTGGAAAGCCTGCGACGAGCCTCGACGCAAATGCCGTGCCAGTACGGCCTGCTCGCGAGCGAGCTTGGAGGAGGAGAGCTGGGCCATCACCTCTCGCCCGCTCGCGCACGCAGCGTCTGTCTGCAGGAGCGCAGAGAAGCCGGTGCAGGCGGCCCAGTTTGCAGTTGCACCACACATTTCCCGTAACTTGGTCTAGGCGTCGTGTAGCTGGTGTACCCGTGCAGGCCCTACCCGGATTACCAAATCTTTTCTCCCCTTTCCGGATAGGGTAGACTGTAGAGGGTTCATCGGTTTACCAGTGGAGCGGATGACCAGGCCGGCAACTGGCATGCCACCTTGCTTGGTTTTATCTGCCCGTTCGGCCGCCCATCTGACGAGATTCTTTCCCGGCGCTGGCTGCAGTGCCACGCCTCAACGGCTGCGGTAGAACACTTCGACAAACCCCATTCCCTGTGGATAAAACAAAATGTATCTTTGGTTCTGAGGCGACTCCAACGCACAATCCAAACGGATTTCTGTTTTGTCCGAATTTCGTTTGCTTGGGTCGGACAAAGGGACGGCGTCCGACTGTTTCTCCAATTACATTGGACGTGTGCCCAACCGTCGAAAGCATTTCGTCCAGCCGTAGTTCATGTCAGCGGGCATAGCTCATGCCGATCAGAGCGCCAACGGTCGGCACACATGTCAGCCTACAAAATGATCACCACCCATAGTTTCATACTGGTAGACAAAGCAATCGTCTGACACACATGCCAGCCACAGAAAACGGCCATAGTTCATGTCTCGCGGCCTCCCTAGATCATCCCGGCACACAAGCGGGCTTAATCATGTTGATCGAGCATCTCCTTTTGCTTCTTCTCGAACCAACTTCTGCTTTTCTCGGACATCTTGCTCAAGTCCACGGTCATGAAAGCTAGCGCCACCTCTTTTGCTTTGGTGTTTGCATTGTCGATCTTGATCTCGAGCTTCTTCCTTTGGACGACCTCCTCTTAACGGCCTCCTTCATGTCGAGCTTCTTAGTTTGGAGCTCCATGTATGCCTTCATTTGCTCGTCTTTTTTTTTGGCGCTTCCTCTCGTCTCTTACTTCCTTTTGGGTCATCATGTGTTGCAAAGTTTCTTGCAAGGCGGAGGATACGCATCACGCTTCTCGTCCACCTTCGAGTTGGTCTTGTCCCTAGGCCTCTACACTCCATCTTCATGCCCAGACACGGCCGTCGGCCCTCCATGCCTCTTTAGAGCGGCATATTCATCTTTGAACTTGGGGCAAATCTTTGATGAGCATCCAACAATGGGTGAGAGTGAATGGCTTGTTCTTATGCCAGGCTTTGATGGCTTCCAAAGCTTGGAATGCTTACACAAACATAGTGAAGGTCACAAATGTAATAGCCAAGGACACGAGTAATGCAACAAACATGAACATGGCATAGGAACGAAGAGAAGAAGTTCATACCAAGTCACCCACGCCTAGGCCACTCACGGGACGGACTTCAACACTCTCAAGCGCGGCACAAAACTTGCTGCATTCTTGTTGTGTGAACAACCACCTCTTTTGGATTGAGTTGATGCCATGGGTGCTCGCAAACTTGTAGGGCGGAAACTATTTTCTTCAAACTCGGCACCGGTGTACGATGTCGGTTCATGAAAGGTCATATGAACTCCCCCCCCCCCCCCCAAACAACACCTTTTTACTCGGCACCGGTCTTAGGGCCAGTTCTTTTGGGCGATTCTACCAGAATCGCCCCCCTCCCCAGCTTCTCCCAGAATCACCACTCCATATGTTTTTTACAATCCTAGCTAATTAGACCTTAACTAGATAGGATTGTAAAAAAAAATGGAGTGGCGATTCTGGGAGAAGCTGGGGAGGGGGCGATTCTGGGAGAATCGCCAGAATCGCCGAAAAGAACTGGCCCTTAGGATCTTGCCCTATTTTCTTCAAACTCTCGTAAATCGACTTGTCCTCATCTTCGGTGTATGATCCCGTGTGAATGCTTTGCTTCATCTTTTGTGCATTGGCTCTTTGGGTGAGCTCATCGATAAATAATCTTCCTCATTGTCTAGGCCCTCTTCTTCCCTTTGCAATAGATGTCTTCATGCCATGAGTTGCCATGGACGGTGGCCTCTTCATCTTGGTTGCCATGGCCA
The DNA here is from genome assembly GCA_032464435.1 of Aegilops umbellulata. Taxonomy (NCBI): domain Eukaryota; kingdom Viridiplantae; phylum Streptophyta; class Magnoliopsida; order Poales; family Poaceae; genus Aegilops; species Aegilops umbellulata. The sequence continues at coordinate 15,757,706 of CP136060.1, read as the reverse complement.
ATGTCATCGACCTTTTCATGTTGGTTGCGCCCGTCCTGGCTTTGGTTCTTACCGGGAGCGGGGAAGGGAGGGAGGGTTTTTGGGATAAAGCGGGAAATGGGAACATTGTGTCTCGACGGGCGGGCCAGGGGAGGACAAGGGCACGCGTCCCGGCCATCCGTGTCTTGTCCGTTTTGACGCAAACGCTGACCAATTTTGGGCTGGAAATGAGTCGCAGACGGACAGAAAACAGACGCATGTCCGTTTGTGGGTGCGCTTTGGGCTGCGATTTGTGTCCGTTTCGACCCAAATGGACGCGGCCGAACAAAATGGGGTCACGCGTTGTAGTTGGACTAACGCAGGGTTGATAGTTGTTGTTGATCCTTACTCTCCGCCTGAAAGTATAAGGGTAGCTCCAACTGCATGATTCAAATGTACGTAAAATGTGCTTGCTTTTTGTCTATTTGAGTGGTCAAACGGACAGTGCACCCAACGGAACGACCCATTAGTTTATAATTTTTTTGATGGGGCCCATTTGGTTCATCATGTCCCTTTGTCTGATTTTCTTTTTTATCAGTTTGTCATGTTGGCCATTACATACAATCTTGATTGGAATAACTAACATATTGCACATCATTAAACATATAAGTCACATAGTTACATCCAAATAAATAAACAACACATAATTTAGAACCAAATGAATTCAATATTGTAACAAATATGCAACTCCACCCTCGGGCTCACCAAATCACTCTTGTAATCCCACCATTGGTCATAGAGGTTGTCATCACGTTCATTCTCTACGATCATGTTGTGGATGATCACACAAGCAGTGATCACCCCCACATAGTGTCAACACTCCTTGTTCTAGTAGGGTGTCCAACAATAGCTTAGCAAGTTGGGGGCACACCAAAAGCAAGATCCACATCTTTCTTAGCGCTCTTTTGTTCTTTAAAAAAATCTAGCCCTCTTCTCTGGGATAAAAAATTGTCTTCACAAAATGTAGACCACTGAGATAGATACCATCAATTAGTTAGTATCCCTTGTTGTATTGGTGGCCACTGATCTCATGCTTGACTTCTGATGTTTTTACTTCCGAAAACCACGAGAGCACCGAAGAGAGTTGAAGTACGTTTATGTCACTATGAAAACCTGCTATACCGAAAAAAGTGCCAAACTTAGACATCTTGTGTTAACACAACTTCGAGTATGACAGTTCAACGATCAACATGTCCATTATGTTGTCGTTGTCAAGCAAATGGAAAGTTCTTGCACTCCTACTGCATGCAATCTATGCTTCCTTGTATCAAATTTTAACCTTAGTTGAGATACAAAGGAGAGTTAGTAGCTTTTTCTTCACACCGTTAACATTGAGCCCCCCCCCCCTCATTTTCTTCCAAGATTCTCTACTGCTTCCAAGCATCCACGAAAAGCCTCTCGGAGCATTGATCGATAATAATCAGACTGTGTCTGCAGAATTTAGTTCTCTCAAGTATTCCGGTCCGAACCTAAACCAAAACTTTGTAGAACATGAACATTGACTAGAGGCATGTGGACTCACTCATGCATGCGTACTCATCAACTAAATCACCGGAAAATCCATATGCAAGCATCCAGACATCAGTAGTGCATTTCTAATAAGAGAGCAAACCTTACCAAGGGCATCATTCTTGCATTTGAAGTAATCATCATGACCCACCACTCCCTCCAGAATACGGTTGAACAATGGTCTCGTCATCTGGAAGCGTCATCGGAAAGGCTTGGCAAGGAATTATTGCTTTGTGCAATGAAAATAATCGTAAAAAAGTAGGACATGACCCTTTCCTTTGGTACGATTCAATGCAGACGCATGGTCCTCTATCGATCCCCTTAACAATTGCCGCTGCCTTGAAATGAGGGGATCGGGCTCCACCGGAGGACACCTGGACACGGTGCCCGGCGACGGACGGCGTCAGTGAGTGAGGGGGAAGGCGACGCAGCTCACGCGGGAACTGTGGGCGAGCGGAGACGAGCACAGGGACGAGAGGGTGGCGACGAACACAGTGCGCAACGCATTGTTGTGTTGGCCTAACCGCGCCCGTGCTCGCTGCGTCGAGCTCCGGCGTCGGCGGGCGCCAAGAGAGAGTTATGAGGGTCGGTATGATGATTGGGGCAAATTTTGGCAAGGTTTGGCAGGCGGGGAAGCGATCACGCGAGCAACAGAGGCGCGGGCGCGACGCAGAGCGCGTCGACCGTATGCCAGCACGCCTGGACGAACGCGGTCACCGCATCAACTCTGACCTCGGGCCGAGCTAAGCCTAAACTTCATGTCTGGCTTGTGGTTCGTGGTAGATTAAGAGGTTACCACGCTTTGGTTTGAGCTCAGACGCAGTAGAATGGATTTCAACTTCCTGGTAAGTTTCTGGTCAGTAACTTTGAGAGCTTACTGTGGTCAAACTACTGAGAGTTGGGAGCTGGGCTTTGGAGGTAGCAATCATCTACTAAGGTGATGATGCACAAGAAAAATCAGCCACAATAGAGCAAGTAAATGGTAGTTGCTATAGAACCTACCATTTCTGTCCAGAACAAAAAATATTTTCTGCAACAAAAATATTACAAAAAGTGATGGAATATTTTTGCTCAGGAAGGTGCCCTAGGGTTCAAAGAATATTTGGGAATTTTCTCAGATTTTTGTGGGCAAGAAAAATTGGCGTTGCTTTGGAGCACATTGAGCTAGCTAGGGTTTTAGAGAGGGAAATGATTGTTTTCCTTTAAGAAAAATATTCAAAAATATTATTTTGGGGTGAACCAGAGAGGAAATGATAGTTAGAGAGGGAAATGAGGCACTTGGGTGAAAGTCAAGGGGTACCCAAGTGTTTAAGTCCATCTGAAAAGATTCAAAACACCAAATTTCAAAACCAAACCATCTGAAAATCAGACAAAGAGAAGAGGGCAAAAACCAAGCTGACACATTGTGGGTGACTAGTAGTGTTGATTACATCTTGTATTTGATTACTATATGGTTTATTTGGTGGAAGATTATATGTTCAGATCCAATATGATATTTAATACCCCTCAGATCTTGAGCATGATTATCATTTGTGAGTAGTTACTTTTGTTCTTGAGGTCATGGGAGAAATCATGATGCAAGTAATCATGTGAACTTGATGTGTGTTTGATATTTTGATAATATGTATGTTGTGATTCCCTTAGTGGTGTCATTTGAACGTCGACTACATGACACTTGACCATATTTGGGCCTAAGGGAATGCATTGTGGAGTAGGTATTATATGAAGGGTTGCGAGAGTGACAGAAGCTTAAACCCTAGTTTATGCGCTATTTCGTAAGGGGCCGATTGGATCCAAAAGTTTAATGCTATGGTTAGAATTTATTCTTAATACTTTTCTCGTAGTTGCGGATGCTTGCGAGAGGTTTAATCATAAGTAGGAGGTTTGTTCAAGTGAGAACAGCACCTAAGCACCGGTCTACCCACATATCAAATTATCAAAGTAGCGAACACGAATCGAATCAACATGATGAAAGTGACTAGATGAAATTCCCATGTACCCTCAAGAACGCTTTGCCTATTATAAGAGACCATTTTGGCATATCCTTTGCCTCAAAAGGATTGGGTACCTTGCTGCACTTTTGCTACTATTATCGTTACTTGCTCGTTACAAATTAACTTGCTATAAAACTACTCTGTTACTTACAATTTCAGCACTTGCAGACATTACCTTGCTGAGAACCACTTGTCATTTCCTTCTGCTCCTTGTTGGGAGCTACAATTGATCCCCTATACTTGTGGGTCATTATGTTTCTCTGAATTTCTTTTCTTTTTATTGAGTCATACCGAGGAGAAGACCATGATGAAAATGTTGAGTGGCTTTCATATGCACTATTGTTGATCTAACAAAGAGCCCGTATTACATTGTCTTCTCCTCTTGAATAAAATGTTTGGAGATTCCAGCTTAGTCCTTGGCACTCTTGCACTATTATTATTTTCATATCATTCGATCGTGCAAGTGAAAGGCAATAATGACGATATTTGATGAAATGGTTGTGGCAGAGAGAAACAGGTATGAACTCGACTTGTCATGTTTTTGTAAATATGTTTAACCTAGTATCCATGATTCAACCCATTATGATCAAATATGTTTGCAATGACAATTAGACATTGTAGTTTCTCATGCCATGCATAAGTATCTAGGAGTGTATAATGATTTATCTTGGATGTCAACATTGCGTTAAAATGATTGTGATGAAGTATGATGATATGGTATCCTCCTCTGAATGTTTGAGTGGCTTGACTTGGCACATGTTCATGCATGTACTGGAATCAAAACCAACATAGCCTCTATGATATTTATGTTCATGGTGTTCATATCCTCTCATGCTAGTATCCAATGTTACTTATGCATTATGCATGTTCATGACCGTTGTTGCTCTTTAGCTGGCCGCTTCTCAACCTATTTGCTAGCCTTCACCTGTACTAAGCGGGAATTCTGCTTGTGCATCAAAAACATTAAAAGTCCACCATATATACCTAAATGCGGTATTACCCTGCTGTCCTAAGTAAATTTACATGTGCCACCTCTAAAAACTTCAAATAAATATCCTTTTTGTGAGTCTGGATTGTTCATAGAGCAACAGGAGGTAGTCGGTATCTTCCATGCTAAGTGTGTTATTCTCATGATGAGTGTTTATTCACTCTTCATTGCACGATAGGGGACGTAATAGGGTTTCCCAGTCCCAAACTGCAAAAGGAATAGAGCTTACAAATAATCCAACAAAACTCCTATGGAGTAATAACCTTTACTTTATCGCCTGGGAACCACCGCTAATGTGTTTAGCATGGAAGATATTGATAACTGATAGTCGCGAAGTAAAAAAGAAGGGTGCATTTCTCAAATTTTCATTTACCTCTGTTTTAAAATTTTGAGCTCGCAAATCACTGCTTCCCTCTGCGACGGAACTATCTATTTACTTTTATGTTGTGTCATGACCTTCTCAAATAAGCGCCAGAACCTGAGAGCACTGCTGTCATGCTCATGCGTTGTGTATAGCTAATGTTGGGTGCATCATGACTGGACCTTTACTTCCATGAATTACAATGTTTAGTTGTTGCTTGAACTTTGGAGGCGCTCTGCATTTATGTTTTGCGGTCTCAGAAAGGGCTACCGAGATACCACTATTGTCATATTATATCATGGTTGTTTTCACAACGTGTTGCTGTTTGAGATATTTTATTATTGCTCGCTAGCTGATTATGTCATTGATATGAGTTAATATAATTTTTAAGAGTTATGGACGACATGGTTAGTTATAATCTTGGCTGAAAAGTTGGGTGTTGTTTAAGCTTATTTATGCGAACAAGAGCAAAAGAGTTTGTAATTTTTTCTTTTCCACTTTCAGTTTATCAACTGAATTGCTTGAGGACAAGCAAAGGTTTAAGTTTGGGGGAGTTGATACGTCTCCGTCATATCTACTTTTCCTAACACCTTTCCTCTTGTTTTGGACTCTAATTTTGTCGGCGTTCTGGGAACGGGGGTCCCCAGACTTGCCTGCCTGCGGCCCACAATGTGGCTATGCTAGCAGGCCTGTACGGCCCATCTTCATCGACAAGGCATTCAAGACCCTCGCGAGGGGCCGAGCCTCGTGGGGCGGACGACCCAAGACCTCCTCAGGAGTGGCCTCGCCAGGCAGGCTCGCGAGGCACGAAGATATCAAGGCGGGGCAAACCTCGCGAGGCTCTCGTGACGTGAGCCATGACGATCGACACTAGGCAGGCACTAGCGTGCAGCGTCCTTGTTTCCTCTTTGGTGCAAAGGGGGCAGGCCCAGGCGCGGAGTACTGAGGCATCAAGCAAAGGTTTCCATATTGGTGCAACGAGACCAAGACCATCAGGACGGCAAGACGGAGGTCACCATGGAGCCCAAGACAGCGTCACCACCAGAGCCTTTAGCAAGAGAAGACCACATTTGTCAGGATAGCTTGTACTAGCTGTCCCCTTTCAAATTGCCCGCCGTTGTTGGCTCCCTTCCCGCTCAATATTTGGGGAGAGGACCAGGGTCTATATAAGTAGAGCTAGCCACCATCGTAGGGAACAACTCATTCAGAGGCATCTCGCCCACACAAGTTCGCCAAGCACAAGAACACCTCAACCTCAGGAGGCTGTTCTTCCCCTTGTACTGTTCATCATCAGCCCAAGAGGCAATCCACCACCACCACACTGGAGTAGGGTATTACACCACAACGGTGTCCCGAACAAGTATAAATCTCGTGTCTTCCTGTGTTGCGAGTTCGTCGAGTTCGTCCGCGAGATCTTAGCGAGCTAGAGCGTGGATCGATAGGATGAAATGACTTCGCGCGCACCCCAGAGTTCGAACCTTAATGGTTTTGCCGGAACCCCAGATCCGACATTTGGCGCGCCAGGTAGGGGTGCGCCGTAGCTTCCCTTCCGTCGATCAGCGCTCCGTCCCTCCGTCGTCTCCATGGTGGACGCTCGCCGTGCTCATGCTAAGCGCCGGGCTGCCCTCACCGCCCGCGTTGCTCAGACGGCTCCTGTCGGCGGGCCACCTCGTCATTCTCCGTCTCCTGCCGCCAACGGCGCCACCGGCCCGGCGGGGAACGAGCAGCAGGTGTCCTCGCTGCATCCATCGGTGCGGCAGGACGGCCGCACCGCCACTCCATCGCTGAGCCCGGACGGTTCCTCGTCCCATGCACATTGCGCTCCCATGGAGGCGCGGGCCGCGCTCCTTATGGCGAACGAGCTCCTGCGCTACCGCCCGGTCGATGACCTCTACAAGGATTGGCTCGACCGCGTCGCCGAGCACGTCCACACCGCAGGAGGCTCCCCGGCGCTGTTCCTCTCTCTGCCTCACCCTCCGCCTGCCACGGGCGACGTGGCTCGTGGAGCGCCTCCACCACCTCTTCCCCAAGACTGTACCTTGGCGCCAAGGCGCGCGGCCCCACGGCGCGATCCACCACGCCCAGCGCCCGCGCGCCAAGAGAGAAGCTGCCAAGAAATCCCTCCGCCGCGAGAAGCTGCACCAGCGCTCCCCGCGCCACCTCGCCAAGACCGCGCGCTACCTGCGGTGGCGGCGCGCGGACCTCGTCAAGGCCAAGTTCCACCTCCGAGGCGGGCCCTGGCAACCACGGCCGGCTGCCGCGCCTTCACTCCCGAGCTGCATAGGGTAGCCTGGCCGGGCAAGTTCAAGCCAGATCTGCCCCCTCGCTACGACGGCACCCCGACCCCGCGGAGTTCCTACAGCTCTACAAGCTGAGCATTGAAGCAGCCAACGACGACGAGAAAGTCATGGCGAACTGGTTTCCCATGGCTCTCAAGGATGGTGCCCGCTCCTGACTCCTGAACCTGCCACCCGGCTCGATCTCCTCCTGGGGTGAGATGTGTGACCGCTTCATCGCCAACTTCCAGGGCACCCGCAACCGCCCGCCGGCCGCGAGCGACCTGCGCCGCATCAAGCAACAACCAGGAGAGACCCTCCAGAAGTACATCCTGCGCTTCAACAACACTCGTCTCAAGATCCCCAAGGTCACGGATGAGGCCATCATCTCCGCATTCTCCGACGGCATCCGCGACGTCAAGATGAAGGAGGAGCTAGCTATCCACGAGGAGCTGTGCACATCTCTGGAGCTGTTCAACCTAGGGACCAGGTGCGCAAGAGCGGAGGAGGGGAGCCTCTCCCTCCTCGAGCTGCCGGCTGTGGGCGCAGAGGAGAAGAAGGCCAAGGCCAAGGACGTGAAGCACAAGGAAGCGACTGTGCTCGCAGCGGAGCCCGACACCAAGCGAGGCAGAGATCAGCCCGAGTCATCCAAGAACAGCCGGCCATTCTGCGCCTTCCACAACCTGAACACCCACAACACCAGTGACTGTTAAGAGTTCAGAGCCATTCGCGAAGGACGCTTCGGTCGATGCCCCACATGCAGCGACCGGGGCTACGGCGAGGGGGAGGATGCGACGGCAGACGCTGGGACGACCGTGGCCCGCGCCAGGAGTGGCGCGACCGTCCTCGAGAAGACCGCTGGCAGGATCATCATCGCGAGGGCGCTCGGAGAGACCAGCCTCGTGAGGATCGCCCTCAGGGCAACGCCGGTCTTCCCCCGCTGACGCCACCGCCAAGAAGGAACGACGACCACCATCAAGACGAGGGGGCTGGGGGCTTCTAAGTACCGCGTGCTATCGCTTGCATCTTGGGCGAAGCCCAGGCCCCAGCCTCGCAGCGCATCTTCAAACAGTTTGCTCGTGAAGTGAATGCAGTCCTCCCCAAGCTCGAGGCCACGCGCCCGCTCAGGTGGGCCTAGTGGGCCATCATGTTCAACTCGGCAGATCAGCTCAAGTGCGCGGCTACCGTTGGCGCCCTCCCGCTGTTGTGCTCCCCAGTCACCAGCAATGTGCAAGTTACCAAGACCCTCATCAACGGTGGCGCAGGGCTCAACGTCCTGTCTGTCGACACGTTCGACAACCTCCAAGTGTCGTATGACTAGCTTCAGCCTACCAAGCCTTTCTCAGGAGTGACCGACGGTTCCACCACACCGATCGGGCAGGTCCGCCTCCCTGTCACCTTCGGAGAACGCAAGAACTACCGCACCGAGCTCATCGACTTTGACATCACGCACATCCGTCTGCCGTACAACGCCATCCTCGGGTATCCAACCCTAGCCAAGTTTATGGCCGTCACCCATCACGGCTACAACGTCCTCCAGATGCCGGGAAGCGGCGGAATCATCACGGTCCCATGTGAACAGAGAGATGCGGTGTGCTCCCTCGAGCGCGCCTTCACAGCTGCAGCAATCGACGACCCCGACAGCAGAAGTGAGGGCCCTCAAGAGGCCATCCCCAAGAAGAAGCAGCTGCGCCGTGCCGGACCTCAGGAGGGCGGTGTCACGGCTGGAACCTCGTCAATATCGGCGCCCGCTCCAGGGGCGCCTCCCTCCATCGCATAGGAAGGCGCGCCCAGCACCCTCCTTGGGCAGGGCTCGGGGGTTTCTTCTGGAAGGCCTCGGACCTTGCCCACATCACGAGGGAGGCGCTTGGGCACCACTTGGAGGCGTGCTTCGCGACACGTTTTCCTCAGGAAGGCACATGGCAAGTATCACCCACCGTTCAGGAGTTCATCACCAATACCACCCAGGAATTGCAAGACGCAAGGGCCATGTGCGGCGACCGCCGCTCACGAGGCGTAGCTCCCCATCCAGGCGAGGATGCCGGGCTGCGCGTCTGCATCAATGTTCCAGGGCTCAACAGGGCCGCTTCTCAGGGGCTCTTCTGGCCCTCACGCGTGGGACGCTACAAGGGACCGCCACACAGCTACGTTCGCATGCCCTTCGGCCTGCCGAGCGTGTCGTCGGCCTATCAGCGCAACATGCGGCGTATCCTGGCTGCTCAGGAGGCCAGGCACCACGCCGTCTTGGAGGAGATGGAGAAGGTCCTCCAGGAACCACCTGAGCCCCCAGAGCCTCCCGAGGCTCAGGGCCCTGGTGGTTCGTGAGGAGCTACCCCTTCGTTCCATGCCTTCAGCTGCATCAACTCTCCTTCGACAGAACCAAGTGCCATTTTCCAAGTTCATTTAGCCGGGAGCGCCCCTCGGGCTGCATTATTCCCAGGCTGCATGGGTCCGTCCATGTGGCGTGTATCCTTTTCTTATGTATTCAGCTTACCTTGCTGGGGTGCCCCTCGGGCTGCATTATCCCCAAGTCGCTCGGGCCTGACCCAGTGGCACGTATCTCCCATGCATTTCCTTAAGCCCGCTGCTCTCATGTTTCATCCATCTGTGATTACCACCTGCTCGATCGTTGCCTCCCACGAGGCCTCCTAACACTGGCACGGCGCTGGTGCATGGGTCCGTCACTACCACGTCGACAAACCTGAGTGGTCGAGCTCTGGCTCGCGGCACTCCCCACGCACGTCACCTCACCAGGCACTCAGTGCCTTCACTTCCTCGCGGAACAGCCAGGGCAGGCTGGCAACCATAACGGCGAAACTATGTTTCTCCTTGTAATGGATTGCAGGGACCTCGTGAAGGGGATAGCAGGCAGCACCATGAGCTTCCTTTCCTTCGTGCAATCTGCTTGTGCGTTAAAAGGGGGGATCCTGAGCATCGCGACTCAGGAGCTCTTACTGGCTCTCCAGCCCTCACCCCCTGGCCTTGCCCACGACATCGCGACCTAGAATACCAGCGGCGGCTGAGCTCGCTCGAGGGCCGGGACCTGAGGACATAGAGCACTAAGGAGAGCACGGGAAGAGGAGACTCGTGCGGCCCAAACCTAGATACGCTGCGGATGTTTGCGCACAGGCTTAACGCATCACGAAGAATCGACCCCGAGCTGCTGAGATAAGTCTCGCGCTCAAATCAGCTAATTGTCGGAACCTAAGGGTCACGCTCATCGCAGCCCTGTCGCGGCTACGTCGCCTCCCTTTCTTATCCTGCCATGGCTGCTTGAGCGCTAAAGGGGACCTTCTGAGCATCGCGCCTCAGGGGCTCTTACTAGACCTCGGGCCGCTCACCTCCTGGCCTTGACCACGGCACGCGACCTGGCATACCAGCGACGGCTGCAGCCTGCTTGGGGACCGAGACCTGTTAGCGTAGAGCAACAAGCTATCGCGAGGTTGGAAAGGGGAGACCGAGCCTTAACAGGACATGCATTTCGCGGATTTTCATAATAAGGAAGATATACACCAAAAAGGCATTACAGATCCTTACATGCCCCCGCTCTTGATTCCTCGCAGGGAACAAAAGACGAGAACCTAGTAGAATCCTATCTACACCCTCCCGCATCTGACGCCATCATCAACAGTGGGCCATGGGAGGCCGACGCCAACCTCATCCAGATCAGCGACGGCGGCGGCCAGACGTTGCAGCCCTGCCCCGAGCGCGGCGGGAGCTCGGGGGCACTTAGCTGTCGTTGCTCGTCTCCGGAGTCTCATAGAGCTCAGGAGAGCCACTGGACTCCCAAGAGTCACTGTTGCTGGAGCAGCCGCGAGCGGGGCGCGCCTCACCTTGGCGCTTCTCTTCGGGGCAGCACTCCAAGCGGTGACCCTCCGCATCGAAGACCTTGAAGAATAGTGTGGAGGCGTCGTCGTACTCAAAGTGGATCGCGAGGGCGCCCTCCGTGCGGCAATCCCGCACGACCTCGCCCCAGCCGCGGGTCATGAAGATCTTGCCGATGGAGACTGCTTCAACCTTCGCTCTTGTCGCCGGAGCGTCGCAGTCGGCATGCTGCAACCAGAGCTAGAGAGGCCCCCTCGGCGGCATCACATCGGAGAAGAAGCGCGGGAAACGGATCCAGGAACTTGGGGGCATCGCTGCCCACAGCACGAGCTCGCGCGAGGAGTCCGCGACATGGACTCCAGGGGCAACGGCGCTCGTCGCCGCTGCGCGTTGACATTGGCTGCGGTGCGCGCCGGCGCTCGTTGCTCCTTCGTCCCGAGCCCCCGGCTTGGGCATACAAGGGCAGCGAGTACCCAGGAGGAGGCCGCTCGTACCAAGGCCTCGTCACCACCTGCAATGCTGCGGCGTCACGGCGGTAAACTTACCTCTTCTTCGGCGGCTGAGAATCTCCGGATCGGCGCCATTGAAGCTGTGCTAGCAGTGAAGCAGACGAGGAAGAAGCACGCTAGCAAGGAAGAGATGGGCGACGGGGGCTCTGGCCCCCTCCCCATTTATAGCAGGGGAAGGCCAACCAACGTCCCCCACGATCACAGGTAATGATGATTTTCCTTGCATGCCGCAGGGACTAGTCAAGTCGAGCAGTTGCTGAGGCAGCGTGGGGAAGCGGAGATGCCCACGTCCAATCAACCGCCACGCGTCGACCAAGGCCGCAAGCTTTTAGGGCCTGCGGCACTCCGTACTTGACCTTTGGCTTCGCCTCGAAGCCAAGCCCGAGTGCGCCTTGGGCCCGGGGGCTACTGTCGGCGCTTTGGGAACGAGGGTCCCCAGACTTGCCTGCATGCGGCCCACAACGTGGCTATGCTAGCAGGCCTGTACGGCCCATCTTCGTCAACAAGGCATTCAAGACCCTCATGAGGGGCCGAGCCTCGTGGGGCGGACGACCCAAGACCTCCTCAGGAGCGGCCTCGCCAGGCAGGCTTGCGAGGAGCGGAGATATCAAGGCGGGGCAAACATCGCGAGGCTCTCGTGATGTGAGCAATGACGATCAACACCAGGTGGGCGCCAGCGTGCGCAGCGTCCTTGTTTCCTCTTTGGTACAAAGGGGGCTGGCGCAGGAGCAGAGTACTGAGGCATCAAGCAAATGTTTCCATATCGGTGCAACGAGACCAAGACCATCAGGACGGCAAGACGGAGGTCACCATGGTGCCCAACACGGCGTCACCACCAGAGCCTTTAGCAGGCGAAGACCACTTTTGTCAGGATAGCTTGTACTAGTTGTCCCCTTTCAAATTGCCCGCCGTTGTTGGCTCCCTTCCCGCTCAATATTTGGGGAGAGGACCAGGGTCTATATAAGTAGAGCTAGCCACCACCGTAGGGAACAACTCATTTAGAGGCATCTCACCCACACAAGCTCGCCAAGCACACCTCAACCTCAGGAGGCTGTTCTTCCCCTTGTACTGTTCATCATCAGCCCAAGAGGCAATCCACCACCACGACACTGTAGTAGGGTATTACACCACAACGGGGGCCCGAACGAGTATAATTTTCGTGTCTTCCTGTGTTGTGAGTTCGTCAAGTTCGTCCGCGAGATCTTAGCGAGCTAGAGCGTGGATCGGTAGGAGGGAAAGGACTTCGCGCCCACCCCAGAGTTCGAACCTTAACAGTTTTGCCGGGACCCCAGATCCAACAAATTTGCATGATTTGAATTAAACTAACCCGGACTGGCGTTGTTTTCAGCAGAACTACCATGGTGTTTTTTGTGCAGAAATAAAAGTTATCGGATTGGAAGTGTCGGATCACGGGTTCCGGCAGACCCCTAAGGTTCGAACTCTGGGGTGCGCGTGGAGATTCTGCCCTCTACCTCACCGTCTCGCAAAGAACTAACTGCCGAAAGAACGACACAAGAAACACATGGTTTATACTGGTTCGGGCCACCGATGTGGTGTAATACCCTACTCCAGTGTGTGGTGGGTGGATTGCCTCTTGGGCTGATGAAGAATCACAGTACAAGGGAGAACAGCCTCGCGAGGGCCTGCTCTTGGCTAAGGGGATGAACTGCTAGGGGGAGTTCGAGCGCCCTTCTCTCTCTCTCTCTACTTGGCTAGATGCTGGATACCAGATCTCTCTCTCTCTTGTTCTCGTCCTCCCTCTCCTCCTGTGAGTGGCTAGCCCTATTTATAGGCAAAGGCCCTAGGCCTCTTCCCAAATATTGAACGGGAAGGGCGCCAACAATTGGCCAATTTGAAGGGGAACATCTAGTACACTTATCCTGACTAAAGTCGGTCTTCGCCTGCCAAAGGCCCTGTGGTGACGCCGTCCTGGGCTCCATGATGACCTCCTTCCCGCTGTTGGACTGGTCTTGGTCTCGTTGCACCGAAATGGGTGCCTTTGCTTGATCCTCTCGCCTGCGCTTGCCCCCTTTGCACCAAAGAGGAAAGGGAGACGCTGCGCGAGCTGGCGCCCGCCTAGCACCCTCGATCGTCATGGCTTGCGTCATGGGCACCTCGTGAGGTACCCCGCCTTGATCTCTCCGCCTCCTCGCGAGCCAGCCTGAGGAGGCCGTGCTTGAGGAAGCGCCGTGTCGTCTGCCTCGCGAGGCTTGGCCCCTCGCGAGGGACTTGAGCCTTGTGTTGATGAAGACGGGCCACGCTGGGCCCCCATTCGAGCCGCGCCGCAGGCCGCAGGCAGGCAAGTATGGGGACCCCAGTTCCCAGAACGCCAACAGTAGCCCCCGGGCCCAAGGCGCGCATGGACTTGGCCGTGCCGAGAGGCGAAAGGGCAAGGGCGAAGCGCCGCGGGCCCTAACAGCCTGCGGCCTTGGGCGCCGCGTGGCGGTTGATTGGACGTGGGTGCTTTTGCAACTGCGCGGGTCATTAAAGGCGTGGCATCTGCTCCGGCTTTGCTCTTCTCCTTCCCCAGCCGCTGCTCAGATCCCCTTTCTTGCGCCTCTCCTCCCTTCCTCCAAACTTCCAGATCTGTTCCACCTGCTTGTCCCAGGTAGTCATGGTGCCTCGCCAGGCCCCGGCTGAAGCTTGGTTCTCGCCTGCCTTGGACTTGCCCAACGTGTCGGAGGAGAGCCTCGCCCGACTGCACCGGATGGTGGCGGCGCAGGGCATCAACGGGGCGCGGGTGTTCAAGGTTGGCTCCACCACCCCTATGGGCCAAGGGAGCACCTTCTATCCTCTCTTCGTAAGCTCCATTACTGCGGGCTTGGTGCCCCCTTTCTCTGAGTTCTTCCTTTCCGTCCTCCGCCATTAGAACTTGCAAGCCTTGCATCTCCACCTCAACTCCGTCCTTCTCCTGGCGATCTTCGCCTACTACTGCGAGGCTCATGTGGGGGTGCAGCCTTCAGTGGCCTTGCTGCGCCACTATTTCTACCTCCGGACTTCCCGTGGTTCTCCTTCCGCGTGCGCGAGCTTCGTTGCGTGCGGCAATGCCATGGCCATTTCGAATCCGGGGAAAAGGATCGATGGCTTCCGAAGCAAGTGGGTTTTGGTAGACTTCGGGCGCATCCACCCTCGGTTGGTCCTTCCCATGGAGCCGCCCGTGAGCTCGAGCGACTGGTGCCGAGCGGAGCTCACGGATCCCCGCGTGAAGTCGATGTTGGCGAAGATGGACGCTGACTTGAACCCGGCCAACATCGGCGGCGAAACTGACTGGGGCGTCGCTGTTGAGGGAGTTCCTGGAGCACCAACTGGCTCCACTTCGGCAATACTCTCCCCCAATGTGGAGGCCTCATCCGAGCCCCGCAGCCGTGGGTGAAGAGGATGTGACTGCGGTTCTCCAATCCCTGGTCGGGGGCGAGGTAATAAGGCTGGTGGGCGCGCCTTCGCCCCTGTTCCTTCGCGATGATTGGGAGCAAGTGGTGAAGTCCATTCCCGTCTTCAACGGGGACGGGCTCGTGCCCGTGGTGGCTCCCGAGGGACCGGTGGATGTGTCTTCCGGCGACTCCAGCAGAGATGGGGGCGAGGAGGAGCAGGAGGCAGGCTTTGACTCCGAGGCGACTGACGGGGAGTCTAGGGCTCCTCCTCCCCAGCGCAAGCCCCGCGCTCTCCGCCTTCCACTGAGTGATGATGATGACGACGATGTGCTGGGCAGCGGGAGCTCACGCACGGGCTTCTCCTGCCCACTCGTCCTTGCGGGGCTTGGCTGAGCTGGCCGGGGCGTCAGCCCCCATGGCTCAAGTGACCTCCGAGGTGCCCTTGTCTGGCGCCGCTGCTACGGCTGGGGAGGCGCAGCGGACTCCACCTCGGGACGCTGCGGCCTCGCGCCGATACCTTCTCCTCCCGTTCCACCGTCCGCTGCTTCCACGACATCTCCTGCTGCCTTGGAGCGTACTGATGTTTCTCCGCCCTCTTCTTCCATCCTGGAGCGGGCTGTTGCTGGACTGGACCAGCTGCGGCGGGATCTTCTAGGCGCCGACCCTCGCCTGGTGGCCGGGCGTCTGGAGCTGGCCTCGGGGTGGATTCGCTCTAACGCCTCGATTCGGGCGGCGCTGGTTCAGGCTTCAACTGCCTGTGACGGGGAGAGGGAGGCCACCCTCGAGGCGAAGGCTTCCCGTGACGCAGCTCTGGGAGAGGCGGTTGGAATCCGCGGCCGCTGCAAGGAGCCGGAGGACGAACTGCAAGGCTTGCGGGGCCAGCTTGCAGAGGAGATCTGCCTTCGCCAAGAGCAGGAGAAGGGGGTGAAGGCTCGCGAGGCGGCGCTCGAGGACCGGGAGGCGAAGCTCAAGAAGCGCCGCAGCCACCTAGGCGCGTTGAAGAAGGATCTGGAGGTGACGAAGGCCGAGCTGGACGCCAAGGCCCGGGACCTCGCTGAGGATCGCGTGGCCTTCGCGGACATGGAGAAGGATGCCCGCGCTTCGCTGAAGACGCTTTACGAGAGCGGCCTGGTTAGCCCGCTGGCTGGTGACGAGGACGGCCCCGCTAAGCTGCTTCCCTTCTTGGTGAAGGCTCTTGGAGACGTCGCCCTTGGCCTCGCCCCCACGGCTGAGGCCGAGGCGCGTGTCCTGTCTTCTGCCGTGCCGACGCGGGTCTTCGCCCACGTCTACCTTTGCGATCCCAGCGCTGACCTCGACAGCCTGCTGGAGCCGGTGAGCGGTGAGGGTGCCGCCGCCGCTGTCGAAGCCGTGAAGGGGCACGCAGAGGCGCTGCTGGGGAAGTTCCGGGCCTTCAGCACCAAGCCGAAGCGAGGCGCTGCCGGCCCCGCTGCTCCACAAGGCGAAGCCACTCCACGCAACTCCACCGCCGACAAGTGACTTCGCTATCGTTCCTGCTCTTCTTTCGATTCCTGCACACGCACGACGCCTCGGGGAGGCATTTAAATTTGCGTTTGGTACTAAGGCGGCAGTATGGGTTGTAATATTTGCTTTTAAGTTTCTTGAATTTTATGTTCTTCTTCCGTACTTGCTTGTGTTCTACGCCGGCGGAGCCCGGCTCCGCGCATGCCTCACCCAGCATCAGCCCCGACCGGAAACCAGGACGGGACCAAAGGAATTAAGGGCCATGTGACAAGTTAGGCTCCTGAGTCGTGATGCTCAGGAGTCCCCCTTGGCGCACGAACAACAAGTAGGGAAGCGCGATGTAGGTGTGTCTTCCGTTCTACGTCTGCAGAGCCCGACTCCGCGCGTACCTCACCCAGCATAGCCTTTCGGAACTAAGGAGTGATGGGCTACGGATCCAGTTAGGCTCCTGAGTCGCGATGCTCAAGAGTCCCCCTTGACGCGCAAACAGCTGGCGATGAGATGGGATGTAGGCGGGGCTACCGTTCTATGTCTGCAGAGCCCGGCCCCGCGCGTACCTCACCCAACATAGCCTTTCGGAACTAAGTAGTGAGGGGCTACGGGACCAGTTAGGCCCCTGAGTCGCGATGCTCAGGAGTCCCCCTTGACGCTCAAACGACCTTCATACCTTGGCTCCGCTCGGGGAGAGACGCGTGACGAACCAGGCCCGAGGGGCCTGGATGGGCGGCGTACGTCTGGGCGTGACCCAATCGTAGCCCCCGTGCCTAGCCCCCTCGCGCGGCGCTCCCGAGGGGAGGCGTTGCGATGAGGCCAGCCACTGAGCTCTGGGCTCCCTAAGGTTGAGCAGCCCGGAGGCCACCCTCAGTTGTTTATCACCAGCGCGGAGCATAGCGCTTCCCTATGTGTACGGGCATAGCCGCTCCTCGGCAGTGTCGTCAGCCAGCGCGGAGCATGGTGCTTCCACTGGCACGTGGGAGGGGGCTCCCCTCCGGGAGGAGCCCCAGGGGCGTGTACAGCCCCGCCCTGACACGTGGCTGGCACGGTAGGGCTAGGTGAGGTGTATCTGGGCACCCGTGAGCCAGCGCGGGACTCACGAGGCCCTACCTCTAGGCGGGTTGAGCCTGGCACTTGGTCGTATCTTGAGATGTGTTCCTGCAAAATCTGGTTAGATGCCGACACTCTACGTCCTCGGGTCCCGACCCTCGAGCTTGTCTTAGCCATCGCTGGTATGCCAGGTCGCGATGCCGTGGACAAGGCCAGATGGTGAGGGATGGAGAGCCAGTAAGAGCCCTGAGTCGCGATGCTCAGGCACCCCCCCTTTAACGTGCAAGTGGTCGACATGGAGAGGAACAGGTGCCGTGGACGGCATCAAGTAATCAAGCATGATAGGCGAATGCGTAATTGGAAATAAACGCAGAGGGGATACACGCCGCTAGGCCTAGCCCGAGTGGCCTGGGGATGATGCAGCCCGAGGGGCGCCCCCAGCAAAGCAAGCTAACGACTGAAGAGATAAAAAGGGATACATGCCACAGGGACGGACCCACGCGGCCTGGGAGTGACGCAACTCTGGGAGGGCGCTCCCAGCTGGGAATGAAACTCGAAAGATGTCACCTGAAGATGTCGTCGGCGAAATGGTGTTGGTGCAGCAGACTCGGTGGGCTGCGGAAGTCGATCCTCACGAGCCCCCTGGCCCTGGGGCCTTGGAGGCTCCGGAGGCACTGGTGGCTCCTCGTGAGCTGTCTCCATCTCCGCCAGGACCGCAGAACGCCTATCTTCTTGAGCCTCCAAGATGCCCCTCATGAGGCGCTGGTACGCCGCAGCCATGCTCAGCAGGCCGTAAGGCATGCGAACATAGCTGTGGGGTGGTCCTCCGCAGCGCCCCACTTGTCAGGGCCAGAGGCGCTCCGTCGTGGTGATCCGATTGAGCCCTGGTACGTCGACGCAGACGCGCAGCCCACCATCCTCGCCTGGGTGTGGAGCCACAGCTGGCGGACTTCGGCAACCTCTCATGATCCTTGACTCCTGTAGTTCTTGAATGGCCTTGTTAACGAACTCTTGCTGGTCTGACCTTCCTTGCCTGGCTCCTTCTCGAGGGAACCGTGCTTCGAAGCACGACTCCACATGGTGCCCAAGCGCTTCCCTCGTGACCCTGGCAAGGTCGGTGGCCCTCCAGGTGAGAGCCCCCGAGCCCTGCCTGAGGAGGGCGCCAGACGCACTTTCCTATGCGATGGAAGGAGGGTCCCCCTGGACAGACACGGGCCCTGAAGGGCCTGCCTCCTGAGGGACTGAGCCTGACGACGTCTTCTTCTTCTTGGGGGTGGTCTCAGGAAGCCTCCTGCTTCGGCTCACTCCAGGGAACACACTGCATCCTTCTCTTCACAGGGCACCGTGATGACGCCGCCACTTCCTGGCATCTTGAGAACGTTGTAGCCGTGGTGAGTCACAGCGATGAACTTGGCCAGTGCTGGGTACCCGAGGATGGCGTTGTACGGCAGGCGGATGTGGGCAACGTCGAAGTCGATGAGCTCGGTGCGGTAGTTGTTGCGGGCCCCGAAGGTGACAGGGAGGCGAACCTGCCCGATCGGGACGGCAGAACCATCGGTGACTCCGAAGAAAGGCTTGGTTGGCTGAAGCTGGTCATTGGGCACTTGGAGGTTGTTGAATGTTTCCACAGACAAGACGTTGAGTCCTGCCCCACCGTCGATGAGGGTCTTGGTGACCAGAACATTGCTGATGACTGGGGAGCAAAGCATTGGGAGGACTCCGGCTGTGGCCGCGCACTTGAGCTGGTCTGCTGAGCTGTACGTGATGGCGCATGCCGACCACCTGAGGGGACGCGTTGCTTCGAGCTTGGGGAGGACTGCATTCACTTCGCGGGCAAACTGCATGAAGATATGCTGAGAGGCTGGGGCTTGAGCTCTGCCCAGGATGCAGGCGATTGCACGCGGCCCTTGGAAGCCCCCAGCCCCCTCGTCTTGGTGACGGTCTTCATTCCTTCTTGGCTGAGGCGGCAACGGCGGCAGGTCTGGGTTGCCATGGGGGCGATCCTCACGAGGCTGATCCCTCCAGTCCCCCTCACGAGGCGGGTCTCGCTAGCGGTCCTCGCGAGGTTGGTCGCACCACCCTTGGCGTGGGCCACGATCTTCCCAGCGTCCCGGGTTCCTTCCTCCTCCTCGGCCGTAGCCCCTGTCAGCGCGGTCAGGGCGTCGGCTGACTCTTCCTTCTCGCACGGCGCGGAGTTATTGACATTCATTGGTGTTGTGGGTGTGGAGGTCATGGTACACACAGTACCGGCCGCCCCTGGAGGATTCGGGCAGATCCTTGCCCCGCTTGGTGTGCGGCTCCGCCGCAAGCACGGCAGCTCCCTTGCGCTTCACGTCCTTGGCCTTGGGCTTCTTTTCTTCTGGGTCTGCGGCAGGTAGCTCGAGGAGGGAGAGGTGTCCCTCCTCATCCCTGGAGCACTTGGTCGCCAAGTTAAACAGCTCCAGGGAGGTGTAGAGGTCTTCATGCATCGCCAACTCCTCCTTCATCTTGACGTCGCGCACGCCGTCGGAGAAGGCCGAAATGATGGCTTCCTCGGACACCCTGGGGATCTTGAGGCGTGCACTGTTGAAGCGCTGGATGTACTTTTGCAGGGTCTCCCCAGGTTGCTGCTTGATGCGGCGCATGTCGCTCACGGCGGGAGGCCGGTCGCGGGTACCTTGGAAGTTGGCGATGAAGCGAGTACGCATCTGGTCCCAGGAGGAGATCGTGCCTGGGGCCAGGTTCAGGAGCCAAGTGCGAGCACCTTCCTTCAGCGCCATGGGCAACCAATTTGCCATGACCTTTTCGTCCCCGCTGGCAGCCTCGATCCCCAGCTCATAGAGCTGGAGGAACTCTGTGCGATCAGTCGTGCCATCGTAGCGAGGGGGCAGGTCCGGCTTGAACTTGCAGGGCCATGCGACGCTGCGCAGCTCGGTGATGTAGGCGCGGCAGCCTGCGGTGGTCGCGGGGGGTTTTGGTTGAGGGAGAGCTTGGCCTTGCGGGTCCCCTTGCGCTGCTGCTGGGAGCAGCACGGGGTCTTGACGTGCCGGAGCTGGGAGCGCCCGGGCGGCTTCTTGCGGTCGTGCGACCTCTTGGCAGCTCCGTTCCTGCTGGGCTGGTGCTTGACGGAGCGAGTTTCGCCCAGGAGCTGCGCGCCTTGGGGCCATGGCGTCTTCTTGGAGAGGAGGCGGCTGGAACGCCCCTGGAGCTTCGTTGTCCACGCGGGGCGGAGTGCTGCGCAGCGGTGCGGATGGCGCGGGAGAGCCCCCTGCGGCGCGGACGAGCTCGGCGACGCGGTCGAGCCACTCCTCGTAGACGTCGTCGACGGGGCGGTAGCGCAGGAGCTCATTCGCCGCGATGAGCGCAGCTCGAGCCTCCAAGGGCGCGCGAAGCACGCGGGACGAAGAGCCGGCCGGGGTGAGCGACGGAGTAGCGGCGCGGCTGTCTCGCCGCACGGACGGGTGCTGAGAGGATGCCTGCTGCTCGTTCCCCGCCGGGCCGGTGGCGGCGTTGACGGCGGGCGACGGAGAATGACGAGGACGCCCACCGACGGGGGCCGTCTGGACGACGCGGGAAGCGATGGCGGCCCGGCGCTCGGCGCGGGCCCGACGGGCGTCAGACATGGATGCGACGGTCGGAGGAGAATAGAGCGGTGGAAGGCAGATTCCGGCGCACCCCTACCTGGCGCGCCAAATGTCGGATCACGGGTTCCGGAAGACCCCTAAGGTTCAAACTCTGGGGTGCGCGCGGAGATTCTGCCCTCTACCTCACCGTCTCGCAAAGAACTAACTACCGAAAGAACGACACAAGAAACACATGGTTTATACTGGTTCGGGCCACCGATGTGGTGTAATACCCTACTCCAGTGTGTGGTGGGTGGATTGCCTCTTGGGCTGATGAAGAATCACAGTACAAGGGAGAACAGCCTCGCGAGGGCCTGTTCTTGGCTAAGGGGATGAACTGCTAGGGGGAGTTCGATCGCCCTTCTCTCTCTCTCTCTACTTGGCTAGATGCTGGATACCAGATCTCTCTCTCTCTCTTGTTCTCGTCCTCCCTCTCCTCCTGTGAGTGGCTAGCCCTATTTATAGGCAAAGGCCCTGGGCCTCTTCCCAAATATTGAACGGGAAGGGCGCCAACAATTGGCCAATTTGAAGGGGAACATCTAGTACACTTATCCTGACTAAAGTCGGTCTTCGCCTGCCAAAGGCCCTGTGGTGACGCCGTCCTGGGCTCCATGATGACCTCCTTCCCGCTGTTGGACTGGTCTTGGTCTCGTTGCACCGAAATGGGTGCCTTTGCTTGATCCTCTCGCCTGCGCTTGCCCCCTTTGCACCAAAGAGGAAAGGGAGACGCTGCGCGAGCTGGCGCCCGCCTGGCACCCTCGATCGTCATGGCTTGCGTCATGGGCACCTCGTGAGGTACCCCGCCTTGATCTCTCCGCCTCCTCGCGAGCCAGCCTGAGGAGGCCGTGCTTGAGGAAGCGCCGTGTCGCCTGCCTCGCGAGGCTTGGCCCCTCGCGAGGGTCTTGAGCCTTGTGTTGATGAAGACGGGCCGCGCTGGGCCCCCATTCGAGCCGCGCCGCAGGCTGCAGGCCGCAAGCAGGCAAGTCTGGGGACCCCCGTTCCCAGAACGCCGACAGGAAGACATTGCAAGGATTTTTTATATAATAAAAGAGAATTACTGGAGCCAAGAACCACCGGAGGGGGCACCTGGGTGGGTACAACCCACCAGCATGCGCCACCCCCTCCAGGGGCGCCCAGGTGGGTTCTCCCCACCTAGTGGCCCCACAGACCCTGAAACCGATGCTATAAAATCGTATTTTTCCAAAAAAATCAGGGAGAAAGAATTATCATGTTCCATGAGACGGAGCCACCGCTGCCTCCTATTCTTCCTCGGTAGGCCAGATCTGGAGTCCGTTTGGGGCTCCGGAGAGGGGGATCTTAGATCTTCGTCATCATCAACCCTTCTCCATCGCCAATTCCATGATGCTCCCCACCGGGAGTGAGTAATTTCTTCGTAGGCTCGCTGGCTATTGAGGAGTTGGATGAGGTTCATCACGTAATCGAGTTAGTTTTGTTAGGGCTTGTTCCCTAGTGTCGGTGTCAAAACCGGCGGATCTCGGGTAGGGGGTCCCGAACTGTGCG
Source organism: Aegilops umbellulata (assembly GCA_032464435.1). Taxonomy (NCBI): domain Eukaryota; kingdom Viridiplantae; phylum Streptophyta; class Magnoliopsida; order Poales; family Poaceae; genus Aegilops; species Aegilops umbellulata. Next base: position 15,735,206 of record CP136060.1, on the reverse strand, counting down.
TCTAGGCGGATGGTAACAGGAGACAAGGGACACGAAGTTTTACCCAGGTTCGGGCCCTCTCGATGGAGGTAAAACCCTACGTCCTGCTTGATTAATATTGATGATATGGGTAGTACAAGAGTAGATCTACCACGAGATCAAGGAGGCTAAACCCTAGAAGCTAGCCTATGGTATGATTGTTGTATGTTGGAGTTGTTGTCCTACGGACTAAAACCCTCCGGTTTATATAGACACCGGACAGGGTTAGGGTTACACAAAGTCGGTTACAATGGTAGGATATCTAAATATCCGCATCGCCAAGCTTGCCTTCCACACCAATGAAAGTCCCATCCGAACACGGGACGAAGTCTTCAATCTTGTATCTTCATAGTCCAGGAGTCCGGCTGAAGGTATAGTCCGGCCATCCGGACACCCCCTAATCCAGGACTCCCTCAGTAGCCCCTGAACCAGGCTTCAATGACGACGAGTCCGGCGCGCAGATTGTCTTCGGCATTGCAAGGCGGGTTCCTCCTCCAAGTTTTTCATAAAAGATTGTAAACACCAAGAATAGTGTCCGGCTCTGCAAAACAAGTTTCCACATATTGCCATAGAGAGAATAAAATTAACACAAATCTAATCCGCTGCCGTATTCCGTAGCGCGACATCACACTGCGGCCAAGCCTTTATTCGAATCATTTTCACTTCTCCACCTCAGCGCGTTTTGCGAGGCGGTTTCCTTGGCACGTCTTGTCAAAGCAGAGATCGTGTCCCCCATTTACGGGATTCTCATCAATACGGACGTGGGTAACCCAACCGCACCATTTATCACGGCGCTTGGGAGGCAAGCAAGTTTTACTAGGCTGGTGGGGACGCATAGCCGCATCCGCCCATATAAGGGGATAAGGATCCACCTTTTTACCTACGCCTTCTTCCTCCTTTGCCTATCCATTTTCTGCGCACTCGAGCTCCAGCGCCCAAGCCCGCACTGCCCACCTCAACCTTCTCCAACGATGTCCGGAGCGGGAGGCAAGTGGATGGTCTCTCCGTCACGGAGGGCCATGTAAAAAAGCTGAGGAAGGCCGGATACTTGTCCAAAGATATCGCGCATCGGCTTCCTGAAAAGGGGCAGCTTCGCCCCACCCCAGAGCCCCATGAGAGGGTCGTATTCCTTCCCCACTTCCTCCGCGGACTGGGCTTTCCTCTCCACACATTTGTCCGGGGGCTCATGTTCTACCATGGCCTGGATTTCCATGATCTGGCCCCGAACTTCATCCTCAACATCTCGGCGTTTATCGTCGTGTGTGAGGCTTTCCTCCGCATACGCCCCCATTTCGGCCTTTGGCTCAAGACTTAAAACGTCAAGCCGAAGGTGGTGCGCGGCAGCCAAGCGGAGTGCGGAGGTGCCATGGGGGGAAAGATGGCCAACGTCCTATGGCTCGAGGGCTCCTTTGTGGAGACCTTGAAGGGGTGGAAATCAGGGTGATTTTACATCACCGAGTCGCGCGATCCGGAATGGATCGCAGCCCCTGAGTTCTGATCCGGCCCCCCTACGCGGCTCACGTCCTGGAAAGAGACGGGCCTGTCGCGGGGTGACGAAGGAGAGGTGACCAGATTGCAGACATGCATCCAGTCCCTGGTGAACAAGCAGCTCAAGCTTGTCAATATAATCCAGGTCATGCTCGTCCGTCGGATTCTCCCGTGTCAACAACGGGGTTTCAATTTGTGGGAGCTCGATCCGGCGCAGCACCGAACCTTGAACAGGCTCTTCGACACGACGTACGAAGACGCCTGGAAGGTGCTTTTCAAGGGCGCCGACGCTCCCACGTCCGCTTCCGAGGACCGCGGATTCAGCTCGCAGCGTCATGCTGACGAGGTAAGTTATTTTTACCTTTTACAGGACATCTGTTATCATAGTTTGACTCTATGCGGGATCTAAACCCCCTTTACCTTTAACAGGCATGGCAGGTGAAGTCCGGACAGATCGACTGTCCAGCTCCTTTGCCCGAAGACCCAGCAGACGCTCGTTTATCGAAGCTACTGGCTCCGACGCCTTACATGGTGCCGGAGAAGAAGGCCAAGAATAAGAAGGTCACGGGGACTTGAAAGAGTTCCCGTCATGTGGTGGTGTCGGATTCGTCGTCCGACGAATCCGAGACGCACTCCTCCCGTGAAGACGAGGAGGAGGAAGAAGAATCCTCTCCCCCTCCAGCGGGGGGAGGAAAGAAGAGGAAGGCCGCCCCAGCAGGAGAGGCCGAAGGGTCCAGGAAGAGGAAGACTCCTCCGCCGGACTATTCCCCCGACGCCGACGAGGACAAAGAGGAGTGGCCGGACAGGACCAAGCGTCCGGCGAAATCGTGAGTATTTAGATACCAGAGTAACTCATAATATCCCTGTTGTTGCACATCTCTTCCCTAATGTCGAACGTAATTATGCAGGCCGCCCCGGGCCGGACTCGACGAGTCGTCGAGCGGTTCCCTGGATTCATCAGACGTGAACTCCGTTCCGCCCGCTGTCTCCCCCCGCACTGCGGACGACGCCGAAGTGGCGTCGCGACAAGCTCCGGGGCAAGAGGAGGTGGTACTGGAGGAGCCGCGAGGCGAGCTCCCGGACCCCAGGAGTAAAGGGACAAGACCCCCCAGGGCTCCAAGTCCGGCTTTGAGCCGGACACCGCGCCGGAATCCTCAACAGTTCCGGACCGCGGTAGGCGAACTCCTTCTAAGAGGAGCAAGCCTTCTGAGCCGGCAGCCTCCGTCAAGCCGGAGGTGCCGGACAATCTGCTGGAGGTGCTTAACGGTGCCTCCATCGACGCGGAGCACCGTATTATTATGAGTACGGTGATCCAGAAGGTTCAGTCCGCCAAGAGCGGACTGACTGAGGCTTGTGCCAGCCTTCTAACAGGCTTCGAGGTAAGTAAAATATGTAAAGATATTACCGCATAGACAGTAGCGCCTGATGCTCTGTTTGGCGTTCGGAAAGAAAAGCCGAATAGAGGATCTATTAAATTTCGCAGGAGTCTTATAAAAAAAGGGTCAATATGCGTATGCAGGCTTCGCTGCTAGCCACCGCCGCACTGACTGCGGAGGTGGGTGCCCTGAAGAAGGGCCTCGAGCGGACCGAGCAAGAGCTCGGCCTTGCCAAGCGGCAGCTCGAGGAGAAAAAAGGTAAGGGATACCTTATAGAAAAAATATATACAAAAAAGATGCAATTGCAAAAATAACAGGATTATACTGCTTATTGTAGGGGCCACGACCGAGGTGGCGACCCTCAAGCAGGCGCTGTCCGAGGCCGAAAAGAGATCGGCCACGGAGCGCACCGAGCGAGAGAAATTTGAGGCCTAGATTGGCGAGGTTCAGCAAGAGCTTCAGGCTCTCATGAAAAAACATGAGAGTTTGGAGCTTGACTCAAAGACGCGAGCGTCCGAGCTCGCGGCGGCCCTTAAGACTGCCGAGTCTGCCAAGGCCGAATCCCAGAAGGCCCTCCAAGAGTTGGAGGCGGTGAAAAATATAGCGGCGGGTAAGGCATTCGTTATGCAAAGCAGACATATAAAAGTAAACTACTTGTTACTTACCCGAATTCGGAGTTCTCCAGGGGCATTCGCAGATCTTCCTCGCAGCGTGTCCGATGCCGCCGCATTCTACCGAGCCGAGGAAGGCAGCTCGACGGAGAAGGTGTTCTGGTCTCAGTACGCTGAGGCCGGACACCCTGTGCCCTTGAGCGACCAGCTGAAGCAACTGGTCGAGCTCCACAAGGCGGCCGAACAGGCCCTGAAGGGCTTCATAGTTCGGCTGTGACCTGGAGAGGCCCTGCTTGGGAGCTACTTCGGGCTGGTGCGGCAGCTGGTGGAGGCCTGTCCAAGGCTCGAGGTCATCAAGCACTCCGTCTGCATCGAAGGTGCCCGTGCAAAGGTGCACTGGGGTAAGCTGGACGGTGAGAAGCTTGTGAGGGACGGGCCGCCGCCGGGGAAGGAGCATCGCAAGCCCGAGAACTATTACAAGGATGTTCTTGCTGGTGCCCGCCTTATGGCGGAAGAATGTACCAAGGATGTAATTTTTGAATGAACTCGCTCGTGTTATCCTGTGCGCTGAAAACTTGTTCATATGCGCTAAGCAATGCTTGTTGAATTTAAAATATTACTTTTTGTGCGGCCGTTTATCAAAACTTGTGAGATGGCCAGTCGTCGGCTTCCGCCCCCATGCCACTAGTGCTGGGGTGTTCGGGATAAACCTGAGTGCTCTTTTTCCCATGATTGGGTCCGTCGAGGGAGGCGCTCAGCACAACGAACAAGGCAATCGGACTATAATGCTAGAACACTCTCACTTAGCCATAGAACTCTATAATTTTAAATTTCGGCGAAGCCCCTAGTATTTGGAAGACCGAGTTAGGGGCGCTATCCACGCCTTGGCCGGACAAAGCCGGTTCCTTGCTCGAAGCGGCATAAGTGTTTAAGGACTCGAAAAACCTCTCGAACAGCGACCGGTCTCTCGCCTCATCATGACAGTCAGTTTTAGCTTTCTCTACTGAGGTGCTCAACAAAGCTCAATTGGGGCACAATCGCAGTAGTTCTCCTAGTGCTACCTTAGCCGATATAGCGGAACGTAAGGCACCAAAACATAGGATCCGGGCAAACCCAACTATTGACCCAAATCATGATTCGGAGCCAATGCCTATAGTGCTATAAGTTCGGGGTGCCGCACTTGTGAAAGTGTTCGGTCTTCTCACACCATATTAAGGGGTACTAAAGCCCCTGGCGTGTTTGCCGTACCACGTTGTACGGGTGCAACATGTTATTAATAAACATATATAGAAAAAGAGGGTAATGCAGAAAATAGACAAAAGCTATGCATTGTTCATAGAAAGACTGCTATCAAAGAAGAACGATACAAATAGTGCGATAAGCAAAAGAAATTGGACTATTTAACATGTCCTGGGCAGGGGCAAGCCGCGGAATTGTATTCAAAACAGGTATACTGCTCGTAATAGAGACCACCTGGGAGTTCCATAATGCGGCATGGCTTGTCTGCTTTGCTGGATCTTGCATCGTTTGTGCAGCAGTTGAATTGCCGAACAGGTCGTCCGAAGTATGGAGTCCTGAAAGTAAGAGAAAATAAAAAAAAATCCGGCAGCCCCTAGTATGGTTTAAGCCGTGTTTTGGGCGTGCCGTGATGATGCCCCTTCCCTTGTGCCCATGGTATTTCAAGAGCGTAGTTATGTACGCGAAGCACTGGTTTTGCTATATCGCGAGGGCTAGGGTTGGGGCCGCATTGCTACGCTAGCTCGGAACGTGCCAGGAGGTCTTGTTGTAGGTTACTCCGGGCGCGGTTGACAGTGTCCGGCTTTTTAAGGGCCGGACTGGAGAACTGCCTAGAGAGGCTGCTTTGTACTTCTGCTGCGAGCGCTGCTGTTGCTCCTCCGTTCGGAGGGAGCGTTCGGTGTTTCCGTTGACCGTGATTACTCCTCGAGGGCCTGGCATCTTGAGCTTGAGGTATGTATAGTGCGGTACCGCATTGAACTTTGCAAATGCGGTTCGCCCGAGCAGTGCGTGATAGCCACTGCAGAACGGGACTATGTCGAAGATTAACTCCTTGCTTCGGAAGTTATCCGGAGATCCGAAGACCACTTCAACTGTGACCGAACCTGTACAGTTGGCCTCTACACCTGGTATTACGCCTTTAAAGGTCGTTTTGGTGGGCTTGATCCTCGAGGGATCTATGCCCATTTTCCGCACTGTATCCTGGTAAAGCAGTTTCAGGCTGCTGCCGCCGTCCATAAGGACTCTTGTGAGATGAAATCCGTCAATGATTGGGTCAAGAACCAATGCGGCGAACCCGCCATGACGGATGCTAGTGGGGTGGTCCCTTCAATCAAAAGTGATCGGGTAGGAGGACCATGGGTTGAACTTTCGAGCGATTGGCTCCAGCGTGTATACATCCCGTCCCGTAACGCATGTTCACCGTCCACACTTGTGGGGGAAAACCCTTCTGTCCACTGTTATTCGGCGGCCTAGGCTCCTCCTCGTCATCGCTATGCATCCCCTTGTCTCTGTTTTCGGCTCTTAACTTGCCTGCCTGCTTGAACACCCAACAATCCCTGTTGGTGTGATTGGCTGGCTTTTCGGGTGTGCTATGTATCTGGCACAAGCGGTCGAGTATTCGGTCCAAACTGGACGGGCCCTAAGTCTTTCTTTTGAATGGCTTTTTCCGCTGACTGGATTTGTAGCCTTGGAATCCGGCATTGACTGCCGTATCCTCATTGTTGTCGCTGCCAACGCGGCGTTTTTGCTTGTTCCGGCGTGACCTGCCACTTTTGTCCTTGGTATCCGAATTACCAAGGTTCTTGGTTAAGTTGTTGCTACGAGCTAGCCAACTATCTTCTCCTGCGCAAAAGCGGGTCATGAGTGTTGTGAGGGCTGCCATAGATTTCGTCTTCTCCTGTCGCAGGTGCCGGGCAAGCCACTCATTGCGGATATTATGCTTGAAGGCTGCTAGGGCCTCTGCGTCCAGACAGTCGACTATATCATTTTTCTTTGTTAGGAACCGTGTCCAGAATTGCCTGGCCGATTCCTCTGGCTGCTGGATTATGTCGCTTAGGTCATCGGCATCCGGTGGTCGCACATAAGTGCCCTGGAAGTTGTCAAGGAATGCGGCTTCCAGGTCCTCCCAAGAACCGACTGAGTCTGCTGGCAAGCTATTAAGCCAATGCCGGGCCGGTCCCTTAAGTTTGAGTGGGAGGTATTTGATGGCGCGTAGATCATCACCGCGAGCCATGTTGATATGAAGGAGATAGTCCTTGATCCATACCGCAGGATCTGTTGTGCCATCGTATGATTCGGTGTTTACGGGTTTGAAGCCCTCAGGGATTTTATGATCCATTACTTCATCTGTGAAGCATAGTAGGTGTGCGGCGCCTCTGTACTGGGCTATATCACGAGGCAGCTCAAAGGAGCTTTGTCTATTGTCTTCGGCCCGGTCGGATTTATTGTATCTGGAGTGACGACCACTGTCACGTGCTGTGGGGCGCCCGCGTGATCCGTAGATCGATCTTGTTTGCCTTGCCTTGTCCTCCAGTATATCTCGCAGGTCTGGCGCGTTTTCCCGTGCCTTAGCATGTTTTGAGTGGCATCGAAGCATGGCTTGATTGGAGGGCCTAGAGGCCTCTCTGTCGCGGCCACGAGGTGGCCGGTCGGCCATGTCATGCGCTGGTGATGTAGGTGCTTCCTCCTCTAATCGGGGTAGCAGCCTGCGCATTGGGTAACGCTTGGAGGGGCGTTCGAGTTCATACCATTCGGCCGCAAGGACTTCAGTCCATCTGTCAGCTAGCAAATCTTGATCAGCTCTAAGTTGTTGCTGCTTTTTCTTGAGGCTGCTTGCCGTGGCTAAAAGCCTGCGTTTAAAACGCTCTTGTTCGGCGGGATCTGATGGAACGACGAATTCGTCGTCGTCAAGGCTTGCCTCGTCTTCGGAGGGATGCATATAATTGTCATCCTCAACCTCTCGGTCTGCCGCTCTCTCATGAGGGCTGGCTTCTCCATCCTCCTGTGCCGAATCTTGCTGGAGGGGGTGTTCTTCGGCGCTATCCGGAGTAGTATTATCTCCTGTGCCGGAATCACCGTTTTTGCTTTGGCGGGATTTAGAGCGGCGCCGTTGACGTCGGCGCTTGGGATGTTTCTTAGAAGTGTCATCCCCCGTGGTTCTGTCGCCTTCTCCATCTTTTGGAGTGTCCACCATATATATGTCATATGACGAGGTGACCTTCCAGCGCCCTACAGGTGCTGGTTCTTGTTCGTCTCCTGCATCGTCGTCCATACCGTCGATGTCTTCGGAGTCGAAGTCGAGCACGTCGGTTAAATCGTCGACAGTGGCTATGAAGTGGGCGGTGGGTGGGCTTTGAATTGCTTCATCGTCCGTATCCCAACCTTGCTGGCCATAGTCCGGCCAGGACTCTCCTGATAAAGAGCGAGATTTTAGCGAATTCAGGATGTCGCCGAAGGGCGAGTGCTGAAAGATGTCCGCGGCAGTGAACTCCATTATCAGCGCCCAATCGGATTCGATCGGCAGGGGCGCGGGGGGCTCGGAGTCTGGAGAGGAATCCAGCTCCTCGGGGTCATGGGCCATGCAGAGTGCGGGGTTGGTGTTCGGCTCGATCGCCTTTGAGATTGCAGCCCCTGAGGTGGCGTCCAACCGCTCATCCTCGATCGGCGCAGCAGGCTCCGAATTAAGGGTCGGAGCCGACGCCCGTGCGGCCTCCAGGACACTGTTCGGCGGCAGAGCTAGATCATGCCCATCGAAACAGTGCGGCGCACTTGGCTGTGGCTCGAATCCGCCGAAGATCAAGTCCCCGCGGACGTCAGCCGTGTAGTTTAAACTTCTAAATATGACCTGATGGCCAGGGGCGTAGCTTTCGATCTGCTCCATATGGCCAAGCGAATTGGCCCGCAGTGCGAAGCCGCCGAAGACGAAGATCTGTCCGGGGAGAAAAGTCTCACCCTGGACCGCATCGTTGTTGATGATCAAATGAGCCATCGGGCCTAAAAGTGACGACACAGAGGAACTCTCAATGAAAGCACCAGTGTCGGTGTCAAAACCGGTGGATCTCGGGTAGGGGGTCCCGAGCTGTGCGTCTAGGCGGATGGTAACAGGAGACAAGGGAACGAAGTCTTACCCAGGTTCGGGCCCTCTCGATGGAGGTAAAACCGTACGTCCTGCTTGATTAATATTGATGATATGGGTAGTACAAGAGTAGATCTACCACGAGATCAAGGAGGCTAAACCCTAGAAGCTAGCCTATGGTATGATTGTTGTATGTTGGAGTTGTTGTCCTACGGACTAAAACCCTCCGGTTTATATATACACTGGATATGGTTAGGGTTACACAAAGTCGGTTACAATGGTAGGAGATCTAAATATCCGCATCGCCAAGCTTGCCTTCCACGCCAAGGAAAGTCCCATCTGGACACGGGATGAAGTATTCAATCTTGTATCTTCATAGTCCAGGAGTCCGGCTGAAGGTATAGTCCGGCCATCCGGACACCCCCTAATCCAGGACTCCCTCACCTAGTATCCATTATGTTCTAATATTGATGTTGCTATGACTTTGCCATGCTTAATGCTTGTCACTTTGGGCCTGGGTGCCAGGATTTCAGATCTGAACCGTTTATGTTATCACCATTATATCTATGTTCTAGGTACGATCTTGCAAGTTATAGTCACCTACTACGTGTTATGATTCGGCAACCCCGGAGTGATAATAGTCGGGACACTTCCCGATGAAGACTCTAGTTTGAGGAGTTCATGTATTCATCGTGTGTTAATGCTTTGTTCCGATTCTCTATTAAAAGGAGGCCTTAATATCCCCAAGTTACTACTGCTACTATTATTGTCGCACCTACAAAACTATTGCTATCACTGTTACCGTTACTATTGTTGTCGCTACTACTATAAAAACTATCATACTACTTTGCTACTGATCACTTTGCTGCAGATAATTAATCTCCAGGTGTGATTGAATTGACAACTCAGCTGCTAATACTTGCAAGTATTCTTAGGCTCCCCTTATGTCGAATATATAAATTTGGGTTGAATACTTTACCCTCGAAAACTATTGCAATCCCATATACTTCTGAGTTATCAATCTTGCGGTGTCCTCACCAAGTGACGAAGTAGGGGTAGCGAGGCACATATTGCATTGTTGCCATCAATGATCAAAAGATGGGGTTTATATCATATTGCTTGAGTTTATCCCTCTACATCATGCCATCTTACTTAAGGCGTTACTCTGTTATTATGAACTTAATTCACTAGGTCGAAGCGTGGAGTAATAGTAGTAGATGCAGAATCGTTTCGGTGTACTTGACACGGACATGATGCCTATATTCATGATCATTGCCTGAGATATCGTCATAACTTTGCGCTTTTCTATCAATTGCTTGACAGTAATTTGTTGACCCACTGGATGTTTTCTTTCAAGAGAGAAGCCTCTAGTGAAACCTATGGCCCCCGGGTCTATCTTCCATCATATATTTTCAGATCTATAAACCAAGAAACCCAAAAAATACCTTGATGCAATTATTTTGGATCATTAAAGTCGTCTCGACTCTTGACCCGGATCGACTAGTTTTTCCTTCTCAAAAGGTGGATACACAATATGGATATTACTTTTGGGTCTAGGGAGTATATGCTCTTGCGCATAAAAAGTGTACTTTGCCAAGGTCAATATTTTAAAAAGGAAATATATGTGTTAATTGTCACACCCAAATCCTACCTACAAATTTTTAGGGGAAAATCTTAAGCATTTTTACCTGTAAAAAAACCAAGTCAAATTCAAATGTTACACTTAATTTTGTTTTGTTCACCGAAGAAGCACTCCTATCCTATTTGGCATGAAAATTTGCAAGCACGCTTGTTACACTAACATGAGCAACTACAAGAAAACTTAGAATTTGTAAAATTTATTTACTATTTATTTTTAATTTACTGTTTACCAAGGATTTTTTGGGAAAAGGAGGATAATGCCCAACCTCTGCATCAGAGTGATGCATGCAGCCATACTATTAAATAAAGTATGGAACCTAGTCTAAGATCAAATCTGGCTCACAAACAAAGCACAACAAAAAGGTAAATAGAAGATGCCACGGCTGACGAAAACAGCAACAGGTTACGATGCCTACACATCTAGCTTATTATTAGGTCGCCATCCAAATCGGTTGAAGATAACCCATGCTACCATCTCCCAACGGTTGCACCCAATAACCAAAAGCTCTGTGGAGTCCGCATGAGTGAGTAACGACCACGTACGGATCTAAGCACTGGCTCTGTAGACAACCTGCAAAAACTTGATAATTTTTTTCTGGTTAAAGATCATGTCGTTTCTATTGATCCATATAGCCAAAGGAATGCACATATCCCTATCTGAATATGTCTCCGTATATTTGGTTCACTCCATTTAGCCACGTCTCAAATAATGTGTTGGTGCTAGTTGGAGGAGTAACGTTGAAGGCTATATGTAATGTGTGCCATAGTAGTTTTGCCAATGGGAAATCGAGAAAGAGGTGTTGTATAGATCCATCTGGGTCACAAAAACAACATCTAGGACTACCTACCCATCTTCGCTTTACCAAATTATCTTCTGTCAAGATCACTCCCTTGTGAACAAACCACATCAAGATTTTAATTCTAAGGGGACCTTTAATCTTCTAGATATGAAGGCGTCTCAGAATTGGCCCCTAATCAATTAGATCCAAATACATAGACTTCACTGAGAAACTACCATTCGTAGATAGTTTCGAGTGAATGGTGTGTGACTGGTCAAAGAGTTGAACCTCCATTGACCTGCGGGCCAAGTACAGCCACGAGTTCGAATGCTCCCCCACCAGAGTCATCCTGAATTGGATATTAAGGGGGACCGACTATAATACTGTAGCAACATAAGCTTCCCTAAAAAGTACAATATGATATAAAGTGGGATATTGTAAGGCTAGGGGCGTCTCCCCTAACCATGCATCTTCCCACAATCTAGTCGTGTTACCATTGCCAATGATGAATTTTACCCTATGAAAAAAGGAGACTTTCATTTTCATTAATCCTTTCGAGAACGGCGAGTCATTAGGCCTAGGGGTAACCTGGGGCAAAGTCTTAGATTGGAGGTACTTATTACGTAAAATTTGTATCCACGTACCCTCGGTCTCGGTAGATAGTCTAAATGACCATCTGGAGAGGAAGCATTTATTCTTAACTTCTAAGTTATCGATCCCTAACCCGCCTTGGTCTGTGGGTCTACAAATAATATCCCATCTAGCCAACCTGTATTTCATCTTAACCTTGATACGTCTCCAACGTATCTATAATTTATCAACTATTCATGCTGTTATATTATCATTCTTGGATGTTTTACAATCATTTTATAGCAACTTAATATCATTTTTAGGGACTAACCTATTGACCCAGTGCCCAGTGCCAGTTGCTATTTTTTGCTTGTTTTTCACATCACTGGAAATCTATATCAAACGGAGTCCAAACACCGCGAAAGTTTTTGTGGATTTTTTATGGACCAGAAGACATCCAATGGGCCAAAGCAGCACCTGGGCGGTTCCCCGAGGGGGGCACAACCCACCAGGGCGCCCCTGGGCCCCCACGCGTGCCCTGGTGGGTTGTGGCCACCTCGGTGGCCTCCTGCACCCCCTCTTCGCCCTATAAATTACCAAATATTCCAAAACCCTCGGGAGACCCTAGATCAGAAGTTCTGCCGCCGCAAGGCTCTGTAGCCACGAAAAACCAATCTAGACCCCGTTTCGGCACTCTGCCAGAGGGGGGAATCATCACCGGTGGCCATCTTCATCATCCCGGTGGCCACAGATAACCCACAAGTATAGGGGATCGCAACAGTTTTCGAGGGCAGAGTATTCAACCCAAATTTATTGATTCGACATAAGGGGAGCCAAACAATATTCTCAAGTATTAGCAGTTAAGTTGTCAATTCAACCACACCTGGATAACTTAGTATCTGCAGCAAAGTATTTAGTAGCAAAGTAATATGGAAGTAAGAAACGGTAGCAAAAGTAATATTTTTGGGTTTTGTAGTGATTCTAACAGTAGCAACGGAAAAGTAAATAAGCGAAGAACATTATAGGAAAAGCTCGTAGGCATTGGATCGGTGATGGAGAATTATGCCGGATGCGGTTCATCATGTAACAATCATAACATAGGGTGACATAGAACTAGCTCCAATTCATCAATGTAATGTAGGCATGTATTCCGAATATAGTCATACGTGCTTATGGAAAATAACTTGCATGGCATCTTTTGTCCTACCCTCCCGTGGCAGTGGGGTCCTAATGGAAACTAAGGGATATTAAGGCCTCCTTTTAATAGAGTACCGGAACAAAGCATTAACACATAGTGAATACATGAACTCCTCAAACTAAGGTCATCACCGGGAGTGGTCCCGATTATTGTCACTTCAGGGTTGCCGGATCATAACACATAGTAGGTGACTATAGACTTGCTAGATAGGATCAAGAACTCACATATATTCATGAAAACATAATAGGTTCAGATCTGAAATCATGGCACGCGGGCCTTAGTGACAAGAATTAAGCATAGCAAAGTCATAGCAACATCAATCTCAGAACATAGTGGATACCAGGGATCAAACCCTAATAGAACTGACTCGATTACATGATAGATCTCATCCAACCCATCACCGTCCAGCAAGCCTACGATGGAATTACTCACGCACGGCGGTGAGCATCATGAAATTGGTGATGGAGGATGGTTGATGATGACGATGGCGACGAATCCCCCTCTCTGGAGCCCCGAACAGACTCCAGATCAACCCTCCCGAGAGGTTTTAGGGCTTGGCGGCATCTCCGTATCATAAAATGCAATGAATTCTTCTCCTTTATTTTTTTCACCCCAAAAACAAATTTATAGAGTTGTAGTTGAGGTCGGTGGAGCTCCAGAGGGCCCACGAGGTAGGTGGGCACGCCCTAGGGGGGCAGGCGCGCCCCCACCCTCCTGGACAGGGTGTGGGCCCCCTGGTCTTCATATTTTGCAAGGATTTTTTATTAATTCCAAATAGACATTCCGTGAAGTTTCAAGTCATTCTGAGAACTTTTGTTTCTGCACATAAATAGCACCATGGAAAGTCTGCTGAAAACAGCTTCAGTCCGGGTCAGTTTCATTCAAATCATACAAGTTAGAGTCGAAAACAAGGGCAAAAGTGTTTGGAAAAGAAGATACGACGGATACGTATCAACTCCCCCAAGCTTAAACCTTTGCTTGTCCTCAAGCAATTCAGTTGAAAAACTGAAAGTGATAAAGAAAAACTTTTACAAACTCTGTTTGCTCTTGTTGTTGCAAATATGTAAAGCCAACATTCAAGTTTTAAGCAAAGATTATGACTAACCACATTTGCAATAACTCTCAGGTCTCATGTTTACTCATATCAATAGCATAGTCAACTAGCGAGCCATAATAATAAATCTCGGATGACAACACTTTCTCAAAAACAATCATGATATGATATAACAAGGTGGTATCTCGCCAGCCCTTTCAGAGACCGCAAAACATAAATGCAGAGCACCTTTAAAGATCAAGGACTGACTTGACATTCTAATTCATGGTAAAAGAGATCCAATCATAGTCATACCCAATATAAATTAATAGTAATGCATGCAAATGACAGCGGTGCTCTCCAGCTGGTGCTTTTTAATAAGAGGGTGATGACTCAACATAAAAGTAAATAGATAGACCCTTCGCAGTGGGAAGGAGGGATTTGTAGAGGTGCCAGAGCTCGGTTTTGAAATAGAGATAAATAATATTTTGAGCGGCATACTTTCATTGTCAACATAACAACCAAGAGATGGCGATATCTTCCATGCTACACACATTATAGGCGGTTCCCAAGCAGAATGGTAAAATTTATACTCCCCCTCCACCAACAAGCATCAATTCATGACTTGCTCGAAACAACGAGTGTCTCCAACTAGCAACAGTCCCAGGGGGAGTTTTGTTTGGAATTAATTTGATTTAGTTTGCATAAAGCATGGGACTGGGCATCTCGGTGACCAGCCATTTTCTTGTGAGTGAGGACCGGAGTCCACTCCTCTTGAGAATAACCCGCCTAACATGGAAGATATGGACATCCCTAGTTGATACATGAGATGTTCAAGCATACAAAACAGAATGTTTATTTGAAGGTTTAGAGTTTGGCACATACAAATTTACTTGGAACGGCAGGTAAATACCGCATATAGGAAGGTATAGTGGACTCATATGGAATAACTTTGGGGTTTAAGGGATTGGATGCACAAGCAGTATTCCCGCTTAGTACAAGTGAAGGCTAGCAAAAGACTGGGAAGCGACCAACTAGAGAGCGACAACAGTCATGAACATGCATTAAAATTAATATACATTGAGTGCAAGCATGAGTAGGAAATAATCCACCATGAACATAAATATCATGAAGGCTATGTTGATTTGTTTCAACTACATGTGTGAACATGTGCCAAATCGAGTCACTTAAATCATTCAAAGGAGGATACCACCCCACTATACCACATCACAACCATTTTAATAGCATGTTGGCACGCAAGGTAAACCATTATAACTCATAGCTAATCAAGCATGGCACGAGCAACTATGATCTCTAATTGTCATTGCAAACATGTTTATTCATAATAGGCTGAATCAGGAACGATGAACTAATCATATTTACAAAAACAAGAGAGGTCGAGTTCATACGAGCGTTCTCATCTCAGTCAGTCCATCATATATCATCATAATTGCCTTTCACATGCACGACCGAATGAAGTGAATAATAATAAGAGTGCAAGCGCATTGGACTAAGCTGGAATTTGCGAGCATTCGATAAACAGGATAAGACAAGGCAATATGGGCTCTTGGTTAAACCCACAATAATGCATATAAGAGCCACTTCAACAATTTAATTATGGTCTTCTCCTATCGACCCCCAAAGAAAAGAAATAAAACTATTTACACGGGAAAGCTCTCAACAGGCAAAAGAAGAACATGAAATATTTTTGGGTTTTCTTTTTAATTATTACTACAACAGCAAGAAAGTAAACTAGCTAGAAGCTATTACTATTTTTTTGGTTTTTCTTAAGGTTTATCAAACACACAAGAAGAAAGCAGAAAAGAAAAGGAAATAAACTAACTTGGATATTACAGTGAAAGAGTATGAGCACCGACATCTAGCAATGAGTGTGTGTGAACATAAATGTAATGTCGGTGGGAAATACGTACTCCCCCAAGCTTAGGCTTTTGGCCTAAGTTGGTTCATTGCCACGGATGGGCTGGCGGATATCCGTAGGTGTAGTTGGGGTCGTACTGTGATGCAACGACTATCGCGTCCTGAGCTGCAGCGTGGCGTCGAGCTGCCTCCACCCTCCTCTCGTACTCATCTGCCTCCTCTCTGGTAATAAAATGTCTTCCTTTTGCCTGATAATCAAAGAAGGCAGGAACAGGGAGAGTAATACGGACAACACGCCGTTTGTCAAAGATTAGTCGATACTGGAGAGGTGATTCATTCCGCTCAACAAACTGGTGGTGGACCATAGAATTATAGTCTAAATAAGTAGGAGGCAACTTAATGTCATCCTCACGAACGTCCACAACAAGAAAATCAGCTAAGCGGGTTGCATAAATTCCACCAAAGAAATCTCCATTAAATTTATTATTATGCAACCTACGTGCAACAATGGCTCCCAAATTATAAGATTTGTCTCCTGACACAGCACTCCTAAGAATACTGAGGTCAGGCACACACATATGACATGCTTCATCTTTACCATTTATGCACGTACCTATGAAGAGAGCAAAATAATGTATAGCAGGAAAATGGATGCTCCCTATGGTAGCTTGTGCTATATATCTAGATTCCCCCACAGTTATACTAGCAAGAAAGTTTCTAAATTCAGATTTACGGGGATCACTAACACTACCCCATTGTGGAAGTTTGCAAGAAGAAGTAAAATCCTCTATGTCCATGGTATAAGATTTTTCATAAAGATCAAACAGGACAGTTGGAAAATTACGTGAAGATGAAAATTCAAACCTCCTCACAAATGAACTAGTGAGATGATGGTATTGGCTGCACTTCTCTGCCTCAAAGCTCACAAGATCAGCGTTACGCAAATATGCGTTAAATTCTTCCTTGATTCCTGCTCGGTCCATAAAATTTTCTGAAGGCCACTCACAAGGCCACACTGGAGCGTCCCTTGGTGGCTCTTCGTCAGCATCACGCATTGCAAGCCTGGGTCCTTGCTTCCTTGAAGAACCACCTTGGAACATTTTCCTAAGCATATTTCTTCCTCAAGGAACAATCTCCCCAAGCAGTTTTGTGAGAGGTGCTTTGAGCAAGGAGATAAAAAATCACAGCAAAGTGAGCTAGAACTCGTGCTCGAGATGGATATTGGTGTTTGTGGGAGGAAGAAGAACTGTATGGGTGCAGGAATAAGTGGAGGAGGGCCATGATGGGCCCACGAGGCAGGGGGCGCGCCCTCCACCCTCGTGGCCAGGTGCTTGCCCCTCCTGCTGTGTTCTCAGTGCTAGAAACTCTCAAATATTCTAGAAAAAATCATATTCCATTTTCAGGGCATTTGGAGAACTTTTATTTCTAGGGTATTTTTATATTGCAGAGATAAATCAGAAAACAGACAAAAAGAATACTATTTTACTTTGTTTCAACTAAATAATAGAAAGTAAAGAGAGGGTATAGAAGGTTGTGCCTTCTAGTTTCATCCATCTCATGCTCATCAAAAGGAATCCACTAATAAGGTTGATCAAGTCTTGTTAACAAACTCATTCCGAATAACATGGAACCGGAGAAATTTCGAATAACACTATGTTACCTCAACGGGGATATGCACATCCCCAATAATAAGAATATCATATTTCTTCTTGACAGTAGGAAGAGGAAATTCAAAACCTCTAAAAATAATCGATGGAATTTTTCCAATAGAATTTATACCATGAACTTGAGGTTGTTTCCTCGGAAAGTGTACCGTATGCTCATTACCATTAACATGAAAAGTGACATTGCCTTTGTTGCAATCAATAACAGCCCCCGCAGTATTCAAAAAAGTTCTTCCAAGAATAATAGACATACTATCCTCCTCGGGAATATCAAGAATAACAAAGTCCGTTAAAATAGTAATGTTTGCAACCACAACAGGCACATCCTCACAAATACCGACAGGTATAGCAGTTGATTTATCAGCCATTTGCAAAGATATTTCAATAGGTGTCAACTTATTCAAGTCAAGTCTACGATATAAAGAGAGAGGCATAACACTAACACCGGCTTCAAGATCACATAAAGCAGTTTTAACATAGTTTCTTTTAATGGAGCATGGTATAGTAGGTACTCCTGGATCTCCAAGTTTCTTTGGTATTCCACCCTTAAAAGTATAATTACCAAGCACGGTGGAAATTTCAGCTTCCGGTATCTTTCTTTTATTTGTAACAATATCTTTCATATACTTAGCATAAGGATTCATTTTGAACATATCAGTTAATGCATACGCAAAAAATATAGGTCTAATCATTTCAGCAAAGCGCTCAAAATCCTCATCATCCTTTTTCTTGGATGGTTTGGGAGGAAAAGGCATGGGTTTCTGAACCCATGGTTCTCTTTCTTTACCGTGTTTCCTAGCAACATAGTCTCTCTTATCATAACATTGATTCCTCGATTGTGGGTTATCAAGATCAACAACAGGTTCAATTTCTACATCGTTATCATTGCTAGGTTGAGCATCATCATGAACATCATCATTAGCATTTTCATTAGGTTCATGTTCATTACCAGATTGTGTTTCAGCATCAGAGATAGAGATATCATTTGGATTATCAAGTGGTTCAGCAATAGGTTCACTAGAAGCATGCAAAGTCCTATCGTTTTTCTTTTTCTTCTTTTTGGAAGGACTAGGTGCATCAATATTATTTCTCTAAGAATCTTTCTCAATTCTCTTAGGGTGGCCTTCAGGATACAAAGGTTCCTGAGTCATTCTACCAGTTCTAGTAGCCACTCTAACAGCATAATCATTTTTCTTACTATTCATTTCATTGAGCAAATCATTTTGAGCTTTAAGTACTTGTTCTACTTGGGTGGTAACCATAGAAGCATGTTTGCTAATAAGTTTAAGTTCACCTCTAACATTAGCCATATAATCACCCAAGTATTTAAGCATATCCAAATTGTATTTCAATTGTATACCAAAATAAGCATTGAAGTTCTCCAGCTTCACCATAAAATTATCAAACTCATCTAAGCGTGGGCTAGCAAACTTAGTAAGAGGGATTTCAGCCCTATCATATCTATAGAGAGAATTTACCTTTACTACCTGTGTCGGGTTATCAAGACCATGAGTTTCTTCAATAAGTAATGGATCAAGATCATATTTTTCTTCAACAGGCGGTAGATTAAGACCATGTATTTCTTCAATAGGAGGTAAATTCTTAACATCTTCAGCTTTAATACCTTTTTATTTCATAGATTTCTTTGCCTCTTGCATATCTTCAGGACCGAGAAATAGAGCACCTCTCTTCTTCGGAGTTGGTTTAGGAATAGGCTCAGGAGTTGGCTCAGAAATTGGCTCAGGAAGTGTCCAATTATTTTCATTTGTCAACATATTATTCAATAGAATTTCAGCTTCATCCGGTGTTCTTTCCCTGAAAACAGAACCAACACAACTATCCAGGTAATCTCTGGAAGCATCGGTTAGTCCATTATAAAAGATATCAAGTATTTCATTTTTCTTAAGAGGATGATCAGGCAAAGCATTCAGTAACTTGAGAAGCCTCCCCCAAGCTTGTTGGAGACTCTCTTCTTCAATTTGCACAAAGTTGTATATTTCCCTCAAAGCAGCTTGTTTCTTATGAGCAGGGAAATATTTAGCAGAGAAGTAATAAATCATATCCTGGGGACTACGCACACAACCAGGATCAAGAGAATTAAACCATGTCTTAGCATCACCCTTTAATGAGAACAGAAATATTTTGAGGATATAGAAGTAGTGTGATCTCTCATCATTAGTAAACAGGGTGGCTATATCATTTAATTTAGTAAGATGTGCCACAATAGTTTCAGATTCATAGCCATGAAAAGGATCGGATTTAACCAAAGTAATTATATCAGGATCAACAGAGAATTCATAATCCTTATCGGTAACACAGATAGGCGAAGTAGCAAAAGCAGGGTCAGGTTTCATTCTATCATTAAGAGATTGCTTATTCCATTTAGCTAATAACCTCTTGAGTTCATATCTATCTTTGCAAGCTAAGATAGCTAAAGAAGCTTCTTTATCAAAGACATAACCCTCAGGAATAATAGGCAATCTTCATGATCACTTTCATCAATAAAATCAGTTTCAATAATTTCTTTCCCTCTAGCCCTAGCAATTTGTTCATCAAGAAATTCACCAAGTGGCACAGAAGTATCAAGCATATAAGTAGTTTCATCATAAGTGAGGGAGTCCTGGATTAGGGGGTGTCCGGATGGCCGGACTATACCTTCAGCCGGACTCCTGGACTATGAAGATACAAGATTGAAGACTTCGTCCCGTGTCCGAAAGGGACTTTCCTTGGCGTGGAAGGCAAGCTTGGCGATGCGGATATTTAGATCTCCTACCATTGTAACCGACTTTGTGTAACCCCAACCCTCTCCAGTGTCTATATAAACCGTAGGGCTTTAGTCCGTAGGACAATATACAACAATCATACCATAGGCTAGCTTCTAGGGTTTAGCCTCCTCGATCTCGTGGTAAATCTACTCTTGTACTACCCATATCATCAATATTAATCAAGCAGGACGTAGGGTTTTACCTCCATCAAGAGGGCCCGAACCTGGGTAAAAAATCGTGTCCCTTGTCTCCTGTTACCATCCGCCTAGACGCAGAGTTCGGGACCCCCTACCCGAGATCCGCCGGTTTTGACACCGACATTGGTGCTTTCATTGAGAGTTCCTCTGTGTCATTGCTTTTAGGCCCGATGGCTCCGCCGATCATCAATAACGATGCAGTCCAGGGTGAGACTTTTCTCCCTGGAAAGAACTTCGTCTTCGGCGCCTTCGCACTGCGGGCCAATTCGCTTGGCCATCTGGAGCATATCGAAAGCTACGCCCCTGGCCATCAGGTCATATTTGGAAGTTTAAACTACACGGCTGACGTCCGCGGGGACTTGATCTTCGGCGGATTCGAGCCACAGCCGAGCGCGCCACACTGTCGCGATGGGCATGATCTAGCTCTGCCATCGAACAATGCCCTGGAGGCCGCACACGCATCGGTTCTGACCCTCGATTCGGAACTGACAGCGCCGATCGAGGATGAGTGGTTGGACGCCGCCTCGGGGGCTGCGATCCCAACGGCAATCGAGCCGAACACCAGTCCTGCACTCCGCAAGGCCCATGACTCCGAAAGGCCGGACTCCTGTCCGGACTCCGAGCCCTCCACGCCCCTGCCAATCAAATCCGATTGGGCACCGATCATGGAGTTTACCGCCGCGGACATCTTTCAGCACTCGCCCTTTGGCGATATTCTGATGTCATTAAAGTCCCTCTCTTTATCAGGAGAGCCCTGGCCGAACTACGGTCAACAAGGTCGGGATACGGACGATGAAGAAATTCAAAGCCCACCCACCACCCACTTTGTAGCCACTGTCGATGATTTAACCGACATGCTCGACTTCGACTCCGAAGACATCGACGATATGGACGCCGATGCAGGAGACGATCAAGAACCAGCACCTATAGGGCACTGGAAAGCCACCTCGTCATACGACATATACATGGTGGATA
Source organism: Aegilops umbellulata (assembly GCA_032464435.1). Taxonomy (NCBI): domain Eukaryota; kingdom Viridiplantae; phylum Streptophyta; class Magnoliopsida; order Poales; family Poaceae; genus Aegilops; species Aegilops umbellulata. The sequence goes on along the minus strand of CP136060.1, from coordinate 15,713,921 downwards.
CCCCAAAAGAAGGAGATGGCGATGGAACGGCGGGGGATGACCCCTCCAAGAAACAACCTAAGCGCCGGCGTCAGCGGCGCCGCTCTAAATCCCGCCAAAGCAAAAATGGTGATTCCGGCACGGGAGATAATAATACTCCGGATAGCGCCGAAGAACACCCCCTCCAGCAAGATTGAGCACAGGAGGATGGAGAAGCCATCCCTCATGAGAGAGCGACAGACAGAGAGGTCGAGGATGATAATTATATGCCTCCCTCAGAAGACAAGGCAAGCCTTGACGACGACGAATTCGTCATGCCAGAGGATCCCGTCGAACAAGAGCGTTTCAAACGCAGGCTTATGGCCATGACAAGCAGCCTCAAGAAAATACAGCAACAACATAGAGCTGATCAAGATTTGCTACCCGACAGATGGACTAAAGTCCTTGCGGCCAAAGAGTATGAACTCAAACGCCCCTCCAAGAGCTACACAAAGCGCAGGTTGCTACCCCGATTAGAGGAGGAAGCACCTAAACCTACATCACCAGCGCATGATACGGCTGATCGTCCACCTCGTGGCCGCGACAGAGAGGCCTCTCGGCCCTCCACTCAAGCCGCACCCCGGCGCCGCTCAAAACATTCTAAGGCATGGGAAAATGCGCCAGACCTGCGAGACATATTGGAGGACAAGGCGAGGCAAACAAGATCGATATACGGATCACGCGGGCGCCCCACGGCACGTGGCGGTGATCGTCACTCCAGATATAATAAATCCGGCCGGGCCGAACACAATAGACAAAGCTCGTTTGAGCTGCGTTGTGATATAGCCCAATACAGAGGCGCCGCACACCCCCTATGCTTCACAGATGAAGTAATGGATCATTAAATCCCTGAGGGTTTCAAACCCGTGAACATCGAATCATACGATGGCACAACAGATCCCGCGGTATGGATCGAGGATTATCTCCTTCATATCCACATGGCCCGCGGCGACGATCTCCACGCCATCAAATACATCTCACTCAAACTTAAGGAACCATCTCGACATTGGCTTAACAGCTTGCCGGCTGAATCAATCGGTTGTTGGGAGGACCTAGAAGCCGCATTCCTCGACAATTTCCAGGGTACCTATGTGCGACCACCAGACGCCGATGACCTAAGCCACATAATTCAGCAGCCAGAGGAATCGGCCAGGCAATTCTGGACACGGTTCCTAACAAAGAAAAACCAAATAGTCGACTGTCCGGATGCAGAGGCCTGTTGGGGATGTTGCTATCCGGGGTAAACCGGCCTGCAGGGCCCGGGTTACCTCCTTCAACAGACCCGAGATGTTAAAACCCAAGGAGAGATAGAAGGGCCTAAGGCCCATAATCGGTTTAAAGGTTTATGATGTAAACCGGCCTGATGTAAACTTGTATTGTAAGTTAGGAATAGAGAGACCGACCCGGGCACGTTTATTAGCCGGAGGTTGGGACTGTGCAGACCGACGGGCGTCACCCGTGTATATAAGGGGATGACCCGGCGGCGGTTTAGAGACAGAGAAAAAAGAACTCGAGGTTTAGGCGAAGCTTATCGCTCCCTAAGCCCTCGAAATCCATCAATCCCATCACAACTAGACGTAGGCTTTACCTTCATCGAAGGGGCCGAACTAGTATAAAAACCGTGTCCTTGTGTCCACTTTAACCCCTTCAAGCTAACCCGTTGCGATGGCTCCACGACTAAGTCCTCTTACTAGGACATCTGCCGTGACAAATCCACGACAGTTGGCGCCCACCGTGGGGCTATCGCGAGATGGTTTCAGGTTCTTGGAGGGCCGCTTTGAAGGACTCGAGGGTTACGCTGTGGGACGGATGACCAAGAGCCGCCGCGGAAAACTCTACATCGACAGCACAGGCTGGGGCCCCGACGCCGGCTCGATCGAGTACGGGTACCGGGTCCCCTTTGGCGGCATCCATGTTTTCATCGGCAAGATCGGAGAACCGGGCCCCGAGTTAGGCGACTGCGCCGACCTCATTGAGACAGCTCAGTGCACGAGATCGACCCTGGCTAAACCGACCAGGAGGCACGCCTTCGTGGGAGTCATCCACGGGGGAAGCTACGAGGAAGGATCCGAATCTGGTGACGAAACCGCCATCTACTCTGGCGATGAAACGTCGACCGGGGAGACCGAATCTCTTTACCAGCTACAAGATGATCGGGTTGGGGGCGGCTCCGATGGCAACAGTATTCCGGACCCCACTGATCTGCCCTATCGGGTTGGGATCTTCATGGCTGGGACACAGGCGGCGCCACGATCATCAACTGCAGCAGCAGCGATCTCCGGATCGGCAGCAGCAACGGCTGCGCGGGCAGGAGGCCCTACCGGTTCACCAGCCCAAGTTTTGTCAGACCTGTTTGACGCACTAGCAGCGCTCATGGCGGAGGCCAACCCGATGGATCAGGAGGTTCACAATGCTGAGATTGCCAAAGTGAGAGAGCAGATCACTCGGGCTAAAGCGGAGCTGGTAGCAGAAGAGATCAGGATGACGGCGGAGCGCGCCGCTTTAGATGCACAGGCTTACAGGCTCATGATGGACCAGAAGGCATCTCAGGAGGTCCTGAAGAGAAAATCCCGGTCTCGGTTGCCCGCCGCCCTCGACGCTCGAAATCTCTTCAACACCCCGGGGGTAAACCGTGCGGAGGCGACAGCCGGTGCCCCGGTTCAGCACCGGATTATAGACCTGCCTCGTCATAACACTAATACGCCACCGGCCATGCCAACGCCGTCAGGTCATTATTCCAACCCGATGGATAACCTCGTCGCGGCGGCGGCTCGGTTGGAAGCCATTCCGATCGAAGGAGATTCACCGCAGGATGAAGAGACACGCCGGGTCAAGGAGCTCCTTAGGACCGCGTTGGCCCAGCAAGAAGCGTATTCGCAAAGCCGTGATCGGATTCACTCCACCCCTCGCCCCAGCAGGAGCTATAGTAGGCGCGCGGAGGAGCCGGCCGTTTCAAGTAACGCCAGGCGTGAAGCGCTCCGCACCAACAATCCGGCGGGCGTCGACAATACTCACGAGAATGTGGATCGCACCCGTACACGGGAGGCCGGATTAGCAGCGCAGCATCAGGCTCGTCAGCTTACACCTATCTTCCCAGCAGCTACGGTTGAACCGGGGGTGGTGTCCAGTTCTTTGGGAGTACCGTGCCTTGTTCCCGCTTTACGCAACGTACGCCTGCCCAAAGATTTCAAAGGCCCCCGCAAGGTACCAAACTACACGGCAGATCAGCCTCCGGAGTCATGGGTGGAGAGCTATGAAATGGCTATGGAGATGCTGGATGTGGATGACACGGCGTGTGCCAAGTATTTTACTATGATGTTAGAAGGAACGGCCCGGACTTGGCTGAAGAGTTTGCCGCCTAATTCAATTAGCTCGTGGGCCCAATTGCGCACCCGGTTTATCAAGAACTTCAAGGACAGGTGCAAACAGCCAATGTCAATAGTTGACCTAGCAGCCTGCGTTCAGCAAGAAGGGGAATCAACTACCCATTGGGTACGGCGGGTATCAGAAGTTTTGCACTCGTCAGATCGCATCAACGCAGACACCGCCGTGGTGCTGTTGGAGAGCAACTGTCGGTTTGGCCCTTTGAAGCTAAAGCTGGGCCGGATGAAGCGTGATTGTACAGATATAGGAACGCTCATGACCGCTTTAGTGAAGTATGCGGATTCTGACAGTACCAAGGATCCTGACTCTGGTGATGACAAAGCAGGGAAGGGAAGGAAGAATAGCAACACCAAAGGCCAGCAGCATCGACCGACAGGTAATGGAGGCGGAGGTAAGCGTAAACCAGACGGGAGCATGGACTTTGTAGCCAACACAAGTGCACAGAATAAGGGCCAGCGGCGCAAGGGGAAACAGCCAAGTTTCCGCACAGACCCTGGTCCTAATCCGGAGCGTTTGAACTTTTTCTTAAACCAGCCCTGTCCGAAGCACAGAACAAAGGAGGAACCAGCAACCCATCTTTGGAAGGATTGTTATATCATGAAGGAGTTCAAAAGCTCAAACACTTTCCAAAATGATCGCAGCTCCGGCGGCGGTTCAGGTTCCGGTCCAGGGTTCCAGGGCAATCCGGGCGGACAGGTCAGCCAAAATAATCAAAGTAATAAGAGTGGTTTCGGACAGCAGCAAACAGGTTATCAGAGCAACCCGAAACAGTTGAGTGGTGGACAGTATCATGTCTTTACTACAAGCTTGGATAAACGAGATAGAAAGCTTCAGAGGCGGGCAGTCAGTGCTGTCGAACCGGCCACGCCTCACTATCTGCGTTGGTCGGAACAGCCTATCACATGGAGCCCAGAAGATCATCCTCCCAGGGTGTATAATCCGGGTCAGTTAGCACTGGTGGTAGCGCCTCAGGTGGGAGGTTATAAGCTCGCCAAGGTGCTCATGGACGGAGGGAGCAGCATTAACATCTTGTATTACGAGACCTTCCGTCGTATGGGGCTGGTAGATAAGGATCTCAAACCGACCAATACAGTGTTCCACGGGGTGGTGCCTGGCAAGTCTGCATATCCGGTTGGTAAGATAGCCCTTGAAGTGGTATTTGGCGATAGTCACGATTCCAGATCAGAGACGCTGACGTTCGAGGTGGTTAAAATCCAAAGTCCGTACCACGCTTTGTTCGGGCGGCCAGCTTATGCAAAATTTATGGCACGGCCCTGCTACGTATATCTGCAACTTAAGATGCCAGGTTACAAGGGCACTATAACGGTTCATGGGAGCCGCCGAATCGCTTTGGAATGCGAGGAAGGAGATGCGACTTATGCTGAATCAGTTTGTGCTACTGAGGAGCTAAAGCAGCACAAGGACAGTGTTGATCCGGAGGATATGACTTCATTAAAAAAGCCAACTACGGACCACGATCCGGCCTTGAAGTTTAAGTCAGCGGCCGAAACTAAGCTTGTTGACTTCGTACCTGGCGATTCATCCAAGCAGTTCATCATCAGTGCAAACTTGGATCCAAAATAGGAAAGCGCGCTCATCGAGTTCATCCGTGAGAATCGGGACATCTTTGCATGGAAGCCATCTGACATGCCTGGTGTACCGAGGCAACTCGCTGAGCACACCCTTAACGTGGATCCTAAGTACAAGCCGGTAAAGCAGTTCTTACGGCGGTTTAACGAAGAAAGACGTAAAGCGATTGGTGAGGAAGTGGCCAGGCTCCTGGCAGCTGGGTTTATCATTGAGGTTTTTCATCCCGAATGGCTCGCTAATCCGGTGCTAGTTCTTAAGAAAAACGGCACCTGGCGCATGTGTGTGGACTACACAGACTTGAATAAAGCTTGCCCAGCAGATCCTTTTGCTCTCCCCCGGATTGATCAGATCATTGATGCTACGGCAGGTTGCGAGCGTTTAAGTTTTTTGGATGCTTATTCGGGTTATCATCAGATCAAGATGGCAGTTAAGGACCAGGAGAAGACAGCGTTTATTACTCCCTTTGGAGCCTTCTGCTATGTGTCTATGCCCTTTGGGCTTAAGAGTGCGCAGGCTAATTATCAACGATGTGTGCAAAATTGCCTCCACGAGCAGATTGGTCGCAATGTGCATGCTTATGTGGATGATATTGTGGTCAAGTCACGAAAGAAGGATACCCTGGTTGACGATTTGAAGGAGACTTTCGATAACTTGAGAGTGTACCAAATGATGCTCAACCCGGCTAAATGTGTTTTTGGTGTACCTGCAGGCAAGCTGTTGGGATTTTTAGTGTCCCATAGAGGAATTGAGGCCAATCCAGAAAAGATCACAGCCATCACCTCCCTGGCCAAACCGAAATGCATCAATGATGTTCAGTGCATGGCCGGGCGGATTGCAGCGTTAAGCCGGTTTATCAGTCGCCTTGGTGAAAAGGCGATCCCTTTGTATCAAATGCTTAAGAAGACGGATCAGTTTGTCTGGAGTCCGGAGGCTGATAAAGCATTTGAGGACTTGAAGCGACAACTAGTCAATCCGCCAGTGTTGGCAGCCCCTGTAGATAAAGAGCCACTCCTGTTATATGTTGCAGCGAATGCCAGAGCAGTCAGTGTGGCGATGGTGGTAGAACGAAAGGAGGCTGGAAAGGAACATCCGGTTCAGCGACCGGTTTACTATATCAGTGAAGTACTTATCGAGTCCAAACAAAGGTATCCGCATTGGCAGAAGCTGGTATATGGCGTTTTTATGGCAAGCCGGAAGCTGAGGCAATATTTCCAAGGACACCCAATCACGGTGGTCAGTTCTGCTCCTTTGGGTGACATTATACAGAACCGGGAGGCGACCGGTCGGATTGCCAAGTGGGCTATCGAGCTCGGGCCGCACGATTTAAGATACGTACCCCGAACGGCCATAAAGTCACAGGCACTTGTCGATTTCATAAACGATTGGACAGAGTTACAAGCGCCTGAGGAGAAGCCAGATAACACCTATTGGACCGTTCATTTTGACGGATCAAGACAATTGGAAGGCTCGGGGGCTGGAGTCGTTTTAACTTCCCCACGAGGAGATAAGTTTTGTTATGTCCTCCGTTTAATGTTCCCCTGTACAAATAATGCGGCGGAGTATGAAGCTTTGCTTCATGGTCTTCGGGTGGCTAAAGAGATGAATCTGAGCAGAGTTAGGTGCTTTGGTGATTCGGATCTGGTGGCTCAGCAGGTATCTGGCACCTGGGATTCTAAGGATCCGCTTATGGCTGCATACCGACGTGAAGTAGATATGGTGGCTGGGCATTTCAAAGGCTATCAAGTGGATCATGTGGACCGCAGAAAGAATGAGGCAGCGGATGCTTTAAGTCACTTGGGCTCTCAGCGCAAACCGGTCCCACCCAATGTTTTCTTGGATGTATTGTACCACCCATCGGTGCAGCTGCCCGGTGAGCTGGAGTTGGCTGTTCCTGATCCGGAGGCTCAGTTAGTGGCGGCTCTTCACGCCACCCCGGATTGGACGCTCCCTTACCTGGCATATATGAACCGGGGTGAGTTGCCAGAGGATGAAAGCTTGGCTCGACAGATAGTACGACGGTCCAAATCTATGACCATTTTCCAAGGAGAATTACATCATCGCAGCGTGTCAGGAGCACTGCAACGGTGCATATCCCCTAAGGAGGGGTGCGAGATATTACGAGAAATACATGAAGGAGATTGCGGCCACCACGCCGGTTCAAAATCTTTGGTGGCTAAAGCGTTCCGCCACGGTTTCTACTGGTTAACTGCTCATGCTGATGCGGAAGACCTGGTCCGGTTATGTGATGGTTGCCAGAAATTTTCCAGACGAGCGCACATACCGGCTCAAGAATTGAGGATGATTCCAATCACTTGGCCGTTCGCGACTTGGGGGCTTGATATGGTTGGGCCTTTTAAGCGGTCCAAAGATAAGAAGACCCACCTACTGGTGGCGGTTGACAAATTTACAAAGTGGGTGGAGGCAGAACCTGTCAGTAAGTGTGATGCTGCCACGACGGTTCGGTTTATAAAGAAGGTGATCTTCCGGTTTGGATTTCCGCACAGCATCATCACAGATAATGGTACCAATCTATCCAAGGGGGCCATGAAGGAGTTCTGTGCACGGGAGCATATACGGCTTGATGTTTCTTTGGTAGCGCACCCACAGTCTAATGGTCAGGCAGAACGAGCGAACCAAGAGATCTTGAGAGGTATCAAACCCCGGCTTCTGGTCCCTTTGCAAAGGACACCGGGTTGTTGGGTGGAGGAGCTACCGTCTGTATTATGGAGCATCAACACCACGCCAAACAGATCCACGGGGTTTACGCCGTTTTTTATGGTCTATGGAGCCGAGGCGGTTCTCCCAAGTGATATACGACATGACTCACCTCGCGTGGCAGCATATGTTGAAGCGGATAATGAGCAGGCACGGCAGAACGCTCTTGACTTGTTGGATGAGGAGCGTGACTTGGCAGCTGCCCGTTCAGCGATTTACCAGCAAGATCTTCGCCGTTACCACAGCCGTCGGGTTAGGACCAGAACCTTTCAGGAGGGGGATTTGGTGCTTCGGCTCATCCAGGATCAATCTGATCAGCATAAATTATCCCCGCCTTGGGAGGGACCTTTTGTGGTCAGCAAGAATCTGAATAATGGGTCATATTACCTGATTGATATTCGAGAGCGCAAGGATTCACGCACATCAGAGGAGGAAACCAGCAGGCCGTGGAACATAGTTCATCTTCGACCTTATTATACATGAGCCCTGGGCTCTGTTTATGTACATATCATGACCATGTATATATTATGATTAATACAATAAACCGAAGCCTCGAGTAAAACGGGGTCTCTTCTGTTCGTCACATCATGTGTGCTTACCCCTGGAGGTCGCTTCACAGAAGTTCAAATTATAGATTCCGGTTTAAAGGCCGGTTCAAGGGAAGATGTCTCCCACAGGGTTTTGAAGCTCTTAAATATCCGGTTCAATATCCCGGTTCAAGCATAAGGCTTACTGTTCAAACATAGGCCGTATTCGAGCCAAAGAGAACATAGCCATTCAGCATGAGGCTTCCTGTTCAAACATAGGTCGTATTCGAACCAAAGAGAACATAGCTATTCAAACATGGGGCTTCCTGTTCAAACATAGGTCGTATTCGAACCAAAGAGAACATAGCTATTCAAACATGGGGATTTCTGTTCAAACATAGGTCGTATTCGAACCAAAGAGAACACAGCTGTTCAAACATAGGTCGTATTCGAACCAAAGAGAACATAGCTATCCCTATAAAGTCAGTTGGGGACCTAGTCGGCCTGAACCGTAGCTACACCTCCGGGGGGCTTGGTCAGGTCTTGACGACGGTAATGCCTTCTGGCTGGCATATTTGCCACTGAATCAGTTGGGGACCTAATCGACTTGAACCGTAGATTACGCCTTATGGGAACTCGGTCATGTCTTGATGATGGTAATGCCTTCTGGTCGGCTTTTTAGCCATTGAGTCACTTGGGGGCTTGGTTGACGAACCAATGCAATGCCATTTGGCCGGCATATTTGCCACGATTCAGTTAGGAACCTAGTCGACTTAAACCGTAGCTACACCTCTTGGGGGCTCGGTTTTGTCTTGACGATGGTCACGCCTTCTGAACGGTTCATAGTAACCACTATTCGCATGCGTTTTACTATCGCGTTGCCTTTTCATATTTGGTTTTGTGTTCTGCCTTTATTGTGGTGTTTTTTTTTGGTTCTTCGGAACGTCAAGTATCTTTAAACCGATTCAGCTGGCATAGCCTGGTCCGTTTTAACCCGGAGGCAAATTGCCCGGTTTGGCAGAGGCGCAGCACGGTTCAGGTGGTCGAAAAATCACATTGTGTACTCAGTAAAGACAGGAAACATAAGTTGGAAACATCATTGGAAAGAGCATCAGTACCCGTGCGCGAAGGCACATTCAAAGGCAGAGGTATTAAACTATCTTATTACAAGGCAACGTAGTGCCTGAATATATTGTTCGTTGACGGATTAAGACGTCACCAAGTAGGGTGAACCGGAGCGTTGATTACGCCTGTTCGCCGCCTTGGTTCGAAGGCTGGGGATCGTCTCGCGCCGCTTCAGCTCCATCTTGGTTACCCATTGGCTGGAAATCAGCAGTGGTCCAGTCGATTCCCATTAGCGCTTGAAAGACGGCTTCTTCGTGAATCAGCGAAGACGGTTCAATGTCTGGGGCGTAAGTATGCTTACGGATTGGAGGAACAAGGTTTCCCGCTTCAGGGACCGGGGCAGATACTCGTTTGTTCTGGTTGTCGTATTGGGCTTGGTAACGTGACAGATCTGTTTCCTCAGCCAATTGACAAGCTAGGGGGCGCACCGCCCGGTTTATCGCCCTCAAATCATCTTCACCAAAGTCTGAACCGTCTTCCTTCAAGCTGGGGTATCCTTGGGCCGCTTCGACAGGATCGAAATCTGGTACCCACGCTTTGGCCCGGATCAAGGCAGTGATAGCTCCAGTTCGAGCAGCTGATCTTTTCAACTCTTCAATCCGGGCCGGCAGCATGGACAGCCTCTTTAATGTGTCTTGAATCAGAGCCGGCGCAGGGTTGTTGTGCGATGCAGTGGTGATAGCTCTTTGTGCTCCGGTGTATAACTGTTCAATCAGAGTATAAGCAGCTTTGAGTTTCATCCGCACATCAGAACCCAAGTGTCCAATACGTGAGCCTGCAGTGTTTCAAGATGGATTACAAACCGGACATAGGAGGTAACAGACAAGGTACAAATTGGAAGAAGGGCGTCGAAAAGCTTACCAAAGACAGCAGAGGTCATGGAGTGTATCTGTCGCTTCACGGTGGATAATTCATCAACCACCGGTTTAAGAGCAGCTTCGGCATTTTCAGCCCTCTTCGTCAGAAGAGCTCTCTCAGTAGCCCAGTCAGCTTGTTCCTTTTTGTGGCTCTCTTTCAGCTGTTCCATAACGGTTAAGGCGTTGGCCAATTCATCCTTCGCTTTTTCAGTTTCAGCCTGTTGGGTTCTTAAGATTTCCTGAAGGTCCGAGACTTGGTTCGCTTTGATCTTCAGGTCCCCCTGCAGCAGGTCGTCAACAGTGTTCAGAAAATATTGCACGGTTTGGAAGTATCAACCACACAAGCAGGTTATGTGCTCGATACTTGGGGGCTAATGCATATTTGATTTTAACACAAGTTTCCCATTGCAAAAAGTCCCAAGATTAATACAAGTATTTAAACTTGGCACTTGGGGGCTAATAGTTATCTAATGATGTTTTCTGGTTATGACCTATGTTGAAGCCTTGGGTTTTCTAAACCGGGCTTTAATTGTCAAGACAGCCTGATCCGGTTTACCATTTCGGTTTGGAAACATTGATAATCTAAGTTGCAAGGGAATGAAGCACAAGGGAGTTACCTCAAGTTTCTCCTTCATCATCTTGATCATGCCAGCTTCATAATCCCGACTGGTGTACAGTCGGTTCAGGTACCCGGAATAAAGATCCGGGGCGCTTAAAGCGGCGTACGTAGAAGAGTCAAGGTCCCATTTGCCCTTCATGGCCGAGATTTCGTCCTTGGCAGTATGCTTGGCTAAGGTAGCAGTGTTCCCCGGTTCAGAGTGACCGATGCCGGTAATCACAACATCATCATCCTTGGAATCGCTGCTCTGCAGTGGCCCTGTCGGCTTATCAGCAGTTCCAGAAGGGGGGATGGATTCCTCAACCCGAACAGGACTGGCAGGCGGATCAGTATGGCTGGCAGGTTCGATAATCCTTTCTTCAGCGCAGGTGTCATCTTGCGGAGATAGATAACTCTGAGTGTCCTCACGACCCGGAGCGTCAGCACCAGGAGTTTTCTCCGGTTCAGGAGCGGCAGTTCCTCCAGCCGGGTTATCCAGACGAGCCTTCTTGCTCGGTCTAGGTTTGGCCCTGGAAGAAACCCAAAGATTGAAAAAACGGTATAAGATGGATTAAGAGACCCATACAGAGATGTGTTGTGATCGGTCCAACTTACCCAATAACTGTCTTCGACGGTGGCAGTTGGGTGGCTGAAGATTCACCGGAAGAGGAATGGGAAGTGACCTGATAATCGGAGTCAGATGGATTTAGAGGCTGACGAGTAAACCTGCTTTAGGAGGAAAGCTAGCGCGTGAATCGGAGACCTCTGAGCGGCGTTTCCGAACCGGGCTGTTCGGTAAACCGGCGGAGGTGACTACCTGGCCGCTATGTCGGGTGGTGCGTCGAGCTTCATGTTGCTGGGTCTTCACAAGAAATTTGGGATCCAAGTAAGCAAGAGGGTGAGAAAATTTAATTCTCCGGTTTGCTTGGCGAGGTTTTTTCAAAGGCAAAGGAACGGCATCAGAAGAAAGAATAGTTACCTCTGGGCCTTCGGCATGGCTCACTTCAGCGTCGTCCTGACAAATATCATCATCAATAAGACGTATAAAAAGCAAACCAACTGAATCGAGGTCTACCCTGAGGTCCGGATTACCCACATCATCCTCCTCTAAATCCGGAGTAGAGGAAGCGGTGTTCCTTTTCCTCTGAGCAGGCTTCTTCACCCTCGTCTTGGGTCGGGTTACCTTTTCGGTCGGCTCTTGTAACTTCTTGCTCCAAAATGGATCATCTCCCTGTCTCAGGAAGGACTGGAGTTAGCAATATGTGTATAAGGGGATCATAAGTTCTATAACAAACAGAGGGGAGATACTTACAGCAGGAGGCTTGTTGGTGGTACAGAATGGAAGCAGGCCGGTTTGGGCACAAACATGTTCCGGTTCATTCAGCATCTTTTTCACAACTTCAGCGACTTCGTCCTCCGTCAGCTGAATGTTGCAGTGCCTCAAGGGATCATCAACCCGACCCGTGTATTGGCACATCAAACCGGAGCGGATGCTAAGGGGCAGGATGCTCCATGAAATCCAGCAACGAGCAAGATCAACCCCCGTTAAACCATTAGCCATGAAGGCTCTGAGCTTGGACAGCTGAGGGGCATACTTACTCCTCTCTTTGGCAGTTAGCCGTGGGGGGAAGGGGTGAGTGTTGCTAAGTCTCTCTGGACGGAAACCGGGCAGTGGATTTTCTTCAGCAGGGGAAGTATCCTTGCAATAGAACCAAGTGCAATTCCATTCTTGCGGATGACTGTGCAACTTGGCGTGAGGATAAGTCACCTCTTTCCTCTTCTGAATCGCCATACCACCCAGTTCCATATTAGGGCCGTCGGTAAATTCAGTACGTCGGTTCAAATGGAAAAAGTCCCGGAATAGCTCTACAGTAGGTTCTTCTTGGAAGTACGCCTCACAAAGTACTTGAAAATGGCAGATATTCGTGACTGAATTTGGACCAACATCTTGTGGGCGCAGCCTAAAATTAGCCAAGACGTCCCGATAAAATTTTGAACCGGGTGGATTAAACCCCCGGGCCAGGTGATCCGCAAACACCACCACTTCTCCCTCCTGCGGGGTAGGAGGACATTCGTCTCCTGGAACCCTCCAATGGATGGTACTTTTGCTACTCAAAGCACCAGTCAGAACTAAATTGTTTAGTTGGGTCTCAGTGATGCAAGAGGGAACCCAGTTGCATTCATACACCTGTTTTGCCATGAGGAAATCTACAAGGCAAAGGTATTCTGGTTTGAGAGCAAGTATGATTGTGAACCGAAGATTATCTACAATAATATCAACCGGCGGTTCATCAAGGGGACTAATGGATGTGTAGATCGGTTTGTTCGCTTTGCTAAGAGTTAAACCGACCAGATCTAAACAGTTGTGAGTATGAAAGCAGAAATAGATCCCGTACAGATTCTTTCAAAGCAATGGATCTACAGCTAGGGCGAAAAAGAAGTAAAAACAGGTAATATGAAGTCGGGCTCACAGCAGAACAACATAAGTTCGACAAGCAGGAACAAGAGTGAGATCTAAGGAAATGAGTGCAGATTTATGGCGACTGCTAAGAGGAACTACAAATCCAGATACAGGTATCATCATCTGTTCGCAAAGGCTGCTATGGGGATGAGCAAGAGACAGTAGCAGGACGATGAACCCTAGAACAGATCTAAAGCAACAAGAACAGGGGCCTTACCGGGGTCCAAGCAGATGTGGAAAATCGCCGCGGTGCTCTGATCCGATCAGGTTGATGCAGCGGCCGGAGTTGATGCAGCAGCTGACGGCGGCGGCGGAGCTTTGAGGTCTGGGTCGCGAGGAAGACGAAGAAGGGGAGGAAAGGAAGATGGCCTTCAAGTCCTATTTATAAGGCGCGGCGCGTGTATCAGGCGCGCGAATCCAGGGGCCGGAGATTTCGGAAGCCCAGCCGTCGCCCTGATTCTTGCGGGTTAGCGAAAGGAGACGGTAGCTTGCGCTGACGTCACATCGGTTTACCACAGAAAGAGGAGACGGAGAAACGACGGTTTAACAAGTCACTGGAAGACATTTGAAGACAGAAATTCTTATTAAGGATTGACATGAACCTGTTCAAATCAATCTGGGGCCTAATGTTGGGGATGTTGCTATCCGGGGTAAACCGGCCTGCAGGGCCCGGGTTACCTCCTTCAACAGACCCGAGATGTTAAAACCCAAGGAGAGATAGAAGGGCCTAAGGCCCATAATCGGTTTAAAGGTTTATGATGTAAACCGGCCTGATGTAAACTTGTATTGTAAGTTAGGAATAGAGAGACCGACCCGGGCACGTTTATTAGCCGGAGGTTGGGACTGTGCAGACCGACGGGCGTCACCCGTGTATATAAGGGGATGACCCGGCGGCGGTTTAGAGACAGAGAAAAAAGAACTCGAGGTTTAGGCGAAGCTTATCGCTCCCTAAGCCCTCGAAATCCATCAATCCCATCACAACTAGACGTAGGCTTTACCTTCATCGAAGGGGCCGAACTAGTATAAAAACCGTGTCCTTGTGTCCACTTTAACCCCTTCAAGCTAACCCGTTGCGATGGCTCCACGACTAAGTCCTCTTACTAGGACATCTGCCGTGACAAATCCACGACAAGGCCCTAGCAGCCTTCAAGCATAATATCTGCGACGAGTGGCTTGCCCGGCACCTTGGACAGGAAAAGCCAAAATCTATGGCAGCCCTCACGACACTGATGACCCGCTTTTGCACGGGAGAAGACAGCTGGCTAGCTCATAGCAATAACTTGACCAAGAACCTTGGTAATTCGGACACTAAGGACAACAGTGGCAGGTCGCGTCGGAACAAGCAAAAGCACCACGTTAACAGCGACAGCAACGAGGATACGGCAGTCAATGCCGGATTCAGAGGCTATAAATCCGGTCAGCGGAAAAAGCCATTCAAACGAAATACTCAGGGCCCGTCCAGTTTGAACCGAATACTCGACCGCTTGTGCCAGATACATGGCACCCCCGAAAAGCCAGCCAATCACACCAACAGAGATTGTTTGGTGTTCAAGCAGGCAGGCAAGCTAAATGCCGAAAATAGAGACAAGAGGCTGCGTAGCGATGACGAGGAGGAGCCCCGGCCGCCAAACAATAGTGGACAAAAGGGTTTTCCCCCACAAGTGCGGACGGTGAACATGATATATGCAACCCACATCCCCAAGAGGGAGCGGAAGCGTGCGTTAAGGGACGTATATGCGATGGAGCCAGTCGCCCCAAAGTTCAACCCATGGTCCTCCTGCCCGATCACCTTCGATCGAAGGGACCACCCCACTAGCATCCGTCATGGCGGATTCGCCGCATTGGTTCTAGACCCAATTATTGACGGATTTCATCTCACAAGAGTCCTTATGGACGGCGACAGCAGCCTGAACCTGCTTTACCAGGATACAGTGCGGAAAATGGGCATAGATCCCTCGAGGATTAAGCCCACCAAAACGACCTTTAAAGGCGTCATACCAGGTGTAGAGGCCAACTGTACAGGCTCAGTCACACTTGAAGTGGTCTTCGGATCTCCGGATAATTTCCGAAGCGAGGAGTTAATCTTCGACATAGTCTCGTTCCGCAGTGGCTATCATGCACTGCTCGGGCGAACCGCATTCGCAAAGTTCAATGCGGTGCCGCACTATGCACACCTTAAGCTCAAGATGCCAGGCCCTCGAGGAGTAATCACGGTCAATGGAAACACCGAACGCTCCCTCCGAACGGAGGAGCACACGGCGGTCCTCGTAGCGGAAGTACAAAGTAGCCTCTCAAGGCAGCTCTCCAGTCCGGCCGTTAAATGTCCGGACACCGTCAAGCGCTCCCAGAGTAACCTACAACAAGACTGCCTGGCACGTTCCGAGCAGGCGTAGCAACGCGGCCCCAAACCCAGCCCTCGCGAAATAGCGAAACCAGTGCTTCGCGTACATAACTACGCTCTCGAAATACCATGGGCACAGGGGGAGGGGCACTATCACGGCACGCCCGAAACACGGCTTAAACCGCACTAGGGGCTGCCGATTTCTTTATTTTCTCTTACTTTCAGGACTCCATACTTCGGAACACCTGTTCGGCAATCCAACTGCCGCTCAAACGATGCAAGAACCAGGGAAGCAGAAAAGCTACGCCACATTATAGAACTCCCAGGTGGTCTCTATCACGAGCAGTATACCTGTTTTGCATACTATTCCGTAGCCTGCCCCTGGAAAGGACATGTTAAATAGTCCCGCTTTTGCTTATCGCACTATTTGTATCGTTCTACTTCGATCGCAGCCATTCTATAAACAATGCATAGCTTTTGTCTATTTTTGCATTACTCTTTTTTACAAATATATGTTCATTAACGACATGTTACACCCGTACACTTTGGTACGGTCAATACGCCAGGGGCTTCAGTACCCCCCTAATATGGTGTGAGAAGTCCAAACACTTTAACAAGTGCGGCACCCCGAACTTATAGCATTATATGCATCGGCTCCGAATCATGTCTTGGGTCAATAGTTGGGTTTGCCCGGCTCCTATGTTTTGGTGCCTTACGTTCCGTTGTATCGGCTAAGGTAGCACTAGGAGAACTACTGCGATTGTGCCCCAGTTGAGCTGGGCGGAGCACCTCAGTAGAGAAAGCAAAAACTGACTGTCATAATGAAGCGAGAGACTGGTCGCTGTCTGAGAGGTTTTTCGAGTCCCTAAAGACTTATGCCTCTTAGAGCGAGGAGTCGGCTTTGTCTGGACAAAGGCGTGGATAGCTCCCCGAACTCGGTCTTCCGAATACTAGGGGCTTCGCCCAAATTTCAAATTATAGAATTCTATGGCTAAGTGAGAGCGTTCAAGCACTATAGTACGATTGCCTTGTTCGTTGTGCTGAGCGCCTCCCTCGAAGGACCCAAACATGGGAAAAAGAGCGCTCAGGTTTATCCCGAGCACCCCAGCACTAGTGGCATGGGGGCAGAAGCCGACGACTCGCCATCTCTCAAATTTGATAAACGGACGCACAGAAGGTAATATTTTAAATTCAAAACGCATTGCTTAAGCGCACCTGAACAAGTTTTAAGCGCACAGGATAAAACGAGCGAGTTTACTCCAAAATTACATTCCTGGAACATTCATCCGCCATTAGGCGGGCACCCTTCAGAACGTCCTTATAATAATTCTCGGGCTTGCGATGCTCTTTCCCCAGCGGTGGCCCGTCCTTCACAAGCTTCTCAGCATCCAGCTTGCCCCAGTGCACTTTAGCGCGGGCAAGGGCCCTACGGGAATCTTCGATGCAGACGGAGCGCTTGATGACTTCGAGCCTTGGACAGGCCTCCACCAGCCGCTGAACCAGCCCGAAGTAGCTCCCAGGCAGAGCCTCTCCAGGCCACAGCCGAACTATGAGGCCCTTCATGGCCTGTTCGGCCGCCTCGTGGAGCTCGACCAGCTGCTTCAGCTGGTTGCTCACGGGCACTGGGTGTCTGGCCTCAGCATACTGAGACCAGAACACCTTCTCCATCGAGTTGCCCTCCTCGACTCGGTAGAATGCGGCGGGATCGGACACGCTACGGGGAAGATCTGCGAATGCTCCTGGAGAGCTCCGGATTCGGGTAAGTAACAAGAAGCTCACTTTCACATGTTTGCTTTGCATAAAGAATGCCTTACCCACCGCTATCTTTTTCACCGCATCCAACTCCTGGAGGGCCTTCCGGGATTCGGCCTTGGCAGACTTGGCATTTTCAATAGCCGCCGCAAGCTTGTAAGCTCGCGTCTTTGAGTCAAGCTCCAAACTCTCATGTTTCTCCATGATAACCCGGAGCTCCTGCCGCACCTCGCCAACTTGCGCCTCATATTTCTCCCGCTCGGTGCGCTCCGTGGCCGCTCTCTTCTCGGCCTCGGCTAGCGCTTGCTTGAGGGTCGCCACCTCAGTTGTGGCCCCTACAATAACCATGTTAATCCTGTCATATTTTTGCAATTGCACTTTTATATTTTCTTTTGTTTTTTCTATAAGGTATCTCTTACCTTCTTTCTCCTCGAGCTGCCGCTTGGTAAGGCTGAGCTCTTGCTCGGACCGCTCGAGGCCCTGCTTCAGTGTGCCCACCTCCGTAGTCAGTGCGGCGGTCGCCAGCAACGAAGCCTGCATACACATATTGACTCTTTTTCTGTTAGACTCCTGCGAATTTTATTAGATCCTCTATTCGGCTTTTCTTTCCGAACGCCAAACAGAGCATCAGGGGCTACTGTCTATGCGGTAATATTTTTTATATATTATGTACTTACCTCGAAGCGTGTTAGAAGGCTGGCACAAGCTTCAGTCAGTCCGCTCTTGGCGGACTGAACCTTCTGGATCACCACACTCATAATAGTGCGGTGCTCCTCATCGACGGAGGCGCCGTTAAGCACCTCCAGCAGATTGTCTGGTGCCTCCGGTTGGACGGGGGCCACCGGCTCAGTAGGATTGCTCCTCTTGGAAGGAGTTCGCCTACCGCGGTCCGGAACCGTTGAAGATTCCGGCGCGATGTCCGGCTCAAAGCCGGACTTGGAGCCCTGGGTGGTTGTATCCCCTTTACTCCTGGAGTCCGGGAGGTCGCCTTGTGGCGCCTCCAGGACCACCTCCTCCTGGCTTGGAACCTGTTGGGAAAACACTTCGGCGTCGTCCGTTGGGCGGGGGGAGGTAGCCGTCGGAAGGGAGTTCATGTCCGACGAATCCAGGGAGCCGCTCGACGACTCGTCGAGCCCGGCTTTGGGCGGACTGCATAGATATATTCGACATAAGGGAAAGCTGTGCAACAAAGGAATACTACGAGTTACTCCGGCATCCGAATAACTTACGATCTCGCCAGGCGCTTGGCCCTGTGTGTCCACTCCTCTTCGCCGTCGTCAGCATTGGCGGAGTAGTCCGGAGGAGGGGTCTTCTCCTCCCTGGACCCCTCGGCCTCCCCTGTTGGGACGACCTTTCTCTTCTTTCCTCCCCCCGCTGGAGGGGGAGAGGGTTCTTCTTCTTCCTCCTGATTTTCACGAGAGGAGCGCGTCTCGGACTCGTTGGATGATGAATCCGACACCTCCAAGCGCCGGGAACTCTTTCGAGTCCCTGTGGCCTTCTTCTTGGCCTTCTTCTCCGGCACCACGTAAGGTGCCGGAGCCAGCAGATTCGCAAAGTGAGCATCGGCTAGGTCTTAGGGCAAAGGGGCCGGACAGTCGATCTGTTTGGACTTCGTGTGCCAATCCTGTCAAAGGAAAGGGAGTTTAGATCCTGCATAGAGTCAAACTATGGAAACCAAACGTCCTGTAAAAGGTAAAAATAGCTTACCGCACTAGCGTTACGCTGCGTGCTGAATCCGCGGTCCTCGGAAGCGGATGCGGGAGCCTCGGCGCCTTTGAATAGCACCTTCCAGGCATCTTCGTACGTCGTGTCGAAGAGCCTACTCAGGGTTGGGTGCTGCGCCGGGTCGAACTCCCACAGATTGAAACCCCGTTGCTGACACGGGAGGATCCGGCGTACGAGCATAACCTGACAACATTGACAAGCTTGAGCTGCTTGTTCACCAGGGTTTGGATGCATTTTTGCAGTCTGGTTACTTCTCCTTGGTTGCCCCACGACAGGCCCGTCTCTTTCCAAGATGTGAGCCACGTAGGGGGTCCGGACCGGAACTCGGGGGCTGCGACCCATTCAGGGTCGCGCGGCTCGGTGATGTAAAACCACCCTGACTGCCACCCCTTCAGGGTCTCCACAAAGGAGCCCTCGAGCCGTAGGACGTTGGCCATCATGCCCACCATGGCGCCTCCGCACTCCGCCTGGTTGCCGCGCACCACCTTTGGCTTGACGTTGAAAGTCTTGAGCCATAGGCCGAAATGGGGGCGGATGCAGAGGAAGGCCTCGCACACGACGATAAACGCCGAGATCTTGAGGCCAAAGTTCGGGGCCAGATCATCGAAATCCAGGCCATAGTAGAACATGAGCCCCCGAATGAATGGGTGGAGAGAAAACCCAGTCCGCGGAGAAAGTGGGGAAGGAATACTACCCTCTCATGGGGCCTTGGGGTGGGGAGGAGCTGCCCCTTCTCGGGAAGCCGGTGCGCGATGTCGTTAGACAAGTATCCGACTTTCCTCAGTTTTTTGATATGGCCCTCCATGACGGAGGAGACCATCCACTTGCCTCCTGCTCCGGACATGGCTGGATAAGGTTGAGGTGGGAAGTGCGGGCTTGGGCGCTGGAGCTCGAGTGCGCGGAAAATGGATAGGCAAAGGAGGAAGAAGGCGTAGGTAAAAAGCTGGATCCTTATCCCTTTATATGGGCGGATGCGGTTAAGCGTCCCAACCAGCCTGGTAAAACTCGCTTATCTCCCAAGCGTCGTGATAAATGGAGCGGTTGGGTTACCCACGTCCGTATTGATGAGAATCCCGTAAATGAGGGGACACGATCTCTGCTTTGACAAGACGTGCCAAGGAAACCGCCTCGCAAAATGCGCTGAGGTGGGGGAGTAAAAATGATGCGAATAAAGGCTTGGCCGTAGTGTGATGTCACGCTACGAAATACATCAGCAGATTAGATTTGTGTAAATATTATTCTCTCTATGGCAATATGTGGAAACTTATTTTGCAGAGTCTGACACTGTCTTTTGTGTTCAAAATCTTCTATGGAGTACTTGGAGGACGAACTCGCCTTGCAATGCCAAAGACAATCTGCGCGCCGGACTCGTCGTCATTGAAGCCTGGTTCAGGGGCTACTGAGGGAGTCCTGGCTTAGGGGGTGTCCGGATGGCCGGACTATACCTTCAGTCGGACTCCTGGACTATGAAGATACAGGATTGAAGACTTCGTCCCGTGTCCGGAAGGGACTTTCCTTGGCGTGGAAGGCAAGCTTGGCGATGCGGATATTTAGATCTCCTACCATTGTAACCGACTATGTGTAACCCTAACCCTCTCTGGTGTCTATATAAACCGGAGGGCTTTAGTCCGTAGGACAATATACAACAATCATACCATAGGCTAGCTTCTAGGGTTTAGCCTCCTCGATCTCGTGGTAGATTTACTCTTGTACTACCCATATCATCAATATTAATCAAGCAGGACGTAGGGTTTTACCTCCATCAAGAGGCCCCGAACCTGGGTAAAACATCATGTCCCTTGTCTCATGTTACCATCCGCCTAGATGCACAGTTCAGGACCCCCTACCCGAGATCCGCCGGTTTTGACACCAACAATAAGTATCATGCATAGCAGAAGTGGCATCATCAATAACATGTGACATATCAGAACGAATAGCAGAAGCAGGTTTAGGTGTCGCAAGCTTACTCAAAACAGAAGGTGAATCAAGTGCAGAGCTAGAAGGCAGTTCCTTACCTCCCCTCGTAGTTGAGGGATAAATTGTTGTCTTAGCGTCTTTCAGGTTCTTCATAGTGACCAGCAGATATAAATCCCAAGTGACTCAAATAATAGAGCTATGCTCCCCGGCAATGGCGCCAGAAAATAGTCTTCATAACCCACAAGTATAGGGGATCGCAACAGTTTTCGAAGGTAGAGTATTCAACCCAAATTTATTGATTCGACACAAGGGGAGCCAAAGAATATTCTCAAGTATTAGCAGTTGAGTTGTCAATTCAACCACACCTGGATAACTTAGTATCTGCAACAAAGTATTTAGTAGCAAAGTAATATGGAAGTGACGGTAACGGTAGAAAAAGTAATATTTTTGGGTTTTGTAGTGATTGTAACAGTAGCAACGGAAAAGTAAATAAGCGAAGAACAGTATAGGAAAAGCTCGTAGGCATTGGATCGGTGATGGAGAATTATGACGGATGCGGTTCATCATGTAACAATCATAACATAGGGTGACACAGAACTAGCTCCAATTCATCAATGTAATGTAGGCATGTATTCCGAATATAGTCATACGTGCTTATGGAAAAGAACTTGCATGACATCTTTTGTCCTACCCTCCCGTGGTAGTGGGGTCCTAATGGAAACTAAGGGATATTAAGGCCTCCTTTTAATAGAGTACCGAAACAAAGCATTAACACATAGTGAATACATGAACTCCTCAAACTAAGGTCAACACCGGGAGTGGTCCCGATTATTGTCACTTCGGGGTTGCCGGATCATAACACATAGTATGTGACTATAGACTTGCAAGATAGGATCAAGAACTCGCATATATTCATGAAAACATAATAGGTTCAGATCTGAAATCACGGCACTCGGGCCCTAGTGACAAGCATTAAGCATAGCAAAGTCATAGCAACATCAATCTCAGAACATAGTGGATACTAGGGATCAAACCCTAACAAAACTAACTCGATTACATGATAGATCTCATCCAACCCATCACCGTCCAGCAAGCCTACGATGGAATTACTCACGCACGGCGGTGAGCATCATGAAATTAGTGATGGAGGATGGTTGATGATGACCATGGCAACGAATCCCCCTCTCCGGAGCCCCGAACGGACTCCAGATCAGCCCTCCTGAGAGGTATTAGGGCTTGGCGGCGGCTCCGTATCGTAAAACGCGATGAATTCTTCTCCTTTATTTTTTTCTCCCCGAAAGCAAATATATAGAGTTGGAGTTGAGGTCGGTGGAGCTCCAGGGGGCGCGCACTAGGGGGGCAGGCACGCCTCCCACCCTCGTGGACCGGGTGTGGGCCCCCTGGTCTTCATCTTTTGCAAGGATTTTTTTATTAATTCCAACTAGATGTTCCGTGAAGTTTTAGGTCATTCCGCTAACTTTTGTTTCTGCACATAAATAACACCATGGAAAGTTTGCTGAAAACAGCGTCAGTCCGGGTCAGTTTCATTCAAATCATACAAGTTAGAGTCCAAAACAAGGGCAAAAGTGTTTGGAAAAGTAGATACGATGGAGACGTATCAGCCACTATGATGAGGAAGAACTAGGCTGGTGGAGCAGGACGACGGGCCCACGAAGGTGCAGGGCGCGCCTGGGGGGTAGGCGCGCCCCGTACCTTATGGCCTCCTCGGCTGTTACTTGACGTCCACTCCAAGTCCTCTGGATCACGTTTGTTCTAAAAATCACGTTCCCGAAGGTTTCATTCCGTTTGGACTCCGTTTGATATTCTTTTTCTGCGAAACTCTAAAATAGGCAAAAACAGCAATTTGGGCTGGGCCTCCGGTTAATAGGTTAGTCCCAAAAATAATAAAAAAGTGTATAAATAACCCATTAAACATCCAAAACAGAATATATAATAGCATGGAACAATAAAAAATTATAGATAAGTTGGAGACGTATCAGAGAACCACGCAACACCACGTAAACAGCTCCTGCACACAAATAACAAATACTTGCAACCCGACGTAAGGGAGGGGTTGTCAATCCCTCATGGGTAAAAGGTTAGATAAAATTGTAGTAGATTGGATAAATAGATCTCGCAGGAACGCGACATAAATAACAATAAATTGCAGCAAGGTGTTTTTGTGTTTTTGGATTAACAGATCTGAAAATAAAAGCAAATAAAAATGTATCAAGAAGGCAAATATAATAAAGAAGAGACCTGGGGGCCGTAGATTTCACTAGTGGCTTTTCTCCAGAAAAATAGCATATGGCGGATAAACAAATTACTGTTGATAAATTGATAGAACTTCAAATAATCATGACGATATCCAGGAAATGATCATTATATAGGCATCATGTCCAAGATTAGTAGACCGACTCCTGCCTGCATCTACTACTATTACTCCACACATCGACCGATATCCAGCATGCATCTAATGTATTAAGTTCATGGAGAAATGGAGTAATACAATAAGAACGATGACATGATGTAGACAAGATCTATTTATGTAGAAATAGAATCCATCTTTTTATCCTTAATAGCAACGATACATACGCGTCGGTTCCCCTTCTATCACTGGGATCAAGCACCATAAGATCGAACCCATCACAAAGCACCTCTTCTCATGGCAAGAAAAAATCATCTAGTTGGCCTAACTAAACCAAAGATTCGAAGAAGAAATACGACGCTATAAGTAATCATGCATATAAGAGATCAAAGAAGACTCAAATAACTTTCATGCATAAAAACATAGATCTGATCATAGACTCAAAGTTCATTGGATCCCAAGAAACATACCGCGGAAAGAGTTACATCAAATAGATCTCCAAGAGACCATTGTAATCAGAATCAAAAGAGAGAGAGGAAGCCATCTAGCTACTAACTATGGACCCATAGGTCTACAATGTGTTGGGGAACACAGTATTTCAAAAAAATTTCTACAATCATGCAAGATCTATCTAGCAGATGCATATCAACTAGACGGGAAAGTGTGTCCACGTACCCTCGTAGACCGAAAGCGGAAGCGTTATGTAACGCGGTTGATATACTCGAACGTCTTCGCGATCCAACCGATCCAAGTACCGAACGTACGACACCTCTGAGTTCAGCACACATTCAGCTCAATGATGTCCCTTGAACTCTTGATCCAGTAGAGGGTCGAGGGAGAGTTTCGTCAGCACGATGGCGTCGTGACGGTGATGGTGATGTGATCCGCGCAGGGCTTCGCCTAAGCACTATGATGCTATGACCGGAGGAGCAAACTGTAGAGAGATACGCCGCACACGGCTTGGAACAATTGTTCTATCTCCAAGGGGCCCACGTATATAAAGGAGGGGAGGAGGAGGCCGGACAACAAGGGGCACGCCAGGGGAAGGGTAGTCCTACTAGGACTCCAGTCCTAGCAGGATTCGCCCCCCTTTTTTCCTTCTTCCGGAGGTGGAAAGGGGGAAAGGAGAGGGAGTAGGAGAAGGAAAGGGGGGCGCCGCCCCCTTCCCTAATCCAATTCGGCCTCATCCCTTGTGTGGGGCGCACTAGCCCCTTGTGGGCTGGTTAGCCTCCCTCCTATGGCCCATATGGCTTATATCTTTCCCCAGGGGTTCCGGTAACCCCTCTGATACTCCGGTATGTACCCGATACACTTCGGAACCCTTCCGGTGTCCGAATACTACCTTCCAATATATCAATATTTACCTCTCGACCATTTCGAGACTCCTCGTAATGTCTGTGTTCTCAGCCGGGAATCCGAACAAACTTCGGTCACCAAAACACATAACTCATAATACAAATCGTCATCGAACATTAAGCGTGCGGACCCTACGGGTTCGAGAATTATGTAGGCATGACCGAGACACATCTCCGGTCAATAACCAATAGCGGAACCTGGATGCTCATATTGGCTCCCACATATTCTACGAAGATCTTTATCGGTCAAACCGCATAACAACATACGTTATTCCCTTTGTCATCGGTATGTAACTTGCCCGAGATTCGATCATCGGTATCATCATACCTAGTTAAATCTCGTTACAGGCAAGTCTCTTTACTCGTTCCGTAACACATCATCCTGCAACTAACTCATTAGTCCCATTGTTTGCAAGGCTTATTGTGATATGCATTATCAAGAGGGCCCAGAGATACCTCTCTGATACATGGATTGAAAAATTCTAATCTCAGTCTATGCCAACTCAACAAACACCTTTAGAGACACCTGTAGAGCATCTTTATAATCACATAGTTACGTTGTGACATTTGATAGCACACAAGGTGTTCCTCCGGTATTCGGGAGTTGCATAATCTCATAGTCATAGGAATATGTATAAGTCATGAAGAAAGCAATAGCAATAAAACTAAACGATTATGCTAAGCTAATGGATGGGTCTTGTCCATCACATCATTCTCTAATGATGTGATCCAGTTCATCAAATGACAACACATGTCTATGGTCATGAAATATACCCATCTTTGATCAACGAGCTAGTCAAGTAGAGGCATACTAGGGACACTCTGTTTTGTCTATGTATTCACACGTGTACTAAGTTTCCGGTTAATACAATTCTAGCATGAATAATAAACATTTATCATGATATAAGGAAATATAAATAACAACTTTTATTATTGCCTCTAGGGCATATTTCCTTCAGTCTCCCACTTGCAGTAGAGTCAATAATCTAGTTCACATCGCCATGTGATTCAAACACCAATAGTTCACATCACCATGTGCCCATAGTTCACATCTCCATGTGACCAACATGCAAAGGGTTAACTAGAGTCAATAATCTAGTTCACATCGCCATGTGATTCAAACACCAATAGTTCACATCACCATGTGCCCATAGTTCACATCGCCATGTGACCAACACACAAAGTGTTTACTAGAGTCAATAATCTAGTTCACATCGCCATGTGATTAACATCCAAAGAGTACTAAGGTGTGATTATGTTTTTCTTTTGAGAGAAGTTTAGTCAACGGGTCTGCCACATTCAGATCTGTATGTATTTTGCAAATTTCTATGTCTACAATGCTCTGCATGGAGCTACTCTAGCTAATTTCTCCCACTTTCAATATGTATCCAGACTGAGACTCTGATTCATCCAGATCAGTGTTAAAGCTTGTATCGACGTAACTCTTTACGATGAAGTCTTTATCACCTCCATAACCGAGAAATATTTCCTTAGTCCTCTAAGGATAATTTTGACCGATGTCCAGTGATCTACTCCTGGATCACTATTATACCCCTTTGCCAAACTCATGGCAAGGTACACAATAGATCTGGTATACAGCATGGCATACTTTATAGAACCTATGGCTGAGGCATAGGGAATGACTTTCATTCTCTCTCTCTCTCTCTCTCTCTCTCTATCTTCTGCCGTGGTCGGGTTTTGAGTCTTACTCAACTTCACACCTTAAAACTCAGGAAAGAACTCCTTCTTTGACTAATCCATTTTGAACTCCTTCAAAATCTTATCAAGGTATGTACTCATCGAAAGTCTTATCAAGCGTCTTGATCTATCTGTATAGATCTTGATGCCCAATATGTAAGTAGCTTGACCGAGGTCTTTCTTTGAAAAACTCCTTTCAAACACTCCTTTATGCTTTCCAGAAATTTCTACATCATTTCCGATGAACAATATGCCATTCACATATACTTATCAGAAAGGCTGTAGTGCTACCACTCACTTTCTTGTAAATACAGGCTTCACGGCAAGTCAGTATAAAACTATATGCTTTGATCAACTCATCAAAGTGTATATTCCAACTCTGAGATGCTTGCACCAGTCCATCAATGGATCGATGGAGCTTGCACACTTTGTTAGCATCTTTAGAATCGACAAAACCTTCTGGTTGCATCATATACAACTCTTCTTTAAGATATCCATTAACTAATGCAGTTTTGACATCCATTTGTCCAATTTCAAAATCATAAAATGCGGAAATTGCTAACATGATTCGGACAGACTTAAGCATCGCTATGGGTGAGAAGGTCTCATCGTAGTCAACTCCTTGAACTTGTTGAAAACCTTTCGCAACAAGTCGAGCTTTATAGACAGTAACATTACCGTTAGCATCAGTTTTCTTCTTGAAGATCCATATATTCTCTATGGCTTGCCGATCATTGGGCAAGTCAACCAAAGTCCACACTTTGTTCTCATACATGGATCCCATTTTATATTTCATGGCCTCAAGCCATTTCGCCGATTCTGGGCTCATCATTGCTTCCTCATAGTTCGTAGGTTCGTCATGGTCAAGTAACATGACTTCCAGAACATGATTACCGTACCACTCTGGTGCGGATCGTACTCTCTTTGACCTACGAGGTTCGGTAGTAACTTGATCTGAAGTTTCATGATCATCACCATTAGCTTCCTCACTAATTGGTGTAGGAATCACTGGAACTGATTTCTGTGATGAACTGCTTTCCAATTAGGGAGAAGTTACAATTACCTCATCAAGTTCTACTTTCCTCCCTGATAACCCACAAGTATAGGGGATCACAACAGTTTTCGAGGGTAGAGTATTCAACCCAAATTTATTGATTTGACACAAGGGGAGCCAAAGAATATTCTCAAGTATTAGCAGTTGAGTTGTCAATTCAACCACACCTGGATAACTTAGTATCTGCAGCAAAGTATTTAGTAGCAAAGTAGTATGGAAGTAACAGTAACGATAGCAAAATTAATATTTTTGGGTTTTGTAGTATTGTAACAGTAGCAACGGAAAAGTAAATAAACGAAGAACAGTATGTGAAAAGCTCGTAGGCATTGGATCGGTGATGGAGAATTATGCCGGATGCGGTTCATCATGTAACAGTCATAACATAGGGTGACACAGAACTAGCTCCAATTCATTAACGTAATGTAGGCATGTATTCTGAATATAGTCATATGTGCTTATGGAAAAGAACTTGCATGACATCTTTTGTCCTACCCTCCCGTGGCAGCGGGGTCCTAATGGAAACTATGGGATATTAAGGCCTCCTTTTAATAGAGTACCGGAACAAAGCATTAACACATCGTGAATACATGAACTCCTCAAACTAAGGTCATCATCGGGAGTGGTCCCGATTATTGTCACTTCGGGGTTGCCGGATCATAACACATAGTAGGTGACTATAGACTTGCAAGATAGGATCAAGAACTCACATATATTCATGAAAACATAATAGGTTCAGATCTGAAATCATGGCACTCGGGCCCTAGTGACAAGCATTAAGCATAGCAAAGTCATAGCAACATCAATCTCAGAACATAGTGGATACTAGGGATCAAACCCTAACAAAACTAACTCGATTACATGATAGATCTCATCCAACCCATCACCGTCCTGCAAGCCTACGATGGAATTACTCACGCACGGCGGTGATCATCATGAAATTGGTGATGGAGGATGGTTGATGATGATGATGACGACGAATCCCCTCTTCGGAGCCCCGAACGGACTCCAGATCAGCCCTCCCGAGAGGTTTTAGGGATTGGCGGCGGCTCCGTATCGTAAAACACGATGAATCCTTCTCTCTGATTTTTTTCTCCCCGAAAGTGAATATATGGAGTTGGAGTTGAGGTCGGTGGAGCGTCAGGGGGCCCACGAGGTAGGAGGGCGCGCCCAGGGGGTAGGCGTGCCCCCCACCCTCGTGGACAGAGTGTGGGCTGCTACGTCTCGAGCTAGCGTTGGTTTTACCTGAAGAGGAGGGGGTGATGCAGCACAGTAGCGTAAGTATTTCCCTCAGTTTTTGAGAACCAAGGTATCAATCTAGTAGGAGGTCACGCGCAAGTCCCTCGTACCTGCACAAAACGGTAGCAACTCGCAACCAACGCTTAGGGGTTGTCAATCCCTTCACGGTCACTTACGAGAGTGAGATCTGATAGAGATAATATTTTTGGTATTTTTGGTATAAAGATGCAAAGTGAAAAGTAAAAGCAAAACAAGTAAAATAAAGTAATGGAGATTGATATGATGAGAATAGACCCGGGGGCCATAGGTTTCACTAGTGGCTTCTCTCAAGAGCATAGATATTCTACGGTGAGTGAACAAATTACTATTGAGCAATTGATAGAATTGAGCATAGTTATGAGGTTATCTAGGTATGATCATGTATATAGGCATCACGTCCGTGACAAGTAGACCGACTCCTGCCTGCATCTACTACTATTACTCCACTCTTCGACCGCTATCCAGCATGCATCTAGAGTATTAAGTTAAAAACAGAGTAACGCCTTAAGCAAGATGGCATCATGTAGAGGAATAAATTCATGCAATATGATAAATACCCCATCTTGTTATCCTCGATGGCAACAATACAATACGTGCCTTGCAACTCTTTCTATCACTGAGTAAGGACACCGCAAGATTGAACCCAAAGCTAAACACTTCTCCCATTGCAAGAACTACCAATCTAGTTGGCCAAACCAAACAGATAATTCGAAGAGACTTGCAAAGATAACTCAATCATACATAAAAGAATTCAGAGATGATTCAAATATTATTCATAGATAAGTTGGATCATAAACCCACAATTCATCGGTCTCAACAAACACACCGCAAAAAGAAGATTACATCGAATAGATCTCCACGAGAGAGGGGGAGAACATTGTATTGAGATCCAAAAAGAGAGAAGAAGCCATCTAGCTACTAGCTATGGACCCGAAGGTCTGAAGTAAACTACTCACACTTCATCGTAAGGGCTATGGTGTTGATGTAGAAGCCCTCCGTGATTTATGTCCTCTCCGGCGGAGCTCCGGAACAGGCCCCAAGATGGGATCTCGTGGATACAGGAAGTTGCGGCGGTGGAATTAGGTTTTGGGCTCCGTCTCTGGTCTAATGGGGGTACGTAGGTATATATAGGAGGAAGGAGCACGTCGGTGGAGCTCCGAGGGGCCCACGAGGCAGGGGGCGTGCCTAGGGGGGCGTGCTCCACCCTCGTGACCTCCCCGGAAACTTCTTGGAGTAGGGTCCAAGTCTCCTGGATCACGTTCGATGAGAAGATCACGTTCCCGAAGGTTTCATTCCGTTTGGACTCCGTTTGATATTCTGTTTCCTCTAAATACTGAAATAGGCAAAAAATAGCAATTCTGGGCTGGGCCTCCGGTTAATAGGTTAGTCCCAAAAATAATATAAAAGTGGAAAATAAAGCCCAATATAGTCCAAAACAGTAGATAAAGTAGCATGGAGCAATCAAAAATTATAGATACGTTGGAGACGTATCAGGCATCCCCAAGCTTAATTCCTGCTCGTCCTCGAGTAGGTAAATGATAAAAAGAGAATTTTTGATGCGCAGTGATACTTTGGCATAATTTCATTGTAAATCTTCTTAATCATGTTATGAATATTCAGATCCGAAAGGTTCAACACAAAATTTCATATTGACATAAAAATGATAATAATTCAAGCATACTAATCAAACAATTATGTCATCTCAAAATAACATGGCCAAAGGAAGTTCATCCCTACAAAATCGTTTAACGCCCCTAGCTAGGCATAAAAGCAAGGATAGATCTAGGTATTGCCATCTTTGGTAGGCAATCCATAAGTGGCTCCCATGATAGGTTCATATGGTAATTTTATTTTCTTTCTAGGAAAGTGTTCCATGCCCTTCTTTAAGGGAAATTGGAATTTAATATTCCCTTCCTTCATATCAATAATTGCACCAATCGTTCTAAGGAAAGGTCTACCAAGAATAATAGGACATGAAGGATTGTAATCTATATCAAGAACGATAAAATATACGGGCACATAATTCCTATTTGCAACAATAAGAATATCATTAATTCTTCCCATAGGCTTTTTAATAGTGGAATCCGCAAGATGCAAGTTTAGAGAGCAATCATCAAAGTCACGGAAATCTAGCAAATCACACAAAGCTTTGGGGATAGTAGAGACACTAGCACCCAAATCACACAAAGCATGAAACTCATAATTTTTAATTTTAATCTTAATTGTAGGTTCCCACTCATCATGGAGTTTTCTAGGGATAGAAACTTTCAACTCAAGCTTTTGTTCATAAGATTGCATAAGGCGTCAACAATGTGTTCGGTAAAGGCCTTATTTCGACTATAAGCATGAGGAGAATTTAACACGGATTGCAACAAGGAAATACAATCAATTAAAGAGCAATTTTCATAGTTAAATTCCTTGAGATCCAAAATAGTGGGTTTAGCAATATCTAGATTTTTATTTCTTTCAATCCCTTTTTTTATCATTTTCATCATCAGGATCTAAAAACTTAGAATTCTTAGAACGCCTTCTAGGTAAGGGAAGATCATAATCAGATTCACCAAGATTCATATTGCGAAACAAGATTTAATAGGGGACACATCAATAACTTTTAGATCTTCATCTTGATTTTCATAGGAATTGGAAGAACACGCTTTAATAAAGGCATCTTTGTAAGCACGCATCCTAGCGGTTCTTTCTTTGCACTCATCAATGGAAATTCTCATGGCTTTGAGAGACTCATTGATATCATGCTTAGGAGGAATAGATCTAAGCTTTAAAGAATCAACCTCAAGAGAAATTCTATCAACGTTCCTAGCCAAATCATCAACTTTAAGCAATTTCTCGTCAAGCAAAGCATTGAAATTCTTTTGCGAATTCATAAACTCTTTAACACTACTCTCAAATTCAGAGGGCGTCTTATTAAAATTTCCATAAGAGTTGTTGTAGGAATTTCCATAATTATTAGAAGGATTACTAGGATAAGGCCTAGAATTAAAATTCCCTCTATACGCGTTGTTACCAAAACTATTCCTACCAACAAAATTCACATCCATAGATTCATTATTATTCTCAAGCAAAGTAGATAAAGGCATATTATTGGGATCAGAAGAAACACTCTTAACAAATAAATTCCTAAGTTCATCCATCTTTTCACTCAAAACATTGATTTCTTCTATAGCATGCACTTTTTTATTAGTAGATCTTTCAGTATGCCATTGAGAATAATTGACCATAATATTATCTAGGAGTTTAGTAGCATCTCCTAAAGTGATTTCCATAGAAGTGCCTCCCGCGGCCGAATCTAAAAGATTTCTAGAAGCAAAATTCAATCCAGCATAATTTTTTTGTATAATCATCCATAAGTTCAAACCATGAGTAGGACAATTACGTAGCATTAATATCATTCTCTCCCAAGCTTGTGCAACATGTTCATGATCAAGTTGCTTAAAATTCATAATATCGTTCCTAAGAGAGATAATCTTAGCGGGAGGAAAATACTTAGAGATAGAAGCATCTTTGCACTTGTTCCAAGAATCAATACTATTTTTAGGCAAAGATGAAAACCACGCTTTAGCACGATCTCTAAGCGAAAAAGGAAATAGCTTCAATTTAATGAAATCATTATCGACATCCTTTTTCTTTTGCATATCACATAAATCAACAAAGCCATTTAGATGAGTAGCGGCATCTTCACTAGGAAGGCCGGCGAATTGATCTTTCAAAACAAGATTCAACAAAGCAGTATTGGCAAGAGGAGCAATCGGAGTGCTAAGGAAATCATTGTTATTGGTATTGGTGAAGTCACACAATTTGGTAGCATCTTGGGCCATCACGACAAGCAAGCAAACTAACACATGAGCAAACAAAAGGCAAAGGGAAAAAGAGGAGGAGATTGGGAAAGAGAGGGCGAATAAAACGGCAAGGGTGAAGAGGGGGAGAGGAAAACGAGAGGCAAATGGCAAATAATGTAATGCGAGAGATAGAGATTGTGATGGGTACTTGGTATGTTGACTTTTGCGTAGGCCTCCCCGGCAACGGTGCCAGAAATGGTTTGTTGTCGGGAGTCCAAATCTTGACTTGACTTTTGCGTAAGCCTCCCCGGCAACGGCGCTAGAAATCCTTCTTGCCACGTCTTGAGCTAGCGTTGGTTTTCCCCGGAGAGGAGGGGGTGATGCAGCACAGTAGCGTAAGTATTTCCCTCAGTTTTCGAGAACCAAGGTATCAATCCAGTAGGAGGTCACGCGCAAGTCCCTCGTACCTGCACAAAATGGTAGCAACTCGCAACCAACGCTTAGGGGTTGTCAATCCCTTCACAGTCACTTACGAGAGTGAGATCTCATAGAGATAATATTTTTGGTGTTTTTGGTATAAAGATGCAAAGTGAAAAGTAAAAGCAAAACAAGTAAAATAAAGTAATGGAGATTGATATGATGAGAATAGACCCGGGGGCCATAGGTTTCACTAGTGGCTTCTCTCAAGAGCATAGATATTCTACGGTGGATGAACAAATTACTGTTGAGCAATTGATAGAATTGAGCATAGTTATGAGGTTATCTAGGTATAATCATGTATATAGGCATCACGTCCGTGACAAGTAGACCGACTCCTGCCTGCATCTACTACTATTACTCCACTCTTCGACCGCTATCCCGCGTGCATCTAGAGTATTAAGTTAAAAACAGAGTAACGCCTTAAGCAAGATGACATGATGTAGAGGAATAAATTCATGCAATATGATAAATACCCCATCTTGTTATCCTCGATGGCAACAATACAATATGTGCCTTGCAACTCTTTCTGTCACTGAGTAAGGACACCGCAAGATTGAACCCAAAGCTAAACACTTCTCTCATTGCAAGAACTACCAATCTAGTTGGCCAAACCAAACGGATAATTCAAAGAGACTTGCAAAGATAACTCAATCATACATAAAAGTCTTCAGCGAAGATTCAAATATTATTCATAGATAAGTTGGATCATAAACCCACAATTCATCGGTCTCAACAAACACACCACAAAAAGAAGATTACATCGAATAGATCTCCACGAGAGAGGGGGAGAACATTGTATTGAGATCCAAAAAGAGAGAAGAAGCCATCTAGCTACTAGCTATGGACCCGAAGGTCTGAAGTAAAGTACTCACACTTCATCGGAAGGGCTATGGTGTTGGTGTAGAAGCCCTCCGTGATGGATGCCCTCTCCGGCGGAGCTCCGGAACAGGCCCCAAGATGGTATATCGTGGATACAGGAAGTTGCGGCGGTGGAATTAGGTTTTTGGCTCCGTCTCTGGTCTAATGGGGGTACGTAGGTATATATAGGAGGAAGGAGCACGTCGGTGGAGCTCCGAGGGGCCCACGAGGCAGGGGGCGCGCCCAGGGGGGTGCCCTCCACCCTCGTGACCTCCCCGGAAACTTCTTGGAGTAGGGTCCAAGTCTCCTGGATCACGTTCGGTGAGAAGATCACGTTCCCGAAGGTTTCATTCCGTTTGGACTCCGTTTGATATTCTGTTTCCTCGAAATACTGAAATAGGCAAAAAACAACAATTCTGGGCTGGGCCTCCGGTTAATAGGTTAGTCCCAAAAATAATATAAAAGTGGAAAATAAAGCCCAATATAGTCCAAAACAGTAGATAAAGTAGCATGGAGCAATCAAAAATTATAGATACGTTGGAGACGTATCATGGCCCCCCTGACGTGGATCTTTCTTCCAGTAGTTTTTATATTTTCCAAAAAGATGTTCCGTGGAGTTTCAGGTCATTCCGAGAACGTTTGTTTCTGCACATAAATAACACCATGGAAAGTCTGCTTAAAATAGCGTCAGTCTGGGTTAGTTCCATTCAAATCATGCAAGTTAGAGTCCAAAACAAGGGCAAAAGTGTTTGGAAAAGTAGATACGACGGAGACGTATCAACTCCCCCAAGCTTAAACCTTTGCTTGTCCTCAAGCAATTCAGTTGATAAACTGAAAGTGATATAGAAAAACTTTTACAAACTCTGTTTGCTCTTGTTGTTGTAAATATGTAAAGCCAGCATTCAAGTTTTCAACAAAGATTATAACTAACCATATTCACAATAACTCTTAGGTCTCATGTTTACTCATGTCAATAGCAAATCAACTAGCGAGCAATAATAATAAATCTCGGATGACAACACTATCTCAAAATAATCATAATATGATATAATAGGATGGTATCTCGCTAGCCCTTTCTGAGACCGCAAAACATAAATGCAGAGCACCTTTAAAGATCAGGGACTGACTAGACATTGTAGTTCATGGTAAAAGAGATCCAATCATAGTCACGCGCAATATAAATTAATAGTGATGGATGAAAATGACAACTGTGCTCTCCAGCTAGTTCTTTTTAATAAGAGGGTGATGACTCAACATAAAAGTAAATAGATAGGCCCTGCGCAGAGGGAAGCGGGGATTTGAAGAGGTGTCAGAGCTTGATTTTAAAGCAGAGATAAATAATATTTTGAGCAGCATACTTTCATTGTCAACATAACAACCAAGAGATGGCGATATCTTCCATGCTACACACATTATAGGCGGTTCCCAAACAGAATGGTAAAGTTTATACTCCCCCCACCCACCAACAAGCATCAATCCATGGCTTGCTCGAAACAACGCGTGCCTCCAACTAGCAACAGCCCCGGGGGAGTTTTGTTTGCAATTAATTTGATTTAGTTTGCATAAAGCATGGGATTGGGCATCCCGGTGACCAGCCATTTTCTCGTGAGTGAGGAGCGGAGTCCACTCCTCTTGAGAATAACCCGCCTAGCATGGAAGATACGGACAACCCTAGTTGATACATGAGCTATTCGAGCATACAAAACAGAATTTCATTTAAAGGTTTGGAGTTCTGCACATACAAATTTACTTGGAACGGCAGGTAGATACCGCATATAGGAAGGTATAGTGGACTCATCTGGAATAACTTTGGGGTTTAAGGGATTGGATGCACAAGCAGTATTCCCGCTTAGTGCAAGTGAAGGCTAGCAAAAGACTGGGAAGCAACCAACTAGAGAGCGACAACAGTCATGAACATGCCATAAAATTAATAGACATTGAGTACCATCATGAGTAGGATATAATCCACCACGAACATAAATATCATGAAGGCTATGTTGATTTGTTTCAACTACATGTGTGAACATGTGCCAAATCAAGTCACTTAAATCATTCAAAGGAGGATACCACCCCACTATACCACATCACAACCATTTTAATAGCATGTTGGCATGGAAGGTAAACCATTATAACTCATAGCTAATCAAGCATGGCACGAGCAACTATAATCTCTAATTGTCATTGCAAACATGTTTATTCATAATAGGCTGAATCAGGAACGATGAATTAATCATATTTACAAAAACAAGAGAGGTCGAGTTCATACCAGCTTTTCTCATCTCAGTCAGTCCATCATATATCGTCATAATTGCCTTTCACTTGCACGACTGAACGATGTGAATAATATTAAGAGTGCACGTGCATTGGACTAAGCTGGAATCTGCGAGCATTCAATAAACAGGAGAAGACAAGGCAATATAGGCTCTTGGTTAAATTAACAATAATGCATATAAGAGCCACTTCAACAATTTAATTATGGTCTTCTCCTATCGACCCCCAAAGAAAAGAAAAGAAATAAAACTATTTACGCGGGATAGCTCCCAACAAGCAAAAGAAGAACGGGAAATATTTTTGGGTTTTCTTTTTAATTATTACTAATACAGCAAGAAAAGTAAACCAACTAAAGCTATTACTAATTTTTTTGGTTTTTTATCAAACACACAAGAATAAAGCATGAAAAAGAAAATAAACTAGCATGGATATTACAGTGAAAGAGTATGAGCACCGACTTCTAGCAATGAGTGTGTATAAGCATAAATGTAATGTCGGTGGGAAATACGTACTCTCCCAAGCCTAGGCTTTTGGCCTAAGTTGGTTTATTGCCACGGATGGCCTGGCGGATATCCATAGGTGTAGCTGGGGTCGTACTGCGATGCGGCGGCTATCGCCTCCTGAGCTGCAGCGTGGTGGCGAGTTGCCTCCGCCCTCCTCTCGTACTCATCTGCCTCCTCTTTGGTAATAACATATCTTACTATTGCCTGATAATCAAAGAAGACAGGAGCAGGGAGAGTAATACGGACAGCACTCCGTCTGTCAAAGATTAGTCAATACTGGAGAGGTGATTCACTCCTCTCGACAAACTGGTGGTGAACCATAGCATTAAAGTCTAGGTAAGCAGGAGGTAATTCAATATCATCATTACGTATGGTCACACCAAGAAAATCAGCTAAGTGGGTTGCATAAATTCCTCCGAAGAAATCTCCATTAAATCTATTATTATGCAACCTACGTGCAACAATGGCTCCCAAATTATACGATTTGTCTCCTAACACATCACTCCTAAGAATACTGAGGTCTGGGACACACATATGACATGCTTCATCTTTACCATTTATGCACCTACCTATGAAGAGAGCAAAATAATGTATAGCAGGAAAATGAATGCTCCCTATGGTAGCTTGTGCTATATCTCTAGATTCCCCCGCAGTTATATTAGCAAGAAAATTTCTAAATTCAGATTTGCGAGGTTCACTAGCACTACCCCATTGTGGAAGTTTGCAAGCCGTGGTAAAATCCTCTAAGTCCATAGTATAAGATTTTTCATAAAGATCAAACAGGACAGTTGGAGAATTCCGTGAAGATGAAGATTCAAACCTCCTCACAAAGGAACTAGTGAGATAGTGGTACTGGCGGCATTTTTCTGCCTCAAAGCTCACAAGATCAGCGTTACGCAAATATGCGTTAAATTCTTCCTTGATTCCCGCTCGATCCATAAAGTTTTCTGAAGGCCATTCACAAGGCCGCACTGGAGCGTCCCTTGGTGGATCCTCGTCAGCATCACGCATTGCAAGCCTGGGTCCTTGCTTCCTTGAAGAACCACCTTGATACATTTTCCTAAGCATATTTCCTCCTCTGAAATTTTTAGTAACTTCAAATAAAAGTGAACCAAGCTCAACAAAATTGATAGCAACTACTCCTACAAGTGCCTAGAGCCTATATCATGCATTAGAACTACTTGGAACCATATAAATTTGACATGCAAGCTCAAGAACATGGTCACCTAGGCAGCACAAATTTGCAATGAATAGAGCACTAGAACAAAAACTAATTGGACCAATGGAGGAGTCACATACCAAGGAACAGTCCCCCAAGCAGTTTTGTGAGAGGTGCTTTGAGCAAGGAGATCGAAAATGGCAGCAAAATGAGCTAGAACTCGTGCTTGAGCTGGATAGTGATTTTTCTGGGAGGAAGAAGAAGTATGTGGGTGCAGGAATAAGTGGAGGGGGGCCACCGTGGGCCCATGAGGCAGGGGCACGCCCAGGGGGGTAGGGCGCGCCCTCCACCCTCGTGGCCAGGTGTCAGCTCCCCCTGCTGTGTTCTTAGTGCCAGATATTCTCAAATATTCTAGAAAAAGTCATATTTCATTTTCAAGGCATTTGGAGAACTTTTATTTTTGGTGTAGTTTTGTATCGCACGGATAAATAAGAAAATAGACAGGAAAATACTATTTTTACTTTAATTCAACTAAATAACAGAAAGTAGAGAGAGGGTACATAAGGTTGTGCCTTCTAGTTTCATCCATCTCATGCTCATCAAAAGGAATCAACTAACAAGGTTGATCAAGTCTTGTTAACGAACTCATTCCGAATAACATGGAACCGGAGAAATTTTGAATAACACTATGTTACCTCAACGGGGATATGCACATCCCCAATAATAAGAATATC